>JAQPPZ010017225.1:3876666-5173750 GCA_028583015.1 Wollemia nobilis | reverse complement strand
TATCATCCTCATTTCTATCAATTGGCTCATGAGATTCATTCTTCACTCATTCACCAATTGAGGGGGTAAGCTACAACAACAATTTTTGTCTTCAGGATCTTCTTGCGCACCAAGGAAAAGAAGTTGCTTCACCAAACCAGGTGTCTCTTATTTTTGCACTGCATTGTATTTCACACAATGTGATACAAAAAGGGGCATCTGTAGACACCAAATCCTAGCCACTTGTTATCCATAACCCCGCCATGATTAATTCTCAAATATTAGAAAGCATTATATATATATATTTTTATTAAGAACCGCGACAACACCCTTCATCCATCATCATCGGGCGAGCGCCCCAAACCCTAGCATTTCGCTAACACCCTCCTTCCTCACCATCGTTGCATCCTCCATTTCTATCACCAAAACCCCTATGAACCAATTCTAGTTTTGTAGTACATCTCCCTAAAACCTCCAAATGCTCTAGGGCATTTCTAGAACATTACCGAGCATTCTAGGAATGTTGCAGGGCATTCACAACTCTCCTCAAATACTCTAGGGCATTTCCCCTCAACCAGTTTACATTCTACAAACCCTCAAATTCTCATGGGAATTCGTGCATCATCATATCAAGGAAGCAAAAGACATAGACTAAACAAATCAGGTATATTCTAACAAGGTAATATGTATTATTGGTTTTCAACTTACTTTTTCTATGCTTGTCTTACATTTTATCATCGTTGCACCTAGGGTTTGTAGATTTGTTATTCAGAGGGTCTCACACAATGGAGCCCTTGCATATACTACTAATCTCTTTGTGTTGTGATATATTTGTAGGTACAAGAGACATATTCCTTGATGGTTGTTGCAGCTAGAGTGGCCCCACAAGGATATACGCAAGCCCACTCACAAATTATTTGGAGTGAAGATGACTTGAAGACACTGAATATTCATTTGAACGAGGGTTTCAAACCCTCTGATTGTAAAATTATTTGTATCAACACAAGTTGCATTGTAATAGTGGAGATCAAGGCTCCCACAATATCAATATAATATCATTTCTTTATTGTGCAATATTTCTTGTGTTGGATATGTTATCATTATTTTGGTGTTGTTTATTTTTGCTTTATAATATATTCAGGTGCAAAAACTACAATGATGCCCAAAGCTATATGTAACATTATGGAGATGGAATATACCAGAAGTAGCCTTGTATTACTACAGTTGAATAACACTCCAGTCAAATTTTTAGTAGTTATCAAAGATATTCCTATAGTATTGCATAGGATACCCCAAATCATAGTTATATAGGAAGTAGTTGTGGTAGACCTAGAGCCTTACTTTGGGATATGCCTTTCAAGGGAATTGAAAAGAAATATAGGAGGATATTTATTCCTTGATTATTCACACATGGAGATTCCATATAAAGGTATAAGGGTCAATATCTTCAATGAAAAATATTCTTCCTTTCATATTGAGAAGATTGAAGAAGACAATAAAACTGCTAATAGTGTGAATATGATTACTTAAGAAATTGAGGGGTTATATCTAATGGAATAAGTTCTATAAGAACTCTAGATTGAAGATCAATTTTCTCTAAATGAATTTAATGTTATTATTGAAATAGATATGGGGACCTATTCAATTACAAAACCTAAAAAGGTTGAGCCCTCCTCTTTGATAAAAAAAAAAATCTTCCTACAAGTCAGATCTAGAAAATATTCTTTGATCGTGCCAAATGTAAAAGTGGGGCTAGGGTAGGTATAGTACTAATCTCACCAACTGGAGATGAAATTTTTTTCTCATATAGATTGACATGGAGTTGTAAAAAAAATGTAGTAGAATATGAAGCACTTTGCTTGGGCTTAATAAAGGCTAAAAATTTAGGAGTCAAGCAGTTGTAGATATACGAATATTCAAAGATGATAGTGAATCAGGTCACATAGAAGTGTATCAGTAAGCAACATTATCTCAAGGCTTACCAAACAAGGTATGGGAACTATTCAAATCCTTTGCAGCTTTAAATATTAAGTCTATTCCTATTGAGCAAAATACTCATGTTGATCTACTAGCATATGTGGGGGGAAACTATTGCCCAATACCCAATGTCATACAAAAGTAAAAAATAGTAAGGTTGATATACAAACCTTCAGTCCTAGATAAAGATACCTTCTAGTAGGTCTTCAAGAATGATGAACAAGTATTAGATTTCCTAATATATGATATGAACTATTCAAGTGACCAAGTTTTAGAAGATGAAGAAGATGAAGGGCTAATCCAACTCAAGAACAATCATATACCAAAAGGCCTGATAACTCTTGAAATCCTTTTTGATAACAGTGATCGGCTAGTGGACCATAAGATAAAGGTTGATAAGTAGAAGTAAAAGAAAATTCAGGTAGAGCCTAAAAAAGTTCTCAAAGTTATGGTTCAATTTTTAGAAGAAGAGGTAGACCAAATCCAAAAAAAATGCAAAGATTTCCTTGATATTATAGCCTATATGTACGATGACCTTAAGGTGTATAGCAAGTAAACCATACAACACACCATTGAACTTGATCTAGGTTCAAAAAATTTTCAACAAAATCAAAGCTTTGTCAACCCAAAGATAGAAAACCTGATGAAGCAATAGTTACTAAAGTTACTCCATGCCAAAATAATCTAGTCTATCAAATACTCCATATGGGTTGCTAACTTGGTGTTGATCATAAATAAAAATGGGGATATTACATTGTGTGTAGACTTTAGGAATTTTCATGGATCCTCTCTTAAGGACCATTATCCTCTACCTCAAATAGATATACTACATACTATAGTGGGAGAAAAGATATTTTTATTGTTGGACAGATTATTTGGTTACAATCAGGTTTGGGTCAAAGATGAAGATCAATATAAGACTACATTTAATACTAAATAAGGAACTTTTGCATATCAACATATGCATTTTAGCCTATCCAATGCAATGGCTAATTTTCAAATGGTAATGGATTTAACTTTTAAAGAACTTGTGAATAAAGTAATATTCATTTATCTAGATGGCATGACAATTTTCTCTCATAAAAAAGAAATGCATATTGAACATCTTAGATTGGTATTTGAAAAGTGCAAATAATTTGGTATTTCCTTAACCCTAAAGAAATATATCTTTGTTTTTGAGGAAGAAACTCTGTTGAGATATGTTATCTCTGAAAAGGGACTGGCCATTAACCCAGAAAGGGTGAAATATCTATTAGATATCTATTTTCCATTAAAAAAGAAAGGGATGCAATCCTTCTTTGGACAAATCAACTTTGTGTGAAAGTTTATTGCAAAATTTGCACAAATAGTAAAGCCTATGAACGAACTACTGAAGAAAAATGTAAACTTCAAGTGGACCGATATGAGGAAATAAGCATTCAAGAAGATCAAAGATGAATCTTGCAAGCACCTATGCTAATAAATCCTGATTACTTAAGAGATTTTATTATATACACTATCGATGAACAAGAAAGTTATGCTAAAGTTCTTACTCAAAAGAGAGAAGACAATAAGGAGAGACCTATCGCCTTTCTAAGATATACTATGCAAGATCACAAGAAAAGATATAACTTCATTGAGAAACAAGTGTATGCAGTCATGAAGTCCTTAAATACATTTAGGTATTTCTTATCCCAAAGAAAGACCTTGGTGTATGTAGTACATCCTGATGTTTGAAACTTTATAATATAGGGATAGCTTGGTGAAAAAAGAATAGGATGAATGTAAAAAATACAGGAATATGACATAGAGATCCATCAGACTAATCTAGTAAGAGGCAAATCTTTGTGTCAAGAATTGGTAAAAGAGGCCAAAATAGAATATGTGGCCTATTAAGCACCAAAGTTAGTTTAAGATATTAGACAACCCTTAGAGATATTATATTGGATTAATTAACTTATAAGCTAATTCCAAATAGGAAAATACATAAAAATCTTGGATGCCTTGCAAAGGAGGAGGTATAGGATATAGGCTATGAGATATGTTCTATTACTTGAAGGCCTATACAAAAAAAATTGGATGGTGTTATTTTGATATGTATCAAGGATGATTAAAAATATAAGATCTTGGAAGAGTTACATGGAAGCTTATCAGGATGACACTACTCAGTTAGGACCACATCACTAAAGATACTAATAACAGGTTGTTACTATCCACCTATCTTCTTCGATGCTTTTAAATTCACAAAGACATGTGAAGAATGTTAAAGGTATGTAGGAAGAAACAAAAATGTTTCCTTATTTTTTGAGTCCATCCAAGTGGAGCAACATTTTTAGCAATGGGATTTGAACTTCATGGGGGTAATAAAACCAAATTCATCAGAAAGACAAGTACAATTTGACTGCTACAAACTATTTTATTAAATGGGTTGAAGTAATACCCACAAAGAAATCTAACCAAGAGGTAGTAATTGAATTTGTTGAAAGCTTGATTACAACATTCGATATACCTGATGCATTGGTGAGCGATAATGGCCCATCCTTCATTAGAGCAAATATGACTAAATTTATTGGTAAAAATGGGATCTACTTAAAAACGTCTTCTAATTACCATCCACAAGAAAATGATCTGGCAGAGTCAACAAACAAGAATGTACTTAGGATTTTGAAAAGGAATATGAAGGACAATAGAAGGAGTTGGTATTTACTGATAAATCAAGAACTGTGGACTGATAGGATGACCATTAAGAAGTCCATAAACATCTCTGCTTATGATTTAATATATGGAAAAGAGACTATTCTCCCCATACATATGGATATACCTGCTTTAAGGTTGCTAAACTAGATCCATACTATAGAAGGTGACCCGATAGAATATAGATTGATGCAACTTCTTTGAATAGAAGAACAAAGAGAACATGCTTATGTACAACATCTAGGGGAAACCAAAGGATGGTTTGATAGAAAGACCACTTTCAAAAAATTCAAATTCAAAGATATGGTCCTGAGATGAAGTGAAAACAAGGTAAAACTAGGGAATCACCAAAAATTTGACTCCTTTTGGGAAGGTCCTTTTAAAATAATTGCTAAAAAACAACACAAAACTTTTCAACTCCAATATGAACAAGGAAATATTCAACCCATTCCTATCAATGGTTTCCACTTAAAGCTCTATTTTTATTGAAAATATTCCACCCCTTGTATTTTATGTATCATATGTATTTTAATGTGTATTTCTGTAGAATGTCGTGCTTTCATGACACATCTCAAAGTCATGATATATAAAGAAGGAATATGCATGATATCGTGATATATCAGTGATTCATAGTAACAACAAATAGATGCCTTTGAAAAGAAGAGATTGATGTGATTTCATGATGATCCACCATGTTATGATCAAACAATAAAAATAACTCCAAGATAAAGAAGAGTCATGGTTGTACAAAGGGAGGGAAAGCCATTTTCAAATTTTAAGTAAGCATAGGGAAGCATGATATCATAAATATGATGGTTGTGATACATAAAAAAATGTTATGCATGAGTGGAAGCAGAAACAACATCTTGATCAATTCGTCAAGTGAACAACCAACCATTGTAGTAATTGCATGTTGCCCTAATTATCATGAAAGCTCTGTATGTGACAAAGAAACCCTAGCAGCTCCCCATTTTTTTAAAGTCTTCTCATAGAATTGCCTTCCATCGCCAAACTTTTCCTCTCACGTTAGTTCTTTTAGAAGAGTTTTTCAATGCACTAGAGCTTGAAAAAAATAGAAATACCATAACAAAAGAAGAGAAAAGTATCAAATTTCAAGATAGAGATGTGAAAATTGCACATTGTGGTTACATACAAAGGGGCTACACAGATCAAGATGAACATCGAATAAGGGATTTCAATAGGTATTTCACGATCAAGCCCTAATTTGTTCACCTTTCATTTCTTTCTCTCTTTTTATTTTTGCAACCCAATGCATCCATATGCTAAACTTGTGCACGCCACTATCAAATACTATGACCCTAAACACAAGATTGTTCAAAATATGCAAGGACACCCACTTTTTATCCTCAACCTAGATGTTTTTTCAATTTTTTTGCTACGGATATGGCTCTAGCTCTGAAGCCAAAATATTTCCATCTCGATGACCAGGCAAAGTATTACATCTTAAATAGCCGCATGAGAACCTTCTTAGAACTGCAACTGAAAATTCCACCAAGGAATTTTTTTCTAGAAACCCCTATCCTCTTATAGAATTCAAGAACCCTTAACTCTTTTCCATTTTAGTGGCAATCGTGGTGTTTTTGATAGATGAACAGGTCTATGGTTGGAAAATTTTCACAATCCAGTGCACCTCAAATCCTAAGTTCTATGACACTTTTGTTATGGAACAGAGCACTAGGTCTCTTTTCTTAAATTGGCTAGCTTATTTGTGCCAACAAATTCATGAACAATTATCTAAATTCAAGAAGGGTTCTCAGTATTCATTTAGATATTGTTCTCACCTGGATTGGATCTTATTTTGCTTCATGGTATGAGAAATACATTTTATACCTATAGTAGATAGAGATGAAAATAGAAATCTATTACCAATGTATTCATGGACCACAATGCTTACCACTTTTGAGACATACTACAACTTTAACAAGGAGTTCTTGGGACCTACAGATAAACTCATGTATGGGAAAATGAATAGGCTATCTCAAAAGGCTAAAAGTGTTTTTTAGAACCCACTTGCAGAGGGGGGAGAATGGTTCATTCTGACACAGGGTGTTATCATTAGATTATATGGGTTCATTGGAAAATCATTTTTACTCCCTCACTATATTACAAGTTAGTTGTTTGCAATGGAGTATTATAGACAGACTATATATATATATATATCAATCACCACTATGGCAAAGGTATAGGTAAGAAGGGAATTTGCACCCTGATATTCAATTTTAAGGGTATGGTCCTAACAAATAAAAGGCAACATGAACAGGTTACTCAGGCCCTGATGGACATGGGTATGGTAGAATTGCCACAAAGATGGAGGTACGACTCCATTGATAGGTGTTTAAAAATACTGCCTATCATTACTAACTCTAGGACTCAGAAGTTCATCAAAAACACTAGGGACCATATAGAACAACAAAGGAACAATAAAAACGATGAGGAGTTAGAATAAAATGTGTATAAAATATAGCCATTGACCCCATAGAATGATTTCTATGAGCAAGTTGTAGATTATGATCCTAAGAATATCGAAAATCATTTCCTATATGAGAAAACTATTCAAAAGATATATAATAAGCACCATTGGATAGAGGTCAAGATACATGTTTGTTGGATCATGAGGTTTGAAACTAAAGCAATCCCTTCAAGATATGATCTCAAAATTTATGATGAATTTTCCCTCAGGTATGATAAGTACTAAGAGTCCTGGGCAAAAACCGTTGGGAACAAAATTACTCTAATATTTTGCAGTACCCAAAGAGAAGGACGTGCTACAAAAGAAACTTCTAAAGAAGAAGATACAAATAAAGGGAATGGGATCACCCAGGCTCAACAACAAACTATAAAAGGTACAACCCCTCTCTCTTCCTCTAAAGGAAAAGTGATAGTGTACACTCCTACACAAGAATAGCTGAAAATGTATTCAAAAGCACCCATGATAATGAAAAATATGGGTTGTATTAGAGAAGGTATTAGAAAACATGGTCAAGGGATTTTTGAACCCATTCAGGTGAAAATGAGGTCGAGACAAAGAACTCTAGGAGGAACAAGTTCTAAACGTAAGAGCTTTGAGTCAACTACTCCAAATATTGTGCCACCTACTAGGCCACCACCTCCCTTAATTGAGATGATGTAGGTACTATATAAGCAAAAAGATTTTGAAATAGAGTGTAACCCTCTTCGCCTCATAAGATGTGAAACAAAGGTAAATAATACATCTGAGGAACCATGCAAAAGAATAGTAAGCAAGAAGAGTTTGTAGAGGAAGTAAGTAATTTAGGGCAAGAGGAAAACACAGAGTAGTTGATTTAGCATTTAAATGCAAGTACCCCAAGCTAAGAAGAGGTGGTTGAGCAATCACTACTCATAGAGGATGCACAAGAACAACCACTACCCATGGAAGTTGCACAAGGAAAACCGTAACCACCATAGACAATGTCAAGTATGATTCCTATCCCTCCCTCTTCTTCTCCTTCTCCTCATCCCCTCGAGAAATATCCCTCACTTTCTGGTGAAAATAATGTTTAGCTTCCACCTCTGCAACATCCATCTTCACCTCCACAGTATTTATCTCTAACTCATCAACATCCACCTTCACCACCACCTTATTCATATATCCTAGCTAAAATAGTTCATGTGTTGGTGCCTATTGTGACCATTGCACAACTTACTCCAAAATTGGGGACCCACCTTTAAATTTTGTTGTTCGTAGGTATTTTTGGTTTAATGTGTCCCTTTGTGTCTTGATTTACAATTTTTAAAGGTTAGTCTCCACTTGATTTCCATGAGACCAACTCTAGTTGGCAAGGGCAGATCGGTTTTTGAGTATCCAAGGGGTCATTCCAAAGCTCTTGCTATAGGAGCCCATCCAAGTGGTACTGCACAAAAGGAAATGCATTAATAAATAAAACCAAAATAAAAATAATAATAATAAAAAAATAAAACTCCTCTATATTAAGGATAAAATAAATATATAAATATATTATATATATGTATATTTAAAACATAAAAAAAAAAATTATATATGTATATAAATTTAAATAAATAAAAAAAAATAATAATAATAAAAAAAAAAAATTAAAAAAAAAATTAATAATAAAATGGAATACATATACCTATATATATTCATGCATCTCTCATGAATATGATATAATTATTATATATATAGGTTTATTTTGAAAGGCTCTAACTCCCGAATGTTAATGTTTCGGTAGATTAAAAGGGAGAGGAATGTTGCCGTAATTTGCAGGGCAAACCTTACATATCGAGCAGGTGCGATTTTTGATGGTTTACTCAACATGACCGACGTGGATAGAAGGGCCCATGCTACGAGGGATTCAAAGGCGTGAAATGCCCAAGGATGACGTCGAATGTAACACTGTAGAAGGACCGTAGCGATGATGTGGATAGAATGCTACACGCGGATGCGACGTTGACTGATGTGGCGGTGAATGTGTGAGATTGAGGCAATGTGGACAAGACATTGATTCCTAGTTCCATCCCAACCACCTGTTCATCCACGTGGGCGTGAGTTTCAAACCCCTATAATCTATTCACCTGTCTAGCCGAGGACAAAACCACTTATGGATCACGTTGTCTTGAATACGTCTTTGTCAGAGATGTTGTTCTTGATGTCTCAACAGGTGGGTAGCAACATCAGCGTGTGGATATAATGGAAGAATATCTCTTGAGAATACGGTAGTTGTTTTGATGTTGTAAGATAGGGAATCAAAGGTGTGAAAATTAACGTGAGCAAAGGGTAGAAGACCATGCTGGATGAACAATCAGAGTGGATTTTGAAATAAACACAGTGGGTAAACATGTGGCTGGTATATCTCCCGTCTAACGGAACTCAATGTGGATGGCTACGTAGCCTTTCTGATGGAGAACATAATGAACAGTGCAGAGAACATGTCTATCACAACAGAGGTTGAATATTTAGAAGCAACTGATATTCATTGGATCCAAACAGACGAGGCAGCGAGAATGTGCATACACAGGTGACACGGAGACGGGCTGAGGAGTAACGAAAAGTCTTTGATTAATTTCCAAAATAGGCTGAGAAATTTGCTATATTACAAGAAAGTGGAGCCCATCATAGAAGCAATAAAAAAATAATTTGAAGGCATCTGACTAGTAAACAAGCTCGCAAGTGAGTCTCCAATTGAGGTAATGAGAAAAATGGTCGTAACCTACTCTCAAAACAAGCCATGGAAATGATTTTAGGTGTCACAGTGACGAAGAAAAAAGGTAGCTATGTGGCCGAGTACCAAGCCCAAATGTGCTTTCGAGACGATGGATAGTGAACGTCGTCTATAGCAGTAGCAGTGGGATCTTACAGGTACAAAAAATGCAGTGAAGAAGTTACAGGGAGCCCAACGTAGCAGGTTGTGTCTACAGGAGTGGTGGTTGAATGATTTCATACCTCACTTCCCATACAATTTAAGCTCACATACAATTTTAATTATAAGGACGCAGGGTATACATTGGTGTCATCGATGGTTTATGATGGAAATATTATTTTCATATTAATTTTCCCATTGACAGTGCACTTGACTCCATTGTATGACATGATGTTCGCACCGATGTATTCTTCGTCCTTGCCCTATGCCGCGATATCAACTAACTGACATATTTGCAGATATTTCGAGAGTGTGTCCGTAACAGGTGGTGTTGGTGAATACCAAGCAATGCAAGGATGGAATCAAACCTTGTTCAAAGTCATTGGCAATGTGCATGGGGCATACGTATTGGGCTATTATGACATTTTTGACATTTTATAATTAACAAGTTACAGAACATTTGAAGGAGGGGATTCGTGTGGTTCAAGAATGATAACCACCACTATATCCCCTGCATAATAAGGAATGTTACAAAGCCAAATTAAAGGTCTGCAGAAGGAAACAAAAGGTGAACAAAAACATTTGAAGGATTTTGATGAGCCAAACGGAGGGAATGAAACCAAGGAGATTACGAAAGATGAAGGCGAATGGGCAGAATGTATGAAAAGATAGATTGAATATTTTAAATAGGTTATTGAAAAGCAGAATAGAGGCTGGACCTGGACCTTTTTAGAAGATAAGGGCTCGAAATATGCTCTAATATGACTGTGTTTTTTTTGTTTTATATGCAAATACATCAAAAATTTGCACCTTTTAGCAAAGTGGGAGGAGAAGTCTTATGCATGTTTAGATTAACTGCCTATTTTTCCCTTTTTATGTTTTAGGCTTATAGATGGTGTTAAATGTATTTTTATGGTTGCACTATTGAATGTTTAAAACATGGAACTCATTTTTTCCCTTAGAAACTTGCACCTAGTTTATTCCAGACTGTGCAAATGCAACTTTGGATAAACTAGGTTACATGCAAAAATCTCTCACATCTCTGGTTTTGAAAGGTAGCATCATATTGGTGGTAGTTTATCTTTAGTATTTTCAGCATTCTGGTCCATTTTCTAGATGTTTTATTTTTATTTTCTCTAACCTTCCCTTTTTACATTTTTTTTTTTTTAATTTGGCAATTAAAATAAAAATCGAAAAAAAATTAAAATTCCAAAAATAGATGCATGGGTCTCTAGAATAAGCTTTAATGTTTCATATTATGCAATTTTGATTTTAGTTTACAACTATTTCAAAATTATAATATTTATTTAAAGTTGTTTTATCAGGAATTTTGTAATTCCGAAATTTGACATAATTTCACATTTTGAAGGTAAATCTAGTTTCAAGTTTTGTGTTTCATTTTGCAAGAAAGAAATTAACTTTCCTTTGTGAAAATCATAATTTCATTAAAATGAGAGTGATTTATATGGCATTTTAAAAGGCCATTATTTTTAAAGTAATAAATTAACTTCTCTTTATGAAAAATATAATTTCATTAAAGAGGGCTAATTTATTTATCATATCAAAGGTTTCTACATTTTAAAACTAGTATTTTTATTGTTTTATTTTACAAAGCAAGCTAAAATAAATCCTTTATCATCTAATATTCACATCTAAAGATAGGTTTTAATCGTATATTTCATTCTTAAAGTAGGGTTTAATGCAAGATAAAACTTGTTTAAAATTTTACTAACCAAAAGAAGATAAAATCTATCTAAAATGCTTCAAGATAAAACAAACTAAGGTTTTACATCGTGGTCATATGAGGGCCAATCACATTTTCCTTTTCTTTTAAGTTTTATGAACAATCACTAGCATAGCAATAAAATAATACCAACATAGGCCCCTTATTAATAGTTATTTGCAATCATTAAGGTATTCCTAGAACTTATTTGATACATCTTCACAAGATTACAAGCACAAATTAAGTAAAAGGAACCTTGAAGAAATTTCTATTTCTTTGCAAGAGAGGGTTTTTATTCAAAATTCTGACTGTGATGGTGATTTTTTAATTGGACAAAATTTCCACTCAATAGTACCCCCACCTACAGTATCACCCCTTGTTACCTCTACAAACTCCATGGAAGTATCTATTGCAACTCCCACAAGTATCGATTCCACTCTTGTAACTATACCATTCTCCCCTGTGGTCCATTTCCCATTATTAGCATCTCTACCCACTTCTTCTATCGAAAATCACTCCACCATCTCAAATCTCAAGAAATTCAAGAAGGCAAACAAAAATACCTATGATTGGTGGAATACAAAATATGCCCAGTCTTCCAATAAGTCTGCTCACCCTTAAAAAATAATTGTAATATATCCAACCACCCTCTAGAAGATAAAAATGACAATCACACCCTTGGTGGATAAGCCAATAGAAGATATGATAATAGAAGACTATCAGGCTAAAGTAGTAATATAAGATATCACTCAACTTCCAATGCACAAGGAATTCGTGATTTCCTAGGCTCACTTGGAAACCATTTACTTGCACAAATACTATTTCAAGGGGAAGTTTGCACGGACTAAAGATTCGATTAAGGAGCTTGAGACAACACTGAGTGAGCAGAGAAATATTACAAAATATTTGAATAATAAGGACAATAAATAGAAAGACATATTTCATTAAATCACAAAATATAAAAGGGAGGCCAAAGAGACCAATAATAAGAATCAATTTTTAGATGTGCAAGTCAATGATCTCCAACAACAGATTTAAGAGGAGAGAGCCAAAGCCATAGGATTATCAAATAAAAAGGCCAAGCAGGTGAGGAAGGAGATATCTGAAGATATTATAGAGATGAACCTCAAGGTATGACCCGTGCTACTATACATGGAGGAAGTGAAATAAGTTCTAGATATTACAAAATATAAATTCAAGAAGGTTGAGGGTTTTATGCAATCAAAACTATCTGCAATAACACATATTCAAGTCATAGATGAAAGTAGATATGAGAGGGTAGCAAATAGAAGTCCCCAATAGAATATTATCCAGTGAAAATATAGCGGTCAAATGATTTTTCAAAATATATAGACTCATAAACCAAGGCTAGAAACTCATCTAGAAGCTAAAATTTCAATCCAAGGGAATACTAAAGCATCTGTATTTGGTCAAGAAATGTGGATTCCTAGCTTCGGGGGGAGGGTTCTAGTAACTTAGGAGAAGAGAAAACCAAAGCTACCCTAAAAATAGCCATAAATAATGAGTCTAAAATAGATGAGTGGCTAGATCCTGTGTAGTAGGAGCATGTCTTCAAGCTTATGTAAGATCTTACGTAGACAAAATCCTTCCTTTATGAACTGATTTTGAGGTCTAAAACATTATCCTATGATAATACCTCTGAACTAGAATTTATTCACGAAAAATTCATAAATTTCTTAGACCTTGATGATAGGACCTAGGAGCAGGCTTGTAGAGCCCATAATGATATCGCTTAGAGATTGTACGATTAGATTTCTAGAAATAGAACACAAACAATCAAAGAAGTTGGATAAGAGATAGAAGGTAAGTTTGGAGAAGATATAGAAGGTAAAGTTGGAGGAGAAACATGAGAAGAAGTTGTTGGATACACTGAGAAGGAAGAATATGAGGAAGATGAAAGAGGAGTAGAAAGAGAAAAATCCTCGAGTAATCAAATGGCTAAGTAAAAGAACCATCTGTTCAATTTTTTGTTATGTCATCCATCCCCTTTCAACCCTCATCATCCTTTCTTCCCCTTCCTTCAAAATTTTCCATTCACCCATCACTCCCATTTCATCCTTTTGTCCTTTCTATCTTTTAGACTTCATTCACCCAATGGATAAGGTCCTAGGTTCTAAAAATTTTGTGAATAAAATACCCTAGGAGGCACCAATAATGTAATTCAAAATGACTACATAAAGAGAAATAAGGTGATAAGCCTCAAATTTCTTTTGAATTTTAGAGGTCAGGTACAAAATCATGATGTGTCTTGATCCCATGATGGAAATAACCTAAAAGTTCCAAGTGCATAATTGAGCGCGAAGTTACAACATGACTCAACTTCATGATTGCAAATAAAAAAGGAGGCTCACGATGAAGAACCCAATGTGATATTGTGACTTGTTACCGCATCATAATCATTAAGACATTAATAAGCTCGAAAGAAGATAAGTGTGGTAAAATAATGATATGAGTATTTGTCATAGTCACCAAGGCTCGAAAAGGTTTATTAATACAATGTGTCACAACATGATATGATATGAGTATTCATCTAGATTGGGAAATTTCCCAAATTCCCTTAACAACCCAACCTATTTGCATCCTCCTTCCTAATTCATCGACCTACCTTGGATGATAAATCTCATAGTCTACCTTCAGAACAACCTAATGGTGATTTCACAACACTTTGGAGGTGGAGAAGCTCTTTCATGATATTGTTGTATGTTTTTGTGAAGGGATTTGGCCATCATATCATAATTCCAGTAAGTAACCGAGGTGATAGTTAGTATCATTGATATTTATACATTGAATTTCAGTTAAGGTCTTGTCATTTGGAATTCTTAAATCTAAAATTTTTATTTATAGTCATAAATTCGGATGGGTCCAAATTCGCTTTGTCTTTCCTAAATTTATATAGAGATATAAGAATTACAAATTATTGATTTGATTATAACCTTCATAATGGGTGCTTTTAATATTGACCTCACTTGATTACAAATATTTAGCAGATACTGATTAATTTGTAGACTTTGATGAATTTGTATGCATCTGAATTCACTGATGAAACCCAAAATTGTATTGTAAAATTTTTAATTTGACCGTTATAGGTTTTAGATCTAGCCGTTGCATATTTGAATGAATTTGGATCCATCCTCTACAGGTTTTCCTCTATAGTTTTCTTGGATTCCATCATGTTTTTGCTTCCTTTGCACCATCCTTTGTAGGTTCCTAAATTAGTTCCTCTGGCGCTTTCCTGATCTTGTTCCTTTTGGATTTACTCAAGCCTGTCCTGATGTATTTCCTTGGTTGTCTTATTTTGATGTAATCTAGTTTCAATGTAATCAGGTTTTGGGATCCTTGATAAAAACCCACTTTTAATCTAACCTACTAAAACTTTTTGGAGCCATACAAATTTTTTTAAGACATCTAAAATTACATAGACTCATGTTGGGGGTAAGATTTAGATTTAAGGTTTATCAATACTGATTTATACTTACATTTTAATCCCTTGAAACCTTATTACTTTACTATATTCACTACTGTAATTGCTTTTTAATCATACAATTTTAGATGTTTTTCATTAGATCTATAGATCCATTATTTCATTTACAGTTTGTTGAAAGAATCGAGGGAATTTGACTATCACAGATCATAGTTTGTTGTGGCCTAAACATATCCTCCACCACTAATTACAAATTTTAGTTTTTTGTTGGAAAAATTGTAGATTTGAATAGATTTGAACATATCCAAATTCATCCTTATAGATTTAGACTAATCCGAATTCACTCTGACAAACCCAAAAAGTGCCTGGGTAAGGATCTAAACCTAGTTTTTCTGTATTTTTCTATACTATAATTTCCTAAAATTCTATTTTAGAAGCATCTACATAATATAAAAGAAATAAAAGAACAAAAAAAAATAGATCTAATTACATTCCTTTTTGTATTTAATCATGTTAGTTGAAAAATTCAAAAGAATTGATTAGAATATAAAATTAGTTGCATTATCTTACATCAATTGCATCGGTTGAAAAACTCAAAAGGAAAAGATCAAAAACATAGATTCAGTTGCATTGTTTTATATCAATCATACTAGTCTTGAAAATACAAAAGATAAAAATATAAAAACTTAGATATATTACTTTTGCATCAATTTCATTTGTTTAAAAGCTTCAAAGAACAAAAAGACAAAAAATAAAACATAGATCTAGTTATATCAGATTGCATCTAGCATATTTAATTGAAAAACACAAAACACAAAAAAATAAAAATAATAAGCCAACCTAAACTTCTTATTTTGCTTTCAATATCTAAGATCATTGCATCATAGTTATATTTACAAAGATTTCTAGCTATAATATGTATACTTTGTTTTCATAAAAAATTGAAATGCATATAGCTAGGCAATAGTTGCATTTTGGCCAAACCCTAGGTGTATGTACATAAAAAGAATCCAACAAGAATCCACCTTACATAGGTGTGGAAACCACCACAAAAAGTGTTTCCTAGTGAACCCCACATAATTTATCGACAAACACCAACGAGAGCACAACTCAAGTGCTTCTCATCCGAGGTGTAGATACATCATTTTACCTCCCCATTTCAAGTGTAGATCCATTAGCTTGGAAGAAAGGGATGTAAAAATTTTGGGTCTACACCACTGCATCAAAGAAGTGGTAAAGGTTCATTCTAAAGTCTAAATGAAAATAACATTTTCTTATATGAAAAATAAAAATCAATACATACATATTGATTGAATCACTTGGATGACCCATATCAATAACATCATTAGAACTTTATCCTCATTTGTCTATCCCTTTGTGGAAGAAGGTCTTTCATTCATTTCATATAACTATGTAATAGATCTATCTACCTATAGTTATTAGCTTTATCTTGGCAATATAAAGTCATGAGTTGGTTTCTAATACCAGAGACCAATCCGTCCTTATTTTGAGTTCTCCATCACTCATTTCAGAAAAGAAGCAAAAGCTCGATCTCAACGAGTCGCACACTAAGCATAGCACTGTTCCAGGATGGTCAATCTAATTTCTATTTGATCTGATAGAATTGATAATTTATCATCGGTCAGATTATGGAAAGGATCAATTATTCTTCATCCTCAAAAATCCAAATTTTGATACCTAATACTCCATAAATGGTTTGAGCCGCATAATAACCATAATCAATTTTAGCTCGAATGGTCTGTAGGGGAACCCTACCTTGCTTGGTCGATTCGGCACGGGCCCTTTCTTTTCCATCGAGACGTCCTGCGATTTGGATTCGAATACCTTTTACACCTGCCTCTTTAGCCAGTTCCATAGCTTTTTGCATTGTTTTTCTGAATGGAACTCTATTCTTTATTTGTAGCGCAATATATTCCGCAAGAATATTAGGTTCTCTATAAGGTTTCGCGACTTTTTCTAGAAAAATGAAAAGTTCTCGGTGCACAGAAAGCCTATTTTGTAAAACCAAATATTGTATATCGTTTCTTAATTTTTTCATTTCTTGACGTACACCTGGCCTTTTGGTTAACAAGTTGGGAAATCCAATATAAATTTTGATATTAAACAAATCAATATTTTCATCCAATCTCTATACATGCAAGTCCCCCATAATTTGAGGATTTCTTTATAAGTTGTATATAATTTTCAATTCAATTATGTATTTTTCATATTTTTGTAGATCTTTGGAATAATACCTTTGTTGTGCAAACCAATGGGAACCATGATTTTGGGTGAAGCCAAGTCTAAAGCCAAGTGGATTTATTTTATTTTCCATACATATTTTTCTTTTTTGTATTCTCTCAAATAATTGGATTATTCGATCTATCTAGATATTTCTTCTAGTATAATAGTTATATGACAAGTGGTTTTATGTATTTGATAACCATGTGTCAAACTCAACCCTTGGTTAGTGCTCAACCTTATTGATTTAGAGAGAGGGGGAGAGGACGAGCATCACTCGACTCAACCCATACGATAGGGAGAGGGGTGCCCCATTCACCTACTTCACAGTATCCAATGTATTATATACGTAATAGGATATCTCTTAATTTTTTGAATAGAGATGGGTTTGCTACTAACTAAAAGTACTTGGATCTAATACTAGCTTTTCCATGCTTGATATCATAGAGATTTTTTCATGACTCGCCTATCCATTTCTTTAAAAAATCTAAGCTACTGAAGTAGAGAAACTATTCAATTCCAAGTTGTAGTTATGACATGGTCTTCTAAATATTTAACACATTATTTCTATTTATTTTAGATCGCTTTCTACCCTTATGATTGAAAAGCAGCCCCCTTCGATATTTCATGCCGCATGCACCGACCCTTATTTATTAGAGAGCCCGAAACCGAGCTATTATATACGTATTAATCTGACTGGTAACGCTTCCCTAGGTGACCATACTTTATTTCTATAATAGATAAATGAAATATAGTCAATTAGATACCACATTAGATATGTTGATTCCCTGTAAACACCATCTTGATGATATGTTTTGTTTAACCCACATATTTAAAAATTGGCCTTCCCCAAAAAGGAACGAACTAACCCCACCCGCCCCTTCCCTATCAGTCTTATTACGTATCTAATCGAGTAGAGTGAGTGATCGATGGGAGCATAGCACTTCCTTCCCCTCCAAAAGCTCTCCCCCTCCCCCCTCCCCTCTCCCTAAAATGGCGAAGGTCGAGTGCTCATCCTTGCCTTATCAAAGTGGGGGTGGGGGCCCTTACCTTACCTTATGGATGAAAAAGGAAAGACCTATTAAATTAAAATTCCTACCTATTATGAATGATCTAGGTAGGATAATGGGTCTAAGTGGATCAAAACTATGAATGCGTAGCTACCACACTACCCCTCCTCTCCACATATTCCTTCTTGATGTCTTTCTATTGTTTAAGCTGCTAAAGATGAAGGGATAGGACATGATCTACCTCTCCGGTGGCCGATTTTCTCCATCCTTAGTCGAGGGAGAGCTGGAAATCGGTACCTAAGCTCTATTGTTGAATAAGGGTTGGCTTCCGCTTACTGTTTTTGACATTCTCACATCATACGGCCTTTTTAATCCCTTTCAAAGGTGATTCTTGGTCTGATGATTTTAAAAAAACCAACTCATTCATGTACATGATGGGCATGTAACATGTACACAGCTTGGGTACTCTCTTTTTAAAGAGAATAGCAACCTCATAAAATTCTATCTATTCAATATTTCCCTTTGACCTATTGATACATGTTCTATGAGGGATAAGAAAAAAAACCAACAAATCCACAAAGTGGAAGGGTTGGATCGATTTGTTTAGATCTACCCAATTGAAAATTTCTAACGAGGTGCAACAACTCCTTTTCAAAATAGAGAGCATCACCTCTCTAAGAGGGTAGCCCTAGAGCTAGTAATAGGATCATTCCACCCAAGGTGCACCCTTTCTTTATGGAATATGTTTCACACTCTTCTAGGATATGGCAAAGCTAATCAATTCTGAGGAACCTTAGAATGATCTTAAAAGCTTCGAAGCTTTTAAGATATTATTTAGAAGGCAAATCTCATTCTTTTCGTGGAGAAGAATGCCTGCGTATCTACTAGTTCAAGCAAGCAAGATCCCCCCATCCATAGAGAATCAAGTGACCCGTGTAATCCGTTTACCCTTAAATGTGACCCATGAAAAAGAATATCCGGGAATCGAACCCGTATCCCTTCCTTCGCCTTAGGAAAGACGATGCCCTAACCTATAGACCACAGGATCTTACCCTGTTCATCTAAAAGGGATTTTAACGCCCTGGAATTTGAAGGTCGCTTCCATACGGCTTACCACCCCTTTTATAAGTTTTAAAGAGCGGATTACGCATTTCAAGCCCTCACAGCGAAGGAGGAGCCCTCGTGAGACCTGGGAAGGCGGAGCCCCAACCCCGCCTGTTTCTATGTCTATATCCTCGCCCCGTTCACTAAAAGCCCGCATTATAGCATCTAATCTATAGGGATTTAAAACCCCACACCACAGTAGTGCACGGACTGGGGGGTGTGACGACAATGCAGACTTGGGAATCCCTAGATTGATTCCGTGAGGAGGCCAGGGGGATTTTAAAGAGGGCTTTTAAAGGGTCAAAATCTTTGTGCCACCGGGAAGAGCAATACCATAGCTTGCTTCGGATAAGCTATAGCCTAAAAAAAGCCCAAACTAGTATTTCATGATGAAACCTAAATGTATATTCTACTTCTACTCATATCCATAGGTAGTTGTTCACACCTATCTTTGACCCTTGTGTCACTCATTACTATAGATTTATGTTCATTTTGATCGTGGGTTTAGGAACACAACTTTAACCTCTTTCTCTTGAAATTTATGGCTTTTAAGCTATTGGAAATAAGGTTCCCTCTTATTCAAACACGAATCCGATAAAATTCTCTTTTTTAAAATAGAGACATTTCATCTTCCTATTTAGAATGCTTTAACTGCCTCATCAGATTGCTAATCCCATTTCTTTATATAGTTGAGTATATATTTCCTACTTATTCTCTTTACCCAAGATAATTACCTAGAAAATTTATCTCCATCCCTCTTGATCGATAATTACCAATAAGAATTCACTTATTAACAAATTATCCACTCTCTTTCTTCTCTTTAAATAATGGGGGTGGGGGTGGGGGAGAACATGATCGATCTTAATACATATATAAACTGACTCATATTTTATATGTGATATTATTGACAAGGGAGAGGAATGTACAAATTACATATGAATACAAGGTCATTCCAACCAAGTGAACCTCAAAGGCAACAACAACAAATCCTCGTTTGTTTGAAATAGAGAGAGTGCAACAACTTTTAATGGTTGGCAAGACCCCTATTAAAAAGGTCAATTTTTTAACCTTTAATTTAAAAATACCCATTCTCCTTATATAAGAGAGGGCCTTAAGGGTAAACACCTTTTAAAAGGGGGTATTGAAGGTGAGCAACTTAAAAGATCAATTTTGATCACTCTTCAGACTCTCTACTAGTAGATAATTTCCTTAGTGGGTGTATGTTGGTGAGCAAAATTTTTTTTCTCATAGTAAACTAGGCTACATCATCAGACATGTACATCCATCGATCAAACAACCTGTTGGTATCGAATTTGAAGATATTTAGGTTATCAAGATTTGCCATTTTAAGGCATCCAACCACTTCAATCATATTACAAAATATCCTCTCCACTGTTCTTGAGAGGTATAGCTTTGCCTAAATCCTCATAATGCAATATATTTTCTTGGATGAATCTTGTGGATCAATGAACAATTCTCTCCCTCTTGATCTACTGGAAGTAAACGAACCTTAAAGTCATAGGACCAAATCTCTTCTCACTTGTGCATATTTATTCTAAGCATCCCTTTTAAAAGCCCTTTTAAAATATAGGGGAAAGTCCCTTTCACTTTAAAAGCCCTTTCTATCTAGTATAAAATATATGTTAGGATTACTATTTTGATGTTTTATAAGACGATCTTGCATGGATTTACGACTTTAAGTATTTTTAAAATCTAGATACACTTGATATTGTTGCTGGTATTGAATTCATACTTCCAAGGGCCTCTCTATCTAAACTCATTGCCATAGTCTATTCTAAAATTCCATACATTACCTAGAGTCTCATATTTAATAAATAAGGATCCTTTTACCTTACCTTATAATAGAGATGAGAGAAGAGGAGAAGAGAGAATGCTCTTAAAAATACCTTAAAAACAAGGATTTTAAAAGGTGAATTAAGACATTGGAGGAAGTAGTGCACGTGGTTGGACCTTGGAATGATCAAGACCCAATGAGCGAAGGATTTCAGGTAGAATGAGTTTTTCACAAAGCTATAGATAGGACATTTCCATAAAAATAAGAAGAAAATATGTGCAATTCATTTTATTTCATCTTTGAACTTTTAATGGGAGTAATGTGCATTATTAGCCTAGCTATGGGATGGAATGTTAGTGCACAAATTATTAAAATCCCTTTAAATTAAAAGTCTCATAGTTAAATTAAAGGTGCCCTCTATCATATGGATCTTTAAAACTATTGGCTTAACCCCTTCCACTTTCCATGATCGAGAAATGAGATTCGAGTCCTTCCATTATATATGAGAGAGGATTCTACAACATCATTTATATCCTTAGTTGTATCCATCATCTTAACAAAAATTCCTTCAGGTAGGGTACCTCAATATTTAAGGTGGGTTTAGGTTTTCCACCCTATTCTTATCCCAACTATTTCAAAATTCATGAAAAGGAGAACCTAGAATCTCTTATAAATATATGGGTGATATGATCAAAAACTAGTACACTAATAAAACAACCAATGATAATGTAAAGCAAAAATGAACATGAATATATAACCAATAGATAAAGATAAATAATAAAAACAAGTGGACCAAGTCCTTTATATTAATGATAATATCAGTGTATTATAAATACATCCCCTTTGAGGGTGTTCAATTATGTGATGCAATCATTATAATAAACAAGGATTTTGTCCCCTTTCTAAATAAATATTGGCACATTTTGCAAGGTCTTCTAACAATCACAAGTGTTTTGGAGTGGAATTTCCTAATTGCCGCAATGAGTAATGATGTCGAGCTTCTATGCTTCTTTGTCCTTGTAGAATTATGTAATATGTACACAAATAAAGTGAGGCATATTAATAGCATATGCAAAGCCCTTCAAGACAAGGTTTGTTTTAATGATAATGATGCAATAAATAAAATGAAATGTAAGCAAATGCATGCATAAATTAAATCCTAACTAATCTAAGAAACAAGAAATATGTTGTTCTAAACCTTACTAAAATAAAAAGAATAAAATTAGATCTCTATCAGAGGTTGTCTTGGGGAAGGCCAACCTTACTTGTGGATCATCTCAGATCAATATGACCTTTGTCCTATGACTGTGTTTATTTTGGTCGATTCAAGGTGACATCTAGGATTCACCTAGGGTTTTATTGATGGATTGGTGCACTATGAGAGTGGCTTAGTGGGTTGGGTCGATCATCGAAGTAAGAGTGTTTGATTTACATGAAATATGGAAGTACGACCTTCAATCCTTGTAGCAATCTAGTGACATGGCCTTTAGTGATGAGAGAGCTTTTAGGGATTGAGAATGATAGCACTTCATTGCTCAAGTTTGATATGGATTTTGGTAGCACTTTGTTGTACAAAATAAAAAGTTGGGAAGGAGACTTAAAACTGAGGGTTGAGTGCTATTTTATAGACTTCTCATATGGAAGCCTCAAAATAGCAAAGCACCCTGCATGAAAAAGTGAAGAGGCAATTCACATTAAGAAAAGTGAATGCTTATCTCCAAAATCTCATGTGATTCATAATTGCATATGATTTTTCTATTTTGGCTCATGCAAGGTGCTAAATCAAGGTGCAGGATCATGCATAGGATTAATTGGTAATTTTGGCTACTAGCTATCCTACTATATTTTTAATTTTTTCTCTTTGATACAACCATATTCAGGTTAGACGACCTTGAACTAAGGGTCATCTCGAGGTGATATGGCATTGGTTGCAAAGGATAATGTCCCTATTTAAGTGGTAAAACCACTAATTTAGCCTTGAGGCTACCCAAGGTGGTTCACATGGTCTAAAGGAGTCCATTTAGGTAGTCTCCTCAATATGACATGTTTTAGGTGACTATAGATGTCCCTTTTTGGGCCGCATTATGTGAAAGCACAATGCGGAGTAAAAATAGATGATATAAAGTCACAATAATGGTTGATGATGTCCATTGATCTAATCAATGTAAGATACCCCAACCATGAAAAGGGTGAAATCCATAGAATCATTGCTTCTAACACATTGATGGATTTAATTTTGGTAAACCTTTTAGCCATGGGTATACATTTGCATAGTCTACACTTTAGGCTTTTAGGTTTACCTAATCTTGGAAATCTCTCAGCCATGGGTAGAAATTCACATAGTGTACACTTTATGCTTTAGATCTATCAAGCAGGTAGTTTAGCTACCTAACATGTATTTAGTTGAAATTTTACTTGTTATGTATCCCAAGCAAGGAGAGCAATGATTATTTTTGGCAATGATTTATGGATGAACGCAATTTACATGATTGAGTGTTTGATTATTGACTTGATTATGAATTTTGTAATTATATGACTACCCCCTAAAGCAATAAATCGCTTGACCAAGATGACTTGATTTGAGTTTGACTGGATAACTATGCAATTTTGAGGGTAGATCTCCTTATGATCTTGGTGATTGTGACCCATTTTGTTTTTATGAATTTTTTTTTTTTTAATATATGAGTGGCCTTATGGTAATTTACTCATCCTACCAGACTGCATGGATAATCAATCGTTGCAAATGCTAGGTGACTAGAGTAGATCACTAGATACAAAATTCCCTCGAGTATTTTTTATTTATTTAACCAAAGGGGTTAAGTTTCTTTGGATATATTTGAATCAATTTGACCAAAGGTGTTGAGTGCCTTTGGAGTGTTTTGAATTGAATTGACCAAAGGGGTTAAGTGCCTTTGGAGCTTTTTGAATTGATTTGACCAAAGGTGTTGGGTGCCTTTGGGGTGTTTTGAATTTATTTGACCAAAGGTGTTAGCTACCTTTGGAGAATTTTGAATTGATTTGACCAAGGTGTTAGGTGCATTTGGAGCATTTTGAATTGATTTGACCAAAGGCATTAGGTGCCTTTGGAGTGTTTAAAATTGATTTGACCAAAGGTGTTAGGTACCTTTGGAGTGTTTTAAATTGATTTGACCAAAGGTATTAAGTGCCTTTGGAGCATTTTAAATTGATTTGACCAAAGATGTTAGGTGCCTTTGGAGTATTTTGAATTGATTTGGATTTATTTTTATTATTGAAATTGTTGTGAATGTACTCACCTCTACGAAGGATCCACATGATTTTATTATGTATTATGCTTCTCTTTTTGAGTGTGAGGTCCAAGGAACCACTTCATTATCACATGCATGCATTTTTGTACCAGGATGTACATTCCACGATATATATATATATATATATGACATTATATTTTCATTTATTGTATCATGTTGTTTATTGCTTGTGTTTATTTCATGTATGGATGCAATAATGGATGATGAATGTATGTCTAGACATTTTAGTATGTATACATAGATGTATTTTTAGGATTAAATAATAAAACACGAGAAATAAATAAATACAAAAATAAAACATAGAAGAATAAAGCAATACACAAGACACATATTTATGTGGTTCACCCAATGTGGGCTACATCCATGAAGAAAATAACCAGGCCTTATTATTCCATCCAACAAATCTCGAAGGGATACAACCTATAGCAAATACATCGTACTTTCTCTTCGATCTCAGAATTATAGTCTTTCTTCCTTCTTCACTTCCTTCACACCCTTCACACTACTATCTCCAATTTTGTACAAAATCCTCTTATAAAATGAGGGTTACAATTTTAGGGCAAATAATTATGACCCCAAAATATTAAATAATTACTCTCTTCGACAAATTATCTTTTCTGTCGTAGTTTACCATTTTTAGTAATTTCTAATTTTGAAATTTTATTTTTCATCAAAAAAATTTATGTTTATAGTAAATACTATTTTTGGCAAATTATTTTCCGTCAAAAAATTTCATTTTTAGTTATACTATTTTCAAAAAATTACTTTTCATCAAAAACTTTCCAAAAATAGTAATTGACAAAAAAACTCGGATTAACATTCAATTTGACACACAATTACATAATGTCCATATCCTTTTGTAGAGTGGATCCAAACATGACTAAAACATGACCTCCAAATTAGAATTAGGCTCCACAACCAACAATATCCCACTTGGAGACTGATCATAGTAAGTCCACCGCTACTGCACCTGTTGGACTATGCTTCAACTTTGGAGCTGGAAAATTTCTCACCTTTTACTATCATGTTTGAAGATAAAATAAAACTAAGCAATAACTCCATTTATCTCTAGTTACTACCTTTGTGAATATATATGTAGGCAACTGGCTAGTGTGTATCTTCTTTAGTTTTAAATGTCCATATTCCAACATTGAGCGTATGAAATGGTACTTGATTTGTATATGTTTATTCCTAGAATGAAAGGCTAAATTCTTGGCAAGATGAATGACACTCTAACTGTCACTATATAATATGTTATTCTCTTGCTTCTTTTCCAACTCCTCCATAAACCTTTGTAACCAAATCATCTCCTTACTAGCCTCTGTAACAACAACATACTCTACTTTCGTTGTTGAAAGTGCAACAACCTTCTATAATTTTAAAATCCAACTTACTGTAGTTCCACCTACAGTAAAAACATACCCTGTCGTACTTCTCCTGCTATCTATATCACCTACCATATTTGAATCAAAATATCCCTATAAATAAGTGTTAGAACCTTCAAAGCATAATATTTGAGTGATAGTACCTCTCAAATACCTAAGAATCCACTTTAGTGCATCTCAATGTTGTTTTCCTAGATTATTCATAAACATGCTCACAACTCCCACTACATGTGCAATATTTGGTCTTTTGCACACCATTGCATACATCAAACTACCAATTGTTTATGAATAAGGAACTTTGGACATATAGTCAATCTACTCCTATGTCTTGAGACACATATCTTTGATTAGATTGAAATGATTGGCCAAATGTGTACTAACAGGTTTTACATCCTGCATATTGAATATTTCCAACATCTTCTCAATGTACTCACCCTGAGATAATGTTAATTTGTAATTTTTCCTATATATTGTTATTCTCATACAAAATATTTGCTTTGCAGCACCCAAATCCTTCATTGCAAATGACTCTACAAATTTTATTTTCACCACAATCATATCCTGCATGTTAGACCCTACAAAAAGCATGTCATCTACATACAATAACAGTATAATATAGTTACCATTATCCTATATCTTAAAATAAACACAGTGGTCAAAATAACATCTACTATAACCATGTTCTAACATAAACCTATCAAATTTCATATACCACTACCTTGGATCTTGCTTCAGGCCATACAAGATCTTTTTCAACCCTCATACTAATTCCTCCTTCCCTTTGACCTCATACCCTTGTGATTGCTACATATAAATCTCTTCCTCCAAATCCCTATGGAGATAAGTTGTTTTTATATCTAACTGTTCAATATGCAAATCCTCTATAACCACTAGTCTTAAAATAGTTCTAACTGAAATAATTTTAACAACAGGAGAAAAAAATAATCATAATCAATACCTTTCTTCTATGCAAACCCCTTTACAACCATTCTATCCTTATACCTATTTTTACCTCCATATTCTTCTTTCACCATGTAAACCCATTTATTCTACAATGATCTTTTTCTTGTAGGCAATTGAACCAGATCCCAAGTCTGATTGTGTACCAAGGAGTCCATCTCCTCTTTCATGCATTGCTTCCACTTCTTCCTAGTTTCTACATGCATCGCTTATTCAAAATAAAATCGGTTAACCAGAGTCAAACAAAATACATAATATAATGAAGGAGGGTAACAATAAGGAGGTCTACTTATCTTGGTAGATTTTCTAATAGAACTTGTAGGAGTTTGAGGTGCTTGCTACTGCCATTGTTGATTTTATAACACCTTTGGAGTTTTAATTTCATCAAGCACTATGTATTCTGTGTTTAACTTTTCCTATTTTTTTTGCTACAAGTGGTCTTTATACATGAGTTTCTCATTGAATACCACATCTCTGCTCCTTATGATTTTGTGATTTTCATAATCCCAAAAAATATAACCAAAATCATTAACTCCATATCCAATGAAAGTGCACTTCTTAGAGTTTACCTCAAGTTTAGTTCTATTTTTTTTATCAATATGCACAAATGCTTCATAATCGAAAGTCTTTAGAAATTAGTAGTTAATAGGCTTACTTGTCCATGCCTCTTCTAGAATCCCACCATCCAAGGAACTTGAATACCCTCTGTTTATTAAATAAACTACAATATCTACAAAATCTACCCAAAAATGTAAGGGCAATCCTGCATATAATCTCATACACCTAGTACGTTCCATGATAGTCTTGTTCATCCTTTCTGACACACCATTTTCTTGTGGAGTTCTTGGAACTATCTTCACTCTATGAATCCCATGGTATGAACAATAACTGTTAAACTCTTTACTGCAATACTCACCTCCATTATCTAATATGAGACACTTCAACTTATTTCCTATCTCATTCTCAACCAAAGCTTTCTATTTCTTAAAACTATCAAAGACATATGATTTCTTTCAAATATAATAAATCCATGTTTTTCTAGTTGCATCATTAATAAATGTAACATAATAATAAGAACCATCAAAATATGATATCTGAGTTGGTCCTCATATTTCTGTATGCACAAGATCTAGCTTTTCACTCTTCTTTTCTTTTCCAACTCTGAGAAATCTGACTCTTTTCTATTTTCCATAAATGTAGTGCTCACAAAAGTCCAAATCAATCTGCTTCAAACCTGGCAACAAATTCCTTGAGTGGAGAATCTGCATCCCCTTCTCACTCATGTGCCCAAGCCTATGATGCCACAAAAATGTATTTGCTCCTGTAGACGCTAAAGTAATAGAAATATCATTATTACCAGTAAGTACATACAATGTACCTTCCTTCTTTCCTTTTTCTAATAATAGTGATACTTTAACAACCTTCCACGAATTTTCTAAGAACATAACTATATATCCTTCACTGTCCAACTACCCTATGGAAATTATATTTCTTCTCAAATCAGGAATATGCCTTACCTCTTTCAACAACCATTGGTTTCCATTCAGTAATTTTATCTGTATCTTACCCTTTTTAATTATTTTACATGGTCTATCATCACCCAAATAGACCTATCCAAAATAACCTTGAACATATTCTAGAAAATATTTTCTATGAGGTGTGGCATGATATTAAGACCCTAATTCTAGCACCCAAAAATAATTAATATTATCTAGTGAAAGTATTAAAGCATCTTGCAGTACATCACCTGCTACATTTGCTTCCTAATTACCTTGTTTTTCTTCTCTCTATTTTTTTTTTCGATTCCAACAGTCTCTTTTCAAGTGTTCTTTCTTTTTGCAATTCCAACATTCCAACTGCTTCCCTTTAGATTTGTATCTACCTTTATTTTATTTTCCATTTTTTCTTGGACTCTTTCTTGTATCCTTTTGTCTACCCTTGTTTTCCATAGTCAATGCATTACCCGATGTCACACCTATGGTTTTTTGTTGTATTTTCTCACTAAGGATAACACCAATAACATCATAAAATTTTAAGGTATTTGAACCAAAAATATAATTACTCATAGCCATGACCAAGACATTCTAGCCTTTTGGCAATGGGCATAAGATCAAAAGAACCCTAACCTGATCATCAAAATTTACTCCAAGATAATTTAATTGATTAGTAACCATGTTAAACTCATTTAAGTGATTAGTAATAGACCCACATTTTGAAATTTACATATTAGATAAACACTTAATAAGAACTGCCTTTTTAGAAGTTGAGAATTTTTCATATAGTTTAGCCAACTCATTCATTAAACCCTCCATTGTATTTTCCTTTGAAATATTGAAGGACATCGACAATGCCAGAAACAACTGTCCTATTCCTAGTGGCTTTCTATCTAGAACTTTCCATTCTTCATCTGATATATTTATTGATTTCTTTATTATTATGCCTAATGGTAGGTAAATATCCTTCTAATAAAGATAGTCCTCCATTTGCATCTTCCATAACTGGTAATTTTGGCCATTAAACTTTTCAACCTTAAAACTACCTTCTTATGCCATTGCTCCCACTCACACCAAAAACCCTCCTTTCAAGTGTGTTTTTAAAACCTTAGGCTCCGATACCAGCTTGTTAGGATTAAATAATAAAACATGAGCAATAAATAAATATGGAAATAAAACACAAAAGAATAAATCAATACATGAGCCATATATTTACGCGGTTCACCCAATGTGGGCTACATCCACAAAGAAAATAAGTAAGCCTTATTATTTCATCCAACAATTCTCGAAGGGATACAATATACAACAAATCTATCATATTTCCTCTTTGATATCATAATTACATTCTCTCTTCCTTATTCACTTCCTTCAAACCCTTCACACTACTATCTTCAATGTCGTACAAAATCCTCTTATAACACGATGGTTACAATTTTAGGGTAAATAATTAAGACCCCAAAATAAAAAAGAATTACTATTTTCAGAAAATTATATTTTATGTAACAATTTACCATTTTTAGTAATTATTGTTTATGGAAAATTATTTTCTGTCAAAACAATTTATGTTTTTAGTAATTACTATATTCAGCAAATTATTTTTCGTCAAAAAAAATTTGTTTTTAGTAATTACTATTTTAGGAAAAAAAAATTGTCATTTTTTTTTTAAATAGTAATTCACAAAAAAAAAAAGATTAACATTCAATTTGACACACAATTACATAACGTCCATATCCTTTCGTAGAGTGGGTCCAAATGTGGCTAAAACAAGACCTCCAAATTAGAATCAGGCTCCACAACCAATATGTATGCCTAAACGTGCTATTATAGATCTAAAATGTATACCTTGATGTATGCATGTATGTTATGTGCTAATGACTTGATGATGCAAGCTATGAGTTGTATGTTTAAATGTGAAACATAATGAATAAATCTAAAATGCAAAACAACCTAAGTGTGACCACCATAGCATGTATAATAGTCATCAGTCAAAATGTTAACCTTTTCACAAAAGTCATATATTTTAAGTCCAACCATATGTAATATGACACAATGTAAATTATGGATAGAGAATAGTGAGAATTCACAAGATAACAACGGGGTTTTTCATGAGACTCAAACACCCTAGTTGACCAATCAAAAGTTGTATACTGACTATACATGACTTTAAAATATAAAAATCTGCTAGGAAGACCTAGATATTCAATATCCCTATGTGTGCATAGTGTAGTTCATTATTATGATGCATAAGATTACCCCATTGCTAGGTTTACTCTTAGAGCCCATTTTTGTAATGAGGATCACCCTATGGTCATCGTTATCCTAATTTTATACTCAGTTAGATTGGATTACTAAGCAATACATACCACTAAAAGCTAACTCATTCGCAAGCTGATATTTGTCTGTACAAAATAAGGTTGCTAATGTGATAGATATCACCATTCTTAAGGCTACTCCACTGCTAGGATGACATCTATAGCCCATTTTTGGCGATGGAGATTGCCCTATGGCTTTTGAAAAATTGAGGATTCCAAGGATTTAAACTCTTTACACCCTTATTTTCTTTTGATTTCTTTCTTTTGTTATTTTTGATAGCATATGATATGGGATAAATAAATCAAAATATATAAGAAATGCTAAAAAGTAAGATAATGGAAATCTATAAGAATCCTAAAATATGCTATTAATGAAGAGTTACAAAAATAATACAATGCAATGTAGTGGAGGAAATGAACACTCCAGTATTCTAATGAAAACTACATTGTATCTCCTCACAACTCATAGTAATCTCCTCACACTCTATAGTAATCTCCTCATGCTATATTCTATCTATATGTTGAGGCCTATATATAAGAAGATAGCTTGCTTGACCCTCACCCTTTCTATTTACCTTTCCTATGAATAATGTACAAGTGGACTCGTGTACATATACATCATTGCACATTGAAAATTGTGCATTTATTACTTCTTACTCAAGTAACCTAAGATAATCCCCTAATATAATAATGTACCCAAGGTGGTACATTAACATGTACCCTAATAATGTAATATACTCTAACACACCCTGTATTACATTATTTAGGTATTGAAGACTTTAGTCTTCAATATGGATCTTCTTCTCTTGAGTAGTATTCAACTTGATCTGGTTCTTCTTGTTTTGCCTTTGCTTTAGATCCAACCTTTGTACTTTCATAAGTGGTTGAACTGCTATCCGATTCCTGCAAAAATGCCTTTCCTTTTTATTTATTCCTTTCATTACCATTATTGCTATGTGCAAAAGCTTCTAAGCTGATACTTATAGCATCATAATAAGATCCCGAGTTAGTAGAACTTGAATTACTAATACTACATAATGATTGAAGTATCTTTTCTAAGTGTAATTCATTTAAATCCATTTTATTTTTAAGAGATTCTATCAATCCTTCTTATTCTATATTCTCATTCTTTTAATATTTGTATGTAAGTAATGTCATATACAATATGCTTACAAATTCTAAAGGAAATAGAGTGTCATAATTTCCTTTATCAATTGCTTCATTGATTCGAGCTTGTAGATAATTTTCCATGGTATTAAATTTATCGTCTAAAGCTTCACTATAAATTATTTTGAAGTAAGATCTAAATATACATCACTCTTTATGAGAAAATTCATGATTCCAAAATTTATGGATCTTGCACTTTCTTTTCTAATAGTGTTGTTCATATCATTTTTCATTGTATTTCTTGAGGTAGACATCTCTTTTAGTTTTTCCTATTTTTGTTAGATCCTTTGTAGTAGACTACCTTATGACTCCCTAGTTTAAGGTATGTGAACTAATTTTATAAAACCTTTCAAGCTTAGGTTTTGTAGGCTTCCTTATATCTCCTAAGTAAATATGCTCTAGGATTTGATAAATATCTTAGCAATAAATAGTTCACTTTATGAGTTGATTTTGAGAATAATAATCAACTTCCAATTTTACCTTATCTCTCTTAATGCTCTAATGGAGTTCTCATAGTTGGATTTATTTTTGTCTTTTTAATTTAAGTATGACATAATTATCAATCAATTCCAACTTTCTATGTGAGCAATATATTTGCTTCTCTATTCAAAAATTTTAATTTTCTAAATTTCAAATATTTGTAGTTTGATGTAGTATACCTTATGACTACCTATTTTTTGAATATTTAGAAAAATAGTAATAATATTTGCAAATTGATATTTTAATTTATCAATGTTGGCAACCTTATATATCCTAATTGATTATTGAAAATTTTGTAATATGTATGTATACTTCAAATATTGTATTTAAAAATATCACTTGCTTTATAATTCACTAGTGCTATATTATTCCAATGTAGTAATGAAATCAGTATTTATAAGGTTCACCTTATAGCTCCTTTAATATTAATATAAGCAAGCAAATGGATTGATATTACCTTTATGTTTCTATGTGAAATATTCCCTTTACTGTAAACTCGCTGCTTCAACAAATCACACAAACATTCTAGCTCAAATGGTGTATCTCCTTTCAAACATTGGAAATAATTCCTTTCAAATGAATGTTGGTTGTCGTTCCTTTTTGAACATTGTATCTATAGGGAAATATTGAGCATTCAATGCTCCTTTCCTTCATCAAATTTTTCAACTCTTGAATGGACTTTGACCTTGTCTCAAATCAACTTCAGTGTTGTATTTGTGTTCTCCTTCCTGTGTACAGTGGTTATGCATAAGAGGTAGGACCCGAAAGGTACTTATAAAAAAATGGCAAAACTGTTTTGAAACGGCGGCAAAATCTGTCGAACTGCATGTATGCTGGAATGGCGAATGATTTTAATTTTTCTCAAAAAAATGGCAAAAAATGGCAAATTTTAAAGTTTTTTCGGACCAAGCCAAAAAGATACTGGCTACGTTTAAAATCTCAGCAAAAGCTTGGACATGAATTCCGGTCCGGTCATGGAACAAATGCATAATATGATTCGGTTTCGAACGGGTTGTAAAACATGAAATGATCTCGAGTCAGGTGCATAATAAGTACCAGATATTCAAGTAAGAGATATGATATGGCATCTAGTAAAAATAAGGATTGTAGCACAAAGTAGCTTATCGCTATTGATGTTGTTAGGGGGAAAACACATGCAATATTGGTAAAGTTGATCCCACATAACTATCTATCCCACATAACTATTTATCCCACATGATTTAGTGTACTCTAATTTCAAATCTTAAATAAGAAACTTCCTTCATAGTAAAATAGGTGAATATTCAAGACAAGAAGGGTGGCCTCTTTCTGACGAGTGTAGTAGGCAAGAAATCAACTACACCCATCAGGAAAAAGACCAACATGTCTTGTCCTAGATCTTTGCCTTTTATGACCATGGACTGGATGCAATGGATGGATGCATTTAATGTCATGATGGTACAATGGTCCCAGAAACAACATCGGGCAAGTGCATTTATGCATTCGAGAACCGGGAAGATGCATTTATGCATCCAGGAACTGGGCAAATGCATAATGTTAAAGAGGGTGTATTTTATGGAGGCCTTTAGATATTATTGTAAATAGAATAAACAATTGTTGGGTATTAAATTATACATATTTTTTTCCAGCCATTCTTTATTGTGAATTTATCATTTTATGCCACTAGTTATTATTCTGGTGAAAGCACTCTAACAGAGAAAAAGAGCATCAATATGTCAATAGAGAACCAAAGCATTTAATTATGTATAATCTTAGAAATAAAAAAATATCTTAATTAAAACTAAGAATCAAAGCAAAATAGAGAAAACAAGCGAACAGACTCAATAGAGGAATGAAAAAATAGAGAAAAAAAGGGAACACCCTCAACAAAGCAATGACATTCAAAACCTAGAAAAATAACAAGCAGAACATGGCAATATAAAGAAAATCAAAGAAGTGACAAAGAACCTTGTGCTAAAAGATAGTATGTTTGTATGCAGAGATACTGGTTCCAGTCAGAGGCAGATAATGATCCTGGTAAACATAGGTCCGCCCGATTGCACAAAAGTGTTTGAACTCAGAAATGGTTCCGTCCAATTGCACAGAAGTGTCTGGATTCAAAATGGTTTCGTCTCATTGCAATGAAGTGTGTGGATTCAAAAAAATGGTTCTGTCCGGCTTCATAAAAGTCCCACCCGGTTGTGTGATTGTATTTGAAAGCATAAAAAGTCTTCCTGGTTGCACGGTAGTGGCCAAAACCTGGGAAGGCATCGCCTAGCTGCATAGCAGGTTACAGATGCAAAAGTGTCCAATCAGGTGCACAGCAGGTTCCGTCCGACTGCACAAAAGGTTTCATCCAACTACACAAAAGGTTCCACCCAACTGCATAAAAGGTTATGTATGGTCGGTTGCATAGTAGGTTCCATCCAGCTACATAGTAGATTTCATTCGGTTGCATAGAATTAGTCCTGTCTGGATGTAGAGCAGGACACTATTCTGGTCGGTTACAAAATTAGTTTCATCCGACTATAGAGTAGGACATTGTTTCAACAGATTTCAGGATTAGTTCCGTCCAACTACAAAGCAAGACATTATTCTGGTCGATTGTAGAATTAGTTCCATCCAACAGCAGAACATGACACTATTCCATTTGATTGTTGAATTTGTTGTAGTCGATGGCATAAAAAGTTTTAATGTTGTGACAAATTGTGTAGGTATTTTCCCTAGGGTTTTAATTATATAGAGGTATACTTGGCGAGTTTGGCGGGATAATTTAGAAATTCTAAAATTTTAGGGCTAAAAGGGTACTTTATTTAGGCGGGATTACTTGCAAATTTTTTAAAATATTCATGATACTCTCATCAAAGGATGGCTAACCGACACCAAAAATTTATTTTTTCCCAAAAATTCTGGCTACATGGCCGACGTCTAGGTCTCAAAAATTTCACGAATTTGAATTTTTGAAAATGGGTTTTTTTGCCCCAATGGTGAATTTTTGTCACTATGCATAACATTGCCTACTAATATTGAATGCCCTCTATGTGCACCTTCCAAGGTGATCTATTAATGGGCTTATCCCTTGGTGTGTTACTTCTCTTCCTTGATGTGTTCAACACTTGGTGGATTCATTATGAAGGTTATGAATGCCTTATTGTTTCTACTTTTTGCTTTCAATACTTGGCATGGGCATTAATCAAGTGTGTGAGTTGCTAATGAGTGTTGCTTTTCCTTCTTGAAGATGTTATACAATAATGTAACATTCTTCCTTTGAAATTATTCCCAACACTACATCCTTGAAAGATGCTCTTCGAAATAATACTTCTAGAGTGGGTGTTGTCTGACCTTGAGCATTTTATTACAACCCAGGTGTTAGAGAGACAAGTGGTGCATCTCCTTTTGCATTTAGAAATACCCTAGTTCTTCTTTCATCTCTTAAATTGTAAGCTATTAATAGTTTTCTTCAATACTTTTTCTTCTTTCCAATGATAACACTAGCACTTCTCTCTTCTTTCCAATTGAATACTAGTAGTGCTATCATTGTTTATCTCTAGCCGTGGTGGTTCTAGGTGATGCAATGGTGGTTCTACAGTGGTCCAAGGATGGATTTAAGTGCTTCTTCTAGATGGACTTCTTCTCCAAGTTTTATCTTTGGTATTGCTCCTTTTTCTTAGCCTTATATTTTAACCTTCTATGCTTTCAATATGTTGGTTTGAATGCTAGCTTTTCAATGTATAGTAGATGATGGCTGATGTAGATGAAGAGTAGCTTCTCCAAAATATTGATTAATAACTCCTTTGTGCTTTAGTTTGTTGTTGTGAATGCCTAAATCCATGGATGATGGAGGTATATTTGTACACCAAAATGTGAACTTCTTGAAATCTTTTTAGCCTTTCATGGATAGTGGTCCTCTAGCGACCATTTATGTGATTTTTCTTTCATGCAATGGATGTGTCCTTAAGACACTCAAATTATATCCTCTTTGCTACATAGGACAATATGTTATGGTGCAAAAGAATAATGTAAATAGATTCACAATAGAATACCTTGTTTTGCACCTTCACTTGAGATCTCTAAATCTCTTTTGCAAGCTTTCTTTCTATTGGTTTTGATGATGGCTTCTTTGTAATATACCTTGTAGGTAAGGGATGATTTTACGTTGTCTTATTTTCTAGAAAAATATCTCATTTTATTGGTTAATCTAATAATGAACCCAAGCTAATAATCATGCAACTAATATGCCCTTAAGGTGGCTTAATATTGCACTACTCCTTAGTGCAATTCTAACAAGCTTTAATATGGATTAATATAGTGCAATTGCAATATCCTTATTACTCCTAAAAGTAACCTTTAATATGCACTAATGATAATTCTTAAAGAACTCTCAAATGCTCTATAATTGCTGCAATATTCTTAAGAGTAATGTATAATGAACTCTTAAAAGCAATCTATAATATTCACTACAATCAATGTTGTAGGATGTAGTCTTCTTAATTCTTAGATAGGTAGGTGATATTTTTATTTTTATCAAAATATATCCAACTCCTATTTTAATGTGTAAATATATCCTTTAAAAAGAACTATTTTTGCACTCTCTTGAAGACTATAATATGATCCCTTCTCTTTGTGACTTTAATTCTAATGATGTTCTTAATAAAGCTAAGTAATAATCTGAATATGAGTATTCAAGTAATGAACCCCTTTGCACCTAAGTTTCTTACCTTTAATGATCTTCGAAGATGATGTAGATCTTGGTGTTTTGATTCACCAAGTTGCTACCTTGAGATGGATGAAATCTATAGCTTCTTGTTGGCTATCCAAAACAACTTCTTGCTTCACAAAATTGTAGTCTCGGATTTTTTTGGCTTGAAACTAGATTTTGGTGGCTTGGTTCTTTGCAAATGGCCTTTGGTTTTCTACTGTAGATTCAAAAAACCCTTGTCTCTAAAATATGCCTTCTAGATATGAAAGGCAATCTCCAAATATCTTGGATTTGGTAGGCTTATTCTGTATTAATTCTCCTTCAACCTTCTTATTTAATTCTAACTTTAAAGTCTTCTTCTCAAGATTTGAATATCTTGAGGTCTTTATTGATTTCATCCTCCGAGATTCGGTACTCTTACCAAATTATTCTCTTTTTGGGCTTGTTGCTGGCTGATGACAATTGTCAAAAATATTTCACTATCAGGTGCTTCTCCATGGTATTGAATTTATCCAATGAGTTCTTCTAAGAAATCATTTTCTATTTTAAACAAAATATACAAAAAGGATCTCTAAGGTCTTTAATATTACAGCTTCTTTGGTCTTCTCAATGAGACTTTTTCTTCAAAATTTTATTGTGGAAGTGTTGGCAATGAGATCTTCCTCTTAGATATTTAAAATTTGTTGCTCCTAAAATTAGTTACAGGACCTTGCTAGTCCTTATTCAATCTTCAAAAATTAGAAGTTACTCAATGGAATATTTTGTAGATATCTTTAGCATATTGGGCTAATTTCTTTACAGTGATATCTTCACTCTTCAATGAAATCTTTGATGGGTCTTCTTCAACTTATTTTGGTAGAAGTATTTAATATTCTATCTACAAGATTCAAAGGAGATCAGTAATCTAATATTCTTTTGGACTCTTCTCTAGAGTCTCTTATTGAATCTGTAGCAAGGCTTATGTGGCCTTTTCTTATTTTTCAATCTTACTGGTTTACAGTCTCGAGCAATGAGACCTTTTCTATAAACCTCAAAATTTAAAATCTTCTAATTGTTCCTTCTAGTGTTGGATTGATTTTGAAGATAATGTTATTCCTAGATCTTTGTAGGAAGATTCACAACTTTATTTGAATCTCCCTTTCCTACAACAAAGTATTAGGATGATGATTCTAAATCTAGCAATGATAAATATTCACTAGTTGATTTATAAATCTAATGGAATGAATGATGGATCATAGTCTTCACAGGTTTTTTACAACTCTATGGGAAGACTCTAGCCAAATGCAATCTCAAAAATTTTGGAACTGAGATTTGCTTATCTCCTCTCAATATTTCTTATGGCTCTCCCTATTTCCATCTGATCTATCATATCTTTGATACCACTATTACATTTTAATAATATATGATATGGAATAAAACAATCACAAGAGATAAGAAATGCTAAAAAGTAAGATAATGGAAATCTGTAAGAATGTTAAAATATGCTATTAATGAAGAGTTATGAAAATAATACAATGCAATGTAGTGGAGGAAAAACACTCTAGTATTCTAATGTAAACTACATTGTATATCCTTACAACTCATAGTAATATCCTTACAATCTATAGTAATATCATCATGCTATATTCTATCTATATGTTGAGGCCCATATATAAGAAGATAGCTTGCTTGGACCTCACTCTTACTATGTACCTTTCCTATGACTCATGTATAAGTGCACTCCTTGTACATTTACATCATTGCACATTGACACTTATGATTTTATTACTTCTTCCTTAAGTAACCTAAGATAATCCCCTAATATAATAATGTACCCAAGGTGGTACATTGACATGTACCCTAATAATGTAATATACTCTAACATATTTGTATTTGTTTGGTACACTTGCTCATTTTTGTGAAGCAAGGGATTTGTATTGCTTTGGATAGGGGGAAGCTTGTCCTTTTGTCAATTCTTAGAATTCTATACAATGCACATAATAGGATGAGAATGGGAAACCTTTCGCTTAAGGGGTAAGGACTACGTCGTAGTGTCATCCTTCCTTGCTCATTATTGGATTTAAATGTGCAAATTTGTGTTGGGATTTTGATATATACAAGACACAACCAAAGTGATATCCTACCTTAAAAAATCAATTTATATTTCTACAAAAACTAAAAATAAAACTAGAAATGGATGAATGCTTGAAAAACCCTAGTGGACACCCTATAATAACTTACTAGTTGAAGGTATATACACAAACACCTAGGATGGGGAATATGGATGAAAATGGTAGACAAAAAGCTAAAATCACATTTAATCAACATCCTCTATTAAGGGAAACTTCTTTGAAAATACCTTTCCCATTACCTATCATCTGATAGAGTCCAAGTTTCAGAGCTCACCAATCTCAAAATCCTATATAGAATTAGCATAGTCAGAAAGCTACTCTTTCTTCTTCAGTTTCTAGTATTCATATCCATACATCGGATCCAAATCCAAAAGTGAATGTGCAACCTATGAATAACATGCACATGATGATGTTTTCTCTTGGTTCCTCTTCTTCATTAAAATGGAATCATAAAAACATAATCTTCCATAAAGGTGGCAAATGACCCCTTAAAGAGAAACATTGCATAACCACTTCAAATACTGAAATACCCACAACAAGAGCAGATGTATCTTGCATTCTTGAACATGATGTCGATGATATTGCATATCAATTTTAATATTTCAGGTAAATTAATTACATCAAAAATTGGAGACAATATGCTAAAAATAATTTTTATTATATGGAAGTATATTTAGGAGAAATACAATAAAAATTAAATAAGGTAAATGAAAATATGGTAGGAGTAAGATTATTCCATGAAGAACAAAAAAATGTAGTAAAGTTTGAGGCAAAACCAAGTATCCCTATAAAATTGGCTAAAGCATCTAATCCAATTAACATAACTCCTACGGGTTATTAAACCCTACAAAAGAAATTAGGGAAACAAAAAGAATTAGAATCATCCTCTACTAAACTACTAATGAAAATGGTCAGAGTTGAAGGAACAACACAGCAGTCTTAGTTTATGTTCCATTTCAACACAAAAGAAGGTGCATTTATTCTAAGCATTGATGGAAACCCTAATCCTCAAGAGATCATTCATATTTTTGTTAACAATTACAGCTCTTTGAAATAATTACATAATTTTTATAACAATGCAGTCATTGAGTTTTGTACTAGACATTTTGCTGGTATGGTATTATAGTGGTGGATACATGAATCATATGAGTCCAAGACGCAGGTCTATGAACAAGGTTTACCATTACTGCATGAAGATTTATTATTAGAATTCACCCCCAATAATGTGAATAAATAAAAATAAGATCAACTTAATCTTAAATTTAAATTTTTTTATGATATGTGTAGATTTGAAGAATATATGAAGGGTTACATGAAGAAAGTTTATGAATTGAATTACACAGAGACCAATTTATTAAAATTCAATTCTTATCTTATTTACCAAAAGGTCTAGGATATTTGGTCTTAGATAAATTTTCTCAACAGGGTGTGGACATAAATACTTTGTATTTTATTGATATAGTTGAATCAGTGCTACAGGAATATTGTAAAATCTATTTATTTCAAAAGGTTTCCAAAACAAGAAAATCCCTTACAATAAAAGAATGTTCAGGTATCGGTGGTGCAAAAACCAATAGGAAACATATAACAATTAGAATAAGGTTTATTAAGAGTAAAGGTAAGAAGTATAAGCCTTTTAGGTATTTCAGAAGATGTAGACAAGATCCTAAGTAAGACCCAAAGGATGTTTGTTGTTTTTCTTGCAAAAAGAAAGACCACTATGCTCATTCTTGCCCATATAAAGCTCCAAAACATGTTAGAGCATTATTTGTAGACCTAGATGTTAATAATGAATGGTAAATGTGTGAATATGTAGAACAATTAAATTTTTGGAAACAACAAAACTTTTTAGTGTTTAAATGTATAGTTGAATCTGATACTGAAAGTTCAATTTTTGATGATGATAATGAACAGATTGATGAACAATAATTGTAGTCCATTAATGATATGTTTATGGTATATCCTACTGATCCTACAATACCTGAATTATAATATTGTAGTGATTGTGAAACTCAATATGAAGTAGATATTGAATCATATGCTCTATCTGATTACAATGAGATTCAAGCCACTTAGGCTTTAAAAAAATATGATCCTTTCAAGGATCCAAAATCTTTGATGCCTCACAAAAAACCAATAAATATTAAAAATTAACTCATAAATTTACTTTAGCATCTAAAAGTGCTCAATTATAGATTAAAAAAATGGTGCATTCATATCATCAGTTTTTACATCCAATTTGGATTGTAGGGGATGGTGGCATAAATTTTCAAAAAATAGTTGCTTTCATAGATACTTGTTGTAACTTGAATATTTTCATGACAAAATGGTTAAAATTTGAGTAGAATCCACAAAGGATTTTAGAGTATCAACAGTGAATGGGCAAAGAGGTTTGAAGTATTTTGCATTTGATATCCCTATTCAAATCTCTAGTAAAATTATATATGCTAATTTTGTTCAAATAAATGATGTAGGATATGATGTTAGTTAAGGAATTCCATTACTATATATTTATGGACCATACACATTTGCTTAGTATTGTTTAGTGTTGAATATTGATAATAAAAAAAAATTAGTTCCAATAATACCAACTATGTTTCATGCTCAGAAACTAAAGGTACAATGGACTGACCCTTCTCTCGAAGATATTACCAGTCATGAAAAAGCATTGGAGAAACAAAGAATTTAGCAATTAAATTCAATTTAGAGAAGAGTAAATATGTAGCGCCAATCGATATGTGTTCTAATGAGGCAACTTCAATGCCTATAACATTTTTTTATTTTGAGATCCTAAGAGAATGTGAATTAAATATAAACTCAATGGATTCAATGAAAACATTTTTTGAGTATCAAATTGATGTACGTAAGAATAGAAAAAAAGCCACAACCTCCTTTGTTAAGGGAAACTTCTTTGAAAATACCTCACCCATTACCTGTCATCCGATAGAGTCCAAGTTTTAGAACTCATCAGTCTCAAAATCTTGTATAGAATCAGGATAATCAAAAAGCTACTCTTCCTTCTTTAGTTTCTAGTATTCATATCCATACATCATATCCAAATCCGAAAGTGAATGTGCAACTTGTGAATAACATGTACATGATGATGTTTTCTCCTAATTCCTTTTCCTCATTAAAATGGAATTATAAAAACATAATCTTCCATAAAGGTGGCAAATGGCCTCTTAAAGAGAAACATTACATAATCACTTCAGATACATAAATACCCACCACAAGACCAAATCTATCTTGCATTCTTGAACATGATGTCAATGATATTGCATATTAGTCTAAATCTATTAGACAAATGAATTACATCACCAATTGGATTTAGTATGTTGAAAAACATTTTGATAATATGGAAGTATATTTAGGAGAAATACAATCAAAATTAAATAAGGTAAATGAAAATATGGTAGCAATAAGATTATTCCAAGAAGAATAGAAAAATGCAGTAAATTCAGATAGTAAAAAGTAAACTCTGAGGTAAAAACAAGTATCCCTATAAAATTGTCTAAAACATCTAAGATAGTTAACATAACTCCTACAGGTTATCAAAACCTACAAAATAAATTAGGGAAACAAAAATAATCAGAATCATCCTCTACTAAACCACCAATGAAAATGGATAGAGTTGAAGGAACAACACAATAGTCTAAGTTTATGTTCCCTTTCAACATAAAAGAAGGTGCATTTATTATAAACATTGATGGAGACCCTAATCCTTAAGAGATTATTCATATTTGAGTTAACCATTATAGCTATCTACAAGCAATACATAATTTTGATAAAAATACAGTCATTGAGTTTTGCACCAGATATTTTTCTAGCATGGTATTACAGTGGTGGGTACATGCATCAGATGTGTCCAAGATGCAAGTCTATGAATAAGGTTTACCATTACTGCATGCATATTTATTATTAGAATTCACCCCCAAAATATGAATAAATAAAAATAAGATCAACTTAATCTTACATTTAAAAAATTGTATGATATGAGTAGATTTGAAGAATATGTGCAGGATTACATGAAGAAAGTTTATGAATTGAATTTACATAGAGACCAATTTATTAAAATTCAATTCTTATCTTCTTTACCAAAAGGTCTAGGATAGTTGGTCTTAAATAAATTTTCTCAATAGGGTGTGGATATAAATACTTTGTATTTTTTTGATATAGTTGAATCAGTGCGACAAGAATGTCATAAAATTTATTTATTTTAGAAGGTCTCCAAAACAAGCAAATATCTTACAATAAAAAAATGTTCAAGTATCGATGGTGTGGAAACCTATAGGAAACCTAGAACAATCATAAGAAGATTTTTTAAGAGTAAAGGTAAGAAGTATAAGCCTTTCAAGTATTTTAGAAGATGTTGACAAGTTCCTAAGAAAGACCCAAATGATGTTTGTTGCTTTGCTTGCAAAAGAAAGGCCACTATGCTCATTATTACCAATATAAAGCTCCAAAACATATAAAAACATTATTTGTATACCCATATGTTAATAATAAATGCAAAATGTGTGAATCTGTACAACAATTAAATATTTGGAAACAAGACTTTTCAATGTTTAAATGTACAGTTGAATCTGATACTAAAAGTTCAATTTTTGATGATGATAATAAAAATATTGATGAACAAGAATTGCAGTCCATTAATGATATGTTTATGGTATATCCTATTGATCCTACAATGCCTAAATTAGAATATTGTAGTGACTGTGAAACTCAATTTGAAATTGATAAAGATGAATTATATGTGCTCAAGAATACCTATACATATTTATAAAAATACATCAGACACTTCTTCTAGTTCCTCTTTTGAGCAAATGAAAGATGAAATAGATGTTGAATCATATGCTCTATCTAATTACAATGATATTTAAGACACTCAGGATTTACAAAAATATGATCCTTTTAAGGATCAAAAATCTCCGATGCCTCACAAAAAACCAGTAAATATTAAAAAGTAACAAAAATTTGTTTATCATAAATTTCCTTTAGCATCTAAAATTGATCAATTATAGATAAACAAAATGGTGCATTCATATCATCATAGTTTTTTTCTAATTCATATTGCATGGGATGGTGGCATATTTTTTAAGAAAGCAATTACTTTCATAGATACTGGTTGTAACTTGAATTTTTGTCATGAGAAAATAGTTAAAATTTGGGTAGAATCCATAAAGGATTTTAGAGTATCAACAATGAATTGATAGAGAGGTTTTTAGTATTTTGCATTTGATATACCTATTCAAATATATGGTAAAATTAGATATGCTAACTTTATGCAAATAAATTATGCAAGATATGATGTTGGTTTGGGAAGTCCATTATTAGATATTTATGGACCATACAAAGTTGCTCAACATTGTTTAGTGCTGAATATTGATAATGAAAAAAATATAGTTTCAAGAATACCAACTATGTTTCATGCTTAGAATCTAAAGGCACAATGGATTGACTCATCTCGAAGATATTATCAGTCATGAACAAGCATTGGAGAAACAAAGAATTCAGCAGGATTTTTTACACTTCTTAAGTGCTTTGAATATGGATGTCATTCTAGATAGAACACAAAAACTTGTAGAACAAATGGAAGAATGTTGTGTAAATGGTTGAAATGAAGTATCGAGTTTCCAATGGCTGAAATGGAGTATCGGGTCCCTAATGGCTGAAATTCCTACTTTTCAAAATCAACCAATTGCTGTTAAAATAATAGTTCTAAATAAATAATATGATCAAGAGGCTCAAAATCAAACATAGAAAGGTTTGATTCACCCCTAGAGTCTAATTATTCTTGTTCTGCTTTTATTGTAAAAAAAAATTCAGAGTAGAAAAGAGGTAAAGAAAGTATGGTTATCAATTACATTCCATTGAATGCTATTACATGCCATTTGGGCTCAATAATGCACCATCATAATTTCAAATGAATATGAATAGGATTTGTCAACCTTACCATCATTTTTTGGCCATTTACATTGATGATTTTTTTGTTTTTAGCCAGTATCTAGTAGAACATGAGCAACATATTCTACAATTTTAACAATTGATGTTAAAACATGGAGTAGATCTTAGCAAAGACAAAAATAAATTCTAAAATATTATAAAATAAGTGGAATTTTTTGGTGTTCTACTTAAATATGATAAAATTGTAATGCGAAAACATGTTATAGAAAAAATTACAATTTTCTCTAACCAACTGATTTCAAAAGACCGATGTCAGTATTTTCTAGGATGTATTAACTATCTACATGATTATTTTCAATGTGTATCCATTATTACAAAACCCATCAAAGACTGTATGAAAGTCGAGCCTTTCAGTTGGTCCTTTGCAGCAACAAAGGGAGTAGTCAATCTAAAATATTCTTGTGAGAATTTACCGCATTTAGAACATGCACTCTCAGGGATATATATTTTATAGACAAATGCAAGCAAGGAGTTATGAGATAGTATTGTTTCAATTAAAAGATATCATATAGAGAAATTTTTAAGGTACAAATTAGGTCAGTTCTAGAAACATGAATAGAATTATTGGCCACTAGAAAAGGAAATTTTTGCCATAATAAAAGGCATAGAAAAATATAGAACATTTTTATTGCTTGAAGAATTTATAATTTGAACTAATACTAGAACTTTAAAATGGTTTATGGGTAAGAAAATTTATTCCCAACTCTGTCATGGTCGTTATACATGGTGGTAAACCCTCCTGTCACAATATCAATTTTTAGTTGAGTACATTCTAAGAAAAGATAATTCTCTGCTAGATACCCTAACCAGAGAATTGGCACATATGCATATGTTTGGAGGACATCCTCATGCATGGTAGCATTGGAACCTTTACAAAAACCTACTAACAAATAATCATTTTGTCAAAGGATACGAGGATTCTTTCCTCAAGCCTTGTAGATTAGATTTTCTATAAATTATGTACCTTACATTGATTTTATCTATAATTCTACATGTCACATTAATGTGTTTGTCAATTTAGGTCGTTGAAGTTCTTTTACTTCATCCATGATACAAAACTATATTAAAAATGGAGTTTTAGATGATGTGATTATTATTTGAAATCCATCCAGGGCAATGTCTATTCCTTTCTTAGATTTTTTCAATATATTTATTTTAAATTCATCTTGACAAAGAAATTTATTCACATATATTGTAAGAATCAATTTTACAGAGGCTCCACAGGTTTCTATTTTTATGGATGAAGAATAATTTTACAGTCTAGATTCCCCTACTCTAGATTCCCCTCTAGATGATCAACTAGAAGATTTGAACATTGATGTTGCAGTCACCTATATGATTCAAGACTGTACATACTGTCAAGCATCATTAACTGGCATGTGACACATACATAAATATTTTGCACATCGGTAGAAATAAAATTGTACATAGACTGATATGGTTAGACATTGACCTTCATAAATAAGGTTAAGACCACCGTTTGTTAGTTGCCACGTGTTGTGTTGTTTAGTTTTAGCTCATTTTTTATAAGCACCGTGAGTTTGGTTTTACCTTTGTAAGTGGATTTTACTATTTCAACCACTTTTAGTGTCAGTACAATCTTAGGCCTACACGTGTTCTAATATCTCGCTTCTTCCACCCACTTTTAGTGTTGGCACATTTTACTATTCCAACCACTTTTAGTGTTGGCACAATTTTAGATGTACACGTGTTCTAATATCTCGCTTCTTCTCTAGAGTTCTTCTCATTTACAAATCTATATAATGGGACTGGATGCTCTTTCTTGTCATAGAGAATTTTATATTTTAAGCTAAGTTCTTTCTCTTCTAGCAAGTATAGATTCTAGCCTATTTCCATGGGAATAGTTTCTACAAATTTTCATTTATGAGTCTGAGTTCTTAAGCAGTCCCTAGTGCTCCATTGGATTTGTTCAACCTAGGATCTATGTTCCTAGAACTAGCCAATAGTAATATGTCAGAGAAAACCCGCACGAGGTGGTGAGGAAACTCCACTCTGAGTATTACTATTGTTTTCTAAAATTAAGAAGTATTTTATAGTTTTTATATATTGAATCTAGTGTTTCCCACTAACCAGGGATTAATTGCAGAGATAAGAATACTGCATCTAGATTCTCAAGCTAGAGTTCTCTACATTTATTTATGTAGATATGTGTGTTTTCCTTATAATATTTTGAAAACTAAGAGGTGTGTGTAAAATAGTCAATTGCCATCTAAATTTTATTGTTGATGGTCATCTAGTATCTACCCTATCTCATGAGGACCCTTAATGATCAAAATATCACAAGAAAAAGTGCAAATGATGACAAGAGAAAAATGTTTGATTAAAACTCATGATAGTCATACAAGCATGGTGCTCTGTAAAATGTAAATAGTGATAATGATTGTTTGGTGTAGACAATTATTGGTATACCTAATGCAATTAATCAATGAAATGCAGTATTGTGTAATGCATAATGTAAGAAATGCAATATATATATATATATATATATATATATATATATATATATATTTGTATTATTTTTGTTGTTTTATTGTTGTTTTTTATGTATTATGTATCATGCATGAAATTCTCACAAGTGGAGAATGTTAAGAGGTTTAGGCTCCTCAACACCCTTGATATAATCTAAACGATAAGTCCCTGGCCTAATTTTTTGCATAACAATGAATGGGCTTAACTAGTTTACCATAAATATATCCTGCAAGTGGGGTGGAAAATTTGAATTCTACTAGTTCTCTTTAAGCACAAGGCACTCAAATTTAAAGTCCCTAAAATGGAATTTCATAGAATAAGCTTTTTTAAAGTGATATTGATAAATGTGAATATGCTCAAGAGCGTTAACACATCATTCATCAAGAAGGGTCAATTGAGCGAGGTAAGTTGGTCGCACAATGTCATCATTGATGAACTATTGTAAAGCAATGCACAATGAAGGAATTTCTAATTCTAAGGGCATGATGGCCTTAGGACCATATACTAGCGAAATTGAAGTTACCCTAGTTGGAATTTGAATGCTAGTTCTATAATCCCATAATGCTAGAGGTATTTGAAGGTGTCAATCTTTGTGATTATCCTTTATAGTTTTCTTAAGAATGGTAATACTTATTTTGTTTTATACCTTTGCTTTACCATTACTCTATGGATAATAAGATGCTGAAAAGCTATGTTGTATGTTGTACTTGGTGCACAAAGCTCTCATATCCTTGTTTTTAAATGAAGTTCCATTATCTGATATGATATTTGATGGGATATCAAAATGATATATGATGTTATGCAATACAAACTCCACGATGCAAGATTCAGTTGTAGCGGTAAGAGAAATTGCTTCCACCCATTTGGTAAAATATTATATGATTGTTAGAATAAACATGTTCCAACCCAAAGAAGGGGGTAAGATTTTACCAAATAAGTCAAAAATCCATTGAGATTGATTATTGTATGTTTCAATCTGAATCACGTTGGCATATTTCTCATTTTTAGAAGTATTTCATAAGATTGTGTATTGAGAGAGCATTTTGACTTGAATAGTAGTTGAAGAACACAAGCTTATACTGAGAGGGGGGGTGAATAGTATAAGACATTTTTTTAATTTTTCCATTATACTTCAAAATAGTAAAGAAATATACCCAAAGCAATATCAAAGCAATGCACAATATCATCCACAAAGTGACACCAATTTTAACGTGGTTCACCCAGAATGGTTGGGCTATGTCCACCAAACTTTTCTCGAAAAGTTATCTCAAAGTTCTTTGGGAATCCTTCCCAATTACAATGTTTATAAGCCTCGGCCCAAAGGAGATACCTTCCCGCAATCAGAATTTATGAGTCTCTACTCAAAGGATATACATTCCCCTCTGCTCTGGAAATGATCCCTCAAAAGATCAACTGCCTCTACCTCTTGCCAGCACGTGGAACTCCTTTCCATTGAAAACCTCCTTTCCTCAATGCTTAGCCTAAGAGACCTCTACCTTCTATGATCACGTCCATAATAGCTCAGCAACCTATACCAAACACAGTCATTCGGTCTAGTACAAGTATTCCTCTGTCTATCAGATCTGTCCAACTCTTGAACAAATAAATCCTCTACATACAAGCCTTCTCAAAGACTTGTCAAATCTATCCTCATGTTCTTCTCATAGAACCATTGCACCTCTGTCCTCAAGTTCTCTGATAGAACTATCAAACTTAGCTCACAAGTCCTCTATTAGGACCTGTCCAAATCTGCTCACAAGTCCCCACCGGAACCTATCCAAAACTGCTCACAAGTCCCCATCGAAACCTATCCAAAACCTGCTCACAAGTCCCCACTGGAACCTATCCAAAAACTGCTCACAAGTCCCCATTGGAACCTGTCCAAATACTGCTCACAAGTCCCCATCGGAACCTGTCCAAAAACTCAGCAAACTCACAAAGAAAAACTTTCTTAGTAGGAAATCACAAAGTGAATTGTTAGAGACCCAATGTGATTTGTCAAACTCATAGAGGCATAAAGAGAATTTTTAGAGACTCAATATGTTCTATACTCAAATCCCAATCTCAAAACTCAACTCAAATCAACTCAGCTCAATCTCAATCTCAAATCTGAAAACTCAACTCAATATCTAAAATGAATAGGATAGAATGCTTTCTTTCAAGAACATGAAACCCCAACAATTTCCAACTATGCAAATAATCACATAGAAATGATACTCATGTTCTTTTCACCATCAATTAGGGATTCAACAACAATGCTCATCAACCAAGGTTCAATCAACACCATTTAACTCAAAACACAACCTTGAAGTATTTCACAATCAACATTAGAAAAGGAAACAAGTAGAACTCCTTTTATATCCAACATTATTTGAACAAAAAGCATCCACCAACTCAAATCACCAAGCACAAAACAACTTTTCAAATCGTCAACAAAGAAGTAAGCCCAACACTTTAACCAAGTAAAGAATAGCTTGATTATAACCAATTTAATGAAAGCTAATGTCAATCTCAAAGCTGCCCACTTAAGGTTTCACACTTTCACACAAGAAGCAATTCTAACCTTAATACATCATGCTTTCATTTCCATAATCAACCAAAAGCACTCTCAACATTACAAGAAATATTTATCCCTTATACACCTTATTTCTCCCTTATAGTCTTATCAACAATAAACTTTATCTCTCATAAGAATGCAATAAGATAATGCAAACAACACCTTAAAAATAATATTTTATCAAAATAAAGCAAGCTTCAAACTCATTATAACTCCTAAGCTATTTTTCTCTCTAATAAACTTCCTCCATCCGCAAAATACACTAGCAAAAATTAATTTCAAAAATACCTTGGCCAACACCAAAAATTGTGCTATGGAGAAATTACGCATGAACTCTAACACCACCCGTTGCATCCACTTCAACGAAGAAAAACCCTTTCACGTTATTCGAATGGTGAACCTCCCGTTCGGGTAGCGCACCAACAGCCTAGCTGCTACCAGTGCGCCAAAGGCGTCCGATGAAGTATGAACCTCACTCTGTTTCCCTTGTACCTTCTGCTCCAGGGCTAAAATAAATAGCAGGTCTCCCTATCTTCTCAAGTGAACGACAATGACGAAACCTTACGACGGATACAAAAATGAACAATGAATATTTGAACAGCAGATCACGAAATCTCATTGAAGAAGAGATCGAACATCAGATTGTGAAATCATTGCGAGCAACACTTTTTGAAAATGCGGATGGGATCATCTTTGATCTTCATCATGGGTGATTTATATGCATATTTCCCATAAAATCTTGATGTCGAAAAGGAGTTTAACATGTCGACATAGGAGTTTAACACGTCGGCGGAGGTCTTGGCTAGCGCCCACAATCTTAGAACATAGCGCCATCAAAGTTAAGACATTTGCGCCATGGGTTAGGAGAACCCAATGCAAACAAATATTTATTTAAAAATAATCAAAAGGAACCTTAACAAGGTTTTAAATTATTTAAATAAATACTTCCTTCTGGACCCAAATGCATTAAACTAATAAATCCACCTGTAATATTTAAACCTGCCAACTTGGGTTTTACAAAAGACTTTTGAAACTGTCATGTCGTAACCTTCATCAAAACAAGTTGTTTGACATCAAATCAAATTCCTTCAAGAGCTTCTTGACATCAATGACAACTTATACACTTGAGAAAAGGCAATGTACCCAAAGCACCCAAAATTTCCAATAATCTCCCCCTTTGTCATTGATGGCAAACCTTTATTGAAAACACTTCTCAAGAGCCAAAACTGAAACCAACTGTGCTAACAACTGACCAACTGTGCCCACAATCGAGAATCTTCCTTTGAAGTTTTGCTCCCCCTGACTTGAAGCACTCCTCTTCACTTTGAATCTCTCCCCCTTACTCATATCTCTCCCCCTTTGTCATCAATGGCAAAGGGTCACCTTTGGGGCTCGGGACTAAGAATGAGTCTCTTAGCTTAGTCCCTCCCCCACCTCCTGATGAGGTGATTAATTCTGGGGTGGGAGTAAAACTCCCATTAGGCATTGATCATCATCGTCTATAACTTCCTTACCAGGCCTTCTCTTGAACTCTTTGCCCATATTCCTATTCTTGTCACTATTTTTGTTCTTGTTATCATCCCTGTTCTTGTCCATGCCTTGATCCTTGGACCTGATCATGCCACTATTCCTATTCCTGTAGTCTAGAATTTTAGCTCTACACTGTCTGATTATGTGACCTTCATTGTTGCACTTGAAACACTTGACGATGTTGTTTCTCTGAGGTAAAACTGATCTTTGAATCCACCAGTTCTGACCAAACCTATTCTGACCAAACCTGTTATGGCCAAACCTGTCTTGACCAAACCTATTCTTGTTATTTGCCTTACAATAAACTGCCTTGTGTCCAAACTATTGATAAGAGTAGCAATACCCTTGAAAGTAACTAGCACTTATGAAACTATCATTTACCTCCTTCACTTGAGCCATGCAATGTGAAGCCATGTGACCAAACCTGTGACAAGCAAAACATCTGCCTTGAAACTTTCCTTTATTTGACCTCTTAGGTTCGAAAACTTCTTCTTCTCATTCTAAATTTTGTTTTCTATTTATGTGCATCTATCATTCAAGGACTCCTTTTCTAAAATACTTTCCTCATCAGAACTCTCTTCCTTTTGGAGTCTCTTACTAGACTCTCCAACTTGTTCCTTATGTGGCTTAACAAAACCAAGGCCTGTTTTATCTGTTGTCTTTCTTTGACCTTTGATGAGTGACTTAACATTTTTGGAGCTATCCTAAACCTGTAAAGCTTATCCTTGTACTCTTTAGTTTCCTCTTTCAAAGAAGTCATTTTTTGTTCTAATTCACTATACTCAAGAACCTTAGACTCTAACTCATCTTTGAGTTCATGTGTCTTAGCTATAGAGAAGTCAAGACTTTCTATAAGATCATCTCTCTCCATACAACATTCATCTAACTTATCCTCGAGTCTAGCATTCTTCTTTCTTTCCTTTTTCAAAGTACTAAGAAGCACTAATAAGTTCACCTTCAAGATCTACTTCACCTTCCTCTATATCTTCCTCTATTTGTTTGCTTTTTGAATCATCAAAGCCTTTTTTAGATTTTTTATCACTAGAGGTGCTACCCTTTTCAAAAACCATACATGCATCTTCCTTATAGTTTTTTGAAGCATCCTCATACATACTAGAAACCAAATCATTATTTGTGCAATCATCCTCAAGGTGACCAAAATTTCCACATCTAAGACATTTCATGATAATGAATCTATGTTTCGGTTCTTCCTCCTTTTCTGATATGAACAACATCTCATTTTTATCATCACTTGAAGAACTTTCACTATCACTACTAGAACACTTACTTTCTTTGTCTAGGTAAAAACTCTTCTTGTGCTTGTGATAATACCTCTTTCCTTGATTGTTGTGCTCATCTTTGTTTTTCCTGTGATGCTTGTGCTTTTCAGAATCCTTGCTCTTAGAATCCTATTTATCTTCATCACTTTCATTCTTGGGAATAGTACAATCAGTAGCATAATGACCAAACTTTCCACAATTGAAACATCTTATATTTTTCATACTTTTGTGCTTTCTAGAGAACTTGCCTTTCTTGCTGTAATATGCCTCTTCATCACTAGAAGACTCATCACTATCTTGAAGTCGTTTATCCTTGGATTTCTTGGTAGCCTTGAAAGCTGCCTCTTTCTTGAAATCAACCTTCACTTGAGTTCTCAACTCAAATTCTGCAAGTATACTATGGAGCTCATCTTTTTTCAACTTATCCAAATCTTTAGCTTCCTCAATAGCATAAATCTTTTCACTAAATCTATTAGAAAGAGATCTTAAAATCTTATCACAAACATCATTTTCAGCAAGCTCAATACCTAAGTCTTTCATGAAATTAACAACCTCATCCATACGAAGCATGTAGTCGCTAATATTTTCATCATCATTCATATTGAGTTGTTCAAACATACCTTTGAAGTGTCTCAACTTGGCCTTTCTGACATTTGTATCACCTGTATGAACCACCTTCAACTGTTTCCACATTTCACTAGCTGTCTTGCAGTGAATCACTTTGGTGAGATATGCTTTCTGTAAGCCTTTCAGGATTTCATTCATTGCTTTTGAATTGCTATGATGTAGGAGCCTTTCTTCTTTAGTATTAGGACCATGTGCAGGAATAGTGTACTCATCTTCAATCACTTCCCAAACATCATTCCCAAGTGCCATTAGATGAACCTTCATCCTTGCACTCCAAAGACCAAAATATGACCCATCAAGAATAGGTGTTGCATTACCACTTGAATGATCCATTGTGTTCTTTACTAGCTTTTCCTTCAAGTTGTTAAACTTTTCGAAGGCACCCGCTCTGATACCAATTGAAGAACATAAGCTTATACTGAGAGGGGGGGTGAATAGTATAAGACCTATTTTTACTTTTTCCATTATACTTCAAAATAGTAAAGCAATATACCCAAAGAAATATCAAATCAATGCACAATATCATCCCCAAAGTGACACCAATTTTAATGTGGTTCACCCAGAATGGCTGGGCTATGTCCACAAAAAATTTCTCTAAAAGTTATCTCAAATTTCTTTGGGAATCCTTCCCAATTACAATGTTTATGAGCCTTGGCCCAAAGGAGATACCTTCCCCCAATTAGAAATTATGAGCCTCTACTCAAAGGAGATACCTTCACCTCTACTCTGGAAATGATCCCTCAGAAGATCAACTGCCTCTACGTCTTGCCAGCACGTGGAACTCTTTTCCACTGAAAACCTCTTGTCCTAAATGCTTAGTCTAAGAGACCTCTGCCTTCTATGATCACGTCCATAGCAGCTCAAGAACTCCGTACCAAACATAGTCAGTCGGTCTAGTACAAGTCTTCCTCTGTCTGTCAGATCTGCCCAACTCTTGAAAAAATCAATCCTTTGCATACAAGCCTTCTCAAAGACTTTCCAAATATATCCTTAGGTTCTTCTCATAGAACCAGTGCACCTCTATCCTCAAGTTCTCTGATAGAACTATCAAAATCAGCTCACAAGTCCTTTGCTAGGACCTGTCCAAATTTGCTCACAAGTCCCCACCGAAACCTGTCCAAAACTACTCACAAGTCCCCACCAGAACCTGTCCAAAAAATGCTCACAAGTCCCCGCTGGAATCTGTCCAAAAACTACTCACAAGTCCCCACCGGAACCTATCCAAAAATTGCTCACAAGTCCCCACCGTAACCTGTCCAAAAACTCAGCAAACTCACAAAGAAAAACTTTCTTAGTAGGAAATCACAAAGTGAATTGTTAGAGACCCAATGTGATTTGTCAAAATCATAGAAGCATAAAGAGAATTTTTAGAGACTCAATATGTTCTATACTCAAATCCCAATCTCAAAACTCAACTCAAATCAACTCAGCTCAATCTCAATCTCAAATCTGAAAACTCAACTCAATATCTGAAATGAATAGGATAGAATGCTTTCTTTCAAGAACATGAAACCCCAACAATTGCCAACTATGCAAAGAATCACATAACAATGATACTCATGTTCTTTTCACCATCAATTAGGGCTTCAACAAAAATTCTCATCAACCAAGGTTCAATCAACACCATTTAACTCAAAACACAACCTTGAAGCATTTCACAATCAACATTAGAAAAGGAAACAAGTAGAACTCCTTTTCTCTCCAACATTATTTGAACAAAAAGCATCCACCAACTCAAATCACCAAGCACAAAACAACTTTTCAAATCATCAACAAAGAAGTAAGCCCAACACTTTAACCAAGTAAAGAATAGCTTGATTATAACCAATTTAATGAAAGCTAATGTCAATATCAAAGCTGCCCACTTAAGGTTTCACACATTCACACAAGAAGCAATTCTAACCTTAATACATCATGCTTTCATTTCCATTATCAACCAAAAGCACTCTCAACATTACAAGAAATATTTATCCCTTATACACCTTATTTCTCCCTTATATTCTTATCAACAATAAACTTTATCTCTCATAAGAATGCAATAAGATAATGCAAACAACACCTTAAAAATAATATTTTATCAAAATAAAGCAAGATTCAAACTCCTTATAACTACTAAGCTATTTTTCTCTCTAATAAACTTCCTCCATCCACAAAATACAGTAGCAAAAATTAATTTTGAAAATACCTTGGCCAACACCAAAAATCGTGCTATGGAGAAATTGCGCACGAACTCTAACACTACGCGTTGCGTCCACTTCAATGAAGAAAAACCCTTTCGTGTTATTCGAATGCGGAACCTCCCATTTGGGTAGCGCACCAACAGCCTAGCCGCTATCAGTGCACAAAAGGCATCCGATGAAGTATGAACCTCACTCTGTTTCCATTACACCTTCTGCTCTAGGGATAAAATAAATAGTAGGCCTCCCTGTCTTCTGATGCGAACTATGATGACAAAACCTTACGATGGATAAAAAAATGAACGATGGATATCTGAAAAGCAGATCATGAAATCTCAGCGAAGAAGAGATTGAACATCAGATTTTGAAATCACAGTGAGCAACACTTTTTGAAAATGCGGATGGGATCATCTTTGATCTTCATCATGGGTGATTTATATGCATATTTCCCATAAAATATTGATGTCGACGAGGAGTTTAACAGGTCGGAAAAGGAGTTTAACATGTCGGCAGAGGTCTTGGATAGCGCCCACAATCTTAGAACATAGCGCCATCAAAGTTAAGACATTTGCGCCATGGGTTAGGAGAACCCAATGCAAACAAATATTTATTTAAAAATAATTAAAAGGAACCTTAACAAGGTTTTTAATTATTTAAATAAATACTTCCTCCTGGACCCAAATGCATTAAACTAATGCATCCACTCGTAATATTTAAACTCGCCAACATGGGGTTTACAAAAGACCTTTGAAACTGTCATGCCGTAACCTTCATCAAAACAAGTTGTTTGACATCAAATCAAATTCCTTCAAGAGCTTCTTGACATCAATGACAACTTATACACTTTAGCAAAGGCAATGTACCCAAAGTACCCAAAATTGCCAATAGTAGTGACATCATCTCATGGATTTTGCATAATTAAAGATCCCAAGGAAGCCATTGTATCCGCAAAATAATTGGAAGAGCGATGAACTACCTTGATGTCATACCATTCAAATTTAGTTAATAATTTTTCCATAAGGGCTTTTATATGATTTCAATAATGGACACTTGTGTTGGTAAATTTCCTTAACCTAGTTGACAATAAGCAAGGAATCATCAAATATGTTGAGCTTCTTAATGTTTATGGTGAGAGTTGTCTGAAGACCCAATAGAAGGGCTTCATACCCAACATTATTATTGGTGCATAGGAAATCAAGTTTAAATGAAAGGAGAATAGGAACCCCTTGTGGTGTCAAAATCACAATTTTTGTGCCACCCCCTTGCTCACATTTAGAACCATCAAAGAACAACATCATATCAGCATTATTTTCTAGTTCCTCAGGTTTTGGAAAATCTAATAATGTAAAGACTCCATAATTAGGTAACTTGATTGTAAGAGGCTTATCATCCTGGAGAGGATCCTCTACTATTTGATCAATGATAACTTGACCTTTAATAGATTTTGACCTATGAACTAAAAATTAAATTCTATCAACAACATTATCCACTTTACAATGCAATTATTTTGATATGTTCAACTCATCATGTACCGTAGAGGGTTATCTTTAAAAATGACATGCATTTTTTGATTTAGCATGTAATATCAAAGCTTATTTGTGGAAAATACTACTGCTAAGCAAAGCTTCTCAATGTAGGTATACTTGAGCTCATAACTAACCAATATGCGACTGATGTAATAAATAGCTTGCTCCTTATTTACCTCATTCTTCTAGGCCAACATGGTCCCTAAGGCAAAGTCAATATTTGATATGTATAATAAGAATGACACACCTAATCTAGGAAAATCTAATACTGGTAGATATGCCAAGTATTACTTGATTTCATCAAAAGCCTTTTGAAATTCGTCATACAAATTAAAGGTGACCCCTTTTTGTAATAATCAATTCATCGGTCAATATTTATCCAAAATTTGAGCTATGAAGCATCAGATAGATTCGATCTTCCCTTGTAAGTTGTGAAGCTACTTACGGTTTGTAGGGAGAAGCATTTCTAGGATTACCTTGACTTTAGCTAGATCAATTTTTTTTTCTCATTTAGAGACTATGAAATCCAAGAGATTTCTAGTTATACATTGAAAACACACTTCTTGGGATTTAGTCATATGTTATGCTCTATAAGCCAATCAAAGACCTTCCGTAGAACATTGATGTGCTTGTGATGCAGCAAGAATTTGGCCAATAAATCATTCATGTAATCTTCCAATATTTTATGCATGTAATCATGAAATATTTATGTCATGGATTTCTAATAGGTAGCACCAATTTTTTGAAGACCAAATGTCATGACTTTATAGCTAAATGTTCCCCAAAGCATTGCGAAAGTCATTTTGAGTTGGTCTTCTAGGTTGACTCAAATTTAGTTGTAACTTGAAAAATCATCCATGAGGGATAACATTTCATGACCAAGAGTCACGTAAATGAGTGCATCAATATTTGGGAGTGGGAATTCATCCTTTGGACTCACTTTATCAATATCACAAAAATCAATACATATGCAAATATTTCCATCAAGTTTTTTGATAGGGACCATATTGGACACCTAGTTAGGATAGTCAGTAGGTTGAACAAACCCTGCATCCAATAACTTTTGGACTTTGTCTTTAACCATTAATGGTATTATCAGATGCATATTATGGAGATTTTGCTTGATTGGTTTAATTTTTGGGTCGAGCATTAAGTTGTGCATGACCATATTTGAATCAAGACTTGACATGTTCTTCTCTATCAAGAGAATTGTGTAATTGACTTATTTCGTAAGGGACAAATTTTGCCCCAAATTGATATTTTTAGGAACTTTAAAGTTGGCACCTATATCTATGTCAATTGTTTCCTCAATTGACATATGGGATCCCTCCTCGAGTTGATGAGGCATAAGGATAAAATGGATGTCATCACTAGATTTGGAGAATTGATCATATCATCAAATTTTATTTTAGCTTGTAAAACATCTTTAGATGACTCCAAGGAGAAATGGAATGGTTGTAATATTTCTTCACAGGGAAAAAAATTTGAGGGTGATGACAGAAAAATGACACGATCAAAATCAATGGCCTCATGGTTGAGATGCAAAGGTTTTGAAAGGTTGTATGGGTAGTGGAGTGGTGTTGTGAGATCAATGGAGATCATATTGATAGTAGATGGATAATCTCCATTATTTTGTGGTAAAGTTTGATTGAAGATGGGTGGATGCAGATGCATAGAGGATGGTTAAGGTGTTGGAAAAATGATAGGGTGTGGTCTAGGGGGAGTATGAGCAATGGATTCCTTTAGTGGGAGAAGTTGATGCATCAAAGATGGTGGTAAATGCAAAAATAAATGAAGATAAAATTTATCTAGATAATTAAGGGGCTCAATAGAAACTGATTCATCCTTTGAGTTATCTAAATTAATAGATATTGCATCATACTCTTGGTAAGATGAATCAGTAGACATGTCATCACAATCTTGATTAAATTCATCATATTTATTGATCGAATTATTTTTAGGATCATTTCCTAGGTTCGACTCTCCTTGTTCGTTGATCTCTTCTGCTTCTTCAGACTCATCATCAAAGATCTAACCACTTGTATGCTCTTCATTAGAGGATGAAATAGGATCAATTCAAACATGGTTGCTAAGCCACTAAATACAGATAGGATAGAGATATTCTAAATCTATCTCATCCTCCTTTTATTTAGATACCCCACTAGAAGAGTTAGAGGACTAAATAGTTATCATTATGATTGGGAGATGGTCACTTAGCAAATGACTATGGCCAAGATCAACATAGTCATTCTCGTCAATCTCATATCCAAAGTCTACAAGGATCTCATTCGACATACACATAGAATATCCTAATCTTAACCTATTGAGAAGAAACACACCCCACTGATTATAAAATTTTAATCTTATGATAATTAATTTTTCTCTGAGGGGACCCTCTTGATATTTTGATTTTATTTCCAAATTTTGCTTTCATCAAGTTTTTAAATTTTGCTCGCATCAAGGTTTCGCAATTTCTTGACTAAAAGCATTGATATCAATTGAATTTCTCTAGATATTTGCACTTCAATGATATTATTTCAGATTATTAATTTCAAAAAATTTAATCTTCATAGTTTTCCTAAGGTCTAAATTATTAAAATCAAATTTTAGGGTTTTCTACAATTATTCATCTTACCCTAAATTCACATCAAAATTTGAAATCAGTATATCTTTTTACTGATAAATGTTTTTGAAGTGATTCAAATTTTGGGTGAAATATATTGATCTCCTCTTTCCAATGATACCAAATTGGCTAGAAGTTAGACATAATTTTATTTCCAAAAATAGCAGTTTCTTGTTGTAGGTTGTGATATTCTTAATGCTATATCACTTAAAAACAATAAATTTTTACATTCTATTTGCATATTTGGATACCCATTTGGGTTTTTTACAAGTGTGAAAAAATTTATATAAATATGAGAACTTTTGTTTTTCACCTAATTTTGCACTATTAGGGTTCGGGAGTAAGTCACACGGCCTGGGTAAGGCATTGCTCTATTCGGATCCAAATTGTTTTGTAATAATAGTAGGATAGAAAAAAATTCCTTAAAATAAAATCTTTCTATGTTCTACCCTTGCTCTAATCGGCTCTTCAAAATGGTCAACAATGGCAAAGTGCAAAATCAAATGAGCAGACCACAACATCTCCATTGGAAAATTATGGATTTCAAAGGAAATTTAATTTCATATCATGTTCTCTCCTACTCTCAATTTCTCTTTAATCATATTATACTATAACATATCCATTGGAAAATTATGGATTTCAAAGGAAATTTAATTTCATCTCATGTTCTCTCCCACTCTCAATTTCTCTTTAATCATAGCGGACTAGAACATCTCCATTGGCAAATTTTGTATTTCAAAGAAAATTTAATTTCATATTATGTTCTCTCCCACTATCAATTTCTCTTTAATCATAGCGGAATAGAACATCTCCATTGGTAAATTATGGATTTCAAAGGAAATTTAATTTCATCTCATGTTCTCTCCTACTCTCAATTGTTCTTTAATCATAGCAGACTAGAACATCTCCATTGGAAAAGTTGTGGATTGAAAAAGAGATTTAATTTCATTTCATGTTCTATGATGCTCCCAATTGTTCTTTAATCATAGCAGTGTAGAACCAACTCGTTTAATCAAAGCCTTTACTCTAATCTGCTCATTACCTTATTTCACGATTGAAGAAGGCATTAAAATTTAAATTTTTAATTATAATTTTTCCCTAAAAAACTAAAATATTAAACCTTATGGATGATTAAAAAATTAATTAATTAATTAAAATCAAAAGTTTTAAATCTTAGAAAAATGAAATTAATTAATTAATTATTCTATTAATTGTCTAATCTTTTCCATTTTATTTCTATTTTTGTACGAAATTTGCTAGTGCTAAGAGTAATGGCAGATGTGATGGTGGACATAAAAAATCAATGCAAAAATAGGTGAATGTGGCTATGCAGAGGTAGAAGACATGGGAAGTTAAAATCCACCCAGATCATAAAGAAATACTTGATGAGGCATGGTCGAGGGAGTGCCTATTTAATGAAGTGAGGTTGCAACTAGCTGGAAAATGAAAGAATTTACATACAATTACAATATGATGAGGATAATATTGAATTATTTCTTCACCATTTATGGTAAGGTACTTCAAGCAGATTTTTAGAAGTGGTTGGAATTCAATGAAGCTATTAAAATATGTTTTATCATGTAAGGCCCCGACGATGGGATTTTTGTAATAGGGTTTAAATATTTGGAAGAAGATATTTTTGAAAAGATCAGGGTATGTCTTGAGTCTATATATACTTCTTTTGAATGTAAAATATGGATGCAAAAACTTGGAAATAAAATACATCTTGCAATTTCTAGCAAATCTTTCTTCAAATCCTTTATTCTGTAACAAAGTTTGGTGTGTCGACATCTTTCGAAATAGCGTGGCTAGGTGCCTAATATTTTTTGGGTTGTGATAAGTGCACTATATTTTGTTTTCATTTCACTTAGGATTTATTTAGTTTGATTGTAAGCCTATGACTATTAAGATTATATTATGTTGTTAAGCTTCATTATGTTTTATGTGCATATAAAGGAAATTAAGGGCTTAGGGTTTGGGTCTGTATTTTAATTATTCTATTATCACTGTGCAAGCTTGAATACTAGTGGAAAATACCAATTGATGCTTACCTCCTCTATTCATAATTTTATTTCATCCTCCATTGCTTTGTCCCATGCTCAAGGTAGAAGGTGATCTTAGAAAGTTGGACACTTTCTTCATTTGATTTTTTTTTTGTGAAGCCGAGAAGTCTAATTGAATTTAATGTTTGTAATTTACAATTAGATTAGATATCCTCTCTTTTTTACTCTACCCTACTCTCTCTATTTTATTTTTGAAAGGTCCCTCTATTTATATTCTTTAAATTTATTTATTATTTTAATCTGCTATAATTTGAATAGCCAAATCAATCCACTAATGCAAACATGATAGTTGAATTTAACAAATCACCTTCATACAATAATGAATGGAGGTTTAACCCCCTTGGAGGTATTTAGATAGTTCACTTGAAACTATTCTAGAAGTGGAAAAGAGTGAGAGCATTAGACCCGACTCTGTAACTCACACCTTGGATAACCAACATAGATCCTAAAGTGAGAGGGAATTTATTCCTATTAAATGTTACTTGTTTTTTCTATTCACTCTTCATAGGGTGTGCATGAAAGTCAATCCAACATAAATTGGTGCTAGAAGGAGGGCCTAAACTTGCATTTGGTGCTTTTAATATAATCAGTTAGGTTGGATTCTTCCTTTAGATTAACCAAGTCTCACCCAAGGGTTGGAGAGCTCCTTGTTTCTGAGTTGGAAACCCCAAGGAGAAGTAATCTTAGGAAATCTAGATCTCTATCCAGTATAGTTCTATCTCCATTAGTGCTTCCTCCAGTTGTGACTCATAATCCTGCCCTTACTTAGATAGTCCTAGCCAACTGGTTGGGCTCAATCGCTTTGAATACCCCTGATGTTGCACATAATCTATCTAGAAATCTTGAGAGGTATCTTCCCACCTACAAGCATGATAGAATCGAGATAGCAAAAGAACACTTGGTAGCCTTTAATAATACTCTAAAATTATTAAATGTGCAACATGAATATATAGCCTGTAGTTTATTCCCATTCACTCTCCAGGATGGAGCATATGATTGGTTTCAAAATATTATGAATGACTCTATCACCAGTTGTGATGATTTGGAAAATGTTTTTGTGTCCCAATTCGATCAAGTGATTGATACTAGTGTGCTATATTAGCAATTCCAACATTAAAATAGAATCTAGTGAAACTATTAGGTCTTTTAATGTGAGATTCTAAAAGGCTTATGGTAGAATTACCAGTCATTACGTGCCAAGTGTAGATATAACCTTAGAAATCTACAAGAATGTTTTGGATCCAGTAACCTTTGTTTTCCTCAAGAGAGATACCAATATCACAACCTTAACATAAGTTTACAAGGAGGCTTTGGTTCTCGAGAGATAGTTGGGATCTCAACCTCTGAGCACTCCTTCAATACCTTTTGTTACGTAAAACATACCTATTTTGAATCCCATTCTGCATAAAATAGTATTACCAATGCGACAAGCTCCACCTACAAAAAATTCATTAACTTTGCCACACACTAGGCATGTGCAGACTTTGGAGAAAGAATCAGATAAAATTGTAGTTGAGGAAGTTACAAAGATGGTCCAAAAATTGGCAAATGACTTCTTGAGTTTCAAGAGGTAAGTGTCTACAGGAGAAAATTCAAACCATTTTCCTTACTAATAGAACAAATTTTACAGATCTCTGTATGAACCTAATAAGGATTATAACAAATTAAAGGGGCCTGAGGTGAACATTTGTGACTTTTTATTACCTAATTGGTGCAGGATTCATGGAACATCCTAGCATGTGAAGTTAGAATATTTAGATTTTTGCAATTCTTTTGAGGCTTTATTTGGTGATTTCGGATTTTATGGGAATTAGAGAAATATTGATGGTCCTAGTTCATCCAAACATAATGTTTCTATGGTTTTGGATTCATTCACTTTTCCATATGAGTCAAAAAATATTGTGAAAGTTCCTATGGATGAAGTGCATGCTTTTTAGTAGTATAGAAGAGATAGTTACAATCTCATAAATAGAAATCTAGAGCCTAGTACTTCATCTACACCTACCAACAATTCTTACAGTGTTCCTCCTGATCCTTCTCCAAATAGTAATCCACCCCCATCCAAAGGAGGATATCAAAAAGTGTAGGATGGATTTGTGGTTCCACTCAATAAGGGATATAATATAGTGGAGGACATGAACAAAATCAAGCTTAACATCACCCTCCATGAGTTGGATCAGATTATTGAACAAAGGGATAACTTGATTAAAACTTACTATGAACCGTATACTAAACTTCAGGAAAATGGGAAGAAAATGGCAAATCCATATATGGCCATCTATAAAAAAAAGATTGAGGTTCCACATTTCTTGCTAAAATTTTGTATATTTGGGAAAAATTTGCATAATTGTCTAATGGATTCTAGTGCTTCAAATAACATAATACCCCTAGCTATTTTCTAGTAATTGGGGATAACGCTAGTAAATTTTGACAAGAGAGTCATTCAGTTGGATAAAACGAAGGTCAAAGTGATAGGTGAGATTCAAGGTATACACATCCAGTTGTCATCAGAACCAAGATAACAACATAAAATTGACATTCATGTGGTAGATATTCCTATGGGATATGAGATGCTTTTGAGTAGAGATTGGTCCAAATATTTGAATGAATATTTGGCCATAGATTTCTTGCACATGTGGTTGCCCTGGAAAGGTGTAGCAAATCAATTGAGGATTTATAGAAAGCCTAGGTATAAACACATGATAATGGAATATAATGTTAAAAATGAGGTTGTTAATTTTGTTGATGTAGATATTTGGGTCTATAATTTGACAACTACAAAGAATGTGAGATCAATTAAAACTCTAACCACTCATGATAATGATGTCTAGACACTTCACATTGATTGAGCTAAAGCCAAACAAGATTCTAGTATAGTGACAGTTCTCAAGGGACCTCATAATCAAGTATTTTTCATGTCTTATTGCTTACAATTTTCTTGCACAAGTAATTTTACTAAATATGAAGCATTAATTATAGAATTGAATTTTACTTTAGATAAAAATGTCAAAAATTCCAAGTTTTTTCAGACTCAGAGTTAGTAACTAATCAGGTTAAAGGTATGTTCCAATGAAAGACCTCTTATCTAAAGAGGTACAAACATCGATCTTGGGATCTCATTCAGGATTTTGATGCTTTTATTCTACCACATATCCCTAGGGAATTAAATTAACCTGTAGATGTTTTAGCTTCATCAGCTGCAAATCTGAAACCCTTAGAAAAAATTAAATGAAAAAAATTCAATAGACTTAGTCTCTTGTCCTTCTATTCTAGATAACATAGATACATTTCAAGTATTTTCTAATGACCAACAAATTATAAATTCTTACAGAATACAAAAGTATTTGAAAAAACTATAACTAATGATGGTCAAAGGGATACTATATTTGAATATTTTGAATATTTTGATGATGACAGGGGATTAATGAGGTTAAAAAATAATAGAATTCCTAGTAGAATGGTATAACTTGAAAGGCTATTTGAAAATGATCAAATTAGATAAAGAACAAATTTTGGAAATTTTGTTGATGCAGCTGTAAATGAGACCGAGAAATTGAATGTAAGGACTGAAGAGGATCCCAAATACATTCAATTAGCTAAATATTTTGACCCCGTAATAAAAAACAATCTTATTGAGATGCTTCATAGGTCTAGAGATGTTATGGCATGGTCATATAAAGACTTGAATATTTTCAATCCAAAATTTTTTACACATACTATACCCTTGAAAGAGTTTTGTAAACCCTTCAAAAAGAAACAAAGGCATGTTAAAACCTTATTAAAACCTATTATTTTGAAGGATGTAGAAAACTTGTTGAGTGATGTCATAATTTCTCCTATTAGAAATTCTACCTGGGTAGCTAATTTAGTGCCAATTAGAAAGAAGAATGGGGAAATTCACATTTTTGTAGATTTTAGAAACTTGGAGAAGGTTTTTGAAAAGGATAATTATCTTTTGCCTTCCATGGCTGATGTATTGCAAATTGTGAATGGTTAAAATATGATGTATTTCTTGAACGGATTTTTTGGGTATAATCAGATATTGGTAAATAAGGAAGATAGAATGAAAATTGCCTTCAAAACCAAATGGGGGACCTTTACTTACAAAAGAATGCCATTTGGATTGATAAATGTTGGAGCCACATTCCAATGTGCAATGTATCATGCCTTTAAAGACATCATGGGTAAGTGTATTGTGCTATAAATAGATGACTTGATAGTATTTTCTAAATCTTGACTTGATCATGTAAAACATTTGGAGTCTATTTTTGACAAGTGTAGAGAATTTGGCATTTCTTTGAATCCAAAGAAATGTGTCTTTGGTGTAACCTATGGTAAATTACTTGGTTGCTTATGGAATTTTTGTGGATCTTGAGAGAGCTCAAGCCATATCAAAGATACCCTTTGCCAATTCTAAGAAAGATTTGAAATCATTTTTTGGGAAGATTAAATTTTTTAGGAAATTTATTTTTGGATTTGCTGAAATAATCAAACCACTCAATGATATGTTAAAGGAGATTACTTAGATTGTTTTGTCGACAAAATCCAAGGTGGCATTTCAGGAGATTAAATCTGCTATCCAAAAAGCCCTAGTTATGATAAGTCTATATTTTAGCACAAATTTTTACCTATACTCTTTTGCTTTTGGGCATACACTTATTGCAATATTAACTCAATGAAGGGAAATAGGGGAGCACCCTATTGATTTCAAAAGTACCAATATGAAGGGTACTTAATTTAAGTACTCTCATTTGGATAAGGAAGAATATGCCTTAGTGAAAGTAGTTAAGCATTTCAGGCATTATATTTTGAGTAAGGTCCATGCCATAGTTCCTGAATCAGTTATGAAGTATTTGTTAAGTCAAAATGAACTAGAGGAACTAAGAGGTAATTGGGTTATGAAATTGCAAGAGTTTGAATTAGATATTCAGTATACCAAATTGATTAGAGGACTAGGTATGTTCCAAAATATTGCTGAGATACCTACAGGGATAGAAATCAACCAAATAGACTCCAATTTAAATGGTTGGTATAGAGATACATGTTAGGATCTCATCCTAAACCTTAATGTAATAACTTCCTTGATGTAATAATTTCTAGTGAACGTGGGTAGTACCCATGTTTAATATTTTGTAATGTTCTAAGTTTTAGCTTAGGTAGTGCCTATGACAAATGGCACCTATTTCTATGTAACACATGGTAGATAGGTTAGGTAAGGTGGCATTGTGTATGTAATTCATGTGGCATTATGCATGTAATTCGAGTGGCATTGTGCATGTAATTCAAAGTGGCACTATGCATGTAATTCGGATGGCATTATACATGTAATCCAGGTGGCATTTTGCATGTAAGATAACCTTGGAAGGAAACTCTTTAAATACTCGAAAAGGCACCAATGTATTCATCTTTTTGCAAATTAATGAAGTATTGAAGGAGGTTTCCCCCTCGAAGAGGCCTGCGATTCTATCTATTGTGAGATTGTTCCTTTTAAGTAGTTTTTGTTATCATATGCAATTAATTTTGAATATTGTTATAATGTTTCTGTGAGTTTATTTCCAAGAAAATGTGTGAGAGTGTGTTTATTTGAGTTGAGAGTGTGTTGTTTAGTATATTTTATAGCAGGATCTTAACAAGTGGTATCAGAGCACTTTATAGGGCCAAGTTCTATTGCAACTGCAACGATTCTTGCCATCCAATATGCCTGTTAGGTATAAATTCTGTGTGTTTTTTTTCCATTCCTATTTTTCCTTATTAAAAAAAATAAAAAATCCAACAAATACAGTGCATTTTTTTTCAGACCAAAAAAAAAAAAATATTTTTAGTTGAGTAGGTAGAAACCCTATGCCAAGGGTTTTAAAATATCATGAAGGATCTGTCATTATTGGCTAAGATAGATAGCCCATAAAGCGTCTAGTGAAGTGAGGGGCGATCAGGCTCCAATACCTAGGCCTCAGATAGAACTCGTGCACGGACTTGAGCTCCCATGTATCTTCGGGTATATCGAGAGACCATCTAGGTTTAAACAAAATTTTAGCCATTAGGAAGCTTTTCGGCCTTGTATTACTCATAGTCTATGGGACATAGCATCCTGGACGATTACCCTCCCGTATTGTCAGAGAGGCAGGTAGTGTGCTCAAGGGTATGTGTGGAATCCTCCTTGAGTAGTGGCCTAAAATATTGGTCCGAGCACTATTGTTCATCATTTTCGGTATATTAGAGGGCCTATGGGTGGTACATACTCCTCTACCTAGCATTTCCTAGTTTTGTTAAAACTTCAACCTGTAAAAAATGAAAAAAAAAAAAATCAAACCTCCCTATTCAACCTGCATTTCAAATCCCAAAAAAGTGAGCATATGAGAAAGGAGTCCTCTACTAAAAAAATAACAGAAATAACATGCATTCGGGATAGACCATGAGGGTGACACTTAAGCTGACAGTCTAGAGAATAACAATCAAATTTACAGTGGTAGTCACAGTCAGGTCAGAATTTATAGTTTTCAAAGTCAGAGCAGAACTGTCATAATAGTCACTTACAAAATACAGAGAATCTTGGAGCTAGTGAAGTCGGGACTGAGCCAACCAGTGAGATCATGACACAAGGCCAGATATAGATAGTGCTCTAGTACCCAAATTTTTCTATGTAGCTTAGAATTTAAAACTATAAACATTGTTAGACCAGCAAAACAGTAGATAAAAAAAAATGTTTGGGGTGCCAAAAAGTAGTGTTGAGATATGTAGCTCATTGTGACCACATCTTCAAGCTGATTGTTTTGATATATAGCACCCAAGCACTTTTTTGGGAACTTACTAAAAATAGTAAGTCCTAAAAACTCAATTCTATTTTTAGTAACTGGTCACAAAAGGTTTCAAAATGGCCTAGGGTACCCGTGGACATCAAAAGGAACTAGAACACTTGGAATCCTTAAAAAAATCCATTGAGAACATGCACTCGGCTTTTCACTCCATAAGGGAAGAAGTCCAAGGTCTTCGCCTAGAGCATGAGGCCACCAGTAATCGCTTAGAAGAAGCACTGATAGAAGTAGATAGCAAACTAAAAAGAGGACCCCCCAAAATAGAACACCAAGCTGAGGGTTCTGTAAGGAATCATGACCATGAACCATCCTTCAGAATGCCCAAATTGGACTTTCCCAAATTTAGTGGGAAGGATGTTGATGGGTGGCTATGTAGGGTTGATCAATTCTTTAGACTTCATAATGTCCCCATATTTCATCGAGTCCAGATGGCTTCCTTTAACTTGGAATCTAAGGCTCTACACTAGTTTCAATGGTTACGTATTGCCAACCCAAATATCTCTTGGGAGAATTTTGAATCCCAAATACTCACTCAATTTGGTCCTCGTGAGTATGAGGACTTTATAGGGGCCTTGAACAAACTACAAAAAATAGGGCCAATCCATGAATACCAATCTCAATTTGAAAAATTGGCCAATAAGATAAGAGGATTGACTGAAGGGTTCTTCCAAAGTTGTTATATCAGTGGGTTGAAGGTGGAACTCCAAGCGAAAATAAGAATTTTGAAACCATAAAGTATGATGGAAGCTATTAGTTTGGCCCGTTTGTCCGAATCTAAACTCTCTGCCCAAAGGTGCCCATCAAAGTTTTCTCAAAATAGACCTTCATTTCCTCCTCGATCTCAACACTCGGTTGATAATAAACTTGCTACACCCAAGCGCCTAACCATAGAAGATATGGATGCACGTCGTGCCCAAGGATTATGCTACAATTGTGATGAAAAGTTTTTTAAAGGGCATAAGTGTGCACACAAAAAAATGTTCTTAATAGATGTTGAAGAACTTGATAACTCTGACCAGAGTGATGACGATGAGGACCCTCTAGAAACACCTTCTCCACAAGAAAAATTGAAACAGGAACTTGAGACAGCAATTACAGTCCATGCTCTTACAGGCATTACTACTCCACAAACCATGAAGGTTGTGGGATTTTTCAAGGGCCAACGTCTTTCCATCCTTATGGATTCAGGAAGCACACACAACTTCATACACCCTAGAGTGGCTCAGTGGGAAAATTTCTATATCCACACTTGTAATTCCTTTGAGGTAATGGTAGCCAATGGGGGAACCTTACCTTGTAAATAAAAATGTCGCAATGTTAAAATCAAGATAGGGGACTATGAAATCAAGTAAGACATGTTTACCCTCCAGTTGGGCATATGTGATATTGTTTTGGGATCTCAATTGTTGAGTACGTTGGGTACTATCAATTGGAACTTTGCTAAACTCTAGATGCAGTTCTCTCAAAATGGACAAACACACATCATCAAGGGCTCCCCAATAGGAACACCTCAAATTATTAGTTCAAATGGCATGGAGAAATTTCTAAAGAAATCATCACATGGGGTCATTGCACAACTATTCTCCATCCAACCATCCACCTCTCAAATGGGTGAAACTCCATCAGATCTACAACAGATTCTCCACAAACATGAGGCCATATTTTCGGAACCAACTACACTACCACCGCATCGCTCTCACGACCATGCCATTCCATTATTGCTGGATAGTGCACCTCCAAATATCAGACCATATAGGTGCCCTCATGCCATGAAGTCAGATGTTGAGAAAATGATACAAGAATTACTCAAGGTGGGTATCATTTGGCCTAGTACTAGTCCCTACTCTGCACTAGTCTTACTGGTCCTCAAGACGGATGGCTCCTGGCGACTATGTATTGACTACCGAGAACTCAACAAGATAACTGTCAAGGATAAATTTCCTATCCCTATGGTTTATGAATTACTAGATGAATTACATGGGACCATGTACTTCACCAAGCTAGACCTTCACTCTGGGTACCATCAGATCTAGCTCAGGGATGAAGATATTCCTAAAACTACTTTTCGCACTCATGAAGGTCATTATGAATTCTTGGTAATGCCATTTGGTCTCACAAATGCTCCTTCCACATTTCAAAGCCTGATGAACAACATATTTCACCCTTTGTTGTGGAAGTTCATCCTTGTGTTCTTTGATGACATCTTGATTTACAGTCACACATGGGAAGAGCATCTCAAGCATGTAGATCAAACCCTACAACTATTGACTGACCATCAACTGTTTGCAAAAATATCCAAGTGTTCCTTTGGTTTGATCGAAGTGGAGTATCTGGGACACATTTTCTCAAAGGATGGTTTCAAGTTTGACCCTAAGAAGATCCAAGCAGTTCAAGAATGGTTGAAACCTTGCACTCTCAAGGGACTTCAAGGATTTTTAGGGCTTATAGGCTATTATCGTAAATTTGTCTGTAATTATGGAAAGATAGCCACCCCCCTCACCTCCATGTTGAAGAAGGATTATTTTACTTGGACAGGGCCGACTGAGCAAGCATTCCTAGAACTCAAGCATGCCATGACCACCACTCCAGTTTTAGCCATGCTAGACTTCTCTAAAAAAATTGTCATTGAAAGTGATGCTTCTGGTAGTGGTATTGGGGCGGTATTGATGCAAGAAGGATGCCCTTTGGATTTTACCAGCAAATCCCTATCTTATCGCAATTTAGGGAAATCCACATATGCCAAGGAAATTTTTGCAATATTGCATGCAGTCCTACATTGACGACCTTACCTCATTGGGTGCCATTTCTCTATCAAAACTGACCACTAGAGTCTGAAATACTTTCTAGAACAACGGGTTGCCACCCCCGAGCAACAAAAGTGGGTATCAAAAGTCATGGGCTATGATTATGACATCATGTACAAAAAAGAAAAGGAAAATCTTGTTGTGGATGCTCTCTCTCACCAATTTGAGATCCTTAGTATGTTGTGTGCCATTTTCGCACCATTGCCCCAATGGATTGATCCCTTACATCAGGAAATACTTTAGGATGCAGATTTGAAAGACTTGGTTGCTTCACTTATGGATGATCCAGAGTCTACACTAGGATACAGTTGGGATGGACAGGATCTGTGTTACCATCAACACCTGGTTCTTCCTCCTAAGTCCCCACTTCGAGAGCTCCTCATGAAGGAATCACATGCTACTCCATCTGTTGGCCATTTAGGGTTCCTCAAAAATTATGAGCGACTCAAGCACACCTTATTTTGGAAAGGTATGAAACTGGACATTCACTCTTTTGTAGCTGACTGTGACACATGTCAAAGGATGAAAGGGGAAATAGTGCGCTCTTCGGGAACTCTTCAACCATTGCCAATTACAGAGTAGGTGTGGACTGACATCTCCATGGACTTCATAGAAGGGCTACCTAAATCAGGAGGCAAGTCAGTTATTTTCATAGTAGTGGACCGCCTTTCAAAGTATGCTCACTTTTGTGCCCTAGCCCATCCTTACATAGCATCCACTATTGCCCAAATTTTTCTTGACTCCATCTTTCACCTTCATGGCATGCCAACCTCCATTGTATCTGATCGTGATCCCACCTTTACTAGAAATTTTTGGCAAGAGTTGTTTAAGTTGTAGGGGACTCAGCTCAAAATGAGTTTAGCTCTAAGGTCTAGGCCATTGACAATGCTCTGAGTCAACACACCGAGGTCCTCCACCAACTTAAACAAAATTTGAACATGGCCCAGAATTGGATGCGCCAACAAGCTAATTAGCATCATTCTGAGCATAATTTTGATGTGGGTGATATGGTCTTCCTTCACTTACAGCCATACAAACAATCATCCCTACAACTTCGCAGGTGTTAGAAGCTCACTCCAAAATTCTATGGTCCTTATCAGGTTCTACAATGGATTGGCCCTACAGCTTACAAATTGGCTCTTCCCCCCACTTCCAAGCTCCACCCTATTTTCATGTTTCCATTATCAAGAAAGTTGTGGGCACAAAGGTACAAGTTCAGTCAACACTTCCCAAATTGGATGAAGACGGCTCCATATTACTCGCACCTGAGCAACTACTGGATCGTCGAACTCACACTCTGTGCAACCGTACCATTACAAAGGTCCTTATTCAGTTGCATGGGGTTCAACCTGAGGATGTTACATGGGAGTCTCTCCATCAACTCCAACAATAGTTTCCTCATTTTCAGCTTTGAGGACAAAGCTTATTCAAGGAGAAGGGCATGTTAGGATCTCATCCTAAACCTTAATGTAATAACTTCCTTGATGTAATAATTCCTAGTGAACGTGGGTAGTACCCATGATTAATATTTTGTAATGTTCTAAGTTTTAGCTTCGGTAGTGCCTATGACAAATGGCACCCGTTTCTATGTAACACATGGTAGATAGGTTAGGTAAGGTGGCATTATGTATGTAATTCATGTGGCATTATGCATGTAATTCGAGTGGCATTGTGCATGTAATTCAAAGTGTCACTATGCATGTAATTCGGGTGGCATTATGCATGTAATCCAGGTGGCATTTTGCATGTAAACCAACCTTAGAAGGAAACTCTTTAAATACCCGAAAAGGCACCAATGTAATCATATTTTTGCAAATTAATGAAGTATTGAAGGAGGTTTCCCCCTCGAAGAGGCCTGCGATTCTATCTATTGTGAGATTGTTCATTTTAAGTAGTTTTTGTTATCATATGCAATTAATTCTGAATACTGTTATAATGTTTCTATGAGTTTATTTCCAAGCAAATGTGTGAGAGTGTGTTTATTTGAGTTGAGAGTGTGTTTTTTAGTATATTTTATAGCAGGATCTTAACAATATCATCTATTTATTGAGATCTAGGAATTGCCCACCTTATTTGAATAGGACTCAGAGAAGAGCACTAAAATTAAGATTTGCTCATTTTATACTCAAAGGGGATAAATTATATAGAGAAGATTATACTGGAATATTCTTAATATGTATTGCTCAGGATGAGGTGGATGAAGTAATACCTAGTTTTCATGAGAAGTTAGGAGTAGGAAATTCTTTGAGTTCAAATACTACATATAGCATATTAAGAGTAGGCTATTACTAACCTACATTATTTAAATATGTGCATCATCATGTGATATCTTGTTATCAATATCAAATATTTACAACCAAGAAGGATAACTAAGCTCTACCATTGCAACCTATTATAATAGATAAACCTTTCATGCAGTGAGGACTTGATTTTATGGGAGTGGTAAACCCAAATTCATCATTAGGACACAAGTATGTATTAACAACCATTAATTACTGTACACGATGGGCTGAAGCAACAACCACAATGATGAGTACAACCCATGAGGTAAGTGAATTTTTGGAATAAAATATCATAACCAAGTTTGGGGTTCCTTTAAATTTGGTTTGCGATAATGGGCGAACTTTTTAATCATTGGAATTTGTAGAGTAAGTGTACCAAAAGGGGATAGTCCTCAAATTTTCATCCAACTATTATCCCTAAGGAAATGGATTGGCTAAACCCACAAATAAGAATCTGATTAATGCCATTAAGAATTATCCTATGGAAAAACCTAGATAATGGAATACATTACTAAAGTATGCACTTTGGGCTGATAGGATAAGGCACAAATAGGATCTTAAAACTTCTCCATTTACATTATTATATGGTACTCGACCTATTGTTCTTGTCTCTTTAAAGTTTCCCACATATCAGTTTACCTTGGATTATTTTAATGATAGTGTAGATGTAGAAGCCATCATATTAGACTTGATTAATCTATAGAATGAAAGACTTCAGACCCTAGAGAATTTTAGTCATCATCAAGAGACAGTCAAGTGTTGGTTCGATAAAAGAGCAAAAGTGAAGGTATTTAGACTTGCAGACCTAATGATTCTATGGGATAAATCCCATGAAAATAAAGGAAAAAACACACCAAGTTACAACCTCTATGGATAGGGCCATACCAAATTGCCAAAATTCTAGGTAATAATGCATTTCGTCTACAAGACCTGGAAAGTAATTTCCTAAACTTACCTGTCAATGGTCAATATTTGAAGCATTATTTCTCTGCTTTTCCATCTGTTACATAATTTGAGTAATCATAGAATATTTTGTACATATGTATATATATATATATATATATATATATATATATATAAATAGTAGCGTAGTGATTTTTTTTAATTTGTTTTACTAGCATTAAGTTGGTTTTGGTTTCCAATTTTTTTCATCTTCTTTTTTCTTTTCGGTATTTGTCTCGATTTCATGAGTGAAAGCGACGTGATTTTTGAAAAAGGATATTCTAAGTGGGAAGTGGTAATGCTTGTTATCTAGGATGATAGTAGAGATGCAGTTTAGATTTTATACCTTGCTTGCCACAATTATTTTAATTATAAAGGAGTTGTTATGTTGTCTAGTTGAAGAACTCCCAAGAAATCTAAGAAAAGTTAGTTATGAGAGGACTTTGATTCACAAAAATAATTTTAATGACTTTTAAGAGGCTATTGGTGTTTGAAAACTAAAATGGTTAGTTGATCAATAGTTTGGTTAATGAAATATCGAGGCAAATACAACTTTATAACCTTTAGTAAGATTTTTCAGTTATCTAGTCTTTATCATAAAAAGAAAAGAGAAGAAAAAAGAAAAAAAAGTTCTACAAAGAAAAAAGAGTTCCATAATAAAAGAGAGATAGTTGAGATTTTTGAAAGAGAAATATTATACATGTTCACCAGGGCTATAGATGTTCCATGGTTGTGAACCAAGGTCTTAGAAAGAAAGTTAAGAGTAACTTTGTTGGGGCTATAAAAGGTTAAACTAGAATCAAAGCTCTACTCAAATAATCCCATGCAATCCAAATAGTATGGTTAATCCTTAGTAAGAATTCTATGCCATGGTCATCTTAAAAGGAATCATTTATACACTTGGAATCACACACCAAAGTTTTTCTTGAGTGATTCAACCTAGTATGTTCCTGAGAAATTTCTACAGACTTGTAGATAGCAATTAAATTGTTTTGAAAATCTGTGTGGCAATATATGGTGCATGTTTTAAGTTGTTTTAAAACTAGAGTTATGGGTTCTAAATAGTGCTACTATTTCCCATAGACGTTGCCACTTTTTGAGAAGCAACACACCCCACTGATCATAAAATTTTAATCTTATGATAATTAATTTTTTCTCTAAGGGGATCCTCTTGAAGTATTTTGATTTTATTTCCAAATTTTGCTTTCGTCAAGGTTTTAAATTTTGCTCGCATCAAGGTCTCGCAATTGCTTGCCTAAAAGCATTGATCTCAATTGAATTTCTCTAGATATTTGAACTTCAATGATATTATTTTAGATTATCAATTTCAAAAAAATTTATCTTCAAAGTTTTCCTAAGGTCTAAATTATTAAAATCAAACTTTAGGGTTTTTTTTCACTTATTCATCTTACCCTAAATTCACATCAAAATTTTAAATCAGTATATCTTTTGATTGGTAAATCTGTTTGAAGTGATTCAAACTTTGGGTCGAATATATTGATCTCCTCTTTCCAATGGTATCAAATTTACCAAAAGTTAGATGTAATTTCATTTCTAGAAATAGTAGTTTCTTGTTGTAGGTTGTGATATTCTTAATGGAATATATCTTTATAGATTTGGATACCCATTTGGTTGTGTTACAAGTGGACAAAATTTTATCTAAATCTGAGAACTTTGGTTTTTCACGTAATTTTGCACTATTAGGGTTCAGTTGTAAAGTCATAATCTAGGTAGGGTATTGCTCTATTACACTTTGAATTGCTCTTTAATCATAGTAGGATAGAAAAATATTCTTTGAAATAAATTATTTCTCTATTATACCCTTGCTCTATTCCGCTCGTCAAAATGGTCAACAATGGCAAAGTGCAAAATCAAATGAGCGGACTGCAACATCTCCATTAGAAAATTATGGATTTCAAAGGAAAATTAATTTCATCTCATATTCTCTTCCGCTTTCAATTTCTCTTTAATCATAGTAGATTAGAACATCTCCATTGGAAAATTACGAATTTCAAAGGAAATTTAATTTCATCTCATGTTCTCTCCCACTCTCAATTTCTATTTAATCATAGCAGACAAGAACATCTTCATTAGCAAATTGTGGAGTTCAAAGGAAATTTAATTTCAACTCATGTTCTCTCTCGCTCTCAATTTCTCTTTAATCATAATGGACTAGAACATCTCCATTGGAAAATTATGGATTTCAAAGAAAATTTAATTTTATCTCATGTTCTCTCCCGCTCTCAATTGCTCTTTAATCATAGCAGACTAGAACATATCCATTGGCAAATTGTAGATTTAAAAGGAAATTTAATTTCATCTCATGGTCTCCCCTGCTCTCAATTGCTCTTTAACCATAGCAGACTAGAACATATCCATTGGTAATATTACAGATTTCAAAAGAGATTTAATTTCATTTTATGTTCTATGTCACTCCCAATTGTTCTTTAATCATAGCGGCATAGAACCAACTCCTTTAATCAAAGCATTTTCTCTATTCCACTCATTACCCTATTTCACAATTTAATAAGAAGGTATTAGAATTTAAATTTTAACTATATTTTTTCCCTAAAAACTAAAAGCTTAAACCTTAGGGGAAATCTGCTAGTGGCAAGAGTAATGGCAGATGTGATGGTGGACATCAAAATTCAATGCAAAAATAGGCAAATGCGGTTGTGTAGAGGTAGAAGACACATGAAGTTAAAATCCACCCATATTTTTTAGAGCCTTCCACATACAAAGACTTGATGAGGCATGGTCAATGGAATACCCATTTATTGAAGTGCAGTTGTAACTAGCTAGCAAATGAAAGCATATGCATATAGTCATATTTGATGAGGATAAGATCAAATTATTTCTTTGGTATTTATGACAAGGTACTTAGAGTGGATTTTTAGAATTGGTTGGAATTCAATGAAGCTATTAAAATATGTTTTATCATGTAAGGCCCTGACGGTGTGATTTTTGTAATAGGGTTTAAATATTTGGAAGAATATATTTTTTGAAAAGATCGGGGTATGTCCTGAGTCTATATATACTTATTTTGAATGTAAAATCTAGATGCGAAAAATTGGAAATAAAATACTTATTGCAATTTCTAGCAAAACTTGTTTTGAATCCTTTATTATGTACCTAAGGCTGGTGTGTGGACATCTTCTAGAATAGCATGGCCAGGTGCCTAATATTTTTTGGGTTGTGATAAGTGCACTATATTTTATTTTTGTCTCGCTTAGGATTTATTTAGTTTGATTATAAGCCTATGAATGTTAATATTATATTATGCTATTAAGATTTTTTCTATTTTATGTGCACATAAAGGAAATTAAAGGCTTAGGGTTTGGATTTGTATTTTAGTTTCTCTATTCTCACTATGTGAGCTTGACTATTGGTGGAAAATACCAATTGATGCTTGCCTCCCTTCTGTTCATAATTTTATTTCATCCTCCATTGCTTTGTCCCTTGCTCAAGGTAGAAGGTGATATTAGAAAGTTGGACACTTTCTTAATTTGATTTTCTTTTGTTGTAAATCCAAGCCATATAATTGGATTTAATGGTTGTAATTTATAATTGGATTTAACATCATGTATGAAATACTCAACGAGCCCTGTATTGATCATATTGATTATGATTTACAGGAAGGCAGATGATGATGATGGGGATGTAGGTTGGCATGACTCTTCCATGGAAATAAGTGATTCTTCCTCATCCGTAGGAGTTAGAATGACTACTTTAAAAATGGTGGATATGGATGATGAGATTTCATCGATTGGTACCTTTGATAGATTCCTACTCAAAGTATCTGATGTTGAAGAAGGAATATAAAAAGAGGCCAATGGTGATGGCTAGGATGGAAGTTATGGTGATGGATCAGTGGATGGTTGTGATGGGGGATCTAAAAATTTGATAGGTTCATTGGGTTGGATGTCCAGATGCATCAAAGGTAATGTAAAATATTACGAATGGTTGACCATATTGCAGAACTTTAAGGGCTCTAAGTCTACAGAAACTACATGAACCTAACCTTCATGGATGTACTTGATGCCTTGGTGAAATATGGATGGGATGCACTTCATATCATGGATCCACGGTCTTCCAAGTAGTATGTTGTACTGCATTGCACCCTCCAAGACGTGGCACAATGTAGGAATAGTCTTTAACCCAACCTAAATAGGGAGGACTATTGTGTCAACTATGGAGCATAGAGCATCATTAAAAGCTCAAAGGATGAATGTAGATGGTATAATGTGTGATGATGGAATATGGATATTTTGAATTGCAAAATTAGTAATAATATTAATGTAGGAACTTGTATCTATCAAGACCCATTTATAAGGGATCTGATTCACACTAGCAATGATATGTAGTGGGTATCAACTATGTTAGTAGGTATCAAATTGATTTTATGATTGTGGAATGTTATAATAGGCTCTTTGTAGTTTCGACCATACCCAATTTTTTTTTGGAAAGAGTTAGAGTCCTATGGTTGTAGTTCAATTGATTTTAGAATTTCCATGAGAGCCTCTTGATGTAGAGATGACTATTGGATTATCTCATATATGGAAATTTTTTCTAATGTCATACTTAGAATCTAAGTGAATCTATTTCTTATCATGACCACTAGATGAGGTGGAAAATTTTGAATTGGATCTAGTTGTGGCAATGAATGTGACACTAAAGCAACATGGTTTGGACCTATAGGTTGTGTAGGTTGGTTTAGGTATCTTTGGTTCCTTGTCACTATTTTAATCATACTAATAAATCCCTGATGTGGTGGGTTATATGTATCTGATTCACCTATCTAGGTTTATCTATCTAGCACCCATGCATAGGTAATAGATCCTACAATATGCCAATATTCTAGTTTTTTGTAGAGAGAGAATTATCAATTTGAAGATCATTTCACTCTATCATATCTTGCACAATATTCTAGAATGCATACCAAGTTTGGATGTCATGAATGTTTTACCAATGATATATGCAATATAAATCCTCTTTATAACTCTTATTTTTTGGCTTATTCATATCTAGTTGTTGAAATTCAAGAAGAGTAATGACCTTTGCCTCACATAGTCAATGAAAAATAGAATCCAATGGTTAGGCAATGGCATATAATAATGATAATGATGTTTTTTATTCATCTGTTGATTCTATTGAGGTTGGGAGATATACTACATTGGTGGGGGTTGTGTTTTATAATTAGGTGATTGAGGGACATCTTGTTGTGAAGGTCCTGGTACACTTAAGACAACTTGATTTATCGAAGCTGAATTTTGTTGCAAGTATCTGCCTTTGGAATTTTTATTCCAATCCTTTTTTTGGAGCTTGATTTTTCCCTCTTGGACCTTGATGTCATCAATAATATTTGCCTAAGATAAGGCTTCCTCAAATGTTCTATATTGTTGGAGTTGTAGTAAGACTGAGATCTATTTTGAAAAACTTCGATTAAATAGTCGAGTTAACTCTATAATAGATAAGGTAAATGGAAATTTTGTAGTATTTGATATCCATTGCTTACTAATCCATGATTGACACCTCTTCAAATTATTTAAGGTTCTACAGGTTAGTCAATGTTGCTTTCTTCTTGACACTAAATGAGAAGCATTCTAGGAATGCATTTGCTAGTTGTTCAAAGGAGTGTATGATGTGTTACAGTAAGTTATTACACCACTCTAAGGTTGTCCTAGCAAGGGTGATTAGAATTTTCCTAAGCATAAGGGAAATTTCATCCTAAAAATAAAAGTGCATATTCATGAAGCTTGTGACATGCTTTTGAGCATCTTCATCTCCTTTAAACTTGTCCAATTTTGGCATCTTAAAATACTCAGTATATAGTGGGGATGGAACTAATGGATGCAATGGTTGGTTGCACAACTCATGCAAAGTAGGCTTTTTATAACCTACACTTGTATTTTATTGCTCTATAGAATTAATGTGATTAGTTAGAAACTGGTAAGAATCTGGTGAAATGATCTTATCAGCACATATTCATCCTCAAAGAGGGAGAGATAGAAGATTTTGATTAGGGTAAGTGACTGAATGTGGTCATCAACCATGTCATTGTAAGATAACTAAAGATACCCCTATTCTTGGTAATCTAATTGAATGTCATCATAGATCTCGTACTTTTGTTGATGGTTGTATGATTGACATTTTTTAGACCTATGGTGTTGAAGGGGTGTACGAGGGGGGTGGTTCTAGTTTGGCTTAGGTGGTAGGTTTTGATGTTGCATGAGGCACATTTGATGGACCTATAACCTATGGGTGGTAGGGGTAGGAACCATCTTGTGAAATGAATTTTGCAATTTTTTTTTATGTAACCACTACTAATGCAACCTATGCTAGTGCAACCTATGTTGATTTAGTTGGTATCACTGATATAATAATTGTTTATAAAGTCATAACTGGTTCAAATACTCTTTTCTACCAACATTTTTCATAGGTGCTAGATTTATTTGATCAATCGTATGGGGTCAATCAGACCTCGTATTAATACGAATCTATTTGGCTTACTTCTCAATCCCATAAGGGTTGGCCACTTACTTCCCATGATCAAGGGAGGCTACATTGACTTGGCATTCAAGCTTAAAGGTAATCTTTGTGTACTTCAATGGTACAAAGGAACAACATACTTGCATAAAGGACTCTTCATAATGAGTAGGAGGATGATCCAGGTCTTTTTGTCCTTATTTATGAGAAAAGCATGAACCAAAATGGTGGTCTTACTAGGGCGATGAGTTTCATACCTATCCATATGGTCATATTGCTGACTCATCCATGGGTGATAAAGTGTGGTGGCTTGATCATATAGGTATAACCATGGTGTATATTATTGCTCATGCTCTACTTGAGTAGTAGGGTGAATCAGGATGTGAATGCATGACATTGACCTACTAGGACCCTCCATGTGTTAGGAATTTTATCTAAAGAAAGTATGTAGAGTATCTTGACCCTGAGGTTCATCAATCTAATCATATTGAGTACCTGCAAATGCATCCTAAATAGGGACCTCCTAAATATTAGATTCCCTATAAGTAATGTTGGTATTATGGTTAAAACCAAGATGCCATTTAGGAATGGCTAGATCCTCTACATTGACTTGAATATGTTCTATGTCTCCTTGTAGTTTTTTAGAAGCACTAGCCCTTGATTGAGCTTGGTCATGTTTTATTACCATGATCTAAATTTTGCAAGCAGTAAAATAAAACAAGAAAAAAATGTGTTTATCTCTTTTAAATTTTTATTTTCATAGCTGATTCTTGTTACTATTTCCAGTGTGTTTTGATGTTTGAACCCCTATTACTATGATAACTAAGGGTAAACAAAATAAATAGTTACTAAAGGTAGTTTTAGCACACCCCTCTATCAAGTAATGTAACCCAAATGATAAAATTGGTTTTCTATGTTGGATATGGATCAAGGTAAAACTATGGAAATAAAGAACCCCTAAAGGGACCATGTTATCTATTGCCTTGCTACCAACCCATTATGGGCTCTCACTTCACCTTTTCATTTGAGCTTGGAAATAAATGACAGTTGTGTTTTTATAATTATTTAGCCCCCAAAATGTAGGGCATCTAATCCTTCCTACTTTAGGTGCACCTAAAATTAGGGAACTTTCTATTGATGAAGTCCAAAAAGCTAATCGCTTGGAGCATATGATAATTTTTCTTCCTTTTAATAATTCAAAAAAATATATTGTGTAATGCAAAAACCTATATGATGTATAGAATTTGAATAGGTTACAAGAAGGTAAACTAAACAGTAGCAAACAAGGGGTCATCTCACACAGATATGACTATAGACAAAGGATGTATGGACCTAAGACATTCATATATGGAGGTCATATATAGACCTGAGATGATCATATAGAAGCATTGTATAGACCTGATATGATTGTATATAGGGTTCATCTAGACTTGATATGGTCATAGAAAGAGACTCGATACTTAAAAATTTGGTACTATTTTTTGTAATTTTTTTTTTTTTACTTTTCTTTATGAAAATAGAAAAGGAAGGACAAATGCACTCACTTTGATAGCCTAAGTTTGATGTTGAAATGTACACTTGTTATTTTTAATTTTATGATAAATAAGGTGTATGGTGATGTATTTTAGTACTCATTTCACATGCACTATTTGTATGCATGAGGCATACCAATTGTTTTTCCAATCTATACAATCATACAAGAAGATGTCTTTGATTAGCAACTGTCTCAAGGTTAGATAGATTCAAATAGGGACTATATCAGGTCAAGATGGTTATAGAATAGGGACCATACTCATGCAGATATGGCTAATCCTACAACTTGCAATCACAAAAATAAACAACAATTAGTAATATAATGAAAAATAAGGACTGGGTCCCACTGTGATCGCCATTTGATATGCTTGAAAACTTGTACACCAATAAAATAACCAACGACAATGTAAAGAAATAATGAACATGAAAATATAACCAATACATAAAGATAAAAAATAATAATAAGTGGGTCAAGTCCTTCATATTAACAATAATTTCAAAGTGTATTACAAATACGTCTCCTTTGAAGGTGTTCAATGATGAGATACAATCATTATAATAAACAAGGGTTTTGTCCCCTTTCTAAATAAATATTGGCACACTCTCCAAGGTCTTCTAACAATCACAAGTGTTTTGGAGTGGGATTTCATAACCGTTGTAATGAGTAATGATTTTGATTTCCTACGCTCCTTTATCCTTATAGAATACTATAATTTGCACACAAAGAAAGCGAGGAATATCAATAGCATATGCAAAGCCCTTCGATATAGGGCTCGTTTTAATGGTAATGATGTAATAAATAAAATTAAATGTAAGTAGATGCATGCAAAAATTAAATCCTAAATGATCTAATAAACAAGAAATATGTTGTTATGAACCCTACTAAAATAAAAAGCATACAATTAGATATCTACCAGAGGCCATCTCGGGGTAGGACAAACTTACCTGTAGGCCATATTAGATCGATGTGACCATTGTGTTGTGACTATGTTTCTTATGGATGAGTTGAGGTGATGTCTAGGTTGACTTGGGGATTTATAGATGGATTGGTGCACTGTGAGAGTGAATTAGTGGGTTGGATCGATCATCAAAGTAAGAGTGTTTGATTTATGTAGAAGGTCAAAGCATGACCTTCAATCCTTGCAGTAATCCAATGACATGGCTTTCAGTTATGGGAGAGCTTTTGGGGATTGAGAATGGTAGCACTTCATTGCTTAGGGTTGATATGGATTTTTGTAGCACTTCATTGCACAAATCATGAGTTGGGGAGGAGACTTAAAACTAAAGGGTCAATGCTATTTTATAGACTTCTCAAATAGAAGCCTGAAAATAATAAAGCACCCTGCATGAAAAAGTGAAGAGGCAAATCACATTAAGAAAAGTGAATGCATATCTTTGAAATATCCTCCTATTCAAAATTGCATATGATATTTCTGTTTTGGCTCATGTAAGGTGCTAAATCATGGTGCAAGATCATGCATGAGATTAACTGGTACTTTTGGTTGCCATTTATCTCGCTCTATTTTTAAATTTTGCTCTTTAATGCGACCATATTTAGGTGAGAAAACCCTGATTTGGGGGTCTTCTTCGGGTGATATGGCCTTTGTTGCAAAGGATAACATCCCTATTTAAGTGGTGAAAACCACTACTTTAGCCTTAAGGCTGCCCAAGGTGGGTCACATGGTCTAAAGGATTCCATTTAGGTAGTCTCCTCAATATGACGTGTTTTAGGTGTCTACAATGGGAAAAGGAAGAGACTGAAGAGGAGGATCTTTTTGAGGAAGACTTTCTGAAGAAGAGATTCCTGAAGAGGATTGGGAAGAGTATAAGATTCGAAGAAGAAAGGATTTTTCAGTTAGACGTATGAAATTAGCCAAACATTTTATTCAAACAAATATAGAACCAGAATGGATGGTTTTATGCCTATTACCAGTTCTTCCTCCCGAACTGAGGCCAATGTTTCGATTAGATGAAGGTGGAGTTATTACTTCGGATATAAATGAACTTTATCGAAAAGTGATTCTTCGAAATCATGCTCTTGCCGAATTTTTAGCTGATCTATTTACGCCACTGCCGGACTGTGTGAATGGTCAAAAGAAATTGGTCCAAGAAGCCGTAGATGCACTTCTCGATAACAGTATCGGTGGACAACCAGTGAAAGACAGTCATGATAGGCCTTATAAGTCATTCTCATACTCCAAGAATTCAATCAGTTTATTAATATTAAAAAAATATTCTACTCTTTGAGATCAAATCTTGAATTATTGAAAAATGAAGGGAAAATCAATCTATAGGATCAATCTGAGTAACAAAATCTAGCAAATTTTTTGAATTCTTCGATAGAAGTGAAATAGTATAACATAATATGATTCTTTATTCATACCGGATCTAGTGATCGATTCCTAATTGATCCCATTGTCCTACTCATATAGTTCCAACGCCTTGCTTATATAATGCAATTTTTCCGCTAATGAAAATACTTTGGTGGGCATGAACACAAATTTTCTAGATCCATTTTGATGTAATCATCGCCCTGACCGAAGGTTAATGACGATCCAATGTGCCTATTCGAGGGACGGAGAAGTATGATGAAGATTGCTCCGATGGATTATATCCACTGATTAATTTAATCATTTTTATAAGATCCACTAATAGGGAAAACTTACATTCATTAGAGGGAGTAGTCTCGTAGTACTATACATCGAGAATCGATCCTACTGATATAGTAAATGAACAAGAACCAGATAATTCTGGCTCTCTTGATTCAAGTGAGAGAGATGCCCGAGCTGTGTGGAAATTAACAACTTATTGTCAAATAAGTTTATAAAATAGATAAGTTTTTAAAAATAAAAAGCTGAAGAAATTAGTTCAATGGTAAATGAATATCAATTGGGACCAACACTTTGTATTCATTTATATAAAATACTTTGTTTCTCAATTTCAAATTATTCCATGTAAAATTAGAACTAAAATTAGAGCTATAAATGAGATGTTTCAAAATATTTTTCAAGTATTTCGTTTGAGTGGACCAATTGTACAAAATGAAATTCTGAGTGATATATTTATAATTTCAAAGAATAGAGTGATTAAACCATTCTTTCTGACATTTTCTCCAACTTGATGAATGTTGGTTAATTGTATTTGGCATTACATTATTCAAACCTTCATTTTCTATCCTATTTACTTGAATTAGATCTTTTGAATTGTGGCTAGACCGGAAATATAATTTCTTGAATACATTTTTAATATGGTATTTCTTGAATGCTTTTTGAAAAAAAATTGTTTTTGAAAAATGCCCATCAACTTTCATCTTATATTGAATCAATATTAGTCTATCGAAGTTTCAATTCTATCATTATTATTTATTTTGATTATTCGATCCACAAATTCATTCTCTTTATTTATAATATTGAGTAAGATCAATAAATATTGATTCTTTAATTTCATATTATATTTGAATATTTGATTCAATAATTTACTCTTTTTAAATTCATAAAATCGATTTACATTATAATCAACATCAAAATTAAATTGATTATTATCAACCTAACTAGATTGGAGAAGATAGATCATAGAGTAAATAATATAGATCCCAAAGTTAACTTCAATTCATAAATTGGATGCAGTTGAAATAATTTATTTCTCTATGAATATTTCTAATAATGTTCCATTTGAGATTTTATGAACTCATATAAATTGAGGAAGGATTGTGAAAGTATGTTTTGACTTTCCAAAAATTAACTCTTCTATCCTTTTCAGATTCTATTAAATATTGAAAAGGATGATAATATTGTTACCTTTTCAATAATTAAAAACTTTGAATATGCTTCATAGTAGAACTAATACTCATACATGATTATATATTGATGCCTTTGAGAATATCTTCTAAATATTCCTTAGATTGGAGAATATTCTAATTTTAAAGTTTTCCAAGTCATTGGTACTTGATTCTCTGAGATTATCTCATTCTTATTATTATTTATATTTGTATAGAAATTTATGTCATATTTTGACAAATAAATAGAAAGATGTAGAACCATCAACAAATTTCTAATGAAATTTGGCACAGTAAACATCATATATATTTTTTCATTCCAAAAATGATCTGCGCAATACATAGAAACTAGTAATGTAACTAATACTACAATATTTAGTATTTTATTGAAACCAATACTACATAGATCACATAAAAGTAATGTAACAAGGATTCAAAAGTGAAACAATTTAACATGATGTTCTCGACAGGAAAAGATTCGAGTTAACAATCTGAACAAATAGGATTTAGTCAAATAGGATTCATTCCATGGATTGAACACTTGCATTGTTTCTAATCAAAATCTATGTCAAAAATGAAATCTAAAATTCTTGCTTTTTAGTATCCAAAAATGTTGTTTCAGTTTCATATTTAAAGTCTATTATTATTTTTTTTTAATGTAAAAATGCATGTCATGTTATTTTGTTTTTTAAAAGAAAATACCTGATGTAGACAAAAATATCTAAGTTGTACTAGTCAATGTCTGACTTAGAGATGTGGATCATCCAAGACACACTAGAATTACGTACTCCTATTTTATTTTAAACTAGGGTTTAAACCCTATTTTATCCTTAGGATAATACATGGGATGATTCGGGTGAGATTGAATGTAGAACCAATGTTTTATCCCTTGCTGGGAACTGGGTGGTATCAAGGAGCATGGTTATCTATGGCTCCTCTCTTCTCGAGAATTCATACATCCCTTATCAGTGTATGGATGGCTATCTCTCGAGCACAGGCTGAAGTTCAGCCTAAATGTTGGAAAATAAAGCACCTAACAACGCATCTTCACAGACCAAGAACTACGAGATCACACCCCTCTAGGGTGACGGAGGGATCGTACTATTCGAGCCTTTTCATGCTTCTTCGGAGGTCCGGAGGAATCAACAATAAATAGGATTTCCCGAATATCCCTTTCCTAAAAGGGATATTTTTAAATTCTATCAATTTTTCCGCAGGGCCGGGGATTGGATCTAGTCATAAGAAGAGAAGAATGCTTGGAGTAAATAACTCCTTGTTCTTCGACTCCCACAGTCACTGCGAATGATCCTCGAATCAATGTAATGGAATCTCCCAAGATCTTAGATCTTGATATTTTATATCAAGAAAATTATAAAAAAGGAATACATACCAACTTTTAAATATTAATTTGGAAACAATATTAGTAATAAAAAATAATAAATCAAACCATTAAAATAAATTTATTGTGAAAAAGTATTTTCATTAATTGGAGGAGCCCCATTTACATTTAGAAATTCCTCACGAGTAATCCTGTTCTAATTGTTTTATTTTTAGGATCCCATTTGATTTCTATCCAAGAGGGTACCATATCTTTGTCTATTATGAGATCAATATTCCAATGTCTCCTCGTATGACATAAAATGATCTCTTTCTAAATCATCCTAAATAATCAAATTATCTTGAAGGAATGTTATTTCTATATAAATGTCTACAATTTTTTCTTTAATAATTGTTATGTCTTCATCATTTTGTATACATATTCTTGAAATTCCATCCATGTAAGTACTAGTAGGTTGGTGGAGCATAACCGTAGCACTTGGAAATGCTATACATTTACTAGGGTTTTGTTATATTTTTATGGTGTATGCCAAGGGAGAATACAATCACAGGTTATAAAATATGCAAAAACGTAAGATGCTAAAATATACTATTAATGGAAAGTGAGTAAAATGATGCAATGCAATATGGAGGATATGAACACTCCATAACTGATGCTAAATAACTACATTGTATCAATCACCAATCTATATGGTTATCTACCCATTATATCTACTAATACCTACAGTGATCTATAATCACTCACTATGAGACCCTTTATATAGAAAGATGGATTGCTTGGCAAACACTCTACCTAGTTGTACAAAGGGACACCTTGCACATTTACAACTTGAACATAGACACTTGTGCATTTATTATATTTCTTGAAGTAACTAGCTAACTACCCCCTAAAGTAATCTACTACTCTAGTTATGTACCAAGGGTGGTACACTTAAATGATGTAGTATACTTTACAACCCTTGTATTACATTATTTGGGTATTGAATACTTTAGTCTTAAATATGGATATTCTTCTCTATTTTTTGTATCCTATTCAATCAAGTAGTTAGTGTATTCATACCATATTACCCTTTCTATAAGAACTTTGACTTCTTGATCATCTATCGTATTTTCTAGTTCTTCAATTTCTTCAATCTTTTGAGCTAGATGTTTTTTTAATTCTCTTTTTGATATTCCAATTGAGGATAATAGTTATAATGCAAATACTATTGCTATAGAGGATTATTTTTATATTTCCTTGGTTGGAATGCCCTATTTGGTTTGCTTCCATAGTTCATTTGATTTCCTTGATTTTGATTTCTTGAATTGAATCTGCAATGGTTGGTGTTATGCCCTTTTCTCCTGCATATCTAACAATATCTATTATTCCATGGTCTTCAACCATTTTATGATGAAGCAATGTTTCCCTATGGATTATATTTTAGGACCAATGCATTTTTAGTCATTTCATCTTTCATTGTATTTTCTATCTCATATTCTTAAAGAATGTTGATTAGTTCATCAAAATATGTATATTTACTTAGAACTTGTAAGGATGAAATTAGAATCTTCTAGCTATATGGAAGTGCTCTCAAGGTTACTTGAACAAGGAATTTATCTTAACTATTTTCTTCTAGAGTTAGTAATTTTCCTTTGATATCCGCTATCTTCCTTAAGAATAATTCTATGCTTTCACCACTGTTCATTTTTAGAGAATGTAATTGAGTTTGAATATTTAAGATTGTTTCTTTATTTTTCCCTTCAAATATTTTCTCTAATGTTTTCCAACCATATGTATATGTCCCTTATGAGATAATGTAAGCTTGTATTTCATCTATGATGGCAAAGGTTAATATCATTAATGCCTCAGCTTCACTTTCTTTAAACTTTTGAATCTATGTTTCTCCCTGAGTTTGTTTAGTTCTTACTCCTTTAACAATATCCAAAAGTTTTTCAAATTCTATAATAGCTCTCACTTTGTATTTCGATGAGAAGTAATTTGAGCCCTTAAGTAGTTGAGATTTTGTAAGGATGACCTTTTTTGTGGTCATGATGACTCTCTAGGTATAAAACCTTCTTGGCTTTTAGGTTTTGTAGAATCCCTTATTTCTCCCTAGTTAAGATATGTGAACTAATTTGATAAAACCTTTTTAGAATTAGGTTTTTTAGGCTTCCTTATATCTCTATAATAATTAGAATATGCTTAGTTCACCTTCTAAGTTAATTTTGTAATTTTTTGAGAATAATCAACCTTTTAATTTTACCTTATCTTTCCCAATGAAGTATGCTTTAATGGTTGGATTTATTTTTGTCTCCTTAGAATGAGTATGAGACAATTTTTACCAATTAATTCCAACTCTATATGTAGGCAATTGATTTGCTTCTCTTTCCAATACATTAATTTTCTAAATTCCAATTATATGTATATAGTTTTAAGTAATATGACATATCTCCCTACTTTTTGGAATATTAGAAAATAGTGGTATTTTCAATTTAATAACGATTTAATCAAGGTTGAAAACCTTATATATTCTACTTTGAATATTGTAAATATTATATTATGTGTATGCACCTCAATAATTAATTTTATAAAATATAAACTTACTTTATTATATACTAATTCTTGGCTGAATTTGTAATATCCAATGTAGTAGTAAACCTTATAAAAATCACCTTATAGCTCATTTTAGATTTTAATAAAAGCAAGTAAATAACCTTAGTAGTATGAATTCACAATATACCTTAGTAATCCTTGTGGATTATCTTACCTTGATATGTTGAGTCGATGGATTTTGTGGTAGAGAAGGGTTCTAAGATGTGGTACTAATAATCATTCACTACTCTCTTTGACCAGTGTTGGTTTTCTTCTTGAATGATTCTTGTTTACTTCTTGAATGGTGTTTGGTCAATGTAAGTATTCTCCAATTGAAGAGCACTAGAGTTGCTAGTTTATGATAGGCCTTCAATATAGACTTAAACTCCTCTTGAATGGTGCACACACTTGATTTAGCTCTTTCCTACAAATGTGCTTCCACACCTTTCAATGCTTGATCTTGATTTTACTTCATCCTCCTTTTATTCCTCTAATTTGGGTATTTTAAATAGAACAAATTACTTCCAACTTCAGACAAGTATCACATGGTAGTTATAATAAATATAGGCATTGATATTCTTTCAACATTCATTCCTTTGTACAAATATGACTTAGGTAATAACCTCCCCATTGATTTTCATAACTCCTCAAGGTAGGTTTTGGATTATTCCTTGAGTGTCGAGGAATGATATGGCACTTAGAGTATTTGTGACAAGTGGCACTCAAGGTCTTTACATGTAAATATTTTCTTTAATGCTCCAAGGATGAAAGTTATAACCTTCCTCTTGCTTCCCACTATTTTTTGGCTTGCTTCATTTCTTGGACAACAAGCTAACTTCTTCTTACATTCAATTTGTATGGTTGGCTCCAACTATGATACTCCAAGGTTCTATGGAGCTCTAAATGATGGTATTATGGCTGATTTGAGTGCTTCTTGTATATGGACATTCTCTCCAAGCTATGGCCTTGGGTATAGCACATTTTCACTTATTCGCTTATGCTTTCAATGTGTTGATTGAGAATTACTTTTGTAATGTAGATAATGCCTTTGTAATATCCCATTGTACTTGGATTAATAATTTTATCCTATCCATGTTGGTAGATATATATTTTGATGTTGTTTTACATAGATAAGCATCTTATAATGTAGACCTTAATGTTGTCCTTTATCCATGTAGATATTGGTCAATAATAGCCTTCTTGTGTTGACTTTAATATTGTAGTTGAATGCTTGTTTCTCGATGCTTGATTTGACATGGAGCACTTGTGTCTTTAGGAACCTTGAATCTTAAGAAATATGAGCTCTTCGATGGCTCTCTTCTCTTACTTGGATGATGCTAAAAGTTATGTAGGCTATTGGAGTGTTTCTATAACACAATATTATCCTTCGAATGGTGCAAGAAACTAATGTAAATAACTTTAAAAATGCTAGAATATAATATTTGATTTTTCCCCTATTTCTAGTTTTCTTCTTGCAAACATGCTTTCTACTAGTTTTGATGATGACTTCTTTAAAAAATATCTTATAGGTTTAGGATGATTCAATGTTGTCTTATTTGGTAGACAAATCTCTCCTTTTCTTGGTTAATTTAGTAATGAACCCAAGCTAATAATCATGCAAATAATATGCTTTTGAAGGAGTAATTTATGCACTAACTTTTACCTTTAATGAAGCCTTTAGTGCACCTCAAATATAAGATTCACCAAGTCTCGATTTGTAGCTTCTATCACTAATTTAATGGCTATCTTCTTCTTCTCAACTCCTTGGAGGAATTTTGATCTAAATGGTGGCCTCTATAGGCCACAATACCTTGTAGATACTGATTTCTAAATAGAGTCTATAGGCACTTTAATATTTGTAGATTTTTGTGTCCTTGATCCTAACAATGAATACACAAAATAACTCTTTGATAGTAACTAGTTAATGAACAACTAGTATAGTGCAATGAGTCAATAATACCCTCAACTTAATGCACTTCAAAGGTAACTATAATATCACCTTATTGCTCCTATAAATAACCTCTCAAAGTAGTTTCAAATGCACTAATGATCACTACAAATTTCTTAATGTAGTCCCCTTATCAATAATTAGATAATAGGAAGAATGTATCTAACTCTTATTAATGAGAAGGTATTGAACCTTAATAGAAACTATATTCTACACTTTATTTGAGGACTTAAAATGCAACCTTCTATTTTGCAACTTCTAAATTCTAATAAGGTGCTTAATGAAGTTAAATAGTAAATCTAGATTAAGAGTTCAAGTAATAAACTTTTGCACCAAAGTTGCTTTCCTTTTATGATGAATATCTTGATGAGTTGATTCACCAAATTTCTTGTTTGGAATGGTGGTTGCTCGCAACTATGAATGCTTTTAGTCTACTGCTCTGAGATTGATTTCAACTTCTCCTTGAGGATCTGGCCTAGAACTTCAAATTCTTATAGCTAGTAATGCTATCTTGATTGTTACCCTTTAGAATTTAATCTATTCATTGAAATGTTGTCCTTATAGAACCCTTCCAGTAATTTTTTGTGAATCCAGCAAATCTCTATATCTAAAATTTGCCTTCTTTAGCTATGAAGGATAATCTCCAAATCTTATAGGATTCGGTAGGTTTCTTCTATCCGAGTTCTTCTTCAAAAAGGGATTTCTTCTCAATAATATGAATATTTTGAGGTCTTCAAGAATATTCTCTATGAATTTTGATAAAATATTTTCCAAATATTTCTCCTTTGATTTTATTTTCGAATGGCAATAATTTTCCCAATTATTTCACTATATTTAGTAGTGAATTTATCCAATGTGTTATCCTAGAAAATTCTTTGATGGCTTCTCTAATTTCTACAATTAGGCTCTCCAAACCTTCTCCTTGTTTCTCCTTGATACATATCCAAGGTCTTTAGTCTTGTCACTTCTCTAGTCTTCTCGATCTCATTGACAACACTTTTGATAGTCCTCTATTTCTTCCAAGGATAGAAGTTCTTCAATGAGACCTTTGATAGATCTCTTCAGCTTCTTTTAGAGAAATTCTTAAATCAACAAAGGATATCGCAAATTGTAGTAGAGGTGTGTAGTATTCCCAAAGGGATAAGATCTAGAATTGATATCTAAAGCCTAAAAAACAATTGACCCAAATCGTACAACTTGTATGGTTTGTCTTGTGCAACTTATCAATCTTGCAAAACAACTTGTACAGATTGCAAATTGTATAGTTGTACAATTAAAATTGTACAAAACTACAACTTGTACAATTTTACACCTAGCAAATCCATCGAAATAGATTTTACAACTCAAATAGGTCAGTTTTGTAATCATTTTTTTCTTAAACATCCAATTTTTTTTATTTGGCAGGTTTTGGCTTGAAATTTTATTACCAAATCGGGTAAACGACCACTTGTACAATTTGGTACATCTAGAATATGGTTTGTACAAAACCTTACTACAAATTGCACTTATATTTACCAACCTACACAACCATTCTCTTCAAGACAAGTTTTGGAATACTTTCCTATGGCAATTACTTGCTTTCCTTCCAACATGCAAACCCTAATTTACTGGAAATGAATTATATTCATCAAAGAAATTTTCAAAAATTGTACAATTTTATAGAAACATATTTTTATAGCCACAAATCATTGGTAAATCAATTCATATATTCACACCAAGTTCGTAGGATGATCATAATCATTTCTAGTGTAATTCCATTAACTTAACATAACAAGTTATGCATTCAACACCAATCACACAACCTGCAATAACCAAAATGTACAATGGAATTCATAGGGACATGAATCAAAGAGAATTGTTGTTATATTCATATTATGAGTATTCATGTACAATACATCCATCATAATTGATCACAACAATGGACTCAACAACAATGGACATCAACAATGAATAATATGCAATTCTACCCTAAATATCAATAACTTCATGAATGAATGAACAACCTAAAAACTTGAATGGGAAGCTAATACATGCCTAGGTTATTCTAAAGCAATATTTTATACTTCATATTACTGACAACTACCATCCCAAATTAACTCAAAACAATTCATTACAAGGTTTTACTAAGTCTAATTTGATTTTTATCAAATTCATCCCAAATGCACATTTCTCCTAATTTCATTGACATTTCAAATTGTACATTTGTAAACCTTGTATGTTTACACCTACTTGTACATTTTGACCCTTGTACATTTTAATCAAAAATTAACAAAACTAAACAAATTTATGCAAATTCAAAAATCATTTCTTCTTATTCTAGGAGGTGGATTTGTTGCCTATATTTGTCCTCCCCTTTAAATTAGGCAGTGTCCTCACCAACTTAGTCTTATAGGTCTTGGTAGATGAACCTTAGTGGTACTCATCAAGTTGCATACACAAAGTAGTACACTCATCCTTCAATCGAGCTACGTATCAATTAACTTTCAAGTATTTTAACCCATGCTCGTTAGCTTTATCTTCTATAGTAGCCAAAAGTGTAGCTAGCTCCTTATCACACTCAGATTATCCCTTGCATACCTTATCTATCAACATGGATTATTTTCTAGTTGTTATAGATAACTCCTTGTTCTTTCTCATAATATCTAGCATGTTTTGATGAATGTTAGCTTCATAAGTCGCCATACACTCATCCTTAGCATTAAGTCAAGCCTTATGATCCATGATGATCTAATTGTAGCACTTGGCATCCTTTACCATCTCATAAATTTTTTGGTTCCTCTTCTATAGTTGTTCCTCCACTTTCTTCAAATGATTTTCTTGTTTGGCCAGTTGTTTATTTTGTGCTACTAGTTGAGATTCCAACTATTTTGTGCACTCTTCCTCTTGATGGATTACAAGATACTTTTACTCCTCCTATGAGCATAACTTATCCTCATAAGCTTACTTGATGTTATCCCATTCTATTTTTGCCTTCTTTAATATTTCATCAACCTCTATTTTATTGCATAATAATTCTTCTTCCATCACAACCATTTCCTTTTGAGTAGATTATACTTCTTCTCGATGTGCTTCATTGGATGGATAAATTTGTTCAAGATCCAAGATGAGTCACTTGATCCAATATATCAAGAAATTAAATTTCCTTAGGGTGAAGGCCAATTCCAAAGGTACTCTTTGAAATTTTTTACCCACTGTATTCAATGGACAAGTTTGATAGGTTGCCTTATCCAAGTATACTCATGGAAATTTATGATAATTGGTCTTCACACCCTCTAGTAAATCCTATCTTCCTAACATCATAGTTACCTCTCCCTTGGGTAAAAACCATGGGTGTTGTGCATGAATTTGTGCTATCTTCCTGGTATGATCTTCATTGCACACCCACTCCATAATATTCTCCAATTCAGTGAAGGTTTGCTCCCTCCATTGTTTCAACTGTCCAATGCGACCAATACAAAATTACAACTTGGAACTGGTAAACATTTCACTATCTTGTTAGAAGAAGTGATCCACATGTTCATAAATATTTTCACCCTCATCCCATAAAATACAAAAATGAGGTACTTCAACTAAAAATCTTGTACAAAGCTTTGTAGTATTATCTTATTATGGAGTTTGTCCTTCCTTTTTATCTTCCTTTGGATTTGAACTTCCTCCAACTTCTTTGATCACACTAGCTAATTTCTCTTCTTGTAGTGGAATGTGTGCTACTATATTATTTATCTCTCCTTCTTCAGGTGATATAATATCCTCAACATTAATGATATCTTGTAGATACTTCTACTCTATCATAGGTGCTTGGACTTCCTCTTGTTGAATTTTTTCCAACCCTTCCTCCTATGCGTTCAGTTTGCCTCTCCTTTGTACTACAACTATCTAATTTGTAGCAAAATATTCCTATGGTGGTTGTGTACTTTCTTGGACCTAGTGACCATTACCATATCTCATAACAATCATTATTTTCTTGTTCCATTGGGTTCCTCAAATGGAACTACCACTACTGCTTTTGCTTTTGGGGCTAGTAGTACCATTGTTTTTCCTATAAAATATCTGTACAAAGCCAAAAAATTCAAATTAGAGGTCTAAAAAAATGTCGGAGATCCCATTGCTCCTCCTACTTCTTCCATATCAAGTATATTAAAATTTAGCAAATCCAACCCTTTTGAGTATGAGTACCCTTCCTTTGGTACTAGCTCAGGTTGATCTTTCTGCACATGCTTCTTTTCTTTCTCCTGTTGCTTGCATATTTGAATCTTTAAAAATTGGATTGTCATTCTACTCTATCCTCATTTTCAAAAGATGTTGGCTTATCCTATAGTTTTTGGTATTATGCCTGCTATTCTAAGGTAGGTTCCAATTACATTCTTCTTTTACTCCTAGGATGTACATATTCATCGAATTTAGTCTCAACCTCTTCCTACATCAAAGGTACTGGTTGTTTTGTACCCTTATTGGCCTTTGATTTATCTAGAGTTGTCTTTGGTAGAGGCACAATATTTTCCCATCATAGTATGGTAGGTTGATATGGCAAAAAACATCGAGGTTGGGTCCTACCAGGAAATAGAATTCCCATTCTAGATACTATAACTAATAGAATATCAATGGCATGGAAAGTCATGGTGAAAGTCTTGCTTCTAGTTGTTAGTAAGTTTTGCATCCATTCATCTAAATAGGTTCCCTAGTCATACTTTACTCCATTGTAAACACCTTCCACATTCTAGGCCATCTAGATCAATATTTTAGAATCTCGTGATTCTCTAGATAAGTGATCCATGAAAATATTCATTGTGTGTGCCAGTTCATCAATTTTAAATTGGCTCTACTTAATTCCATGAGTTTCAGTACCACAAATCTTGGTTGCCATAGGTGACTTGACAGATGTGAGTTTTGTAATCAGCTTGTAAGTCTTAATTGGATTTACTATCTTCCTCAAAATTAGAGCTCCCTCCTTAGAAAATACAAATGTTCTTCAAAATGTCTCCATATAAAAATCCACCTTGATGTACCTATTACCCACTCTTACAACAGTGCAATTCATAATGGGTTCATAGGACTAAAGAATTTGCAGCAAGTATTCATTGAAGAATACTTTATCTTGTAGCGGGATCTATGCAATGGTGCTTACTCTAACCTTCCTCAATGTAATATTTAATGGATGTTTAGCCTCACTCATTTCCCACCATTTTCTATAAAATTCTACTATTGGCTATCTAAAAGTGATATCCTTGATATCCACTTCTTCTTCTTCTACTTTACTACTCAGTTCTTCTTGCTCCTCTAGGATCTTCTCTCAATGAAATTCACCGTGAAGTTACCTTTGGTGTGACCTGGGTGGCTCCATCTCCTCCATCCTAAATTACAGTGGTGCACCACCTCTACCACCATGTCAATATATTTATCCTCTCCATGGCCTATACCCTCTCCCTCTCCAAGGATAATTACCATACCTCCAGTGTGACTAAAATCTATGTCCTTGGTCTTGAATGGGGTAAACTAAGTGAGATCATATGGATCGTGAATTGTTGGAATATGTAATGCAATATTGTGTAAATTATTCTTAGACTAAAATATAAATTCTAAATAATAATATTTGAATTAGAAAAAAATTCTATTTTATGTAAAAATATTTTCACCCAATTAATAAATAAAATAAGGGTGCTAGGAATATTTAAATTGTGAAAAAATATTATTTCCCCTTTTCTAGAAAATATTAAAAAGTAACCAATCACTTTTTAATATTTGATAGATGCCACTTGTCACACATCTCAAGATAAGATTGTGATAATATTAGGGCAATTTTAGGGTTGTAGTAGAAAAGCTTCTCTTTAAATAGGGGTGTTGTCTACTACATCTTTATATATATATATATATATATATATATACATGTTGATGAATATTGTTTCATAACATTGAAGCATTCTTGTATTGTTGAATCATTGAGTAATATAGTGAGCTTCATAGTAGATGTTTATCTTCTTCATTTGAAGTAGGGTTTTACCACTTAATATTAGTGTTGTGGGTTTTCCTCTTCTGTGTGTGTTTGATCTTGTGGAGCATTCTTCGATCTTGGGGAGACTTTGTTTGTCTCACATTTGGTATCAAAGCAATTTTCTATCAAGTGTCTTCAATCCTTTGAGGTGAAAAACCCATTAAGGTATATTTTTTTTTGTTTTAATGCATGCATTTGATATTTGGGCAAACTTATTTTGCAAATCTGCCATTAGGGTTTATAGATTTATTGTGTTTTTTTTTATCTAGTTGTTAGATATTTTGCAAATGGTGTTTTCATTTTAAATATATAAATTTTTGGCATTGAGCTTTTGCTGGAAGGGTTTTGGAGCCAAACGGACCCCATCGTTGCGTCCGGAAGGCCCAAAAACCCTATTTCCATATATGATTTGCCTTATTTTGGTGAAAAATAAATCTGAGGCAATTTTTTTTTTTATGTGGGGGCCAAATGGCCCCCCACCCATTTTGTTGTACAGTCTGATTTTTTTTTTAATAAAAAAAATAGACATTTAATAAAACAAAATTAGACATTTTTTATTATTCTATTTTTCAATTAAAAAAAACAGTCATTTTTTTTATTATTCTGTTTTTTAATAAAAAAATAGACATATTCTATTATTCTATTTTTTAATAAAAAAAACAATCATTTAATAAAAAAAGTAATTTTTTATTATTCTATTTTTTAATAAAAAAAATAGTCATTTATTATTCTGTTACAGTCATTTATTTTATTTTAAGACCTAATAGTCATTTTTTTTTTACATAAATTGAAATGCATTTTTTATTATTGTATAATGCAACTAGAATCCTTCTATGCAATTTTTGACAAATTTTTAGTCAAATTGTCAAATAATTTAGACCTTAGTCATTTTTTTCTCACATTAACAATGGTTGTTTGTGAGTTTGCTTGTTTTGCAAGGTTATCCAAGTATGTTTTGGAGTATAGAAGGCAATTTCAAATCAACTTTTTCACTCTCTTTTCCCTATTTTTATTAATTTCTTCTAATTTCTCTCAAGCATTTGCTTGAAGCATAATGTAAAAATGTAACTTGTATCTCTCATAATGAAAGTAAAAGAGAATGAAAGTGAGAGAGAGAAAGAGAGAGAGAGTGTGTGTATTTGTGTTTTGCCTATTTTGCATCTCAACTAATCTAACTACTAACTTACTAACTTGCTACTAAACAATCTACTAACCAATTAACTTGCAATTTACTAATTTTCATATTAATCAAGAAGGTTAAAAATGAATCAACTTACTAACCACAACTTTAGTATTTTATTAAAATTTACTTAATCTTGCAACACAGTTTATATTTGCTAAACACCTATTGAATCCAAAAGAATCCACTCTATTGGTTGTAAGTCATTTTCGAGTCCTCATAGTTGACCTTGGGTGAGATGAATTGACAATTCATTAGGCTATAGAAAAACCTAAAAATGAACACTAACTAACTTATTGACTATCTAACATTTAACAAATATTTTATGGTTCAACTCAAGTTAGATTATTTTTTTGCAAGATGATTTTTATGTTTAGTTACCTTCTTATTGCAAGTTGATCTTGGTTTATTTCCTTTAATAAATTGCAATATGGTTATAGTTGTTTATTGCAATATGGTTATAGTAGTTCATGATGATGTTGATTATATTTCATGATGATGCTTATCTCTCTTGATGATACTTAATTTTGATTATCTTTCATGATGTTTATCTTTCATGATGATTATATTTCATGATTAAAAAGTAGATTACTTGAAAGTTATGTTTTTTATATATGCAAGTATGTTTATCTACTTTCTTATTGCATCATTTATTTCCTTTGTCAATGCAATGTTTTGATTATGTTCACTTTCTAGAATGGTTGATCACGAAATCTCCTTCACACCTAAGCACATCCTTGATGGATCAAATTTTGGAATATGGGAACCAAGGATGAGGGTTGAATTTCAAGCAAGAAAGTTATGGCCCATTTTGAATGGAGATGAAGCAATCCCAACCCAGGCAAGGGCACTTGAGACATACAACAACAAGAGTCACCTTGCACTTTCCATGATTATCAATAATGTGAGGGATGAGATATTTCTCACTATAAGCCATTGTGAGTATGCTAAAGATGCATGGGATTTGCTAAAACAAGTCCATCTAGGGTCCAACACATCAAGGAAATTCACTTTATTGTCCAAAATTCTTAGCAATATGCAAGGTAAAGAAGAAAGTGTCTTGATATTCCTCTCAAAGATGATATACATGAGAACTCAACTATTGGATTGTAATTGTGATTGGATAAGTGAGAAGATCTTAAGATTTATCATTTTGAGGAAATTTTCAAGCAAGTTCAAGAATTTTGTCACCATTATTGAGACTAGGCTAGAGCAAGAAGCGGATGGCATTCCTATCAACACTCTTTCATAATTATTGATTCAACATGAAGAGTATCTTAATAGAGACAAATTTAATGGTCAAGTTGTCAAAGAGAAGAATGTTGCCTTGAGTGCCACTTAGGCTTCCTTCAAGAAGAAATACAAGGGAAGGAAAAATTAGAATTTCCAACCCAACAAGCCTGGAGTTGATTTCACTTGTAAATTTTGTGGCAAGGAAGGCCACAAGGAAGAAAATTTTTCAAGAAGAAGAAGATTGCAGAAAAGGAAGAGCAAGAAAAGGCTAAGGGACAAGGACCTAAGAAATTGTTTGGCAAGGGAAAGAAAAATAACAACAATGTAAAGCAAAATTCTAATAAAAATACCTTTTTTTATGCCCTCTACTCCATTGACTCATCTACTTCTAATGAATGGGTGTTAGATTCTAGATGCACTAACCATATGTGTTTTGAAAAGGATAAGTTTGTGGACTTTCATAAGCACTCTTCAGATTCAGTTGTCATTGGTGATAATACTAGACTTCAAGTAGAATGTGTTGGCAATGTTGTAATTGAAGGGAAATTACTTGATAATGTCCTATATGTGCCTAACCTTGGGAGAAATTCAATTTCAATTTTACACATTGCTAGAAGTGGTCACACTATTGAGTTCAGTGCAACTTTATAGAGCATTAGGAAAGGCATGCTACCAATCATTACAGGTTATGTGAAGAATAATATTTATGTGTTAGGTGATGCTCCTCCTAAAGTGTGTTTAGTAACTAATTTTTCTCCTAGTAGCAAGCTTTGGAACTTAAGGTTAGGCCATACAAACTATCAAAATATTCAAATTATGAAGTCCAAAAATTTGGTTGAAGGTTTGCCTAACATTTCACCTATTCATGGTTTGTGTGAAACATGCATCTTAGGCAAGATGAGCAAACACAAGTTAGCAAAGGACAAGTCAAAAAGGGCCACACAAATTCTTCAACTCATTCATACAAATATTATGGGTCCATTACATGTTAGATCACTTGGTGGTGCATCCTATATTCTCACCTTTATAGATGATTATTCAAGAATGATATTTGGGTATCTACTTAAGAATAAATCAGATTGTTTTGAGACATTCAAGGAGTTCAAAGCTTTGGTAGAAAATCAAAAGGGAGCAAAGATCAAAATTATTAGAAGTGACAATGGAGGGGAGTACAATAGCAATGATTTCAATGAGTTTTGTTCTTATCATGGGATCAAAATGCAGTTTACTTGTCCATACATTCCTCAAAAAAATGGTGTTGTAGAGAGGAAAAATAGGACAATCATGGATATGGTAAGATGCATGCTTGGTGACCACTTACCTCAATTTTTTTGGGGTGAAGCAGCCAATACAAAAATATATATTATTAACAGGTGTACTTCAAAATAAGTTGAGGGGAAGACTCCTTATGATGTTTGGAATGGTAAGAAGCCAAATTTGTCATACTTAATAGTGTTTGAATGTGATGCATTTTCATATATTCCTTTTGAAAAGAGGAAGAAGTTGGACAAAAAGTCTAAAAATGCATCTTTATTGGCTATGATGCAAAACATAGGGGCTACAGGTTATGCTCACCTTCTTCACGCATTGTATTTGTTTCAAGATATGTCAAATTCAATGAAGACCTTATTGAGTTAGAAAAGGGTGGGCCTTGTGTCAAAAGGAGAAAGTGGTTGGATCATTCTAGGGGTCCTAAAGAGCAGAATTCAGTTAGATAAAGGATAACTAGAAGTATGACCCTTAACATGTCTCTTCTAGCTAAGATATAAAATGATCATGAGCCTACTTCTTACCAAGAAGCTTCACAACACTCTTTTTGGGTTGATGTCATGAAGGCTGAGATGGATTCTCTTCTAAAGAATAAAACTTGGCATCTAGTGCCTTATCCTAATAAGAGAAATGTTATTGGGAACAAGTGGGTCTATAGAATCAAGTACAATTCTAATGGATAGATAGAAAAGTATAAGGCTAGATTGCTTGCTAAGGGTTATGCTCAAAAACATGGCATTGACTATGATGAAACCTTTGCACCGGTTGCAAAAATGCCCACCATTCGACTTCTCATTGCTATTGTTTCTACTCAAGTTTGGTAGATTTTTTAGCTTGATATGAAAAGTGCCTTTCTAAATGGTGATTTGGATGTGGATATCTACATGAGTCAACCACAAGGATTTTTTATACAAGGTAAGGAAACACTTGTGTGTAAACTAAAGAAAACCTTGTATGGTCTGAAGCAAGCACCTAGAGCATGGTACATGAATATTTCAGGTTACTTCTTGTCTCTTGGTTTTGATAAATGCTATTCAAATACAAATATTTATGTGCTTAGGAAGGATAAATTGGTCATTTTAATTGCTATATTTGTTGATGACCTTGTTATGACTAGAAATGAGAATGAGTCTATTTTTTATTTCATCTCCAAATTAAAGTCAGAGTATGAAATGACTGACCTTGGTCTTCTACACTACTATCTTGGCATGCAAGTTTATCAGCATGAGGATTGTACCTTTTTTATTCAATCCAACTATATTGAAGATCTTGTTAAGAGGTTTGATTTGGAGGATGTCAATCCTACTTCCATTCCTAAATTCTACAAGGGTTAAGTTGGAAGTAAGTACAGAATCTCAGTTGGTTGATGCTACATTGTATAGGCAGCTCATTGGTAGTATTATTTATGTTACCATCAAAAGGCCATATATTGCTTTTGCAGTTGGTATGATGGCTAGGTTCATGCAAAAACCTTATATTGAGCACTTCCAAGCTACCAAGAATATTCTGAAGTACCTTTTAGGTACTAGAGATTTGGCACTCAAGTATTCTAGGATTCCTTCCTTTGCTCTTTCAAGTTATGCTGATTCTAATTTTGGAGGGGATATAATATATAGAAAGTCTACCACAACATATGTTTTTAGCATTGGGTCTGCAGATATCTCTTAGTCTTCCAAGAAGCAAGATACAATTGCTCTTTCTACAACGAAATTGAAGTATAAGGCTACGATAATAGCTGTACAAGAAGCGGTTTGGCTTCGTACCCTCATGAAGGAAATTGGATTTGAGCAATTTGGTCCTTCACATTTGCTCTCCAATAATTAATCAACTATTACTTTATTAGAGAGATGGTATTGGATGTGACTATTCATTTGGAGTATTTCCCATCATCTTCTAATTTTGTTGATTTGTTCACCAAACCTCTTACCAAGGAGCAGTTTTGTAAGTCGAGGTACTCTCTTGGTTTGGTGAAGTTGTTCTCAAGGGGGAATGAAGTGTAGTTACACTTGTGTGATGACAAATTCATCCTTATGAGGTGTTTTTTTCTATATATATGAGTTGATCTTTGGTGGTATAATTGATTTTTGTAGCTCTTTTGAATATGGTACTTTCTTGTTTGCCTTGTGCAACTTTTGTACATGTTACTTTGTAGATGGCATTGTGCACTTATGGTATATGATGCAATTACTTTATGCAACTCTTTTACATGGTACTTTATTGTTGCCTTGTGCAACTTTGTACATGTTTTTATGTAGTTGGCATTATGTAATTGGTTTATCATGGTACTTTATTGTTAGCATTTATGCTACTTTTGTACATGATATTTTATGGTTGGCTTTATGCAACCAGTGTGCACACTTTATTACTTTCATATACCTTATGCAACTATTGTACATGGTAATTTTTTATTAGCCTTGTGATACTTTTGTACATGGTACTTTATAGTTTGCATTATCATGGTACCTTGTTTGCTTTAAGTAACTTTGTACATGATATTTTTTGATCAACTATATAGAATGTGACTATAAGTATGGCTTGGCATATTTTTATGATGACTTATAGTTCACTATTTGTTAGATCAGTTTTGTTATCATCTTTGGATATTCATATATGTTGTGGTGAATATATTTATGATGATGTATCTAACTGATATTATGTTGAGTTGCTTGTATCTTGCAGGTACTTCCATTTGGGATTTTGTAGGCTTACTGAAGACACCCTTGTGATGTTTTCTTCTTGTCATTTGTAACCACTTGTGGTTGGTGGATGGTCTTGTAAGTTGCTTGCATATGTTAGGAGTGAAACTGAAGGGGTAGTGCACTTTAACTCTAATAGTATATGTCTCATTTTGGACTATTTTGTATTGGTGCCTTATTGTAGACCATTATTGGTCATAGAAGCTCATTGTAATTATATTACTCATTTGATTCTCAACCCCATTTGTATCTTTAGGCAGAGAATGTTTCTTTGTTTCATAATCCCTTTCCCCAATACTGTATTAAGGGGGAGTGTTGGAATATGTAATGCAACATTGTGTAAATTATTCTTAGACTAAAATATAAAGTCTAAAGAATAATATTTGAATTAGAAAATAATTATATTTTATGTAAAAATATTCCCACCAAATTAATAAATAAAATAAGGGTGCTAGGAATATTTAATTTGTGGGAAAAAGTTATTTCCCCATTTTTTAGCAAATATTAAAAAGTAACCAATCACTTTTTAATATTTGATAGATGCCACTTGTCACACATCTCAAGATAATATTGTGATAAGATTAGGGCAATTTTAGGGTTGTAGTAGAAAAGCTTCTCTTTAAATAGGGGTGTTGTCTACTACCTCTTTATATATATATATATATATATATATATATATATATATATATATATATATATATATATATATATATACATCATGTTGATGCATGTTGTTGCATAACATTGAAGCATTCTTGTATTGTTGAATCATTGAGTAATATAGTGAGCTTCATAGTGGATGTTTCCCTTCTTCATTTGAAGTAGGGTTTTACCACTTAATATTGGTGTTGTGGGTTTTTCTCTTTTGTGTGTGATTGATCTTGTGGAGCATTCTTCGATCTTGGGGAGACTTTTTTTGTCTCACATGAATCTCTCTGGTGGAGTGGTCTTGGTGATATTTTCACTCTAGTTGCTACAAAATTATTGAAATGGTTGTGGAACTCTCACCTAGAGAACATGCTACTACCATCATTGAGTGGAAACCTCGTTCACATACTCTCTAGTCAACTTGGTAATTTAGGACAACTCCACACAAAATCACTCCAAATTCATACATTTTATTCCAAAATGTACAAGGAATATAAAAAATTATAAAATACCTCAAAATATTGTACATGTATGTTTTGAAATTGTACAATTACTTTCCAATTCATACAACTCCACCCTAATCATTCAATCACACCCAATTTTGTACAAATGCATCAAATCATATAAATGGGATTCCAAATCATACAATATAAATCTAAAATCATACAAGTAACCCCTAAATAATACAATAAAATCTCTCTTTTGTACAATCTTGTTATATTCCATACAAATATGAAAAATTCCATACAATCACCTTTGAAATGCACAATTCGGGTCCTCAAAAGCCTTGAGATCATACAATCTACCCCAAAAACATACAATCACATACACAAATCATATAAAGAGCCCCAGAAAACTTCACTTGGACAAAAAACATCATTTGTATCAAATTGGTATGATTTTTGGGAAACCCATTTGTCGAAAGTGTGCAATCTTCCTTTCTGGTGCAATTCTGATGCAATTGTTCAATTTATCCTTCACTCGGTGCCATTTTCCTCCAAAAAAAGAAATTGGTATGCTTTTTATGCTTTATATGACCATCCTTTCATGTTTTTTTCTCATATTTAGAGTTAGAAAATGTTTTGTGTTTTAATGGCTGATTTTTTGTATTAGGGTTTGTCGTTTTGCCTCCTTACAATTCATGCACTTTACTATTTCTAGAGAAATCAAACCCTAGTACTAATTTTCTGCAATAAGGATTTCCTTGGGCACCTCCCTACTTCAAACCATCATTTTTATAGTATCTTTTCTCCACCTACAAAATGATTTTTGCAAAAACTTAGCTTTTTCGGAGTAAACCCCTATCTTTGGGCAGCTTTTTCTCCAATCTAGTTTGCTTTTTCAAAATAAAAAAGGTTATATGGTGTAAATATGCAATGGATAATGAAACATTTCATAAAAATGTTGAATTCAAATTCCCATATGGAAGGAAATTATTCAGTTGCACCCTTTTTGCTCTTGAATTCTCCAAATTTCAAATTGCATGTGTATGATTAGTCAAAAAGTTGTATGGTGCCTGATTTTTATTTATTTTTTAAAAAATAACATCTTCCTAGATGAAATTTCACCACCTTAGCCTCCATTGCATGTAATTTTTTCCTCTTGTATGGATGATTGACAACTTGTCCTTGTGCATGCAATTTTATCTTTTTCTTATTTTTGTTCTTTTCTTTGCCTTAAAATTATTTTCTTTTTCTTTCTATTTTTATTTTCTCTTTTATTTTTTTTATCTCAAAAGGAGCCACTGTTTCTTTTTTTCAACCACCCTCCATTTTAAATTTTGTCCTGAGGTATTTTCAAATTTAAAATCATTTTCTATTTTTTTTCTCAAAAGGGGTCACCGTTTTCGGTTTTCAATCCCTTTTGTCTTAATTAAATCCCGAAGGATTTTCACAATTAAGATATTATTTAATTTTTTTATATTAATATGCTGAAATATAATTGACTCGTTGGTTGGGGGTCCTAATTCTACATTTCAAATAGTCATATCATTCGGTACCAACTGATCATTTGAATGATCTCTTCCTCTTTGTGAGGTTGTATCATTTACTATTATCTCATTTCCATGTGTACAATTTGGAATCATACAGTTACAAACTATAGAAATTTCTATTGGTGATACTTCATTTCATCATTCTGGTGATTGATCATGAAGTAGGGGATCCTTGTTGGTTTATTTATCCTCTTTCTTGAGTACCAGGAGTTATATCCACCAATTCTATGTTGGCTGAGTGACCTTCATTTATTTGTATTATAGGTGACAACTATCAAAGTGCTTACATTCGATGATATGCATGTAATAGTTGGTGTATCCATAATATTTCCTCAAAGCACCATTATAGAGACAAGGTTGCCAAAGTTTCCATGTATGGTTTAGAAAATTTAGACTCAGAACTAGAATAATTGTGATCATCATCCCTTTGTTTTGATCAATTTTCTAGTAAATTCATTAACCTTTGAAGTCTCTAAACTATTCTTATTTGTTTCCTCAACTATCGATAGGCTATTGCATAGGTCTCAGGGTCAGGATGAGTGTGACGTACCTATGGTTGCCTTAATAAGTCATCACCATTGTTATATAAACTATTATCTCTTACTAACCAAGGTAACTCTCCATCACTAGATTCGCTTGAGTCCTCATGTACATTACCTTATGGTTTAGGTGATGTAGTATCTTCTTCAATGTCTCACCAAAATATCTTCACATATTCTTCTATCATTGGTGGGTCATTGGGTATGCCATGTGGTGCTATTTGTGGTCTTTCTACCTTCCTAGTGCTTACATCCTCATGGTGTGTACCACTTACTTATGGTATCACATTATGTTATTATCCTCTCAATTCTAATTCTTATAAGCTGACTATCCTTTGCTCATCCAAATCTTGAATATTTTATTCTTGAAGTCTTGTCATATGACCTTGCAATATTTTGTACTCCTCTTATAACTATTGGATTTGGTTTTGCATCCTTTGCTACAATAATCCTATCTGGACTAATGGAGTAAGTTTGATGAGCTCCTCATTCATGGTTTTAGTTATATTTCTTTATGGGGCTTCTATATCAAAGGTATACGTCCTGTCTACATACCATACCATTAGTCATATCCTTCATTGATCTTATACTGGTTGAGGTAGTTCCCTATACTCCATCTATGGGTATATAGTTCCTTGTTCTTCTTAGTTCCTTTCTTCATTTGGAGGAATCCATTATTTATCTTCTTCTTCAATATGTTTAGTCCCATTTGTGAACCTTACTTGTACTCACATCCTTATTCTCTCACTGGGTTAGGGTACCAATTATTATTATTTTATGATTGGCCTTTCCTCCTCCCCTTTTATGAATAGGCATTCAAGTCAAATGTTAGGGTCCTCCCATAATGAACCTTGAATTCTTATCTATGGTTCGTCAGACTGAGCTTCCTACCTTCATATTCGTTCAATTTATTTTGAAGAAATAAATAGACACTACACTTTATATGGCCTCAAATTTGAACCATTCACAGTGTTTGGTACTTCATTTCCATTCAAATTTTATAGTTTGACTACCCCATTATCTATCACTTCTACAAATCTAAAGGGATCAAGCCACAAGGTTTTTAACTTTTTTGTCTTCATTTATTGTTTCCCATTAAATTTTATAACTAAGTCACCTTTCTTAAGTTCTAAATTTTTAAGGTGCTTATCATGCCATAGCTTCCTTCATTTCTAGACCACCTCAATCACCCATTGTGTCATGACTCTTCTTTTGTCTAGATTTATTAGTACCACTAGTCTTTTCTCTAGACTTTCTAGGTTACCTAAGCGATGCTCCACAGCTACCCATAACCTTGGAACCAATAACTCTACTAGAACTAGTACCTCCTAACCATATATTAATTGAAATGGTGTATGGTATATCATTGGTTTAAATGTGGTTCGATATACCCAAATAATAGATGGTAACCTTTCCTCCCAATCTACTCCTTCTATCCCATAGGTTTTGTACAAGGTTGACACTAGGACTTTGTTAGTTGCCTCCACTTTCCCATTGGCTCTAGGGTAATACAAAATAGACAAGGAATGTAAAATCCTAAAATCAATTATCAAATTTTTGATAATCTCATTCACAAATTGACCTTCTCGATCACTTGTCATTTGTAGTGGAATACTGAATCTTGTAATTACTTGCTCATACAAGAATAGAATTGTACTCTTTGCCATGTTATATGGTAGTTCTCTTGCTTTGACCCATTTTTTAGGTATTTAGTAGCTACCATGATGTATTTACACTTTTTCCTATGGGTAGTTTTTAAAGGTCTGACAAATTCAAACCCCCATCTCTAAAATAGCTCCCGATGTTGTGATGGGTGCAAGGGCATAAAGTCTCTTCATACTAGTTTACCTACTCTTTGGAAAGTATCACATGCTTGTACATATTCCTTTGTAGCATTATATAGTGTGGGCCACCATAATCCTGATAAGAGTACTTTTTGATCAATGGCATCAAGCCCCATGTTTCCTCCTACCAATCCTTCATGAGCTTCTGTCAATGTTTCTTTAACTTCCTTATCCATCACACATCTTCGTAGGCTACCAGTAATACCCATTTTATACAAAAATCTAGCTATCAATTGAAAATGTGCTGAATTTATGATTACTTTTCTTTTTCGTTACTGTCAGATCTTGTGGAAACTCACTTGTGGATAAGTATTGTCCAATTAACTTGTACCAATATGGAACAACATTAATTGCAAATAACTAAGCATCAGGGAATTCATCTGTAATCCCTATACTTGTAGGCTCTCTTGATTGTATTCAAGATAACTGATTTGCAATAACATGCTTCTTACCAGGCCAAACCACTACTCAAAATACAAATTCTTGTAAGGTGATGAGCCACCTACTAACCCATATTTGTATGACTAGCTTATTTATTAAGTACAATAAGGTCTGATGATATATATATATATATAAATTTAAAGGGTTTACCAATAGGTATTGCCTAAATTTTTGTATAGCATATACCATACCTAAATCTACTTGCTCTGTTGTACTATAATTCCTCTTCGCCCATGACAATAGGCAACTTGTAAAAAAGATAGGCTAATCTAGCCTATATTGTGCTTCTTGTGCCAATGCACATCTAATAACAAATATTGAGGAGTCAATATGGACATGAAATTACTTATCCCAATTAGGGAACACCAAAATGGGACTATTGAAAAGTTTAGCTTTCAACTCTTTAAAAAATCCTTGGTGCTCCTTCATCCATCTGAAAGGGATATTCTTCTTAGTCAAAGAACATAGTGTGTAGGACACATGTGCATATTTATTGATAAACCTCTGATAGTATCCCATGGATCAAAGGAAGGTTTTTAATGATATCATATCATATGGATCCTTCATGTGCAATATAACATGGATTTTATCAGGATTAGTCTTCAACCCTTCACTGCACACTATATGTCCAAGTTTTCTATAAGGTACCATTAGAAAATACTTTCTTCGATTTAGGGAGATTTTTACATTCCTTCACCTACTCATACATTTATTTAGGCTAGGTAATGATCCGTGATCTTACCATAAGTGGACCAATCATCCATAAACACCTTAAACTTTCTTGTGGTCAATTGATCAAAGATATACAAAATAATGAGTTGAAATGTAGTTGGGGCATTACATAGACCAAATGACATTTGGTTATATGCATAGATGCCATTATCCATAATAAATGTGGTCTTAAAATTCTCCTTATCAAATATAGTTATTTGATTGTACCCAAAAAATCCATCCAAGAATGAATAAATTTCATGTCCTGCAACCTCTTCCAAAATGGAGTGTGTGAAAGGAATAGGGAAGGTATATTTGATTGTCACTGTATTCAAACTCTTAAAATCTATCCATATTCGGATATTATCTACTTCCTTCTTTAGAGTGACCATAATAGATGAAACCCAGTCACTAGTAGTGACTTTGAAAATGATGCTTACATCTAGCATCTTTTTTATTTTTGCATTTACCAATGAGGTGTACTTAGTGTTCATCCTATAAGGTCTTATGATAACTAGTTGTGCCAAAGGTATGAAAGTGATCTTGTGGAAACATAACTCTGGTGGTATCCCTTTTAGGTCCTTATACATCCATACAAATACATCATTGTACTTCAAGAATATCTTAAAATTTATTGCTTTCAATACTGGATTCCAATCATCACCACACTAGATCATCCTAGGTTCCTCCTTCATTCCTAGATTTACATACACTATTTGAGGTCCTTTGTACTTAATTTATATAGGCTCTATTACTACCTTTTCCACATTCATTGGATGCACTGGTCTTTGATCGATTTCAATGTCTCCCACTGTATATTCTACAAAATCTTTATAGAATATCCATTTATCCTCTTCTTTATTTTGTTTTGAGTTGACCTTCATATCATATTATTTTTTTGTGGTCTCCTCTATATTAATATAGAGTTATATGGGCTAAAAAACCTTGTACTCCATCTACCAATGAAGGAGTCTAATATTAGACCGAGATTCATCTTCTTTATAGTCATTAAGGTACAACATTCCTTATTGATTAGGCTCATATTCCTCTTTGTTAGAATAATTGCTTGACTCATTGGTCATGGCAACATCCTCATTGATCCTTTTGTTATTCAATTTGATCATATATTTATGCTATCCTTTCTTGAATGTGACCTAGTCTTTTCCCCAATTATGATTAAATTTGGCTATTCATAGCCATCCTCTCCTCAACAAAGCATTATATGTTGGATTTTTAATGGTAATCTCAATGAAATCCAAGATAAATTCTTGGTCAGCTACTATAACTTTTTATGCGGTCAAGACACACTTTTTCTCTATACCATACTGGTTAGCACCATACAATCGAAATCTAGATGCCCATAATGATGGAGCACCAATTTCTTTCCAAGTCTTCTCGGGTAACACATTAACACTGGATCCTCCATCCAAAATAACTTGTGTCAATTTGTACCCTAATACATCCATATGGACTAATGCGGGTTTCTTCCCAACATCAATCATTAGTATGCTTAGATCCATAAAAATTCTTTTGTTCTTCCTCCTTGATTGGCTAGCTTTGGACTTCCATCACCTTATGAGATTGTATATCTTCTGCCATTTCTTTATGCAGTGATTGGATGCCTTCTAACAAACTCGCCACCTTAATATTGATAGTTGTATTCGGGAATTGTGCTTCTAAATTTTGCACAACTACTTTATATTTTGATGGTTTATTTAACTCTTTTTCTCCTACTAGTCTCAATTGCTTTTTCTTCTATGCTTCTTCCTAAAGTACCTTTTTTTGCACTTGTCATAATTTTGTTTCTTTAGAAAGTTTAGGATACTTGTCCTTCTTAGCTTGATTCCTTTTCATGGCTAATACTTCTTCAGTTTCCTCTCTAACTAGAGGTACATATATGTCAAAAATTTTCACGTTCTACAAGTTACTAGAACTTGTTTTCTTTGGAAAATTTGTTTCTCTATGTTTCCTTGGACCACACCATCTACACATGTTTGTAGTGTTAGTCTATAGTGTCTCCTTTTTTTAGGTGAAGGATAATTCTTTGTTAAATACCCCTGCTCTTGGAAATTGTGGCATTGTATGATTGATCTTCATTTCGAATCATACTACAAGAAACTCTTTCCTCCCTACCGATTGCCTTGGTATTGTATTCCCCCTCTTCAATTATTCCTATAACCACCACTAGTGGATTTTTGGCCACTCCCTTGAGGTTTTGGTTTCTCTTCCTGTTCTTGGATTTAGAGAACTTGTGGGTGCACCTTTGCATTAAATGGACATTGTACCTCTTTATGTCCAAGTATATTGCAAATGTGATAGTATTTATTTTGAGGACAAGTCAATTTTGTGTGACCTTCAGACTTGCATTTTGTGCACAAAATATCCTTCCTATCTTGCTTAAATTTACCTTTCACTTATTTTATTATCTTGTTAAATTATTTTTGAAATGATTGTACCATCTATTGTATTGTATCATATTCATCACTATCTGAATCATCATGCTTAGAATGTGTTATCATCCCAATGATTATTTTTTTCACCTCACTTTCTAAATTATTTGTATTATCTAAGGCTTATTCATATGTGGAATATGGAACTTCCTTCATATTTTTCTTATATTTGGGTAACAACCCATCCACAAACCATATTTTTACTAGTACATCTGCTAGAGGCACTTGCATATTGTCCACCAAATGCTTTAATCAATGATTATACGACTTTACATCTTCATAAAATTTCTACTTAGTGGTACACATTTCGGTTACAATATCTCGATCATACTTCAAAGGGTAAAACTCCTCAATACATTTCTCCTTCATGATGTTCTAGGCATAAAAATTTGGTGTATTTTTTCTTTTCAAATACCAATCTATGGCAAGTGCTTGTAATGTAGCAATAAACAATAGCAACCATTCATTTGGTTGGTCCACATTATTTTCTTTCAAAATGGTTATGCACATCTCGATGTGTCTAATTGGGTCTTCCTTTCCTTCATCCATAAAGGGTGGGTATATTTTCTTTCCTGCTTGATTGCCTAAGTTGGCCATTACTGGTGGTTTTTCCTCTTCACTTGATGAAGTATCTTCTAGAATACTTGATTGATTCCTCCTTGTATGTGACTCACTCTACTGGTCTTCATTGAAATCATATACTTGAGGTATCTTATACACACCAAAAAGTCATCTACAAATTTCATGTGCATCTTCACTTTGTGATCTCCTTCACTGGTGTGTAGGTTGTAGCCTCGGTATTTCCTCCTCATATCTCATGTGTTGTTTCTCTAGTGCTTGAATCCCATCCACCACACTCCTTTTCAACCTATATATCACTTTATTAGGTGTTATCATCCACTCACATTGATCTCACAAATTCCTCGTTAGCATATTTACTTACGCTTCTTGCTCCTCTCCTTTTGTGTTGATCAACAATGTATCCAACCTCTCAATGCCTCCTTCATTAGATTTCCATACTTGTTCTATCATTGGTTCATTCATATTATGTTCAAAAATATTCACATTTATTTTTTGAGCAATTCTCATGCTTCTCCTAACTAGGATATCTTCTTCTTGATCCCATATCCTACGTCTTTGCACACTAGTGTCTATAATTCACCTCCAATTTAGTTGTACTCACAATTTATCACTTTATAGGATCCTCTCGATTGCAATAATTTTGACATATTTTAATAAAAATTCTAAGGTTATATAAGGTAGCGATACCAAATGTAGCACATTTTGGTACTACCTAATAGATCAATGGGTCATTCCAACTATGACAATGGGTTCTTCTCAATTGATTCAATTTGACTCAATTTTTATGCAACAAAAAATGTAGCACACTTTAGCGCAATCTATAAATTAGCAATGGGTCCTTACAACTATGACAATGGTGCAAAATGTAGCATAAGAATGTATTATTCCTAGATGGGTAGGTGATTTAGAATATCTATAATTGATATCCAAATCCTCTAAAGCAATTTACCCAAATCGTACAACTTGTATGGTTTATCTTGTGCAACTTGTCAATCTTACAAAACTTCTTGTATGGATTGCAAATTGTACAGTTGTATGATCCAAATCATACAAAACTATAGCTTGTACAATTTTCTACTTAACAAACCCATTGGAATAGGTTTTGCAACTCAAATAGGTTTGTTTTGTAATTGATTTCTCTTAAACACCAAAATTTCCTTATTTGGCAGGTTTTGGCTTGCAATTTTATTACCAAATCGGGTAAACGACCACTTGTACAATTTGGTACGACTAGTGTAATATTTGTACAAACCCTTGCTTTAAATTGTACTTAGATTTACCAACATGTACAACCATTCTCTTCAAGACAAGTTTTGGAATACTTTCCTATGACAATTACTTGCTTTCCTTCCAACATGCAAACCCTAATTCACTGGCAATGAATTATACTCATCAAAGATATTTCTAGAAATTGTACAACTACCTAGAAATGTATCTATATAGCCATAAATAATTGTGCAATCATTTCATATCTTCACACCAGGTTTGTAGGATGATCAAAATCATTTCTAGTGCAATTCCATTAACTTAACATAACAAGTTATGCATTCAACACCAATCACACAACCTGCAATAACCAAAATGTACAATGGAATTCATAAAAAAAAATTGTTGTTATATTTAGATTATGAGCATTTATGTATAGTACATCCATCATAAATGATAAAAACAATGGACTCTGCAACAATGGACATCAAAAATGAACAATATGCAATTCTTCCCTAAATAATCAATCTCCATGAATGAATGAACAACCTCAAAATTGAATGGGGGCTATATATAATGCATGCCCAGGTTGTTCCAAAGTGATTTCTAAGATATCACATTACTTACGACTGCCATCCTGATTTAACTCAAAATAATTCATTATAAGGTTTTACTAAGTCTAATTTATTTTTTATCAAATTCATCCCAAATGCACATTTCTCCTAATTTCATTGACATTTCACATTGTACATTTGCAAACCTTATACATTTCCACCTACTTTTACATTTTAATCAAAAATTAACAAAACTAAAATAAATTTATGCAAATCCAAAAATAATTTCTTCTTCTTTTGGGAGGTGGATTTGTTGCCTACACCAATCTCCTATCTTTCACGGACTCTTCTCTGAAGTCTTCTTCAAGTTCAAGGATTCTATGAATTTTTCTTCTAGATGAAGGATTTTGTGACCTTTTCTTCTGCAATAAATATTTTTTGGCCTTTTAATCTATAGTAAGGCTTTTGTGACCTTTTCTTCTACAATGTGTAGGTCTACAATAGGACTTCCTTCAGTTTAAGTTTTCTACAACAAGATATTAGTAAGATGATTCTAAATATTTTCAATGACAAATCTTCACTAGATTATTTTTCAATATAGTAGAATGAATGTTGATTCCTAGTCTTCATGAGTTTTCTTGCAACTTTATGGAAATACACTAGCCAAATGCAATCTCAAAAATTCTAGAATTGAGATTTTATTTTCCTCTCTATCTCTCTTGTAGATCTCCCTAATCCTATCGACCTATTGTGTCTTTGATACCATTGTTAGATTTTTATGGTGTAAGCCAAGGAAGAACACAATCATAGGTTATAAAATATGTAGAAATATAAGATGATAAAATATATTATTAATGGAAAGTGATGAAAATGATACAATACAATATGGAGGAAATGAACACTCCATAATTGATTCTAAAGAAGTATATTGTATCCATCACCAATATATATGGTGATATATCTAGTATACCTACAATGATCTATAATCACTCACTATGAGGCCCTTTATATAGAAATATGGATTTCTTGAACAACACTCTACCTAGTTGTACAAGGGGACACCTTGTACATTTACAACTTGCACATAGACACTTGTGCATTTATTATATTCCTTGAAGTAACTAGCAAACTACCCCCTAAATTAATCTACTAATCTAGTTATGTACCAAGGGTTGTACATTCACATGACCCAAATGGTGTAATATACTCTAATAGACACCCCTCGATTAAGATGAGAGATCCCATTGAAGCAGCTATCCCAATGACTGTTGTATATATTTCTGGTGGTATATATTGCATAGTATCATAAAGAGCTATTCCTGGTATTATTGATCCACCGGTACAGTGAATAAATATAAATTGCTCTCTAGTTATATCATCTAGAGTCAAATATACCATCATACTAACGAGTTGATTTCCAATCTCGTCCTCGAGCGGCTTAGCCAAAAAAAGTAATCTCTCTTCATAAAGTTTGTTGTATAAGTCGAGCCAAACTGCATCTTCGTCTTCGAAGTGTTGATGAGGCACTTTTGGAACACCCAAACTTGTGTAGATCCTTAATGAAAGTAAACCAAGTTACCATTACCTACTAGCTTTTAGCACAAGCAATAGGCAAGTAGGGGTATACAACTTCTGGTTTCCCTTCAACAACAATGAGCATACTTAGAGAGTTGGCATAATTGTAACACTATATTGATTGATCAATATGTATCTCAGTGGGTAGTGAAGAAGATCATGGTAGTGGTATACCACTCCTCCCCTTTTTTGGTGGATTTATGGCCTTTGTTTGGATGCTTCCCAAGGAGGAGAAGGGGATTGCTAAAATGACCTTTTATCCCTATAATATAGCTATGGTGGGGTGTATGCAAAATTCTAAGAGTCTCAAAGAACCCATAATATTAAGTTTCTCAATGTTTCATGCACTATTCATAGGCCAATTCAAAGAAAAAAAGTATTTAATGCATATGACACTTTATTCTTCATTGGTTGTAGGTTCAAATACTACTTGGGGAGATCCTTTTTCTTCAAGGGATCACTTTGAATGTGAGGAGTAGCTAATGCTCCTTGTATTTCTTTACTTTTATTTGATTGATGCAAAATCATCAAAAAAGAAGATGACAATTCACACTCACTAATTCGGGCCACTCCTAGTAGTCCAAAATAGAGAGAGAATAATATGAAGTATTGAAAAGTCTGAATAATAATAAAAATATATTGTTCTCCTTTCAGATGAAATTTTTAGAGCTCAATTGGGGTGTTGCCCATATCTCAATATAGATTGATATGATAATCATCGAGGGCTTATTCCTCTTAATAAGCCAATTCCTTATTAATTGTTTCATAATGTACTAGCACTTAAAGATGCAGTCATCGGTGCTATCGAAAGACCAGGTCTATGGTGAGCAATTGTATTAATGAATGAAGAGCAACCATATGTTGCTCTTCACACTCTGTCCAAACCTGGCGGCGATGAGGAAAAGTTATAAGAGACCAAACATAATATAAAGATGTTGGTTATCCTCATCCCACCCAGGCATAACAGACCCACACCTTTGTTTTACAAAAATAATTTTTTGGATAAACCACCAATATAATCTTCCTACTTCCAAAGGAAAAGTTTCAAGCCAAAGGGAAAAGGGTTCTTTTATGAGCTCATACCATGCTCAAGTAACGGATATAACCTATAGGTAATGGTGCCTCTAAAAATTAAGAGAGCTTGTAAGCTTTTAAAGCAATGAGATAATTTTACCCCATTTTAAAAATAGAGATAAGAGCTCCAACCTTTAAAGAGAAGGGCAACTAACTATTTTGACTCTAGCATGTATAGACTGCCATGCCGTGAAGCCTTCGGTATGCTAGACAATCACTCCGATCAAACTCGAGCAGATGGCCTTTTAGAATAGAGAGCATGCCGACCTTAGAATAAATAAATTAGATGGTGGATATGGCATAATTTAAGCATCTCATAAAAATAGATAATGATTTATTCATTATTTATTTAATATCATGATCACAAAAAATGAAGATGTTCCTCCATACCTAGAGCAAATAAGTTATAAACTATATCATCTGAATGATCAGTTTCTTCATAACCTAGCTTTAAATTGAAATGTTAGTATCCCATTTTAAAAGATATAAACTAGTGCAAAAATAACTCCATAAGGAATATCTAGATATTTACCAATATGGAATTCTGTTTGAGTACTTTATATAAGAGCATATGGTTCCATGCAAGTGATCATATATCCTACTTCAGTATGATCATCTCTGATCAATATCTCATCATAGAAACCTTGAAAAATCTCTTTGAACCATTCCTCCTTGATCAAACTTTACCCTTTGAAATAGCTGAGGAGAGGTACCTACACAACTTACTTAAATTTCTATATCTTGAGCAAGTATCTTAGGTATTGAAGTAGCATGAGTTGCATCACAAAAAACCTTTCACTCTCTCCATCAAATTTTGACAATCAATAGATCTTGAGGACCTTATTAAAATAAAATTGGCTTGAAAAACCTCTAGAGTTTTTCCATTAATACAGGGTTCATAATCAACCAAAAAGGATGGAACCCTCTATTTTAATGTGCTCTAGCCACACCTTCATAAATCCAAATACCTGCATTAGTTACAATTTCTTTGGTGATGCTCCATCTACCTCATGAATCCTTTGTTCCTAAACGAGTCATAAAAGGTATAACGAACATACCTTGTCTCCACATTGGATCAAGAACAGGATCAGATGGATCGAAAACTGCTAATTCATAAAGAGCCATTGAACCAGCCCAACCAGCAACTAGAGCTGTATGCATTATATGCACAGCGATTAACCGGCCAGGATCATTCAATACGACGGTATGAACGCGATACCAAGGCAAACCCATGAAAATACCCCTTTATCAGAAAAAGTAGACACTATGTAGCTTTCTCGCATTAGAAAATATCATGCTATGGAACTAAACCTTTATCTCAAAGGTGAATATCTATTCGAGGCCATTAATGGAACAGTTTCAAAACAATTCTATTCATAATAGCAGCAAGGATAAGCGGAAATATTTTATCATTTCTATGTACCAATAGACAATGTGGGAATTGGTCCCATTTCTACCGCCGATCAAACACAATCAAACTTGCGTTCCGAAGTGTGGAGCGGGAAAGAAATAATGTTGAGGTTTTGAAAAGAAGATGACCTCTAAATAAAATATTATGGAAAGCAATTGAGCGGTTTCAAGAGAATGAGTGGCTTCAGGTGAGTGAGTGGAGAAAATGGATTTAAATGGGAATATGAAGTCTCAAATTTCCTTAGGAGGAACTAGCCCTCAAAATTCATTAGAGGTAGGTGACGCATGTGACGGTGTGACAATGGGCCCTAAGCTAGACCCTTATGGTACTAATAATTTTTTTGGAATGTAGAACCATTTCAGATGAAAGATCCTCTAAACAAATAGAGTGGTTCCCCCAAGGATAATCCATCCCCTTTACTCACATTTTCTAAGAAAGTGAAAGGGTAGTGGAAATATTTTTTTTTAAAAAGCAACACGTTAATCCCCCACGGTGATGACCTTCTTATCCCAAAATATATCATGAATGAGTATATTTTATTGAGTCCCACACTATGGTTGGGAAATTTATTAGAGGCAGTATTGATATGGAGTCCATTTGGTGGTGGGCTTTATCCAAGTGGAGAACCCTAGGTAACATGGAGTTGGTTGCCCTATCTTAGGTTTTTTTTTTATTTGCCTCAATAACTAGGATGATGTCTCCTAGATTATTACATGTGAGCCTTGGTTTTATGACCAAAAAAGCATTTTTATTTGAAAGTGGGATGAATATTTCAACCTAAAAACACAAAGTATCAACTACACTCCAATTTGGGTTTGTCTTTCAGATCTACCTAACTAGTTTTGGTATGAATACATCCTACAAGGCATTGCCAAATTCATTGGATAACTAATCACAATCAACCCTATCACCAAATCTTAGACTCACATAATTCATGCAATAATCTGTGTTAATGCAAATTTAGATTCTCAACTACCTACCCGTATCAATCTGGTCTATGACACCTATCATAGATGCTAGAATATTGAATACACAAATAATCCTACTTTTTATATTGAGTTTCAAAATCAAGGTCACATCAAAGCTTAGTGTCCATATTTCAAACCCTCTAAGGAAATGTTAAGTTCTAGGTCTCATGTTGGAATTCTAGGTGATAGGTTTCAAGGAAAGTAGAACCAAGATGGGCATTACCAAAAAATGAATTTGAGCTCTACTGCACTTAAAAGGAAGAAATCTACAATCCTAGATCTAATGTATGATCAAGATAAGGTTAGCTCTCCCTTTTCTTTCCCTAGCCAATTTGGTATTTTAGCTAAAAATATTATTTTTGAGTCTTCTCTCTATGATGAAATCTTGTTTCATGATTTTCTCCCCTCAAAACCTTCACTATTGTTCAAAAGAAACCTTGTTCTTCATCCTAATATAGACCTTCCCATTCTCCCTCCAAACACCTGCCTACTTTCGAAGAGCATATCAAAATTTGTAGTCTCATTTCTATCATTACCAAGATAGATTAGAGTTTATAACCCTAAATTAGGTAAATCTGAGTTTAGTCCTATTAACACTAGAAGTTACAAGAAAACCTCTATGGATGTTGGTAGTGAAAAAAAAGGGAATACATTCCATAAATGACAAAAAATAAAAGAATCAGACAATGAAATTAACAATGGCATTCAAAATACTCTATTATAGGACTTATTTAGTCAGGAGAAGGATGAATAAAAAATATCCAAACCTCAAAAATTTCTAAATGAGGGTCCTCTCATGGAATGTAAGAGACCTCAAAAGTTCTATCAAGCAAATACTTGCAAGAAATTTGAGGGAAGAGTACAGGCCCACTATCATGATAATGCAAGAAACAAAGATTGACCAAAATAAAATTAAAAAAATTGGTAAATCTATTTCAAAGAATGGTGATTTCAATTTTAGCCTCACTCAAGGAAATTCAAGGGGACTACTCATTCTATGGGATACTAGTAAAGTTAAAGGTAGAATAATTTATTAGTCATACAAAGTACTGATCATGTTATTCTACTGTAATGACAATAATTATTCCTGGGTTTTATCCAATGTCTATGACCCCAAAAATCCAACTAGTAGAATTACCTTATGGGATACCTTGAGGCACATGAGGAATGCTTTTAAATATCTTATTGGATTCCTTCTAGAGATTTTAATTCTCCTCTTTTCCCATTATATAATCAATGGGGAAATATCATTCCATCCAGAAGCATTTAAGATTTCCATAATTTTGTAACTAATAGTGAACTAATGGACATCTAAATTAAAGAGGTGCAATACAAGTGGAGCAACATGAGAATTGGGGATCAACATATCCAAGTCAAGCTTGACAAATTTCTCCTTTCTCAAGAGGCTATTCTTGTTATGGGTGATGCAACTCTCATATGTCTCATGAGAGTTGGTTCTAATAATTACCACCTTTTGTTTGAAGTTGATAGAGGGTCCAATTTCAATATTCCCTTTATATTTGAAGCCATGTGGATGCAGCACCTTGATCTTCATTACCAAATCTTTGATTGGTGGTAATAGGATTTTCTTGGATCTTTCATTACTCAAGTTTCCCAAAAGCTCAAGGTTGTTAAGGAAAATATCAAAATTTGGAATAGAGAAGTTTTCCATAACATCTTTGAAAGTAAAAAGAAGATTTTGGAAAAAATAAAAAGCATTAAACAACAAATACAAAATGATCAGTTGAGTGATCAAATCAGAGTTGAGGAGAAACAACTTTTAGTAGAGTATAATAATATTTTGGTTAAAGAAGAGATGTTCTGGAGGCAAAAATATAGAGCCCTTTGGCTCAAGGAGGATGATTCAAATACAAAAAATTTCCATGCCTCCACTCCAGGAACAGAAGTTCAAATAAAATAAGAGAATTTACCAGAGGTGATGGATCCAATACCAGTGATATTTTTGAAATTCGATATGAAGCATATTTCTTTTTTGAAGACCTTTTGGGAGACAATCCCCAAAATTTAGACCAGGTCAAAACTCAGTTGCTCAATCACATTCCTATCTTGGTCACTCCAAAAATGAATTCCTCAATCATTAAGCCTCTTTCTTCTGATGAGATCAAACAATATGTATTCACTATACACCTTGATAAATCCCCTGGGCCTGATGGTTTCTCCTCCCAATTTTTTTAAATTTTTTGAGACATTATTGGCCAAGATTTTTGCAAGGCCATCATAGAACTCTAACATACAAAATCTATTCCTAGAGGTATAAATTATACTTTCATAGCTCTTATTCCCAAAGTACCTATGTGTAAATCTATGACAAATTTTAAACCCATTAGTTTGTGCAATGTGATTTGTAAAATCCTAACCAAAACTATGGCATCCAAAATGAAAGAACTTCTCCCCCAGATCATGGATCCTTGCCAAGTTAGTTTGGTTAAAGGAATATCCATACCTGATGGTATCATAAATTTGCACGAAGTCTTCCAATATGTCTCCAATAATAAAAAGGCTACCCTGGTCTTTAATATTGATATGAATAAAGCCTTTGATGGGGTTAATTGATATTTCCTTCTTGTTTTTCTTCTCAAATTTGGCTTCCATAGAGAGTGGATCAACCTTATCCAAGGTTGTATTTCTAGCCCTTGGTTCTCAATTTTGGTCAATAGTTCTACAATAGGTTATTTTCCTAGCAACAGAGGGCTTAGGCAGGGGGATCCTCTATCCCCTATTCTCTTTATCATTCTTATTGAATCCCTTGGAAGAGCTCTAAAAGATGCTTTATTGAGTGGCACAATATCAAGTATTCAATATACCTCCAACATGAGACCTCTTTCTCACTAGTAGTTTGTAGATGACACTATTTTAGCACCCATGCTTCAATTTTGGAAGCAAAGTTGATTAAAGGTATTTTATATCTCTATGAAGAGGCTGCAGGGCAAAATATAAACTATACAAAGAGTAAAATTTTCTTTCTCAATATCCCCCTATCTAGATAGGTCAAGATTACTCGTATTCTTCAGTGTGTCATATCAGAGCTTCCCACTGTCTATTTGGATCTTCCCCTATTCACTAGTTGTTCCAAAGAGTCTATGTGGAGCAATGTTATTGGAATAATGAATAAAAAACTTACAGGTTGGAAAGGGGTCCTCCTATATCAAGTAGCCAAAGCCACCCTCACAATGGCATGTCTTCAAAGTATTCCAAATTATTTTATGTCTATATTCAAAGACCCAATTTTTGTTTATAACAAAATTGAACAGATTTATTCATATGGGCAGGTTCAGAAGACAAGAAAAAGTTCCAATTGGTTAACTAGAAAAAGGTCTGCTCACCCAAAAACTAGGGTGGTCTAGGACTTAGAAGAATTAGTAATATGAGCATGGATTTATTGGTCAAATAGGATTAAAAGGTATTTAAAAATTGTAACCTTGAATGGGTTTCAATCATCAATAAGAAATATATTTAAAACTAGCATTTCATGGATGAAAATATTTCTAAAATGGGATCCACTTTCTAGAAATAAATCCCCCAAACTAGATTTAATATACAAAGGGGAATCAGATGGCAGCTTGGAACAAGAAATAATATTAATTTTTGGATAGATAGATGGATCTCCAACCAACCATTTAGTGAGAATAATGGGGTCTCAGTGTTGCAACCTTTGTTGGATAATCTCATAGATAGAAAGGTAGCTGATTTCATAGACTCTTCAGTTCAACCCAAAATATGGAAAGAGCTCCACATTGCAAACGTTGAAGCCCAAATTTTAAATTCCATAACAAAATTATCAATTTTTTCGAGGAAAACTATAATTCCTTCTAGTATGTTCCATGATACCCCTTTTCTGGAAAGAAATCGATTCTAATATTTTTTCTATCAAATATACTCATATATATACTCTCAATCCCTAAACTACCCACATTCCTTTCAATATGGTTTGGCATAAACACATCATACCTAAAATTATTGTCTTTTCATGGTTGGCCATCCAAAATAAGATACTACTGATAATTTCATGAAGCTATGGATCATTGTTCCTAATAGATGTCATATTTTTTTGGAGGCTTGGAAATTTGTCAATCACATATTTAGGGAATGTTCTCTCTTCCACTCTACCATGGATCATCTCATGTCCACATTTCACATCTCCTGGGACTTGCCCAACTCCCTGGATATTTTTTCACCCAGTGGCCCATGACTTTAAAAAATTCTAGGCTTTATTATTTATGGAAAATTTATCTCCATCATCTCCTATGGTAGACCTAGCTCGAAATAAATAGTAGAATATTTTCAAACTCCTTAAGGGAATCTATCTATATTTCCAACAAAGACATCACTTTTGCTATCAAAAATTCTAAGCTTTTCCCTTGTACCAAGCCCCCTGATTCTATCCTTGAGTCCACTCTTTTCCTTTCCCTCAATATTCTCCTTAGCCTTAGCTCTACTCCTAATCCCCATACCAAAATTAGCACTCACTAGATACCTCCTTCTGTTGGGTGGCTTAAAATTAACTATGTTGGTGCTTCTAAAGGAAATCTGGAAGCAGTGGGAGCTAGAGGTCTGATCAAGGATCACACTGGATGACTTATAGTGGTCTATGTTGAGTTTTTAGGCATCTAAACTAACCACTATGCTGAAGCTCATGCTTCATGGAGAGGGTTAGACATTCTCAGAGATTACAAGGGTAATTTACAAATTGAAGGTGATTCCATGAATGTTACAAACTCTATCAACAATGATAGGATTTCTTCATGGAACGTGCACACTCTTATTCAAAAAGCTAAGGTTTTCATACATAATTTTAGTAATACCACAACCTACCATGTGTTTTGAGAAGCTAAAAAGTCTGCTGATATGCTTACCAATATTGGGGTTAGTCACAAAATTCTATCCATTTGGCACCAAAATTTCTCCCAAAATGTTCTTAATATTGTTGCTGCTGATTTGGAATTGCACAGGTTAGAATTCCCCCCAGTGCATCTCAGATTATTGGAGTGACAGAATGCTTCTCTAGCAGCTATTATTAACATGGACTACAAAACCATCCTCAACAACATCATTAGTATCATGGAAAACATTAGTGATTTCCTAAAGTTGCTAGTCAGTAACCATGACAAAGAAGGCCCTATAAATGAAGAGATTATCAATGTTTAGAGTTGGTCTGTTTTGTCTTCCATGGGATTTTTGGTTTTTTATCCCTTGCGTGGGTTCTGTTTTGGTTTTATTTTATGTCCTCCATAGCCCATATGTGGGGTCTATCCTTAGATCTAATGTTTTATGTTCAACAACCCCTACATGGGTTTGTTTTACTTCTTGTATGGTTTGTGGAGTTGCTAGGTGTAGGCACCCTGTTTGTGATTTTCTATGTTATTTTCTTCATGTGTTTATGTTTATGGTTTTGGAAACCAGTTAAAACCCATTTAATATAATATTTACCACCTACCAAAGAAAAAAATATTACCTCTAAATAGAAATAAGAGATAAATATTTTTATCATATTGGTATTGAGCTATTTTTTCTATAGGGCTTCACCTATAATATCTTCACCATGGTAGAGTTTAACTACCTATTTCAGGATGGATTGATGTTGTTCCTCTATGCCTAGGACACCTAAATCTCAAACCATGAATGAGGAAGGGTATAAAAAGAAAAGCATATTATCTTGTAATTGTGAGGCTCCAATATTGCAAGGGACACCTCTTCTCTTTGTGTCCCCTGCAAGTAGAGAACCCTCCTCTGCTCCTCCGGGTGCATTATTTTTCTTCCAATAAAATAATAAAGTAATCCAGTCCAAATGTGAAACCAATTCAAGTTCATCAGAACTTAGCTTATAAAATTAGAAGGATACTACTAATTTTAATTTGATAAGTAGTTTTATGAATTTTTTACTCATTGGAATCTCCCAAAATATCAAATCTTGATCTTTTCTATCAAAAAATTCATAAAAAAAAAGAATACATACCAACTTTTCAATATTAAGTTGGAAACAATATTAATAATAAAAAACAATAAATCAAACACATAAAATACTTTTACTGTGAAAAAGTATTTCCATTTATAGGAGGAGCTCCATTTTCATTTAGAAATTTCTCGTGAGTAATCCTGTTCCAATTGTTCTGTTTTTTAGGACCCCATTTGATTTCTAGCCAGGGGGGTACCATCTCTTTGTCCATTATGAGATCAACAATGCCATATTCCAGGGTCTCCTCTGCTGACATAAAATGATCTCTGTCTAACTCATCCCAAACGACGAACTTATCTTGAAGAGATGTTCTTTCTATATAAATGTCTACAATTTGTTCTTTAATAATTGTTACGTCTTCATCATTCTGTATACATATTCTTGACATTCCATCCGTGTAAGTACTAGCAGGTTGGTGGAGCATAACCGTAGCGCTAGGAAATGCTATACGTTTACCAGGACGCCCTCCGGTTAAGATGAGAGATCCCATTGAAGCAGCTATCCCAATGACTGTTGTATATATTTCTGGTGGTATATATTGCATAGTATCATAAAGAGCTATTCCTGGTATTATTGATCCACCGGTACAGTGAATAAATATAAATTGCTCTCTAGTTATATCATCTAGAGTCAAATATACCATCATACTAACGAGTTGATTTCCAATCTCGTCCTCGAGCGGCTTAGCCAAAAAAAGTAATCTCTCTTCATAAAGTTTGTTGTATAAGTCGAGCCAAACTGCATCTTCGTCTTCGAAGTGTTGATGAGGCACTTTTGGAACACCGAGTGGCATTGGTTTTAATGCAAAGAAGAAGCGAATCACGATCAAATATGACATAGAGACAATATGATATGGAGACATATACGAAAACGTATTCAAGAGAGTTAAATAGACTCTAATATGAACTATAGCCAATTTTATTTTGTTAATAAAATCAACTGCCCTCCTGCCTGGGTGGCAACATTATGTATTATAGCAACTACTACGTTTAATGAAATATTCTTTCATCCTTGAAATTTTCCTTTTGATTGATGAATTACAATCGAATATGATATAGAATATCATATTATATATATATATATATATACTATATAGAAGAAAAGAAGGGCTTTGAGGATGTGTTTATGCCATTACAATTAGATCCAATTTCGTTCAGATCAAAACACGTTGATGGACGAACGGAAGGATTAGGGACATCTAGTTTTTAATCCCCTCTTCCTTTTCACAGGTTGTTCAAATGAACAAGTTTTAGTTGACCTTATATGGTTGGTTAGGATCAATCCAAACCAGTCAATTTCACATAGAATAGAGAATGAAATCTACCATTTTTGAATCAAATCATAGTATTTTCTTACTAGGTTTTGAAAGACAAGGCTAAAATCTCCCCTTGGATTACTTTTAAAGGTATTTTTTAAATAGTGCAGGGTAGTGAAGGTGAAATAGAGATACAAATAGATATATTTATTACAAGTTACAAATAATTACATGCGTATTTAAGACTTTCTAAGACAAAAAAAGATAAGGAAATCCCAACATCTTGTAAAAGAGATTAAGGGAGACCATTAACCTTATATGCGTATTAACAACTTTATGAATACCCCACCCTCACCATTTTAAAAGGATTCAATATAGGCTAAAAATGTGGTCTCTTTTAGCTTTTAAAAGGGCCCTTTCTCAACTCAAAATGGGTTTGATTTGAAAGGGCTCAAATCAACTCAAAAGGGGTTTAATTTGAAAGGGCTCAACTCAACTCAAAAGGGGTTTAAAAGGGCCCTTGCCCTTGTTGAAGGAGAGGAGAGAGCCATGCCCACTTTAAGAAGAGAAGGGTTTCTCACCCTTTTAAACATGGGGGTAATTGAATTTATTTTTAAAGGGTTTGATATCTAATATTCTCTTTCCTTGAATTTTTTCCCTCTCTAATCAAGAGGGCTCAGCCTCACCTTTTTTTTTTTGAGAGAGAGTCCTCTTAGATACATTCATGTAGCTATTCAAGGCTCTTTATTTTAAAAGGGGACTCCACCCCCATGATTTAAAAGAGCAAAGGGAAGACGCGACTACTTACAATTATTTAACACAATACTATTTGACACAACACCAAGACTACCAGGAGGGAGAGGGCAAACACCTTAATCACTCATGGATATTTCACACAAAGGACAGGTTTATTGTGTGATCTACCCATGATTATTTAAAACTACAGAAAGGCAAGACGATCAGTGCATTCATGTACCAGATTGGCTGACGGGGTAGAGATTCTACTGGTTCCCTCTTCCATCACGATACCATGAAGACCGAAGACGATCTTTATATCAAATCAGATGATACAATTTTTTTTCTGAGTGTTAAAATGAAATATCTCATTGTTAGAACCAAAATGGTAGATATTTTATTTATTACCAATATCATTACAAATGAATTTGATCCAATAGCTCCTATTAGATCCATAATAGGATTATTAGCTAAATAAATATTCTACAACATCTTGGGGTGACCAATTAGTAAATTAGCTTGGACCAGTTTATTAGATAAAGATATCCTCAATTTTATTCAATCAAATTTAGAAATATTTTTCATTACTACAGTGGATATTTCAATCAAGATGGCATATATTGTATAAGGTATAAACTTCTACTTTCATGTGCTAAAACTTGATACAATGACATAAAAGTATGATACACATAGTTTGAGAAGAATTAGATTCAAAACTCTTCACAAAATCGTTCTCAAAAGAACGAGAATTCATTTCTTCGTTCTTTTCAAAGACTCGTTCGCAGAGAGAACGAATTTGGCATTTAGATATTCTCCGAATAAATCCCTTGGCTAATTCCTGGCAAAAGATACAGAAAAATAAATAAATAAACTTATTTTACAAATGAAATACTTACTAAGCAATTTCCAAGATCAATTCATGATCCTATTGAATTATTTTCCACCCGGGAATGCAAATTATTATGATACCAATACATGGAGAAAGCCATGTGCAATGAAAATTGCAAGCACAATTTAGGGATATATTTTTTGCTCTTATAGGAGGAGTAGATAATCCACTCCATCTGAAGAGTTTTGAGTTTGAGTATCAGGAAACCCATATAAATTGGATCCAAATCCCATATGTACAGTTGTCTACTTTTTCTTTTGGATCCAATCAAATAAATTTTGATTTATTGTATAAAAAGCTCTTTTTCAAAAACTATAATTTTTCTTTTTTTATGGAACCATAACAAAATAAAATAAATAGGATATATAATAGCTATGTATGTATATGTATACATACATATTATAAAGAGTGTGTGTGAAATAGATGTACGAAGGATTATGTGCTTACGAAGTAAGCATATAGTCTATTTAAGATACATCATTATATCTAGAATATTGATAATCTCAAAAACAATTATTCATAAAGATATAAAATATTGGTTGGCATAGACATATCAACCATGTTATACTGTTGAATAACAATATTTACTTATATGTATGCTTGGGAGCTTCTAATGATTAAATAAATCAAGTTCTAACCATGACAACAATTCTAGAAATACACGAAAGTGTAAGCTTATGGAGTCACTTTTATGACTAGATCACTAGCACCAAAACCATCATTGCATTGGATGGTTTGGTGTCTTGATGGTTCCTACCCTATTGACTGCAACCTCTATATTCATTATCATTACAGCTCCTCCAGTAAATATTGATGGTATTCATGAACCATCTCTTAACTATGTGTGTGAATATTATTTAGACATAGCGGATCAAATATTGTCCCAACCAGAAGGTATTGTACCAAAAGAGATTTCAAATCATGAATTATTCATTTTACTCTTTAATTTTTAACTCAATCAGATTGATTATGGGAGACTTTAAAATAATAAGAAAAATTTACTTGCATTTACGACCATTTAATTGAAATTATTTATTTATTTATTTTTATTATTGAATAATAATTTATGTTAGTGAAAATTGATGAAACTCTTACCGTTGAAAGTGAGATTGGTAATTATCATACTCTTGTCCAATTAGCTATGTATCTTGGTTATATCAAAATATTGAAGATATTTTATTTTTAGTTGTGGGTACAAAAATGTGGTTATTTTCTCCAAAATGCACTTGGAGTTATGAGTTTTGGAAAACCTTGCTATACAATGGTAGAATTAGAAGAAGGAGATATCTGACTCAATTCAATGATTATGATGGATTAAAAATGTTTTGTATTTAAATAAGAAAAGATAGAGATCCTAGTGTCATCATATGTATAGGTACTTGTACTATAGAGATAATTAAAATGGATTTGGAAGGTATGGCCCCAAAATTAGAATGAGAAATTAGAATCCCAATTCTAGTTGTAAGAGCAAATGGACTAGATTATAATTTTATTGAAAGATAAGATATGTTAGCTACAATGATACATTGTTGTCTAGAACCAGAATTCCTAGTTCGTGAACAAAATAAATTCTAGAAAAATTCATTTCCTTTCCTTATTAAAAAAGAAAGAAATTGAATTAATATTAAAATCATCCCTCAGTTATTTTTGGGTCTTTTTCCTCCCATGTGGCTTCTCAACTCAATCTAGAGTTAAGATGCTAGTCCACCATGGTATCAGATTGGCTACCTGATCAAAGATATATTGATCTTCCATCATTAGGTGATGGAGTTTATGTTTGTGGTGTTAATCCATTTTTGAGTTGGAAAACAATAACTTTAATAAGAAATGAAAAATGTTAATTAATTGGAACTCCTTTTCCTATTGACCCGGATGAAATGCGAGCTTGGATCAAAAACATTTATTCTGTATTTGGCGTTGAGGCCCAAGGTCTAGAAGAAAATGAGGAAAAAATATGGAAATGTCTAAATTATTATATTGATTTGGTATGTGGGAAATATGTTTTTTTCATGGGAGATAATCTACTAGAAGTATCTCTGGCAAGATTCTTAATCATATGTGGAATGATTGCTCATGAAATTGGTATTCCTTATTTGGATAAATGATATCAAGCTATTGAATTAGAAATTTTATGGGATACATGTGTGTACCAATATCATGAATTGTAGATAAACCAAATAATTCAAATTAAATACGGTGTATACACAAATTACAACCTAACTTATCTATCACTATAATGACCCAAGGTGATCATGAAAAACTTAAAGTGCAGGACAAGGATATTATAAGGTTTTTGTCTCCCACTTCAAGAGTATTTTTAAGGATGGTAATGGTGTACTTGATTAGATGCTCTTGCATATTTTTCTAGTTGCATACCATGCAAGCTTAGATCCTAACAATAATTTTTCTTTCCAATACTCTCTAATTTAAAGAGTAAATATTATTGTCTCCAATTGTCCCTATTAAAACAATCACAACTCATAAGGAGCAACATAGTAAGGTCAAAATCGAGTGGGGTTAAACTCAATCAGGGGTCTCCAAGAGTTTTTACAAGGCCGACTCATCATTAAGATGTGATCTTTATGGCCCACTTGGAATTAAAAAGGAAAAGGGATACGAGAGTTAAAATCAAATGACTCAACAAAAATAAAAAAAATTGTGGCTATGTACCAAAATATATGTTAATATCTCTTTGCACAACAGACCTGAACACTATGTGCAAGTGGTGAATACTTCCTCTCCCTAACATAGTTAAGCATAGATGAGAGTTTTCAACATAAACATGCATAAAGATATGGATCTGTAGGAATCCATAGATGGTTAATCCAGATTAATGCAACCCCTTCATACATACATACGTAAACAAAATCCAAAGTAGCTAAATACTACAAGCACACACACATGAAAACAAGTTCATAAAAAGTCATAGATAATTAATATAAAAATTGATGTAGGAGTTCATATATATGTAAATAGTACAATTACAAATATTGTGCCAAGAGTAGGGATTTGATTTACCCATAAGTTGCATAGGATCAAACTGCTATACAAAAGGAAATGAAGCAAAATACTACAAAAGAATACAATTGTAAACTTATCGATCCTTTACAAAGTTAACACTACAACTTAATAATTTATAGAGGGGAGGGTTTCCCTCCAAAATTCATTGCTTCTAACATTGGATCATATATTTTCTGATTTGTTATTCCTTTTAATGTTTTCTAGATCTAGTATCTTAAATTCCAAATGGTTCTTAAAATTTAAATGAGTCGCTACCACCATTATTCCTAACTACCTCTTTTGGGAATCCTCACAATTTGTATGTGAGGGATTTCTACTTTTAATGTGCTAGATTTTGGAGTGGTCTCGTCATGCATTTATAGCTATTGTCCTTTCCAAGAGATATGCAACATTCCTTTTGCAATAAAGGACAATACTCTCCAAAATATTGAACAACTCAACAAATATTAGATTTTTGGGATGTGGTTGCTTATCTTCAAAAAATTTCCTCACTATCTGACCTCAAAAATTTTCTTGGCTCACGACTTCTCACCGTCAAACCTCTAATGTCAGAGCTTTTGCTTCCCCCTTTTCAATCAAGACTAATAATGGTCCGACCTTGAAACTTTATATTGGATGACCTTTTGATCCTCAAAATTTTTGATCAGGGGTTTTGCTTATGTGCTAGTCCGCTTCTTGTACTTCACATTTGCTACCAAAAAATTATGTAGTGAGAAATAAGTATAGTAAAATGTCTCTGTATTTTATTTGTCTAAGAATAAGGATTATGGCCTCAATGGGATACTAACATAAATTTTCAAGTCAATGTGGGGCATTATTGGGTTAGATTTCTATAATATGTATAAGGAATTGGATAGAAGAGGTACTCTAGGTACATTGATAAATTACAATATTATTAAACTCATACCCAAATGTTTTAGCAAAGATAAATATTAATTTGGAGGCTTATAACATTGCTAAATGTACCCAATAAAATTATAGATAAGGCATTGACTCATAAAATCATCCTTATTATCTAAAAAATTGTTTGATCTACACAAACTAGTTTTAAAAGAGGAAAATATATCCTAGGCAACCTCTTATTTATCCAAAAGACCCTAAAGTGGGTAGTAGATTTAGGATAACATGTGTTATTTTTTAAACTAGATTTTGATAAAGCCTACAATAGGTTACATTTCTTCTTTATTATCCAAATGTTGTAGTGGTTCAATTTTGGCCTTAACTTCTACCATAAAATTTTAGTCCTTTTCATTGATGCATCTACTCAAATTATTGTTAAATAGTCACTCTTTAGCCCTATCAAATGTTGTCACTCTATCAGGAAAGGATGCCCTTTGCCTGTTTTTCCTTTATGTAATATTAGTTGATGCTTTGGGATATCTATTTAAAAGAGTTGCCTATGTCAATTTGGTCAAAGAAATTTCCTTTCCATAGAGTATTATGGTTTTCAACTCTTATTTCATATATGAATATGCCCTCTTTCTTAGAAATTATGAGGAAATTGATAACACCTTAGAATTGCTAGAAGCATTTTCCCATTTTTAGAGCTAATATCTCTCTAAGCAAGATAGAATTCTTTATGATTTGAAAATACCTATGTTGATTGGATCCTAACTTGAAAAATATATGGAAATTGTTTAAGATAAAATTTTAGTGCAAGGTAGACAATTGAATCACCAAGCATCTTTCTCTAGTTCATAGGCTTCAAGTGCTAGAAAAAATATTTGTTGTGAGACATGTCTATTACTCTTCTTATTGGATCCCTATTAAAAACCACCACTCTTAGTTTACTCATATTATGAGAAGCTTTTTACAGAAAAATTGTGATGGAAACCAAGCAAAGGTAATTTTATGGGGATAGTGCACTCAACCTAAGAGCATAAGTGGGCTAGGGATTATTGACTGCTAAAACCAAGGTATCAACTTAATGGTAAAGCAAAGAGAAAATTAATAGTTGGTAAAGGGATTTATAAAAGGCTAGTCATTTTTTATTTTCAATCTACACACTATAATGGAGATTTTCTAAGAATTGGATTATTTTGATAAAATGTTAAATGCTACTATTTTTACTATTCATGGCTCACCCCTAGTATAATGCTTTTAGAAAGCTTGGTAGTAGGATCTTAGTATCTTGACATTTCCTTCTCCTCTATATAGTGGAACAAATTGGTTCTCAATGGTGACAAACCTACAACTTTGGACTCTTCCCTTAAGAGCAAAATGTTATTCAAATAGGAATTACGTGGTTCATTGAATTATGGTATTTATGTGAAATTTCAAAAATATATTTTGTCCTGACGAATCAATTCAACCTCCCTTCTCATTTGAAATTTTTGTCTTTGCTATATAATAATTGTCAATGATGAATTAAAATTTAAACTCTCCACCACTCTCAATGTAATAAGATTAAAGAATGGAGGTGGATAAATGGAAAAATGATTTTCAGCCCATGGATAAAACGTTTTATGGGTCCTTCATCCCTTCAATATTAGTGGGCTCTATATTTGATGATAAATAGGAAACTAGTTCTATAAATTAAGTGCCTAAAACTGGAGATTAGGAGACTCAATGCCTAATACGATCCTAGCCTAACATCTTATCCACCCAAAAATCACCTCTATAGTTTAAATATTTGATTTGATCTCTACTAATTACACTATATGTGGGAGGCCTAAAATTGTAAGGCACCTCTTTTAATCTTGTAAAAATTCTAAGAAATTTTGGGATGATGCAAATAGTAATTGCTTGCATATTTTTATAGGAAAATAAAATGGAAATAGACCTTGCTTAGGTATTTTACAAAACTCTTAAAGACACTTAATATTAGGATATATCTAGTTTTTCCACATCTATATTTAATTCAATGCTACCATCATATCATTGACAATGAGATTTTACCAACTTTACCCTAATTGCATTTTTTTATTTGTGAATTATTTACAAAATACCATATGAAGGCTAATAGAAATAAATAGGCAAGAGCCAAGTGCAATCTATACTTATATGGCATGGGAAACCAACTACAATATCAATTGCAAAAAGAACAATAATTTAACAAGTAAAATCTCAACTTTAGGTACTATTAGATAATGGGGAATCCTAAAAACTAGATTTTTAGTAGAACCCCTTTTAATAACAAAATTTAGAGGTACAAATGAATTATTGTGGCATGTGAAGGTATGCTTGCGCATTTTTCATCATTGCTATAACATCCATACTTTGATTTATGATTTGTCATTCTCACTTGGTGCAAGAAATATGACCCTTATAGAAGTGTAATCAAGCATTTAAAAAATAATGCTACAATACCTTATGTAGCATCCTTTTTGCTACATTATGCCAACAAAATGGGAATATAATAGTTCTTGTCCTTTGACGTATCTTGTGCCATTGAAGTATCTAGTCCAGGAGTCTTTTTACGTTCTTCTAGATTGATGTTGAATACTGACTCATCATGAATATTCACCACTAAGGATTAGCTTGCTTCCAAGGGTAACTCTGCAAATTGGTCAACAATCACTTAGCATAATAACCCACTTAGCAATTCTTACCAAGAGGTGAGGTTTAAACATGAGGTATCACAATTGATCTACCCTTGCAATGACAAAGGCTTTAAGGTTGAGCATGTAGTGTCTAAGCTTTTGGGATGCAAACATTGTAGCTAAGCAAATCTTCTCCAAGGTTGTGTATCTAACATTGTAATGGGACAAGGTTTGGCTAATATAGAAGACAACTCTTAATCTATGTTGGTCATGATATTGTACTAGCATATCTCCTAAAGCATAGTCAGTGGTAGTTATATGTAATAATAAGGGTTTGTGAGGGTGAGGAGGACAAGAGTTAGAGGTGACATAAGATGATTTTAGGGAATCAAATAGGATGTCATCCTATTAGAAAACCACATCCTTTCTCAATAACTTGGTGAAGGAATAACACTTGTTAGCAAGTGGGGAAATGAATCTCCTAATGGCTTGAATTTTGCCTTGAAGAATGTTGAGTTATATGAGTGTTCAAGGTGTGTACCATGTCGATAATAGTTTATACTTTATTAACTTTGAGAGCTTGATATTACCTCTAAGATCCATTCTTTAGGCTATAGACATACCTTGTACACCCTCAATCTCTCAAAAATGCATAAAAAAGTCTCAAACATGATTTTCTCATTGAAAATATCATATTGTGCATCATATCATAAAAGACTCGTTGATAGGTGACTCTATATTCTTTAGTATAATGCCCAGAACTATTCTGTGCACCTGCATCCATGTCAGACCAGACAAAACCATAACAGATCAGATTTGTCCTCTACAAAAATAAGAGCAAAAACAATATCACAATTATCGGAGACTTACATTGGCCATCGTGAATTCGTCGCAAGAGCCCTGCACCCGTGAATTCGTGAATTCGTCGCAAGAGCCCTTCCCCCGTGAATTCGTGAATTCGTCGTACAATAAGGGGAAGCCAAATATTTCGATGATATGACGGTGAATTTTGTTATATTGATATGTGTATTGTCTGCTTGGGCTGAAGTCATCGTAACGGTGACATCAACATATCACCACTTAAGATTCCTAAAATTACATGAACCGTTGAAAATTTATAAAAGAAGAAATCGTAGTAATATGAGACATGGAGCTTTTATTTTTTCAACTCTAAAATTACTGAACCGTTGAAAATTAATATAATAAGAATTCATAGTAATAACAGATATGGAGCTTTTGTTTTTTTAACTATATGGAGCTTTTGTTTTTTTAACTCTAAAATTGCATGAACAGTTGAAAATTAATATAATAAGAAATCGTACTAATAAAAGATATAGAGCTTTATTTTTTTAATGTTAAACATGCGTTAACAGTTGAAAATTAATATAATAAGAAATCGTACTAATAAAAGATATAGAGCTTTATTTTTTTTAATGTTAAACATGCGTACAAAGATCTGAAATTACAAGAACATCGAGATTACAATTAAGAAAACCTTTTAACCTTTTCACCATAAAACGTCTTCTACTTACCACTTTATCTTTGTGTTTTAGCTTTCTAAATTTTAGGTGGTTATTTAGAGAAATAGTGTCTTACAATATGAATGGCATTCAAAGTTTTTTTTTTAACAATTAAAATTAATTATATTAGTAGTTTTTTTCTACGGAGGTTTTATGGTTTATATGGTTATCCAGAAATGAGGAGTTATTTAGTGGTATTACGAAGGTTATTACTGAATCTTTGAGGAGACTCACCAAATTTAAAAAATTTGCTTCAGGTTGCTCGGGTTCTTATTGCTTTCAAATCAAAGTTCAGATCTAAGAATCCGATCGTGCTCCCCCAATTTCAAGTTCTACAGGTTAATATGAATGGATGACTTTAGGTGCAATTGTTACAGTTTTATTTACAACTGTTTATTCAGATATATAATTTACACTTCGCGGATGGCTGACACTTGGTTTTTGTAGAGTTTTGACCCTCCGGCTCTGCTGCTCATCTTCTACAGTCTGTATTTAATTCTGGACATGTATATATATTGTAAATATTTTTATAGTCATTTGGTTATTTTTATTAGGGTTTTATGCCACTCTCTTTAGTTTGTGGCTGATGCTTATATGTTAGTACTGTTGCCTTTGTTGGCAATTTTGGGTACTTTGGGTACATTGCCTTTGCTCAAGTGTATAAGTTGTCATTGATGTCAAGAAGCTCTTGAAGGAATTTGATTTGATGTCAAATAGTTTGTTTTGATGAAGGTTACGACATGACAATTTCAAAGGTCTTTTGCAAACCCCAAGTTGGCAGGTTTAGAGATTACAGGTGGATGCATTGGTTTAATGCATTTGGGTCCAAGAGGAAGTATTTATTTAAATAATTAAAAACCTTGTTAAGGTTCCATTTAATTATTTTTAAATAAATAAATTATTATTTGCAATGGGTTCTAATCCATGGCGCAAATGTTTTAACATTGTGGGCGCTAGCCAAGACCTCCACCGATGTGTTAAACTCCTTGCCGACGTCAAAGAGCTTATGGTAAATTACATATAAATCTCCGTCAACGAAAACAAATATTGATCCCATCCGAATTTTGAAAGGAGTTGCTCGCTATAAATTCATCTGTGTATTCACTGTTTTTCGTGGATCTGCTGTTCGGTTGTCTGCACTCGTCGTTTGTCGAATCCGTCGTAAATTTTATTGTCGTCGTGTCACGGCAGAGGAAAGGAAGGGAATGTGGTTTCATTTTATCCCTGGTGCAGAAGAATCAAGGTTAACAGCGTGATGTTTAAACCTCACCGGGTGCCTTTGGCATGCTGGTAGCGGCTAGGATGTTGGTGCGCTACCCGAATGGGAGGTTTCGCATTTGAATATCATGAAAGGGTTTTTCGTCATGAAGTGGACACAGCAAGTGGTGTTAGAATTCGTGCACAAATTTATCCATAGTAATTTTTGATGTGGCTAAGGTATTTCCGAAATTAATTTTTGCTAAGTGTTTTTGCGGATGGAGGAAGTTTGTTAGAGGGAAAAAAAACTTAGGAGTTATAAGGAGTTTAAAGCTTGTTTGTATTTTGATAAAATATTCTTTTTGAAGATTTTGTTAAAATTTATTATTGCATTCTTATGAGAGATAAATTTTATTTGTGATAAGACTATAAGGGAGAAATAAGGTGTATAAGGGTTAAATCTTTCTTGTAATGTTGAGAGTGCTTTTGGTTGTTTATGAAAATGAAAGCATGATGTTTTAAGGTTAATTGATTCTTGTGTGAAGTTGTGAAACCTTAAGTGGGAAGCTTTGAGATTGACATTTGATTTCATTAAATTGGTAATATTCAAGCTATTCTTTACTTGGTTAAAGTGTTGAGCTTATTCCTTTGTTGATGATTTGAAAAGTTGTGTGTGCTATTGTGAGTTGAGTTGGTGGATGCTTTTGTTCAAACAATATTGGAGATAAAAGGAGTTCTACTTGTTTCATTTTTTGATGTTGATTATGAAATGCTTCAAGGTTGTGTTTTGAGTTGAATGGTGTTGATTAAACCTTGTTTGATGAGCATTGTTGTTGAAGCCCTAATTGATGGTGAAAAGAACATGAGTATCATTGTTATGTGATTCTTTGCATAGGTGGCAATTGTTGGAGTTTCATGTTCTTGAAAGAAAGCATTCTATCCTATCCATTTTAGATATTGAGTTGAGTTTTCAGATTTGAGATTGAGTTTGAGTTGAGTTTTCAGATTTGAGATTGAGTTTGAGTTGAGTTTTTAGATTTGAGATTGAGTTTGAGCTGAGTTGATTTGAGTTGAGTTTTGAGATTGGGAGTTGAGTATAGAACATATTGAGTCTCTAACAATTCTCTTTATGCTTCTATGAGTTTGACAAATCACATTGGGTCTCTAACAATTCACCTTGTGATTTCCTACTAAGAAAGTTTTTCTTGGTGAGCTTGCTAAGGTTTTGGATAGGTTCCGGTGGGGACTTGTGAGCAGGTTTTGGACAGGTTTCGGTGGGGACTTGTGAACAAGTTTTGGAAAAGTTTCGATGGGGACTTGTGAGAATTTTTGGATAGGTTTCGATGGGGACTTGTGAGCAGATTTGGACAGGTCCTAGCAGAAGACTTGTGAGCTGAGTTTGATAGTTCTATCAGAGAACTTGAGGATAGAGGAGCATTGGTTCTTTTAGAAGAACCTGAGGACATATTTGGCAAGTCTTTGATAAGGCTTGTGTGTAGAGGATTGATTTTTTCAAGTGTTGGACAGATCTGACAAATAGAGGAAGACTTGTACTAGACCGACTGACTGTGTTTGCTACAGGTTGTTGAGCTATTGTGGACATGATCATAGAAGGTAGAGGTCTCTTAGGCTAAGCATTGAGGATAGGAGGTCTTCGATGGAAAGGAGTTCCATGTGTTGGCAAGAGGTAGAGGCAGTTGATCTTTTGAGGGATCATTTCCAGAGCAGAGGGGAAGGTATCTCCTTTGAGTAGAGGCTCATAAATTTAGATAGAGGGGAAGGTATCTCCTTTGAGCAGAGGCTCATAAATTTAGATAGAGGGGAAGGTATCTCCTTTGAGCAGAGGCTCATAAATTCAGATTGGGGGAAGGTATCTCCTTTGGGCCGAGGCTCATAAATATTGTAATTGGGAAGGATTCCCAAATAAATTTGAGATAACTTTTAGAGAAAAGTTTTATGGACGTAGCCCAACCATTCTGGGTGAACCACGTTAAAATTGGTGTTACTTTGTGGATGATATTGTGCATTGCTTTGATATTGCTTTGGGTACATTTCTTTACTATTTTGAATTATAAAGGAAAAAATAAAAAGAGGTCTTATACTGTTCACCCCCCCTCTCAGTATAAGCTTGTGTTCTTCAGCCTTTGGGCTAATTTTGTTTGTAAATTCTTGATTTTGATTAATATTAGTATATGATTTAAAAAAAAATGTAAAGTTTTTTTTTACAATTTATTATATTAGTTCGTATAATTTATTGAATGTAAGCTTCTCAAATTATATAATTTATTAAATATTATTAAAATTCTAATATAACCCATATTATTCACTGTCTTACCATTAAGACATTAATCAAGACACACGACCCACGACACAACATATATAAAAGCTAGGCAGCACAAAGAATAGATAGAAATTATCTTTTTATAAGAAAAGTACATTTGTCCAAACTTTAGAAAAGCATTAGCCACTTTGATGACCCTGTGCATGTACAAAATATGCTGGCTAAAGGATCTTGGATGGTTAGGAATTCCTTGATTATTTTGCAACCCTATACACAGGATTTCACTGTTACTAAGGTCTCTTCCTTGGAGTTTCCTGTCTGGGTCGAGTTCCCTGGTCTTCCCATTCTCTTTTGGATTTTTTTAGATAAACTGGTTGCTCCTTTAGGAAAGTTTATCTATTTTGAGCCTCCTCATTTTTGCTCAGCTCGACCCACTAGGAGGCTATGCATCAAGCTTGACCTTTCCAAGGATTTACCTAAGGAAATTGAGATTAATGTTGGAGATTATACCCATAGACAAATGGTGGCCTATATTAACCTCCCAAAAACCTGCTTTTGTTGTCAGTCAATTGCCCATAAGATAAAATGTTACCCACTTATGGTAGGAAAATTCCAACAAAACCCTCCTCCAACTCCTAATAATTCTTTTGTTTAGGCACCTGGTGACTCGGCATCTAGTGCTCAGGCAGCTAAGGTTACTAGGGGGTAAGAGGAATGGCAGGTGGTTAATCAACGAAATCGCTCCCATAGTGCATTATAGTCCCAACCTCCCGATAGTGCTTCACAACCTCTTTTGTCACACTCTTCCCCTGTTGTCACACCACCAGCTTCTGTGCCTCAATATGTTTCTATTCGACAAGCTCTTATTGATCCTCTAGAAGTGCAATCCATTTAGGTTCCTCCAAATTTTTCTCAAGTTGTGATGGCCATGTCGAGTTCTACTACCTCTCCGGAGGAATATATCTCTAATGCCTTTTAGAAACCTTTATCAAAATTTTAGTCTAGGTATAAAACTCATAATTCTTGTAGCCCTCTGAGAAATAATCTGCATTATGATAAGCGTTGCAAATGAAGGAGGCTTCTCGTTTTTACCAGGATGGTCAAGATCAGTATGCTTCTAACTCATTTGGGTCTCTTGTTTAGCTAGGAGCCTCTGAGGATGTTCTGGAACTTTTGCATACTGACGGGTCTTAATGATTTTCTTCTCATGGAATGTAAGAGGACTAACGAATCCAGTTCGTAAATATTTGATACATAGTTAGATGACTTCTATCACTCATAAGTTTGGCAATATTGATGTGATGTGTTTACAAGAAGTGAATTTTTTTTATTTTAATTTGTAGTGTATCTATAATTTTTTGTATCCTCAAGATGTTTTCCATGTAACGAATCATTCCAGTGGGACAGGTGGAGCTATCACTTCTATTTTCCCAAAGTGGCACTGAATATTGTGACGTAGGGAGTGGATCCGTCCTATCAAGCAGTCTAGAATTTTTTGGAATTACATGGTAAATAATTTGGAGTTATTAATGTTTATGCTTCGAATAATGCTCCAAAAAGGTGTGCCTTGTGGTGGTGGTTGGCTTTGTCTCTACCTCTTGCCACATGGGTGATGTGTGGGGATTTTAATATGGTGGAAAATCATTATGATAAATTTAGTTTATCTTATAACCACTACTGTCCTATGGAGTGGGAAGCTTTTTATTTTATGAAAAATAAGCTAAATCTTAGTGATCCTAATATCTATTTTTCTCCTGCTAAATTTTCTAAAGTTCAATGGTTTACATGGTCAAATTTTCAAGCATGCGAAGCCAAGGTGTTAAAGCACCTTGATTAGCCATGATCTCTTCCAGTGAGATGTTTAAAATTGATAGGGTTTCACCTTCTCAACCTCCTATTTTGGTTATCCCAGGTACTATTTTGTCTAATCATGCTCCTATTATTTTTTTTGTGGAAGCCATTCTTCATAAGCCCCAGCAATTTTAGACCCAGTTTTATCTTAATATTTTCTTCCTTCATCACCCAGCTATGAAGGCTCATATTTGTAGAATTTGGAATTTGATATTTTTAGAACCACATATTTGCTTCGCACTCTGGGAGTGGAAGTAGCCAAGAGGAGGAAGAAAGCTAATTTGGTTTTGAAGTCAGAATTAGTAAGTTTCTATGCAGCTTGAGGCTAATCCTTTTTCTTCTAATCTTCAAGCTTTCATGGCTACCCTTCGACATGAGATTAAAAAATTTGATATGTATGAAGCCAAAGGAGCATAGTTAAGAGCCAATATGCATTGGTTAAAGGTGGGTGACAAAGTCTCTAAAGAATTTTTCAAGCACCTTCACCCACCTAATCATACTTCCCAATTCACTACTCTACAAGTTGATGGTCAAAGGTTCACATCTCTTGATGATATTTCTGGAGATTTTGTTAATCATTATCAAAGAGTATTTGCTTCTCAAGGCCTTATCCATGATAGAGTGCAAACTCTAGAATCATATTGTCAAGTTATACCTACTAAGCTTACTCAAACTCAGTGAGATTTTTGTGATGCACCTTTAACCCTAGAGGATCTCAAATAGGCTCTGTCTCATATGGCAAATGACAAAGCACCTAAGATTAGATGGTTTCCCTTGTGAATTTTATAAATAATCTTGGGACTTGGTGGGTTTTGATTTGCTACAAGTGTATAAAGAGGCTATGCTTACTAGGTCATTGGGGAATCTCATCAACAAATGTAATGTTAAGTACATTCCAAAATGGAGAGACCCTGAAATTATTTCTAATTGGTGGCCAATCACCTTACTTAATGTCAGTTATAAGATAATTACCAATGCTTTAGCTCTTAAACTCAGACCTATTCTTCCTGATATAATTAGGCCTGAGTAGATTGGTTTTGCTTAGAACATATATATTATGGATAATGTTATTGATTTTGGGGAAGGGATGGAATGGGCTAGATCCTCTGGTCAGGATGTTATTTTTCTTAAGATTGATTTTGAGAAGGGTTATGATAGAATAGAATGGTTCTTTATTACTTCTATGCTAAATGCTTTGGGGTTTGACCCTTATTTTATCAATATTGTACTTATGTTATTCAAATATGCCTCGATTGTGTTAACTCTGAACAAGAGATAATATTAGAATATTCAATTAGCCCATTTTTTCATACTAGTTTGTCCATTGACGCCTTCTTTGTTTAGTCTCGTTGTTGAGGCATTTGGTTATCTTATAGCTCATAGATCTGCTCAAGGATTGATCAAGGGAATTTATCTCCCTTCCTCCCCCAAGCAGATGATTAATGGTCATTTTGCAGATGATTCTTTCTTGACTATTGCAGAAGATGAGATATTTGTTACTCATGCTTTAGATTATCTTCATACATTCTACTTAGCTTCTAGCTCTAATATTCAATGGAGAAAAACTTCTTGCTATAGACAGTCTAGAAAATATATGCCTCCCCCGTTAGCTAATAAGCCTTGGAAGTGGATTCAACCTGGGGAAACATTTAAATTTTTGGGTATTCCTTTTGCTTTCTTGAGTTCTCCTACCCGTTTGTTGTATTATGTTGTTCAAATTTTTGAGAAGAATCTTTTGTACTGGTGTACCAAAAAATTATCCTTAGCTAGCAAGTTTCAGATTTGTTCAAAGGTATTGGCCTCTACACATGTGTATTACTCTTGTTGTTGGGTCCCTTACAAGACTTGTTATGCCAAATTGGAAAAGTTTCTTCAAGATTTTTTGTGGTCCAATGTTGTTGATAAGAAGGGATTTCATAGCGTGGCTTGGGATATTTGCTATATTCCTAAAAAAATTGGAGGAATGGGATAGTTTGATTATCAATGACAAGGTTTTTCCCTCTATTCTAAATGGATAGTGAGAACTTTATAGGGGGAGGAAGCCTAGAAAATTTTAATTTGTCACTACCTCTCCATGGGGCTTCATTTTGGTAAGAAGGTGTGGAAAGGGCTTGATTTGCAAACCATTCTTACAGTACCTATTCCAATAAATATTTATGGTTCCTTTGTTATGCAAAGCATTTGGAAGGCCTAGGAGGCCATTGAACCCTAGATTTCTTGGAAAGGTCACAAGGGGAAGTTGGGGACTTCAATACCTTTGCTTAATGTCTGGTGGTCTTCGACCATCACTTTGCAAGGGACTCCCTTTGCTCAAGACCAGTGGATACATGCTCAAAAAATTTATAAATGAGATATTGCTCGGTTATCTGATTTCATGGATTTTCATTCAAGGTCTTGGATACCTTGGGAAATTTTTAGAAATTTTTTTGCTTTATCTTCTGCTGATAAGACTACTTATGAGGTTGTTATTGATTTCACTCCTTTATCTATTTGGGGTAAATTTTTTTGATATTATCAAAAACCTTGGTGGACTGATTGGTCTTGGCCCAAAGATGTTTCTCTCACCAAGTATAAACCTCATTTGGGATACTCTTGGATTTTCCCTGTTGTGCCTATGGATGAGAAGCTTAATTCTAGGTGGGATGTAGTATCTCTTCAGTCCATATGGAGTCTTAGATTTAATACACTATGGGCAAAGTATCTTGAACCTAAGCAAGCATTTTTATCTTGAAGTTTATTGTTTCAAGGGGTTCCTATTGGTCAACATCTTAGATATTTGGGTGTGAATGATAATTCATGCAAATCTTGTGGAGAAAATGAGGATGTGCATCATCTATTTTGGTCTTGTGTGAGAGCTCAAGAGGCTTGGTAGTGGATTTTCTCTTTTTTTAGACCATATATGATAGGTCCCTATTCTTGGGTGAATATTTTGTTAGGGGATCCACTTCAGTTTTCTGAGAAGCTTGTTCCTATGTGGCATATATTTAGAGTGGGGATTATTTTTCATTTGTGGAAAACTCACAACAGAGTGATTTTTAGCTAACAGGAGTCTTCTTCTACTTTTTATCTTGCTAATAAGTATCAGGTTTCTATGATTGTTGGCTAAAAATTTTAGTGCAAGCAAAAAAAGTGAATATAGAGCTTCATCACTTATGGGACTTTATTTATCATTGGGGTAGTGCTCCTTGTGCAGTGAATCATGTTCCTCCAGCCCATACACATCAATGATGCATAGTCTATTAGTTTTTTTTTAAGGTAGTTCTCTATTTGGTTTTCTTGTGAACTTTTGTAAGTTATTTTGGTAGCTCTACTAGCTGTTTAGAACATAGTTAGTGTGTTGGTTGTGTGCTCGGGGTGTACTAATTCCACCCACCTTTTTTTTGTATGATTAGGCCATTTTAATATAATGTCTTTTTCATCCAAAAAAAATAGACGAAGTATTTAATAATTGATTGAACAGATAAAATGTTCAATAATTTTTTTTGTCACCAATTTTTATAATTTTTAATTTGTTGAATAAAAATGAAATTAACAAAATTTTGATATTTTAAAAAATTATATAAAAATAGTTTATTTATAAACACTCAACGGACAAGCCTATCTCTTATTGAACTAAAGCACTCAATAACTGATTGAAGAGATAGAGCGCATATGTCTTTTGTGGTGAAAGGTAATAATTTTATTTTATTTTATTTGATAATAGAAAGGGTTTTAAAAGGTATTTAACTTTATTCCAAGTAGGGTTTTGAATGGTATTCTTAAACCTTAGATTTAGTAATAAGACATCGTGAAATAATGAGCTTGATTCTACAAATCAAACCTAAAAATCCAATGAAACAACCTCCTAGCAAAAAAGGTGCAGATTTTTATGAAAAAAATAAAAGATATTGTCGCAGGGTCAAACCACCATGTGCAATCTAAAGCAACGGATACCACTATGTGCAATCTAAAGCAATGAAGCAAAACAACATAATAATGAAAATGCTACAGTTAAAAATATATTTACAAATAAAAACTGCCCAAACCAAAAAAAAATTTCCTAACAGGAAAGGAGAACAGAGGAATCCTAACATCACAATCAACAAATATATCCAAAAAAACACATAATAGGAGAACCTCTAATGAGAATAGTCGATTTAAGAAAACAACACTAGAAATACCGACCAACAAAATCCACAACATAAAAATCATTGAGGAGATCTGCACAAGAAATTTAATGAAACCCACAAATCCCGTTGGAGCCAACCAAAAACGTTTCAAGAAGAAATGTTCTCATGTACAAGAAAAAAGAGATAGTAACATTCCACATCGCACCTGACAGGGAGAAGGGTAAGATCCTAAAAAAATAAGCGTTAGAACCTTGGGATCAAAGATACCACCACTGTTGGAACTGGAGAAAGAGATCTATGCAGACCGTTGAAGTTAGGAAACCCAATAGAGACATGAGGTCAAAATCTGAAAGCCACCGTAGCATAACAACCCACTTTCACCCCCAACTGGTTTGGGTTGGTATTTGATCACGTCTCCCTGAAACAACCATATACAACAAGAAATTACTGAACCCTAAAGAAAGAAGTACAAATCAACCATGAACCTACTTTTGATCAATAATATTATAATATTATAAGAAATTGTGTTTTAAAAAAATAAAACTTTAAAAACTTATTAGTTGGAAAGAAAAAAATCAATAGTCAAAATCTTATAGAAAGTTGTTAGGGGACAACATAAATGTTGGGGCTTTGGCTCTTCTTGAGGAGGTCTAATGTTCAAAGGGATGTGAGCAGTGGTGGGTGTGTGTATGGTTGTGCACTAAATTTCCTATTGATAAGCATAGTTGTTGACTTTACGAGTAGTCATGGCTAGGAAGAGACTGCTCAACCCATGTACATCAGTGGTAGGGTTTATCACATCACCCAAATAATAATAATAATAATATTACAGGAAAAAAGAAAATTAATTTTTAATGTTTACAAAGTTTTAATACAAAAATACATTATTTATTTAATATAAATATATTGCTTAAATTAATATATAAAATTAAAATATTAAAATTTATTGTATAAATTTATTTATTTTTATATTTAAACCTTAGATCTGAGCACGTACTATTCTTTTCTTTCACTTGACATTCTATGTTATCCCTTGATTTGAGGAGACCGCTTGGAGGGGATGGAGTTGTCAATATTTTCATGATGGACTTCTCTTCAACACTCTTCAACTCTCACACTATCTTAATCTCATTGTATCCCAAGTCATTCATGTTGACGTTGGGAAGGAGAAGTCATCTTTTAAACATGTTGATGTTAGGAAGGGAGAAGTCATCTTATCGATGCCTAAGCTGATGCTCTCATTTTCTTGGTTACATGTTAGAAATCCAATCAAAATAGTTTGTGACATTGATCTATGTCGAGGAGTTTTTGCAGTTCCTCTTTGACACCCCATTGGACTTACTGTTACGAACGTAAAGGGCAATACATACATGATCCCACTTGGTATTCCAAAAGTGGGAGCAGAACGTCAGAGGTTTTTTATCATTAAATATGAAGTACGTTCGAACAGAAAGATAGCTGAATGAATTACCTGCTACTTGTGTAATGCATTGCAGGGCGTCTCTCTTGCATTTGTAGTATAATGCCCAGAACTATTCTGTGCACCTGCATCCATGTCAGACCAGACAAAACCATAATAGATCAGATCTGTCCTCTACAAAAAAATAAGAGTAAAAACGATATCACAATTATCGGAGACTTACATTGGCCATCGTGAATTCGTCGCAGACCCCTGCCCCTGCGAATTCGTAAATTCGTCGTACAATAATGGGAAGCCAAATATTTCAATGATATGACGGTGAATTTTGTCATATTGATATGTGTATTGTCTGCTTATACTTTCAAACGCGTGTGAAATTGGGGTTGAAGTCATCGTGACGGTGACATCAACAAATCATTACTCCGTCAAGATTCCTAAAATTACATAACCGTTGAAAATTAATAAAATAAAAAATCGTAGTAATAAGAGATATGGAGCTTTTATTTTTTTAACACTAAAATTACTGAACCGTTGAAAATTAATATAATAAGAAATACTAGTAGTAAGAGATATGGAGTTTTTGTTTTTTTAACACTAAAGTTACTGAACCGTTGAAAATTAATATAATAAGAAATAGTAGTAATAAGAGATATGGAGCTTTTGTTTTTTAACTTTAAAATTATATCAATGGCATTGGAAAGGTTTTTTTTTACATTTAATTATATTAATTCGTATAATTTATTGAATGTTATGAGGTTTTATAATTTATTAAATATTATTAAAATTTAAATTTTAATATAAAACATATTATTCAATGTCTTACTATTAAGACATTAATCATAAACATTAACCAGACCACAAGACCATTATCGTCGATTGTTGATGATTGCCTGTGTCTAGTATTTTTGGGGACACGTAGGCCACCGACCTTGGCCAAGGACGTATGCACGGCCCACGGCACAACATATAAAAGCTAGGCAGCTCAAAGCATAGATAGAAATTATTTTTTTTTATAAGAAAAGTACGTTTGTCCAAACTTTTAATAAGCATTAGCCACTTTCTTAAAAATAGACGAAGTTTTTAATAATTGATTGAATAGATAAAGCGTTCAAATAATGATTTTTATAATCGAAATTAATAAAAATTAAATCCTTTAAAAAATTAAATAAAAACGAATTGATACGTGTCTATCTCATAATGCATCATATTGTAATAAGGATATTCGAGATAAGATTTACTGAGCATATATAAAAACTACGTACTTGGACTAATCCAAAGGAACCTCTTTCACCAAAACTATTTCATTACTCTCACTTTTATCTCTAACTAGAGAATGGATTGATCACTACTCCAAAATATAACTTGATACAAATGTTACACAGCCTCAGGTTTCCTCTAGCTCAACTACGAGTTTGCTCTCACCAATTGCATATTGAGACAGATCATCACCTCCCCAAAGATCAACATATTTGCAGATTGTGTAGTCTTGATGTGGAATTCGAGCATTTCATTTTCACCAGTGCTATCCACTACAAGATACGAGGTAGATATTATTACTTATTCAGAGACAACCATACACTAAAATATTGGATTAATTATGAAGATCACAGATGCATTGCCCTTTTCATTCGGGAATTATTCAATCTTAGAAAATAACTACTTAGTAACAGTTTGCAGAAGAAAATAGAATCCTGACTTATCACTTTATTCTTCCAGCCTCCAAAGGCCACGACCAGGAAGCGTTAGGGTGATCACATAGATACAACAAGATCAACTCGTCGTCGACTCCAACAAAAAATATCTACGACGACATCCAACTCTTATATCACTCACTTCTCTTTAGCCTTGAATGTTAGGAGTAATTATTGATCCACAGATCTTGTATATCATATGTCATTATGGTTACTATTTTTCTTACTTTATTTTCTCTAGAGTTGCACCAGACACTCATGTTACTTTGTTTATATCTTACTTTACAGTCCTATTAACCTCTTTTGATCACCGATACACATTAATATAAATTTAAATTCAAATTCTTATTAAGCTAAAAAATTATTGAAGAGATAGAGCGTACTCAACCGACAAGCCTATCTCTTATTAAGCTAAAGCACTCAATAATTGATTGAAGAGATAGAGCGCATGTCTTTTGTGGTGAAAGGTAATAAAATTAACTTTTAATATTTTTGATCAATAATATTATAATAAATTATGTTTTTATTAAATAAAACTTTGAAAACTTATTAGGTGGAAAGGAAAAAATCAATAATAGTTAAAATTTTATAGATATTTTTTAGAGAACAACTTAATTATTCAGGCTTTGGTTCTTCTTCAAAAGGTTTAAGGTTCAAACGGTGTGTATGCAAGGGTGTGTGTATGGGTGTGTGATAAATTTCTAGGGGGTGTGTATGTTCATGTGCTAAATTTTCTATTGATAAGCATAGCGTTCAACTTTACAATGAGTCATAGGGTGGGTGTGTATGGTTGTGCTAAATTTCCTATTGATAAGCATATGGTTGACTGCTCAGCCCATGTGTTTTGGTCTTAGGGCTTTATCACACTACTTTAATAATAATGAGAAAAAGAAAAATAAATTTTAATTTTTGTAAGGTTTTTAATATAACAATAAGTTGTTTATTTAATATATAAATATTTTGATTAAATTAATATATAAAGTTAAAATATTAAATTTTAATGTATAAATTTATTTATTTTTATATTTAAACCTGAGATCTTTTATTTACAATAGTAAAATCTTCAACATGTATTATTCTTTTTTTCACTTAACATTCTATATTATCTCTTGATTTGAGGAGGCCGCTTGGAGGGGATGTAGTTGTCAATATTTTCATGATGAACTTTTCTTTAACACTCTTCAAGGATTGCATAATTGTATGAGTGTGTTGAGTCAACAAGACCTTTTTAAATTGGAAGAGATTCAAATAAATTTTGAATTCAGTTCTTATGGTATGTGATGAGGGATTTGGTCAAATTTTATAGAGGTTAAAATCCTTTTTCTATTTAGGATCATAGGCTAGAAAAGGAGTTAAAGTTTTATGAATTTTAAGAAAAGGTATACTAAATGATTTTTTAAAATTAAATCACAAAAGAATCCGTATGTTGGTATATGCTTAGGGTTCATGGTCATATATCATTATAGATTAGGTGCTTCATTGGTTGCATTAGCAATATGTACTAGTTTGTTGTCATCTACCAAAATCTTGACAATAAAAAAGGCCTTAGGAGGTATATTGTATTTTCAAGGACATTCCATAGCCTATCCCCTACTTTCCTATAGATAAAACATACATTCAAAAATGTTAAGGTAGGCAACCTTTTGGTCACATTCAAACCTTGGTCCTTTCAACTAGATACACTATTGGAGTTTTTCATCTAGATCCATTTTCATGTAGGTAAGGGGATGAACGTAAAAGGTCAAGAAGTTTTATCAATTATTTTTACATCATATGACTCTCCTAGGGTATTGGTATTTTATTTGAGAAAGGTTTTAAACACTAAGTTTAGAAAGGGAAATTACAAATATTTCTAATAAATAATCAATGACCCCATTTCTATTCCTTATTTTATCAACTTGCCTACTCTTTCATGAAACATGAGAGGCTTCTCTGTTAAATACATGAAGCATAGGATCAGGAAGGTTGTTGGCAATCATAAACTATATATTATAATATTGCAATACATAAAATAGATGGTCTAGAAACTTGACATCATAGTGCATACTATTTGGAAGCAAGGATTTTACCTCTCAACAAGTCATCAAGAGGGGTCAGGGGGTTATATCCTTTGTTATATGACATGGATGCAAAATTACTTGATCAACTTGTGTGAGGATCCTCAACATGGATTAATTTAACCAACATTTGCATTAAGAGGATACCTCATTAGGATTTACTCAATTTATACATCAAATATCAATAATTAGAGAACCCAATTGTGGAATTGGTTGATAATTAATCTTCTATCAACTTAATGGATTCTAAAAAGAGACTTCAACATGGTCATAAATATTAGTTTACACTATCTATAATTGAGGTTAACTATTGGTTAGTATAGAAAAATAAATTATGGTTGTTTGATATTATAAAAACCTTGTTCCAAGAATATATAAAACATTGTACATATGTCATAATAGTAATATAAGACCTAATTCTAAATTCAACATAATTAAAAAGTTTCATTTCTCACATTATTTTTCAAAAAAAGGCAAAAAAGAGGTATATATAATGTTTTATTACTAGGTTATGACAATTTTAGACCATTTTCCACTTTTATCCATTTCAATATTGATGTTCAAACTAAACAATTTAGTGATCTTCCTTATAATCTCAACACTTCACTACTTTAGGACTTTGAATTTCTATAAGGTATTGCAATAGTGTGGAAATGATCATGAACACCCCTATGGTAGGGATGGGTGGGTTCTATGGTGGAAAAAAGACATTAAAAGACTAATCATGTTTGCGTTTGGCAAGTGGAAATCCAAAGCTTATAGATTAGAATAAAATATTTTATTAGTATCCCTATCTAAAACAAAAAAAAAAACCTATGGAGAATCCCTTATCTCCTGTTTGCCATAGCTATGAGGAAATAGTAGAAAGAAACTTAATGATTCTAGAAGATACAATGTGAATGGTGCTAGGATCAGATCTAAGATTTAGTGAATGAAATTTAGAAAAAATATTGAAGTTTTTTAAAATTATATCAAGCATAAACACAAACAGGAATTGATCTTAGAGATAAATGATGACCATGAGAACCTTAAAGTGGAGGACAACTATATTACAAATATTTTTATCTCCTAATTTAAGAATATTGTTAAGGATGATAATGTTGTGCTGGATAAAATGCTCTTGCACATTTTTCCATTTGCATACCATGCAATCTTAACTCTTAAAAATGAAAATTTCTTAGTAGTACTCTTTCATTTAAATAGTAAACAAAGCACTTGATTTTGTTTTGTATAAGAATAAGGGTCATGTCCTTAATGGAATACTATCAATAATTTTCAAATCAATATAGGATATTATTGGGTTAGAGCTTTTTGAGATGCATAAGGAATTGGATAGAAGAGGTACCCTAGGTACATTGATCAATCAATGCCTTATTAAATTCATACCCAAAGGATAAAAAAAAGATAGAATATTGATTTGGAGGCTTATACCATTGTTGAACACAACCTATAACATTATAGCTATGGTGTTGGCCCATAGAATCAACCCTATTACCTAACAAATTGTTTGATCTAAACAAACTAATATTCTAACGTGTAAATTTATCCTAGACATCCTTTTATTGACCTAGAAGATCTTGAAGTGGATGGTAGAGTTAGGTCAAGATGTGTTCTTCCTTAAATTTTATTTTTATAAATCATATAATAGGATACAATACCTCTTCACTATCCAAATATTGTAGTGGTTTAGTTTTGAACCTAACTTCTACCATAAAATTTTAGTACTTTTCATTCATGCATCTACTAAAATGATTGTTAATGAGTTGCTCTTTAGCCCTATAAATTTATGGCACTCTATAAATAAAGGATTCCCTTTGGCTCCTTTCCTTTATGTAATCTTATTCAATGCTTTAGGATATCTATTTAAAAGAATTGGTCAACCTGCTCAAAGGAATTACCTTTTGATGGGGTGTTATGATTGTCATTTTATTTCATGGATGATTATCACCTCTTTCTTAGAAACAATGGGGAGGAGATTGAGAACAACTTAGATCTACTAGAAGCATTTTTGTAATGACCCAAAAACAAGCAAACAAAAAAATACAAAAATAGAAAAAGTTTTTTTTTATTACTAAGGAGAGAGATTCATGAACCATTCATAAACCCCTAACCAAACTAATATTTACCTAAAGTTTAAATCCCCTAAGTTTTCTTGAAAGCTACATCTCACGAGGTACCCTAACACAAGTCCCATCTGTGTAGGCGTATCATGTGTTACCACAAATAAGCCTATCTATCTCATCACTCTTGATGAGCTAGACTTATCACCTTTAGTTCAATCGAAGGTATACATGCATCACCATACCATACACAAGCCATTATGTGTAGGTATGCTATGAGTATTGTGAGTTAAGCTATCCATATCATCTACACGATGAGCTATCTTAACTCAGATGTAGTCTCTCCATAACTTAGACATTAATCTCCCTAAGGGGGTCTCAATTCCCTTAGGTCACCTATGTTCACCCTAAGGGGTCCTTAATTCCCTTAGGTCACCTCTGAGTTCACCCTAGAACTCTACTCTTTGATTTTATTACTAAGCAAACAAACAAGTATACATCTAGATACTAAAACAAGCAAAACATAATTATTAAACATACAAAAAATAAAGGAAGAAGTAACACTAAAAGAGAATATCATCAACGAAAAGAGAATCAATTACATATTATAACCAAACATGGTAATAAAGTAAAAGTACCTTCTCTAAACCAATAAACAATTATTACATATAATCATGTATGGCAAATCCTCCATACTTCAAAGAATATTACATTAACTGCATCAGGGATATCTCCCCACAATTCTAATCTATTTGAGCATAAGTAAATCAACATAAAATACAGTTACCTATACTTTGATTCCATCGAACTCCTTGCTCCTCCTTGCTTCCCATTGATTCTTTGAGGATAGTAGGGGATCAGGGTACTCATGGTTTAGGATAGGCATGCCTCTAAATGCATCTAACATTTACTTTACCAAATTGCAACTATACAAAATTCAATTAAGTTTCCAACCATCTAATGCATAGTGGATATTATAAAAGAACCTTTACTTTTACTTTCACCTCTCAGGTTCCCTTAGAGAGTCATCCAACATGCACTACTTAGATCAAGGTTTAACTTCAATCAAATCTAATCATGTCTTTAAAGCATTAAAGTCCCATACCTTTAACCTCTAAAACAATCCTTCATTCATTCACTAAATCAAAGCCCCATAACTTCAATTCAAAGAATAAATCTAACATCCTTTTATTTCATAACTCCAATCAAATCTAATCATGTCTTAAAGCATTAAAGTCCCATACCTTTAACCTCTAAAACAATCCTTCATTCATTCACTAAATCAAAGCCCCATAACTTCAATTCAAAGAATAAATCTAACATCCTTTTATTTTATAACTCCAATCAAATCTAATCATGTCTTAAAGCATTAAAGTCCCATACCTTTAACCTCTAAAACAATCCTTCATTCATTCACTAAATCAAAGCCCCATAACTTCAATTCAAAGAATAAATCTAACATCTTTTTTTTATAACTCCAAAAAAATCTAATCATGTCTTAAAGCATTAAAGTCCCATACCTTTAACCTCTAAAACAATCCTTCATTATTACTATATCAAAGCCCCATAACTTCAATTTAAAGAATAAATCTAACATCCTTTTATTTCATAAATCAAAGCTTCCCTCACTTTGATCTATATGACCTTAATAATTTATTTATTAAATCAAATACATCATATCCTTCTATTTAACACTAATTAAAGCATCATTCTCATATTTTATTAACATTATTTCATTTAATTAAATTTTAAGCTATCTTATTTTTATTATAATCTATGTCATCATCTTTATAACATAATTATATTTTCTTTTGAAGCACTTAAAATAAAATCATCACTTCATAATATTATTAATCAAAGGTTCACAATATTAATTAAAGATTCACACTTTAATTAAAATCATCACTTCATAATCTTATTAATCAAAGGTTCACACTTTAATTAAAATCATCACTTCATAATCTTATTAATCAAAGGTTCACACTTTAATTAAAATACCATAAGATTAATCTCCATGATAGTTTACCAAAGAACCTAGACCAACACGATTATGCGGCAGGTACGAATCAACCTAGGTAGGGAGGTCAAACGACTGCTAAACTTAGTGAGTCCAATAGATGGTAAAATCGGGCACTACCAATAGAGGATACGGAAGAGATATCCACCCGAACTACCTTGAGTAGCCAAGCACCTAGTGCACTTGGCTACATAGCTAAATGGATGCTAGGTTTACTCCTCTACCACCACTAACTATCCCAAGTGGGATTGAGCTCGCGTAGCAGCAAAACTCCCTATCACTTGAATGTACCCAGTGTAGTGTTGAAGAGCATGGCGGTCTGGGAAAGAGAGTAGGAGGTCCTAAAGCCTTGCTAAAATAGCTATGGGGCATAAAAATACTTAATGATTTCATTTTCCAAAGGTTCGAGGAACCTTAAGGTCTGCTACAACATTTTGAAAAATGTAGTCAAGCACATAGGTTTGGATTTGTATACGGGTTGGACAGTTATAACAATGAGCATTCACTTACTCCCAACCCTACACAGGTGCCTAGGTAAAAGCATCTATTTATTTGAAGCCAATACAAACTCCAAGCTTACAGGTGGTTTTCTAGGGTGGATGCGACATCTCAAGGGATGAGAAATCACAGTAGAGAGGCACTGGTTTTCATATGATAAATATACAGAGGATGAAACGATGCCTTCCAAAGCTTAAATGATGGTAAGGGTCAAAACTTCAATGCATTTAAAAACAATGAATGTCTCTCAAAGGATGCCCAAGCCTTAATTAAATTTCGTCTACGTTTTAATAAAAATAAGGAGATTTCAAACCCTTAGCAAGAGATTATCACATTACAGGAGGTTTAAACCAGGTATCTTACTCATTCTTTCATCACAACCAAAGCACATATAAATGGATTAAACTTAGAAACCTCCAACCTTAGTACTCCTGCAAGATAGACTCTTGTGGCTTCTTTGTCACTCCTCTTCCCTTGCTCCTTGCGTGCTCCTTCTCCAAGATCACCCGCTCCTCATTTCTTTCATTTTGTGCCTTCTTTCTTACGTGCCCCTCCATCCTAGATGGCATGTCCACCGTCCTACTTTCTCAAAACTTGTGCCAACCTCGAGCCTCCTTCCCTTTAATGCTTCCCTTCCAATCTTATCCTCCCTAGGGTGGCAAGCAATTCTTTTATTCATTATTTCCATCTTTGGAAATAATAGTACCCTATGTTATATAACGTAGCCTGCACTAAATAGAGGGAAAAGGACTTTTTAATATATTTAAATATAAATAGTACCTTCCTTTTAAAATATCCTTTAAATGATATTTTATTATCATTTAAAATATATTTCTTCTATTTATAAAACAAAACTCCATAATTGTTTTAAAATAAATAATTTCTATTTGATTTTAAATGAATTTTCATTCATCATTTAAATTAAAGTTTATTAATGAATTTACATTATCATTCAAATAAACTTCTTTAATCAATTTAAATGAATTTTCATTTATCATTTAAATAAAGCTTATTAATGAATTTACATTATCATTTAATTAAAACTTCATTAATTAATTTAAATGAATTTTCATTTATCATTTAAATTTAATCAACTTTTCTTCATAAAATGATGCTCTATTATCACTTCAAAATAACAATTTATTTTACGCATCCACATACATATTGTAAAATGTTCTCCTATTGAATTACAACATTATGTTACTCAAGCCATGATGTAGTAAGTGATGTAGTAAAGAGCAATCAAATTTACACAACAACAAAGAGGGAGTCTTTCCATCAACCCAATCACCTATCTCAGCCAAAGGATTTATGATAGCTACTAGGCTATCAACTAAGGCTCAAGGTGATCAGTTATTGATGATTATCCCTTCCGATAATGCATGCCTATATGAAGGTATCTATCCATGTTACCTCCGAGTTACCTTAATCATCATTTCCCTTGATCTTAAGTACCCTCATTTCTGGTGGATGCTTCTACCTTCTCCACCTATGAGCGTACCTGATCCTGCACACTTGGAAATATGTTAGCGATAACATGCCCTTCTAAATCAACTAAACATCATATAGTTGGTTCAATTGTTCAAACTAGGTATTACCACATCATAGGTTAATACATTGTTTCTTTGTGCCAAATAGTCCACTAGGGAGGGTCATGACATCCTCCCCCACTAGAATTAAACATCATCCTCAGTGTTTCTAGTTTATTTTTTTAACAAAAAATAAAAATTATTACATTATATAGCTTCAAACAAAAAGGGAAAATATTTTTGCATAACTTCCACTTTTCCCAAGTGGCATTTCTCTTAGAAAATTGGTCCCACTGGACCTTACATTGCTCAAGAGTCCGATTCGCATAGACTTAGAATGAAACTCAAGAATCTTCACTGGTAGTACTTCAATGGCCTCCGGATTTACCATCTACAAATTAGAAACATCCCACACATGTTTAGGGTCAGCAACATATTTCCTAAGCAAGGATATGTGGAAGGTGTCATGGATTTTGGATAGGTTGGGTGGTAATGCAAGTCGGTATGCAACTAGACTGATATTTTCTATGATCTCAAAGGGCCCCACAAAATGTGGATCCAAATTTGTGGATTTGATAGCACTTTTATTTGGCTTAACCCTTAAGAACACCTTATCTCCAATAGAATACTCTCTTGGAGTCCTTTTTAGATCTGCATAACTCTTCTGCCTATCCGCAACTTCTTTAAGTCTTTGCCTAATTACCTTTAGTTGATCTTCCATCACCCTGACCATTTCTGGCCCAATCACAACTCGGTCTTCTAGGTTATCCCAAGACAATGGTGTCCTACACTTTCACCCATACAAGGCATCGAAAGGTGCCATTCCTAGTGAGGAGTGATGTCCATTATTGTAGGTGAATTCTACCAAAGGTAGACAATATTCCCAATGAGACTTGTGATCCATGCAGTACATGTGGAGCATGTCTTCTAGAACTTGGTTTACCCACTCCATTTGCCCATCTGTCTCAGGGTGGTATGCTGAACTCATATTCAGTTTCATACCAACTGCACTATGAAGGGATTTCCAAAATTTAGAAGTGAATTTGGAGTCTCTATCTGAAATAATTACCTCAAGAAATCCATGCAATCGGAATACCTCTTTGAAAAATCTTCTAGCCACCACCTGAGCATCATCCTTGGTATTCCCTGATATGAAATGTGTAACCTTAGTCAATTTTTTGACCACTACAAATATGGCATCATGTTGATATCGGGTTTTGGGTAAACCTACTATGAAATCCATGGATATAACCTACCACTTTTGCATAGGTACATCATGCAGATATAATTTTCCTATAGGATGCTAGCATTCTACCTTAACTTTCTGACATTCAAGGCATCGAGCAACAAAATCCATGATGTCCTTTTTCATTCCTACCCAAAAGAAGGTTCTTTTCATGTTTTCTCTCATTTTGGCTCCTCTAGGATGAGTAGAATAAGGAGATCTATGGGCTTCTTGCATTATTAATTTCCTTAAATCCCCCATTTTTGGTATGATGACCCTTCCCTTATAACACAAAAGGTCATATTTCATACTAAATTCCTTATTTCCTTCAGGATCTCTATTCATCTTAACTTGAATTTCTTGGCAATACTCATCCTGAGATTGCTCCTGTCTCACTCGATCCATCAGGTCCATGTGAATTTTAGTTATGGTTGTTATATATTTTCTTCTACTCAAAGCATCAACTACTTTATTCTCCTTTCCTTTTATGTACTCGATCTTAAAATCATACTCAATGAGAAATTCAACCCATCTCCTTTGTCTCGCATTGAGTATAGGTTGGGTGAATATGTACCATAGACTTTGATGGTCAGTATTTAATTCAAAGGGTCTTCCCACCAAGTAGTGGTACCAAACCTTTAAAGCATGCACCACTATAACTAGCTCTAAATCATGCATAGCATAATTAAATTCATGCTTTTTGAGCTTCCTTGAAGTATATGCCACTACTGACTCCTCTTGTGAGAGTACCCCTCCTAACCCTTCTAATGATGCATCCGTGCATACTAAAAAGTCCCCTTGTGGGTCGGGAACCTTTAGTATTGGTGCGGTAGTAAGCTTATGCTTTAATAATGCAAAGGCAACTTCACACTTTTTTGACCACTTGAATTCCTTTCCCTTCTTCTGAAGGTTAGTTATTGGTCTAACTATCTTGGAGTAATCCTTTATATAACGTCTATAGTAGCCCGTTAACCCCATGAAGCTTCGCACTTCAGTCACATTAGTAGGGGGTGGCCAATTCAGGATAGCCTCTATCTTCTCTGGATCCACAACAATTCCTTTTTTTGATATGATATGTCCAAGATATCATACCTCTGGAACATAGAATTCACTCTTAGCCAGATTTCCATAAAGTTGATTTCTCCTCAACAATTCTAACATGATCCTGAGATGTTTATCATGCTCTTCTCTATCTCGAGAGTATATAAGGATATCATCTAGGAATACTAGGACAAACTGGTCCAAGTGTCTTCTAAACACACTATTCATTAAGTTCATGAACGCAGCTGGGGCATTAGTCAGTCCAAAGGGTAGAACCGTAAACTCATAATGCCCATACCTAGTCTTAAATGTCATCTTGTGAGTGTCTTCCTCACGTATTCTTAACTGGTGATATCCTGATCTTAGATCGATCTTAGTGAACACCTTGGCATATTTTAGTTGATCAAATAAATCTTCAATCCTAGGTAGAGGATATCGATTCTTGATTGTAGCCTTATTTAGCATCCTGTAATCGATACACAATCTTAAAGAACCATCCTTATTTTTCACAAATAAAATTGGTGCACCCCATGGTGACACACTTGGTTTTATCAAACCCTTCTCTAATAATCCTTGCAATTGAACCTTTAGTTCTTGCATTTCAATAGGATTCATCCTATATGAGGATCTATGAATAGGTTCAACTCCTATCATAAGATCAATTATGAAGTCAAATTTCCTTACAGGAGGTAGTCCAGGTAAGTCCTCTAGAAATACATCCTTAAAATCCTATAAAATTGGATGTTGTCTTAGTACTTCTCTTTTCTTATCATCTTCCACTTCATTAAGTTTTACTACATACACTATTCCTCCTCTCTTTAGGATCTTTTTCAATTGCATAGCCAACAACATCTGAGGTTTAAATGTCCCTTGTTTGCTATGAATTTTTAGTCTCCTCCCACCTTCTTCTGAATACTCAATCCATCGATCTTGAAAATTGACCAAGGCTTTATGAGCCTATAGCCAATCCATCCCTAGGATCACATCAAAGGCATATAGGGGAGCTACATATAAACAACATCCCATGGTCCCATTAGATAAAGTGACTTCTGCCATAGGATAACACTGGTTCACCGAGTAGGTCTACCCAGAACCATACTCAACCTTCCACCCTTGAGCCAAATATCTTGGCCTTTTCGACATAGTCCTTGCTAGACTAGAAGAAATAAAACTATCAGTGGCCCCACTATCTATCAAAATGTTTACTTGTTTATTAAAAACCTTACCTTTCACAAGCAATGGGGTGGCTTGTCCCTCTAGCTTCTGCTTTCTGATTGTGGCATAGATCCGATGTTCAGGTTCCTTTCCTTTTGCATTAGTTGTGCTAGTCCCTGATCGATATGGACACTGATTATAAAAATGAGGTCCTCAAAAATTGTAGCACCCCTCCTTGGGTCCTTGCTACTTTTTAGGTTTTTGATACCCTGTCTTAACTGTTGGAGCTAGAGCTTGTAACTTCTGTGGTTGAGGTTTTGTATTATTGGGTTTGTTATCCTTCTTATGAAAGTTCTTTTTGAACTTCTTCTAGTTTCCATTAAATTTCTTCTCAAGATTTTGGGGGTTCTTAGCCTTTCGATCTTGATCAGCCTCCCATTTTACAAACCCATCACTATTCCTCTTCTTTAGTTCCTACCGATCTTGCTCGGGTAAGGTGCCATATTTATAATAGAAGTGTGACTCTACTTTCTTTGCTAGGTCATACACCTTTTGCAATGATTTAGGCTCCTGCATGTCTACATCATGCTTTATCCTAGACTCCAATCCATGAGTGAACTTGTGAACCCACATTTTCTCATTATAAATAGGTACATATTTAAACAATCTTACCAAATTTTTGTAGTACACCTCCACTATGTTGGTTCCTTGTCTTAGACTAGCAAACTCCTCAAACTTTAGGGCATAAAAATGCTCTATTAGGAATATTTTCTTAAATATATTTATAAATTCTTCCCATGGAGTGTCAATAGGTTCAACCTTAGTTTCCTCATAGTGGGTTTCCCACCATTCTAGAGTAGCCCCTTCTAGGTTGATCATGGCCCAAAGTGTTTGGGTTCTTGATGAATAGCCTTTTACCATAAAGTGAACCTCTGCTTCTCTCAGCCATGCTTCCACTGCATCCCCTTCACCCTCCCCATAAAACTTGGAGATACTAATATTTTTCATGTCCCTAGATATTTCCTTTTCTACCAAGGCTCTAGCTTGCACTTGCTCTATAGTTAGTCCACTATCTGGACCAACCTCTGAGCCTCTAGCTTGCGAATTCTGGTTCGTAGTTATTTCTAACAATTGTCTTATCTGATCCTGCATAGTAGTGATCGTAGCGGTGAGGTCTTCTACCTCCCTATTGGGGCTTATTGGACCCCCATCATGGTTTCCTTCTTCGACATTACTTTGTCAAGTTTGTCTAGGTGTAGGCCTCCCTCTTCTGGTCTTAGGTGGCATCTTAACCTGGTTCCATCCAAGAAAAGAAGATTAGGTTACAGTTTCATCTTAAGTTGTATCTCTAATTCAAGCCATAATATAAAGTTCTCTTGCTAGATGCATTAATAATCTAACTAGGGTAATATCCCAGGCTAGGATGTGTCATCAATACCGAAGCCCATACTAAGGTATCCTAACATCCACTCACCCTTGAGGTTAATTCCCATTAGATTCTAGCAAATAGGGTATTCTAGATCATCCCAAATTTAGCCTATACTTTAAGCAAGCCTTCATTGGAGACATCTAATTCCCTTTAGCACACATAGAAGCTCTATACCCTCGTACCTAGAGCTCTGATACCAAATGTAATGACCCAAAAACACACAAATAAAAAATACAAAAATAGAAAAGTTTTTTTTAACTAAGGAGAGAGATTCATGAACCATTCATAAACCCCTAACCAAACTAATATTTACCTAAAGTTTAAATCCCCTAAGTTTTCCTGAAAGCTACATCTCACGAGGTACCCTAACACAAGTTCCATCTATGTAGGCGTATCATGTGTTACCATAAATAAGCCTATCTATCTCATCACTCTTGATGAGCTAGACTTATCACCTTCAGTTCAATCGAAGGTATACATGCATCACCATACCATACACAAGCCATTATGTGTAGGTATGCTATGAGTATTACGAGTTAAGCTATCCATATCATCTACACGATGAGCTATCTTAACTCAGATGTAGTCTCTCCATAACTTAGACATTAATCTCCCTAAGGGGGTCTCAATTCCCTTAGGACACCTATGTTCACCCTAAGGGGTCCTTAATTCCCTTAGGTCACCTCTGAGTTCACCCTAGAACTCTACTCTTTGATTTTTTTATTAAGCAAACAAACAAGTATACATCTAGATACTAAAACAAGCAAAACATAATTATTAAACATACAAGAGAATAAAGGAAGAAGTAACACTAAAAGAGAATATCATCAACGGAAAGAGAATCAATTACATATTATAACCAAGCATGGTAATAAAGTAAAAGTACCTTCTCTAAACCATTAAATAGTTATTACATAATAATCATGTATGGCAAATCCTCCATACTTCAAAGAATATTACATTAATTGCATCAGGGATATCTCCCCACAATTCTAATCTATTTGAGCATAAGTAAATCAACATAAATACAGTTACCTATACTTTGATTCCATCGAACTCCTTGCTCCTCCTTGCTTCCCATTGATTCTTTGAGGATAGTAGGGGATCAGGGTACTCATGGTTCAGGATAGGCATACCTCTAAATGCATCTAACATTTACTTTACCAAATTGCAACTATACAAAATTCAATTAAGTTTCCAACCATCTAATGCATAGTGGATATTATAAAAGAACCTTTACTTTTACTTTCACCTCTCAGGTTCCCTTAGAGAGTCATTCAACATGCACTACTTAGATCAAGGTTTAACTCCAATCAAATCTAATCATGTCTTAAAGCATTAAAGTCCCATACCTTCAACCTCTAAAACAATCCTTCATTCATTCACTAAATCAAAGCCCCATAACTTCAATTTAAAGAATAAATCTAACATCCTTTTATTTCATAACTTCAATCAAATCTAATCATGTCTTAAAGCATTAAAGTCCCATACCTTTAACCTCTAAAACAATCCTTCATTCATTCACTAAATCAAAGCCCCATAACTTCAATTTAAAGAATAAATCTAACATCCTTTTATTTCATAACTTCAATCAAATCTAATCATGTCTTAAAGCATTAAAGTCCCATACCTTCAACCTTTAAAACAATCCTTCATTCATTCACTAAATTAAATCCTCATAACTTCAATTTAAAGAATAAATCTAACATCCTTTTATTTCATAACTTCAATCAAATCTAATCATGTATTAAAGCATTAAATTCCCATACCTTTAACCTCTAAAACAATCCTTCATTCATTCACTAAATCAAAGCCCCATAACTTCAATTTAAAGAATAAATCTAACATCCTTTTATTTCATAAATCAAAGCTTCCCTCACTTTGATCTATGAGCCCTTAATAATTTATTTACTAAATCAAATACAACATGATCCTTCTATTTAACACCAACTAAAGCATCATTCTCATTTTTATGAACCATTCTTTCATTTAATTGACAGTTTTAAGCTATCTTATTTTTAATATAATCTATGTCATCAGCCTTATAACATAATTATATTTTATTTTGAAGCACTTAAAATAAAATCTACGTCATAATATTACTAATCAAAGGTTCACAACTTTAATTAAATATTCACAACTTTAATTAATATAACCACTTCATAATATTATTAATCAAAGGTTCACAACTTTAATTAATATAACTACTTCTTAATATTATTAATCAAAGGTTCCCAACTTTAATTAAATATCATAAGATTAATTCCCATGATATTTTACCAAATACTAAACCAACACGATTATGCGGTAGGTACGGATCAACCTAGATAGGGAGGTCAAGCAACACTTGGGTTTCTTCTATCAAATGACTGTTAAACTTAGTGAGTCCATAGGTGGTAAAATTGGGCACTACCAATCGGGGTTAAGGAAGTGGTATCCACATGAACTACCATGGGTAGCCAAGCACCTAGTGCACTTGGCTACATAGATAAATGGATGCTAGGTGTTTAGACTCCTTTTCCGCCACTACCTGTCCCAAGTGGGACTGAGCTCACATAGCAAAAGAAACTCCTTTTCACCTAAATATACCTGGTGTGGTATCGAAAAGCATGGTAGTCTGGGAAAGAGAGTAGGAGGTCCTAAAGCCTTGCTAAAATAGCTATGGGGCATAAAAATACTCAATGATTTCATTTTCCAAAGGTTTGAGGAACTCAATTCCTACTCTTCTAAAAATGTATTCAACACACTTATTTTATACTTTACTTTTATACAAAATCACTTAATCCCATCCCTACAGAATCCTATACATCTTTTTCCAAAAACACTTTTTTTCTTATTATAATTTTTATTATAATAATTTCCAACTTCTTTTTTAATATTTATATTTTATTTTATTCCTTTTATTTTCCAAAGGTTCAAGGAACTCAAGGTCAACTACATCATTCTGAAAAATGTATTCAAGCACCTAGGTCTACAATTTGTATACCTGTTAGACAGTTTATGATAGTGAGCCATCACTTAATCCCAGCCCTACACAGGTGCCTAGGTAAAAGCATCTATTTCTCTGAAGCCAATACAAACTCCAAGCTTACAGGTGGTTTTCTAGGGTGGATGTGGCGTCTCAAGGGATGAGAAATCATAGCAGAGAGGCACTGGTTTTCATATGATAAATATACAGAGGGTGAAATGATGCCTTCCAAAGCTAAATGATGGTAAAGGGTCAAAACTTCCATTTATTTAAAAACAACGATTGTCTCTCAAAGGATGCCCAAGCCTTAATTAAATTCCATCTATGTTTTAATCAAATAAGGAGATTTTCAAACCCTTAGCAAGAGATTATTACGTTACAAGAGTTTAAACCAAGTCTCTTACTCAGTCTTAAATCAAACCAAAGCACATATATCGATTTAAACTTAGAAACCTCCAACCTTAATATCTCCTGCAAGATAGTCTCCTGTGGCTTCTTTTGTCACTCCTCTTCCCTTGCTCCTTGCATGCTCCTTCTCCAAGATCGCCCACTCCCTCATTTCTTTAATTTTATGCCTTCTTTCTTACGTGCCCCTCCATCCTAGATGGCCCATTCGCCACCCTCCTTTCTCAAAAACCGTGCCAACCTCGAGCCTCCTTCCCTTTAATGCTTCCATTCAAATCTTATCCTCCCCTAGGCGGCAAGCAATTTTTTAATTCCTTATTTCCATATTTGGAAATAATAGTGCCCTATGTTATATAACGTAGCCTGCACTAAATAGAGGGAAAAGGACTTTTAATATATTTAAATAAAAATAGTACCTTTCTTATAAAATATCCCTTAAATGATATTTTATTATCATTTAAAAAATATATTTCTTTTATTTATAAAACAAAACTCCATAATTGTTTTTAAAATAAATAATTTCTATTTACATTTAAATGAATTTTCATTCATCATTTAAATTAAAGTTTATTAATGAATTTACATTATCATTCAAATAAACTTCTTTAATCAATTTAAATGAATTTTCATTTATCATTTAAATAAATTTAATTAATGAATTTAAATGAATTTACATTATCATTTAATTAAAACTTCATTAATTAATTTAAATGAATTTTCATTTATCATTTAAATTTAATCAACTTTTCTTCATAAAATGATGCTCTATTATCACTTCAAAATAACAATTTACTTTACGCATCCACATACATATTGCAAAATGTTCTCCTATTGAATTCCAACATTATGTTACTCAAGCCATGATGTAGTAAGTGATGCAGCAAAGAGCAATAAAATTTACACAACAATAAAGAGTGAGTATTTCCATCAACCCAATCGCCTATCTTAGCCAAAGGATTTACGATAGCTACTAGGCTATCAACTAAGGCTCAAGGTGATCAGTTATTGATGATTATCCCTTCCGAAAATGCATGCCTATATGAAGGTATCTATCCATGTTACCTTTGAGTTACCTTAATCATCATTTCCCCTGATCTTAAGTACCCTCATTTTTGGTGGATGCTTCTGTCTTCTCCACCTATGAGTGTACCTGATCCTGCACACTTGGCAATATGTTAGTGATAACATGCTCTTCTAAATCAACTAAACATCATGTAGTTGGTTCAATTGTTCAAACTAGGTATTACCACATCATAGGTTAATACATTGTTTCTTTGTGTCAAATAGTCTACTAGGGAGGGTCATGAAAATTTTCCTTTTTTTGAAGCCAAACACTCTCCAAGCAATATAGAATTCATTATGACTTGATAGTACCTATGTTTATTGGATCCTAACTTGACAACTACGTGGGAACAATCTATGATTAAATTTTAGTGCAAGGTAGATAGTTGGTTCACCAAGAACCTTTCTCTAATTAATAGGCTTCATGTGCTAGAAAATATTTGTTACTAAACATGTCCATTACTCTTCTTGTTGGATCCCTAGTAAAAACCACTACTTATAGTTTTCTTGCTCTATGAGAATCTTTATATGGAAAATTTGGGATGGAAACCATTAAATTAAGTAATTTTAAATTAAAAATACACTCAACCTAAGAGCATAAGTGTCTAGGTCTTATTGACCCCTAAAACAAATGCATCAACATAATGGCAAAGTGGGGAGTAAAATTAATAGTTGGTAATGGCCTTTGTAAAAGGCTAATCATATTTTGTTTCCAATATACATACTCTAATGGAGCTTTGCTAAGAAATGGATTATTTTGATAAAAGGTTAAAAGCTACCCATTTTACTATTCATCGCTCACCCTTAGCATAATGCTTTTAGAAAGCTTGATAGCAGGCTGTTGGTCTCTTGATATTTCATTTTACTCCATATATTGGAACAAATTGGTTCTCAATGGTGATAAACCTATAGATTTGGACTATTCCCTTAAAATTATGCTTTTATTCAAAAAGAAAAAATAGATGGTTCATTGAATTATGGTATTTATGTGAGAATAGTTCAAAATTGTATCCTACCTTCAAGAATCAATTCAACCTCCATTCTTACTTTAATTTTTTTCCTTGCTATATAGATCATTGTCAATGATGAATTAAATTTTAAAATATCCACCACTTTCAATGTAATAATATTAAAAAATGGAAGTGGATAAATGGAAAAGGATTTTCAATCTATGGGAAAAAATATTCTATGGGTCCCTCTCCTCCAGTATTAGTGGGCTCTATATTTGATGATAAATAGAAGACTAGTTTTCTAGAGACTTTTTTGAAAGCATTAAATGCCTAAAACTAGTGATTAGAAGTCTCAATGCCCAATAGACTCCTAACCTAACATCTTATCCACCCAAAAGTCAGCTCTAGAGTTTAATTAATAAATTTTGGTTTGACTTCTACTAATTACACTATATGTGGGAGGCCTAAAACTATAAAGCATCTCTTCTAATCTTATAAAATTCCTAGGACAATTTGGGATGATGTAAATAGTAGTTGCTTGCCATTTTTTATAAGAAATTTAAATGAAAAGAGACCTTGCTAGGGTATTTTAAAAAATTCCTAAAGACACTTGATATTGATACATGTCTATTTTATCCATATCTATGTTTAATTTAATGCTACAATGATACACCTAATATTGAAATTTTACCAAATTTACCCATATTGCATTTTTTAGCTTAGTGCATTATATACAAAATTCCATAGCAAGGGAAATAGAAATAAAGAGGCAAGATCCAAGTACAATCTATACTTAGATAGTATTGGATAATAGGGAATCCTAAAAACTAAATTTTTGGTAATCCCCTTTATAATAACAAAACTCAGAGAGATAAATAAAGAATTGTGGCATTTGAAGGTATGTTTGGGTATTTTTTCATCATTTCTATAACACCATTCCTTTGAATTCTCCTTTTTCACTCTCACTTGGTGCAAGAAACAAGACCCCTATAAAAGTGTAATTGGGCATTTCAAAAATATTTCTACAATACCTTCTATAGTATTTTATTTGTTACATTAACAAAAAAATGGGATTATAATATTTCTTTTTTTCTATAAAATGGAATTAATACTTTTTTTCTTATAGCACCCTCTACCTCTACCATATAGCTTCAAGAAATTCTCATAAGAATATTATTTTAGCCAAATATGCTTTTTATCATCTATTGCTATAATCAAATACCTATAATACATGCTTTCTCTAGGTGAACATATTCTACAAGACTATTGGGATACCACTTTAATGCTATAGAACCCAATAAATAAAAATTCATTTTTTTATAGAGATGATAATTTCTACATAACCTTTCACATAGAGTATTGTTTATCTTGTATCCAAATATTTTGTTGACATTGCAAAGTCCATGCCCGCATCTTCTTGGTGATTTGAATATTAGAAGGATCATTTCATGTTTCCATATCACCACTACACAAAACTCCACTTAGCATCACATGCCACTGATATAGATAATTAAAAAATGTAACTTTTATCCCTTCCATTGATTATTCATTATCTATGTAGCATATGAATTTTTCTTTCATGCAATGTAACAATGATTTTATATCTTCCTTACATGTTGATTCATTATTCTCTTTGGAATATTAGTTGATTTAATGTAGTAAATGTTCTAATATTAAGACTTGAACCATCAACCTTGTCATCCTAACCAACCATATTTACTCATGATTTCCTTATTATGGGTCAATCCCATCCATCAACTCTACTAACCCTATTAATTAATTTTTACATTAAATTCAATTGATACAACCAATCAAGAAGATTTAAATATGAAGGATCAAACTCGAAATCATCACTTGCCTCCTTAGATAGATTTTAAGTACTCTAAAATAATGCATCATACTCAACATACCTTGAATTTGGAAAACAAGGTGATATTGGTGGTGCTACCCATGGTGGGGTCAAATCAATAGATAATGGACCTCCACTCAAATATAAATATGATATAATGTTTATAGATCCTACTATAATATCTAAAGGAATAATTGAATCTAAATATATCAAAGGATAATAAGAGTCATCCACTAAAAACTCAAGTGGTGGACTCAAAGAAGCACTTGGAAGGACCTCATAAACAATCACATCTCTTTGCATCAAGACCTCACACCTCTAATAGTCGTAAAATATTATATGCATTTAAGGTATTTAAATACCCCATAAAGATGCATATTTTATTCTTTGGTGTCTTCTTTCAAAAATATTTGGGTATTTGATCCCATGCTAAAGAACCAAAGATATGAAAATAAGATACATCTATCTTATCTCCTACCAAACTATCAAGAGGCGTCATGCCCTACAATGTCCTCATGGAAATCCTATTGATGATGTATTTTGTATAATTGACAAATTTATGATAAAATTTGGGTCCCATACCCTTGACATGTATCATATACCGTGTCATTCCCATGATCACCTTGCTCTTCCTTTTAGCCATACCATTCTACTCAAGAGTATAGTGAATAGTCCTGTAATATGCAATACCATGAAAAGCCAAAAAAGCAAGAAAGGCATGATTATGTATTCACCTCCCATATCTATCTTGATATATTTGATGTTTTTTCAATTGATTCTATACAAAAGCCTTCATGGCCTTAAATCTCTCAAAGACCTATTCTTAGTGTTACTAATATACAACCACACATATCTAGAAAAATTATTAATAATAAGGAGCAATTAACTATTTCAAGAAAGATATGGTGTACCAATATGTTCACAAATATCACAAATGAAGTCCTTTTTTATATTTGCTTGCATTACAACCAATCTATTTCTATTTGATAAGATCACATAAATTCCACATGATATTTTCATCAAGCGTTTGTTCTTTATCTTTGTAATTATTTCTTGTTTTATATTCTTCTCTATAAATATATTAAAGGTAAAAAGTGATACATATATGATCTTTGACTATATCAGCAAGCATTGTAACATCTTTCTCATTATAGTCAACTACTTTATCGAGATGAAGATATATAAGTTTTAAGTTTCATCATCAACCTCTTTGAAGATTGACTATAAATATTTTGGACAAATATCTCTTTTCACAATAGTGTGTATCTAGTACTTAAGAAATGCATATTCATCTTAAGAATCATTTTATTATGTGTCAAGTATTATATATTTATCTTGTTTCTCTATTCTTTCTTTAAAACTATTTTGATTTAACATTTTTTTCCTTGTCTTTTTGGCCATAACAATTTCATATCTAGTTTTATATGCTTTATCCATATTTTATTTTTTCTTCTTGGTGTATATTTATGATTTTGAGATGATGAATATACTTCTTGAAGTTGGTGTGTAAAATATGGTTAAAAATATCCAAAGAAAATTGTCCAGTTTTTAATATGTAATAGCATCCAATTTTCCTTATCTTGAGATAAAGCGCCTTTTATATCCCTTACCAAATTGAAAATCAATAGTTACTCCTTTATCCATCATTTGAGAAACTAAAAGTAAGTTATTGGTATTCCCTAGTGCATATAGTACATTTTATATTATACACTCTACAAAAGGTAACTCCAGGAAAATTGTTCCTATTCCTTTTATTTAGTAGCTTCTATTATTTGCCATTGTCACTAGCCAATCATGTATTTCTTGAAGAGTGTCAAACTAGTGTATATTACCAGTCATATGGTTACTAGATGTAGAATCAATAAACCAATCATTATCCCTAATTTATTCCTTAGTGTGTATTATCAATACCTTATGTGCTACTTTTGGTTCTTCATCATAATCTAACTCAAGTTCTTCTTATGCCACATGTCCTTGTTGTGATGTAGAATTTGATATATACCCTTGATTTTTTATTAGTGAATTATTAGAATATCTGGATTGGTATTGCTCTTGTTGCCTTATTTGATAAGGAAATCATGATTGATTCCACTTATTCAAAGCATTATATTTGTAGAACCTAGTATCACAATCTTCTTTCTCACATATATGAAAGTATCTTCTTCTCCATTAGTTTTTCTTTGTGAATAATATGAGTATGAAGTAGTAGTACCCTTGGTATTTCTTTGGTATATCTTCCAAGAAATGAGAGCATGGTTTGAAGAACCATCTCTTAGTTTATTTTCTAGTTCATGTTGTTGAAGTACATTGAAAAGCTATTCAAATGATACTCTATAGCTAGAAAGTTTCAAAGAGGTTATCAAAATTCTATATGAATTTGGTAGAGCACACAATGTTGGATAATATTACATTATTTGGTACATGCTAATGTACCCCCATGGTACCTATGGTACAATGTAAATATTAGATTAAGGTTTGAATCTATAGTTTAGGAGTGAGATTTATATTTCCTTTTTATGTAAGTGTCTATGTGTAGGATATGCATAAGTGTCATGTAAGTAATAGTGCAAGTATGTAATGAGAGAAAGTGCACAAGTTTTATGTAATTAAGTGTACAAATATGTAATTTGAGGATGTGCACAAGTGTCATGTATTAGGTGTGCATGTAGAAGTGTAAGTGTCATATAGAAGAGTGCAAGTGTCATAGAGTTAAGTGTGCATGTAAGTAGAGAGTCAAGAGTCATGTATACAAGTGGCAAGATGAGAATCCAAAGGACATGTGAGAGTTGTCATATGGAGAGAAATAGTCAAGTAATTGAAGAGTCATATTGTATGGCTATATTATGGATTCAAAGCTCCATGTATTTTATCAAATAATATCACATTCAAGCATTAATAATATTGAATCTTGTATGCATATTTTGATCAATTCTACTATAAGTTTCTTCATGTTATTGCATGAATGATTTTGGCCATTTTTTATTTGTATTTGATATTTTTATGAATGTTATTATTGTTTATATTGACTGACTTATATATTTATTGCTCTTATAATGGATTCTACTAAAGTCTAGAATATTAGGACCTAAGATAATATGACTTAAAAGCCAAAATACAATACAATTAATACTTATAAATTATCATCAATTTTTTCTCCCAAAGTGTTTAATTTTACCTTTAATTCTATAATATTTTGAAAAATATGTTCTAGAATTTCATTGTCTTGAATCTGTAATGTATATAATTGGGATTGTAAACGATGAATATTTGCTTGATTTTTACCTTCAAAAATAGTGTATAGGATATCCCAAGCCTATTTTGATGTATTAAATTTACTAATGTAAGGTTGAATTTTATCAATTATTCCTAATAATATGATTTATTGTGTCCTATAGATTTTTAATCACAATCTCTTTGTGCAACTGGTTCTTCAAGACATATTTCATCTCCTATTACTATATCCCATAGACTTTCAACTACAAGGATAGTTATCATTTTATTTTCTCATGGAATAAATTTTAGGCCTCTTAACAATTGTGACTTAGAAAATTAATATAGGAGTGGTCATTATCGATGTTTTCTTATGTGTCCCTAATTAATATTTAAATGCAAATATATTTTAAAATCATCTCAACTGTAGGAGAATTGTCCTTTCAATGCACATATATTATTCTATAGTTTAAAGAGTTTAAACTATAGAACAATATTTGAAATTCTCAAAGTATCCTTTCAAATTTTAAAATAATATTTAAGAGATTTGAACTTGGGTATATCCATAGTTCTAATCCGGTTTCACACAGGTACTTTCAAACAACTCCACGCAAAAATTATACGTTCTTTCTTGTCTAGTACACATTCTTATCCAGAAGCACACATTTCTATTTGTCTATTATGCATGCTCATGAAGAAAAAATTTTGGCACACAACCTTTGATCCTTTGAAATATTCCAATGCACAACCTTCGAATATTGGATTTCAGCACACAACCTTTGAGTCTTGGAAATATTCTGACACACAACCTTTGAGTCTTAGAATAATATTTTGGTGCATAATATTTTATCGTATTTTATTCTATTTCCTTGTCTTGGATATACAGAATGCATGTAGAGAATAATAGTATCTATTTGGAGACCACTCTAATAATAAAATTATTTTAAATACATGATGAAGTGATGTTTTGGAAACCACTCTAGCAATGAAATTCCTTCACATCCATGATGAAGGGGTGTTTCAACTTCTTAAAAAAATTCTAGGTTAATGATAATCCCTTGAGATATCAATGCTACCAATATTTCGATGAGATTTTAGAAAATTATATGATCTTTAGGAATCCATATTTCCTTGCACATATTCTTAAAGAGTATTATAAATTTTATAGATTGTACTTTGATAGTAATGGTGATTCATTATAGCACTAAAATGCTTCAAGACTTCTATCTCAATAGACAAATATGAGAATATAGTCAATGTAGAACATGTCCTCTTAGATTAAGGGTGTCTAAAAGCTAGAAATATAATACTTTTTGGGGGACTCAATATTAAATAGATATATGAACTACTCTCTTACTCTCTTGGGAAGGAAGAGGGCTAGGTGAATTCTTAAGTTTCATTCTATTGAGTCTTCAAAACTATTATTCATTTGGTTCAACATTTAACTTTTAAGCATCACAAATCTATTATTTTATGTTGTCTTCCTAGTTTCTTGTTCCCCATAAATCCCCCCAAAAAGAGGTTTTCCCTTCATATAACTATATCCCAATAAAGGAATTGTGTAGTATTTATTAATCATGCTCTCATATCACATGTTGGGAACAAATTATAAAATATAATGATTTAAAGATATCTCATTGATCAAAATATATACTGCAAGTACATTATATTTCTTACATGATGGGCTTGTAGGAAAATAATCCTATGGAAGTCATTAAAGTAACTAGATAATAGGAAATCCTAACTAGAAACTTTTCAAAATTTAATTAAACATAATATGGAGGATAATATGCAAATATACAAAGTATGACATAAAACTATTATAAAACTATAGCCTAAGACTTGGGTGAATACAACTATTGTGTATTGCTATAACATCCACACATATTTAGGTTTTCCAAATTATAATCATGTGATGCTTATTGAATGTATATTTTAATTATCTACAAATAAATATTCTATCCCTATGTTCATTTGCATAGGTTAAATATTTTGATCTTATTCCTATTGGGGTCCCTCTATTTTTCTATGGCTATGTATTTTACAAATAAGTGAAAATTAATTAATTATACAACAACCATTTCTTTCTCTCAGGATTCTTTCATTCCAATTTTCCACATGATAAGGCATAATTAAATAAAATATTACTACAATAGTTCAACATATCCACAAGAAAATATGCATCCACTTTTGGAGCCTTTAGTAATACAAAGATCATAGATTACTAACCTATTTAGATTTTTTAAGACTATTTTGCATCATGTGCTAAATGAATCAAGCATATCGATACAGTAATATGCAAACAAGTAATTATGCCTAATAACATATTATAATAATTTTTGTAAGTTTTTTCATTGAGTGAAACTATTTTTGGTTGAGTCTTATATCCTCAATGTTTCAACAATTAGCTTTATCAATACTAAATAAAAATTATTTTTTTGCATTCACATTTTGTTTACTAAAATCAAGCATGCAAGGATCATTTTATACACTAATTAGTTGAAAATCATGGTAATTATTTCTCACTCACTTTAACATCCATATAATAATTTCATACATGGTTAGAAATGACTCCTAGAGTGTCTAAAAAGGAAGAAGTCTAAGGTGAACATTTACTATACTTAATACTCCAATTAGACATTAAAATATTTGTTGTCAAACAAAATCTATAAATTTTTAAAATCAAATCATCTTATGAGAGCCATGCCTAATGTCATCTTTTAATATGAATACAATATTTCATTTTTTTGAGAGGAGGCTTCTCTATTCAAGGAACTAAAACTATAATAGTTTTAGAATTAGCAAATCTAATTTTGATCCTATTATAATCATGATGGAGACATTGATAGGAAAATTTTCTTTAATGTATGTAAAATTACAATAGACAAAATAATAATATAACACCTAACTAGATACAATAATATCAACCATGATACCAGGCATTGAAGATCACTATACAAGTTCACCAAGCAAAAATAAAGTAACCAATTGGGTTCAAAAATTTCAACCCAAATTATGTATGCAATCATATACTTTCATGTATTCAAAATAAATAGGTATATAGTTTCTCATATTTCAATCCATCTAAAGTATTTTAAAATAATTCAAACTATTAACTCATAAAACATAAGCAAATAAATTAGCATTTGGAATTTACATAACATGTAAGCAAAGATATTATTTGTAGATGTAATAGGGTCCACTACCTTTTTCAAAGCATTACACACCATAAACCCAATTAGATCATAAAAACAACTTCTAACACCAAAAGGGATTTGAATATTTACAATGAAAACTCAAATATTATCCGTGCTTGAAAACTAAGAGATAAACTTCATGAAAATCAATACATATATAATATTATTTATAGTTCATCCTAGTTTAAAAATACAAAGGTAAAAGTAATATCCATAAAGGAATACTTAAAGCTTGTCTGAATTTTTGAAATTAGAGCTAAATATATTGCATAGTACACACTTATAAAAGAAAACATAATGTCCATATATATTTTCAAATGAGAGACATACTACATTTAAAATAATATCCATTTACCCACATGTTGTAGGTGAGTTGAAGAGAGTAGGTAAATCCTCCAAGGGAGGTCCTTGGTTCGAATATCCACCCTACCAAACCCACATTGGGTAACCAAAATCTAGTTGATTATGCTGGTGTAGAACCCCCTGGTCATGGTTTCTCATACCAAAGCAGACCTGCAAGGGGTTTTTCGCTAAATTAAAAAAAGAATACCCATTTCAATAATTATTACTTTTAAATTGAATCCTCCTTTCCAAAGAGATGCACATATTTTTTCTTGTCTTTTTTCCTTTATTAAGAAACCCTATATAGTAAGATGTCTCAAATTTTACAGATGAAATCTTTATAACAAATACAAATGAGTTCAAAGCTTTCCCAAGAAAGCTTTTTAGATATTTCAAGCTAATATTCTAACTAGAGATATCAAGACTTGAACTTATTTATGTAGCAAAATTTCCTCCAAGATATTTTGATAAAGCTTCTTCCTTATGCAACTAAGTGTGTACCAAATGCATCTATCCTATTTTTAAAACCATATAAGGTAATTATAAGGAGCCCATTGAATGTAATAGCCCAAGAAGAATGTTGTCACACTTACACAAAAAAAACAATTTTTATTATCGTTGTAGGGATTTATATCCTACTCACTAATCCTAATGTTCATATCCAAGCAAATGGAAGTACCTTAACAAAATGAATAGTATAATTAAGCATGAAGTGGTCCAGTTCTAAATTGTAATTCTTTGCACACAAAAATAATCAAGGTAAAAAATATTTATTTTATATTACCATAAATCAAGGTTTATGCCCTAAGTCAACTTTGACCTAAAATGATGGCTCAAACATTAATTTGTACATATATTTCCATTAAAATATTATTTATTTCCATTTGTACATTTGTACATTTATTTTCATTAAAATCAAAGCTACAAATTTCTAGAGTGATAGATAGGGTTCACCCTTCTACGTTTTGATATTTATTTTAATACTATTATAAAAAACATTATTTTTTTCATATGTTCAAGACACAAAAGGAGTTTTCAAATCAATACTTAATGTTTTCACAAGAAACATAAATTCCTTCAAGAATTCAAGCATGCCATGCTAGTATCAAATGTAAATTTGTTAAGATTCAATGTTTTTTTTCTTTGCATTATTCTATATTAGGTATTTCTAGTACACGGGTTGCCTTCTTTAGGAATAACAAACTCCTAAGCATAATTTTCCTATACCACCTATATAGACCTTGTGAAGGGTGGTTAGATCACATTCCCTATCACATGGACTATGATGGTGGTTATACTTTATCCTATACTAACCTTACAAATCATGTGATAATTGGTTTGCACAACCTATAAATACCTACTATGATGTAATAATTCCTAACATTCCCCTCTTATTACATCATAGTCAAAAAATTATTTTTAGGTATTTTTACTTTATGGAAATCTAAGGGTAGAGAGATAAATTTATCCCCCTTAATGTATACTTTCCTACTTTGATATTTAGGAGTGTCAGGTACTACCGATAATGTACTTCAATATATTTTGTTCAATGCATACATGAATTCAATACTTGAATTGTGGCTTCTTATTTTCTTCAAGTGAATCATGTGTTTTCTCAATGTGGAGGATCTTCATCAAGTATTTTGAGTACATCAATTGTTGATGAAATCAACTATTCACCTACCTCATAGACTTGTTCCCATTTTTTCTTGATTAATGTCTTCAATGGAGCTAATATTAACTAATTATTGTCTTTTCTTCTTCTCTACATTTGTTTGATCATGATTTTACTTGTGATATACAATGGATTTCTGTTTTCTTTGGTGATGTGCTATTATGCATCCTATGTCAATCCTTGAATTGATTGGTTTCCAATATTTTTTGAGTGGTGCTATTGTGTTGAACTATTTCCATTTTATACTTTGATCATTGTTTTATGTTGAGAAATTATTTACCTTTTGTTTCTTCATTATCATGGCATTTTTCATATGAAGGATATATTTATGGAATGTAATGTATTCATGATTTCTTTGAAGTGCTAAATATGACTAAATCTTGTTTCTTTGTTGAATATATTTCTTCTTTGCTTTATTGTTTTATTCCTAAAATTCTTCTATGGTTGGTAAAGAATCAAACTTTGATTGTATATATTCACTTTTAAAGATTTGGTTCTTATTGTTCTTATTTGCATTGAACCAATAGAAATTTTCATGATTTGAGTCTATCTGATTTTCTTGAACTTTCATTTTTTTATTAGATATAAAAATATAGGGGTTTTGAAAGGCTCCCCCAAAATTTTACAAGGGAAATACAAAGACAACCATAAAGAGAAGGCAACCAAAAATAGTCATATAGAACCAACAACAAAACAAGAACAATGTAGACTACAAAACACTAAGAGGACTTAGAAAAGACAAGCTCCACCAAAGAATATCAACACAAAAAACCAAATACAAGGCTTAGTATTACGAAGAGTCCTTAGATATGATGAGAATCCCAACTTAAAAATGATGCCACCAAAGGGATTTGAAAATAAAGAATCATCACTAAATCCAAGATAAAGTTTTCTCCTTTAATATCTATCAATATCCAATCCAAAATACTGACACTCAATAGAGATCAAAACATTAAAATGAATCTTCATTTTGCACAAGATGAATGACCTCCCAGGGAAATACCCTCCTCCAGAAATTTAAACCAAATTGCAAAAAACCTAAATTTGCCAAAAATTTGTTGTCTTATTTCTTTCTCTGAAAGTAAATTAAATATTAGGGATTCATAATGTCTCAAGCATCTTATCATATCACACATCATGTTTTCAATACACCAATTTGTATCCTATCTACCTAGAATGATATTGATTATGTTTAAATAATCTCCTTCAAAAACAAGCTTCTTTTCCTCAAAGGAGAGAAGAAGAAGTTATCCCTAATGATCAGCTCTTACTTTAGCAAATTGGCTTGATTTGCAGCCCAAATTCTTAGCAAACACAAAAATAATCCCACCTTTATCATTCCTTAAAATACCTCCAACTCCAACTAGGCCTAGGTTTCCTTTAGATGCTCTATCAAAGTTAAATTTTAACCAACTAGTCAGAGGAGGATTCCAAACAATATGGTCTCTAGATTGATGGTTAGTTGAAGGAGCAATACCTCTTGGAATACCAATTTGATTAGCAAGAATAAACTCCTGAGTAGGGTATTTATTTTTTGGAAAATAAATACGAGAGATATTTTATTTGAGAGCATGAAGGATTTTATTACTCACTGACATAGAGTCGTAAGAGAAATTCTTGAAAGCTCATTTGTTCTTCTCTTTCAAAATTCCCCATAGAAAATGGGGAAGGAGAAAAGCCCAGAAATTTTTGCATCTTTTGCTAGATAAAATACCTAACCATTTCTCAAAAATATCAACCAAAGACTATGGAAAGACCTAAAAAATTCAAATTGATTACAAAAGGATCCAAAAGACCATAAGAAAAAGGGGTAATGTAAGAGAAGATGATTTGGATATTCTTCATTTTGGCCACAAAGATAGCACCTGTTAACCAAAGTAAGACCTCTCTTTTTTAGGTTTTCAATGGTTAAAATTTTATTTTGAATAGATAACCAAAGGAAATTTTTTATTTTAGGAGTCAAGGCTTTAAGATAGACTTGTTTATTGGGGATCCAAAAATCACTCTCTGAATCTATAATTATGTAGGATGATTTGACAAAACATTATCCATTACTTTCCAGAGCCCATATTGGAGAATCACAATCATCCCCATGAGGAATAACTTGGAATCACAACCTATTCCATAAATTTTGCAAAGCATTTCTAAGATCTTCGTTAATATTATGAACAACCAACTCCTTCCAACTCTTTTTCTCATTCAACTCTTTGATTAATTCAATAACCTTCAAAATTGTTAAAGGCTCCAACATAAATCTAAATAGGGTGTATGTAGGAGGATTGGAAATAGGATAATACAAGAGCCAAACATCATTATAGAAGTTAATCTTATGACCATTTCCTAGTTTCCATATTGACCCTTTTTTGATGATATCATTTTTTTAAGATAAGATCCTCCAAAAGGCCAACCCAAAGGGAGAGATATGGTCCTCCAAGAAGGAAAGCCCTCTATTAAAATATTTAGATTGAATCATTTTATTCTAACTAGAACTTTTAGAAGTGATTAGTCTCCACCCTTGCTTAGGAAAGAGAGCAAGATTCATATAGGTTAATTCCTTCAGCCCAAGGCCACCTATCATTTTTCTAGAACATATAGGATCCCATGAAACTAAGTGAAACCTCCTTCTATTTTCAGATCCAAACCACATATAATTATTTTACATTTTTTTAATTGTGTTAGCAATTTTAACAAGAATCTTAAAGATAGACATAAAATAAATAGGAAGTATTTGAAGAGTAGCCATAACTAAGAGGGACTTACCAGAATGACTTAGCAGAGCTTCCTTCGACCCTTCCAGTTTCTTATGCATCCTTTCTAAAATGGGAAACCATAAATATTCTGACATTTTCCATGAACATGGGCATACCTAGGTAAGAAGTAGGGAAAGAAGCAATAGAGCAACCAAAAATACCTACAATAGCTCTTTGCCTCATCAAGGGCATATTAAAAAAGAAAACCTTGCTCTTCTTGATGTTGATTTTTTATCCCATAGCCAGCTCATATAAATTCAAAATATGCTTAAGCACTCTAGCTTGGAAAATAGATGCTCATGTCATTAAAGCATATAATTCAGAAACTACTAGAAGGAAATAGGGTTTAAGTGATTTGTAGGTTTGATTCCTTTGATAAGCTAAGAATAAAAAGTCGTAGTAAGAGCTCTTCCAAGAGTTCCAACTAGAATAATAAATAAGTAGGGAGAAATTGGGTCACCCTACCTCATTCATCTTGAAATTTTGAAATAGCTAGTCGGAGAACCATTTACCATGATAAAAAAACTTGGAGTGGAGTAACATTGTTTTAGAAGGTTCACCTAGCTCAAATTAAATCTGAATTTGATTAGCACCTTTTTCCAAAAAATTCCAAGAAACCTTTTCATAAGCCTTATTCATATCCAATTTTATAAACATACCAGAATTTCCACTTTTTTGTATGGAAAGTATCAACTCATGTACAATTTATTGACCTTTCATTTGTTTGGATTCATGTCAAACATTATTGTGATGTACTTATGCAACAAATACATATTCCTTTTTTTTATATTGATATTTTTTTTCATTCTTGAATTGATTTTCTTTAGCTATATTGTTCTATTGTGCTTTCCTCTAACTTTGATTTTTATTTTTAAAATATGACCTTTGTTGTGGGTTCAATTCTCATGAAAGAGATTAATTTCTATGCCAAAAACCTTCATACTATTTCCATTTCTTTCACAATGTTCACACATCTTTTTCATGTATAGGTACTCCTTTAAGAGTCATTCTTTTAACTCTAAAATATCTAAAAATTATTTCTTTGTTGTGGAGGTCCCATACTTCTTCTATATGGGTACTTTCCTATTTGAATTGTAACAAGTAATTGTTCTTATACATCACCTATATGTGATGCCTCTACTTTTTAAAATAGGTTCACCAGCTTCTCAAAGCTTGGTGTTTACTTAGTAATATTTTATGTAGTCACAAAAATACTATACTTAGAAGTTGTGATCTCAAAAAAATAGAAATTAATATTTCATTGGATAAATTTTCTCCAAATGCTTGTAAATATGCACAAAGATCTGTAATTCTCCTCCTAAAAGCTTCTAGTTTTTCTCCATGCTTCATTTTTTACAATGAAACTGATTTTGGAGGAATAAGATTTGATTTTGATTCTTGGCTTCAAACAATATTTGTAACTTTTCACATGCTTCTTTGGTTGTGTTAATATCTCTAATGTGTGTTTGAGTCACATATGCTACTCTAACATAATGATGAGTCTTGCCTTTCTATATGCCTTATCAAAATTTTCTCTATTTTCTCCTTCTTTAGTAGGACAAGTAATGCTTCAATCCACTACTTTTCAAACTTTCTCAAACTCAAGCTATGACCTATTTTGGTATTCCATGTGGCATAATTATTTAACAATTGAGAATCTAATAATAATAATTTTGGTGTTCCATTAGCCATAGTAAACCTTTACAAAAATTGAAATTTTCTCTTTCATTGAATCCCCTTTGATTTTTTTCCAACGAGTATATATATTCCTATACTCAATTTTCAATTGATGCTTCAAAAATACGAGAATGAATGTGTCTTGCTAAGTGAGGTAGAGGGAAATCTTCTTCCTCTATGAAATATTCTTTGGAATATTCATTTTTTTTATAATTTTAATTTGTTTTCCAGTAATTTTTCTTCTTTTTCTTTTGTTCCATTGTTTATTCTTCTTCTCACAATGAATGCAATATTCAAAATTTTAAATAGTGTTCTCCTCTTGAAAATAATAACCTAACCTCTAAAAAAAAATACTTAATAATTTAGTTTACTTTTCCTTTCTTCTTCTTCAAATATTTGAAAATAAACCTTTCTTTTCAACTTAAAACTTTTGCATATATATATATATATATATATATATATATATATATATATATATGTATGTATGTATGTATGTATGTATGTATGTATGTATGTATGTATGTATACATACATACATACATACATATATACATATACATACATACATACATACATACATACATACATACATATATATATGTATGTATGTATGTATGTATGTATGTATACTTTTCTTAAATATTTTTCAACCAATATTTGTTCATTTTTAATATATTTTCCATGTGTGTTTGGAAAATACATATAGAATGTATCTTTTCTTGAAATCCTCCCACGGAATGGAGACTGAAGACTTTTCAAGTCTTATGAGCAAGGCATGATTTGGTAATCTTGAGCGTGATACTTGTTTGTGCAAGAATAAAATGATATTTGTAGCATGAGTGACGATATTCCCATGAGGGATGGGATGATGATATATTATAGCAAGTTCCCTTAATATTTAGTATGCAAATAGAGCAATTGTACAATTTTATGATTATAATTGTATAACTTTTCAAAATGTACAGTAGTTGATTGTATGGTTACAAAATGTACAATATATGAATGTACGGTCACAAACATACAATGACATTTAATTGTATGATTTACCAAAACTTTCAATTTTCTAGAAATGTTCAATTAGAAATTACTTGATTTCTTGGTTAGTGTAGAGGGGGAAACCGCCCTACCACGTACAATTCCCAAACAAAATGTTGGATCCGCAGGGAGAGAACCTTTTGTGGGGTGAACCATGGGGGTATGTTGTACTCTACACTCGGTTCTAGGGGGAAGGGTTCACCAAGAATGGTTTAAGGACTCGCTCCAAGTCCTCAGGATATTCAAGAATGTTTGATGTATTCAGTTTTAAGAAAAACACCTAAGTTTGGCCTTTCTAGATCTAAGCTAGGAAAGATAAAGGACAATGCAGAAATCAAAATATAACAACTAAAAATAGAATGCAAGCATACAAGAGCTAGCCTAAAATGATTCTTTATTTTGAATGCTCACTAATCTAGGGTTTATTCCAGAAAACCTTTAAAGCAGAAAATACACAAAATAAATGCACAAAAATTATCCCTAGATGCAAACTAAATGCTTTTCACTTTCAGATGCCTAAGAATCAATAATTAGATCAGATCTTCAACCAATAAAATGATTAGAGCACTTATCTAGATTGGTGGTTGATTTAGCTTTTTCTTCCTCTTGTCCAATGATATCAAAAATACTTATTTCTGCAAAATAACTCATAAAACACTTGAAAATGGGATTAGTATTAGGGGGCCTACTTAGGCCACTATGTAATAGTCCTTGGAGGCGCATCAGTCAAGCCCCCTAGGTCCTTTTAGATGACCTTTTAAATAAAAGTGAAAATTGACCTTTGGATAATTAATCATAAAACAAAAATGTAGTAATAGAAAATAGAAAATAGAATGCAGCAGTATGATCTAGATGCCAAATGGAATGCAATAGTGAAAATAGAATCTTGAAGTTACCCCTGGTGTGCTCTCGGGAAAATTTGCACCTCGCCTGGAGCGGGTATGATAACGCAGTAGCAAAGTCATCCTTGCCTGGATGGGGCATGATTTCGCTTTTGCAGACTAGTTTACCCTAATCTGGGCAAGCGAAGTCATGCCTCGCTAATGTCGGGTGCGATATCATTGCAGACTAATGAAAAATAAAAGGTGAATGCAAGAAGATAAAATAAATGTTAGAAATAAAGTAAGCAAACCCTAATGGACATCATAGAAGTAGGCAAAGAATATTGAAGTATCCAAGTGGGCACTCTATCTCTCCGAACCACACCATGAATCCACCAAGTCACACAACAATCCAATCCAATCCACGCAATAGAAGATCAAATCTAAAATTTGCACTTTGAGGTTAGCTTGCAGTAGAAGAAAGCAAAGGAAGAAGAGTGAGCTATCATAAAAATTTTGAGCTTAATCAATAATCAAAATTTCACATTAAGATCACACATCAAAAACTTGCATATGATTAAGCAAGAACATCCTTCCTTTTATAGATGAAATCGAAGGGAAAATGGTGGGCAAAATAAACCCAAAGCCAACACCAAAACATGTTGGAGGGTTTAAACCTAGGTCTAAGCGGGCCAAAAAGAATAAAATTAAATTAAATTAAAAAATAAGTTAAAACAATGAAGTCACGCCCCATCCTAACGGGGCACGATATCACTTGTGCGAAGTTGCACCTCATGAAAATGGGGTGCAATTTCACTAAAAGATAAAAGAAAACAAAAAGGAGGGGCAAAGAGGTCTTCCCTTGCTCTTGGCAGGGGTTGAGGACCTCTTAGGGGTTACAAGGAAGATTGCCCACTGAAAGTGGGTCAATTTTTCGTGTCTACATTTTACCCCCTCTTTGATGCATTTATGGCCTATTAAATGCATCAAAGAAAGGATGTAGGCACACACACTAGGAAAAGCAACAAGCAAAAATGGGGTGGCCGGGTTAGAAGAAAGGAGTGGTGCAAAAATGGTGTCATTCTAGACACTTTTAATTTTGCACACAAATCGAGGCATTAGGGACATTAATGCCTCTATAGGTCGAGGTGCCCCCTCGAGTTTTTATGAAAAACAATGTTTCATAAAAACTCAAAAGAACTGATGTAAAAGAAGAGAGAGAGAAAGAGAAAACCAAGCAAAAAGGGGTAAAAAGAAAAAAAAAATAGGGTTAAAAAGGTAAAAAGGGTAAAACCCTAATTCATTTTTACCGTGAAGAGGAGAGAAAACAGAGCTCTGGGAGAGAAAAGACGATGGCGCTTCCAGTTCACCGAGCGATGACCGTGAGGGGCGAGGTCGGGGCACGAGAATGGGTAAGGATCACTTTTGACTCTCCTCATGCATAATTTTACCTCATTTTTCGCAATTTGATTAGGGTTTTGAGGGATTTTTGGGGAAAATCACCGTAGAATCCGATGGATTTTGCACCACGACCCGGGCGTGACTTTATGTCCTAGCATCAATTTTGCATCGGATAGGGTGCAGTGAAATCGCACCCAGAAGAAACTGAATGTGATTTCATGAAGTCACACCCAAAAAACAACGAGTGTGATTTCACAAAAGTGTAGTCATGTGCCCCAAAAATGGGATGCAAAGTTTTGGAAACTAGAGGAAAAATAAAATAAAAACAAAAAGAAAGAAATAAAGAAAGAAAAATAATGTAATAAATAAAACAATTAAACCCGAAGTACAATTTTTGAATTGGAATCTTCGTATGCTTAAAATTAAGAAGTGATGTTGAATTAATTTTAATTCCTTTAATTTTATTATGGAACTGATTAAATTTTATTTTGTGAATGCAACTAGGTATTCTCGAGAGTCGAGAGTGGTGGGCAGGGGCTCTGGTAGATCTGGATGCTCTAGGGTAGGCAGAGAGGGCCAGACTAGAGGTGGTGGGGCTAGACCATGTGGTGAGGATGCCATGGATAGAGACAGATAGGGTGATGTTGACCACCCTAGCAGAGAGGTGGTATCCGAAGACTTCCACTTTTTGGTTACCGATAGGGGAGATGACCATCACACTGGAGGATGTGTGGTAGATTTTGAGGATCCCCATCAGGGGGAGAGAGGTCTATGGAGCATGAGGAAAGGTGACCACTCTTCAGTGGTTTTCTATAGGTTTCACCCACCAGGTGCGAGAGGGCACCATAGCAGTTGATGACCTGGTTGACCACTATGGAGTGGACCCTCTGACCATGGTGCTCTCAGGGGTTGTGGCTGGTCTCTTGACATGCCACACTAGCAGATGATACTTGCCATGGGTACTAGCGGGAGTAGTAGTAGACATGCGACATTAGGGGGTTCGATTTGCATGGGGCCCTTATGTGTTGGCTCGCTTATACAGGATGTTGTACAACATCGTGTATAAGCGGCGTACATGACTAGTTTGTACGACTTTGCTCTAGGTGTGGTGTTGGGAGCACATCATGATGTGGAGACCATTAGCACTACCAGGACCATCACCCAACCTGGAGCGACCAATAGCATACAGATGGTCGAGATCCCTGGAGAGGACCACGAGGGCCTATGTAGGGAACCTACCACTAGCTAGGTGGGTGATCGATGAGCTTCGGGATACACAACTCATCTGGTAACCATGGAGGCTTCACCCTGGCTGGGTAGATGATAGGACAAAGTTGGCGAGGGTGAGGAGGATCATATGGCTGAGGTCAAAGAGAGGAGAGCTAGAGGTATTCAGGTTTGATTGAGTCCTATGGTAGTTCGAGATCTTATAGGGAATCCTAGACCTAGGGGACTACTGGTACCGAAGGGTGACCCGAGACCTAGTAGGGGTTGGAGGTGAGCTAGACCTCACTAGATGGGTTGAGGAGGACATAGATGATCCTCCTTACGTCGACCTAGGGGTAGGTGATGTAGGGGTGGCCATCGGGTATAGGTGATGGTATAGAGGAGTCATGCCCTAGAGGATCTCCCTGCCCATACTAGTATAGAGGTGCTAGGTGATGGACCTAGGCATGCAATAGGTATTCTAAGAGGTAGCTCATAGGGCCATAAAGAGGGCATATTAGGCTCCTATTGTGTCGAGATAGAGGCTGACATGGGTCCAGATCTGGGTGGTAGAGGAGATCATCCTAGTAGTAGGGATCGAAGAGGGAGGAGCGAGAGATACCCCCACATAGATAGAGGGGCCATAGGTCAGATACCTTGGGGAGGCATCCACATCAGTAGTGGTGGGAGGCCAGAGCTAGGGGATAGAGGAGCTATAGGCACAACTAGCTTCTCTTCAGACATAGATGGCCCAACTGTAGGTTAAGAGGGATAAGGTATAGGTAGAGGCTACCTGGATCTAGGGAGAGGTGGCTCGACTAGATGGAGAGCACCAGTGGGCTAGGGCTGAGGGTATGGCTATCATTGGGAGCAGCTAGGTAGGGGATGTGGTGCAGCTCCTTCAAGTAGAGCTATAATGGATATGTGATAGGTTGGAGGTAGCCATTTGGAGGGCCACATTTTTTGAGGTAGCTTACTACGCAGCTATCCCTCCAGAGTGGAGGATGGAGCCTCCTCTATCCCTTTGGTTAGTGAGTAGGTAATGATCTCGATCATGGGCATCGATGACATCTCAGTAGTCGGTGATTCATTTGAGGTTGCCTCCACCTCAGGGAGGGCCAGAGGGAGTTGGCTCTCAGAGCTAGGAGAGGATAGGCTAGGGATCAGGATGACACACCAATTTTTTATTATGGTGTGCATCCCTAGGTTGAGTGTACCGAGTTTGGATTGTGGTACACCAACCTCACATGATGTACTCTTTTTCCTATGAGTAATACATAGCTACAAATATTATTGTGATTTTATGTGTTCTATGTGTAATGATTTAATGCATGTTTTTATATGTTTTGCTTGTTTATTTTAAGTGTTTTTATGTATGCAAACTATCCTAATGCAAACTACATGAGGATGAATGAATGCAAAAGGAAAGAACAAGAAGAAAGAGGAAGAAGGAACGAAATCAGACAAGAGAAAACAAGAGAAAGAGAGAAGAGAAGAAATAGGAGAGAAGAAAGAAGAAAGAGAAGAAGAAAGAAGAAAGAGAAGAAGAAGAAGAAATAGAAGAAGAAGAGAAAATAAGGGGTCCAAAGGTCAACCATCAAAAAAGGAGAATAACGAATGATCCATAGTATAAGACTAGCGTAGGTTGCAATGAACCAATGTAGCCAGACACTATAGATCGTATTAACGAGATAGCTAGACCCGTTATGGGTATAGCACTTGCATTAATGTGAAAAAGTGTGTGTGGAGTTTTGACCCACTATGGGTGGTTGCTCCCTTATTGACTGTTGTGAGGCGATTACCCACTAGGATGTATGCCGAGGTCTACTAAAAATGACCAAGGAGCTTATCCTATAATGGGGTGTTGAGCCTATTGAGTCAAAAGAGAGTATGACCCGATAGAAGATCATGAATAATGCAATACCCGCTAGGATGTATAAGTATCCCATGTGGGGTGTAATATGTATAAGAATAGTATGCAAGTGCTATCCCTAGATTGGGACTTTTGAGAAAGACTTTGTGCAACAAGAGTTTTCAGCATAATGAAGGAATCGAGAAAAGGAGAAGAAGCGATCATAGGAAGAAAAGAAAGAAGAAGAAAAGAAAGAATCCCTAGGGGAGATCTTGCTAGGCATCATAGTCCTAGTGAGAAGTGCAATGCATGTGAGCTATGACCTAACTAGGTATCATCACATGCCATTGTCGCAAGATCCCCAAAATCTATATGAGCAAGCAATCATGAACAATCAATCATGCATTTATGATAGGCAAACATGCAAGGTGTTAGGTTAGATGTCAAGAAATCATGCAAGGATGACAAGCAATAATGCAATATGAGCAAGCAGGAGAATGCAATGGAAAATGAAGATGCAACTATATGATTTTTTTTTTGATTATGGAGAGTTAAAATCAATGCAAAGTCTAAATGCACCATACATCTTATCAAAATAAATAGGTGTGCCATGAGGTGTTGGATCGAATACATCCTCAAAATCATGGAGAAGCTCTTTTAAGGCTCTTCATTCAACATCCATGGCACGATAATCACAACACTTCCTAATAGCACCATTCTTTTTAGCATAAAAGACATCATACAAGGATTCATCATTTTCTTGAACAAAAGCAATGTTATTTTTAGAATGAACAGAATCAACCATATTACAAGACATTATCTTTGGAGGAAAAGAAAAATTAACACTTTTATTATCATCTATTGACAACTTTTGATATTCCATATATTCTACATAAGTCATAAGATGGTCATCATCCTCAAAAGGTAGAGGTTGATTCTTATTAGGTATAAAACCTATACCACATCTCCCAGGCCAAATATCAACATCCAAGGGTTCTTGAATACCCTTATGTTGTGGTCCCAATCCTTTACCTACATATCCCATACCGGATAGGATCTGCTTAGGAAGGGGATAATCATTAGTGAGATAGCATTGAGCAAAAGAGCACTCATTGAGAGATGGGTTGCTACCATGGAGCTTTTCTTCAGAATCTATACCTCTGAATATGAAAGCACATGTGCCAATGTGTATAACATCACCCTTCTTATGAGGTAAGCCCATAGTTCGGGGTGAAGGTGGTAGCTTGGCTAGATCTAGAAGAGGCTCTTGAAGAAACTGATTATCATGATCCAAGGAGAAAGAATGGGTTTTATGTTCCTCACTCACTTTTAAACTTTGAAGATGCTCAAAAATTTGAGATGAGGAACATGGAGAAATTGTTGAAGAAATAGAAGGACAAGAATAAGAATCTATTTGAGCTAACTCTATATTTGAACAAAATTCAAATGGTCGAGGGTCACTCGAAATGGTGATAACTTGATTCTTGAATTCAAACTTGAGACATTGATGAAAAGTAGAAGGGACAACCTTCATAGCATGGATCCAAGGTCACCCAAGAAGAAGATTAAAATATGCAAGACAATGTACCACATAAAACAAAGTATCCAATATTCTCATCCCTACTTTTAAGGGAAGAGATATGACACCACAAGCCTCTTGGGACTCATTGTTGAAAGCTTTAATGATGATATCAGTTTTTGTTAAATCTTCCTCTTTTAATCCAAATTTTTGAAAGAATTGATATGTACACAAATTGAGGGATGACCCATTATCAATCAAAACTCGCTTGATAAGGGTATCCCCAATAAGTGTGGTGATGTAAAGTGAAGAATCTCCATGTAAGTTTGAGGAAGGTTTATCATCATCTAAGAATGAGACATGATGTATCCCAAAAGAACCTACGGTATCAACTATGGCATCAGGAGGGATGTCTAGGAAAACATATTGTTGTTGTAAAAAATTTCATTAAAGCATTTCTGTGATCAGGAGAAGTCTACAAAAGTTCTAACACTGATATCTTTGTTGGAGTACTAGCTAATTACTTCTGAATATCAAATGAAACCTGTGACTATGGTCTCAACACTATAGGTGGAATCCTTGTAGTTGAATCTCTTCTCTGATTCTCCTTTAAAACTGAATTGGGTTGAGATACTAAACTTTGTCCTTGTTGATGTTGTTGATTCTAAGCTTGTTTCCTTGTAGTTACCCCAACCATACCAACCACATTACTATGGCATAGGGAATCATCTTGATGAGCCACTTGATTGGGTGTTTGTTTATCATGCTTTGGTAGGGGATCCTTAAATATCCCCATGTCTTGATTCATTGTTGGAACTTGTTGAGTAGGAGTTTGATTACTTGTTGATTGGAGATTTCCTAAATCAATGCATCCTGCATCAATCAAATCTTGAACCACATGCTTCAATTTCTTACAAGTGTTCATCCAATGTCCTTCTACCCTATGGTAAGTGCAATATTGATTTACCTTATACCAATGAGTTGTAGTATCTGGTTGTCTTATTAGAGGTAATTCTATTGCCTTAGCATCCAATAGTTGTTTTAAAACTACTTCCATAGGTATATTAAGTCTTGTGAAATTCCTTTGAGGAGGCTTTTGAAGTACAATATTTTGTAGGTTGTTATTGACATTGTTAATAGGCCTACTATCACTATTGCCTCCTATATGCTTATTCTTAGGTTGAGACTTAATTGGCTTATCTTCTTTAACCTTAATTTGACCTCTTCTAATGAGAGCTTGTTCCACTTTTCTTTCTAACTCAATTGCTTGATCTAAAGATGTGACAGTAGTAGTTTCTAGAGCATAAGATAATTGTTCTTGTAAATTACCAATAAATATATCAAGCATATCTTTCTGAGACATAGGTTGTCTTAATCGACCAACTAAACTTCTCCAATGAGCTAAAAATTTTGAAAATATTTCTTCTTTACTTTGTTTTAAATCATATAGATCTCTCATAGTCACTTCCTTTTCAATGTAAGCACTAAATTGATGAACAAACATCTCTGCAGTCTTCTCAAAACTCTTCAAAGAATAGTTGGGCAATCGATAATACCATTCTAATGCCACTCCAACAAGACTCTTTGGAAATGTTTTCAATAAGAGCATATCATCATAAATAAGATCATGGCAAGCTATTCTGAATCCTCTTAAATGCTCTATTGGATCTTCAGTCCCTTTATAGATTGGCAATACTGGCATAGAAAAATGCTTAGGATAAGGTCTAGCAGCAACAATAGGATCCAATGGTTGACTACACATTTCCTTATAACTGTATGTAAACCCTGAAGGTTGAATCATGTCCATCCTTGAAACCAACTGATTCACTACACTTGCCAAATTTTGCATCTCTGAATTACTATGTATGTTTCCCAGACTTCCCAAAGGAGGAAAGTATGCATGTTGAAATCCTGATGTTTGATTCAAGTTTTGGATACTTTGGTTGTATGTGGCACTTTGTGGATAACTAAAATTTGGTGGAACAGAAGCAATGGTGTTGATATTAGAGGATGAAGGAGGAAATTGAGAATAATTTTTTGGGCCACTATTAGTTAGAGAGACTTGTAGATTCCCTCCAACATTGGTGGTATTAGTAGTGGCACAAGTCACTTGGTTCTTAAAATTGTTTTGATGCAAGGATTGAGATGTAGGAATGCCATGATGAAGCAAAGGAGACCTATTGGGAGGGGAAGGAGTAGCATCCTCTTTTTCAAGATGAGCTTCTCGTTCTACATATTCCAATAGTTTTTCCTTATGAGCTTTCATGAATTCCCAAATGTGATCAAATGATGAAAAGACATAACTACCATTAGGTCCAACAAAAGGATCAGGATTAGTTTCAGTTTCCATGTCTACCTCTTCTTGCTCTTCTGGACCTACATTAGGGTCTTCCCTATCAATCTGATCATCTTCCAAAGGAACATAATCAGACTCTAATTGTTTCCTCTGACTTCTAAGGAAAGGAGCCATTAGAAGTAGTGAAAAACAAATAGGGGAAAACACTAACAAGCAAATTTTAATTACTTAAATATTTTTCAAATAGAATTAATGATCTTTCTTAGTGTTTGAAATAAAATGAGGTGTTCACATTGGGTTCACCAAAGATGTAGAGGGGGAAAACTGCCCTACCGCATACAATTCCCAAACAAAAGGTTGGATCCATAGGGAGAGAACCTTTTGTGGGGTGAACCATGGGGGTATGTTGTACTCTACACTCGGTGCTAGGGGGAAGGGTTCACTAGGAATGGTTTAAGGACTCACTCCAAGTCCTCAGGATATTCAAGAATGTTTGATGTATTCAGTTTTAAGAAAAACACCTAAGTTTGGCCTTTCTAGTTCTAAACTAGGAAAGATAAAGGACAATGCAGAAATCAGAATATAATAGCTAAAAATAGAATGCAAGCATACAAGAGCTAGCCTAAAATGATTCTTTATTTTGAATGCTCACTAATCTAGGGTTTATTCCAAAAAACCTTTAAAGCAGAAAATACACAAAATAAATGCATATAAGTTATCCCTAGATGCAAACTAAATGCTTTTCACTTTTAGATGCCTAAGAATCAATAATTAGATCAGATCTTCAACCAATAAAATGATTAGAGCACTTATCTAGATTGGTGGTTGATTTAGCTTTTTCTACCTCTTGTCCAATGATATCAAAAATACCTATTTCTGCAAAATAACTCATAAAACACTTGAAAATGGGATTAGCATTAGGGGGCCTGCTTAGGCCACTATGTAATAGTCCTTGGAGGTGCAGTAGTCAAGCCCCCTAGGTCCTTTTAGATGACATTTTAAAACAAAAGTGAAATTGACCTTTGGATGATTAATCATAAAATAAAAATGCAGTAATAGAAAATAGAAAATAGAATGCAGTAGTATGATCTAGATGCCAAATGGAATGCAATAGTGAAAATAGAATCTTGAAATTACCCTTAGTGTGCTCTCGGGAAAAGTCATGCCTCACTTGGAGCGGGCATGATAATGTAGTAGCAAAGTCATGCCCTACCTAGACGAGGCATGATTTTGCTTCTGCAGACTGGTTTACCCTAATCTAGGCAAGCGAAGTCATGCCTCACTAATTCTAGGCACGATATCATTGCAGACTAATAAAAAATAAAATGTGAATGTAAGAAATGAAATAAATGTCAAAAATAAAGTAAGAAAACCCTAATGGACATCATAGAAGTAGGTAGAGAATATTGAAGTATCCAAGCGGGCACTCTATCTCTTCGAACCACACCATGAATCCACCAAGTCACACAACAATTCAATCCAATCCACGCAATAGAAGATCAAATCTAAAATTCGCACTTTGGGGTTAGCTTGTAGTAGAAGAAAGCAAAGGAAGAAGAGCGAGCTATCATAAAAATTTTGAGCTTAATCAATAATCAAAATTTTGCATTAAGATCACACATCAAAAACTTGCATATGATTAAGCAAGAACATCCTTCCTTTTATAGATGAAATCGGAGGGAAAAGGGCAGGCAAAATAAACCCAAAGCCGATGCCAAAACATGTTGGAGGGTTTAAACCTGGGTCTAAGCGGGCCAAAAAGAATAAAATTAAATTAAATTAAAAAATAAGTTAAAATAGCGAAGTCACGCCCCATCCTAACGGGGCACGATATCGCTTGCGCGAAGTCGCGCCTCGTGAAAACGGGACACGATTTCGCTAAAAGACAAAATAAAACAAAAAGGAGGGGCAAAGAGGTCTTCCCTTGCTCTTGGCAGGGGTTGAGGACCTCTTAGGGGTTACAAGGAAGATTGCCCACTAAAAGTGGGTCAATTTTTCGTGTCTATAGTTAGATCTGATAATCATTTACTCAGTTATTCATCGATCTTATTTCCAAAAGTACAAGGATAAATTTTCAACATAATTAATTGATCAATTATTCAATTTGGTAAAAAATTTGTATGATTTTGGTAAACCCTCACTGTACATTTCCTACAATTGTATTGTATAATTACCAGATATGATATTTTATGCTAGTATTCCAAGAATTAAAAATAGGTCCTATTGGTATCACCCTTAACAATTACACAAGTCAATATCCACACATGCAATTATATATCTCATCCAATCCATCCATAGTACCAATAAGTGTAGTAACCTAAAAATTATATAATATTACCTAATACAATCATACACAATACTCAAAATAGAATCATTGATGCTTCTTCATTACTATTTTATTGTAAATGTTACATAAACATCCATGAATTATAGTATGAACTTAAAAACCACAATAATTCCTCATGAATAAAAATGAACCATAATGAACAACAATATTATCACATGTATGAACCACATTCAAAATAAGCATAGTGGTTTTTATAATGTCTACCCAGGCCATTCGAAAGCAGTTTTTGAGACAAAACATTATTCACATCTGCCATCCACAACTTCTTTGATTAAATTTTAATAAGGGTCTAATTTTATTTTTATCAAATTACATTTCATGCATATGCCATTATATTTTATTTCTCTTTTATTATTTACTTTCCTACATTGTATAACTAGCCAAACCCTACATTATATAATTAGCCAAACCCTACATTGTACGTTTTACTCCAAATTGTACAATTACTCAAAATTATGTAAATCCTTTCATTGTGTATTATCATTTATTCTTATTTTGGGAGGTGGATTTGTTGCCTACATTTTATCTCCCCTTTAAATTAGTTGGTGTCCCCATTGAATCGTTTTGCTTGCCCTTGGTTGACTAGTATTTCTTCTAGAGATATTGAATATGTACTTGAAGAATAGTTCATTCATCTTGCAACTTGGTAGCATAGTTATTGAGTTCTACGATATTTAGCCCATATTTATTTTCTTTCTCTTTGAATTTAGCCAAGTTTTGTAGCAACTCCTCTTAATCCAATGTACCTTTGCATAGCTTCTTTATGAACTTTACTCCAAAGTTTTCTTTGATGTGCTCATAGAGGTTCTATTTATGGTTCCCTTCTAAATTGTGGTTGCTCCCCACCTCTACCACCATGCTAATTTCCATGTCATGTAACCTCTTTCCCTCCAATGATGGTATTCATATCCTCCCCTTGGCTGAAACCCTTGTCTTTTCCCCTAAGTAGGATAGGTTACCTCTTGTCATACTGGAGATCCTCTTCCTTATCTTAGCCATGGATTTCACTAATGTAGTGGTCTTGGTGAGTGTTCTATCCTTGTTGCCATAATCCTTTGTATGTGAGCTGAAAATTCTTGTTGGCTGCTCATTCTTCAAAACCCTTCATGGTTCCACTTGCACCTGTGCAAAAATTTGTATAATTATACCAATATCACTTGTATTCCATAAAATTGCACAAAAATATATACAAATGCATCAAAATCAATACAACTTGCATTAAAATCATAAAATTCACCCAAATCCCATACAATTCTTCAAAAATCGTAAAAACTACACCCAAATTGTACAATTTCTCTAGAAATCTTATAATTGCAACCCAAATCATACAATTCCTAAAAAAGTCATACAATTGCACTCCAAATCATGCAATTCTTCTAGAACTCATTTATTTGACCTCCAAATCATACAATTCCTCCAAAAATCATATAATTGGACTCCAATTTGTACAATTGCTACCAATTCATATACTTAACAGTTTATTTGCCATTTTTGTATGATTTTTTTTAGGGTTTCTTTACAAATATTTGGTTCTCTATCACTTTATGATTTTTTCCTTCAATTATTCTTTTTTTGTGATCAACTATACCATTTTTTCACTTTCAGGTGTGCAATTCATCCTTCCAATTTGTACAATTTTGTTTTCTTTATACTATTTTTGCAATTTGCATTTATACAACTTGCTTTCTCCAATATTCAACCTATAATTGCTCAAAATTTCTTATCTGTGGAAACATTATCAACTTGTATGCCTAGGGTTTCAAACATTTTCCTCAGTTTTGTTCTGATTTTTCCCTTTGCTTTTTCTAGAAAAATTACCAAACCCTGGTTTTTTTGAAAAAATAAACGAAACAAAGTAACCATTATGTGCAATTTTTAATAGGTAATTTAGAAAATAATATCTCATGGCTTCGTGTATTTGATTCTCATAAGGTATTTGGCTAATTTTTTATTGCACAAGTCTTCACACCCTCAAATACCTTCAACTCTAGTACCTCTATGCTTCGAATCTATTTTGAATTTCTTATTGGCATCCCTTTTTATAATTTTAACTGGCAAGTGCATAGATGATGACCACATTACCTTTTTGTATGTGCTTTTCTTACTTTGTACGAATGCTTGCCAACTCATCCTTGTATGCACTTTATTTTGAATGTTTTATTATTATGCTTGTTTTTTGTATCTTTCTTTTTATTTTTATTTTTGTTTTTATTTTTATTTTCTTTTTATTTTTTTATTTATTTATTTTTTACTTACCATCATGGAAATCATACTGCGACATTCACTTGTATGATTCCATCTATTGACATGTCAATTTGCATTTTTTTCATATTATGTTTTGCAACAATAGGTTGACTGATCATATGATTTGATTTAGAATGGTCAACTATACGATTTGGAACTATATAGTTGTTAACTATACAATTTGGAACTATATAGTTGTCAATTGTACTATTTGGAACTATAAAATTATCAATTGTATGATTTGTAATTACACAATTCCCTAATTTAGTAATCGTACAATCTCTAGTCATTATTTCTTGACTACTGCCTCGTTCTAGACTTTACCTTTATCCGATTAAATTATTATTTGATGAAGGCACCCTAGGTATCTGATTCTCATTTGGGAAACTTGTACTCCTATCACCCTAGACTAAGTCTCCCTCCAAACTTTGTGAATGAGTTATTTTCCTACTTCGACTACTTTCTTCTTGCAATCAAACTCTTACCATACCTTTAGTCCCTCTTCCTTGTATGTATCTTCCATGATTTTGTATTGTTATTATCAAGTCCCATCGAATATAGAATGAGATTTCATCTCTTTGAAACAATCCTCTTCCTACTTCTATTCTTCTTGGCTCTTTTTGATGCACTGGTGTTCACCTAAAAATCCCTCTGTTGGGATGCAATCCCCTAAAATTTTGCAAGGTTCCACCTTGAAATATACATCCTCATTGTGCATTCCTTGTCAAATTTAAGGGCATATGTTGTGTCTTATTCTACTTCCTAGGCCATATTTTAATAGGAGGTCAATTTCTTCGCCTCATTACTTTAGTTAAGGGATCTAAATGGTTTCTACCCACATTCACTTGTTGCAACCCTCCTCTATGACCTAGTTGTCATCCTATAGTACTTGGAATTCCTTGTTGGTTATCATGCTGTCAACTTGGCTTTCCTCTTTCCCAAGTTCTAGGAGTCACTTCTATAAATTCTATATTGGTAATGTGTCCTTCATTATGCTGAGCTCCTGGTAAATCTTTTTGTATTACCCTCAGTCTATGATTTGCACACCTTAGTCACCTTATCCATATTTGTTCTTTAAAATGACATTATGAAAAAAACTTGCCAAGGCTTCCCTATACTCATCCAAGAAATCAAAGTTAGTACTTGAGTCATTATGACTATCATCTCATCGTGAGGACTATTCTGGTGACATATCCATTTTTCTTTGGAGTCTCCTCACTTTCCTTCTCATCCTTCTTAATTTTTGATATGCTATGACATAGGCATTTGGTTTGGGATGAGTATTAGATTCTTGTATTCTTGATAGAAATTTATCACTACTACTATCCTGACTATTGATTCTTGTTAGTAAGAAAATGCTTTCATAACTAGAATTGCTAGAATATTCTTGTTAATTCCATGATTTTTTAGGTGATGTGATGTTCTCTTCAATGTCTCACCATAACATTTTTGCTACCACATTTGTAATTTGCAGATCTTGTGAGGGACACATCAGTTCTACTTGTGATATTTCATTCTCACTATAATTTTATCTTGAGTCTTTTTGTTATCTCCCTTGTACCTAAAGTACTTCTTTTTCACATTTTGTAATTTGAGATCCCTTTGCCTTATGGCCTGTTACTCATTAAGCCTTTGCATTGTATCATCTATCTCTTGAATTATCTATCTTCAAAGTCATGCATTATGGGATTGTAATGCTTCATACTCCTTTTATAATTATTGTGCTTGATGTCACATCCACTATTGTATCATACAAATTTGGTCTAATGGGGTAAGTCCTAATTCATCATCTGCAACACATTATTAATTTGAATTTGATATTTCCATGTTGAATGTATCCATTCTATTTGGATATTATATTGTTATTCATATCCTTCATTGATATTTTTCTTGGTGAGGCAACTCTAACTACTTCAACTAAGGATACACTACTAATTCCAATGGTTGAGAGGCTTATTCTTTTATTTCCAATTTTGTAGCTAATGGAACTACCTCATTTAAAGGAATGCATTCCTCCTTTTTTTACCTAAATTATTTTTATCTTGTCTATGAACCTCATGTGTATTTGTATTATTCTTCTTTCAGTAGGTTAAGGTACCAGTTCTAATTGTTACACAATCGGCTATGTATCCTCTCCTTTTGCAAATAGATGTGCAATCCCAATATCATCTTTCCCTTGTAGAGGATTCTGGTTATTCTAGATTTCTTGTTCTTGTTTACAATATCCTACTTCTTATTATTTCCTCTATTCTATTTTGTTTAAAGCAATGAACAAGCACTGTGCTTTATATGGTTTTAACTTTGAACCATTCATCATTTTGGGTACCCCTATCCCTTCAAACTTTTGCAATTTAACCACAACAATTTTCATCACCTCCACCACTCTAAAGGGACCAAGCCATAAAAATTTTAAATTTCCTTACTTGATTTTCCATTTACCATTATACTTTAGAACCAAATAATCTAGATTAAGTTCTAAATTTTGAAGATGCTTATCATGCCATAGTTTTATTAAATTTTAGGCTACTTCAATATCCCAATGTACCATGACTCATATTTAATCTAACTTTATCAATGCTACCAATTTTTCCTATAAAATTTCTTTGTCACCCAAACAATGCTCCACAACTACTTACATATTGGGTACCAAGAAATATATTGGCACCACTACCTCCTAACTATATATTAACTAGAATTGTGTATGGTATTTTTTAGTTTTAAACGTCGTTCTATATCCATAGAATAGATGGTAACCTTTCCTCCCAATTTTCTCCTTCTATTCCATAGGTTTTGTACAATGTATAGAATATGATTTTGATAATTGCCTCTACCTACCCATTTTCTCTAGGGTAATATGGACTTTAAAATGAATGCAAAATCTTAAAATATTTTTTTAGCTTCTTTATAACCTCATTAAAAAAGTGACCACCCGTATCACTTGTCATTTGTATTCAGGGTTATGCATATCGATGAATCATCAGTAATTCATGAATATTAGGCTTTTTAAAATTCAAAATTTATGAATATGGGGACCCTTGAACAAGGTCCATTTGCCCAAAAATTTTGGGTTGAAATTATTTTTGGGTTGCTTCACCCCACGTTGATAATAATTTCTCCTTTTTTTTAAATCACCAACACTCTTGCCTAAATCATGGACCTTTTTCACCTTGAAATTATAATTTTTTTTATTTATCTCACAAAATTTACCTCTTACACCACCAATATATATACCTAACGTTACAACCATACCCATAAAACTAAAATATTCATTCTCATTAAAAAATGACCTGTAGACAAAAAAAATGATACACAAAAACCTGATATGATCGATTGCAGAGAGAAGAACAGATGATCGATTGAGGAAAATAATAATGAGTTGTAGAGTAGTGGATCGATAGAGGAGTATATCAATTATAGAGGAGTAATTGATATACCATAGAGGTATATCTAAGTGTGGGTTGGATGCATCCCTGCAATCGATCCACACTTGGTTGTAGAGCTTCATCTGAGTGTGGGTCAGTTGTAAAGTTGCAGTTGGCCAACACTTGAATGCAAAACTACAACCAAGTGTGGGTCGAATGCATCCCTACAACTGATCCACACTCAGCTATAGAGTTGAATCTAAGTGCATGATGGTTTTAAATTTATGACTATCCCACACTCATATGCAACATTGTAGTTGAGTGCAGGTTAGGTGCTTCCCTAGAATCGACCTACACTCGACTGCAGGGTTGCATTTGAGTTAGGATGATTGGAAAAGTGTAGTTGAACTACACTCAATTGCAAATCTATAGCAAAGCATGGGTTAGATGCACCCTTGCAACCAACCCATACTTAGATGTAATGTTGCATTTGAGTGTGGGATGGTTGCAAAAGTGTAGTTTACCTACACTTGGATGCAACTTTATAGTCGAGTATAGGTTGGATGCACCCTTGCAACCAATCCACACTCAACTATAGTGTTGCATATGAGTGTATTACAATTGCAAAAGTGTGGCAGACCCACATTGGATGCAACTCTACAATTAAGTGTGGGTTGGATGCACCCCTACAATTTACCAATACTCAACTGCAAAGTTGCATCCATGTGTGGGTTGGATGCACCCCTGTAATCAACCTACACTCTAATGCAAAGTTGTAGGTGATTACGGGTTGATTGCAGAGATGCATCTGATACACACTCAATTGTATATGTACAACTAATCAATAGAAGAGTTGATTGGTTATAGAGAAGTAGCTTATCAATAGAGAACCTTCTAAGAGGCATAAATTTTGATATACAACTTTATTTTTTATTTTTTGTTTGGTGCCTAGTAAAATCCTAAAAAAACCCTCAAAAGACCTCCAAAATGAGATTTAAATTTGTTGAAGTGTAATACCTGAGAAAAATCAAGTAGAGATCTAGTAAGGGTAATGTGTAGAAACCCTTAAAGGATGTTATATCTAGGTAACCTAAAATGATGGATTTGGTAAATATTATTATCTTATCACAAGAATATATGAAAAACAAGTGGTAGCAAGATTTTGTAATTGATTTACCCTATTTTTATAATTTTTGGTGAAAAATAAAGGTAACTCATCATGTCTTCTACATGAGTTTGGACATGATTCACCTTGATTTCTGACAGGGATGGGGAAAATCACACGCAAACACTCTCCACGCACTTCTAAAATTTTCTCTCTATTAAATCGGGAAAAACATGTAAAATAACAGCCCGCAGGCACATGCAGTCACTCACGCAATTTCCAAATAATTTCTTCTGCATTAATCTAAAAGATCCATACATACAAACATAGCCCGTAGGCTTTACATTCACTGATGCTTGGCTCGGTATTCTCACTCTATCACTCTGCACGTCATCTTCCCTGAATCCACCATCCCCAAATAATACATTAAAACAAGTTTTTATTGAGGTCTCGACCCTCTAGCAATTAATGCCCATCAACGCGAATTCATGAAATTTAAAAATGAAATTTTGCTTCCTCTACTTCATTTTCAAATTTCCTTCATCAATGGGCAACCACCCCCAATCTTCCATGAAAGCACGCATTAACCTTGACCTGCAACTGTCGTTTGCCAGACTGTCCCTCGAGAACTATTGCCTTGTCAGAACATTTAATCGTGCTTGCTACATCTTTTCCCATGTGCAGGACCATCCATGTGTCCAATCTTAATTGGTCTTCAGCCGGTCACGATATCGCAACATATCGTGATATCGTGACCATTTCCACCAGCAATCCCCTGTCTCAGTTTGTGTTATGATATCGCGACATGTCACGATATCGTGACTGATTTCCTCTTATGCCTCTTTCTCCATTAGCTGTCATGACATCGCGACGTCACGATATCATGACGTCGTGATATCACGATTGATTTCCACCCTGGCCTCTATTTTTTTTAGCTATCGTGACATCGTGACGTCGCGATATCACGACCGATTTTTGCTTTTGTCTCTTTCTCCATTAGCTGTCGCGACATCGCGATATCGTGACATTGAGATATCATGACTGATTTCCATGTTGCCTCGGTCTTCCCTTCGCCTTCGCCATTGCCAAAATAGCATCACAATATCGCGACATCGTGATATCACGACAAAACCCGTCGTTGCTTTGCAACAGCCTTTGGGGTCGTGATTTCGTGACATGTCACGAAATCACGACATGTCACGATTTCATGACCCCCTCTCCAACTTTACCTTGGTAAATAAAACAAATTACTCAGAAAATCCGGTTGATGCCAAATTGTCCTACTGTCGTCTGGATGCTCCTACATCAAACACCCAGGGTAAAAAGGAGAAGTGACCTTCACTTCTATGTTGTTCAGTCCACGTATTTTGTAACATCTCTAAATAGGCACTTGCCCTTGCAACCTACTTCAACCCCGTCTCTTAGCAAAAACTTTTTCTACCTTCTACCAGACAAATTCTAGCATTGCTGCACACCTTCTCATCCACTGCCTGTAGTGGCTTTAATTTGTGGCGCACTCCATCTTTCATCAGGGAGTAAGTATTTGCACGACCATCATGCACTGCACTCTGATCAAACTTCCATGGCCTTCCTAATAGCAAATGGCAAGAATCCATGGGTAAAACATCACACAAGACCTCATCCTAGTACTTCCCAATATTGAACATGACTAAGCACTGTTCACGGACCCATGCTCTATGGTCCTTCCGTAACCACGCAATTCGGTATGGATGCGGCTGTCTCCTCCTCTCCAACTATAACTTAGCAACCATCTCCTCGGAGACTAAGTTATCTGTACTCCCATTGTCTATAATAACATTACAGACTTTGCCTGCACTTTTACACCATGTGTGAAACAGGCTTCTCCTCTGCTCTGGTTTGTCTTCATCAATCAACATGGTTCTCCTCACTATCATTGCTTCTCCTTTTTTAGCTTCTTCAGAATGTTCTGATTCAACATCTTTTGCTGCCATAACAGCTCTGGTAGGACCCACTTGTTTCTTGTTCACTCTCTCGGGGTGCTGGGGACACTCATATGCCCGATGTCCCTCTACTCCACAGTGGAAACATGTTCCCCGAAACACTCCTCTTCCATACCCACATCCAGATCTACCTCTTCCTCTTGGGTAGCCATTGTTCTGAACTTGCAGTTTGGATTCTTCATCTTCCTTCTGATCTCGGCTGCTGCGAGCCTCTTCTTTCTTCTCCTCTTTTCCTTCATATTTTCTTCCACCAGCATTTCCTCCATGTCCTTTTCCTATTTACTTGCTCTCAAACCTTCTGTTTAGTTTTTCTTCAACTTTCAGAGCAAACTGGTAAGCATCTTCAATGGTGCTCACCCGAACTAAGCTTAGCTCTTCCTGGACACTGGGTCTCAACCCATTAATATAACGGGCCACCTTTTCCTTGCTTCTAAATGGCTAGTTCTGATGGAGATTTTATAAAACTCCTCTGTATATTCTTGGATAGTTTTATTCATCTGTCTCAAACCCTGCATTTTTCTCAGCAGATCCAACTCGTAATTTGCCATAATAAACTATCTTTTTAATTTTTCTACCATCCGTTCCCATATTGTTATTCGTTCTTTTCCTCTTCGGTTCTGTTCCAGCTGTACTCCCTTCCACCATATTCTGGCATGACTTTTTAGTTTGGTCTTGGCAAATCTGACCCTCTCAGGATCTTTAATTTCTTCATACTCAAAATACTCTTCTAGATCATTGATCCAGTCGATCAATTCTTTCGGATCCAAGTTCCCAGAATACATGGAAACTTCCATATTTGGCCTCTTCCCAATATGGTATATGGCTTTGTACAGTCTGGCTTGTGTTGGATCTACAACCTCCTCTTCTTCTTCAGACTGATTTCCTTCTTCATCTACTTCATCTTCACTGTCTGCATCTCTTCTTGGTTCGTGTCCTCTGCGCAGTTCTTGCAGGGCCTAAATTTTCCGTTGCAAAGCTCAGAAATCTACTGCTGCCATCATGCCTCTCCCACCAATGGGGTTTCTTCTCGGAGGCATTCTACTCACTTTTCATGAGCCTTCCCTCAGATCCTGGTGTAATTGCCTCACATTCAAAATCTGTTACACACTCAGGAACAACTTGGCTCTGATACCACTAACGGGGACAGGGAAAATCACACGCAAACACTCTCCATGCACTTCTAAAATTTTCTCTCTATTAAATCGAGAAAAACAAGTAAAATAACAGCCCGCAGGCACACATAGTCACTCACGCAATTTCTAGATAATTTCTTTTGCATTAATCTAAAAGATCCATACATACAAACATAGCCCGTAGGCTTTACATTCATTGATGCTCGGCTCGGTCTTATCACTCTATCACTCTGTGCGTCATCTTCCCTGAATCCACCATCCCCAAATAATACATTAAAACAAGTTTTTATCGAGGTCTCGACCCTCTAGCAATTAATGCCCACCGATGCGAATTCATGAAATTTAAAAATGAAAGTTCGCTTCCTCTGCTTCATTTTCAAATTTCCTTCATCAATGGGCAACCACCCCCGATCCGCCATGAAAGCATGCATTAACCTTGACCTGCAACCGTCGTTTGCCAGACTGTCCCTCGGGAACTGTTGCCTTGTCAGAACATTTAACCGTGCCCACTACCTCTTTTCCCATGCGCGAGATCGTCCACGTGTCCAATCTTAATTGGTCTTCAGCCGGTTGCGATATCGCAACATGTCGTGATATCGTGACCATTTCTGCCAGCAAGCCCCTATCTTAGTTTATGTCACGATATCGCGACATGTCGCGATATCGCGATCGATTTCCTCTTATGCCTCTTTCTCCGTTAGTTGTCATGACATCGTGACATCATGATATTGTGACGTCATAATATCATGATCGATTTCCACCCTGGCCTCTATTTTCGTTAGCTATCATGACATCGCGACATCGTGATATCACGATGTCGCGATATCATGATCGATTTCTGCTTTTGTCTCTTTATCCATTAGTCGTCATGACATCGCGACGTCACGATATCGTGACGTCGTGATATCATGACCGATTTCCACCTTGCCTCAGTCTTCCTTATGCCTTCGCTATTGCCAAAATAGCATCACGACGTCGTGATATTGCGATGAAATCTCCCTTCACGCCTTTGTCGATAAAGACGTTGCGATATCGTGACGTCGCGATATCACGACAAAACCTGTCGTTGCTTTGCCACAGCCTTTGGGGTCGCGATTTCGTGAGCCCCCTCTCCAACTTTGCCTTGGTAAATAAAAAAAATTACTCAAAAAATCTGGTTGATGCCAAATTGTCTTGCTGTCGTCGGATGCTCCTGCATCAATTTCAAAACTGATTTACCTTAGTTTTATAAATAGATTTTGGGTCTGGACCCTTATGCATAACCCTGTTTGTAGTAAAATTCTAAATATTGTGATTGCTTGCTCATACAATAAATGGGTTGTACTTTTTATTATATTATTGTGTAGTGCCCTGCTCTCTACCTATTTGGTTAGGTATTCTAATGCTACCATGATATATTGATATTTCTACCTTTAGGTTATTTTAAGTAGACTGACAAAATCCAAATCCCATCTTTCAAACAATTCTTGAGGTTGAGATGGATGTAAGGGCATAAATTCATGATATAATGGTTTCCCTAATCTTTTATAGGTATCACATGCTTGCATATATTCCTTTGCATCGTGGTACAATGTAGTCCAGCACAATCCTGCCAAAATTATTTTTCTTACAGTAGCATGTAGCCCCATATGTCCTCCTACCAAACCTTCATGTGCTTATTTTAATGTTGTTTTAACATCCTCATCCATTATGCATCTTATCAAAATGCCATCTAAACCCATTTTTTACAACAATCCAATTATCAACTATAATGATGTTGACTTCATTATTACTTTTTTTTCATTATTGTTGTCAAGTTTGGGGTTAATTCATCTATGGATAGATACTCACCAATTAACTTATACCACAATGGTACAACATTGATTATAAATAGTTGAGCATCTGACACTCTCCTTCTTACATGTTATTATGAGTGAATTCTTGACAAATTATTCGTTGTTACTTATTTTTTACTAGTTCTGACCACCACCTATAACACAAATTATTGCAAGGTAATGATCCACCTACTAACTCATATCTATATCATTGTTTTTTTTGTCAGTTACAATAGAGTTTGATGATCCACATAAAAGGCAAATATTTTTTCCAACATATAATGCCTAAAATTCTAAACGACATATACCATTACCAAAGCCTCTCATTCTAATGTATTGTAGTTCCTTTCTATTGTTGATAGTAGATGACTTGCAAAGTAAATAGGCCAATCCAACCTAAATTGCCCTTCTTGATCCAACACATATCCTATTGAAAAATTGGATGCATTAATATGAACATGGAACTCCTTATCCCAATATATAAATACCAAAATAGGATTACATATAAGATTTACTTTCAACTCCTTCAAATCTTATTGATGCTCCTATGTGCAACTAAAGAAAATATTATTTTTGTCAGTGAATCTAATGGATAGGACACATGTGCATAATTCTTCATAAACTTTCAATAATACCCTATGGATACTAAGAAGGTTTTTAATGAAATCATATCATATGGTTCCTCCATATTCTGAATGAAATGAATCTTATTAGGATCTAGCTTCAATCCTTTGCTACACACTATTTGTCCCAACAACTTGTCATATGGTACCATCAAAAAATATTTCCCTAGATTTAAGGATATCTACACATTTCTACAATGACTCATATATTCACTTAGAACTATTAAACGACCCTCAATTTTGCCATATATAGACCAATCATATATAAATACCTTGAATTCTCTCATTGCCAATTGATCAAATATGTACAAAATAATTCATTGAAATGTGGTAGGTGTTTGCATAGACCAAATGGTATTCTATTATAAGCATAAATATCAGTTTCCACTACAAATATGGTCTTTAACTTATATTCTTCTTATATGATAATAAGTAATATGATTATAGCTATAAACCCATCCAAAAATGAGTAAATTCCATGTCTTGCAACTTCCTCCAAGATAGAATATATAAAAGAAATGGGAAGGGGATTCTTGATCGTAACTACGTTCAAACTACAAAAGTCCATGCATAAAAAATTTTGTATCCACTTTCTTCTTTAAGGTGATCACACTAGGTGAAACCCATTTGCTTATGGTAACTTTAAAAATAATGTTGGAATCTAACATCTCTATTTTTGCATTTACCAAGGTTGCATATTTTGGGTTCATTCTATAGGGTCTGCTTCTAAATGGCTATGTTTCCAAAATTAATGATATATTATGCAAACATAATTTTTGCGGTATCCCTTTCAAGTCCTTATATATCCATGCAAAAACATCCTTATATTCCAAGAATATATTGAAATTTATTACTTTCAATATTGGTTCCCAATCGTCTCCACACTTGATCAATCTTGGTTCATTATCAATCCCCAAATTTACTTTAACTATTTGAGGTCCTTCATATTTAATAGTTATTGGCTCTATATTGATCTTTACCACATTATTTGGATGCACTGGTTTTGCATATATCTTGACATTGCTAACTGTATACTCTACAAAGCTTTTGGAAAATACCCATTTCTCTTGTTCCTATTCCTTTAGATTCTTGTTGACCTTTTTCTCATCTTGTATTTTTGTAGTCTCCACTATTAATACAGAGGTATTTGGGTTGAAACACCTTGTACTCCATCTGCTAGTAGAGAAATCCACTATCTAATCGAGCTTCATACTCACTACATTCCTTAAGGTTCAACATTCCCTCTTCATTGGGCTCATATTGGTCTTCCTCCCTTAAGTAACTCCTTGATTCATCTAATGTAGTGACATAATTGCTAATTGTTTATTTTTTATTTTAATCATATATTTGTAATCTCCTTTATTGAATGTAATTTGATCCTTTTCCAATTGTGATTAACTTTCACCAATTTCATCCAACCCCTTACTAGTAATGCATCATATGATGGCTTCTATTTTATAATCAAATTGAAATCCAAGATCAAATTTTGGTTAGATGTTATTATTTTCTATGCCATCAAAACTCCCTTAGTTTCAATGCCATACTGATCAACAACTTATAACTTAAAACTAGGTTCCCATAAGAATAGAGCCCCGATCTCCTTCCAAGTTTTCTTCGACAATACATTAACGCTGGATCCTCCATCCACAATGACTTGTGTTAGCTTGTTTTCCAATATATCCATATGAAATAATGCTAGTTTATTTCAAACATCGATCATTAATATCATTGGATTTATAAAATGATCATTCTTTTCTATTTCCTTTATCATATGTATTTGTACTTCCATTACCTTTTAGGGTTGTAATTCTTCCCCTATCATCTTATGCAAGGTTGGTATGGCTTATAAAAAACTAACCATTTTAAATTATATCATTGTATTTAAAACTTGTGCTGTTAGTATCTGCATTGATGCTTTTTCCACTTGGCTTCTTCAATTCTTTTTTTTCTACTAACCTTATCTATTTAGCTTTTAATGCTTCTTCTTCAATTACCTTTTTCACCTCCTGCCATATCTCCTCCTTGGTAAGTCCTAGATATTTATATTTCTTGACCTAACTTTGTGTCATGACCAATATATATTTTTCTTTTTTCTCCTACCCCATAGGAGGTATGTCAATGTCAAGAAAGTTGACATTCTATGATTTACTCGTACTCACCTTCTTAGGATAGTTAACTTCCTTATGGTTACTAGGACCACACCATTGTCACATATGTATGGAATTATTCTATACTATCTCATTTGTTTTAGGAGTAAGATAATTCTTCATAAAATGTCCTCACTCTTAGAAATTATGATAATGTAGTATTAGCCTACCTTTCGAATCATATTGCAAATGACTCTAACCTCCTTGTTGATTGCCTTCGTATGGCCTTCCTCTATGGTTATTCCTATAACTGCCACTGGTTGCACCGTTTCCAATACCTTGGATATTTGGTTTTTCCTCACTCCCTTGAGTCATTAAATTTTGATGCCTTACCCCTTTCAAATTAAATGAGCAATTCACCAATTCATATCCCAATACATCACATATATTACAATATGCATTTATAGGGAAATTCACATTTGTATTTTCCTTATATTTGAAATCAGTACACCATATATCCTTTTGATCTTTCCTTGTTGTTCAAGTAATATGAGGTTGTCTTCAATATCTCACCATAATATTTTTGCTACCCCATTCGTAATTGGCAAATCTTGTGATGGGCCCCTTAGTTCTACTTGTGATATTGCATTCTCAATAGAACTTTATCTTGAGCCTTTTTGTTATCTCCCTTGTACCTGAGGTAATTCATTTTCATAATTTTACAATTCAATCTCCCTTTGCCTTATAGCCTACATCTCATCAAGCTTTTTCTTGTATCATATAGCTCTTGAATGATCTATCCTCAAAGTCTTGCATTATGGGTTTGTAATGCTTCATACTCTTGCAATTGTTGTGCTTGATGACACATCCACTATTGTATCATACCAATTTGGTATAATAGGGTAATTCCTACTGATTCATCATCTGCAACACTTCCTTCATTTGAATTCAATATTTCCATGTTGAATGTATCCATTCTATCCGGTTACTGGACCATTACTTGTCTCTTTCATTGATCTTCTTCTTCGTGAGGCAACTCTCATTGATCCAAATCAGCATACACTATTGCTTTCAATGGTTGAGAGGCGTCTTCCTATATTTCCATTTTTTTAGCTAATGGAACTACCTCATTTAAAGGAATCCATTCCTCTTCTCTTTCCTTGATTATTTTTTTCCTATCTATGAACTTCATGTGTATTTGCATTCTTCTTCTTTCACCAAGGTGAGATGTCAGTTCTCATTGTTCGACAATAAGTTGTGTCTCCTCGTATTTTACAAATAGACATGCAATACCAATATCATCTTCCCCTTGTAGAGGATTTTGATTATTCTATATTACTTTTTCTTTTTTGCAAGATGCTACCTCTTATTGTTATCTTTTTTCTATTTCATTTAAAGTGATGAACGAACATTGTGCTTTATATGGTTTTAAATTTGAACCATTCACCATTTTGGGTACCCCTGTCTCTTCCAACTTTTGAAATTTAATTGCACCATTGTTCATCACCTTCACCACTCTAAAGAAACCAAGTCATAATGTTTTTAACTTTTCTAGCTTGATTTCCCATTTAGCATTATACTTTAGAACCAAATTACCTCGATTAAGTTCTAACTTTTGAAGATGCTTATCATACCACATTTTATTTGCTTTTGCACTTCAATTTCCCACTGTACCATGAATCATATTCCATCTAACTTGATAAATACTACCAATATTTCCTCTAAAATTTCTTGGTCATCCAAATGATGCTCCATGACTACCTATATATTGGGTACCAAGAACTCTATTATCACTATTATATCTTGATTATATATTAACTAGAATGGTGTATGGTCTATTGCAGTTTTAAAGGTTTTTATATATACCCATAGAATATATGGAAACCTTTCCTCCCAATATGCTCATTCTATTCCATAGGTTTTGCACATCGTAGAGACCAGGATTTTGTTAGTTGTCTTTACCTACCCATTTTCTCTAGGGTAATATGGATTAGTTTTTAGGTTCTTGATAACCTCATTAACAAAGTAACCACCCCTATCATTTTTATTTGTAGTAAAATTCTAAATATTGTGATTACCTACTCATACAAGAAATAAGTTGTACTTTTTATCGTATTATCTGGTAGTGCCCTTCCCTCTACCTATTTGGTTAGATATTCTATTGCTACCATGATATATTGATATTTTTACCTTTAGGTTGTTTTAAGTGGACCGAAAAAATCCAAATACCATATTTCAAATAACTCTTGAGGTTAAGATGGATGTAAGGGCATAAATTTGTGATGCGATTGTTTCCCTACTCTTTTATAGGTATCTCATGCTTGCATATATTCCTTTACATCATGGTACAATGTAGGCCATCACAATCCTGCCAAAAGTATTTTTCTTGCAATAGCATTTGGCCCCATATGTCATCCTATCAAACTTTAATGGGCTTATTTTAATGTTGTTTTAACTTTCTCTACCATTATGCATCTTCTCAAAATGCTATATACACCCATTTTGTAGCATAATCCAACTATCAACTAGAATGGTGTTGACTTAATTATTACTTTTTTTTTTCTTTGTTGTTGTCAAACTTGGGGGTAATTCCCCTATGGGTAGATACTCACCAATTAACTTGTACCATGATGGTACAACATTGATTAAAAATATTTGAGCATTAGGAAACTCATATGACACTTTTGTTCCTATAGGTTCTCCTCAGTGTATTATTGAAAAATGATGTACTATTACATATTTTTTACCAGTTCTAACCACCACCAAAAGCATAAATTCTTGTAAGGTAAAGATCCACCTGCTAACTCATCCCTATATCATTGGTTTTTTTATTAGGTACAATAGAGCTTGATGATCTACATAAAAGGCAAATGAGTTTTCCAATATATAATGCCTAAACTTCTAAACTACATATACCATTTACAAAGCCTCTTGTTATATTGTATTGTAGTTCCTTTTTACTCTTGATAGTAGATAACTTGTAAAATAAATAGGTTGATCCAGCCTAATTTGATCTTCTTGATCCAATGCATAGCCTATTGCAAAATTGGATACATCAATATGAACATGGAACTCCTTATTCCAATCAAAAAATACCAAAATATGACTACATGTGAGCTTTGCTTTTTAACTCCTTAAAATATCCTTGATGCTCCTATGTCTGACTAAAGGAAATATTATTTTTGTCAGTGAATCTAATGGATACGACATGTGCATAATTCCTAATAAACCTTCAATAATACCTTGTGGATCCCAAGAAGATTTTTAATGAACACATGTCATATGGATCCTCCATATTTAGAATGATGTGAATCCTATTAAGGTCTAGATTCAACCCTTAGGTACACACTATGTGTCCCAAAAACTTTCCATATGGTACCATCAAGAAGTATTTACCTAGATTCAATGATATCTAGGCATTTCTACAAAGACTCGTACATTAACTTAGGGCTGGTAAATGTTATTTATAGACCAATCATCTAGGAATACCTTGAATTTTCTAACATTCAATTTATGAAATATGCACAAAATAAGTCACTAAAATATGACAAGAACATTGCATAGCCCAAATGACATTATATTATAACATAAATACCATTTCCACTATAAATGTGGTCTTTAATTTATCTTTTTTGCTATGCTAAGATGATTATAGCCAAAAAACTAGTCCAAAAATGAGTAAATTTCATGCCCTGCACCTTCCTCCAAGATAGAATATATAAAACCTCCTTGATCATAACTATGTTCAGACTACGAAAGTCCATGTATATAAAAATTTTGTCCACTTCCTTATTTAAGGTGGCCACAATAGATGAAACCTATTTGCTTGTGGTAACTTTAAAAATAATTTTGGCATCCAACATCTTCTCTATTTCTGCATTTACCAAGGCTACATATTTTGTGTTCATTCTATAGGGTCTCCTTCTAACTGGCTACGTCCCAAAATTAATAAAATATTATGCACACATAATTCTAGTGGTATCCCTTTCAAGTCCCTATATTTCCATGCAAAAACATACTTATATTCCCAGAATATCTTGAAAGTTATTACTTTCAATATTGGATCCCAATCATCTGCACACTCGATCAATCTTGGTTCATTATCAATTCCTAAATTTACTTTCACTATTTGATGTCCTTCATATTTAATACTTTTTAGCTCTATCTTGGCCTTTACCACAATCTTCAAATGTATTGGTTTTGCATCTATCTCTACATTGCTAACTGTATACTCTATGAATATTTTGGAAAATGTTCATTTCTCTTGTTCCTCTTCCTTTAGTTTCTTGTTGACATTCTCATATTGTATTTTTATAGTGTCCTATATATTAATATAGATGTAGTTGGGTTAAAACACCTCATACTCCTCCATCTACTAGTGGATAAATACACTATGTAATCGAGCTTCATCCTCACTACATTCCTTAAGGTACAACATTCCCTCTTCATTGGGCTCATATTGGTCTTCCTCATCTGAGGAACACCTTGATTCGTTTGATGTAACAACATCTTCCCAATGTCATGACATCTTAATTGGGCTCATTTTTTTGTTTAATCATATATTTGTGATGTCCTTTCTTGAATGTAATTCGATCCTTTTCCAAATTGTGATTAACTTTGGCCAATCTCAACTAACCCCTGCCTAGTTGAAAGCAACAAAAATGACACTATAATTCTCATTCAAAATCATAGGATCCACTGCTTTTGCTATTAAAATGATAAAAAGAGTTACATATTTATATCCTCTTTACAACTTTTGCCCTAAAGGCTATAATGCGGTCTTCCCTAAGGAAGCCCTTTTGGATGTGGTGCAAAGGCAGTAGGATATGTATTCTTTGTTTTCCTTGGTGTACGTGGGTTTCTTGCTCATGTGTCATCACTGGTTGGATGTGTTCTTAGTAGTTGTTGGACCTGTTAAACCTATAAAAAAAATTCATTGCATTAAGGGGTCTGCCTCAGTAAATCCTCGTGGTTATGAAGATAAAAATACTCTTAAACAAGATTAAAACATGAAACTAACTACTAAAAACAACATAAAAACACAAAATTAACCCATAATTACCTTGTCTAGTGATTCTTGTATCTGTAGCATAGGTTCACATGGGGTCGTATGAATCTATTGTGAACCAAGAGGTTCACACTTAGTCGTGTAAACCTTATATTTTTTTAACCAAATTTACAATATGACTTTCCTGGTTATCCTGTAACAACTACTTATTTATTTTTGCGTAGGTCACCTTCAGAAAGTTTAATTTTTATGGGGTTATTGACCTATCTCAATCACAAGGAAACATCATGAAAATAACAAATCAATTGAGGTGTATGTATGATGGATTTATGATGGATTTAGGATGGATGTAATGGCTCCATTGATTTTGGCAGAGTTTCAATAAGCAAAATTTGGTTGTTATGAAATGGTGAAAACGAACTTCTATTTATAAATTTGGCCAAGCTGAGAGGGAGGGGATGAGGTGTTCCCTGTGAAGTATCAATGGTGATGTGTCCACCTAAGAGGTTTCCCTTGATGTGTCCTAGTCCATAAATGATGATGGGTGAGAGAATACCTCACCCATCCACAAATAATGATGACTTTGCCAAAATATCCATTTGGTATTTATGAAGACCTTTCTGAAAATATCTTGAAATTAAAAAATTCTTCTTTTGTGCAAAAGTCTCCATATTTCATTTATGACCCAGGGGAATGTGAGGTGGAGAAATATTTGGGGTGAGATGTGGCAAGTCTAGGATAGGCTAGAATAGGTGAGGTGGAATGCTAGGCTAGTCAAATTAGACTAGGTGAGGTGGAAGGCTTAAATTAAATCAATATTATATTTAATTAAACTTGTGATTAGTCATAAAGCATATTTTGACCAAAATTGTTGTCTTTTGACCATAAAGTACTTTTTGACCATGGTGGGGAATTCAACTAGTGAGCAAAAATCATGTCTCGAAAAACATTGATTTCTCTTCCGTAAATTATTAATCCGGTAAGTCCGTAAACTTATGAGTGTCAAGCACAATATATTCTTGCAGTGTTGGGGAATAAATCTTATTATACCTTATTTAGTTTTGTGGGGGATGTTTAAACATTTTCATTTCATCCAAACTAAGTGTAGAATAAATAAATTAATTAATTAAATACTAAAAATGAAATGCTGGAAATAAATGTATAGGAAATTAAATACGTGGAAAAGAAACACACACCTAAATTAAATAAATCAAGAACTAAAGAAATAAACTAATCTACAAAATAAATACAAAAATAAATAGGGGATGAATACTATAGGGAGTGGACCCAAGCTCCCGTAGATAGTTCACCCAACTAGCTACGTAGAGCTTGCTTAGGTAAGAGGAATTGCACTCTTGATAAATTTTACAAGAAGTAAAATAAAATAGTTCTATTAAAATTAATCTTCGTCCTCTTAGGGAAGACCTGTGAATTTATACAATGTACAACCTTCCTCTATTACATTTTTAGGCAAGTCTATTTCAAACTTGCAGTTACAGTAGATAGCAGAAAACAGGACAACCAATCAATCCTAACAAGCATGCACTAATAATAACAATCATGCACTAATTTTACCCGTAGGATAAATCAGGCGTATTATGTTTTTATCATAATAGAATATGTTCAGAAATAATGTATCCATTAGGATGGTTGTCCTCCTTAGACACTATTCTTCACGCTATCTGTTACGCATATCATTTTACCAGTAAATCATTGCTTCGATTGATTCGTGAGTGTGAGGAGAAATGCTCGCCTTACAAAGTTATCTAGTTGATTGATTAATAATAGAAGTGTCTTATTTAAATGCATAGAATAAAATATATCCTTTGTCTTCATGTGATTTGGTGACTATCCCAACTTGGTGCATATGACGTAGAGTAAACGGTAAACATGGTCCCACTTGCCTTCTTGGTAAATATTGCAATGTATGGAGGTGTGGAGGCACATTTTGCATTACGAAGGCATCTACTCCTGATGGGCACCTTCTCCATTAGGAAGGTGTCTACTTTTTTTCGATGCCTTCTCCATCAGGAAGACGCTTACTTCTGTTGGGCACCTTCCGCATCAGGAAGGTGCCTACTTCCATGCCTTAGTCTCTGAAAGTAGAAGTATGCCAGGTCCAAGTGGATGTAGACTGTAAAACACCAAATTAGTACCAACACCTGCATTTATACACATTTCCCACTAAAAACACCAATCAAGCATAATACTAGATTTTCTATCAATTATATGCATAAGTTATATAAAATACATCTCATATGCTAATTAAACTAGTAATGATGCCCCTTAACAATGTATATAAAATGAGCATTTTTGGTGCTCATCATCCCCCCATGCCTAACATGTGCCACACCCTCATGGCACCAAAAGCTGAAGTTATCCCTCTCATAGGGAGACCATGCCAAAATATTGTTATGTTCTTGTGACAATAGTCCCCAGGATATATATTTTTCTTTTCTTTTTCTTCTAATTTTTTTCAGTGGCCTTCAACATCTCTATTTCTTCGTCGTTGAGAGCTGTTATTTTTTTTTCCTTCAGTATTGTTGTATTTTTTACTCAGCACTATTTTTTCTTTTTATTCAGCATTGCGTTTTTCTTTTTTCATTTAGCACTGCTATTTTTTTTCATTGAGTGCTATATTGCGCTGATTTGGGTACATGTTACCAACAGATTGCAAACTTGCTGGAGTCCAAGTTTTTGAAATCAACTATTTAAAATATTTTCTTTGGTGCTCCACATTCCAAATTTCTCATGATGCAGTAAATAAAATGGTGCCAAATCTATTCATGTGAATGCCATAGCTTAATCTCTCTCTCTCTCTCTTTTCAATTTCTCTTGAGGTAAATAATAATTTTTTTCTCTGATTCGATACATCATGTGGTTGGGAGATTTTGAAAAAAATATTTTACAGAGGCATCTACTGATATTAACATTGAAATGATTTTAAAATAACTCTGCATATAATTAATAAAAAAATAACAGTATATACCTGGGTGATTTTTGCAGGTTTTGATCTTGACTTCATGCTGCCTGCATTGGTTCCCTTGGAGATTTGATTTATTTATTTATATATATATTTTTTCTTTTGGTTGTCATCTTCCCCACACCACTAATTATCATTGTTCTTCTTTCTTTTGTAGGTGTGGATTTAACAAATCCAGCATTGCAGCCATAATTTACCATTTTTTATTCTCCCCCACTTAAATTAGTGACGCCCTTGTCGCCAGCAACAAGTCCCTCTACGTAACAGGTCTATAGCCCTCCAAATGTCAGGTCCCACACTGAACAATAGGCACCCCCATCCAAGGGAGAATAAAATATCTTATTGGTGCCTTCCTCCAAATGGAAAAAGGCACTACTGTACTGGGCTGATTGTAGGCACTCTCTTCCTAGTGGGAAGTAAATGCCTTTTCTGCTTTGTTGCACTCCTAATTGTAGGGGATGGGATGTTACATTTTCTAGGCCTAGTTTAAGCTAGCTCTGCCTACATATTGTGTTCACGGCCATGTCCTATGAAACTATAGACACAAAAACTAAAAAAAAGGAATCATGCCTATTCTTGAGGCCCTAGCTCTTAGGATACCTTTAGATTGCATTCATAGGGCATGATTACTTGTAAAAACACACAAAAATAGGAAAATAGGAGTCATGACTCCATGCCTGTTAGGCCTTGGCTCTTAGGATACTTACAGCTTGCATTCGGATCATGATTTCCTGCAAAGCAAATAAGACAACATTTTTTATGCTAAGCAGGACATGTTCTATGCGTTTTTTTTCATTGGGAGGATTCGCATTTTTTTTTTAGTTATTTTTTTTATCAAGGCACCTCGTCACTTATTCCTCTTTTTTTTTTGTCCCTTGTGCCATCGAACCACCTAGGTGCAGGAAATGGATCAAGGCACCCTAGATGTCAAGGTGCCTACTTGCTATGGAAGGCACCTACTTGTTGTGGAAGGCACCTTCAATGTATGGTGCCTTCTTGATGCAGAAGGCACCTCCAATGTATGGTGCCTTCTTGATGCGGAAGGTACCTCCAATGTATGGATTCTTCTTCATGCGGAAGGCACCTCCAATGTATGGATCCTTCTTGATGCGTAAGGCACCTCCAATGTATGGCGCCTTCTTCTTGCAAAATGCGCTTCCATTGTATGATGCCTTCTTCATGTGGAAGGCACCTTCTTCATGTGGAAGGCACATTCTTGATGATCAAGGCATCTTTCACTTCATTTTTTTTCACGTATCCTCCTCTTTTTTCTTTTTTTTCTCTTTTTTTTTCTTTTCTTTCTTTTTTTTTTTTTTTTTTTTTTTTAACGAATGATTGAACATTCATCCAAGCTACTGGTATGGTATGGGGTCTCCCCCATCCCGATGTCTGATCCACTCTCACAAATGTGAGGTGATTGTTAATGGATCTCATTGACCGTTACTCGAACATTATCTCGGCACTCTACTTTGTACGTGGTGTAGCATCTTTGACTCCGCTCATCATTTACTTAGGTTGTAACAGTCACACACCTTACAACAAAAATTTCCTAAAGTTTCACAAGCACCTTAGACTAGAAGCATTTTTCTTGATCAAGGTTACTTAGCCTGCCTTCAAGTGCTAATGTTGCCAAGGTAAAACTCTTCTAGCTTTCACTTGCTATATTGGATGCTACACGATTAGGTACATGAGATAGTTTATATAGTGTTATTATGAACTCCACATATGAATATCAATTCATGAGATCTTCACAAACACCTCCTTATCTATCTACTTTGCACTTCATGTTGTCCTACAAAACATAAAAGAAAAATCTAAACTAAAGGCATTAAAATAAAATTCTAACTATTTTTTTTTCATTTTTTTATTATATATATATATATATATATTTTTTTATCTTCTGATTACTTCCAAGCTCCTCCCTTGCTTTATTTAGTGACCGATTGAAGATTTCTCATTTCCCTTCTGGACCAACTTGGTCCTAGGGAAAGAGGATACTTTCTTCCAACAAGTAACAAAAATAAATCTTCTATTTTTTTATCTATATTTTAACTTGGAGCCTTTTTCAATAGAAGATTTTTTTTTCTCTTTTTCATGAACATTGTAAATAGTGTTCATTGTGTTGTTGGTGGTAATCGTGAAGGTGGGGTCTCCCCCCATGCCTACATCTGAACTAGTCTTCTAAAAAATCATCAATTTCATTATCAACTAGTTTGATGTGTTGTAGCATGAGAAGAGCAATTTCCCCCTTTGACCTCAAAACCAATTTTTTTTCAACATAATGGTAAAATGTGCAGGCTATAAAATGACTATCTACGGGTTGGCAACTTGGAGAAAACATGGCATAACAATATTAAAAAACACATGCTAGTTTTTGATTCACCAGGTCGCCTTAAGCGCAAGTGAAGAGCATACTTCATAACAAGATGTTCTTTAAAAATTTTGCTTTGTCATTTTTACTACTATTAATTTCATCATATAAAAAATATATTCACCAATACGTTGCAAAAATTTCAAGCCTATAAAAAAAATTAATTTAAAACCAAGCTTCTAGACTAGGCACAATTTTCCAATGGTTTCTATGTAAAAACACTTCCCTAAATATTTTCAACTGTCATACCTGGGTTGTGCTATTTCATTGATTTCTTGAAACCATTGAAAATATGATGGAAATCCTTCAATGCCATATTTTTCTAATTTTTTTCAACAACACATTTTATTTCTACTTCTACACTTAATATGGTACATCAGATTCATTCCTGAATTTACCTAAGAGGCTGGTAAATTTAACAGTTGCTTATAGGATTTGGCTCTGATTTTACCAGCAACTGTTTTGGCCCTGTAAAAGGGCCCTTGGTGGACTCATGCTTCTCAGATAAAATATTTATAGGTGATTTCAAATAATCTTTTTAATTGACCCGTAAATCCTAACACTACAGTTTGACACTCCCCGACAACGACACCAAAATGGTGAGCAGAAATTCATGTCTCGAAAAACATTCATTTCTCTTCCATAAATTATCAATATGATAAGTCCGTAAACTTATGAGTGTCATGCATAGTATATTCTTGTAGTGTTGGGGAATAAATCTGATTGTACCTTATTTAGTTTGGTGGGGGATGTTTAAACATTTTCATTTCATCCAAACTAAGTGCGGAATAAATAAATTAATTAATTAAATACTGGAAATGAAATGCTGGAAAGAAATGTACAAGAAATTAAATATGTGGAAAAGAAACACACACCTAAATTAAATAAATCAATAACTAAAGCAATAAACTAATCTAAAAAACAAATGTAGAAATAAATAGGGGAGGACTACTATGGGGAGTGGGCCCAAGCTCCCACAGATAGTCTGCCCAACTAGCTGTGTAGAGAGGTAATAATAATTGCACTCTTGATAAATTTGACAAGAAGTAAAATAAAATAGTTCTTCTATTAAAATTAATCGTCGTCCTATCTCAGGGAATACCTGTGCATTTATACAATGTACAACCTTCCTCTATTACATTTTTAGGCAAGTCTATTTCAGACTTGCAGTTACAGTAGATACATAGAAAATAGGATAGCCAATCAATCCTAACAAGCATGCACTAATAATAACAGTCATGCACTAATTTTACCCATAGGATAAATCAGGTGTATTCTATTTTTATCAAAATAGAATATATTTCAAAATAATGGATCCATTCGGATGGTTGTCCTCCTTAGTCGCTAATGGATCTGATTCTTCATGTTGTCTGTTACGCATATCATTTTACTAGTAAATCGTTGCTTCGATTGATTTGTGAGCATGACGAGAAATGCTCGCCTTAAAAATTTATCCAGATGATTGATTAATAATATAAGTATCTTATTTAAATGCATAGAATAAAATATCTCCTTTGTCTTCATGTGTTTTGGTGGCTATCCCAACTTGGTGCATATGATGTGGAGTCAACGGTCAACATGGTCCCACTTGCCTTCTTGGTCAATATTGCAAAGTATGGAGGTGTGGAGGCACCTTATGCATGAGGAAGGTGCCTCCTCCTATTGGGCACCTTATCCATCAGGAAGGCACCTACTTCTATTGGGCACCTTCCACATAATGAAGGTGCCTACTTCTGTTGAATGCCTTCCGCATCAGGAAGGCGCCTACTTACATGCCTTAGTCTTTGAAAGTAAAAGTATGCCAGGTCCAAGTGGATGTAGATTTTAAAACACCAAATTAGTACCAAAACCTGCATTTATGTACACATTTTCCACTAAAAACACCAATCAAGCATAATACCGGATTTTCTATCAATTATATGCATAAGTTATATAAAAATACATCTCATATGCTAATTAAACTAGTAATGATGCCCCTTAATAGTGTATATAAAATGAGCATTTTTGGTGCTCATCATCAACCTTTGATGAGTTATGAATGATGTCACATGAGGACCCATGGTTAAGCATAGGAAGGGGCTTAGCTAACCCAAAGGGGCTAAGAATGATGAATAGTGAATTTAATGAATGAATAGTGTTTTAAAGCCAATTTATACAATTTTTGAGGGTTTTGCAAATTGATTTCCTATGAAGATGAGAAGAGGAACAATGTGTAACATTTGGGTGTCTACATTTTACCTCTTTTGTACTAAATTGTGTGAAAACACAGTTTAGTACAAAAACTAACAATGTGAATTTGTGAGATGATTTGGAAGAGGCAAAACGTGTGGTTGATGATTGTGGATGATTGCGAGAGAGATGCATTGATAAAAAATGGTTTATGATTGATTTATTTTGGAGGAATGCATAAGATTGCCTTACTTTGTGATCAATGTGAGATGTTCCAATTGTAGAAGGAACAAATGCCTTTGTCCATTTTTGCTTTCGATTGATTGATGAGCTCTTTTGACAATATTTGACAAACCGTTGGAGCCATGGGGTAGAAATTTTAGGATCTTTATTCATAAGTGGTCTTATTACTTCCACTATGAAGATTGGAATCCATGAGGTGTCTACAAGTAGAGGTATTTTAAGGCTTATCAAAGGTTATTTTGCTTTGGGTTAGAATTTTGGTCTTGAGATAATCATTAGAAAAAAATTTCTTAGGCAAATGTTGAATCCATGATTGGATGTTTGGTTGTTTGATCATGTGCATGATAGCTTTTGATTTTTTGGATTATGAATACCCCTCAAGAAATAAATTAGTGATGGAGGAGACAAAACTTGGTGATGAGACTATTTATGATAATAAAAAATAAAAAGATAAAATTTTTGCATGGATTTTACCAAAATAGAGGAAGTAGGATAAATGCCAAGGAAATTGGAGGTAGGTACGACAAATTTGGTCAAGGAAGATAGGTTCGAATGGGGTTGTACAAACCTATCGGTTCACACGTGTGGGGTGAAAATTGGTGTCAACGGGGTTTAAATGGTGGAAAAAGGACATCTTGACATCATTTTTGCATGTCAAATGGAGGAGTGGCATCAGAGGAGAAAAACAAAATGAAGTTTTGTCGAACTATGGATCGAGTGAGACAGGATGGCGAGTGCATCAACAAGTATGAGCATGAGTGTGGTAACATCAAAGGTAAGCGGTTTATTCTCTTCTTTATTAGCGTGTAAATGTTTTAGAGTAAATTGATGTTTAATTTACTTAGAATATTATAATTTAGACAATGCATACATGGGATGGATGAAATTTGTACACTTTGTGTAAAAAGGGGTAAATAGTTATCTTAGAATGGTTTCTATTTTTGCATGTGAGAATTTTGCTTATGGAAAATCATGCATTTGATGTGATGTGTGAAATGGGTTGTGAAAATTACATGCATAGAAAAACTGAAAAGTGGAGGAATCTAATAAGCCAAATGGGTATCCAAATGTACTTTCATTTGACTGTTTTGAACCCTTTTTGACCACCTTATTTTACATGCATGTCTGGGGAGGGTTTCAATGTCTTTTGTATTTTTTTGCATATTTTTGTCATTTTTTGCATGTGTGAAGGATATGCGTGGAATGTGGAGGTGCTGGAGAACACATGTACAAAAGAATTCTTCAAATTAGGAGGTTTGCATGGGATCGTGCGAACTAGGGTGGTTTGCATGGGATCGTGTGAACACGTATTTTTTTTTATCATGGATATGTACATGTAAAAGTAAAATAAATGGATTGATTGTATGTACAATATTGTTGACTTGTGTCATGTGTTTTTTGGTAGGTGAAGAAGATATTTGTACAACATCGACTAAAAAAGTGTAGGAAGGCTTTGCAGGATGTGTGGCGGACAGAGGATGGGGAGTGGTTGTGGGAGGTCAGTTTATATGGTGTGTGGGAGATGTGTGAGGTTCATGTAAACCATGAATACATTTCATCTCTTTATGAGAGGTGGGATCTAGATAGAAACACCTTTCACTTTCCTACAGGGGAGATGATGGTGATTTTGCAGGACATCTACCACATTTATCAGCTTTTGATATAGGGGATTATGATGATGATGGTGGATAAGGATTTATGGGATGGTATTTTAGAGAGAGTATTTGGGCATCGGTGGAAATGGGTGGATGCTAAAGGCAGAGTGGATTATGTAAAATATTGGTAGAAGAAATTTTTGTTAAATCATCAAGTAATGGCAATGCTACTAATAGCAAGCCATGCATTACCAGGTACTTGAGGGGTGAGGTTCCCTTGGAATATGATGGGGATTGTGTGTGACATGGTGGAGAGGATTATAGTGTATGCATGTGCACCTGCATTGTTAGCACAGGTGTACATAGAGTTGCATGTGGTGGTAAGGACAAAGTGGATAGGTATTAGTGTGAGTTCATTTCTACAAGTATGTACTTGGGAGCACATTTTGATTTTACATCCAACTAATTTACCACATGAGGTACATACGATCGATGGTTAGGATGTACCCTATGCTATAATGTAGAGGGAAAATATGGAAAGCAGGCAGAATAAGATACGTGAGGGGAATTGATGTAATACCATGATCATTTGAAGGGTTTGGTTATGTATTAGGTGTGATGGAGGTCATGGTGAGGAGTACTTGATTATACTAAGGATGTAGAGAAATTGGTATGCATCAGGTGAGGATGATAGGTGGTGGAGAAGTATCTATCGTAGGTAGAATACTTTCCATTATCTTGATTATAGTGATTGTTTGGATTATGACAAGGATGACCAAATCCACTTGTAGTGATCTATAGAGTGGTCGATGATACAGGGCCATAACCAATAGTTCCACCATTATATTTGATACCCGATGAGCCATTGGTTGTCCCCAACATGGAAAATATAGGGATCACAATATATTATAATGTATGGTGGATGAGATAGTGATTGGATCCAGTGCTTGGTGTGGTTGATGGATGATTTAAGGTAGAAGGGGTGTTGCATGGTAAGGACTTACCAGATGGGGTGAGGGCAAAATTTCCAAGGTAGGTGGGTGTACAAAGGGATGAGGGGTCATATGATCTAGATGAGGAGGAGAAGGCAGAGCTATATTAGCTGATTAGGTGAGTTATGCCTCACTGTGATGATAGAGATTGCTTGGTGAGTGATAGTCGCACAGGGCAATCGATGAAGGGTGGTGAGGGGACCGCAGAGGGTACAATAGTGATGGAGGATGTTCCCATGATGGATATTGCTGATGACTTGTCAAATTAGTCACCAGTGATGGAGGAGGGAGGCATTGGTGGATATATGGTGAAGTTGGAGTATTTTAATTTTGGTGTAGAGCTAGATGATGTCATGGTGACTAAGGATGAGATGCGATAGCTATGGAGGGATGTAAGGAACCTTAGGGATAGAATTTTAGATATCGAGATGGATTGGGTGAGTGATCACTCATATTTGGATGAGGAGAAGATGGAGGTAAAGGAAAACCTAAGGGACACCTTAAATAAGTAGGATGATGCTAGGGTATGCTTGTAGTGAATTATGGAGGAGAGGGATACACTTAGGAGTGAGCACGATACCCTGAGGGGTGAGTGAGATGCTACTTGGGGCAGATGGATGAGATGATACAGGCCACAAATATGTTGTAGGGCTTGTTATATGTAGCTAGGGAAAATACAGAGGTTGTAAAGGGTAGTCACCTAGCGAGGATTGCGTAGTTGGAGTGTAGTTTGGATGAGGTACTAACCACAAAGGAGTGGGTGGAGCAAGATATTTTAGGATTGGCTATGATGGTACCAGAGCTAGAGTAGGCATGACCAGAGGTGGAATATTTGAACTAGGAAAATAGGGGATTGATAGCCTCCAACATAAATGAGGCTATGAAGAGGATGAAGTGTGGGGGGGAGCTGATGATGCAAGGCATACATGTTCCATCATACTCTGACTGAGTTTCATTATCATAGGGATAGTTGCATTGGAGTTAGCAGAGTTCCCCATATGTAGGTGGGAAGATGTGTTGGAATTTAAAGCATATTCCTTAAGTATTCAGGTTCTAATATTTAGTATTAATTTAATCTTTATAAATTTATTGTTATGAAGGTTAGAGTATTGCTATTTTAGAGGTTGTTAGTTTAGATTTGAGAGCATAAAGGGAATTGTTTAGAGTTTTTATAAACGTAGTAATTGAGTCATGGAGCTAAGTTGAGTAAGTTTTCCATGAGAATAGTGATTTCAAATTGTATTAGGTTCTATAAAAGCTTTGTAATTTCATAGTTTGGATTAATTCAATGAGCATAATTCTCATTGTGGTATCAAAGCTTCCATGTTTGATTAGAGGAATCAAAACCTGTGGAAATTAGGAGTAATAAAATATTGCTCACCAGATATGAGAGAAAGCTAATTTATCATAAAATAGTGAAACAATGTCCATTGTTGTCCATCGTATTTCTGAGAAGAAGTCTTGCACAATCATCTTCCATATGGATAGATTTATCTTGTGAAGGTAAGAGTTGAGGAGAACAAAGTTAGAGTTTTCTATGAGGTAAGAGTTCTAATATTCTGTGATTAGCATTTGCTATATTCATTGTGTACTTTATCACCTGTGTGCATCGAAACCAGATGTGAGAGAGGTGATCAGATCCATTGATGAAAATGAACAACATTGTTCATTCTTACCTACATTTGGCATAGCCTGATGCTACAACTAGCATGAAGAAGTCTTTGTTGCATGCGTGTCCTCTTCTACTTATGGAAATAGACCTGAGCTTGAGACATATCATAATCACAACATCTGAAAAATATCTTGATTGGTGAGACTATGATAGTGAATCTCTATGGATATTGGAGGTTTCCTGTAATGCGTTCACGTGGAGAGTTTTCTGTAGTAACAAGCTTGACAAGCTTTTTTTAGTAAAGCATGGATATCATTCTACGATGATGGATTCATTTGTAAAGGAGAATGATTTTCAAAGAATATGAACTATGGAGGCTGATGATAAAGAATTGCTTCTCGAAAAGCATAGCAAAAATACATTTGCTATTCAATATCTGAGCTGAATTGAAGAGAGAGGTGATCTATGTGGAAAAATATGTGATTGGTTTGCATATTTGATTGTGGTGAAATAAGGATGTTTCACATCTCCATATGCTAACTCGAGGACACTACTGTTTCATTCATTTGAAATGAGAATAGTTAGGTATCTGAGGTGGATATTTGGAGACTACATTGGCAAAGGTGGATGACTATGTGAGTTGTTGCATAGAGTCATTCTATAGTTATTTGAATACACTACTAATTCCATCAAAGTGGTTGTAGAGACCATCAAGTGAAGTGGTGGTACCTTGCTATTGGAGAATCTACACATCAACATTGGTTGTGCACGGAGAGGTGCATCCCACTAGTAAATTAATCTATTGGAACTACTATTATTTGTTACAAAATTAAGACATAGGATAAACTTGTATTGCTGTTGTTTGTTGCAAACATATACGAAGGTATTTTTGCATAAAAATTTTCTATTAGAATATATCTACATTATTCCAAAGTTTTGTTGATTGGCATCAATGGCTGCTAATAACAATCTGCCCATTCCTGAGTTTAATGGATTGGACTATGAGTATTGGTCTATCAAGATGAAGATATTACTCATAGGCAAAGGTTTGTGGGACATTGTAGTAGAAGGCTACAATGAACCAACTGATTGGAACACCTTGAATGTCACTGATAGAAATAATAAGAAGGATGCCCAAAAGAAGAATTATTTTGCTCTCTACCATCTCCAAGCATCATTGGAGAAAAGCATATTTCCTAGGATTGCTTCTTGTTCAACAACCCTAGAAGCATGGAATACCTTGAAAGATAGCTATCAAGGGAGCAATCAAGTGAAGCAAGTGAGGCTTCAAACTTTGAAGAGAGATTTTGAGAATCTCAAAATGCAAGAAGATGAAAGAGTAGGAGATTATTGTGTGAGAGTCAAAGCAATTGTAAACAAAATGGAGACACTTGGAGAGGATGTAAAAAATGAAGTTGTTGTGAAGAAAGTGTTGAGAACACTTCTTCATAAGTGGAATCATATTGCAATCATTATTGAGGAATCAAAAGATCTTTCTAATCTCACATTTGATGCACTAATTGATTCTTTGATGTCCCATGAAGAGAGACTCCAAGATTCTACATCATCAAGCTTTGGAGGTGATGAAAAAGCATTCTCATCCAAGGAAGGTGAGACTCATGGAAATACACAAGGAAGAGGACAAAGGAGAGGACAATATTCAAGAGGAAGAGGAAGAGCAAGAGGTAGATCAAGAGGTGGCTACCAAGGAAGAGGAAGAGGAGGTGATAAATCAAACAAATATTGTTACCATTGTGGCAAGCTTGGTCACTTTGCTAGAGATTGTAGACTCAAGGCTTCTCAATAAGGGAGAAGTAATAATTATGGAAACTATGGAGAAGAGGAAGGAACATCAAATTTGTTCCTCACCTATGGAAAATCAGATCAAAATCTCAATGAAACTTGGATTTTGGATACTGGTTGCTCAAATCATATGAGTGGCAAAGAAGAGTTATTTGCTACAATGGATTCCACATACAAGTCCAAGATCAAATTGGGAGATGACAAGGCACTACAAGTTGAAGGCATGGGAGCCATGGAGGTTCCAAAAAATGAAGGCACAAAGAAGGTAAACAATATCTATTACACTCCTAAACTCCAACATAATTTGCTTAGTGTTGGACAAATTATGGAAAAGAACTATAAACTTGTTTTTGAAGATGGAAAATGTGTAATTTTTGACAAAAACAATTGTAATAGAGTTGTCACAAATGTACCTATGACAAAGAATAGGTTATTTCCTCTTAAATTTGGGGAACAAGGAGGTGCTCAACTTGCTAGTGTGGCCATAGAGAATCCAAGTGTGCTTTGGCACTTGAGATATGATCATATTAATTTTACAAGCTTGAAGTTGTTGACTTCTCAAGCTATGGTGTGTGGACTACCAAGAGTTGAAGAGCACAAGGAGGTGTGTGAAGGATGTGCTTTGGGAAAACACTCAAGAACAAAGTTTCCAAGAGGTGAAGCATGGAGAGCAAGCCATCCACTACAATTGGTACATTCGGATATTTGTGGTCCAATGCATACCAAAATCTTGGGTAACAATTCTTATTTCCTTACTTTCATAGATGATTTCTCTAGAATGTGTTGGATTTATTTTTTGAAAACTAAGGATGAAGCTTTTGAATGCTTCAAGGATTTCAAAAATAATGTAGAGAATCAAAGTGAGTATGTTGTAAAAAGTTTAAGGACTGATAGAGGAGGGGAGTTTTGCTCAAATGCATTTCTCAAATATTGTAAAGATTGTGGGATCAAAAGGTAATTCACTACTGCCTACACCCCACAACAAAATGGTGTGGCTAAGAGAAAGAACCACACTATTGTAGAAATGGCTAGATCAATGCTTCAAACAAAGAAACTAAGTAACATGTATTGGGTTGATGTTGTTAGGACAAGTGTTTACATTTTGAATAGGAGTCCTACTTCTAGTTTAGATGGGATAACTCCCTATGAGGGATGGTATGGCAAAAATCCAAATGTAAAGCACTTCAAAGTTTTTGGTTGTCTTGCATATGCACACATTCCTGATGAGACAAGAAAGAAACTTGACCCCAAGAGTCAAGCATGTATTTTCATTGGGTATAGTGAGTTTTCAAAGGCATATAGACTCTACAATCCAAAAACACACAAAGTTGTAATCTCAAGAGATGTAATTTTTGATGAAGGGGGAGTATGGGGTCATCAAAAACTTTTTTTGATGATGGATCTCAAGGTGAAAGCTCCTCCCAAGTGCAGCCCATTGACAAGAACAACAATGAAAGTCCTCCTCCAAGTCCAAGAAAGAGTTCTACTTCAAGTACAACAAGTGCTACTCCAAGTCCTCCACAAATACCACCAAGAGCATCAAGTTCTTCTCCAATGCCAATGGAAGAAGATCCACCAAAAAGAGGTAAGAGAACACTTCAGTACCATCCTTCTTTCCAAATGATGGACAAGAATTTTCAAAGAAGGTACACTAGGAGCCAAGCTAGTGATATGAATGAAGTCTTGAAAAGACTTGAAAATTTGCACATGTATGGTGATGAAGACTCCCAAGAGCCTAAGGGAGATGTTGTAAACTATGCTTTAATGACTAGTGTAGAGCTAGAGCCATCTAGTTATGAAAAAGCATGTAATCATGATGTATGGCAACAAGCCATGAAAGAGGAAATGAACTCTATAAAAAATAATGACACATGGGAGCTAGTGGAGCTTCCTAAAGGAAAGAAATGTATTGGATGTAAATGGGTCTATAAGACCAAGTTCAATGCTGATGGGAGCATTGAAAGACACAAGGCAAGGCTAGTAGCAAAAGGGTTTACTCAAAATTATGGGATTGACTATGAGGAAACCTTTGCTCCGGTGGCTAGACAAGAGACCATTAGACTAGTACTTTCCTTGGCTGCCCACAAAGGATGGAACATTCAACACATGGATGTTAAGAGTGCCTTTCTTAATGGGTACTTGAATGAAGAGGTTTTTGTGCAACAACCTCAAGGCTTTGAAGAACAAGGTAAGGAGAACCTTGTCTACAAATTGAAGAAAGCATTGTATGGACTAAAGCAAGCACCAAGGGCATGGTACTCACGCATTGATGGCTACTTTCAAGACTATGGATTCACTAGGAGCAAAAGTGAACCTACTCTCTACTACATGAAACAAGGTAAAGACATCCTTATTGTGTGCTTATATGTGGATGATCTAATATTCATGGGTAGTAGTGCTAAAATGAATGAGGAGTTCAAAAACTCCATGATGCAAGAGTTTGAAATGAAGGATCTAGGTTTGATGCATTACTTCCTAGGAATGGAGGTACATCAAAAGGAAAGTGAGATCTTCATATGCCAATATAAATATGCACAATACATGCTAAAGAAATTTTCTATGGAGGAGTGCAAGTCAGTTGCAACTCCAATAGGTCATGGGATACAATTAAGCAAAGAATATGGAGCATCAAAAGTTGACAAGACCACTTACAGGAGCATGGTTGGGAGTCTAATGTTCCTCACCAACACATGATCCGGATATTCAATATGTTGTCTCTCTAGTATCAAGATATATGGCTGATCCATATGAACTTCATCTACAAGCAACTAAAATAATTTTGAGGTATGTAAAGGGTACAATGGATTATGGGATCCATTACCACAAAAATGATGATGTAAAATTAGTTGGCTTTAGTGATAGTGATTGGGGAAGCAACATAGATGATAGGAAATCCACTTTAGGGAATTTTTTTAGTCTTGGGTCAAGGCTAATTACTTGGAGTTCTAAAAAGCAAACTACTGTAGCACTATCATCTATTGAGGCTGAGTACATAGCAATTACAAATGCTAGTGCCCAAGCCTTATGGTTGAGAAAAGTACTAGAAGAAATAGGTGAGAGACAAAGTGGTCCTACCATATTGTATTATGATAATATGAGTGCCATACAATTGGCACAAAATCCTATCCACCATAGCAGGTCAAAGCACTTTGACATGAAGTATCACTTCATTAGAGACTGTCTAGTCAACCTTCTATACTTTAAGGGGGAGAATGTTGGACTTTAAAGCATCTTCCCTAAGTATCTAGGTTCTAATATTTAGTATTAGTTTAATATTTGTAAATTTATTGTTACGAAGGTTAGAGTATTGCTATTTTAGAGGTTGTTAGTTTAGCTTTGAGAGCATATAGGGAATTTTTTAGAGTGTTTCTAAATGTAGTTGTTGAGTCATGGAGCTAAGTTGAGTAAGATCTCCATGGGAATAGTGATTCCAAACTGTATTAGGTTCTATAAAAGCATTGTAAATTCATAGTTTGGATTAATTCAATGAGCATAATTCTTAGGATGTAGTAGATGGCAACACCTATGATATCACAGGTAGTAGGGATGGCACCACTAGCATGGGTGGAGGTACCACTAGTTGTGGAGATAGGAGAGGTACAATCAGTGCAGGTGGTGGTAGGGTGGGCTTTGGTAGATGAGGTGAGTGGAGAGACACCCATGGGGTAGAAATGATGAGGACTCCTTGAGTATAACAATGGAGGATCGGCCTACGATTTTATGTTTTGAGAGTTGTACATGATGACATTGTTTTTTTTAGTTGTGTATCGACAAAAAATACACAACTCATTTTAGTCGTTGTTGGTCAAATATCTGCCTAATCATACAAAACTGCGTTTGTGCGCCCTAGATACGACCAACATTGAAAGGTCAAAGGAAAGAGATGTCCTCCGTGCCAATATCCAGAGAGGGCTGGTTCCCAAACTAAATCCTACAATGATAAAAGACTAGAGATGCAGGAAAGAAATTAGAAATAATAGAAAGAAATGGGAAATATGGCCACAGGCCGAAGTGCAAGATTGGTGTTAGACTAACTAGTAGGAAAAAAACCCAAGCACAAATTAGCATTCATGAAAGGAAACAAAATAGAACAAGCTCACAATATTGCCATAATAACTATCAAAATGGTACTCCAACATTCACTTACTCCTTAGCAACTTTAAATCCAACAAAAAAATTTAAATTCAACAACAAATTAGATAGGCGAATGGAAATAGAAGCACACTACGCAAAAAATAATTATACACAAGACCGCTCACAAATTCAGAAGTCTGATGCCTTCTATTAATGCAGAGAGCTTAAGGAAATCTCTCACAAAATGTCTAACCCCCCTTTACAATGAAATTTACCTAGTATTTATAGAGGTTTTCGCCTCTTTCATTTAATACAAATGAGGGAAGAATGTCTGGGAATCAAAGACAAAATCAGCAAAATCCTCCTCAAATTCTTGGAAAATCCATTCGCCAGGGGAACAAATTCTTGAAAATCCAAGCTTCGGACGGAGGTGCGCTTGTTAGGAGAAAATATTAAATTCTTCGGATCGCCTCTGATACATTGGAAATCATGAAGGCTCGTTTCCCTTCGCCTTCCTCTTCGTGATCCACAAAATGGAGTAACTGAGAGTGTCCTTCATTTAATGCCAAATTCAACATCTTGACCAAAGTCCCGTTTGTTCGTTTCATCTTCTCTTAGCATTAGTTTCGCCCCTTCAAATGCACATGATCTTGATACCAACAGGTTCACCCAATTCAAGGGCGAATGACACGTTCACCCCAAGGTAAAGGTGAACATATTTCTCCATCGTCACTAGGTGGTTCGCCCATAGGAGAGGTGAACAGGGTGTTCACCCCTTGACTAGGGTGAACGTAATTACATTCGGGCACATGCACTAGGTGGTTCACCCATAGGAGAGGCGAATGGTGTGTTCACCCCTCGACTAGGGCAAACGTAATTACGTTTGGGTGTGACTCCTCAAAGCAATGCCAAGGCATGTTCACCCCAAGAAAGGGTGAATGACACGTTCACCCCTAAGGAAGGGCGAACACAAATTGTCACTTTTTATTTTTGCCATTCTGCTTTCGAAAGAGAATCGCCCCTAGAAAGGGTGAAAGGGACGTTCGCCCCTAGAAAGGGCGAACGTCCATATACAAGATTTTATGGTGATTTTATTGAAGTTTTTCATGAAACTTATGCTCTTCACTTCTTTTGGACCTTGAGGGACATCTCTCCATTAATACATTCAGATTATTCAAATGCATTAGATTTCTAAAAATTATTACAACTATCCAAATTACTGCATACAAAATAAAGGAGGCAAATATATTATCATTTTACACAAAATTCCCAATGAATACAAAATGGCCAACATTTCTTGGTGACTCATGGGGTATCCATCTCGCATGGATGCAAGCGATCCCAGGCCTTTATCCATTGGGTGCAGAGTCCCTTTTTCCAGTTGTTGTTGCCTTCTTAGTTGTGGAAGCTTTCTTCTTGGATATTTTTTGCACGCATTCTACTTCTTCCTGTTCTACCGTGGCTGCAATGCGAAGTACCTCTGCATGTTCAACCTCTTCCACCACCTTCACCACTACTTCATGATCCACCACTGCTTTCTCTTCTTGCTCTACGATAACCTCTAAAAGGGCCTCATAGGTGCGAACAACCTCACGCCAAGCTTCAGTAGTAAATAGGTAGGGAACGTTGAGAGATTCATAAACGAAGCAAAGATTTTGCACATCCATCAAGTTGAGGCACTTCGAACGCTGGGCCAATTCATAAAGAGACAGCTCCAAACGTGTATACTTTTCAATCAGAGGCAACACTTGCACTTCAGTAAGGGGATCATTCAAGGCGTTAATGTTCGTAGTATCTTCAATGAATGCACTCCAGAGTTCTTGCAATTGCTCCATCGAAAGAGGTTCGCCCCATTCATCCAGGAAGGTAGTGAAACCCAACCGATCGATAGTCTCAAAATGAGACATCGAAATAGTATGCTCTCACTCAATAGTATTGAGGATAGCCCACCCTTCATTTACAAGGTCCATGCACTAAAAATAGCTTCACAGGGTTACTCGTGCTCGGGACCAAGCATAATCCATCTCACTAAGAGGGTGAATGTTCAGAGACGTATTCAACAATGCTTGTATCTTCACAGCTATCTCCATATAGGGCAAAAGCAACTCCTCCACTGAATCAATCATTTGTTGCCCAAGCTGGATCTGTATCCCTACTTCCCACAAATACTGCAACACCTTGACGACTTGGGCGACTAATTTAGTAGAATTTTGGATGGAGCGAAGGTGAATGTCTCTTACACTATCATGCAAAAATCTTGCAATAGGTGCGGCCTTGGCTTCCAGCTGCTTCTTGAGTTCTTCGACCTACTGCTGAAGATTATGCATTTCAATTCTAGCAGCATCACGCTCCTTTAGGTGCACCTGAACTTGATTGCGCAAATATTCATTTTCAGTGGTTGTCTTTTCTTCTGTTGCCCTGCTCTTGGCCAAGGCATTTTCAAGCTCCAACACCTTATTTTGCACTTCAAAATATTTTTCTTTAAAATGCTCCCCATGCAAATACAATGAACTCATATCAACTTGCATATTACCCATTTTTTCAATGGGATCAATCCACGTCAGATCTTCAGTGATAGTCTCAGAAACATAATCTTCAGGTTGCAACTCACCTTGAGGTTTCTGAACTAGTGGAGTGAATGTTGTCATATGAGCCTCCTTGGAAATTGGATCAAAAGCCACCTTCTTGATCGGATGCACCAGCACCAAAGCTTCCTTTCACCGCATACTCTTCAACCATTGGGAAGAGCTCAGATGCACCCGATTTAATTTTTCAATGTCTGGCTGCTTGCAGGCTACCTGCACATCTAGAACAGTCTACAGCTCCAAAAATGGTGTAAATGGAACAAAAACTTCTGGGCGACCAGGCCCAGTGGACACGGATGACACAGATTGTAGTGAAGGAATGGATATGGGAATGGTGGAAGGGAGAGAAAGGGTGGATGGAGTGGAAGACATAGGTGTAGCTGTAGTTACACTAATTTTAGATGGAACCTATGTACTAATAGTCATAATAGTGGAGGAAGTGACGACTGAGGGAAGGGGATGGAAAAAAGGATTTGCCCCCGATGCATACGAACTAAAAGAAACGGAGGATGAAGGAGTGAGAATAAAAGAAGGAGCAACAACGATTTCAGAAATGGAAGAAGTCGAAGCGGAAGAGGGAACCATGGAAAATGAAATAGAAGAACTACCAAAAGGTGGAGAGATAGAAAGTGGAGGAGACAAAAATGTAATCGATGGGACCGAAGAAGAAATCGATGTGTGCTCGATGAGAGAGAGGGAGGAAGAGGGAAAAGATGACGTACCTTGGGGTGTAGGCGCCACTTGTTCTATGGATGGAGGAGGTTGCATGACTACCTCCTTTTCTTGATTTACCTCCTACTCACCAACATTGAGGGCTATCCCCTCATTCAGAATCTCAACATGAGAATCTTCAAAAAGTTGCTCTTCCTCTTCTTGCTACGCCATTGGAAATATTTGTGCTACAGAAGTAGGAAGTTCAACATTGGGTGAGGGTCTCGCTACTGGAATAGAGGTGACTGTAGAACTTGGCATAATAGAAATCATAGTACCTGAAGACATAGGCACTGTAATAGTGAAAGTAGTAGTTGCGCCAGTGCGAGGTCGTTTAGCTACTTTAGGAAATGGAGGTGCCATCGGTTGTTTCTGTTGTTTGGGCATGGGAACCTCCTCTTGAGGGCACTTCATTCTTTGCGATCACCTTTGGAAAACATATTGTTGTTCTTCTTCTTCTTCTTCATCCTCGACATCATCTTCAACTATAGGACTTGCCTCCTCAGGTTCACTTTCACCACTTTCAGACTGCTAAAAACTTTACGGTAAAATAGTGGCAAAAGCAATGGGTTGATAAGATTTCATGAACTTATCATAAACTCCAAAAAATTGGGTATCAAGCTTCATCCCATAAGCATTATACGACTTCCTCCTATGAACGCGCATCACCCACCAATTCATAATTTTCTCCTCCATCCAATCAGGATTCACTTCTTGGACGGTCATGAACAAACCCGGAGGAGGAATATGTGTTGCATTCTTTTTTGGATTATACTCCACTTCCTGCTCATAGTAATCATGCCATGGAGGAAGGGAGGACATCTTCTCTATATGCCAGTTCATGTCTGGCCCATAAAAATTATTTTGCCACCTCTGAATATCCGGGTGTGGGCAACAATGAAAGGACTTCGCCTTAATAAATTCCAAAAAAATTTGAGTGGGTCATAGCGCCAACGCTGCGGTAACTCAATTAATCCCAGGTCTTGAAGCGCCACCGTCAGAAGGTGATTTTGCCCAACCTGGTTCACTTCTATACTTTCGAACTTGAAAGGCATTGCACAAGTCATCTTCTTTCCTCGTCCAGAGCCGTATATGTCATTGATATAATCCATCTGGCGCACAACCTCCATTGCAAAAACATGCACAGTAGCAAAATAAGGCAACAAAAATGGTTTACCTGTATATCCAAAAATTTGAACGACCACGCCCTGAGTGAGCAAAAATATGTTGCCCTCCTACTTCGAAACAACATCTCTCAAGTCGCGAGGCACTCGGTCGCAACTACCACAAAGCAATTCAATGGCGGGGCCCAAAAACCAGCTATTAAAGCTGTAGATGGACTCTTTCTTCGTTAACACCTGAGTCCACTTATAAACCGGTAGAGGCTCATTCTTTTCGCCCATCTACGTAACAATGATAAAAGAAAAATGTCACTGCATCTGAAAGAAGAAGAACCATACTAGCAGCGAAGTATACCGAAATGATCTAGATTTCCCTTCCTGCAATCTCTGTAACTATGAATTGATTCTTCGTGAAATAAATTTGGCCCAATCAAAATAAATCGGATTTCCACCCTACCTCATAGCAGTGGGCGAATAAAACTCCACCTTGCAAATACATTGAGCCATAGCTGCCTGCCATTTATGCACCATTTCATCTGAGGGCAACCCAACAATCCAGGCAAGCATGGAATAGATGTCCTGGCACTTGAATTCTGAAAGAAGTTTAGGCAAACTCGGTAGCTGCCCCATCTGTGGATCTTTGACAAGCTGAGTTTCCATGAATTGTCTCATCGTAACTGTGGAGACATACCTATCCTCTTGTTCATCCGTATGGATATTTTTGTTTACTGCATAATTCGACGCGCTTACTCCATAGGCGAAAGCCTCTCGGATCTCATCCGGTGTAATCGTGAATAGAATCTCTTGTCTGGCATTTCGGACGGCCCTAGTAGAGGAGTCATAAAATTGTGTAGTTAACTGAATAAGCTCGGGGCATGGATGCACAGGCGAACAAAGATACCATGAAAGCTATGAATTGTGAGGCATTGTGAGCCAACTATTGTAGGAAACTCCCTGACTTACTGTGGCTTCGACCTCTTCCCTCAACTGGTCAACTCCTTTATGCGTGATCAAACAATCACCAATTTCAGCCATATTATCTTCATAAGGATCCAGGCCAACATAATCATTTTTCCAGGCTTTCTTGGCCCTCGAACTTCTTTCTCTTTTCTTAGCGGGCTTCGCTTCTGCGACCTCCTACGCCTCTTCTAGTTCTTTACTACATCTGCCCATTTTTCTAAACAAAAAGTGATGACTCTTCTGCAATTCCCTACTCCGAGATCTCAAAAATTCTTCTACACTTCGAAGCACAGGATACAGAGAAGCAAAAGATTTAAAATCAGGGAGAAAAAAAAAATTAGCCCTTTACCTCCCAAGATTTATAGAGTCGCTACCAACTACTGCAGTAATTACAAAATTAAATGCAGGCGCATCTTCGGGGAGAAATATTCTTCAAAAACTGCTCAAATGTCCTTTCCAAGGCGCAAAAATCTTCTTCTCTGGTTCACCGTCGGATCCTCCTAAAAAAATGTGCCCTCTGTGCTGTGCAATCTTATAGAAAAATGTGCCCTGGCGCCAGAAGCTTGTTAGGGAAACCAACCCAGCCGTTACTCATTCAATCATCAATTCTGACTGCTACCTTGAAAAACTCAATTCGAATGCCTCCCACGTTCGAAAATCATTACTCGAATTTGTCGCCCACTACCTCCGATTATTGCCACGTAATCCTGAATATGCTTATGAGAATATCTTCTTCGACAAAATATTCTTTCGCGCTTATGAACTCATGGGCGATTCTTGTCTCCATACAGAAAATATTCTCTTCCATGTAGCGCATGTGTTTTTAAAATTACATAGCGCGCCTCCTGAAAAAATGACATTTTTTCTAAAAAAAGAAAAACAAGCTTTTTAATGCTTTTTCCTTTCCTATCTTTCTCTCTTTTTTTCTTTTTTTTCTCTATGATGACATCATCAAAGCGCGTTCACCCTAGAGATAGGCGAACATGACGTTCACCTCCTTCAAAAGGCGCATGCGAAGCTCTTTTGATTTTTTTATTTTTTAGAACATATTTATGCTTATGTAATTTTTTTTAAAACACAAAAATATTTACATATATACAAGATGTTACCCTTGATCAGAAACTTACGAAACATAAGCCTTCAGATGAAGGCCATTCACTGGAATAGGGAGCTCATACCCTTCCATGTCACATAGTCGAAATGCATTAGAAGAAGTAACAACAGAAATTTGAAAAGGTCCTTCCCATATTGCATCAAATTTTTGATGTTTTCCTGGCTTTGATTTCTTTTCGTTCCATTTCAATACCAAATCGTCCACCTGGAAGCTTCGATCAGTTGATATTTTCTTGAACCACTTCTTCATCTCAGTAGCATGTTCTATGAAAGTATGGTAAGCATGCTCCCTTTCTTCTTCTAATTGCAACAATTGCGCCAATCTCGTTTCCATTGGATCATTTTCTTCGCTTTCATCTTGGAACATCTGCAACGCTTGGAGCACAGGGAGCTCAATATGCGTAGGAAGGATAGCTTCTTTCCCATACACCAAAGCGTACGGGGAGGTTTTTATTGACTTTTTCACTAAAATACGGTCAGCCCAAAGCGCCTGATTCAATAACAAATGCCAACTTTTCTTATTGTCGCCCATTATTCTTTTCAAAATCCGAAGCAGATTTTTGTTAGTTGACTCAGCCAATCCATTCCCCTGTGGGTAATAATTGGAAGAGGTTTTCAGGTAAATACCGTATCTACTAGCGAATTCTATAATTTTGGCTCCAATGAAGGGAGTACCATTGTCAGTGACTAAAGAATCTGGTATGTCAAAACGGGTGATAATGCTTTCCATAAAAGAAATAACAGTCGCCTGATCTACTTTTTTGGTGGGTATAGCTTCTGCCCATCTGGTAAAGTAGTCTATCATGGTCAAAATATATTTATGTTCCATAGAGGAATGTGGATCAATGACTCCTATAAAATTGAGACCCCACTGCTGAAAGGGCGCTTCCACCTGGATCGGATGCAGCGGTGATGCTCCTTTCCTAACTCGACCCACATATCTTTGACAACTGTCACACCGTTGGCTTATCTTATGTGAATCGATGAACAAAGTGGGCCAATAATACCCCACCCGAATAATTTTTAGAGCCATAGGCCTGCCTGCATAATGCCCTCCTGATAGCCCAGAATGGAATTCTTCCAGAATCTTTTCTTTCTCGAAATATTTTACACATCTAAGAAGTATACCATCAATATTCTTATAATATAAGCCATTGGGAAATAGTACATACCTGAGCGCTTGTAATCTAAACCTTCGGCGTTGTGAGGGGTTAAGGTAGCTAGGACACCTTCCAGAAACAAAATACTCAATGAGTTCCTCGGTCCATTCTTTGCTGACTGCTGCACTATTTGCACAAATTACATCTTCGTGACTTGTCTCAACAACAACGCTTTTGGCCAACTCCTGGCACAGAGCGCGTCCACGAACCAATTTCATCGGTTTAATTTCTACATCATACTCCTGGATCTTCGAGACCCATCCGACCCTTTTATCACCCAGTTCTCCTTGAATGATGAAATTTTGAACGTCAGGATGAATGACATAAACCATAGTTTTACTCTGAGAAACAAAGTGGCGAAACTTCTTCAAGGCTTTCATCACTGCATAAACTTGTTTCTCTATAAAGTTGTACTTTTCCTGATGTGGTGCTATAACCTGGCTTAGAAAAGTGATAGGCTTTTCTTCGCCATCATGTTGCTTTTGCGTTAGCACTGCAACATAGCTCTCCTGCTCACCCACTGCATAAAGTATAAAGTCTTTGGAGTAATCAGGGTTGATCAATACTGGTGCTTGAGTAATTCTCTCTTTGATTTCTTGAAAAGCTCACTTCCTGGCTTCTGTCCACTTAAATTCCATATCTTTCTTCAAGAGCTCGGTCATGGGTTTGACGACTTGGGAAAAATCAGCAATAAACTTACGCACGAAGTTTATCTATCCAAAGAAGGACTGCAAGTCTTTCTTATTAGCTGGTAATGACAATCTCATGAGCGCTTCAGCTCGTGCAGGGTCTATGGCCAATCCTTCCTGTGAAATCACATGGCCCAACAATTTCCCTTCCTTGACCACAAAAATTGATTTCTTCAGATTTATAGAAATCCCAAATTCTTGACATTTCTCGAATATTTGCCTTAGATGGAAAACATGATCCGTTCTGCAATGTGAAAACACCGTCATATCATCAAGATAAATTACAATGATTTTATTTAACAACTCACCAAAGGCGACGTCCATGGCCCTCTGAAAAGTAGCACCGACATTTGAAAGTCCAAAGGGCATCCATTGGTAAGCAAATGTGCCCCACTTAGTTGTAAACGTCATCTTGTATTGATCTTCATATTTAACCCAAATTTGATTGTACCCAAAAAAGCCATCCAGCAAGGAAAATCTCTGAGCACCAGCCACGACATGAAGAATCTGGTCTATCTGAGGTAGAGGATAGTGGTCTTTGAGTGATGCCTGATTTAAATTTCAAAAATCGATGCATAGACGTATGTCCCCATTCTTCTTCCTTACAGGAACCAAGTTTGCCACCCAGGTGGAATGCTTAATAGGGTATATGATCTTCACCTCAAGCATCTTCAGTAACTCTGCTTTCATGAGAACCTCGATCTTGGGATTAACAGGGTATTGCTTCTATCGAAAAGGCTTAACTCCTTGTAGCTCGATAGTGTGTTGAATCACGCTCTTGTCGTATCCTTTCAAGTCTTGATAACTCCATGCTACTATGTCTGGATATTCGGAGCACATATTTCTAATGCCTTCAATCTCATCTGATTCACAATCAGTACCAATCTTGATCACTTTTCCTGGCTCCAACTGCAATTCTCTGAATTCCTTAGCATCCACCTTAATCCTATGTTTATCAGCCCTATCACTTTGATCAAATAAACTCTCTAGTGAAATCAAACCTCTAGGAATGTGATTATTCTTTAACTGAATCATTCCTTCCTTTTCTTCTTCCACAAGAATCCTATCTTCTACGCTGGCAGCTTCTTTTAGCAAAAAATTCACTATTTGCTCATCATTATCAAACACCTACCAATAGAGGCTCTTATCTGGAATGGAAGGTCTATAAATCACCCTTACTATCTTGGGCTTGCGAACCACTTGCTCAGCAGGAGAATAATTAGCGCCCAAGGAAGCTAAAATGTCAGCATGTCTATTTTGTTCTCGAGGAATTGCCTGAATATTCAAAGCTTTAAATGCTTCCAAAAGATCCCATACTCTGTTGCGATAAGCCTTCAAGTAATGTTGCTTTGATACACATCTATTTGTAACTTGATTAACAATAAGCTCGAAATCGCCAAAAATCTGCAGTTGTTCAATTCCTAACTTTTTGGCCTTTTTTAAGCCAAGGCATAGCGCTTCATATTCAGCCGCATTATTTGTACAGCTCTAGGTCAATCTGTAGGAGTAAGTTTTTTGTATGCCTTCAGGGGAGATCAACACAACACCTGCTCCCGCACCATTCTTACATCGAGCACCATCAAAGAACAACTTCCATAACTGATGCAAAATAGGTTCTAGGGATTCAAGGACTTGTTCTTGGGACTTCTCCATCCTCTGAATTGAATAACAACCAATATCCATTTCAATCATAGCATTGAAATCTGTTAGCAGAAACTCATCTTCCAGGCGAAGCTCCTGGGGTACTTCTTCAACCAAGCCAACCTCTTCCAATTCTTCGGTCATCATGTTCACCGTGCCTGGGACTTGTTCTGCCTCCTCTATATTTTCAATATGAAAAGGGGAGGGCTTCTCATTATGAATGTGAATTCGCCTACCTTTGAACGGAACCTCCAAATGTGAATAATCTAGGGAAAGATAACCTCCTAGCTTAGCCATGAATTCTCTTGAAAGGCACATGCTAAAGTAGGGCTCTAAATCGACAACCACCACTTCTTGGATGATGGTAATCTATGACATGCTATGGAGCACTATTGGAATGTCCTTGATTACTCCAATAGTCTTAACTGGCATACCATCCAATTGTAATACTCCTGGGCTGCTTCTTGTATATTCCATTCCCATTACTTCGCATACTGCCTTTGGCATGACAGTAGTGGCAGCACCAGAATCGATCATACAATTATGCACGATCCACCCTTCCATTCTCAAAGATAAGTAAAATGGGGGAGGCCGATTCTTACCTATCACCGAAGTGGGGAGCGCTTGAGCCAAGACTGTTTGTAAATGATCTTTCTTTTGATCTTTGGCGGTCTTCAGAGATTCTTGCAATAAATCAATCTGCCCAGGTAATTGCAATGCATCATACAAGCTAATCCTTGCTGGGATTTTCTTCATTTCTTCCATGATACTGTAGCCATGAGCAGGTGAGACCTTTTCTTCTAAGGGCCGCTCATATTTGTCTCGGTACTACTGCGTAGCATCTACTCTTTGCCTTTTTGTCAATGAAGGATACTTGAGTCTTTCCTTAGCTTGCTCTTTAGTTTCACTAGGAAATGGAGCAGTAGCGATGCATTGCGAAGTTGAAGGCTGAACCTGCGCCTTATCTTGTGCTTGATCAGGTGATGAGTTTTTTAATTTGTCAGCATCAGGAATCTTTGTTGGGGATGCCCGCTTTTCTTCCTACGCTTTTGGAGCCGTAGGTACTTTCAAAGGTTGCAAGTCTATAGGATCAATAGTCACTGGCTTCTTTCCAGACCTAGTAAGGACTAAAACTTGCTCTGGAGATGACACCATACAATTACACTCCATCTCTCGAATCATGTTGACTTGCCCACCCGAAGAACTTTCTGTTAATGTCTGAACATAGTTCAGATGTACCATACATGTATCTTCACCATGAGGATCATTACATGTAGAACACCAATATGTCCTTTCGGATACGTTACTCTCATCATTTGCTTGGATCATGGTGTTTTTCTTGGGTCCCTTGCTGGTAGATACTTGTTCTCGGGTTATTGGTGGAGTCTGAAACCTTCTTGATCGAAACTCAGCCTCAGCCTGCTTCTTCCTCATAGTAGTAAGCTCATTAGATATCATCCTTAAAGCCACATTATTGGATTTTACTTCTTGTAACAAGGTCATGAGAGGATCTGTATTGGGTGATGGAGTTGGTGCTAGCAACGACAAGGGCATTGGAGGTGCAGGTAATGGTAAGGGCATTGGAGGTGCTGGCAGTGTTGGAAAAGAAATGGATGAAGGCTGTGATGTTACTGACGGGATGGGAAATTATGGAAAGCTCATAGCAGATGACTATGGAATAGGGATAGGAGCTACTTGAGGAGAGCCCAAATTCCATGAAGGGATAGGATACATCGATGGCATAGGCTACAAAAATGCATTAGAATAAAGATACTGTGGTAGATCAGGGAGGATAGGCATCGTTGCCTTCGGAGGTAGCCTACCTACAACAATCAAATCTGACTCGACCTTTTGAGCTTGTGTATAGAGATCCGGGAATGTAGTCACATTGGCCTAGCGCACCACCATACCAATATCGGTACTGAGTGCTCGAAGATAATAAAATGTTGCTTGCTCATGAGTTGGTCATAACCCATCTGGGACCCTCTACCAACTTCATGCAAATCGAACGTTGAAATCTACAAGTTCCTCTTGCGGATGTCTTTGGATTGAGGTGAACTGGTGCAACAGAGAATACGGATCAGCTTGTTCATGGAAATTCTTAATCAACAACTCTGCCAATTGATCCCATGAGGTAATGGTACCCGACTGCAAAGATCGGTACCAATACAACAATTTCCCTCTTAATGATAGGACCAAAAGTTTTATCATCACATCCTCATCAGTTATATCATGAATAGTTGCAAGAGAGGCTACATCTTGGATATGCTCGTATGCAGTTTTTCCAATACCATCATATGTGGGTAAAGCCTTCAGAGCAGCTTGAGGTACGAGATTTTGCACCTGCAAATTCAGTGCTCCTGAGCTATTCCAAGCTAAAAACTGCCTTGGAAGTTGTTGATGTGGTGGAGGATTCTGAGCCATGTGGATGGGAATATGAGGAGTAGGCCTCGGGACGTTAGTGGTTGTACTAGGCAGAGGCTGAGGGAAACTGGTGGCAGTGCTTACAGGACTTACAGGGGCAAAAAACACACCAGCTAACCGAGAAGATGAAACAGATGGTATGGATGAGATATGAGGAAGTGAAGATGTTCATCGAAAAGTGGCTATTTGAGGATGCTCTCCTAGCCTTTGAATGTCTAGTTCATAAAATCTAATCTGATTATCAAGATTTTTGGCTTTTGATCTTGTATTCATGAGAAACAACTTTCATCGTCCTCACGCTTACGAAGTTCTGGGTAAAAATTGAGTCTCCAGATGTTCTAATCTCAAGCAGGAAGGTGAACACTGAACCTAATGCCACTGAAAGTGGAACCTTAAAGGTCCCATCGGGCGTGCCAAAAATTGTTGGTCAAATATCTGCCTAATCATACAAAACTGTGTTTGTGCACCCTAGATACGACCAACATTGAAAGGCCGGAGGAAAGAGATGTCCTCCGTGCCAATCTCCAGAGAGGGCTGGTTCCCAAACTAAATCCTACAATGATAAAAGACTAGAGATGCAGGAAAGAAATTAGAAATAACAAAAAGAAATGGGAAATATGGCCACAGGCCGAAGTGCAGGATTGGTGTTAGACTAACTAGCAGGAAAAACCCAAGCACAAATTAGCATTCATGAAAGGAAACAAAATAGAACAAGCTCACAATATTGCCATAATAACTATCAAAATGGTACTCCAACATTCACTTACTCCTTAGCAACTTTAAATCCAACAACAAAATTTAAATTCAACAACAAATTAGATAGGCGAATGGAAATAGAAGCACACTACACAGAAAATAATTATACACAAGACCGCTCACAAATTCAGAAGTCTGATGCCTTCTATTAATGCAGAGAGCTTAAGGAAATCTCTCACAAAATGTCTAACCTCCCCTTTTACAATGAAATTTACCTAGTATTTATAGAGGTTTTCGCCTCTTTCATTTAATACAAATGAGGGAAGAATGTCTAGGAATCAAAGACAAAATCAGCAAAATCCTCCTCAAATTCTTGGAAAATCCATTCGCTAGGGGAACAAATTCTTGAAAATCCAAGCTTCGGATGGAGGTGCGCCTGTTAGGAGAAAATATTAAATTCTTCGGATCACCTCTGATACATTGGAAATCATGAAGGCTCGTTTCCCTTCGCCTTCCTCTTCGTGATCCACAAAATGGAGTAACTGAGAGTGTCCTTCATTTAATGCCAAATTCAACATCTTGACCAAAGTCCCGTTTGTTCATTTCATCTTCGCTTAGCATTAGTTTCGCCCCTTCAAACATGCACGATCTTGATACCAATAGGTTCACCCAATTCAAGGGTGAACGACACGTTCACCCCTAAGGTAAAGGTGAACGTGATTCTCCATCATCGCTAGGTGGTTCACCCATAGGAGAGGTGAATGGGGTGTTCGCCCCTTGACTAGGGTGAACGTAATTACATTCGGGCATGCACACTAGGTGGTTCACCCATAGGAGAGGCGAACAGTGTGTTCGCCCCTCGACTAGGGCGAACGTAATTACATTCGGGCACGACTCCTCAAAGCAATGCCAAGGCACGTTCACCCCAAGAAAGGGTGAACGACACGTTCCCAAATTCCATGCTATTTTCTGACCATCCCTAGGTGTGACACCTATTGACTACTGACCATCCCCAGGTGGGATGGTTACAAATCTGGCCTATTTTTATCACCAATGCTCATGGGATTTGGTCCAAAACTGGTTTAGGGGTGTTGTCGACAGATGGGGCCAAATTTACCTTCAATTTGGCTGGTTTGGAATTGCTTGGATAGGTTTCTATTGCCCCTAAAAGCGCCTTCAGATGAAGAGGGTTTCAAGGTCAAATGGGGGGTGAAGTTTGGTTTGCAAAAGGTGAGGATGGAATTGGGCAGCACTTCATTGCTCAAAATGCTTCAACTCTCCTCTTTGAAAATGGGTGAATGCACCTCTTTTTATAGCCCAAAAGGGCATCTAGGGCAAAGGGGCAAGTCTTGCCATGTGAGGCAGGTGCCACCACTTGTCCAATTCCTTGACATGCATTGGTGAGGGAAGGTTGCCCATTTGGGGCTCCCAATATTCTATCCCTAACTCTAATTGCAGGTCCCCAATCAATTTGGGGTGATTGGATGCAGAAATGGTAGTATTTGATTGCCATTTCATGCATCTCTTGACTTTTTCAAGGGTCTATTTAGGGACCATCCCACCCAGGGATGGTTATGGATGGCCATCCCTGGGTGGGACGGTCACCAACTGTGACCATCCCTTGGTGGGACGGTCACAAGGAGGTGCCCCAAAACTGCCCTAAACTGCTAGGAAACCTCCAAAATGTGTTTTGGAGCCTTATGCAAGCCTAGAGGGGTGCCCAATGGGGCCATATGATGTCGATAAGAGTGGCATATGTGATGCATTAGTAGTCTTATCCGATTTACATGATTTAGGTGTCTACAGATGCCCCTTTTTGGGATGCGCTATGTGCAACAAAGCGCTGAGCAAAAATAGATCACTAAATCATCAAATGATTAAGGTTTTTCATTAACCTAATCAAATTTGGATGCCTCCATTGTGGAAAGAGCATACATTCTTGGAATCCTTGCTATTGACATAGTCGAAGGATCAATTTTGGGTATACCTTTCAGCCGTGTTGTAGTAACAGTCTTATGGGGCTTAGGGTATACTAGGTCTTGGTGCCTTGTATTCTTGTAAACCTTTACATGGGTCAATTCCTGAGGTTTCAAGGAGGTCAAGCCTATCTATTTGTTTCTTATGCTGATTCTTTGCCCCAACATGGGCTTGAAAATTTATCTTTAGCCAAGATTCTTTTGAATGCATGGAATTTACACTTCTGAGTGTTTTAATGTTGATTTAATTTTTGAATTCATTATTATGACTACCCCCTCAAGTGATGAGTCGATGAGGGCATGACCAATGATAAAGTGATGAGTCACTTGACTCATATGACTTAATTGGGGTAACTCTCTATTTTGCCCATGGTACTATATACCTGTTTGAAGGGGATTTTTGACTATTTTGATGAATATTTCTGGAAGCAAAAGGCTAAAATTTTCATTCCCGTGGAGTGGTCCAGCCATGGAGGCCTTCTTGGGGAGTAAAATAGAGACTTTTTATGGATCCAAAAATATTATAGGTTCAATCTTGATCCCTCCTAATTTGGTGACCATTCTGCCTTATTTTTGGTGGGTTTTTGACCCTTTTTTTGATATTTTTAAGCTTTTTTAATGCAATTTTTTTGTGACCATCCTAGGGGGATGAGTACAGTATTTATGACCATCCCATGGTGGGACGGCCAGCCAACTATGTGCTCATCCCACCTAGGGGCGGTCGGCTTCTTTTGGAGCTATATAAGCCCAAAATGGGGCATATGAGCTCATTTTTTCATTCTTCTTGGAGAAGTTGGAGATGAGAGAGGTAGGAGAGTGATATTATGAAGTGGAGCACTATCAAAATATCAACCTACAACATGATCCAGCCAACGGATGCAACAGGCGATGGAGCCGGTGCAAAATGGGTATGAACCACATGTCTTTCTCTGCCCTATTTTATTGTGTTTTTATGATTTCTGCTACAATTTTCATACTACACCTATGCTAATGGTTAAGAAACCCTAGGAGTAGTGAAATGTATGAAATTGAGCTTTTATTTATGTTTTATATGCAAAAAATTAGGGTTAAATGCTAAATTTTTAGTGTTTTTTAGGGTTTTTTAGGGTAATTTTAGGGGTCAAATTGACCCTATTTTACCCATTTTTGGGGACCGTCCCTATAGGGGATGGTCACTGGTGGCCATCCCTAGGTGGGATGGCTACCAAATTGGGGGCCGTCCCTAGGTGGGATGGCCAAAAACTGGGCCAAAAAGGGCCCATTTTTATGTATTTTTTTGGTATTTTTAAGGTTATTTTATGCATTTTTAGGGCATTTTTGACACCCTATTTTACATGAGTAGATAGTTAGGAGTCGGTATAGAGTTCTAACTCTCTTTCAGGTCACTAGAGACCATTTGACTACTATATACTGGTGATGGCTCGATGCCATTGGTCTGAAGCATGTTACGCGGTTAGATCCCATGGTGGGCGACCGCGCCTATCTGACTACATTGATAGATCTATGGGACCCTCATACTAATACTTTCCATTTAGCTATGGGGGAGATGATAGTGACATTAGAGGATGTATATCAGATACTATGTATTTTGATAGAGGGGCACCTGATAGTATCCTCTCCTATAGAGTGGTGAGAGGTCGTAGTGCGGAGGTACTTTAGGGGTAGGAGGATGTAATGGTTGATCTTCTTAGTGGAGGGATATTAGTGGCTTCATGGTATCAGGTTGGTGTGCTTGGTATTAAGCATACTCTATTGATGACCTTGATCAACAACATGTTACTACCTGACTCTTCAGGTGCTAGGTTCCCATGGAACCTACTAGAGCTGGTGTTCACTCTTGTGGATTGTACAGAGGATGAGCCCATAGTGATGGCTTGGGGTCCTACTTTATTAGCATAGCTATATGATGAGCTATATGAGATCTACTCTCATGGGTGGAAGGGTTTGGGCTATAGATTTCTACTATAGGTTTGGGCTTGGCAGCATATTGTTATGGAGAGACCATGGGGACTACCATGGACCACTCGAGCAGAGCTACCAGATAGGGATATTGGCTATGGAGAGCTATGGAAGAGGTCATGTGAGGTAGGCTAGAGCTGATGACATGCTGGGGAGGTTGAGCACTATGTAGAGGCTTTTGCATGGCTTAGGGTGGTAGACATTGAGTGGAGACCCTATAGGGATTGTCCTAACTGGAGGGAGGTTGAGACATAGCTACGTCAAGTTTGGTGAGGTAGATGGTTGATAGGGTGACATGGGATAGAGTGAGAGTACTTCTCTTATGATCATGTGCTATGATAGTTTGGGCTATGCTAGGGGTTACCTAGGGAGCCGATGGTCTACCATCATCATGGGGATGAGAGGACTCTAGCATGGCCGGTTGTAGAGGCATTAGGAGAGGAGTCAGATCCTGAGGTGGTAGTTTTTGATTTGGATGATGCAGGCACTATAGAGGAGTATGACGCATGGTGGGTCATATGATAGTGGTGAGGGGAGGGACCACTAGGTGGGGATGTAGCTACCTAGGTAGTAGATGTAGCTAGGGGTGCTCTAGATGAGGAGGGTTTTGGTGAGTCTCTAGATGATGAGGAGGTAGACATAGGTGAGTGAGTTGTGCATCAGTGTGTGTCAGTGGATAGGGTGGAGTTGATTGATGTACAGGATCTAGTAGGCTTTGATGAGGATGACCTTGGAGATCAGGATATGCAGGCATAGTTAGCAGCATGAGATGCTATGATTATAGAGCTATGTAGTGATCAAGATTTACTATAGGCATAGGTGTAGAGTGCATAACTTGATATGGAGAGGTAGCATTGATAGCTACGCTTCAGGCATAGGTTGGTAGATAGGGTCCTAGCCATGGGGAGTCTAGTAGTGGTGAGTTAGCCATGATGCGGGAGGATATGGTACATCTCTAGGGTTTGGTGGTGACCTATCATACTCAGTGTTGAGAGGAGCGCACCTACATGGATATGATGGAGGATGAGATAGTGCACCTTAAGGGGTGCATACCAGATCGAGCATTAGCTATTGGATCACAGTGTAGCTAGAGGAGAGATAGGATAGTCATCTACATGGATGAGGGCTCTAAGCTCTACATAGAGGATGGAGGTGTCTAGAGGTAGCAGGTCAGGGGGAGCAGGTCTAGGAGCTCATGATGGACTCATACTAAGGGTAGAGGAGAGAGTCATGGTACCGGTCCTACGTGACCATGGCTAGCAGACTCTGATGGTTCTTTTTGGTCTTTTTGGTTTTGTGAAGTCTGAGGACTCACTTTTATTGTAGCCTATGGGTAGTTTATGGACTATGATGTAGCTTTTGGATTTTACATATGGATATATATATGTATGACTTTGCTTTGATCATTATGTCATATTTTATTGCTTTATGATATGTATGCTTATTCTATGCTTTATGATGCTTTTGATAAATGTCTAACATGGATGCATGTATTTATCAGATGATTTGAGTTGATGATATGTAGATGTGTTATGTTTTCTCTATATGCTTTTGTAAATTAAAATATATGCATAAAATAGTCAGTGGCCATCTAAATATTATTGCTAATATTTATCCGGTATCTATCCTATTTCATGAACATCACTTAAGAAACAAAAGTTTATAAGGAAAAAATGTGTATGATTTGATGTAATGATTGATGTGATTTAATTTTGTATGATGGATTTATGATGACTATTTGACGCATTATATGCTAGCACCATAGACTGTACAAAATGTATCTTTGTTATTTTCATGTTATTATAACATTTTATGTAATGGATTTTGTAATTTTGACAAATATGTGACAACATGATGTAAAATGAAATGGATAATGTAATATGATATGATATTATTTGATAGTTTTGAAGAGACTCAAACACTCTAGTTACCTAATCAAAAGTCATATAATAACTATACAAGATCTTTTGACAAAGTATGCACCTACTAAGATAACCAAGATAATCAATATCCCTATGTGTGCATGTGAGTTCATTACCATGATAACGCATAAGGTTACCCTAGTGCAAATGGGATTCACTCAGCCCATCTGTACTAGAGATCATTCTACGAGTCTCATTATCCTAAGTTTTGTACTTAGTTGGATTAGACTACTAGGTAATCTAGGTTACAACAAGCTAGCTCATCCACATTCAAACATTGGTCTATACCTAAGCAAGTTGCTTAAGTGATAGACATATCATCATGCGGGAGGCTACCACCATTGACAAGTAGGCTATCCACCAAACCTGTAATGAGGATCACCTTATGGTTCTCTAATGTTGAGAATTCTAGGGATTCAAGTTCAAGACTCCCTTATTTTATTTTAACTTTGAATTTCTCAAGGGAGTTGCTCATTTTTATTTGTTGAGCAAGGGATTTTTGTAGTGGTGAGAACCACTATTTCTTTTTGCTTTTTCCTAGTGATAATAATCACTGTTTCTTTTTGCATATTTTGAAGTGATGATAATCACTGTTTGATTTTTCTCTTTGGGATACTTGCTCCAGTGTAGAGCAAGGGATTTATGGGTAAGGAGGAACTTGTCCTTTTTTCAATTCTCAACATATTTGAACCATTCACATAGGGGGATGAGCAAGATAACCTTTTTGCTTGAAAGTAACCTAGACCACTTTTATAGTTTTCATATTTCCTTGTGCTAGACTTGGATTTATTAATGTGAAAATGTGTTGGGATTTTGATGTATATCAAGCATTATCTAAGTAGGATTCTACCTTCTAAAAATCATGATAGCTTTCTACAAAATCTGAGAAGACAACTAGATATGGTTGAGTGACCGAAAACTTTAACTATGTTTTACTAACAATGGCTAAGTGATGGGAAACAGACATATAATATGGAATGTAAATGTAAATGGTATATGTAATGTAAACATGTGGTAATATTGACTCATAATAACAATGATTTTAATAGATGCCTAGTGTATAGACCTAGTGCTAGACATGTATGATCAATTTGGAATGATGCATAATGCAATGATGAGTATGCCTAATGCAATTTAGATGAAGTGCAATGAAGCAATATTTTTGTATTTTGATGATTTTAATTTTATGTATTTTTTGATATATATGTATATACATGTTGACCAATGGGCTTAATGAATGCCATTGGGGCTTTTGGGTGACCAAAGGGCTTATAGATGCCTTTGGAGCATTTTGGGATGACCTAGATGATCATAGACTACCTAGGAGACATTTTATGGGGACCAAAGGGCTTATAGATGCCTTTGGGGATTTTTGGATTGACCTAGATGATCGTAGATTGTCTAGGAGATTTTTATTTTGACCTAGATGGTCATTGATCACCTAGGGGCATTTTAGGTGACCTAGATGGTCATAGACACTAAGGAAATGCCATAGACTACCTAGGGGTATTTGGTGTGACCAAAGGGCTTATAGATGCCTTTGGAGATATTTAAGGTTGACCTAGATGATCGATAGATAGTCTAGGGGAGCATTTTTTATTTGACCTAGATGGTGATGGCCCCCTAGGAGCTTTTGGGTGACCTAGAGGTGGCATTGGCACAACTAAGGAAGTGCCATAGACTACCTAGGGGTATTTTTTTGTGACCAAAGGGCTTATAGATGCCCTTTTGGAGCATTTAAGGATTGACCTAGATGATCGTAGATAGTCTAGGAGTATTTTATTTTGACCTAGATGGTCATTGACCACCTAGGAGCATTTTAGGTGACCTAGATGGTCATCGACACTAAGGAAATGCCATAGACTACCTAGGGGTATTTTAAAGTTGTGACCAAAGGGCTTATAGATGCCTTTGGAGATTTTAGGGTTGACCTAGATGATCGTAGATAGTCTAGGAGTATTTTTATTTGACCTAGATGGTCATTGACTACCTAGGAGCATTTTAGGTGACCTAGACGGTCATCGACACTAAGGAAGTGCCATAGACTACCTAGGGGTATTTGGTTGTGACCAAAGGGCTTATAGATGCCTTTGGAGCTTTTAGGGTTGACCTAGATGATCGTAGATAGTCTAGGAGTATTTTTATTTGACCTAGATGGTCATTGACCACCTAGGAGCATTTTAGGTGACCTAGATGGTCATCGACACTAAGGAAATGCCATAGACTACCTAGGGGTATTTGGTTGTGACCAAAGGGCTTATAGATGCCTTTGGAGATTTTAGGGTTGACCTATATGATGTTAGGGGCATTTTTATTTGACCTAGATGCCTAGGAGCTTTTAGGGTGACCTAAATAAGGATACTACTAGGGATGTTGTGAAAAGGGCTTATAGATGCCTTTGGAGTTTTAGGGTTGACCTAGATGATCGTAGATAGTCTAGGAGTATTTTTATTTGACCTAGATGGTCATTGACTACCTAGGAGCATTTTAGGTGACCTAGATGGTCATCGACACTAAGGAAGTGCCATAGACTACCTAGGGGTATTTTATTGGTGCTCTAAGCATGAAATGACTACAAATGACTAACATTCATTGGTTCAGGCTCTTCACTTCCTTCGATGGATGCTAGGTGATAAGTTCTAGGTCCAATCTGGCTTGTAATGATGAATGGACCTAACTAGTTTGCTACAAATTTGTCTCACAAATTGGAGGGCAAATTTGAGTTTTGTTGGTTCTCTTTTAGAACTAAATCACCAACTTGAAAATCTCTCTGGTGTACTTTCAAGTTGTAAGCTCTCTTAAGACATTCTTGATAAACACGTAGATGCTCGAGGGCATTTACACGTCGTTCATCAAGTAACGTTAATTGATCTAAATGAGCTTGCCTAGTTGTATCATCATCAATGAATTCTTGCATGGAAATGCATAGCGATGAAATATCTAACTCCAGAGGCATGATGGCTTCAACACCATACACTAGTGAAAATGGAGTTGCCCTAGTGGGCATCCGAATGCTAGTGCGATAGGCCCAAAGGGCAAGAGGTAATTGATTATGCCAATATTTATGATTTTCCTTGACGGTTTTCTTCAAGATGGCTACTACTATTTTATTTGATGCCTCTGCTTGCCCATTGGCCTATGGATAATAGGGCATGGAAAAGCTATGCTTTATGTTATACTTTGTTGTTAATGCACGCACATCCTTATTTTTGAAGGGTGTTCCATTATCCGATATTATTTTGGATGGAATACCAAAATGACATATGATATTATGTAGCATGAACTCCACAATGCGAGGTCCAGTCGTAGTGGTAAGGGGAATTGCTTCCACCCATTTTGTGAAGTACTCGGTTGCCATTATGATAAATGTGTGATGGCCCAAAGAGGTAGGTGAGATTTTCCCAATTAAATCAAACCCCCATTGTGCAAATGGCCAGACCGATTGAATCGGTTGTAAGGCCTATGAAGGTACATGTGTCAAATTTGCATGATGTTGACACTTCACGCACTTCTTTACATAAGCACAACAATATTGCTCTAAAGTTGGCCAATAATAGCCCATGCGAAGAATGCGCTTAGCGATGGCCATGCCACTAAAGTGACCACCACATGTACCATCGTGTGCTTGGGTAATGGCCCAAGCTGACTCCTGTGAGTCTAAGCAATGAAGGAGGATACCTTCATAACTCCGATGATACATTATGTCTCCTAATAAGACATATTTTTCCACCTTTTGTTTAAATGCTCACTTTGCGGCATGCGACAATCCAGGCGGAATATTTCCCAGTTTAAGATAATATTTAATCTGTATGGCCCAATATTGCCTTGAAGAAGCCTCAATATTATGAATCGTGCAATCCTTTTGACGTTCATCTCATGTGAATGCTGATTGAGAATGAACTTGAAGATATAGCGTTATGCTAGTATCAAAAGAATTCTAAGGGAACAGAGTCCCCCATTGGGCATTATTCAAATAATTGTGTAGTTGAGAGAACCTTTCATGTGAAGGCTCAATCTGAATCATGTGAACATCTGGTGTGGCATTATGCTCATCATGCTCAGTCATAGATTGCACTAGCATTTTTACTTGAATAGTCATGATATCATCTGAAGGGTTTTATGGGATTAGCGACCCTAAGGAAGCCATTGTATCCACAAAATGATTAGATGAACGAGGGAGTGCCTCTATATCATACCATTCAAATTTTTCTAGAAGTTTGTCCACTAGGGCTTTGTAGGCTTGCAATATGGGACACCTACACTAGAATATCCCTTTAACCTAGTTAACTATGAGCAAGGAATCACCAAAAATGTTTAACTTTGTAATTTTCATGGTGATTGTCATCTGAAGACCAATGATGAGGGCTTCATACTCAGCATTGTTGTTGGTACATAAGAAATCAAGTTTAAATGAAAGAGGTATTGGAGCCCCTTGCGGTGTGAAAAACATGATACCTATGCCACCCCCTTGCTCACATTTAGAACCATCGAAGAATAGAGTTATGTCCACCTATGACTCAGGCTCTACAGAATCAGGTGATTCTAAAATATGAAACACTCCATCATCAGGAAGATCTACATTCAGAGGCTGGTCATCTTGGAGAGGAGCCTCTGCTAGTTGATCGGCTATGACCTATCCTTTGATTGATTTTTATCCAATGAACTCTAGGTCAAATTCCATCAACAACATTATCCATTTTATCGTGCGACTATTGTGATATGTTCTACTCATCATATATCATAATGGATTTTCTTTAGATATGACATACGTGGTATGATTGAGCATGTAATGGCATAGATTTTTAGTGGTAAAGACCACTGCTAAGCATAGCTTCTCAATGTATGCATACTTGATTTCATAGTTGACCAGTGTGTGGCTAATGTAATATGTAGCCTGTTCTTTATGAAATTCATTCTTTTGGGACAACATGGTGCCCAATGCCAACTCAGTAGCTGAGATGTATAAATAGAATGACACTCCTGGTCATGGAGGAGCCAATACGGGTGGTGAAGCCAAGTATTTCTTAATATCATCAAAGGCATTTTGACATTCTTCATCCCAATGAAATGAGACCCCCTTGTGTAGCAACCTATTCATGGGTCGACACTTATCCGATAATTGTGCTATGAAGCATTTTATGGATGCGACCTTTCCTTGCAAGTTGCGTAGCTGCTTAATGGTTGTGGGGGAGGCATTTCTAATATTACCTTGACCTTGTTTGGATCTACCTCTATGCCTCGCTTGGAGACTATGAATCCCAAAATTTTACCAGATGTGACATCGAAGACACACTTTTTGGGATTAAGCCTAACATTGTGCTCAATGAGGTGATCTAGAACCTTACATAATACATCGATATGCTCATGATGCAATAAATATTTCACCAATAAGTCATCCATGTAATCTTCCAAAATCTTATGCATGTAGTCATGGAAGATATACGTCATGGCTCGTTGATAGGTGGCGCCAATGTTCTTAAGGCCAAAAGGCATGACCTTATAATAGAATGTCCCCCAAGGCATTGTAAACACCATTTTGATTTGGTCTTCTGGATTAATATGAATTTGATTATATCTAGAGAAACCATCCATGAGGGATAGCATTTCATGTCCTGCTGTAGCATCTACCAACGCATCAATGTTAGGTAAGGGAAATTCATCCTTAGGACTCACTTTGTTAAGATCTCTAAAGTCAGTGCAAATGTGAATCCTCCCATCAGGCTTCTTGATGGGAACCATGTTCGAAACCCATGGCGGATAGTCTACTGAGATGATGAAATCAACATCCAACAACTTTTGTAATTCATCTTTCACCATTAAGGCTACTGTTGGGTGCATCTTGCACAACTTTTGCTTGACTAGTTTTATCTTTGGGTCCAATGTAAGATTATGCATGACTAGATTTGGGTCCAGTCCTGGCATGTCTTTATAAGACCAAGCAAAAGCATTCATCCTTTCTTTCAATGCTTGTGTGAAATCATCTTGTTCAACTAGGGATAGACCTTCCCCTAGTTTGATAATGCAGGGATTATCAGGATCTGTACCGATATCCTTGTCAATTGTTGGCTCAATTGACATATGAGACCCATATTCCAACTGATGTGGAGTGGGAATCAAATGAATGTCATCAGCTGGGTTTGCTTCATCCATAGGAAATTCAGGATCAACCTCGGCTTGAAAAACATTCTGAGTAGTTCTTGGAGAAAATTGAAATGGTTGTAACATTTCCTCGCAAGGCCAATACTCTGATGGTGATGGGGTAGAATCTCCCCGATCAAAGTCAATTGCCTCAATGTCGAGATGCAATGACTTTGATGGGTTATTCAGATCTATCAATGGTGTAGTTAAATCTATGGAAATCATGTTGATGGATACATGATCTCCCATTCTAGGGTGAGTGGGTCTAGAGACCTGATGTTGTCTCATGACTCATGGGGGTGGCTCTGGTGGAAGTGGAATAAATGGTGGTGGCCTATGTGGAAGAGGATGAGCTTGCTCTTCACGTGGTAAGAGCTGGCATCATATGGGGCCTTGGATGGGGAATAACATGCAAAGATAATATTCATCCTCATCATCCAAGGGGAACACTCTCTCATGTTCATCATCTGAGCTAGGATAGTTTATTGGTGTGATACCATAGTCATCTTCATCATCACTCATCCATTCATGAGGAGGACCTTGATCCTCTTCCTCACTATCATATTTCAAGGTATGTGAGCTTTCCCCCACTTCATGGGGTTGGGCAACATCACTTGATAGTCCTTGATCTATCATCTCTTTGGGGAAATGATCCCCCAAGGAATGGATGTGATTCAGATTGGCGTATGGATCACGTGCAAGCTTATCTTGATAACCTAGACATAGGTGTTCTAGACTATCTATGAGGACATCCAATGGTACTAGCTTATTGTGTCCCAACCTAGATTTATCATAAGGTAATTGATATTGGGGCTGACATGGGACATGAGTACCCTACTCATATAGGCCTAAACCAAAACCATGCCAATTATAGTGATCTAAGTACCACAATGCATAATCTAGATTCGACAAATAGTTTACATCCTCTAAAAAAGGTTCATCATCTTCTACTTTTGAAGGAATTGGTAGAGCTCCATACTCTAAACCTCCATATATAAAATTAGTTTGATTGGGAGGTAGACCAAGAGGCACAATGCTACCTATGGGAAGATGAGGTCACCCCATATCTTGCATTGTCTCTATGGATGGAACCATTGTGACATTTCTCACTAGATATTCTCCCTATACTAGACATATGCACTATGGTCTGGGATGGCGAAGGTGAATGATATGGAAGTGAGGTTTGAGGTGACTCAATGTGAACCTCTGGAGATGATTCCTCATTTACTACACAAGGAATCTCTTCCATGGATATGGTAGATACTAAAGGTGGGCTCTCATCAATGGGCCTTTTTGACATGTTCCTCGATGGAGGATCTAACGATGTCGAAGGCATCTCTATGGCTATCGATGATGAGGATGGGATGGATGAAGATGTAGATGGTGGAATGGAAGGTGATGATGGAATGGGTAGACCCTGAATAGGTGTATTCAGTCGGAATTCTACATGAGTCAAAGGTAATGTCGACTCTGGCATCTGTTGCACCATATTGCAGTATTTGAAGGGCTCTAGATCGGTAGAGACTACATGGACTTGCCCTTCATGAGTGTATTTAAGACATTGATGCACAATGGATGGGACACACTTCATATCCCATATCCAAGGTCTTCCTAGAAAAATGTTGTATGCCATCTCACCTTCTAGCACATGACACAATGTTGGTATAGTCTTGCACCCCACTTGGATGGGTAAGACTATGGTACCAATAGTAGAACATATTGTGTCATTGAATGTATGAAGAGTGTAAGTTGATGCAACAACATGAGATGCTAGAAATTTTAAATGTTTCAATGCTGTGGTTGTAATGATATTGCTCGAGGAACCGGTGTCTATGAGCACTCTTTTGTATGGTACTTCATTTACTCCTTGGTTTTTTCTGTTCCTTGCATACCCACAAAATCAATGAAGGAGTTAGACTCCTATGGTTGCAACTCTATTGACTTTAAAATGTCCATCAAAGCATCTCGATGTGGAGGTGATTGTTGGATTAGCTCATAGATGGACAATCTTGCTGATGTTGTCCTCAAGCTTTGTGCAAGCTTGTTCTTTATTGTTAATGTTGGCCTAGATGGAAGGCCCTGTACTATAGGTGGTGTAGTTTACGATGTAGTGGGAACATCACTTGAAGCTGCAGCTGGTGCAACTTGGCTTGGATATCTTTTGTTCCTGGTCACAATACTCACCATCCCAACATACCCTTGGATAGGGGGTGTTGTCTTCACCTCATTCATCGGTTTAGCAGGCGCTGCCTGTACCTCATGAGTTGGTAATGGGTCTTTGTATATACCCATATGTTGATTGGTAGGGGCTAATGGAGCATCCACTTGAAGCTCATTCCTCTCAATCATATCTTGTACTAGGTGTTTAAAACCATAGCATATTTGTAAATCATGGCCACCTTGTCGATGAAATTTGCAATATTGATCCTCTCGACATCCCATAGGCTTGGGTTTACCTATTTTTAGATCGATGGGTTTGATATCTGGTAGATTAATCATTTTTGCAACCCACAATTGATCGAATAGAGAATCCATGGATTCAATGAAGGGAGTAAATTGTCGCTTAGGGTGACGTTGTTGGTTTTGTCCTTGATTCACTTGACCATTACTATTATAGCTCGCAGGAGGAGGTTGGGCCTGATAGTTTACCTTTTGAGGAGGCATCGCTTGTGTAGGCCCAGGGATATTTATGGCCACTTGATTGACCATTGTTGGCTTTGTAGGTGCTGAGCTATTTTTAGGATTCTTTGTCCACTCCTTACGAGGTTTAGTTATTTCTCCCTCTTGGATTTTTATTTCCTCTATGTTTCTAGCCTATGCTAGAGCTTCTTCCAAGGTAGGGTATTGTTGTAATTGCAATGTCAAAGAGATGGGTTTTAAGAAACTCTTTGAAAACAATCGAGTTAACTCAGTCACTGGTAATAGATAAGGTAGCTTAGCCAAAAGCATTCACCACCTATTTTTATAATCAGTAATTGACTCATCCTCAGTTTGTTTCAACCCCGTGAGGTCTGTTAATGTCACCTTCCTTTTGGTGTTAAAGGTGAAACATTCCAAAAATGCATCAACGAATTGTTCAAATGTGTAGACGCTATGTTTTGGAAGTTGGTTGAACCACTCAATGGCAGGACCAGAGAGGGTACTTAGGAAAGTTCTGAGGAGCAATGCATCATTGTCCTGTATGTTAAAGCACATATTTAGAAATCTAGTAACGTGCTCTTGAGCATCTTCTTCCCCCTTGAATCTATCCAATTTGGGCATTTTGAAATGCTCAGGATAAATCGAGGAAGGAATGGATGGGTGTAATGGTTGATTCTTTAGCTAACGCAAAGTAGGCTTTTGAAGCCCATTGCCAGCTGTCCTACCTTCTACAGTTTCTAAGTGTGCAAGCAAAGCTTGATACGCATCTGAGGATTTGATTTCCTCTTCCTTGTTTTGAACTCGTAGAGGTGGACGAGGAATATTAAGCATAGGTTGGGGTGGTTGATTGACATCATCCACGCCTCCATAAGGTGCTTCTATATAATCCTCATTTTGTTCCAAATCATCGTAGGCCCCATAAGGTGTTTCTGGTATGGGCCTACAAGGAGGAACGAACACCTCTTGAAGGTGATCTATGTTTGGCCTATCATATATATTCTGTTCAGGCCTATGAGGTCTAGGAGGCAACATTGGATTAGGTCTAGGAGACCTATCTTGTTGGAGATTTGGTTGCCTCGGGTGAGCCTCCTATCTATGCGTATTTGGAGTAGAAGCTCCATTACACAAAGTTTCTTGAATTTGGCATTCAAGTATTTCTTTCTCTAATTGTTGCCACTGCTCTAAAATATCTAGGTGATGTTTATCAGACCTAAGTTGATTAAACTTGGCCTGGCGGTCAGCATACTTCTTTACCAACTGATTGATCTGATCAATTGTATTAGGTCTAAGTGCCTTAGCACTATTACTCTGATATCTATCTTGTTCAAGGGGGTTTGTGAGATCTATTGCAACTTTCCCTCGATTGAGGTAGGTTGCATTGACTTGAGGCTCACCCCTAAATAGATCTTCTTGATAATCTACTAGTGTAGAGGCACAATGTGCTTGCATTGACACATTTGAATGAGGATAATATGGATGTTCCTCAGGTCTTCCCTCGTAAACAAGGAAAGGTAAGGTGGAATGAGGTCACCTATGGCGATGAGTATTACCCTCATCATGATCATGGCACCATGGGGAAGGGTAGTTTGAAATCATAAGATGATCATTCAACCCTACCTTAGGTGACAAGTCATACTCCTGCATAGTAGTGTGAGGAGTAGACCGAGCAGGCACACGAATGCGTGGGATTGCTCTATTGGGAAGTGCTCCATTGCATGGTGACTCTTCTCGAAAGAAGGCATTAGAAACATCTATATTAGGGAAATAATTCCCTAAAAAGGGGTTGTTGCCTATGGGGGTACCCCGTGTAGGAGTCCCTTGTTGGCTAGGTCCCTTTCTTGCTGTTCTAGGAGTAACCATCCATTCATCTGCCACTCGACGATTAGGGATATGACTTCCTAAATTGGGACCATCACCTATGGGGGTGCCCCATGTAGGGGTCCCTTGTTGGCTAGGTCTCCTTTCAGCCCTTTTAGGGCTAGGAAGAGTAGGTGGTCTCCAAGGAGGTATGACCATGTCCTTGGGATCTAGGCGAAGATGTTGTATGTCCTCTTCCCTACTCCCCACAACTTCCACCCTTAAATGGGCTTGGCTATGGGTATGTACCATAGCTATGTACTCTAGACTACTATATGATTATCTCCTTTACAATTTTTATGAATTTGAAACAAACAAACAATAGAAACACACAAGTATAGAAGTGATTATCTCTTTTAAATATTTTAAATGTGAATCCCTAAACTATTTGTTGTGTTTCAAGATGTGTTGCTTTGTAAAGAAAATACTTGGTATGTTTGATATTTCATTGGATGATATACTCAAATTTTAAAGGATTTCACCTATATACTCATAGCTCGACAATCGGTATGGTGATTAATTCCATATTATTCGATCATGTAAACCAATCTAAGGTATGGTGATGAATTCCATACTCGATCAGGGAGCATAGGTCCTATCGATCCTCACCCAACACCCTATGCATAGTGATACACCCTTCCTAAGAGGAATGCATGCTATTTTGCATGGTTAGGATAGATCTTGGAGTCGGTATTGGCAAATAGAACAAGGTTCATGGAATCAAGTGGTTGAATTAAATCCATACTCACTAATATTTAAGAATACCTCATGTTGTGTGTGTTGTTCCTTTTAAAATTTGAAATAAAACAATAGAGCACTCAATGATGATTCACTAAATGCATGAAATTACATTTTTATTTCAGAATTATTAGTAGCATAAAAGGAAAGCACTAAAATTGACAACCTATATGAACTTAACCTTCTTTGGTAAGTTTCAAGCATGCAAACTAGACAAAAAGCATAAAATATACTATTATTTTCCCTATTTTATCTGATTTAATTAATGCAAAATTTTGGAAAGAGGATATCTAACCTTTCTATGCATAGAGAAGACAAGAAAATATGAAATTTGACAATTTTGAATAGCAAATATGCAAATTGAAAGTGAAAAGGGGTGTAAATTATGACCTGGAACTTGTTGTTTCTACAAATTTTTGTAGAAACTCTCTAGTTTTGTGACCATCCCTAATAGGGATGGTTAGAATTTGGGGGCGTCCCACCTAGTGACACCTAGCTGGTCATCCCACCTAGTGACACCTAGCAGCAAAGGGGTCATTTCTGCTCCAAATGGTCAAAACCTGCAACCTGCAAAATAGAAAATGGAGGTCAAAATTGACACATTCAAAGGGGAGATATAAATAATCATATACCATGATCACCATTGAAGAAGTAAAATTTACAACATCGCCTTAAGGGCACTTTATTGCAATGTAAACAGTTTAAAAGCATTCAAAGGGAAAAGAGCATAAACTTGTAATCTATTTGAAATGAAGCAAAGTATGTAATAAAGAGGGTGGATTTCTCCTTCTATTCATTCATTCATAGCTTCAAATATGATTACAATACATCCCCTTGAGGGCTTTTATAAATGTGATACATCTCAACATTACAATGTTCAAGGGATCTAATCCCTTGAAAGGGACTTAAAGTGATGTTCTATAGTGTGAATCTCGCATTCCCACAATTGAGAGCTAGTCTTGGGCTTCTTTTCCTTGCCTCTTTAGCTCCTCCCTTCTATATAGAATACCTGCACCTACACACAAGGGATTGAAATGGGGTTAATAGCACCTGTGTTATAGAATAAAAGCATTGAAAACATAGAAAAAGAGTTAATCTAACAATATCAAAACTAATCTATAACACATGGAAATTGTTCTAGATGTTGTATAAATGTAATATAATCTAATATAAATGATTTTGGAGATATTTGAACACAATATTTAAGGTAAAAGTATGCAGAAATAGTGACCATCCCTGATAGGGACAACTAAACCTGCAACATTGGGGACCTCAAATCTGCCATCAAATCTACTCCAAATTTCACCAAATTTGGACCAGAGGTTCATCTAAGCATTCCTAAGGGGTCTATGGAGGAATTTTTTCCAAATTCCTTCTATTTTTTGACCATCCCTAGGTGTGACACCTACTGACTACTGACCATCCCCAGGTGGGACGGTTACAAATCTGGCTTATTTTTGTCACCAATGCTCAAGGAATTTGGTCCAAAACTGGTTTAGGGGTGTTGTCGACAGATGGGGCCAAGTATACCTTCAATTTGGCTAGTTTGGAATTGTTGGATGGGTTTCTATTGCCCCTAAAGTGCCTTCAGATGAAGAGGGTTTCAAGGTCAAAGGAGGGTGATTTTGGTTTGCAAAAGGTGAGGATGAAATTGGGCAGCACTTCGTTGCTCAAATGCTTCAACTCTCCTCTTTGAAAATGGGTGAATGCACCTCTTTTTATAGCCCAAAAGGGCATCTAGGGCAAAGGGGCAAGTCTTGCCATGCGAGGCAGGTGCCGCCATGTGTCCTAATCTTTGACATGCATAGGTGAGGGAAGGTTGCCCATTTGGGGCTCCCAATATTCTAGTCCCTGACTCTAATGGTAGGTCCCCAATCAATTTGGGGTGATTGGACGTGGTAATGGTAGTCTTTGATTGCCATTTCATGCGTCTATTGACTTTTTCAAGGGTCTATTTAGGGACCGTCCCACCCAGGGATGGTTATGGATGGTCATCCCTTGGTGGGACGGTCACCAAGAGGTGCCCCAAAACTGCCCTAAACTGCTAGGAAACCTCCAAAATGTGTTTTGGAGCCTTATGCAAGCCTAGAGGGGTGCCCAATGGGGCCATATGATGTCGATAAGAGTGGCATATGTGATGCACTGGTAGTCTTATCCGATTTACGTGATTTAGGTGTCTACAAAAGGATAACTAAAATATAAAGCATTAACTAAAGGATAAGCATACAACAAAAAGGATTTAAATGCAATTACATTCAATTAATGGAATGCAAGGTGCATCAACCATATTTTTCATTTATTGCATAAATATGTATGGTAAACCCCATACCTCAAACAATACATTACATCAATTTCATTGGGGAAACCTCTCCACAAATCTAATCTATTTGCATAAATAAGCAAGATGTAAGTTAAAGAGTAAAATTTCCATCAATCCATCTTATCAATTTGGTCCTCCTACTCTTCCATCTATCAATTGAGGATAGTAGGGGATCAAGAAACTAATAGTTCAAGATAGGCATGCTTCTAAAATACATTTGTTCATTTTATTGCCAAATTGTAACTATACAAATAACCCAAGCAATTCAACTTTCTAATGCATAGTTGATATCATAGAAAACTACTCTTTCTATTTCCCCTCTCATCTTCTCATGAGAGCTATTCAACCATGCATCAAAACCACATGATTTACTTGCAATAAATGGTCTAACCCTTATTTAACAATCAAATTCCCATACCCTTAATTTCTAAATAATCTAGGTTCACATTTATTAGCCAATTAAAGCCAACTACTTTAATCTTCAAATATTTTTTTTTCTTCATTTCATAAATTAAAGTCCATACTCTTAATTTACAAAAAAAAACATATTTCACATTCATTATCCAATTAAAGCCAACTACTTTAATATTCAAATAAACCTTTTTATTCATTTCATAAATTAAATTCCCATACCCTTAATTTACAAAAAAAACCATATTTCACATTCATTATCCAATTAAAGCCAACTACTTTAATCTTAAAATAATTTTTTTTTCATTTCATAAATTAAAGTCCCATACCCTTAATTTAAAAAACAAACCATATTTCACATTCATTATCCAATTAAATCCAACTACTTTAATATTCAAATAAACCTTTTTCTTTATTTCATAAATTAAATTCCCATACCCTTAATTTAAAAAACAAACCATATTTCACATTCATTATCCAATTAAAGCCAACTACTTTAATCTTAAAATAAACATTTTTTCTTCATTTCATAAATTAAAGTCCCATACCCCTAATTTACAAAACAAACCATATTTCACATTCATTATCCAATTAAATCCAACTACTTTAATATTCAAATAACCTTTTTTCTTCATTTCATATATTAAAGTCCCATACCCTTAATTTACAAAACAAACCATATTTCACATTCATTATCCAAATTCTATTCTTTTAAATAATGAAATAGCATTAAATATTATTTCCTTTCATTAACCTAAAATCTACCATTTTAGATAATGAAATAACATTAAAACTTATTTCCTTTCATTAACCTAAATCTACCATTTTAGATAATGAAATAGCATTGAAGCTTCTTTCCTTTCATTACCCTAAAATCTACCATTTTAGATAATGAAATAACATTAAAGATTCTTTCCTTTCATTACCCTAAAATCTACCATTTTAGATAATGAAATAACATTAAAGATTATTTTATTTCATTACCCTAAAATCTACCATTTTAGATAATGAAATAACATTAAGGATTCTTTCCTTTCATTACCCTAAAATCTACCATTTTAGATAATGAAATAAAATTAAGGATTCTTTCCTTTCATTACCCTAAAATCTACCATTTTAGATAATGAAATAACATTAAGGATTATTTCCTTTCATTACCCTAAAATCTACCATTTTAGATAATGAAATAACATTAAGGATTATTTCCTTTCATTACCCTAAAATCTACAATTTTAGATAATGAAATAACATTAAATATTATTTCCTTTCATTACCCTAAAATCTACAATTTTAGATAATGAAACTGTTATTAAAGGTTTGGTCCAACCAAACATAATCTATTCACCTTCCTATGCAGATATTAACTAGCAATCGACTCTTGTAAAGGGAGAATAGATCACCAAAGAGTGGTTTACAACATACAGGATGACAAGGGTGATAGAAATATGGCTTCTATCCTATAGCAAATGAGGGTGTAGGTTGAGTGTTCAAGAGGTCTCCATGGTGTCAAATGTCAATCATGGTGTGGTCAAATCGTTCTAGCACCGATGTAGCCAACAATACTACATTGTCTAGTCTCAAAGGCAATGATCGAGCAGGGTTAAAACTTGCAAACCTACTGAGAGTGCAAGCTACCCTTACTAGCAATAATTTAATATCCATAGCAATGGTTATAATGGTGGTCAAGGTGTTGTACAACCAACAGACTAGGTAAGGTTGCTACCTTAAACCAACCAAATACACTCCATAACTAATTTGCAGAGGCAAGGTGCTAAGGCCTAGATAAGGAGGTTAACATGGCCATGAGCTCTTAGTGGTTTTATTAAGCGGTCAATAGGAGGATGACTAGAGGATCACCTTACTAACCTTAGCATTACATACTTTAAGGAAATAGGTTTTCCATAGTTTAAAGGAATTTATGTAAATAGGCAAGAACTAACGATTGACAATAGTCCAAACTAGAGAAAATAACGTATTAAACAAATCTTATTAAATGTTTTCATGAGTCCCACCTGGTATAACTATCACTGGCTATTTATTTGGATTGCACTCAAAAACATCCTATGACCACTTCCTTTTCTTCCTATTGGGATTCTCCTTCAACTTCATGGTGCTTCCTCATCCTTCCATTAGTGCTCTACTCTCTTCCTTATACCAACACACTCTTTCATTTTCCTCTCATCCGCATCCTATTTTTAGAACTCCTTTCACATTGTTCTCCTTGGATTGCACCCCCTGCCTACTTGCCATAATTTCCCATATGCATCCATCATATGGTAGGGGAGAACATTCCTTCTTACACCTTCCCAAGACACTTTCCATAAAGAAGCCATCCCTTCACATTAGAGGGAGCTTCGCACAACTGGTCCGATCAAATTTCCAAAGGATGGCCTATTTGATTCTCTAAAGGGCGGTCTTATCATATTTAAACCAACATTGGTTGGTCATTTTGATTAAGTGAATCCCCCATCAATTCAACTAGTTAAAGTCTATTCTCTATGAGTTCAATGAATTATGTTTATCATTTCAAATAGAGAAGTCATTTGCTTAATGGGGTTCTTTTATTTCTTAATATAAAACAACCGTTTCTTTTTTTTGTTTAAAAGGTTTTCTTATCAATCTAAAATAAATCACATATTTATTCAAAATGAAAACTCTTTATAAAATAAATCAACCATTTATTTAAAACAAGATTTCTTTAACATTCTAAAATAAATCAATTATTTATTTGAAATGAGATCTCTTTATTATCTAAATAAATTAACTATTTATTTAAAATGAGATTTCCTTATCATTCTAATTAGATCAACTATTTATTTAAGAATGATATTTCTTTATTATTTAAATAAATCAACTATTTATTTAAAATGATATCTTTTTACTATTTAAATAAATCAACTATTTATTTAAAATGATATCTCTTTACTATTTAAATAAATCAACTATTTATTTAAAATGATATCTCTTTACTATTCTATTTACCAGGGCATGCAAGGAGTTATGAAGACAACATATTCATTCATAGCTCACAAATTATTGTTGGAATATGTAATGCAACATTGTGTAAATTATTCTTATACTAAAATATTAAGTCTAAAGAATAATATTTGAATTAGAAAATACTTCTATTTTATGTAAAAATATTCCAACCCAATTAATAAATAAAATAAGGGTGCTAGGAATATTTAATTTGTGGGAAAAAGTTGTTTCCTTTTTTCTAGCAAATATTAAAAAGTAACCAATCACTTTTTAATATTTAATAGATGCCACTTGTCACACATCTCAAGATAAGATTTGTCACACATCTCAAGATAATATTGTGATAACACTAGGGTAATTTTAGGGTTGTAGTAGAAAATATTCTCTTTAAATAGGGGTTTTGTCTACTACATCTTGTCATATCATGTTGATGCATATTTTTGCATAACATTGAAGAATTCTTGTATTGTTGAATCATTGAGTAATATAGTGAGCTTCATAGTGGATGTTTCTCTTCTTCATTTGAAGTAGGGTTTTACCACTTAATATTGGTGTTGTGGTTTTTTCTCTTTTGTGTGTGATTGATCTTGTGGAGCATTCTTCGATCTTGGAGAAACTTTGCTTATCTCACATTTGATATTAGAGCAGTTGGTATCAGAGCTTTTTTTGGAAGGGTTTTGGAGCTAAACGAACCCCATGGTAGCGTCCGAAAGGCCCAAAAACCCTATTTCCATATATTATTTGCCCTATTTTAGTTAAAAATAAATTTGAGGTAATTTTTTTTATTTGGAGGCCAAATGCCCCCCCACCCATTTTATTGTACAGTCTGAATTTTGTTTATTATTCTATTTTTTAATAACAAAACAATCATTTAATAAAAAACAGTCATTTTTTTATTATTCTGTTTTTTAATAAAAAAAAAATAGTCATTTAATAAAAAGATAGTCATTTTTTTATTATTCTATTTTTTAATAAAAAATAGTTATTTAATAAAAACAGTCATTTATTATTCTATTTTTTAATAAAAAAAACAATCATTTATTTTATTTTAAGACCTAATAGTCATTTTTTTTGTATAAATTGAAATGCATTTTTTATTATTGTATAATGCAACTAGAATCCTTTTATGCAATTTTTGGCAAATTTTTAGTCAAATTGTCAAATAATTTAGACCTTATAGTCATTTTTTTTCTCACATTAACAATGGTTGTTTGTGAGTTTGCTTATTTTGCAAGGTTATCCAAGTATGTTTTGGAGTATACAAGGTAATTTTAGATCAAATTTTTCACTCTCCTCCCCCTATTTTTATTAATTTCTTCTAATCTCTCTCAAGCATTTGCTTGAAGCACAATGTAAATTAATGTAACTTGTATCTCTCATAACGAAAGTAAAAGAGAATGAAAGTGAGAGAGAGAAAGAGAGAGAAAGTGTGTATTTATGTTTTGTCTATTTTGCATCTCAACTAATATAACTACTAACTTGCTACTAAACAATCTACTAACCAACTAACTTGCAATTTGCTAATTTTCATATTAATCAAGAAGGTTAAAAATGAATCAACTTACTAACCAAAATTTTAGTATTTGATTAAAATTTACTTAATATTGCAACATAGTTTATATTTGCTAAACACCTATTGAATCCAAAAGAATCTGCTTTATCGGTAGCAAGTCCTTTTTGGGTCCTTGTACCCGTACCCTTTTGGGTAGCTTGGTTGACCTTGGGTGATATGAATTGGAAATTCATTAGGCTATAGCAAAACCTTAAAATGAACACTAACTTACTAACTTATTGACTATCTAACATTTAACAAATGTTTTATGGTTCAATTAAAGTTAGTTTATTTTGTTGCAAGATGATTGTTATGGTTGGTTACATTCTTATTGCAAGTTAATCTATTACAAGTTGATCTTGGTTTATTTCCTTTATTCAATTGCAATATGGTTGTTGTTTCTTATTGCAATATGGTTATAGTAGTTCATGATGATGTTGATTATCTTTCATGATGATGTTTATCTCTCTTGATGATGCTTAATTTTGATTATCTTTCATGATGTTTATATTTCATGATGATTATATTTGATGATTGAAAAGTAGATTACTTGAAAGTTATGTTTTTTTTATATATGCAAGTATGTTTATCTACTTTCTTATTGCATCATTTATTTCCTTTGTCAATGCATCTTATGTTTTGATTATGTTCACTTTCTAGAATGTCTGATCATGGAATCTCCTTCACACCTAAGCAAATCCTTGATGGATCAAATTTTGGAATATGGGAACCAAGGATGAGGGCTGAATTTCAAGCAAGAAACTTATGGCCCATTATGAATGGATATGAAGCAAAATCTTGCTACTAGGAGAAACATTAGTTTCTAAACACACTTTATATGGAGAAATCTCAACCTAGGCAATGTCACTTGAGACATACAACAACAAGAGTCACCTTGCACTTTCCATGATTATCTATAGTATGAGTGATGAGATATTGCTCACTATAAGCCATTCTGAGCATTTTAAAGATGCATGGGATTTGTTAAAACAAGTCCATATAGGGTCCAAAACATCAAGGAAATTCACTTTATTATCCAAAATTCTTAGCACTATGTAAGGTGAAGAAGAAAGTTCCTTGATCTTCCTCTCAAAGATGAAAGACATGAGAACTCAACTATAGGCTTGTAATTGTGATTGGATAAGTGAGAAGCTCTTAATATTTATCATTTTGAGGAACTTGTGAAGCAAGTTCAAAAATTTTATCACCATTATTGAGACTAGGCTAGAGCAAGAAGAGGATGGAATTCCTCTCAACACTCTTTCACAATTATTTATTCAACATGAAGAGTCTCTTAATAGAGACAAAGTGAATGGTCAAGTTGTCAAGGAGAAGAATGTTGCCTTGAGTACCACTAAGGCTTCCCTCAAGAAGAAATACAAGGGAAGGAAAAATTAAAATTTCCAACCCAACAAGCCTAGAGTTGATTTCACTTGCAACATTTGTGGCAAGAAAGACCACAAGGAACAAAATTATTTCAAGAAGAAGAAGATTTCAGAAAAGGAAGAGTAAGAAAAGGCTAAGGGAAAAGGACCTAAGAAATGGTTTGGCAAGGGAAATAAAAATAACAACAATGTAAAGCAAAATTCTAATAAAAATATCTTTGTTTGTGCTCTCTACTCCATTGACTCATATACTTCTAATGAATGGGTGTTAGATTCTAGATGCACTAACCATATGTGTTTTGAAAAGGATAATTTTGTGGACTTTCATAAGCACTCTTCAGATTCAGTCGTCATTGGTGATAATACTAGACTTCAAGTAGAAGGTGTTGGCAATGTTGTAATTGAAGGGAAATTACTTGATAATGTCCTATATGTGCCTAATATTAGAAGAAATTTAATTTTAATTTTGCAAGTTGCTAGAAGTGGTCACACTATTGAGTTCAATGCAACTTCATGGAGCATTAGGAAAGGCATGCTACCAATAATTATAGGTTATGTGAAGAATAATCTTTATGTGTTAGGTGATGCTCCTCCTAAAGTGTGTTTAGCAACTAATGTTTCTCCTAGTAGAAATATTTGGCACTTAAGGTTAGGCCATACAAACTATCAAAATATTCAAATGATGAAGTCCAAAAATTTGGTTGAAGGCTTGCCTAACATTTCTCCTATTCATGGTTCGTGTGAAACATTCATCTTAGGCAAGATGAGCAAACAAAATTTTACAAAGGAAAAGTCAACAAGGGCCACACAAATTATTCAACTCATCATACATATATTATGGGTCCATTACATGTTAGATCACTTGGTGCTGCATCCTATATTCTCACCTTTATAGATGATTAGTCAAGAATGATCTTTGGGTATCTACTTAAGAATAAATCAAATTGTTTTGAGACATTCAAGGAGTTCAAATATTTGGTAGAAAATCAAAAGGGAGAAAAGATCAAAATTATTAGAAGTGACAATGGAGGGGAGTACAATAGCAATGATTTCAATGAGTTTTTTTCTTCTCATGGGATCAAAAGGTAGTTTACTTGTCCATACACTCCTCAAAAAAATGGTGTTACAAAGAGAAAAAATAGTACAATCATTGAGATGGTAAGATTCATGCTTGGTGACCACTTACCTCAATTTCTTTGGGGTGAAGTAGAGAATACAACAATCTACATTCTTAATAGATGTTCTTAAAAATCAATTTATGTGAAGAATCCTTATGAGGTTTGGAATGGTAAGAAGCCAAAATTTTCACATTTAAGAGTGTTTGGATGTGATGCATTTTCATATATTCCTTCAGAAAAGTAGAAGAAATTGGACAAAAAGTCTCAAAAATGCATCTTTGTTGGCTATTATGAACATAGAGGCTATAGGTTATACTCACCTTCTTCACACATTGTATTTGTTTCAAGAGATGTAAAATTCAATGAAGACCTTCTTGAGTTAGAAAAGTGTGGGCCTTGTGTCAAAAGGACCAACTGGTTGGATCTTTCTAGGGGTCCTAAAGAGCAGAATTCAGTTAGCCAAATGATAACTAGAAGTATGACCCTTAACATGTCTCTTATAGCTAAGATAGAGAATGATCATGAGCCTACTTCTTGCCAAGAAGCTTCACAACACTCTTGTTGGGTTGATGCCATGAAGGTTGAGATGGATTCTCTTATAACGAATAAAACTTGGGATCTAGTGTCTTATCCTAATAAGAGAGATGTTATTGGGAACAAGTGGGTCTATAGAATCAAGTACAATTCTAATGGAGAGATAAAAAAGTATAAGGCTATATTGGTTTCCAAGGGCTATGCTCAAAAACATGGCATTGACTATGATGAAACCTTTGCACCAATAGCCAAAATACCCACCATTCAGCTTCTCATTACTATTGCTACTGCTCAAGGTTGGCAGATTTTTCAGCTTGATGTGAAAAGTGCCTTTCTAAATGGTGATTTGGATGTGGATATCTACATGAGTCAATCACAAGGATTTGTTGTACAAGGTAAGGAAAAAATTGTGTGTAAACTAAATAAAACCTTGTACAGTCTGAATAAAGCACCTAGAGCATGGTACATGAAGATTTCAGGTTACTTCTTGTCTCTTGGTTTTGATAAATGCTATTTAGATACAAATCTCTATGTGATTAGGAAGGATAACTTGGTCATTTTAATTGCTCTATTTACTAATGACCTTATTATTACTGGAAATGAGAATGAGGCCTTTTTTTATTTCATCTCCAAATTAAAGTCAAAGTATGAAATGAATGACCTTGGTCTTCTACACTACTATCTTGGCATGCAAGTTTATCAGCATGAGGATTGTACCTTTTTGAGTCAATACAAGTATATTAAATATCTTCTTAGGAGTTTTGATTTGTAAGATGGCAATCCTAATTCCATTCCTATTTCTATAGGGTTTAATTTGGAAGTAAGTACAAAATCTAGTTGGCTGATGCTACATTGTATAAAACTCCATATAAAACTCCACCTTGATGTACCTATTACCCACTCTTACAACAATGCAATTCACAATGGGTTCATAGGACTAAAGAATTTGCAGCAAGTATTCATTGAAGAATACTTTATCTTGCGATGGGATTTATGCAATGGTGCTTACTCTAACCTTCCTCAATGTAAGCTTAATGGATGTTTAGCCTCACTCATCTCCAACCATTTTCTACAAAATTCTACTATTGGCTATCTAAAAGTGATATCCTTGATATCCACTTCTTCTTCTGCTTTACTAAGTAGTTCTTCCTACTCCTCTAGGATCTTCTCTCAATGAAATTCACTATGAAGTTACCTTTGGTGTGACCTGGGTGCTCCATATCCTCCATCCTAAATTACAATGGTGCACCACCTCTACCACCATGTCAATATATTTATCCTCTCCATGGCCTATACCCTCTCCCTCTCCAAGGATGATTACCATACCTCTAGTATGACTAAAATCGATGTCCTTGGTCTTGAATGGGGTAAAATAAGTGAGATAATATGGATTGTGAATTGTTGGAATATGTAATGCAACATTATGTAAATTATTCTTAGACTAAAATATAAAGTCTAAAGAATAATATTTGAATTAGAAAATAATTCTATTTTATGTAAAAATATTCTCACCCAATTAATCAAAAAAATAAGGGTGCTAGGAATATTTAATTTGTGGGAAAATATTATTTCTCTTTTTCTAGAAAATATTAAAAAGTAACCAATCACTTTTTAATATTTGATAGATGCCACTTGTCACACATATCAAGATAATATTGTGATAAGATTAGAGCAATTTTAGGGTTTTAGTAGAAAAACTTCTCTTTAAATAGACGTGTTGTTTACTACATCTTTATATATATATATATATATATATATATATATCATGTTGATGCATATAGTTGCATAAAATTGAAACATTCTTGTATTGTTGAATCATTGAGTAATATAGTGAGCTTCATAGTGGATGTTTCTCTTCTTCATTTGAATTAGGGTTTTACCACTTAATATTGGTGTTGTGGGTTTTCCTCTTTTGTGTGTGATTGATCTTGTGGAGCATTCTTCGATCTTGGGGAGACTTTGCTTGTCTCACATTTGATATCAGAGCAGTTGGGATCTCCATAAAGTGTCTTCAATCCTTTGAAGTGAAAAACCCATTAAGGTATATATATTTTTTTGTTTTAATGCATGCATTTGATATCTGGGAAAACTTGTTTTGCAAATCTGCCATTAGGGTTTATATATTTATTGTGTTTTTTTTTTTATCTAGTTGTTAGATATTTTGCAAATGGTTTTTTCATTTTAAATCTATAAATTTTAGCATTGAGCTTTTGCTGGAAGGGTTTTGGAGCCAAACGGACCCCATGGTTCCGTCCGTAAGGCCCAAAAACCCTATTTCCATATATTATTTGCCTTATTTTGGTGAAAAATAAATCTAAGGTATTTTTTTTTTATGTGGGGGCCAAATGGCCCCCCACCCATTTTGATGTACAGTCTGATTTATTTTTTATTTTTTTAATTATTCTATTTTTTTAATAAAAATAACAGTCATTTAATAAAAAAAAAAAATTGTAATAAAAATAATTGGTCTAATGGCAAGGACACCACTTGCATTATCGGTGATGTGACCCATGTTCAATCCGCATTGCAAAGCCGATATATATATATATATATATATATATATATATATATATATATATATATATATATATATATATATATATGTATGTATGTATGTATAAGAAGTATTTACTTAATAAAATTTATTTTTGACCACCAGGTGATGGAAATCTACACAAACCACACATTGGAGCAAAATTTTCCTTAAAACCATTCCATTCCAAACACCTATAAGGTTCGGGGTGTAGACCAATTGGTTCATACAAACCCCATAAGGGGGGCAGAGGTCTAAGGTTCAAATCTCGGGCCTCGTCAGACTGAACGTTTGTCCATTTGCTGGTGCTTTCAGCGGCATAAAAGGTTTAAAATGATTGTGGCATGGGGGTTATAGGGGCATACTGTGTGAAGATCTGTGTGGCAGCTTTCGGGGCGGAAAACACAGAATACTGTGGTGACCATAAAATCTAGATAGCCTGCCCGGATTCGTGGTGGCTACCGATTCCACCATGTTAATAAAAAAAAATTTAAATAAAAAATAAATAAATAAAAAAAAGACATTTTTTATTATTCTATTTTTTAATAAAAAAAGCAGTCATTTAATAAAAAAAAAGTCATTTTTTTTTATTATTCTATTTTTTAATAAAAAAAATAGTCATTTTTTATTATTCTGTTTTTTAATAAAAAAAAATAGTCATTTTTTATTATTCTATTTTTTAATAAAAAACAGTCATTTAATAAAAAAAATAGTCATTTATTATTCTATTTTTTAATTAAAAAAAACAGTCATTTATTTTATTTTAAGACCTAATAGTCATTTTTTTTTTGCATAAATTGAAATGCATTTTTTATTATTGTATAATGCAACTAGAATCCTTTTATGCAATTTTTGACAAATTTTTAGTCAAATTGTCAAATAATTTAGACCTTATAGTTATTTTTTTCTCACATTAACAATGGTTGTTTGTGAGTTTGCTTGTTTTGCAAGGTTATCCAAGTATGTTTTGGAGTATACAAGGCAATTTCGGATCAACTTTTTCACTCTCTTCTCCCTATTTTTATTAATTTCTTCTAATTTCTCTCAAGCATTTGCTTGAAGCATAATGTAAAAATGTAACTTGTATCTCTCATAATGAAATTAAAAGAGAATGAAAGTGAGAGAGAGAGAGAGAGAGAGAGAGAGAGAGAGAGAGAGAGAGAGAGAGTATTTGTGTTTTGCCTATTTTGCATCTCAACTAATCTAACTACTAACTTACTAACTTGCTACTAAACAATATACTAACCAACTAACTTGCAATTTACTAATTTTCATATTAATAAAGAAGGTTAAAAATGAATCAACTTACTAACCACAACTTTAGTATTTGATTAAAATTTACTTAATCTTGCAACACAGTTTATATTTGCTAAACAATTATTGAATCCAAAAGAATCTGCTCTATTGGTAGCAAGTCCTTTTCGGGTCCTCGTACCCATACCCTTTTGTATAGCTTGGTTTACCTTGGGTGAGATGAATTGGCAATTCATTAGTCTATATAAAAACCTTAAAATTAACACTAACTTAATAACTTATTGACTATCTAACATTTAACAAATGTTTTATGGTTCAACTCAAGTTGGTTTATTTTGGAGATGGAGAGGGAAGAAAGTAGAGAGGGGAGGGCTCTGGTCCCTCCCCTGATCCCCCTCCCATGGCTCCTGGTTCCTGTCCAGTCCCTGGCTCAACCCAGGTCATCCCTCCCGGGGAGTGGTTGTTTGCAGATGATCTCCTGGGGGGAGATCCTTCTCCACTATCTGTGCCCCTCCCGGCCGGCTAGGGTTTCCTTGGTTTTTTTTTTGGACTGGTGCTTCCCAGGGATCCCTGTTTGGTTGGGGATCCCTTCCCTTTTTCCCTCAGGCTTCCCCCTGGGGTTTTTTGTAGGTTATTCGCATGGATCTGGTCCCCTGCGTTTCTCGGTGCGGTGGAGGTGACGATTTAGGGTTTGGATAGCTTCTCCCTTTTTCTTGTGAATCCTCGACGGGATCTGTGCTTGGACGGGATTCTTGGTCCCTCGACGGGCTCTGTGATTGGACGGGATTCTTGGTCCCTGCTACTGGGATCCTCTTTTGTTTTCTCGAGGCGGGTTCCTTGTGGTGCAACTCTCTGGTCACTTCTTGATGGGTTGGATCCTCTATGTGCTGGCTGTCGGCTTCCTGCAGGATGGCTCTCGCTGAACTGAATGTTTTGAAGGTGGGCGGGATGGTTTCTCCACAAGGCGGGATCCGCCAAATCCGTCGCTTTTCCTGCGATGCGGGATCCTTTCTTTTCTGCTGGTTTCCCGGATGGCAGGATTTCCCTGTTGCTTCCCGCTAGGCGGGACTGTTTGTGGTGGTTTTGACTGCTTCCCGCAAGGCGGGATTTTATTGTAACGGTTTTTATATGCTTCCTGCTGGGTGGGATCTTCTCGATGGTGGTTTTTGGCTACTCCCCACTAGGCGGGATCTCCAAAACTACTTTCTTTCTTATTTGTTTGTTTCCCGCTAAGAGGGATTGTTTCATGCTTACTGTTACCATTGGGCGGGATTTCTGTTTTGGTGTTCAGTTTCAAGGGATTGATGCCCTAGGCCCATTGCTTATGTAATCAGGTTTTGGGATCCTTGTTAAAACCCGCTATAAATACAAACACTTATAACTATAAAAAAAAAAGTTAGTTTATTTTGTTGCAAGATGATTTTTATGGTTAGTTACCTTCTTATTGCAATTTAATCTATTGCAAGTTGATCTTGGTTTATTTCCTTTAATCAATTGCAATATGGTTATAGTAGTTCATGATGATGTTGATTATATTTCATGATGATGCTTAATATTGATTATATTTTATGATGTTTATATTTCATGATGATTATATTTCATGATTGAAAAGTAGATTACTTGAAAGTTATGTTTTTTTTATATGCAAGGATTTTTATCTACTTTATTATTGCATCATTTATTTCCTTTGTCAATGCATCTTATGTTTTTATTATGTTCACTTTCTCTAATGGTTGATCATGGAATATCCTTCACACCTAACCACATCCTTGATGGATAAAATTTTGGAATATGGGAACCAAGGATGAGGGCTGAATTTCAAGCAAGAAATTTATGACCCATTGTGAATGGAGATGAAGCAATCCCAACCTAGGCAAGGGCACTTGAGACATACAACAACAAGAGTCACCTTGCACTTTCCATGATTATCAATAGTGTGAGTGATGAGATATTGCTCAATATAAGCCATTGTGAGCATGCTAAAGATGCTTAGGATTTGCTAAAACATGTCCATCTAGGGTCCAACACATCAAGGAAATTCATTTTATTATCCAAAATTATTAGCACTATGCAAGGTGAAGAAGAAAGTGCCTTGATCTTCCTCTCAAAGATGAAATACATGAGAACTCAACTATTGGCTTGTAATTGTGATTGGATAAGTGAGAAGCTATTAAGATTTATCATTTTGAGGAACTTCTCAAGAAAGTTCAAGAATTTTGTCACCATTATTGAGACTAGGCTAGAGCAAGAAGAGGATGGCATTCCTATCGACACTCTTTCACAATTATTGATTCAAAAACAAGAGTCTCTTAATAGAGACAAATTGAATGGTCAAGTTATCAAGGAGAATAATGTTGCCTTGAGTGCCACTAAGGCTTCCTTCAAGAAGAAATACAAGGGAAGGAAAAATCAAAATTTCCAACCCAACAAGCCTCAAGTTGATTTCACTTACAACTTTTGTGGCAAGAAAGGCCACAAGAAACAAAATTATTTCAAGAAGAAGAAGATTGCAAAAAAGAAAGAGCAAGAAAAGGCTAAGGGACAAGGACCTAAGAAATGTTTTGGAAAGGGAAATAAAAAAAACAACAATGTAAAGCAAAATTCTAATAAAAATACCTTTTTTTATGCCCTCTACTCCATTGACTCATCTACTTCTAATGAATGGGTGTTAGATTTTGGATGCACTAACCATATGTGTTTTGAAAAGGATAAGTTTGTGGACTTTCATAAGCACTCTTCAGATTCAGTTGTCATTAGTGATAATACTAGACTTCAAGTAGAAGGTGTTGGCAATGTTGTAATTGAAGGGAAATTACTTGATAATGTCCTATATGTTCCTAACCTTAGGAGAAATTTAATTTCAATTTTACAAGTTGCTAGAAGTGGTCACACTATTGAGTTCAATGCAACTTCATGGAGCATTAGGAAAGGCATGCTACCAATCATTACAGGTTATGTGAAGAATAATATTTATGTGTTAGGTGATGCTCCTCCTAAAGTGTGTTTAGTAACAAATTTTTCTCCTAGTAGAAAGCTTTGGAACTTAAGGTTAGACCACACAAACTATCAAAATATTCAAATGATGAAGTCCAAAAATTTGGTTGAAGTCTTGCCTAACATTTCACCTATTCATGGTTTGTGTGAAACATGCATCTTAGGCAAGATGAGCAAATTTTTTTTTGCAAAGGACAAGTCAACAAGGGCCACACAAATTCTTCAACTCATTCATACAGATATTATGGGTCCATTACATGTTAGATCACTTGGTGGTGCATCATATATTCTCACCTTTATAGATGATTATTCAAGAATGATATTTGGGTATCTACTTAAGAATAAATCAGATTTTTTTGAGACATTCAAGGAGTTCAAAGCTTTGGTAGAAAATCAAAAGGGAGAAAAGATCAAAATGATTAGAAGTGACAATGGAGGGGAGTACAATAGCAATGATTTCAATGAGTTTTTTTCTTCTCATGGGATCAAAATGCAGTTTACTTGTCCATACACTCCTCAAAAAAATGGTGTTGCAAAGAGGAAAAATAGGACAATCATGGAGATGGTAAGATGCATGCTTGGTGACCACTTACCTCAATTTCTTTTGGGTGAAGTAGCCAGTACAACAATCTACATTATTAACATGTGTACTTCAAAATTAGTTGAGGGGAAGAATCCTTATGAGGTTTGGAATGGTAAGAAGACAAATTTGTCACACTTAAGAGTGTTTGGATGTGATGCATTTTCATATATTCCTTAAGAAAAGAGGAATAAATTGGACAAAAAGTCTCAAAAATGCATCTTTGTTGGCTATGATGCAGAACATAGGGGCTACAGGTTATACTCACCTTCTTCATGCATTGTATTTATTTCAAGAGATGTCAAATTAAATGAAGACCTTATTGAGTTAGAAAAGGGTGGGCCTTGTGTCAAAAGGACCAAGTGGTTGGATCATTCTAGGGGTCCTAAAGAGCAAAATTTAGTTAGCTAAAGGATAACTAGAAGTATGACCCTTAACATGTCTCTTCTAGATAAGATAGAAAATTATCATGAGCCTACTTATTACCAAGAAGCTTCACAACACTCTTTTTGTGTTGATGCCATGAAGGTTGAGATGGATTCTATTCTAAAGAATAAAACTTGGGATCTAGTGTCTTATCCTAATAAGAGAGATGTTATTGGGAACAAGTGGGTCTATAGAATCAAGTACAATTCTAATGGAGAGATAGAAAAGTATAAGGCTATATTTGTTTCCAAGGGCTATGCTCAAAAACATGGCATTGACTATGATGAAACCTTTGCACCAATAGCCAAAATACCCACCATTCAGCTTCTCATTACTATTGTTGTTGCTCAAGGTTGGCAGATTTTTCAGCTTGATGTGAAAAGTGCCTTTCTAAATGGTGATTTGGATGTGGATATCTACATGAGTCAATCACAAGGATTTGTTGTACAAGGTAAGGAAACAATTGTGTGTAAACTAAATAAAACCTTGTACAGTCTGAAGAAAGCACCTAGAGCATGGTACATGAAGATTTCAGGTTGCTTCTTATCTCTTGGTTTTGATAAATGCTATTTAGATACAAATATCTATGTGATTAGGAAGGATAACTTGGTCATTTTAATTGCTCTATTTATTGATGACCTTATTATTACTGGAAATGAGAATGAGGCCTTTTTTTATTTCATCTCCAAATTAAAGTCAAAGTATGAAATGAATGACCTTGGTCTTCTACACTACTATCTTGGCATGCAAGTTTATCAGCATGAGGATTGTACCTTTTTGAGTCAATACAAGTATATTAAATATCTTCTTAGGAGTTTTGATTTGTAGGATGGAAATCCTAATTCCATTCCTATTTCTATAGGGTTTAATTTGGAAGTAAGTACAAAATCTAGTTTGTTGATGCTACATTGTATAGGCAACTCATTGGTAGTCTTCTTTATTTTACCATCACAAGGCTAGATATTGCTTTTGTAGTTGGTATGATGGCTAGGTTCATGAAAAAACCTTATATTGAGCACTTACAAGCTACCAAGAAGATTCTGAAGTACCTTTTAGGTACTAGAGATTTGGCACTCAAGTATTCTAGGCTTCCTTCCTTTGCTCTTTTCAGCTATGTTGATTCTAATTTTGGAGGGGATAGAATAGACAGAAAGTCTACCACAACATATGTTTTTAGTATTGGGTCTATAGGTATCTCTTGGTCTTCCAAGAAGCAATATAATATTGTTCTTTCTACAATGGAAGTGGAGTATAAGGCTATGACATCAACTACACAGGAAGTGGTTTGGCTTCATACCCTCATGAAGGAAATTGGCTTTGAGCAATTTGGTCCTTCACGTTTGCTTTTCGATAATCAATCAACTATTGCCTTGGCTAAAAATCTTATAATGCATAAAAGGACAAAGAATTTTGAAATCCAAGCCCACTTTATCAAAGAGAAGGTATTGGATGGGACTATTCAGTTGGAGTATTTCCCATCATCTTCTAATTTTGCTGATTTGTTCACCAAACCTCTTTCCAAGGAGCCATTTTGTAATCTAAGGGACTCACTTGGTTTGGTGAAGTTGTCCTCAAGGGTAATGAAGTGTAGTTACACTTGTGTGATGTCAACTTCATCATTATGATGTGTTTTGTGCTATAAATATGAGTTGATATTTGGTGGTATAATTGATTTTTGCATATCTTTTGAACATGGTACTTTCTTGTTTGCCTTTTGCAACTTTTGTACATTTTATTTTTTAGATGGCATTGTGTAATTATGGTATATTGTTCAATTATGGTATATGATTACATCTTGTAATATCATGTTGATGCATATTGTTGCATAAAATTGAAGCATTCTTGTATTGTTGAATCATTGAGTAATATAGTGAGCTTCATAGTGGATGTTTCCCTTCTTCATTTGAAGTAGGGTTTTACCACTTAATATTGGTGTTGTGGGTTTTCCTCTTTTGTGTGTGATTTATCTTGTGGAGCATTATTCGATCTTTGGGAGACTTTTCTTGTCTCACAATTATTAAGGTAAATAGTTCTGAAGTAAAATACAATCAAGCATGTGAAACAAACAAATATGGAGTATTTCCATCAATATAGTCACATGTCTCAGCCTCTAGAACTTACGATAGCTATTAGGCTATCAAGTTGGGGCTCAAGGTGGCTAGCTGTTGATGATTATCCCTTAATCGAATGCATGTATATATGAAGGTGTCCATCTTTGTTACCTTCAAGTTGCCTTACTTCAAGTTGCCTTATCATCATTTTCCTAACGTCAAGTACCATCATACTCGATAGATGACTCAACTTCTTCCACTTATGAGTGCACTTGATCCAACACATTGGCAATTTTTTAGCAGTATCATGCTCTTCAATATCTATTAATATCGCATAACTACTTAATTGCATAAAATAAAGTATTAAAGCATCATCAGTTAACACATTTTTTTTCCATATCAATAAGGTCCATCTAGGAGGGTCATGACATAGTATCCCTAGTAGTGGGGGCATATATTCTAGGTGTTGGTTTCAGTATGTTTTCGGGTTAACCTCCTTTAATGGAGCTTAGATTCGACACAAAGAAATCATCCACAAAGGTGTAAAAAGAGGAAGTTCATTAGAGAACTATCATTTAAATAGACATAGGATATTTTTGGTCATATTTGTATTTCATTTTCTATCCCAAGTACACATACAACCTTGGGTTCTTGGCTAATTCCAAGTGCACTAGATATGAGCAATATTTAAAGGTTGGGATACTATCAAAGTTTTCTAGCCCTTCATGGATTTGCTTGACTATGAAGCCACTAAAGTCAAGAATTAGTGTCTCATATTTGGGGGTGCTTCTTAACATATGTAGGAAAATAAATTCTTCTTGTATTATCTTTTTATCATGATCAATGCCAAAAACAAACATGACCATGCTCAGAATATTACAAGCCTTTTTTTTGAAAGTTGACATGGATAGAGGGAATGCTAGCATGGAGGCCACCTTGTCCTTGACTGTTGGAAATTTTGAGATCATTTAGTTTTCATTGATGTCAAGGTGAAAATTCATAATTGATGCCAAAGTAAACATATGAAGACATCATTAATATCATGGAGTACACTATCAATAGCAATAGGAACAATGCGAAGGTTTGAAGAAAAAATTTGCAAAATAATGTTTTATGAGGATTTATGGTAAACTCATGGTGGAAAATTAAATGGTTTTATTAAAATCATTATGAAGATATAAAAGTTTCCTCACATATTGAGATGGCAGTTAATATTTTAAAAGACCCAAGGTGGTAGAATAATTTATAAATTAAAGGTTTAAGTTTAAACCCAAGAAAGGCTTTAATGTCCTTAAAGTTAAAGTTTATAAATATAATTTATAAAATTTAAATTCCTTGGAATTTAAATAATTTATAAATTATAAAGGTTGGAAAGCATTGACATCATCGAATAAGTGGAAGCACCAACGTACAAGCAAAAAATGGAATTCGTGTATAAATCAATGCCAAAGAGGCATTCAAAATTCATCCCTTGACATTTTTAATGCATGTGATAAAGTTGGAAATGTTTTTGTGCAATCGTTGATCATTGAGGAAGAATACAATGTATTCACTTTTCTTTAGCACTAGGTGAAAGACATAAAGGGAAGAGCATATTGGTTGAATCACAAAGGACATGGTGGTCCATTGGCAATGCATGTTTTGCGAAGGTGTTGGGAGTTGAGGAGCCCACAATCGATTCACATGGAATGGTGTGTCTTGAGTGCCAAGGGAAGTCTTTTGCACGTGTTCATTTTGAGCGTCAGCCTAGGAAAAAGGATACGAAGAGTGTCCAAGCTCTCAAACATGCGTCTAGCACACACAACGGTCAAAACCATGGCTAGAGTGCTCAAAGGGGCAGAGATTGTGGGTTTGAATCCCACTAGTGGCAAAGGTAATTTTTGATTAAATTTTTATATTACCTAAAGTTTTTCTAAGGTGTGGTTTGGAGTTATAAGGGTTTGTTGAAGAATTATTTTTTGGTAATTGATTTGTGTTGTTTGGAGTTATAAGGGTTTGTTGAAGAATTATTTTTTGGTAATTGATTTGTGTTGTTTGGAGTTATAAGGGTTTGTGAAGAATTATTTTATTGGAAATTGATTTGTGCCATTTGGAGTTAAAAGGGTTTTTGAAAGATTGTTTTATTGAGAAGTGATTTATGTTATTTTAAGGAAAAAGGATTTGATTCTTTCCAAAGTTACTTTTTCCATTAAATTTATTAAAGAGGTTTTGAGTTATTTTGGTGGAAGTTGAATTTATTTTTAGTTGGTAGTTTATAAGGTGTTATTGGATAAATATTTTATGTATGTTGATGGTTGTTTTTGAAAGGTGGAGTGATAAGGTGTAATTGAGTATTTACGCTATATTGTGAGAAAGATTTATCTTCTAACCTCTTTGAGCTTGGCATAGAAGTGTTTGTGGTTGTGAAAGATTTATGAGATCCCTTCATATTCAATAAAAATGTATCAACACATTCTTCCATAAGTTGAGTTGATTGATTGGTTTTTTGGAAAATAATTTTGGAGTGAAAATAACTTGATCAGGGTTTCCTTTTGAGAGTGTTTGAGTTAATGCATCAAGGTTTTATGGAATAAAGAGTTGTTTTTAAAACCTTGTTTGATAAGCATTGTTGTTGAAGCCATTGGTTGTGTGAAGAACTTGAGTTAGGGTTTTGCAAATAACATGAGTATCATTGTTATGTGAAGATTGTTTTATAAGCATTGTTGTTGAAGTAAGTTGTTGAGCAAAGAGCTTAAAATAGGGTTTGAAAAGAACATGAGTATAATTATTATGTGAGATTAGTTGTTGAGAATTGTTGAAAATATTTTAAGTTGGTGGTTATATTCTTGGACTAGGGTTTGTGAGAAAGGGGTGTTTCATTGAGTGATTGGTTGAGTAGAGTTCATTGAGCCTAGTCAAGTGGATGTGTAAAGTGATTGTTCAGGTTCCATAAAACAAACTATTCTATATTCTGATTTGAGTTGAGAAAGTGATTGAGCATTGAGTGTAGAACATATTGAGTCTCTCAATATTCTATTTATGTTTCTATGATATTGGACAAGTTCTGTGTGGACTTGTTAAGCAGATTTGAGGCAAGTCTTTGAGGAGACTTGTGGACTAATTTTGTGTGAGATTTTTGTAGAAGCTTACAATACAAATTTGGTTAAATTTCTAAGTGGACTTATTGAGCATATTGGTTCAGTTCTATGTGGACTTATTGAGCAGATTTGAGAAATTTATGAGTGGACTTGTTTAGAATATTTGAGTAAGTTATGAGTAGACTTGTTGAGTAAATTTGAGCAAGTTCCGAGTGGACTTGTTGAGCAGATTTGAGCAAGTTCTAAGTTGACTTGTTGAGCAGATTTGAGCAAGTTCTGAGTGGAATTTTTGAGCAAATTTGAGCAATTTCTAAGTGGACTTTTTGAGAATATTTGAGCAAGTTCTGAGTGGACTTGTTGATAATATTTGAGCAAGTTCTAAGTGGACTTGTTGAGAATATTTGAGCAATTTCTAAGTGGACTTGTTGAGTAGATTTGAGTAAATTTTGAGTGGAATTTTTGAGTATATTTGAGCAAGTTTTGAGTGGACTTGTTCAACATATTTGAGAAAGTTCTGAGTGGACTTGTTGAGAAGATTTGAGCAAGTTTTGAGTGGATGTTTTGAGCAAATTTTAGCAAGTTCTAAGTGGACTTGTTGAGAAGATTTAAGCAAGTTATGTGTGGAATTATGGAGCAAAATTTTGTGTATATTTGAGGGTAGGTTTGTGCCAGACTAGAGATAGATATTGAGTATATTTGTGCTAGATTGAAGGACTATGTTTAGTGCAGATTTGAGACAAAGCTTTGGAGGTGACAGAGAAAATATGACAATGGTCTCTAGTGGATAGAGATCCATCAACCAGGGCAGAGATGATAGGTCTTCTAAGTGGGGATAAGAGTCTTCAGTGGAGAGATATACACAAGTTAGTGTAGTGGAAGTAGTAGTCTTCTAGAGTAGCACCAACTAGAGCAGAGGAGAAGGAGTTCTCCTATGGATAGTATCCATGAACTTGATTTAGGGGATTGGTATCTCCTTTGGATAGAGTTCCATAAAACATTGTAATAGGGAAAGGATTCCCAAGATATTTATTGAGGAAATTTTAGTGAAATATTTTCTCCGTGGAGTAGCCTACATTGGGTGAACCATGTAAATTATGGTGTCTCTATTGTGTGTGGTGATTTGTGCATTGCTTTGATTAATATTGTTGATATTGCTATCTACACATTGCATAATATTGATTGGGAAAGAAAAGTAAAAATGTGATCTTATACTATTCACCCCCCTCTCAGTATAATCTTGTGTTCTTCATTGAGTTTTATATTTAGGGATATTAATGGCTTAAGGAGTTGAGAGTAAAATTAGTTGGTTAATTTAGGATTTACCTTGATCCCCTTGGAAACCAAAAACATCTCGTGCATGGATTGGGTCAAGATTATGGTTTTGAAATGACTATCATAGCTTGTGACCACCCCACACTATGAGTTGTAATATGAGGTGCATGGTACTTTGAACTCATAACAAATATGCAGTTGGGGTACCATGTATTGGACCATGTAGGTCATCCAATTACTTACAATAAAGGACTCAAATTCTTTGTTTTGGCTTGTTTGGAAGGAACCTTCATTCAAAATTTTAGTGCTTTTGGATATTGTGGGATGCCAAAATGTGCATTGGGGCATTGGAATCCTATATATTCCCTCAAGGTTTTTCTACACTCATATGAGAGAGCCTTAATTCCAACTCATTAGATTACACTTGCATGGTCTATATTTGGAAAAAAAGGGATTTTGGGTTCACCAAGGGCTTAAATATTTTCCTAATCTAGTATTTATGTGTTTAGTTTAACAAAAACCTAGGTTTTATTCTATCCTAAGGACTAGTGCATAGTATGCTAATGCATTGAAATATGAAAACAAAATACATAATACAAGGTGCTAGCTTATATGTAATTTCATACTTTTATTGAGTACCATCTACGATAAAATTTTATGAGAAACAAAACTTCTTGTTCTTTTATTTTTAAAGGCAAGGGTACAAGGATGAAAACATACAATCTATTCTAATTCAAACTACATGGAATTCTAGTTGAATGACTATGGAAGAAAAATAGAATACTAAACTAAGATTTAAATATTCCTTTTGATTTTTATTTTTGGATATGTTTTTGAAGAAAAATAGAGAAACATGCAAGGAAAACTTAGAAAATAAACTATACTAATTATTGAAAAAGCAGGAAAAGGTATACTTACCTACTTTGGTGCTTGGTGTGAATATGTTTCCTGACATATATGCCACCTAGAAAACTTACAATAGGTAAATTCACTATAACCTATAAAATAGATAGAATAGAAGATGGATCAAAATTTGGAGGCCTACCAAACAATGAGAACTTTAAAGACTTCTTGGTTTGCATAGTCAGGTCCCTTTTTTGTGTGTATTAAAATTGAATTTTGATATTTGGGGTGGATGATGTAGTACCTATGATTAATTTACCACATAAAATCTCTATGACTAACCAATTTTCTAATATGAATGTAACATATTAATAGAGTGCTCAAATGGAAAAGGGGGTTTTCAAAGGGAAAAATAAGTTACATGTAAGGTGGATTATAAAGATAAAATACTTAGGTTGTAAAATGGAGCTCAAAACAATACAAATAGATGATGAATATGTCACCTAAAATATTTAGAGGTGGTATATTTATTTTTATGATAGAGGAAAACAAACAAGTTTTGGACTAGAATATTAAGATTCTAATTTCCTGATATGAATATGCCGCTTGCACAAGGTATAGGTGGTGAATTAACTTTAAAAGTAAAAAAACCAAAATGATAGAACAACATATTATATAGGCCTTCATTCTCACTTGGTATTGGGTCTTTGACCAAGTTTACTTTCCTTTTCTAGACTCTCTTCTCCTTACTAGTTGGATGTTTTTCAAAGAAGATCTTGGCTAGATGACCCATTTTCCTAAAAACCTTATAGAAAAAAAGGTATATTCTCATACTTAATCTAATAAATATATTATATTCCTTCAACCATGAGGATAACTTCATCCTTACATGTTTTACATATGTTCTAGTTGATACAAATTCTCATAAAGTAGTCTTTGGATCTAGTCCTCATGGTAGCATCAATTTACAAAAAATATCCTACCCTATTCGTTATAGCCATAAAAATTTTTGTTTCCCAAAACTCCAAGGGAAGGCCTAGCAAATAAACCTAAACTATGTCTCTCTATATTGACTCTAGTTTTGGTTTAAATCTACATGTTGAACATCTCAGGCATAAGCCTTTGTAAAATAAGTTATTGGATCATTTTAAAAATTATGGCATACATATTAAAAGTAATTCTATGTTGTGTTATCTTAGAGGAACAAGGTGGTTTTTTCATGGTAAACACATTATTGATTACGCGATAATTATATAGGAGACCATTGATTCTCTTAATTCCATGAAGAACTAGGTATGCTTATGAAATTATATATGAACTATTAGGTACCATGATAAGTATTTAATATTTAATAATTTAATATTGTATTGTATAATGCTATGAGCCATAAATTAATTATTAAGGAAGGCCACATGTCAAAATAGAAATAGGTATACCATAAAATCATATTTGTAATCGTTGGGAGAATATTTTCATATGTAACCGCAAGGAATATTATCATATTATTATGCACCTTGTAACTCATGGAAGGTGAACCTCCATATGTGTGATTTTGTAACTCATGGAAGGTGAATCGTTAAACTCTTGTATAAAGAGAGATGTACGCCCATTGTGAAAAGTGTCTATGTTGTATTCTTTGAGAAGTTTTGGCTCGTGGAGCTAGATATCTTATGGAGTGGCTTCCTTCTAAAAAGATCATTGTATGGTGTTCCCCTACAATAAATCTCTATTTTATTGAGTAATTTATTGTGCAATTAATCTATTTATTGATGCATGTTGAATATTTTGATATATTGTTGAAATATATATGGTATGAGAAGAGAAGTTGGCTTATTCAAGATGTTAAATGAAAAAATTCGTATTAAGTTTTTTAGAAATCATTTTTAAAATATTTTTGCATCAAATGCAGGTTATTTTGAGTACTACAAAAATGACTACTTGTTAAATTTTGATAAGTATTGAGGGAGTTATAGTTGTTGCAAGTTGGGAATTTGGTGTTGTTTTTGGGATTACCTGCAAAAAGGGAAAATAATTCTTAACTTTCAATCTGGGTGTAGCTTTAAAATTTTCTCACTCCTTTCCTTTAGGCTAATGGATTTGTGCCTTGAAGTGGAATGAGAAAATGGTAGGTCTACACCTCAGAGGAGAGGCACTTGAGATCATGCCCTCTTTGGTGATTTTTTGATGAATTGGATGGGTTCACCAAGAAACATTTATTGGTAGTTTCCACACCTAGGTTGGGAGTTTGTTTGATGTGTTCTTTTTATTTTACTCATAATCACCTAGTTTTGCCAAATGCAACTAATCTAGACTAAATGCAATTTTGATTTCAATGAATACAATAGGTAGCAAATTATAGAAGATAAACTAATGCAATGCTTAGTTACGAAAGAAATTTGACACTCTTACTCAACCCAAATATCTGATATAGAGTATGTTTACTTGTTGTAGGCTAGATTGGATATTGCAAGGTGATATTAGATGTTCGATCTGTGATTGACTGATTTGATCTGATATCGTCTGATCTGATTTGATCAAAAACCTACAGTTTCATAGGTAGAGAACAAAATAGGAACTTGTGATGCAATATGAATCTTTTTAAGCATGGATTAGGATAAATAAAACTTATTGTATGTTGTATGTAAAGAAAACGCTATGAATATGAGCTATGATATGCAAATAACATAGTTGAATGCAAGGATGGTGAACTCCAAGTATGATAAATAATAATTTCTATATTAAATGCAATGATAGATGACAAATATGATGCTTGAAATATAAATTTGAGATGAAAGAATGCAAACCAAATTATGAAGGTGCCCCCAAGAAACCTGTAGACAAGATCGGATGTTGCAGATCTAGATCAGATGCTTCTAAGAAAAATAGGATGTCCAATCTTGGATCATATCGGTCGATGTGTAGTCATCGTACTTTCAAACCTACAAATGCTTATGAAAAATAATAAGAAATAAAATGCAAATAACACAAAAGTAATTACTAGTCAGATAGGGAGTCAGAGAGAGCTAGGGGCTAGGATGAAATCAAGGGAAAGATGCTTGATTAAATAAGCTGGGTAGATTGAAGGGGTTGGGCCAAAAATAATAGGAATTACAACCTCTTCCAATATGGGCAATATCGGGAAATCTGATCTCGTAACCACTGCATGGTTAGGCACATAAATACAAAAGGAGTTGCAACAAATTTGTTGTTTTACTATTTTGGGCTTTTTTAGTTCTGGATGAGATCAGACATCTAATCTCACACATTTAGGTTTGATCTTAGATCGGACATCCAATATCGGTTAAATAGAGTCAATATTTTTAGGAGGTTAAAAATATAACTTAATGCAAGCACACAAATTGAGGTAGGAGGTTATCAAGTAGTTTTAATCAATATTTCGAATGTTTTTGAAAAAAAACATTAAAGAAAAGAATGGCACACTTTTCGAGAAAGCAAAAATTTATTACAAAATTTATTGATGTTTAAATTTTTTACTGCAAACTGCATTAGGTGTGATACCCCCTTCGATTTTTTACACCAAATTTTGTGTTTGGTGGAAAACTCAAAATTTGCAAATTGAGGGTAAAATTAAATAAAAAGAACAATTTAGGGTAAAACCCTAATTCATTTGCATTTGTTACTATTGCTGAAATTGTGCTCTAAGGAGAAAATGGTAGAGGTCCCACATCAAGTAGACAAGGTGCGAATGAGGTTAGGCAACATGTGGGTAAGGATATTGAACTTCTTTAGCCTAGGAATTTCATGTTTATGCATTTAATTTTTTCAAATTTTAGATTTTTAGGGCACAACTACCATCGCGCAGTCGTATTTAAAATATCGAATCAATTTGCAAAATTGGCCCTATTTTGGAAATATTAGACTTCCAATATCATCAAAATAGGTACAATTTTTTTAAAATCGATCAAATTTTGATGATATTGGCGAGTACGATATCACCAAAATAGAGCTAATATTGGGCAATTAGGTCTGATATTGCTAGGTTTAGTCTGATTTTACAAAATTTAAGTTTTATACAACTTTAATTAATTTTTTATTACTTTATTTTGTTGCAAAAACTAGTTTTAAATAATAAGGAATGGAGATATATTTGTCTTCAGGTGAACTTGGGTGTGCTCTCGAATGAATATTGGACCACCCTTGAGGTAACAAGACTCAGACATATGGCTGAGATGCCACAAATTCCAATTGATTTGAGGCTTCTTACAACATTGGTCGAGAGATGGTATCCGAGCTCATATTGCTTCTAGTTATCGATAAGGAAGATGATCCTTACACTGGAGGACATCAAGAGGATTCTTCGGGTGCTTATTAGGGGTGCCTATATAGCTCTATTTGGCAATCAGGGCTAGATAATTTTGTGCTTGTCTAGGGATCCTAGCTTCATCCTTAAGAAGGGTGGAGTGGACATCGACAAGCTAAGTCATATAAAGGGGGTATCCATAATGACAATTATGTTGAGTGGTACGGTAGTAGGACTATTGTTGTGCCATCTCAGTGGTTTCTATTTACCTTGGACATTAGAAGAGGTCATTTGTGATATGTGGGACCAGAGTATATGCTTTTGTTGGGGTCTCTATATCTTATGTCAATTGTACATGACTCTCTTCAGGGTTTTCTACAAGATGGATAAGGATTTTGTACTTACTTCTTTCCTACAGGTATGGTGTTGGGATCACATGGCCATCAGGAGACCTATAGGATTACCTTTGACACAGGTAGAGGATGGGAGGCCCAGGGTAGAGGAGGGGAGGCCCAAAGTGTTCTATTGGCACTTGCATATAGTGAACCATGGGCGAATCAAGCTTGATATAGAGTGGAGGTTGCTTGATGAGATTATGGTGGATGCTATCTGATGGATAAACTAGAGAGAGCATCTAGGGTGGGGAGGGGATGGATTTGAGCTAGCTCATGTGAGGCAAGTTATTTGGCTATGGATGGATCAGGGGGAGTTGGAGCTACATCGTGTGGACTAGGTACTACATCAGTTTGGATTGCAGTAAGACATTCTTAGGACTAGGGATGTCTTATTTTCTAGTCTGACTCAAGACCACATGACTATTAGTGGTGCTCCCAAAATAGCTTAGTTCATGGAGCCTCAGCCATATTATGATGTGGTCACTATGGCTAATGGAGACGACGATGGGGTTATAGATAGATATAGAGAATGGTATGCTAGGATCCAACCTACATGGATTATGAGGTCGATGGGTGTAGTAGAGCAGGCAATTGAGCAGGTTTGATGACAACAACACCAAGCTGGCCAACAGTAGCAATAGAGGCCATAGGTACCCCCTAGGAGAGAGAGACCTCACACTAGGGGAGGGAATATTATCTAGGGTATATCTAGATAAGGGAGGACTACTAGGATAGGTAAGATATCCAGGGGTACTAGGGAGGAGAGGAGAGCATCCTCTCAGTAGAAGAGGAGACTTGATTCACCCGGGAAGGGCACCATGATAAAGGATGGAGAGAGTAGTGAGATGGATGCTCTACAAGGGGATAATGCAATCCTAAAGGCTCATGTTCAAAATCTAGAGGAGGAGGATGTGATTTTGAAGGCTATAATTTAGACTCTAGATGTGGAGCTCACATAGGCACAGTCTCAGGTAGCTCAGGGAGCGATGGTTGTTGCTCCTACTTCTTCCCAGTCAACTTGATCTAGGAGGAGTGGTTCAAGGGATGAGCTTATGTGGGTTGTTTTATGGGTAGGCTTCTATCAGGGTTTGTATTTTGTGGTAGTGCCTATATATTAGAGGTAACCATACCCCGAGGTATTTGAGCCTCCTAGTCACTCGAGATCAGTGTCTCGCTCGACTTCTAGGACAACTACTACTATAGGGGCAATGGATTTTCGGCCACCATGACCCCTTGGTGGGGATGATGATGCATAGAGCTCTAGGGCTTCGAGAGGATGACTAGAGACTTGTGATGTGATGATTTTTGTTATATATATTTTAGTGACTGAGTATGCCAATGTTGAGGATTGTGGTATATCAGTCGACCTCATTTTGTATATAGACTTTAATATATATATATATATATATATATATATATATATATATATTGATCTTCTTTGTCTTATGTGACTTTGTATGATTTAATTGGATATTTTATTGAATTTTATTTATAATTTTTGATTTTATTATAATCATGCTTTTAATTTTTGAATATGCTTAACATAAAAGAAAATGATTTTATTTTTGTAAAGTGTATTTTTGAAAAAGATGTTTTTGTATGATGATAGAATTAATGGATTAGCAATGAACCTCAAAGTATATTGTGATGTTATGTGACCATTGGTGGATATAAATGCTCGCTAGGTCATGAAGTGGATCCTATTGTGAGGAATTTTTGTATTGCTAATAATAAGAAAATTTGTGGGGCTCAAGAGTGACCTTGAGGCTCATGATGATGAAAGAAGATGTTGATTTTAAAGAAATTAATTTTGAGAAATTAGGTTGATAAATATTGCTTTTGTGATGGATATAAAGTGATTTAAGCATGAAAAATTGGTAAGGATGACTTGCGCTAGGCATATAATTCCTAGTGTGAAATTTGAGAAAATAATTACTAGGAATTATACCATCATCGTGAAGTCAAAATGCAATGCATGATAATATGATGTGTGATTTTTAGAAATGCAAGTTCTTTGGGAATAAATCATTTTTTCACATATTTGAAGATTTTTAAGATAATATATATATATATATATATATAATTGTAAAATTAAGTGATATGGATCAATATGAATAGTTGTAACTAACATTGTCTAACAAATAAATTATTTCCAAGACAAAGTCAAATTTATCAAGAACCAGTGTGTGATGTGTGAATTCACTATTCATCTTGATTTTTCATAATGATACAAAATCTCTCAAGGATCAAATGTGTGTGCTTGTGATATTGATTTACCGATTTTGAGTGAGGTAATGATACAAGCCAAATTATATGAACCAATGTGTGTGCAAGTGAAATATTCATTAACCATGATTTTGTTCATGCAATTAAACTAAACTACTATGTAAGTCAAGTCATACAAAAGCTAGATAATCCACAAGTGAACATTGGTATGTACAAAAGAAGGTCGCTAATGTGACAAACATGTCACCATGCATAAGGATACCACCATTTCCAAGCCGGATTGATGCCACCAAACCTGTAATGAGGATCACCCCATGGCATTTGAATAACTGAGGAATTCCAGGGATTCAAGCTCATTACCCCCTTATTTTATTTTGATTTCTTTTGAGTAGGTATTCTTGTTCATTTTTGTTTTTGAAGAAGGGGATTTTATTACTTTTTATAGTAAAAATACTTTTTCTTTTCTTCTCTTTTTATTTGATTTTTCTTTTTCTTTTGTTTTTTTATTTTTTCTTTTTCCTTTTTGAGATACTTGCTCAAATTAGACAAGGAGCAAGGAATTTTATTCGGGTAGGGGGAGCTTGTCCTTTTGCCAATTATCAATATTCTAGACCATGTGCATAATATGATAGCAAGGGAAACTTTTCACTTAAGGAACTAAGACTGCTATGTAGCATCATTTTCTGAATTGCAAAAATCATTTTAAAATGTGAAAATGTGTTCTTGGTTCAAGAAGTAGCAAGATCAGTTCCCAAAACTCAAAATTTTATTAAATGAAGTAGTAGTTCTTTCTGGTACAAGAGAGATTTATAATCAAAATGATGAAATAAAAATTTATTAAATATGTAAATTAAGTGAGTGGTTCAAGATAACTTTTGAGTTTATCCAAAATAAAATAAAATATAACTTAAAGTTTTGGAAGACAACAAAAAATAATGTAGAATTTGAAATATTTTTTGGAAATTTTTCATGTTTTTTGATTTTTTCTTCTTTTGGTTTGTTTTGTGATTTGATAAAATTGATAATATAAAAAAATGCTATATATACACTATACAAAGTGATTTGTGCATAACATTTCTAAGTTGTCTTCAAAATCAAAGGAGGTTTTGAAGGACAATTTGGTTGTGGTGTAAGTGATTGAAGTTCATTGGTTGATAGTTGAGATTATTGTGATGAAGAATGATAAGTAGATGTAGATGAAGAAAAGTGATGGACAGAAGATGATGATGATAATAAAGAGGAAAATAATAGATAACTTGATGTGATAAAAATAATGAAAGAGATAGTGAATGATAAAATGTGACAGACAAAAGGTGGCAATGAAGATAAAGAGGAAAATAATAGAGAACTTGTTGTAGTGACGATAAAGAAAGAGAGAATAAAGAACAAATATTTTGTATGAATAGGAGAGGTTTGCAAAAGTTACAAAAGAAATATCTTATGTGGATGATTGTCCCATTGTTGTTGAATGTTGTGGAAGACTTTAGGTTGAGACTTCAACACTAAAGATGAATTTTCTATGCTTGTATCTTCTTTCTGATTATTATTCAGAGCCAAGAGAGGTCTTGAAGGTTTGGTGGATGAAGAATTTATCTCTTGCTTGTCAAGATGATTTATTTGGGAAAGGACTTGATTTTTTGTAGTCTCTACTACTAAACTAATAATATCGTTGTGGACACTAGGTCAGGATTGCGGGAGAAGCAGTAGGAGCTAGAGCAGGAGGAGGAGCAAAAGCAAGGCTGGGGACAGGTTTCATGCATGGTGTAGGTTCTCGAGTAGGATCGGGCTCAGGTTTAGGGTCAGGAATGTCAAGGCCCGATCCCTAGCCATCAGGACCCTCGACAAGCCCAGAGGATGGTGTTGTGCTTGATCCATTTTGTGGCCATGGTAGGGTCAACATCTTGGGCCCTGGCCCCTATGCCAGCCTCAATGCGAGCGTAGGATTGTGGTTAAAGCCCCCAGATCCTAGGCTGGCCTTTGTCCTGGGCACACCCAAACCCTCCTATCAGTATATCTTGGTAGGCACTAGGGCCCCTTCCTGGGACCTGGGGCTAGGCATTTCTCTCGAAGGCACCCACATTTCTATACAGGAGGAGGTCTACTCTTCCTTGGTAGCTGGTTCCTCTGTCTCCCTAGTAGGGAAATTCTTGGGAGGGTGTACCAACATGGAAACCATCCGTAGATGGGTGGCTACCAAATGGAAGGTTTCCAGGAACATCCAGCTGGTTGCCCTGACCAAGGTTTTCTTCATTATCAAACTAAACAACAGTGAGGATATTGAAAAGATCCTGTCGAGTAGGCCTTGGTTTCTGGGGTTCAAAAGCCTTTTCCTTAGGCGGTATGGAGATGACTTCCACCCCAGCACCCAACACATTAACTTCACCCTGGTCTAGGTTCATCTCCTAGACCTTCCCTTTCACCTGTGGCATGAAGATGTCCTCAGACTCATCGCTCAGTCATTCGAGGACCTGGTGGCATTTGACCTCGCTACCAAGGTAGGATCCCGAATGGTGCATGCCAAATTTTATATCAATGCCAATCTCGAATTCGTTCTCCCCTCCTCGATGACCATCTCTTTTGGGTCCTTATTTTGGAGCCAACCCCTGATCTACAAAAACAAACCTGCTTTCTGCCCCACCTATAGCACTCAAGGTCACCTCTCCCACCAATGCCTGATTTCCATAAATGCTAAAAGCCATCTCCCCAAACCCCCTTCTCAATCAGGGTGGGCCCCATCTCAAGGGCCCCCTCATGACGAACTTAGATCCTAGGCCTGGACCACCAAGGGAGCCCCCATTTCTACCCCAAAGGACTATCATTTGGACCTCGGTCTTGAGGGTGGTCTTCCCCAGGTTTCCCCTCTTGCTGCTCTCTCCCCTAGGTCATCTCTCGAGGCCTTAATCCCAGGTTCTCCCTCCTTGCCCGCTTTGAATCCCTCCATGTAGGCCCCTACTTGTTCCCCCCTCTAGGCTTATGAGCCACCCATGCCCTATTTCATACTGGCTCCCTCTGTCGGAGCCCCTGTCTCCCTCCCCCATTCCTACTCTCCCTCCCTTGACCCCATCTCAGCCCTCCTGGTTATCCCTGTTGGGATTCCTCCCTTGGAGTGCGGATCTGAGGGGTCCGACAAAGAGATTGAAGCTAGTTCTCCATCTAGGCCCGATGAAGTTAGCCCCAAGATGACCTAGAGCAGGACTTTTGCCATAGAATTTGGTAGCAAACTCAAAATAGGGAGGCCCACCCTGGGCGATCAACGAACAAGGTTCACCAAAGATGACATAGCCAATGGCTCCTAGACAACTCTCTCCGATGTTGGGGCAAGCTTCTCCAAGACGGACGCAATCCAACCCAAACCCCTCACTCAAACTGAGAAGGAGGCAAGTGACCCCTCAAGGGTGTCAAATAAATCTCATCACCTAGAATATCAGGGGCCTCAATGGGGCCCTCAAGAAAAGGATACTCGACCAACTCCATAGGGATCATCGCCTATCCTTCCTCCTCCTTCAAGAGACCAAAATAGATGATGCTACTACCTGACGTGTAGGCCAAGCTACCTGGTGCAATTGCGAGTCCCTGTCTACCCCTATGGTTGGCTTAGTCAGGGGTTTGCTATGCATGTGGGACCCCTGGTATTTCAAGGGAAGGCTCATTTCTTCATCCCCTAGAACCATCAACATTTTGATCCATTGCGTGAAGTCAGGGCACTCATGGATTCTGTCCAACGTATATGCCCCTAATAGTCCTATCGAGAAAGTGACCTTATGGAAGGAAATTAGCTTGATGAGAGAAGCCTTTGCCCCCTTGCCCTAGATCTTGGCTGGGGACTTCAATAGCCCTCTGTTCCTCTCTGACAAGAGTGGGGGCTCAGCAGTTCAGGGCAAGAGCATGGAGGACTTTGGAGCCTTTACCTCCTTTAACAAGCTCATGGACGTCAGCCTAAAAGGATCCAGGTTCACTTGGTCCAACAGAAGAGCGGGAGCAAATCATATCTAGGTTAGACTAGATAGATTTTTTTTGTCCAAGGAATCCCTACCCATGTTTGTCGACGTCACCCTATTGGCCCTCCCCAAAATCAGATCTGATCACAGCCCCCTCCTCCTCGAAACCGATCATAGGCCCTTCCCCAAGAGGCATTTCCAGTTCGAGTCCATGTGGTTTCATCACCCTGACTTCCGGGCCTAGGTAGGCCACTCGTGGGCTCCCCTAGTCTCTAGATGCCCTGTTGAACAAGTTTTCCATAAGCTGAGATGCCTTAAAGAACAACTCAAGGTATGAAACAAGGAGGTGTTCAACAATATATTCAAAAAAAAAGCTATACTCAAAGAAAAACTCAAAGACCTCGAGTCTAGATTTCAATTTGGATCCCAAGACCCGGGGCTCAAGGAAGAGGAACGCCTTGCCCTCAGCGAGTATCATAACATTCTGGCCAGAGAAGAAACCTTTTAGAGATAGAAGTTGAGAGCCCTATGGCTCCAAGATGGCGATGCAAACACCAAGTCCTTCCACGCGTCAACTCTCAGGAACAGAGGTTCCAACATAATTGCTAAGTTGGTGGGCATCGATGGTAGAATCATCAAGGAAGAAGAGGACATCTAGGCTGAAGCCACCCAATTCTTCCAAAAGCTCCTAGGTGATAGCCTCCCCTCGTTCCCAAAAGTGGTTGATTACCTTATGGACCACATTCCTTCTTTTTTCTTGACCATGGTAAACTAGATGCTTGTGTAGGCCCTGTTTGACTTCGAAATCCATGCTACCACTTTTTCCATGAAGACTGAGGTAGCCCCTGACCCAGATGAATTCCCCCCCAGTTTTTCCAATCATTCTAGGAAATCATCGGGCCAGAAGTGTGTGCTACCACCCGAGACCTATAGACTGCCAGATCCATCCCTAGAGGTATCAACTCCACCTTCATAGCCCTAATCCCCAAGACCCAGGCAGCCTGATCCCTCTCGAATTTTTGCCCCATAAGCTTATGCAATGTCCTATACAAAATGATGACTAAATCCATGGCATCCCGTCTTAAGGATATCCTTCCCTTGATTATTGCCCCCTGTAAGGGTAGTTCAGTCAAAGGCAGATTGATCACTAATAGTGTCATTATCATGCATGAGGCCATTCACTCGGCTGTCCTATCCAAAAAGGCCTCCTTTCTACTCAAGCTGGATATGAACAAGGCCTTTGACAGAGTTGACTGGGATCTCTTGTCCAAGGTCCTCCTTAAGTTCGGGTTCCACCCTTCCTAGGTCAGGCTCATCAGCAACTACGTGTTCTCCTCATGGTTCTCTATCCTTGTCAATGGGTCCCCTATCGGGTTCTTACCCAGCTCTAGAGGCCTCTGTCAAGGTAACCCCCTATCCCCAATCCTCTTCATCATCTTGGTTGAGGCCCTGGGTTGTACCATCTTGGGCGTTGTGACTCGTGGGCTCATTTCAGGCATCAGACCTGCATCGGGCCTACCCCTTGTGTCCCACCAATAGTTTGTGGATGACACCATCCTAACCACCTCTGCCTCAATCTCCCAATCCAAAAATCTCAAGCATATTTTGACCCTGTACAAGGAGGCGACCGACCATAAAATCAACCTTTGAAAAAGCTCAATTTTCTTTATCCATACCCCCTTGGATAGGCAGATCAAAATCAGGCAGATCTTGGGCTGCACCCCTGGTTCCCTCCCCTCCTCGTATCTCAGGCTTCCCCTATTCATAGGCGTGTCCTCCAAGGCCCTATGGGGTAGGGTGATTGAGTGGATTCAGAGAAATTTGGCCCCCTAGAAAGGTCACATCCTCTCGTAGGCTGGTAAAGCCACCCTCTTGGCGGTAGTTTTGCAAAGCATTTTGATATATTTCATGTTGGTCTTCAGAATCCTGGCCTCTATTGCAGCTCACATCGAATAATTTCAAAAATGCTTTCTTTGGTCAAGAAGTTAATATAAGAAGAGGATTCCCCTAGTCTCCTATCCCTTGGTCTGCCACCCCAAAGGTGATGGAGGGATAGGGCTCAGGTGGGTAGTCCTCATGAACAAGGCTCTCTTGGCCAAACACGCCTGGAAGGTGCACACCAACACCCCTGATGAGTGGGTTAGCATCATGCACATAAAATACTACCATAGATACCCCTTCCTCGATGAATCTTAGCCCTGAGTTGGATCAGCATTTTGGAAGTCCCTAATATCCACGAAAGACATAATCCAAAAAGGGACCAGATGGATCCTCGAGGACGAAGCCAAGATCAAATTTTGGGATGACAGATGGATTCATGATGAGGCCCTGACTGTTGATAGAGAGCTTATCATTCTCAAACTAGGGCTGGCAGATAGAGGACCTAGAGTGGTGGCCTATATTTCTCAAAACTAGGGCTGGCAGATAGAGGACCTAGAGTGGTGGCCTATATTTCTCAAAACTAGGGGCGTGCTACCTGGAAACCCATCTTGGATCCTAGGTACCCACTTTAAGCTGTCAGGCTCCAATGCCTCCTCAAGGTGACTGTAATCACGTCCTCCAGAGGAAACAATAGATGCATTTGGCATGGTACTCCCAGTGGAGTCTTTTATGTCAAATCTACCTACAATCTCTAAAGAGTCCCCGATGAGGCTCCCTTTCCAACTTGGCAGGTGTGGGCCAAGAAGTTAATCCCTAAAATCAACCACTTTGTTTGGGTGGTCGCCTAAAATAAGATTCTAACAATCGAGAATCTGATCAAGAGGGACTTTTAGATCTTGAATAGATGCTTCCTTTGCTGTGTTGCCTAGGAATCCATCAATCACATCTTTATCAACTGTCCCTTTTCATCTGAAGTCTTGGGCCTCATCCTTTCCCAATTCTCTATCTAGTGGGTGGCCCCCAAATCCATATCTGACCTCCTGTCATAGTGGCCCAACCCCTTTGCCCATCCCTTCATCTACTTCCTCTAGAGTTCTTGCCTTACCCATATGCTTTGGCAATTATGGCTAGAGTGCAACAGTAGAGCCTTCTCCTCTCCATCCCTCTCCCCCCTATGGATAGCGACCAAGGTAGTGACCTTCGCCCTTGAGAATTCTTGCTCCATCCCCCTGACCGAGGCACCTCGATGGCTAGGTGAAGCCACCCTTCTTTCCTCCCTCGGCATTTAGTTTCCCCCCTCGGTCCCCCCCTACCCCCTCCCATTGATCTTTGACCAAGTGGACTGCCCCCCGGTTGGGTCAAGCTCAACTTTGACGATGCTTCTAAAGGCAATCCTAGGCCCTCTAGGGTGTACGGGGTCATCCGAGACTGCCACAGGACCCTGATCATGGTGTTTGCTACTCTGCTTGGCTTCCAAACCAAGTGGGCTAACCGCCCTTAGGGAGTCTCCCTCAAAATTCATTATTGAGGGTGATTCCCAAGTTATCATCAAAGCTGCTCGTAGCCTGAGAAATTGCTTCTGGCACATCTACAACTTCATCCAAGAAGCCCTCTCTGTCATCCAAGGATTCCCCAATCACACCTTTCAGCATGTGTACAGGGAAGGCAATACGGAAACCAATTTCATGGCAAACAAAGGCATCTCAGCTAATGCCTTCACCACTTGGACTATGAATTTTCCCATAGCTCTGGTCCATATCACTACGCAAGATCAATCCAACAATGTTGAGGACCCTGGTGCCTAGCTTACCTCGAGCCAAGGCCCTGACGTTCCATCGATGCGATTTCCAGAGGACAGGGGGCTTTCCACCCTGTGGCACCATGTCATCTTCTCCAGGCCCATCTCCTACCCGTGAGTTGGTCTCCTAGATCCCCCTCACGGTGCCAAGTGTGCTCGGCCACATCAGTAGATCGGATCTTCCTGGCTTGGACCTGCATTGCTCCACTGGATCTTCTAGTAGTCCATGATAGTTTCCATGTCGACCCTCTCAACTTTTTTTGCCTTGATCGCTTCGTTGACAGATCCCCATGCCGCATCAATTTGCCCATGGCTTTATCCTGTGCTATACCCTCAAGGAACTCCCCCACTCAATCTATGCCATCTGGCATGCTGGCAGTGGCCCCTCCCCCTTGCCCCATGTGGCAACCTATAGTCATGCCCCCTCAGCCCCTCCCCCCTCGTGTCACACCCGGCCTCGAGGGCTCATTCTTGATGCTGATGACTTCCCCCCACTGCGGCCCCCTGCATGGTTTTAAATCCACCATGTGCTGAGCCTTCCCGTAGTCTTGTCTATTTCCCCCGTCCTTGGGCCCCGTGTCTCTGGTCAGTTTTCCCCTATCTCCCCTATCCTTGGGCTATCAGCTCGATCCTTATGGCTGCTAAGAATGTCTTCACTGAGCCTTCCATGCTCATTTTGAGTGAGTCGGCTAGACTGTTCTCCAATGCCAAAAAATTCACTCCTTTCTTCAGAAAATTTGTAGGAGCTAACGATGAAATCACCCAAATATTTTTGGACTCATGGAATGACGATGAGGTCATGGTCTAGGGCCTTCATTTCAAAGTGAACAAATATTTCTTGACAGATGTTACAGGCCTTAACCATGAGGAAAAGGGGCGAGTAGTTAGGCGGGATAAGCATAATTAGAAGGAGAAGTTATCCCATTTCCTAGAGCAGTAGTGGGACAAGGTGAACTTGTTCCCCTCTAATATCCTGGCCCCCTTCGATGAGGCCATCATCCTGGTAATGTAGTACATTACCTGTGATGACCTAGACCAGAGGCTTTTTAGCTTCCACCTAAGCTACTTCAACCACCTCTAGGGGGCCCCAGTGGTCAGCACCCCTCGATTCCTATTGTATTCCTTGGGTCTGTCCATTGACCATGCTCACAAAAGCCATTCCTGGCTCTCCCACTAAGGCCTTATGGTCATTCTATACTGGTATGCCCTGGACAATAAACCACAGCTCCACCGCATCCTTCCCCTATATTTTGTCGCCCCCTAAATCAGCTATCTCTCCCACGGCCTCCTTTGCTACTTCCATTTCTAAGGAGACCCCCTACCCTGAAGGCTCACCTACCTTGAAGCATCGTATACCTACTCAAAAGTGTAGGACTTTGGCCCAAGGCCCAAACAGGGCCTCGAATCCTAGGGGCGCTCACAAAGGCCCCTTCCCTGGCAGCATCAGGGCTGCTGGTAGCACCAAAAGGACCAAATAGGAGGCCCCGAAGCCTATCAATGTTAGCTTCGATTTCGATAGCAGGATGTAGAATATGGCTATTAGAGCCCTTCTTGACATGACTATTGGATCCCTGACTATGGTTGCCCAAGCGGAATCCTCCTCTACCAAAGCCCTGGCTGAGCTCTAATGCAGGCTAGGAGATGGCCCCGATAGGGAGTAAAGTTGGCTGGCTAGGGGCCCCGTCCTGGCCAGGACTAGCCGTAGGGTCCACCGGTACACTGGTGTCCAGCTTCTACATTGTTGATGGTGGCATTTTCTGGTTTTTGGTGGCTTCTAGCCAAGTTTTGATGTTGTGTGTCTTAGTCGGTTTTTGTAGACACCAGGGCCTCGGGCCCCGGATCACTGCCTTTGGGTGTAGCCCCGGTTTTTATTCATTTTTTTAGCCTCGGATTCTGATGTAACTAAGGTTTTGGGATCCTTTTCTAAAAAACCCATTGTAAATATTTCGTTACTTATCAAAAAAAAAAAGTATCATTGTGATGAGGCACATTATGATATGACAATTTATTATTTTCCTATTGTTGACGATTGGGTAAGGGATTTTGAAAGATCCCTAAGTCTTGATTAGTTGTTTGAGTTTGTGATTGAGAATTTTGATTTTGAGCTTGTTTTCTATTGATGCCTCCAATAGTGCCCACTATTTTATTATTTTTAAGTTACCAAAGTGGGGTCTAGCATTTACTGTTTGTTCAATTGAAAGTGTTTTTTGATATGAAGGTCGAATGGTCATTCTTCTAGGGAATGGTTCTTCTAGAACTAATAAATATGTAATGGGAAGAATTTGATCTAACTCATCTTCAAAACTATTTGAATTATTTGAAGTAATATCCATTTCACTTTCTATTCGACTTTCTGTGTCACTTCTTGCATCTTCTGAAGATGAAGATTGGAAATATTGTATGGGTCTAATTGTAACCACTGATTGAGAAGGCACATATGAAGTTTACAATTTTCTTTGTGGTAAAAATTTGCTAATGGTACCCATATACCGATTTGGGGGAGGAACATTATGATGTTCTAGTTGATTCATAGCCTCTTTACCATGCTTGGGTAAATTATGTTGGAAAATATCTAAAGTTTGATTTGCATTTTGAGTTGGTTGTTTTTGGGTATTATTTTTAGTATTAATTTTTGAGGGAAAATTTTATACTTCCATTTTACCTTTATCAATTAGATCTTGTATCATATGTTTTAATATTTTACAATAATTGGTTGAATTTCAATCCACTTGTTGAAAATTACAATGTAAATCAACCTTATATCCAGTTACAGTGGCATCTGGTTGTCTTATCTTTGGTAATCATATTAAACTTTGTTCTAATAATTGAGTTAGAATCATGATTAAGGGTTGATTTAGTCTTGTGAATTCTCTTGGAGGTTTATCAAGAATATTTAACAAAAACTTCTTTACAGCTCCTATAGTATTGATGTTTGAGGTGTTTCTACTATCAATGACTCCATCACCTACTACTTGTTTGTTCTTATATTGGTTTTTGGAAGTGTTATCCTCATCCTTTTTCTTGAACTGTCCTCTTCTGATAAGGGTATCTTATACCCTTCTTGGTAAGTCTATAGCTTGATCAAAATAGGTTACTATGGTTGTAGTAAGTTCATAAGATAGTTATTCCTATAAATTACAAATGAAAATTTCCAACATATCTCGATGAGGTAAAGCAATATGTAATTTTCCTAGAAGTTGCCTCCATTTGGCTAGGAATTCAGCAAAGCTCTCATATTTACCTTATTTCAAATTATATAAATCCTTAATAGTGACATGCCTTTTTATGTAGGCACTAAATTGGTGAACAAACATTTCTGTTGTCTCTTCAAAGTTTCTCAAAGAATTTATTGGTAATTGATAATACCATTCTAGGGCCATGCCTCCAAGATTTTTAGGGAATATTTTTAGTAACAACAAATAATCATAGGAAATATCATGAAATTCTATCCTAAACATACGAAGATGCTCAATAGGATCTTTGATTCCTTTATATATCAAAAGGACCAGTATAGGGAAATATTTGGGGTAAGGTTGAGCAAAAATTATAGGATCCAAAGGTTGACTACACATCTCTCTATAACTGTATGAGGTACGATAGGGATCCATATGATCTAGACATGAAGCTAATTTTTTAACCAAGGCCTCAAGTCCTTGTGGTTGCCCACCAAATTTATTTTGTGGTATCATATTGTTGTGTCTTTGATGATATGATGGTGTTGTCATATAAGGATTTCTAGTAGAAATGCTATTATGTAAAGTGTTCGTGGGAACAGTGTTATGGAGCTTATATGGAACTGTATTTTGTTGGATTTTATATTGATGATGATTGGTATTTTGTATCTTCTTAGAATTTTGTGATGTAGCTTCTTTTTTATTAGGATCTTGAGAAGAATAAGAATGTTGTTTTTATTTGGAGTTTGATTGTGTTGCTAGTTTTTTATTGTTCAAATATATGTTTTGATTGTTGTTTTGAGATGGTCTAGCTTGATCTTGATCTGTTCTATTTATGTATGTCATTGGATTTGTATTTAATTAGATATCAGCTTCTATAGCGGTCTCCATTGAATAATCTCCTGATGGGAGTAAATGTTCTATATTTATTACATGATGAAGTTCATCTATATTATATTTCAAAAAATTAGTAAATTGTTGGACATATTTAAAGCTGACATTGCCTTGAGGATCTACAAAAGGTTGGTTAGGATCTTCTTCTTCTTCCCCTCCATTATAATCCTCACCTTTTTCCATGAGTTTTTCTTCTTCGATAATTACCCTATCATCAAGGTTTTCTTGATCTGGTTCATCAGATTCTATTTGTTTACAATTTCTCAAGATCCTAGGCATTTTTTTTAGGATATTTTATCTTTTAGCGATATATATATTTTGTATATATATGCTTTAAATTATTGGGTATATAGGTTATAAATACCTATATGAATAATATATATTTTATTTTGTTTTTGGTATTTTATGTTTTTGAAAACAAAGTGGAAATAGAGATTATAATATTTAGGATACTATATTTAATTTTCTTGAAATTTTTTATAAATATAGTTGATAGGCTCAAGTTCTTTAGGTGACATAATTTTCTTCAAATTGAAATTTTACTGTTAAGAATTTATCAAAATAAGCTATAGTTATACTATAAATTTTAGAGTCTTGAGCATAAAATTATATTTTGTGATAATACTCATGATAATGGACTGCCCTAGGAGTTTTGTGATATCTTCTTTTTTTCCCAAAACTATCTCCTCATCCTCTATGTGTGCTAGAAATATGTGTATTTTTATAGTGTTTTCAATATAATCTTCAAAAGTGTACATAGATGAAGAAACACTTGCTCTCTTATCCGCTAACCACCTCTCACATGACCTTTGAATATCAAAGTAGTGAGAAGAGTTATCGGGATCCAAGATTCTAGCTATGTCAAATATTTTAATTTGGCTAAGTCTTGGTGTGTTGGTTTTTATAATGTCTAGTCTCTTCCAAAGTTTAGTCCACTATTCTTGATATGGAATACTAGAATTTTAAACTATTAGAGAGATTTATTGGGTAGATAATAACTCTCTAACATCTATACTTGCAGCTCTTCCTATGTTGAAGTCTAACATCTATGAAACAAATTTAAAATTTACAATTTTTGATTAATGATATTTTTGTTTTGTTTTATTATATATATATATATATATATATATATATTGTTTTTGTGAATCAGAAAGATACCTATGTTATTCACATCAGGTTCACCAAATAATGTAGGTCTAAAATTTTCTCACTCCTTTCCTTCAGGCTAATGGATCCGCGCCTCGAAGGGGAATGAGAAAATGGTAGGTCTACACATCAGAGGAGAGGCCCTTGAGATCGTACCCTCTTTGGTGATTTTTTAATGAATTGGGTGGGTTCACCAGGAAATATTTATGGGTAGTTTCCATGCCTAGGTTAGGAGTTTGTTTGATATGTTATTTTTATTTTTCTCATAATCACCTAGTTTGGCCAAATGCAACTAATCTACACTAAATGCAATTTTGATTTTAATGAATACAACAAAGAGCGAATTACAAAATATAAAATAATGTAATGCTTGATTGTGAAAGAAATTTGATACTCTTACTCAATATAGATGTCTGATGTACAATATATTTTCTTGTTGCAAGACAGATCGAATATTGTAGGGTGATATCAGACATCTTATCTATGATCGACTGATCTGATTTGATATTGTTTGATCCAATCTGATCAAAAACCTATAGTTTCATAGGTAGAGAACAAAACAAGAACTTGCAATGTAATATGAATCTTGTTAAGCATGAATTAGGATAAATAAAAACTTATTGTATGTTGTATATAAAGAAAACACTATGAATATGAGCTATGATAGTCAAATAACATGATTGAATGCAAGGATGGTGAACTCCAAGTATGATAAATAATAATTTCTATATTAATTGTAATTATATATGACAAATATGATGCTTGAAATATAAATTTGAGGTGAAATAATGCAAACCAAAGTCTGAAGGTACACCCAAGCAACCTACAGACAAGATTAGATGTTGTAGAGTCAGATCGAATGCTTCTAAGTGAGATAGGATGTTCGATATCATATCATATCGATCGATGCACAATCACCATACTTTTGAACCTACAAATTCTTATGAAAAATAACAAGAAATAAAATGCAAATAATGTGAAAGTAATTACTAGTTGCTAGGGAGTCATAAAGATCTAGGGGCCAAGAGGAAATTAGGGGAAGGATGCCTGATTAAATAAGCTAGGTAGGTTGAAGGGTTTGGGCCAAAAATAGTAGGAGTTACAACCTCTTCCAATCTAGGTGAGATCGGGAAATCCGATCCCATAACCACCACATGGTTAGGCATATAAAGACAAAAGAAGTTGCAACAAATTTGTCGTTTTACTGTTTTGGGATTTTTTCAGTTCTGTATGAGATCGGACATTCGATCTTGCACATTTAGGTCTGATCTCGGATCGGATATCCGATATCGGTCAAATAGAGTCGATATCATTAGGAGGTTAAAAACTAACTTAATGCAGGTGTAAAAATTGAGGTAGGAGGTTAGCAAGTAGTTTTAATCAATTTTTGAATGTTTTTAACTTAGGGTAAATTAATATGAGTTAATTTTAAGGTGTTACACTAGGTAAGAAAATTAGTTGTTTTTTTTTAATTTTGAAGATAAAAGTGCAGAATTAATTATTGAAGATAGAAATAAATGAGATTTTAGAAATTTTAATTTTTTAATTATTTCAAACCCTAGCTACTTAAAAAAAAAAAGCACACATGGAGTTGCCAAAATTCCATGGAAGTAGTAATGCCATGGATTGGTTGAAGGAGTATAAAAAAATTCTTTTAACTATTTCTAAGTCATGGTGGAAACATAGCCTTCATTTTGCCTTGAAAGAAGAAGCTTGGTTTCATGACTTTTTGTATGATTGTAAAAATAAATATACAATGGAAGAATTTGAAGTTGCATTTTTAAGAAAATGGGCATCAAAAGAAAATGATAATAATGTGCAGGCTAAGGAAACTACACCTTGTGTGTTAGGACCAATCAGTGGTCAAAAAGAAGAATTTGAAGTTGCATTTTTAGGCAAAAGGGCATCAAAAGAAAATGATAATAATGTGCAGGCTAAGGAAACTACACCTTGTGTGTTATGACCAAATAAAGATAAAAAATATTTGTTTGAGTATAAAAATTATGTCTTGCAAGTTTATGGTTGCATTCAAAATCAAAAAAATATTATTTCCATTAACCCTAGCAACAAATATAATTTTATCAATATGTCTTTGACTAAGAGGTTGCAAGTTCAAGCAAATAAAATCAAAGACATACAACTTGAGGGTCAAAATGTTCAAATTTTTGAATATTTGAAAATCACCATGGATAAATATGTTTTACATTCAAATTTTCATGCTATTGAGATGAATGATGTAGATATTGTTCTTGGTTATCCTTGGTTGAATTCTTTGGGTACTATTAATATTAATGTGCAAAATAAATTCATGAAGTTATCGTACAGAAAGAAGAATATAACAATACAAGATATTTCATAGTGTAAGAATGAACATGTAGCTATTGCAGGGGAACAAAGTGATGAGAAAATAAAAGAACCTAAAATAGCATCTCAAGAGGAGGCAGTAGTAAAAATTGATGAAGCAAAAGATGAACCACGAGAAAGGAGCATGATAGAAGAGAAAAAATAGGTTGAACATTAGACTAAGGTTGGAGTATATTGCCATCCACACCACCATGAGAGGAAAAAATCATGGAGATAGGGCTTGAGGCAGCATAAGAACAATGAGGAACATATAAGGAACCAAAGGATCCCACCCTTTGGATATGCTAAAATTCATAAATACAAGCAGGTATGGATGAAAAAAGATAAAATATATGCTTTGAACACATGGCATTGGCATCAACGAAGACCACTACCAATCACAGTTTCACTCAGATGGATGGATGATCGATATTGGTACCATTATTTAGCATGGCCCATAAGATCATATTATTTAGCCTCTTCTAATGTTTTGAGGATGAAACATTTATAAGGGGGATGAATTGTTAGGTACCAAGATAGGTATTTAATATTGAATAATTTAATAATGTATTGTATAATGGTATGAGCTATAAATTAATTATTAAGGAAGGGAACAAGTCAAAATAGAAATGGGTATGTCATAGAATCATATTTGTAACCATTGGTGGAATATTGTCATATTATTATGCACCTTGTAACTCATGGAAGGTGAACCTCTACATGTGTGATCTTGTAACTCATGGAAGGTGAACCATCACACTCTTGTATAAAGAGAGATGTACCCCATTGTGAATGTTATCTATGATGTATTCTTGGATAAGTCTTGTCTCATGGAGCTAGAGATATTGTGGAGTGGCTTCATTACAAAAGGAGCATTGTATGGTGTTCCCCTACCTCAAGGGTATAATAAATATCTATTTTATTGAGAAATTTATTATGCAATTAATTTATTTGTGGATGCATGTTGAGTATTTTGATATATTGTTGAAAGATATATGGTATGAGAAGAGAGGTTTACTACATGAACAAAGTATATGATAGGCATTCCATGTGTTTTCTATGTGATATTCTTGAAATTTATAGGTTGTGTGAACCAATCAGATGTTTTTATATCACTTTGAAATATTCTATTATGATCAATGGTTCTCTTATTGGTTACTTTAAGTAATCTTGTGTAGTCTACCAAGGTTATCCACTATATCGTCATCTACTAATTATTCTTGTGAGGGAATTAGGGAGATATTTCTCAAAGGTAAAATTAAAAGGAAAAATCAAAGGTATTTAGGTTGTAAAAAATGGTCCATTCAAATATCATATCCAATTTGTTGATGATAATTTCCTAATAAATCAATAATTCCATGGAGATTAATTCAATAGTATCATGCTTTGAGAAGGCTATTGAATAGTTAATAATATAAAATACATGTTTTTATTAGCACTACCCTATATTTACAATAAACTATTTTGGATATTTTAGGGTATAAAATGAAAATTTTCTAACAACCTACTTAGGTATTCCTTTGTTTCATAAAAGTAAGAAAAAAAAGCTTTAGACCTCTTATTTGGATAGAGTGAAAGCTTTTTTGGAAAGCTGGAAAGGTAAGTTCTTAGCGATGGCAAGTAGGCTGCAAATAATAAAGAGGACATTTAATCCAAAAATAATTTAATAGAGTATAACAAATCAGAACACAATACGAGTAATCTCTTAGAGAAGAGATGTGAGGACATAACATTGCATCCATTACTCATGCTTTTATAGTTAGGGGTGCATGCCAATAAAATTTGGTGTGTTGAAACTACACCATATTGAATATAGAAGGTCACCAATATGTAAATATTGTGGTCCATCTTCCATAATTTAGGTCACCCAAATGGAAATTTGACAATTCACCTTCCATGAGTTACAAAGTACATACTAAATAAAATTGCATATATATGACTTGTACTCTTTTTTTGTCTACTACTGATGTGTTAACATAGCTAGAGATGCATTTTGTCTATGATAATCAAAAAATAAAAATTACTATGTTTTGTAACTATTTTGTTTTGCATTTTTTAGGGCCTTTAGAGCATTTTTTCATGTAGTTCATATAGCCATTAAAAGATACAGATTTTACTCTAAGCTTTACAATGCATTTTGAATGGATTAAAATAAAGTCCTAAGCACACAATTATGCCCCTAATAGTGTAGTTAGGATTAAAAAATAAAATTTTGAGTATTTTTTAACATAAATCTATGATATAAAAATATCACATGCTTAAATCTTTCATGCACTCTTGAAAATTAATGTTCCCAATTGCATCAAGTTTTGACAAGTGCAGAAATTATTTATTTATCTAATATTTTATGACCTATTCCCCTTGGCGATGAACTCCTACGTTATATGAGTGGATTGTCTTCTAGTGGTCCTAGTCCATGTGCCAACATTTTGATCCTTCTCCAATAGTGCTAAGCTATTTGGATTGAGCTCATCAATTTCCAATTATTCTACTACTACAAAAATATCCAACAAAGGTGGATGATACTAAGAAGTTCAACATTGAACGATGGATGTAAACCAAGATAATATGGAAGATTCAATTCAAAGATATTTTATTCCACCTTCTTGGTGATGGTGTATAGTCCATGGAAAATATATATGATATTCCTATGGGGTCCTACAAGTCTCTTTTTATATAGACATAACCATACCTTATCTTCATAATTGAATTGATCTAGGATCCAATCTTGGTCATGGCATTACTTCTAATTTTCATTTGTATTTTCCAAGAGGTCATGGACCTCTTTCTAGGTGTGTTTAATATGTTTCATAAACTATGTTTCTTTTTCTACTTCTTTTTGTTTTTGAGGTAAGACCTCCATGGGTTACACAAGAAGAGTTAGATTAGTGGGTACCAAGGGTTGGAACCCAAAATATACATAAAATAGCTCGTGTTTGGTATAGCTATGTAAATCACAATTACATTCATGCTAAATATAGGGAATATTCTCATCCCATGTATGAGAATGATTGAAATTATACATTCAAATAATATGTACAATCAATCGATTCATGAATTTTAATTGGCCATGATTGCAAGGATAGAAGGATGTGGACATGGTCAATTTTATGTCCATCATGTTCCATAGGGTGGACCAAAAAAGCTAAAAAATATAATATCTCTATTAGATACAATGGACTTTGGTAATCCAAATTTAAGCCACGTGTGACTAAAATAAACATTAGTAGTATCCTCAACTAAAGTGGATTTATTACAAAGAATCATGAAAGCCATTTTAAAAATATGATAGACTACTACAAAAAAATGAAATCATACTATGCTTAGATGTGGGTAAACCTAAGAGGAAATCCATGGAGATATTTCCAAGGCTTATATGGTATTAAAAATGGTGTATATAGTCCCTGCTTCTTATTGGTGTGTTTGAAAATAGCATACGGGTACATAAATTGATGTACCTTTTCATTATTACTCATCTTGGGCTAATAGAAGTACTTTTGAAGTACTGCCAATATTTTTTCCATAACAAAGTGACATACTACTTTGCTAAAGTGTGACTTCCAAATCATCTTTGAGAACTTAGTAGTCGATATAGAAATATATCCCATGTGGTAGAGGAGGTTATCATGCAAATAAAAATTAGACACATGCTTACCTACACAAAAATTTCTATATATTTTTGTAAAATTATGATCTACTTCATATAATATATACTAATTAAAAGTATTATTTCCACATGAATCAAGAATGGTGGTGAGTGCTATGATTGGAGGGTAGCTCAAATAATATACTACTAAATTGGCACTCCATTTCTTATGTTTGATGGTCAAATAAAAATGTTATAGATATTTGGCCCACATTTGATGTATTTCATGGAATGAACTCTAGAGATTTTTGATCTATGTGGATGATTATTTTCTTGCCAAACATATAATGCTTCCACTATTTACATGCTTATACAATGGCATAAAGATCTATCTAATGTATGGTATTTTTGAATTACTTCATTTAATGTTTCATTGTGATAGAAATAGGATGCCCTTGTTTTTTGGAAATAGCTCCCAATGCATGATCTAATGCATAAATCATTACCTTAAAAGGTTGTGAAGTGCATGGAAAACCATGTCCAAAGCCTTCCTTGCATTCCTTAGTGTAGATGGGCTTCTTGCTCATGTGCCATCGGTGTTGAGGTGTAGATCCTATAAACCTACACAACCTACAAAAATGGATTAGTGCGTTTGGGGGCTTGCCTTGGTCAAGCCCCATATTTACAAAGACAAAGACTCAAATAACTAAATTAATGCATAATTGAAAGCATAATTGAAATAATGGTATTTACAATGATACTTACCTATACAAGAGAGCTGATGTAGCTTGTTGCTTGCTTTGGAGCTCCTTTCCAAGTAGATGTTTGATGTTGCATATCCTAGGCCAATTCCAGTAGAGTCTGGGTATGTAAATGGAGGATCCTTAGAAATGGAGAAGAAGGCACTCTATTTATAGAGTTTTCCAAGGTTAGGGGAGGGGTTGAGGTGTCCCCTATGAGGTGTGCAATGTGAGGTGTCCACTAAGGTGTCCCCTGAGGTGTCCCTGTGAGGTGTCCTTTATGAGGTGTCCCTATGAGGTGTCCTCAAAGGTGTCCCCTGAGGTGTCCTACCTCATAAATGTGTTTGGGTGAGAGAATATCTCACCCATCCACATGTGTGATGGAGATAAATATCAAGAAATATCAGGATGAGAGGTGGCAAGGCTAGGCTAGGTGAGGTGGAAAGGAGACTAGGTGAGGTGGAAGGCTAGGCTAGTCAAAGTAGACTAGGTGAGGTGGAAGGCTTAGATTAAATCAATATTAGATCTAATTAAGCATGTGTTTAGCCATAAAGCATACTTTGACCAAAAATGTTGACTTTTGACCATAAAGTGCTTTTTGACCATGGTGGAGAATTCAACCTTAGTTGAGTTGTGAATGAGGTCACATGAGGATCCATGGTTAAGCGTAGGAAGGGGCTTAGCTAGCCCAAGGGGGCTAAGGATGATGAATAGTGATTTGGAGCCAATTTATGCAATTTTTGATAGTTTTGCAAATTGATTGATCGTGATGATGTGAGAAGTGGAAATGTGTGACTTTTGGGTGTCTACATTTTGCCCCTTTTGTACTGGATTATGTGAAAACATGATTTAGTACAAAAATTGATGATATGAATTGATGGAATGATTGGAAGGCAAATAATTTGTGATTGATGACTTGTGGATGATTGTGAGAGAGACGCATTGATAAAAATGGTTTGTGATTGAGGATGACACTTTGCAGTATCGTAATGATTGCTTTTGAGGGAAGGCGTAAGATTGCCTTGTATTATGATCAACTTGAGATGTTCCAATTGTGGAAGGAACAAATGCCTTTGCCAATTTTTTCTTTTGATTGATTGATGAGCTCTTTTGACAACATTTGACAAACCGTTGGAGCCATAGGGTAGAACTTTCAGGAGCTTCATTCACAAGTGGTCTTACGACTACCACTATGAATATTGGAATCCATGAGGTGTCTACAGTTAGAGGTATTTTGAGATTTTATCAAACATTGATTTTTTTTTGGATTGGAGTTTTGATTGAGAAGAGAAATTTCACTTTTGTATCTGTCCTAGCATGAGGACTTGAGATAATCTTCAGCAAAAAATTTCTTAGGTATTTGTTGTATCCATGATTGGATGTTTGGTTGTTTGATCATGTGCAAGGTAGATTTTGATGTGTTGGATGATTACCCCCTCAAGCGATGAATTGGTGATGGAGGAGACGAATATCGGTGATGAAACGATTGATGATGATGAAAATGATTGTAAGAGTGATGAGACTTGCAAATGGTGGATATACAAGGCCATAGCCAAGCATATTGTGAGAATTTGAATGTGAAATGGTAGGTTCGCATATGGGTGTGTGAATGAAAATATTCGCACATGGTTGTGTGAACGAAAAATTTTGCACATGTTTGTGCGAACTTACCAAAAATGGCATATGGAAGCATGAAGGTGTCATTGTGGGGTCAATTTGCATGATGTGGAGTGTGGAGAGAGTGGTGAAGAAGATTTGGAGGAAGGTTGAGAAGCCTCCTGATAGAGATGAGGGGAGTGGGGAGACTCCCAATGGAAAATAGAGCTAAAATGGCCTGCATTTGTTTTTCTTTTTCTTTGTTCTTTGTTCTTTTTTTTTTGCATTATTTTTGGATGTGGCAAGTGTGCCACCATTTTTGTATATGATGATGGTTGTATAGCATGATGTATATACACTATATTTGATGGATGATATTGATAATGTACAGAGCATTTTATGCAATGAGATGCATGATGAGCTCATGTGATTATGTACAATAGTGTGATGTGTATGGATGCAAAAAGTGTGTTGTATGTACACTTGATATGTATGTATGTGGTGATAGGGTTGGAAACCCATATTTGATTGTGGATCATCTCAAAATGGTTGAAATACTCGATGACAATGGAATAGTCGCGCCGACTCTAACCATGTACTTTATTATGAGACAAGCAAACATGCAATATGTGTGATGAATGCAATTGGAAATGTACCTATGGAGGTGATGTAATGGACTCTTTGAATATGCAATGAATGATAATGTATGGATATGATGAAGAGAATAGGTGTTATGAGTAGAGCTAGCAATGATGTTATCCATTCCTTTTTCTCAAGATTGTTGGATGTTTAGAAGAATTTCTAGAAGTTCAAACACCATAGTTTGAACAATCAAACTCATCTAGTAGACAATCAATATCTTGTAGAAGTCTTGACTATCCTGACTGAGATTAAGCCTATCATGGACCAGTGTGTGCAAAGTGATGTTCATTTATCCATTTTGAGGGAGGTTGGACTAACCTATTGCAAACCTAGCCGATTAAGCTAGCTCATCCACAAGCGTGCAGTGGTTTGTACAAAATAAGGTCACTAATGTGATAGACATGTCACCACTTGTAAGGCATACTCCACTACTAGGTAGGCATCGATGGCCTATTGCTGGTGATGGAGATCACCCCGTGATGTTATGATGGACCTGAGGACCTCAGGGATTCAAGATTTTTTGATGGTGCTCTTTTTCTTTGCTTTTATTTTTATTTTTGTATTGCTCTTGTGGGTATTTGCTTTTGTTTTCTACCCTTTTTCTTTTTCTTTTGAGCTTGTCCTTTTTTCAATCCTCAGGTTTATTTTGATCACGCAAATGATAGGATGAGTAGGGAAAACCGTTCACTTTATGGCAAGGCTTACGCAAGGTGTTGTCCTCCCTACACTCAAAATTTGTTTAATGTGTGAGACATGTGATTGGTCCATGAAAGAACTCAAGTCAACCAAGGGAAGCTTTGAAATGCTTTAGGATTTTGATGGATTTCGATGTTGGTTGATTGGATTGACTATGAATGGTTGAGCAATAGAAGATCTTCCTATTGCCATGCAACTTGAGAAGAGGATTGGACACCACTACAAGCATGCTAACAAATGTATGTTTAACTCTTCAATGGTGTGTTGTATGGAAAATGATGTATGCATATGTACAAGAAGAATTATATGGCAACATGATGATGAACAATGTAGTAGCATGAAAAGCATGGGTGAATGACATGATGGAATGCTTATGTACAAGCAGAATGTGTGACATGATACAATGCCTATGAATGCAAACTAAAGCATGACCAACTTGTTCTCGAGTAGTAAAACCAAGTGGGATAGTTTTAATGCAAATTTGTGACTCCAAAGGAGTGACTCAATTGATATGGATGAAGCGTGATGGCATGTATGGATGCATTTGGTGAATGAATTGAGTGTTAATGTTTGGCAGCATCAACATGATTGATGAGTGTGGATGATGATGGAAGAGGCTGAAAAGTGAGCCTATGAAATGGAGGAAGGGGAAGAGAAGAAAGAGATAAAGAAGAGAAGAAGAGAGGAAAATAAGGAAGAAGAAAATGTAACCAATCAAAGGTATGTAGCCACTCAAAGCGTGACCATACAACATTGACAAGTAACAAGAAGAAAGGGAAGGGAGAAAGAAGAGAAGGAAAAATCAAAGGTATGTAGCCGCTCAAAGCATGACCATACAACATTGATCAAAGAGGAAGGAGACGAAGAATAGAAGAAGGAGAAAGAAGTAGAATGGAGTGATGCGATTGTTTTTGCATTTTTTGTTTTATTTTATTTTTGTATTTTCGTAATAGTCACGATTGTATGTACAAGGAATGGTGAGCCGTACTTGAAAATGCTTAGGCATAAAATGCTTGGAGATGAATGATGTTGATGGGTTCAAGGTCAGCAAGATCTTCAAGATTGGCAAGATGATATGCCCTAGAATCGAATGTGTGTGTAACAATGTAAGGGCCTAGCCAATTAGGTGTAAATTTATCATGAAGATGGTATGGTTGGCTAGTGATCTGTTGGTTCTTTGTGAGGACTAGATCTCTAACTTGGAATTCTCATGGATGTACCATGTTGTGATAGGCACATCAAAGGCAATCATGGTAAACATGTGGGTGTTTAAGAATGTAAATGCGGCGTTCACCCAAGAGTGTTAACTGGTCTGATTTTGCTGGATGAGCAGTATCATCATTGATAAATTTTGATAGTGATATGTGCAATAGATGAGAAGCTTGAGCTCTAGGGGTAGTAGATTTCGAAAATGTTATTGCCCCAGTTGTAGCTTAAGTGTGATGACTCTGTAATGGTTTTGTATGAAGAATGGCGCATATGGTTTGATGGGTAAATTCGGTTGAATTGCTCACATAGTGCACAAACATTCTTGGTCTAGAAAAGCATACCATTTATTAGAGATGACCATGGAAGAGATGTCAAAGTGATAGGTGATGTGTGAAGTAATGAATTTGTTGATTGTAAGACCTATCATTTGAATGAGAATGGTGTCTTGAACCCAATTTGTAAAATACTCCGTAGTATTGTTGGATGGGGTGGGGAGGATTTTATCAATAAAATGCAAACCCCATTGAGAAAAGGACCACATAGATTGAACCGACTGGAGTGCTTGAGATGATAAAAAGTGTAATATTAGCATGGTGTTGCCATGTGATGTATGGCAAAATGTATTCGCAACAACCATGCTCTAGTATAGGCCAATACTAACCCATGTGTAAGATGATTCTTAATGAAGTGTTGGGTTTGTGTGTGGTTTGAGATAACTTTGAAGGATGCCATCATGGTTGCATTGAGAAAGAATATCTCCCAGCAATGAATAATGGATTTCCCTTTGTTTGGATGTTCATTGAGAAGCTTGGGGCAAATCCAAAATAAAATGCCTAATGTTATAGAATCTTTGACATGGGGAAAAATCAAATATTGTGAGGCTCAACCATATATGCGAGCGATATGAGGATGTGGTGAAATGTGTTGTGGAAGAAGGATGAAGTCTCTTAGTCAAGAATGTGATGAGATAGAAGGAGAACTCCCTCAGTCATTGAAGTGGATTGAAGAGGGAATGAAATCCCCTAATGATGAAAGGAAGTAGATGAGGGGAGGAAAACCCTCCTAGTGATGAAGAATTGGTGGATGAGCCATGATGATGGTATTGAAGAAGTAGATGCGATATGGTCTTGCGATCATGATCAGTGTAAGATGCCCCAACTTTGAAAGGGATAAATATCTTTGGAACTTTGCCTTGGATAAGCTTTGAAGCTTGGTTTGATTTGGTCAGTTAGTCAACCATAGATGGGTCCTACTCATGATAGTGCACATACATGAGCCCTCGACATCCAATGGCATGTAACTTACCACATTGTGATTAGATTGGAATGTTGTGGAGAAGAGACCTTTTGTTGCATGTCTGCCCTAGTAAATGAGGGCTAAAGATAGTCTTAGGCAAAGTTCTTGGACAAATATCAGTTCCAAGATTGAGTGTGTGATGATTGATCATGCGCAAGATAGCGTATATGTGTGAAATATCTATCCCTTCAAGCAAGGAATAGGTGATGGGGAAGGTGAGAAATGAGGATGTGGTGATTGGAAAAGAGGAAAATATACCCCTAATGATAGGAGATGGAGTGCAAGGAGGAGAAGTCCCCCAATGTTAGAAGAAGGATGGCAAGGGGAAGAGGTCCCCTAGTCGTAGCAAATGGATGGTGAGGAGGAGAGATCCCCCAATTGGAAGAAATGAGTGGTAAGGAGGAGAAATTCCCCCAAATGTGATGCTAGGCTATGGCTATGCTAGCCTAGACTATGTGAATTGGTATACCTATGCGTTAGAACATTTTGGGGCTTGCCTTGGTCAAGCCCCATATTTATAAAAATAAAGACTTAAAAATCTAAGCTAGAATGCATCCTCACAAAATCAAATCTATTCTAATGCATTGAAAGCAAGACTGAATAAAGGTACATTTTGAAATAAATCTAAGCTAGAATGCTTCCTCACAAAATCAAATCTATTCTAATGCATTGAAAGTAGGACTGAATAAAAGTATGTTTTGAAATAAATCTAACTAGATGCCACACAAAAATACAAGGATACTTTAACCTTGCATACACCATGGCGAGAGATGATTTGTGGTCTAGGTATGGGGGCATGCAATCCCCAGGAACATGAGGCTCTTAACCTCCCCTGACTTACCTTGCCAATGGTTGTGGGTGTCTGAAACCAATACCTGGGTATCAAGTATCAATTTTGAGGTAGATTGGGGAGTTCACACGCCCAAGTGTGTACTCACTACTCTCTTTGGAGGCTCATCGGTGCACCAACGAACCTTTTATGGTTTGGCTTGAGATGGATTTCAGGGCATTTTTGGTTTGGGGTTTCTTCAAATATGACAATTACCTACCATACAAAAATAGGCCATAATTTGTGTTAGATGCAAGGCAAAGGGTGAAACCTTTTTGGAAACTGGTGATTTATTGAGAGGGTGAGGCAAAGGGTGCAACCTTTTCAACCTAGAAACTCCCCCAAATGTGATGCTAGGCTATGTCTATGCTAGCCTAGACTATGTGACTTGGTACACCTATGCTATGCTAGGCTATGTCTATACTAGACTAGACTAAGATGCATCCTCACGAAAACAAATGACAGGAATTGAAACTAGGCTAAGAAACTTCCTCATGAAATCAAATGATAGGAATTGAAATGATAAGAATTGAAACTAGGCTAAGAAACTTCCTCATGAAAATAAATGATAGGAATTGAAATGATAGGAAATGAATAAATTGAAACTAGGCTAAGAAACTTCCTCATGAAATCAAATCTAACCTAGTGTTGTTTTTGGTGATTGGAAATGAATGGAATGAGTTGTAGGTTGTGGAACTAGTACTTATGGTGGTGGTACTGGAACCTGCTATGGATGAATGGAATTGTGGTGGGGTGGGCATTGGTGGTTGATGCCCTGATATCTGATGAGTGGAATGAGTGGTAGGTTGTGGAACTAGTACTTGTGGTGGTGGTACTAGAACTTGCAGATGATGGGTGAATGGAAGTGTGGTGGGGTGAGAGGTGAAGGTAAGGCAAAGGATACAACCTTGTGAAGTGCCTAGTGATGGATGTGGTGAGTGAAATGTGTTGGAAGAAGGTGATATTCTATGAGATGTGGTAGATGAGTGGGAAGGAGAAAATAGAATGCCCCTCAATTTTGGAATATGTGGTGGAAGGAGATGAACCTCCATAGATGTGGAGAATGATGTGGGAGGAGATGAAACTCCTTTAGATGTGGAAGATGTATGGGAAGGAGTGAAAACTCCCCCAATTTTGGAAGATGTGGTGGAAGGATATGAACCTCCGTAGATGTGGAAAATGATGTGGGAGGAGATGAAACTCCATTAGATGTGGAAGATGTATGGGAAGGAGTGAAAAATCCCCCTTTTGGAAGATGTGATGGAATGAGATGAACATTTGTAGATGTGGAGAATGATTTTAAGGAAGATGAAACTCCTAGTTTTGAAGTTGTGGTGGAGGGAGATGGATCACGATAGATGTAGAGGTGTTGGAGGAAGAGAGAACTCCCCCAAGTATGAAGTAAGTGGTAGGAGAATGTGAATATCCACTATGTATGGAAGTGGTGTGAGAGGAATATGAGAACTTCCCCTATGATGAAAGAAGTGGTAGGAGAATGTGAATCTCCACGAAGTGTAGAAGAGGTGTTGGAGGAAGATGAGAACTCCTCCAAGTATGAATGAAGTGGTAGGAGAATGTGAATCTCTACTATGTATGGAAGAGGTGTTGGAGGAAGAGAGAACTCCCCCCAAGTGTGAATGAAGTGGTAGGAGAATATGAATCTCTGCTATGTATGGAAGAGGTGTTGGAGGAAGAGAAACTCCCCCAAGTGTGAATTAAGTGGTAGGAGAATATGAATCTCCACTATGTATGGAAGAGGTGTTGGAGTAAGAGAGAGCTCCACCCAAGTTATTAATGAAGTGGTAGGAGAATGTGAATCTCTGCTATGTATGGAAGAGGTGTTGGAGGAAGATGAGAACTCCTCCAATGTGTGAAATAAGTGGTAGGAGAATATGAATCTTCGTTATGTATGGAAGAGGTGTTGGAGGAAGAGAGAACTCCCTCCAAGTGTGAATGAAGTGGTAGGAGAATGTGAATCTCCACTATGTATGGAAGAGGTGTGAGAGGAAGATGAGAACTCCTCCAATGATGAATGAAGTGGTAGGAGAATGTGAATCTCCGCTATGTATGGAAGAGGTGTTTGAGGAAGAGGGAACTCCCTCCAAGAGTGAATGAAGTGGTAGGAGAAAGTGAATCTCCATTATGTATTGAAGAGGTGTTGGAGGAAGAGAGAACTCCCTCAAAGTGTGAATGATGTGGTAGGAGAATGTGAATCTCTGCTATGTATGGAAGAGGTGTTGGAGGAAGATGAGAATTCTTCCAAGTGTGAATGAAGTGGTAGGAGAAAGTGAATCTCCTCTATGTATGGAAGAGGTGTTGGAGGAAGAGAGAACTCCCTCCAAGTGTGAATGAAGTGGTAGGAGAAGGTGAATCTCCGCTATGTATGGAAGAGGTGTTGGAGGAAGAGAGAACTCCCTCCAAGTGTGAATGAAGTGGTAGGAGAAGGTGAATCTCCACTATGTATGGAAGAGGTGTTGGAGGAAGATGAGAACTCCCTCCAATGATGAATGAAGTGATAGGAGAATATGAATCTCCACTATGTATGGAAGAGGTGTTGGAGGAAGAGAGAACTCCCTCCAAGTATGAATGAAGTGGTAGGAGAAGGTGAATCTCCACTATGTATGGAAGTGGTGTTGGAGGAAGAGAGAACTCCCTCCAAGTGTGAATGAAGTGGTAGGAGAAGGTGAATCTCCATTGTGTATGGAAGAGGTGTTGGAGGAAGAGAGAACTCCCTCCAAGTGTGAATGAAGTGGTAGGAGAATGTGAATCTCCACTATATATGGAAGAGGTGTTGGAGGAAGATGAGAACTCCTCCAATGATGAATGAAGGAAGTGATAGGAGAATATGAATCTCCACTATGTATGGAAGAGGTTTTAGAGGAAGAGAGAACTCCCTCCAAGTGTGAATGATATGGTAGGAGAATGTGAATCTCCACTATGTATGGAAGAGGTGTTGGAGGAAGAGAGAACTCCCTCTAAGTGTGAATGAAGTGGTAGGAGAAGGTGAATCTCTACTAAGTATGGAAGAGGTGTTGGAGGAAGAGAGAACTCCCTCCAAGTATGAATGAAGTGGTAGGAGAGTAAATCTCCGTTATGTGTAGAAGAGGTGTTGGAGGAAGAGAGAACTCCCTCCAAGTATGAAAGAAGTGGTAGAAGAAGGTGAAGATCCACTATGATGTAGAGGATGTGTGATAATGAAGGTGTAACTCCACTAATGTAGAAGAGGAGTTAGAAGAAGGTGTAACTCCACTAGATGTAGAAGAGAAGTTAGAATGAAGGTGGAACTCTTTGAGATGTAAAAGATAAGTTAGAATGAAAGTGGAACTCTTCTAGATATAGAAGAGATGTAAGAAGAAGAAGGTTGTAGGCCTAAAATTTTCACACTACGTTCCTCTAGGCTAATGGATCCATGCCTCATAGGGGAATGGAAAATAGTAGAGCTACACCTTGAAAGAGAGGCACTTAGTTGTACCTTCTTATGGTGATTTTTCAACAAATTAAGGGTTCACCAAGAAAATTTTAATGACAGTTTCCATACCTAGGCTTGGAATATGTTTGATGTGTTTTTTTTATAGATATTTCTCATAAACCTAAGTTTTTCCTTTATGCAACTAAACTATTTATATGCGATTTTGATTTAATGAAGACAACAAACAGTGAATACAAAATGAAATACAATGCATAAGATTGGAATTATAAGAAATTATAAGCCTTATCTGAGCCAGATGTTTGATGAATATTATGATGGTTGTAGTAGAATAAAATCACCTCTGTTTTGACAAAATTGCATCTATTTTGACAAAATTGCCTTTGTTTTGACAGCAAGAAAAATTGACAGAAAACATGATAGAAAAATAGGATTTCTTGTAAAATAGGGCAATTTCTTGTACTCCAAGTCACATATTAGCTTTAATTTCTATATGAAAGTGGATATAAAATAACATGAGAACAATATGATAACAATTCAACCTATTATGCTATGCATTTATGCGATTATGATCCCGATTTCATAATGCAATTACTTGGAATGATGGTGAACACCAAGATGCAATATATAAATCTAAATGATAAATTAAATGGACATGATGTAATGCATAGACAAATAGAAAATTGGGAAATAAATACAAATAGTGATTTAAATCCTTTCCTCCAGCTTATTTGAATATAGGATCACCTATTCTTTGACAAAATTGCCTACTCTATGATGAAATCGCCTGTTGCTTCTATCAAAATTGCCTGTCGCTTATTTTGATCACAAGGCAATTATGATGATATATTCGGTGATTACAACTGAGACCTACAATGAAAAAATGAAAATAGGGATGCTGGGAGGTGGAATTGCATAGAAAATTGATGCGAGGGATCCTCAAGAGAGTTCAGAACAATCTCAGGGTTCAGAGTCCAACCAGCTAGTCAATCAATCAATCAGCCATGAGTAAAAAGGGAAAAGGGCCTAGATTAAATAGGCCAAGGAGGGGTTTGAGGAAGTTGGGAGGTTAGGCTAAACATGGAGGAGGTTTTGATCCCTCCTATGTTTGCCACCTTCAATCTGTTTGCCAACAACCCTGATCCGAATGACGGCTAAACCAGGTAAGAGGTTTTAAAACGGATTTTGTCTTTTAGCAAATTTGTTAAAATTCTATTTGGGACAAAATTTCCTGATGATTCTATCGATCGTCGGGCGATTTTATTTATTTATGGGTGATTTTTTTGATCGGTGGGCGATTTTATGGGAGATTAGGCTAAACATGGAAGAGCTTAGGCTTTAAAATCAAAGGAGATTTTGAAGAATAATTTGGTTGTGGTGTATGTGAAGTTGTTTGGTTGATAGTTGAGATTGTTGTGATGAAGAATGAGATATAGATGAAGAAAAATGATGGATAGAAGATGACAATGATAAATAGGAAAAGAATAAAGAACTTGATGTGATAATAATAATGAAATAGAGAATGGAGAAAAAAAGGTGGTGAATAAAAGGTAGTGATAACAAAAGCTTTGTTATAATGTAGAACAATGTAGCAAAAGATTTGAATTTTATGGGAGGTTAGGCTAAACATGGAGGAGTTTTTTATCCCTCCTATGTTTGCCACCTTCAATTTGTTCGTCAATAACCTTGATCCGAATGACAGCTAAAGTAGGTAAGAGGTTTTAAAATAGATTTTGTCTTTTAGAAAATTTGTTAAAATTCTATTTGGGACAAAATTGTCTGGCGTTTCTATTGATCTTTGGGTGATTTTGTTGATTTATGGGTGATTTTGTTGATTGGTGGGCGATTTTATCCAACGGTCAAGAATTTTAAGTTTGTTGGTGCAAAAAATGAGGAAGACAATGTCAAAATTGAATATACTATATACCATTGGAAAGCTCTTTTCGATCCCTATCCAATGGTATAAAATTTGATAATAATTAAGATGATTTTATAGGGTAAAAATTCTCTTGAATATGACCTTACTTTTCTAGGATAAAAACTAAGGAAAATGAGTCAATTTTTCATGTCTACATTCTGCCCCCTCTTTGATGTATTTATGAACAATAAATGCATCAAAGAAAAGTGTAGATACTTGAGTAGAAATGATTATGATTTTACATGGGTAAAAATGGAGTAGATGATTTAGAATAAATATTTTATGTGAAATTGATGTCTTAGAAAGAAATAATTACTAATTTAATGACTAGGATGCCCCCTCGAGTTTTTACACCAAATTTTACGTTTGATGGAAAACTTGAATTTGATCTTCTTTATTTTATGTGACTTTGTGTGATTTATTGGATGATTTATTACATTTTCTTATGATGGTTGTGTTACATAATTTCTTGTAATCATGCTTTGATTTTTGAACATTTTGATCATGCTCAACATAAAAGGAAAATGATTTTGTAAAGTGTGTTTTGAGAAAGATGATTTTGTGTGATGATAGATTTGAGGGATTAGCAATGAACCTCAAAGGATGTTGTGTTGTTATATGACTGTTGGTGGAGTTCAAATCTCGCTAAGTCATGAAGCAGATCCTATTGTGAGGAAGTTTTGTATTGCTAAAATGAAAATATTGTGTTCTTAAGAATAATCTTAAGGCTTTATGATGAGAAAAAAATGTTTGATGTTTTGGAACAAGATGTTCGATAAATTATAGAAATAAACCTCAAAGGATGTTGTGCTGTTATGATACTGTTGGTGGAGTTTAAATCTCGCTAAGTCTCGAAGCTAATCCTATTTATGAGGAATGTTTTTGATATTGCTAAGAATGGTTGTATGCTTAAGAATAATCTTAAGGGTTTTGTGGTAATAGGAATATGTGTGATGTTTGTTTGATAATAATGTATGTGGTAAATGTTTGTGAAATAGATTGAGCAAAGCATGAAAAATTCAAAGGATGATTTACGCTAAGCATAGAATTCCTAAGTGTGAAATTATATGAAATAATTACTTAGGAATTATACCATTATCGCAAAAATCAAAATGAACTGCATGATGATATGAAGTTATGTGTTATTTTAAAATGCAAAGTAATGTAAGATAAATCTTTGTGTCACATGTTTCAAAAAGGTTATGTAATTTTTATGAAAATATATGAACTAATTTTGGGCAAGAAATATTAGAAATATGGTTTATGCTAGGTATAGAATTCCTAGTGTGAAAATTGAGAAGAATAATTCCTAGGAATTATACCATCATCGCGAAGTCATGAATGCTATGTATGATAAGTGATTTTGAACTATATGTTATTTTTGCAATAAGTTGTTTTTGAGATTTTTGAAAATTTGGAAATATCTATGTAATGTGTTAATATGAAATTAATGATAAACTAATGTTGTCCGACAAATTTCAAAGAAATATTTTAACTTATTTCTAAGACAAATTCAAATTTATCAAAAACCAGTGTGTGATAAGTGAGTTCATTATCCATCTTGATTGTCATGATGATACAAAATCTCTCAAGGATCAAATGTGTGTGCTTTGTAATGTTCATTTACCAATTTTGAGTAAGGTAGTGATGCAAGTGAACTTGAATGAACCAATGTGTGTGCAAGTGAAGGGTTCATTAACCATGATTTTTTTGCATGAAACCGTACCATACTACTATGTAAGTCAAGTCATCAAAAGCTAGCTAATATACAAACGAACATTGGTCTATACAAAAGAAGGTCGCTAATGTGAAAAAAATGCCGCGATGCGAAAAGGAATTACCCAATGTGATAATTCCAGGGATTCAAGCTCATTCACCCTTCTTTTCTTCACTATCAAGTGGTAGGGATTTTGTTCATTTTGTTTTGAACAAGGGGATTTTATTGCTTTTCTTTTTCTCTTTTTGTTCTCTCTTCTATTTTTTCCTCTTTCTTTTTCTTTTGATTTTTGAATTTTTCTTTTTTATTTTATTTTGGGATACTTTCTCAGATTTGCTGTAGAACAAGGGTTTTTAATTTGACCAGGGGTGAGCTTGTCCTTTTGCGAATTCTCAAAAAATTCTAGACCATGCACATGATAGGATAGCAGGGGAAACTTTTCGCTCAAGAGACTAAGATTACTATGTAGTATCATTTTTCGAATTTGCAACAAATCATTTTAATATGTAAAAGTGTACTTGGTTCAAGAAGTAGCAAGATCATTTCCCAAAACTCAAAATATTATTTAGTGAAAATGTGATCTTCGATACAAGAGAGATTTATAATCATAGTGATAAAATCAAAATAATTAATTTATGAAATTAAGTGTATGGTTCAAGATAACTTTTGAATTAATCTGAAATAAAGGAAAATATAACTTCAAAATTTTGAAATACAACAATGAATAACAATGCAAAATAATCAGAAATATTTTTGATATTTTGATACTTTTTTATTTTTTTAGTTTGTTTTATTTGATTTTTATTTTTTTGATTTTTTACTTTAATGATGGAATTGGTGGTATATACAAGAGTATCTATATACATTATACAAGGTTATTTGAGTATAGCATGTCTAAGGTGGTTTCAAAATCAAAGGAGGTTTTGAAGAATAATTTGGTTGTGGTGTATGTGAAGTTGTTTGGTTGATAATTGAGATTGTTGTGATGAAGAATGAGATGTAGATGAAGAAAAGTGATGGACAGAAGATGACAATGATAAAGAGGAAAATAATAGAGAACTTGATGTGATAATAATAATGAAATAGAGAATGGAGAAAAAAAGGTGGTGAATAAAAGGTAGCGATAACAAAGGCTTTGTTATAATGTAGAACAACGTAGCAAAATATTTGACTTTTATGTTACAAAACAAAATTTCAGAGGGATAAGAAGGTTCTTCATTATTATCACTATCTTCTAAGTCTTGATAATATGGAGGGAGCATATGTGAAATATATGCATGGGTGTTATTTCGTAAACAAGGATGATTGGATATGGATGAAGAAAAGTGATTGATAGGAGGTAATTGTGATAATGGAGCATGTATAGAACTTGATGTTTCAACCGTTAAATATTCTTCAAATGGTGTTGGGTCACCATGTATGGTAACAATTTTATTTGCAATTTTAAACTCTAAATATTGATGAAGAGTGGAAGGGACAAACCTCATCGTATGAATCCAAGGACTTCTAAGAAGTAGGTCATAAGGTGAAGGGCAAGATGCTACATAAAACAAAGTATCCAAGATCTTGGGTCCACTCTTAATGGGAAGAATTATAGTGCCTCGAGCTTCTTGAATTTCATTGTTAAAATATTTTATAATAACATTTGACTTATTGAGATCTTATTCCTTTAATTTGAGTTTTTGGAATAATTGATAAGTGCATAAATTAAAAGAGGAGCCATTATCTACCATGAATTTTTTAATAGATGCTTCTTTAATAAATCATGTAATATAAATAGATGAGTCTTATTGTGGAGTAGAGGAAGTAATATCCTCATCATAGAATGGAATATGGTTAACCTCAAGAGGGCTTACACCATTAATTGTGTTCTTAGGGGAAATATCATGAGGAACAAATTGTTGGCTAAGTATCTTGAACAAAGTTTCCCTATGAACATGATAACTTTGTAATACTTCTAAAAGGGATATATTTTCTTGAGGATTAATCACTTTTTGTTGGCTATCAAAGTGAATTTCAGATTGAGATTTTGATGCTAAATATGGAATTTCTATGCTTACATTCTATTTTGAATCATTCTGTAGAGCCAAAGATAGTTTTGAAGGTTGGTCAAATGAGGAATCCATCTCTTGAATGTCAAATTAAGTTTTTTGAACTTGAATTTGATCATTTTTAGTTTCTATTATAATATTAGTTATATCATTGTGATGGGACATATTAAGATGCAATATTTGATTGGTTTTCGGTTGTTGATAATTGGGTAGGGTTCTTGGGAGATCCCCATGTCTTGCTTGATTATGGGTATTTTTTGTGTAGGAGTTTTATTGTTTATTGGATATTTATAATAAGTTTTAGATTGTAATTCCCTTATAGTGAAAAGACCCTCATCAATTAAATCTTTAATTGCACATCTTAAACTTCTACATTTTTGTGTCATATGTCCATCCATTCTATGATATTCACAATGTACCTCAAGTTTATAATAATATTCTATGGTATTAGGTTTTCTTATGGGAGGTAACTCAATCCTATTTGTATCAAGTAAATTCTTGAGAATTATATGCATTGGTTTATTGAGCTTAGTAAATTTACATGGTGAGGTTTTCGAGAGGTTTTTGATAATTGCCTTAGGAATTCAGCCATAAAAGACTTAATGGTTTATTACCTCTTTTTTCTTTATTATGGGTAGAATGATGATAGGAATATTGTGAAGTATGATGTGAGTGCATGGTAGGATTGGAAGAAAAAGTATTTTCTTGTTGAAATGGATGTGTTGTGTTGAAAGAAGAATGTTGAAATGGTGGAGAAGGATTGTATGTGGATCGATAGGTATAATATGGATATGTGGGAGAAAATATAATATCGTTATGAAGAGGATTGGAAAAGGGATTGTTTTGTTGGGGTAAGGATGAAAAATGAGAAAAGTATGATAAAGGTGATGTTGAATATGGATGAGGTTGGTCATAATCAACAAATGCATTTGGCTGAATTTTCCCAACATTACTGATGGGCTCATATTGATTTGAGTTAAGACTCATGGTTTATTTAGTACTTCTAAAAGTAATATTTGGTATCTAAAATTTAGAATTGAATCTAAAACATACAAATTTGAAATGATGATTTTTTTTTGTTTTTCTTATATATATATATATATATATATATATATATTTTGTTTGTTTGTTTTTGAAATCAAAAGAAATGCCTATGTATTCATGTCGGGTTCACCAAAGAATGTAGGCCTAAAATTTTCACACTCCTTTACTCTAGGCTAATGGATTTGCACCTCATATGGGAATGGAAAAATAGTAGAGCTACACATCGCAAGAGAGGCCCTTAGTTATACCTTCTTATGGTGATTTTTTGACGAATTAAGGGTTCACCATAAAACTTTTAACGACAGTTTCCATACCTAGGCTTGGAAGATGTTTGATGCATTCTTTTTATAAATATTTCTCATACACCTAAGTTTGTCATTTATGCAACTAAACTGTTTATATGCGATTTTGATTTAATGAAGACAACAAACATTGAATACATAATGAAATACAATGCATAAGATTGAAATTATAAGAAATTATAAGCCTTATCTGAGCCAGATGTTTGATGAAGATTCTGAGGGTTGTAGCTAAACAAAATCACTTGTGTTTTGAATAAATCACCTCTTTTTTTACAAAATCGCCTATGTTTTGATAACAAGAAAATTTGATAGAAAACAAGACAAAAAAACAAGATTTCTTGCAAAATAGGGAAATTTCTCGTACTCCATGTCACAAATTAGCTTTAACTTCTAAATGAAAGTGGATATGAAATAACATGAGAACAATATGATAACAATTCAACCTATTATGCCATGCATTTATGCGATTATGATCATGATTTCATAATGTAATTACTTGGAATGATGGTGAACACCAAGATGCAATATATAAATCTAAATGATAAATAAAATGGACATGATGTAATGCATAGACAAATAGAAAATTGGAAAAGAAATGCAAACAATGATTTAAATCCTTGCCCCTAGCTGATTTGAAGACAGGATCGCCTATTCTCTGACGAAATTGTCTACCCTCTAACGAAATCGCCTATTGCTTCTGTCGAAATTACCTATCGCTTATATCAATTTCCAAGGGATTATGATGATATATGGGGTGATTAAAACTAATACCTACAATGATAAAATGAAAATAGGGATGCTTGGAGGTGGAATTGTGTAGAAAATTGATGCGAGGGATCCTCAAGGGAGTTCAGAACAATATTAGGGATCAGAGTCCAACCAGCCAGTCAGTCAATCAATCATCCAGGAGGAAAAATGGAAAAGGGCCTAGATTAAATAGGCCAAGGAGGGGTTTGAGTAAGTTGGGAGGTTAGGCTAAACATGGAGGAGGTTTTGACCCCTTGTATGTTTTCCACCTTCAATAAGTTCCCCAACAACCTTGATCCGAACGACGACTAAACCAGGTAAGAGGTTTTAAAATGGATTTTTTCTTTTAGAAAATTTATTAAAATTCTGTTTGGGATAAAATCACCTGGCGATTTTGTCGATCGTTAGGCGATTTTGTTGATTTATGTGCGATTTTGTTGATCAATTGGCGATTTTATCCAATGGTCAAGAATTTTAAGTTTGTTGGTGCAAAAAATGAGGAAGATGATGTCAAAATTGGACATATTACATACCGTTGAAAAGCTCTTTTAGATCCCTATCCAATGGTGTAAATTTTGATAGGAATTTAGATGATTCAATAGGGTAAAAATTCTCTTAAATATGACATTACTTTTCTAGGATAAAAACTAAGGAAAATGAGTCAATTTTTCATGTCTACAAAGGTGTAACTCCACTAATGTAGAAGAGGAGTTAGAAGAAGGTGGAACTCCTCTAGATATAGAGGAGGTGTGAGAAGAAGGTGTAACTCCACTAAATGTAGAAGAGGAGTTAGAAGAATGTGTAACTCTACTAGATATAGAAGAGGTGTGAGAATAATAAGGTGGAACTCCACTAAATGTAGAAGAGGAGTTAGAAGAAGGTGTAACTCTACTAGATGTAGAAGAGGAGTTAGAAGAAGGTGGAAATCTTCTATATGTAGAAGAGAAGTGATAAGGTGTAACTCCTCTAGATGTATAATATGAGTTAGAATTAAGGTGGAACTCCTCTATATGTAGAATAGAAGTTAGAAGGTGTAACTCCACTAGATGTAGAAGAGGAGTTAGAATGAAGGTGGAACTCTTCTAGATGTAGAAGAGAAGTGAGAAGGTGTAACTCCACTAGATGTAGAAGAGGAGTTATAATGAAGGTGGAAATCCTTTATATGTAGAAGAGGAGTTATAATGAAGGAGGTAGAACTCCTCTAGATGTAAAGGAGGTGCTTGGAGGAAAGGAAATCCCCCCAAATGTGGAATATGTGTTGGAGAGAGATGAAGATCCCTCCAAATGTGATGGATGAAGTTGGAAAGAGATGAAAATCCCTCCAAAATATGAGGTTGGGAAGAGATAAAACACCCCATAAATATTATATAAGATGGATTGGAAGGAAACGAAAATCCCCCAAATTTTGGAATCATGTAGAAAGCAACTGTTAAAAACCATAAAGTGTGTTTTGAAATTGTGTTTGATGGTTTTGTAACATGTGTGGTGACCCAAAATATGCATGGACATGACCAGAATGAATGCAAAAAAGTAAGAAAATGTTTTTTTGTGTGTGTTTTAATGATAGTGTGAGAAATATAAAAATAAAAAATAGGGCCAGGATTATCCCAGAGGTTGTGGAACCACCCTAGAGAAATATAGACGGAGTTGTAACAAATAAAAACTAGCCTAATATTAATCAATCTAACAATATAAGATTGTTACGATTGAATTAATTAACAAATGAAATATTGAAATATATTCTAACATCCCCCCTTATTACAATATTTCAGGAAACATGTAACTATTAGCTATACTAGCATCCCCCCATTATTTTGAAATACATAGATAATTGTGAAACAATTCAAAATTGACACGTGCAAGTGCCTTAGTGAATATGTCTGCAACTTGAGCATTGGTGGAGATGTGTTGAAGCTGAATGTGGTGCCTTGGTACTTTGTCTCGAATAAAGTGACATTGTGTATCAATGTGCTTGGTTCGTTCATGATGCACTAGATTCTTAACAAGGTTCAAAACACCCATGTTGTCGCAGAACAAGTGTATTGGAGATTTTGATGGAAGACCCATACTTGTCAAGATGTGATGCAACCATATCACTTCACACACAACTTCATGTACGGCATGGTATTCTACCTCTATTGATGAGATAGAAACCACTTGTTGCTTCTTGATGTGCCAAGAGATAGGACCAGATCCAATATGAAACAAATATCCTAAAGTTGATTTACGATCATAAAATAATTTGACATAGTCGGAGACCGTGTATCCCTGTAAGAATAATTTGTTGTTCTTCTTATATTCTAGGCCATATTCCATTGTGCCACAAAAATAGTGAAGAACTCGCTTTGCTGCTTTCCAGTGTGTAGTCTTAGGTTCTTGCATGAACCTCAAAATATAATTGACAACAAATTTGATATCTGGCCTAGTGTTGGTAAGATATATGATACTCCCAATCATTTGATGATAGAGAGTAACATCTACCTAAGATAATTTTTCATATCACGATAACTAAAGACCTGTTTCCATTGGTGTTACCATCGGCTTGCAGTCAGTCATGCGATATTTTTCTAGTAGTGTCTTGGCATATTTTTTTTGGGACACTTTGATGTAGTGCTCCCTCTGGTTCACTTCTAGGCCAAGACAGTAAAGGAGAAGTCTGAGATCTATCATTTCAAAATATTCACTCAAATCCTGTTTGACAGAAGAGATCATTATTTTTGAACTCCATGTTATGAACAGATCATCAACATAGAGTATAAGAAACACTATTTCAGAGCCCTGCTTCTTGAAATAGAGGTTTTCATTCGATGGAAATCTCTTAAATCCATGCTACAGTAGGTTATTATCCATTTTTATGTACCAAGCCCGAGGAGCTTGTTTAAAACCATATAAGGATTTGACCAATTTGCAAACTTTTTGCTATTGGCCTTCGACTTCAAATCCTTTCAGTTGAGTCATGTAGACTTCCTCTTAGAGATAACCATTTAGAAAGGCACTCTTGACATCCATTTGGTGCACTCTACATCCATATTGTGCTGCCATAGCACAAAGAACTCGAATGGTTGTCATTCGAGCAATAGGTGCAAAAGTTTCCTCATAGTCAATGCCTTCTATTTGAGCATAGCCCTTTGCAATAATTCAGGCCTTATGCTTATATATTGTCCCATATGCCTTATACTTGACTTTATACACCCATTTACAGCCTATGGGCTTCTTTTCGTATGGTAGATCGATAAGCTTCCAAGTTTTATTTTCATCAGAGACTTATACTCAGTATCCATAGTGGTCTTCCACTGAGGCTCACCAAGAGCATCTCGTATTGATGCAGGTTCAAGTTCATCTATTTATGACATAAACACCCTATCATCATCACTATCCATATCTTTTGTATCTCTCTCTAGATCTACAAAAAGTTCCTCAAAAGACTAACATAGATCATCAACTCCAGTAATCTCTGTTGCAGCTTTCTCCTGTCGAGCCATGCTATGAGTACTAGGCCTATCCAATGTTAAATTTGGTGGATTGGATAGCTTAGAGTCTCTAACCGTACTTGTATACCACTTTGGATTATTATTCTATGGATATGAAGAATATGAAGAAGGACCTCCAACCTTGGATGAAGGAGACTTCTCAACATTAGTTTCCACAAGGTCTAGGTATACATCTGATGTGTTTTTTGATGTGAAAGCCTCATCAAAAACTACATATCTACTTATGTGTATCTTCTTGGTTAAGGTATCAATCAATCGATAACCCTTGGAGTGCTCATCATACCCAAGAATAATTTACTTCAGTGTCTTTTCATCTAGCCTCTTCTTCTTTTCTTTTGGTATGTGCATGAATGCTTTACAACCAAATATGTGTAGATGAGAGATGGAGGTGTTATGCCACTCCATGCTTCCTATGGAGTCATTCCTTGTAGGGCCTTAGTGGGTTCCCTATTCAATAGATATACTACTGTGGTGACTGTTTCTGCCCAATATTGTTGCCCAATTCTAGCTCCTGTGAGCATGCAATGAACCATTTCCATGATGGAACATTTCCTCCTTTCAGCAACACCATTAAGCTAAGGAGTATAAGTAGTAGTCAACTATCGTGTGCTCCCATTTTTAGTCAAGAACTCAAAAAATTATTTAGAGGTGAACTCTCCCCATTGATCTGAGTGAAGGGTCTTGATAGAAGTCTCTGACTCCTTTTCAACAAATTTCTTGAATTGCTAAAAAAAGCCAAATGCTTCAGATTTTAGTTGAAGAAAGAATACCCACATCTTTTGTGAGTAATCATCCATGAATAACTAAAATACATCTTACCCCCACAACTGTTGGGACTTAAAGGACCACACAGATCAGTGTGAACCAACTCTAGAGTTTTCTTTTCTCGTGTAGAGCTCCTTTCAAAAGGTACTCTATGCTACTTTCCTACCAAGCAGTCAGAGCAAATTGGCAATGTGGTAGAAAGGGAAGGAAGACCCTTTACCATTTCATACTTAACTCAAGTAAGTAACTAGAACTCATATGTCCATATCTTGTGTGCCATAGGGAAGTTGCCTCCTTTGTAGAGACAATCATGGCTACATCTGGAGAAGAGATAGTATATAGGGAAAATAAGCCATGCTTATATGAAGCGGTTGCAATGTTCTTACCCCTCCTGGCGATAGAACAACACTTCTTGCCCCCCTCAACACTAAAGTTTATAACCATATTTTTGTCCAGAATTTGTGTGACTGACAACAAGTTGTTCGCAAATCCTGGAACATAGAGAACCTTCTCAATCTTGCACTTTCCATCAGGAAGAGTAATAGAGACTGTTCCTTCTCCCTAAACATTGTAGGTTTTATCATCGGGAATAGTGACAGGTTTGCCCTCTTTGACCTCAAAAGACTCAAACCATGATTTCTCACCAGTCATGTGCTTACTGGCTCCAGAATAGACATACCAAATAGGATTCGTCTGCTTGGATACTGTGGTAGTCATGAGCACTTTGTGTGCTCTCTCAAAATCCATGTCATATTCTTCAATAGCAACATTCACTTGCTATTGTTTGTTCTTTTGTGGTTTGTTCTGGCCTTTTTGTTTTGATTGTTTATTCTTATGCCAACATATGTTTGTATCATGACCTTATTTGTCACAGATATTGCAATATCTTTTTTTCTATTGAGGTCGAGTTTGTTTCCCTTTTGAATCCTTTAGAGAACTACCTCCCTTCTAAAAATTACCCTTCTTGTTTTGTCCCTTCCTGTTGGTGTATAGGGTAGTGTTAGAAGAATCATCTCGCTGTAGTTGGCGTGCCTCCTCTTCTTGAAGCATATTTACCAACTCAACATAGGTAACTTGTCTTTGTGATACATGAATGTAGGTAATAAACACTCTAAAAGAATCCAGAAGAGCTCTCATTACCACTGAGGTAAGGAGCTTATCATCAACTGGTGTTGCTAAGGAATTTAATTTTTCTTTCAACTCACACTCTGCAAAGAAAGTTTTCAACCTTCTTTCCTTGTTTCATGCTTAGACTGTGTAATTGAGACTAAAGGAATAGAATGGTGGGGTCATTCTTCCATTCATATATAGTTTTAAGGGCATCCCATACCACTTTACTATTTGTACAGTCAACAATATGAGGTTGAACTTCATCAGAAATAGCAAGCAAAATGAGCACCTTTGCTTTGCTATCTTTCTTGTCAAAGTCTTTCTAATTGTTAATGTTTTTTTTGTTTTTGTGTGTTTTAATGATAGTAATATCTGACCTAGCAACAAATCATAAGAATGGGTGAATTCTACTTGAAACAGTTATGTCATAGCATAGAACCTCCTACAACACCCAAAGGTGCACATAATAGAACTATGTTTCCAACGGGAGAATGGTGACCTAAATGGAATCTGGTATAGTAAAATGGCATCCAAAAGGGGGAGACTCAAAATGCTCTTATGAGTCAATATACTCTTGCAAAGATAGGTTGTGCTATCAATGTGGTTCTACTGGCATACCCATGATTTTGCTTAACCCTCACATTTAAGGCATCCATAGTAACGATCAGCTATGCCCACTAATTATTTTGAAAAGCCTTGTGGTAAATGGGATTACTAGAACTAACCCATTTTGAAGTTACCTTCTAGTGATTAAATTTGGATAACCAACACTCGAAGTGGGAAGGACCGATCGGGTATTAATATCGAAACGATCCACCTGGGGGGATACCATAGTGACTAAAACTAGAGGTGAGCCAGTGGAGAGTACAACCCAAACCTCACTAAACTTTGGTGTTGAATTGGTGATGAAATCCAATTTGTACTGGAGATGAAAGTCAGTCCTTACACTGTTTAAAGTGGAACGTGAGTGTGTGGTGGTTGTTGTGAGAAAATGTTTTAAAAACAAATCTATCCTAAATGCCTTTAAAAAATAAATCTAATCTAAAATTCCTTTTTGAATGAAAATTAACCTAAAATGCTTTTAGAATGAAATCTAAAGTTAAATTTTTAGATTTTTGATTTTTTGTGGTTTTTTTATTTTTTTGAATGTTTTGTATTTTTTTGTGTTTTGTGATTTTTTTTTTTGCTAAGTTTTTTGTTTGTGTTTTCTGATTTTTTTTTTCCTAATGATTTTGTTTTTCTTGTTTATTTTTTTGAATTTTTTTTTTGACATTTGTCTGTTTGTTTGTTTTTTGGGGGAGGGTTTTGTGGCCTTGTTTTGGTTTGTTTTTTTATTTTTATTTTTAATTTTGTTTTTGTCATGTTTTTTTTTTTTTTTTTTTTTGAATTTGTTGTTTTTTTTTGTTAAAAAAAACAACCATGATTTGTTTTTTAAATAACAAATTTAAGAGCAATATTTTCTTTTTAAAAAAAATTACAGTGATTGTACAACTTTTCTTAAAAAAAAAAGTAAAAGCAACTTAACTTTTCTTTAAAAAAAAAAAAATTGCGTAACTTCTCTTAAAAAAATTGCATAATCTTTCTTAAAAAAAAAAATGTATAACTTTTATCAAAAAATTTTAAGAAGAAGAATTGTACAATTAGAAAAAAAATGAGTAAGTTTTTTTTTTTTTTTACAACAGCTTAAAAAAAAGAGAAATCTTTTTCCCCTAAGAAGAGTTGTAAAAATCTGGGGGTCCCATCGAGCATGCAGAATGAAGCACATGAAAAACCGCATCCAAAGAATTTCATGCATTCCTCAGTGTAGATGGGCTTCTTGCTCGTGTGCCATCTATGTTAGGTGTAGATCCTATAAACCTACATAAAATACAAAAATAAATTAGTGCATTTGCGGGCTTGCCTTGGTCAAGCCCCATATTTTCAAAGACAAAAAGATTCAAATAACTAAATTAGTGCATAGTTGAACGCATAATTGAAATAACGATATTTACAATGATACTTACCTATACAAGGGAGCTTATGTAGCTTGTTGCTTTCTTTGGAGCTCCTTTCCAAGTGGATGTTTCGATGTTGCATATCCTAGGCCAATTCCAGGAGAGTCTGGGTATGTAAATGGAGGATCCTTAGAAATGGAGAAGGCACTCTATTTATAGAGTTTTCCAAGGTTAGGGGAGGGGCTAAGGTGTCCCCTATGAGGTGTGCAATGTGAGGTGTCCTGTAAGGTGTCCCTTGAGGTGTCCCCTAAGGTGTCTTGCCTCATAAATGTGTTTGGGTGAGATAATATCTCATCCATCCACATGTGTGATGGAGACAAATATTAGGAAATATCAGGATGAGAGGTGGTAAGACTAGGATAGGCTAGGCTAGGTGAGGTGGAAAGGCTAGGCTAGGTGAGGTGGAAAGGCTAAGCTAGTCAAAGTAGACTAGGTGATGTGGAAGGCTAGGTTAGTCAAAGTAGACTAGGTGAGGTGGAAGGCTAGGCTAGTCAAAGTAGACTAGGTGAGGTGGAAGGCTAGGCTAGTCAAAGTAGACTAGGTGATATGGAAGGCTTAGATTAAATCAAGATTAGATCTAATTAAGCATGTGTTTAGCCATAAAGCATACTTTGACCAAAAATATTGACTTTTGACCATAAAGTGCTTTTTGACCATGGTGGAGAATTCAACCTTAGTTGAGTTATGAATGAGGTCGCATGAGGACCCATGGTTAAGTGTAGGAAGGGGCTTAGCTAGCCCAAGGAGGCTAAGGATTATGAATAGTTATTTGGAGCCAATTTATTCATTTTTTGATATTTTTGCAAATTGATTGGCTGTGATGATGTGAGAAGTGGAAATGTGTGACTTTTGGGTGTCTACAGGTTGATGTATATCAAGTGGAAAAAGTGTACGATTTGAACATTATTTATCCTTCAACATCTCAAATTATTTTTTGTGTGTATCTTATCAATGGTACTTGCATTCAACACCTCATTTGGTCTCTTGGTGTAGTGGTCAAACAATATGTGTGAACTCCAATACAAATATTCTATATAATTTGAAAAGACCCAAAATTTTATGAATCTATGTTAGGGTCTTTGGAGTACGCCAATCTCTAATTACCTTAATCTTATTAGGATAAACATAGACTCCCTCTTTGTTAATAATATACCTAAGGTATTGGATATTCATCATGCCAAATGAGCAATTCTCCAAATTAGCATATAGCTTGTATCTTTGAAAAATCTCAAGCACCTGTTGAACATGTTGTAAAAGTTCCTCCCAACAAACAACTACAAATGACCTAGTATAGGGATGCATTGATCATTCTCATGAATGTTTCAAGTGCATTGGTCAATCCAAAATTCATAACTATCCATTTTAATAAACCATCCTTATATTGGAATGCATTCTTCCAAATGTCAGTGGGATCTATGAGTATATAAACATAGACATATTTGAGATCAATTTTGATAAAGAATATTGCACCACAAAGCTGGTCGAACAAGTCATCTATCAAATTGTGTGGATAACAATTCTTCATGATGATTTTATTCAAATATCTATCATCTATACATAGTATCCACATTCGATATTTATTTGGATCCAAGACAACTAGACTGCCACATGGTGAATCTCTTGGTCTAATGTACCCCATTTGAATCAATTCATGAATCTGCCTCTTGATTTTATTATTTTCAAATATTGATCAATAGTAAATAGGTGCATTAATAAAATGAGAACCAACAACTAAATCAATAGAATGCTTTACCTCACAATGAAGTGAAACCCTTGTTGGTGAATTGAACAAATTATCATATTTTTCTACTATTCACTTTTGTTATGTAGGACCTGCAATTGATGTAGCAATGGTTCTCCTTCTACTTTGTAGTTTATATATATATATATATATATAAATTTCAAATATCATATTTATGCATTTTTTAACATTGATTAAGGAAACAAAGGTAGGAGAAGATAACATTGAAATCCTACAACATTGACCTTTAACTATGATGATGACACTTCAATGCCTAGACTCATAGACACCATGCCTCTTCCACATAAATGGTTGGTCCAAAATCATATCATAAACATCCAAGGACACAAAATTATGTAAAAAATATTTGAAGGGCTTGATGGTGTAAGAGTGTTAGAGTAATATTCCATCATTTGGGATATTTACCCTTTTCCTACACTAGGTAGAATTTATTTTACTGCATGGTATTTACTTTTACTAGTTACTTGGTTTACCAAAATTTGTTTTGTCAGCTGATATTATGGACGACAAGTTAGTGGTTAGTCAACGTAGTCAATTTGATTATGTTAGTAGGTTAGGATATTATTATCGTTACACTATATATAATCGTACCTATGAATAATAATGTGAATGTTTTTCCTCCCATATTTCATGGTATCAAAGCTCCTGATTCAAAGGAGGAGGCAAGGCACACTTAGAAAAGTGAGCGAAAACTTCGTTCCAAACTAGACAAGATGAGAGGAAATCTCTCATTCCACGTAAGCCAAGGTTGTGAATCTTCTTTGCTTAAATTTTATTTAATTCTCCTAAGGTCCTAAGGTTTTGTGTTTCCATTGAAATACTACAAAGGTCCATAGTTCCATGTCGCTAGACCTATCCCCGATACCTATGGCAGTTACTGAAACACAAGAGCCTTTGATAAATGACTAGAGAGGAGCCTCTAGTGACTGATTGAGGTGACCACCTAGACCCCAACTCATGGACTGACCGACTATAGACCGCTCAAGATTGTGGGTAGGTGCATCCGACAATCGATGACACACCGGTAGACCATCTCAAGAGGGAAGGTGCACTTTAGATGATTGACCAATGGAGAAACTTCTTTTATGTCAGCACATTAGTCGACCACCACACAGACTCTCACTAGCCTCTAGAAGATCAGGCAAGAGCGTCCACACAGTCTAAATAGACCAAATATATGAAAAGGATCCAATAGTTTGACTCGATAGAACCTAACTGACGAAACCTAAGTGGGATTCAAGACGGGCACAAATTTTGAGGTATTCTAATCTGGTTGGGCACAATATTCAAGATAAGAATTAATTTCAAGGGAATTATACCTGGTTGGTTGCGGCATCCGAGAAGCATACATGGCAGTCTAACATGGCATATAATTCAAGGTACATGTGGAACATAATTTGCGATACATGTGGCATTGGATGTGGAAGGGTTCGTGATGTGGTGGTGATGTGAAGTTCGAGGACTACATTGCAATTGGAGGGGATGCATTATTTTTTGTGGAAAAACCAAAGTTTTATGACTATCCGAAGGTAATCAACAAACTAAGGGCTTGAAATACCTTTTATTTACCACCAGAGCACCCTCATGGGCGATGTGGGATAATTCCCATATTTTATCCCCATCAAATGGCAGAGTGTGGGATAAAGAGCACATCATGCGCTCCCATCCCATCGACGCTTGTAGCTGGTGTGGTCCAGCGCCTGTCGCTAGGCGTTGTGTAGCTCTCGACGGGTTCAAACCCCCATGACTACATTTTGTTGCAACAAACAAAAGGGGGGCCGCTACAAGGTAATGGTTTTCGATTTTTTTTTAATGTGTTTTTTTTAACATTTAAAAGTATTTTTTTATATTTGTCTTAATAATATAAAATATGATTTATGTTTTTAAAAGTCAATTTTTTTTATAAATTGATTTTTCACTCAAACATTAATTTGTTTTTATTATTAAATTAAATTATATGATTATATGTTTTTAGTTTAAATTTTGCATATTAAATTTAATAAGAAGGGGGGACCTATTTTTGCAAACAAGCAAAGTGAGATTTTGTTTTCTCCCAAAAAGGGGATATAATACATATAAGAGCATCATTTTTTTTTGCAACATTAGGAGACCTAAATTTTTCTCAAACCTTGTTAATTTAGCATACAATAAAGATTCAAAATTGAATTCTTTTTTGCCAAATTGTAACACAAGGAGACACAAAAGTTTTGCAAAATTCAACGACAAAATGTGCATTTGTTTTCTCCAAGGAGGATATAATACATAGAAATTGCACATTCTATTTTTTGCAAAATTGAGAAAAAATTGAAGACCTTGGGTCCATTAAAACCAAGTCTTTTGTCAACTAGTTCTGGAAGCCTTTCAAACGCGGGTCGTGTGTCGACTTGACTTGAAAGGAGTGTTATTTTGTTAATTTTGCAAAACAAATGGGGGAAGAAAAAAATTGTATTTCTTTTGCAAAATTGTAACAAAGTGAGGAGCACTTAAATCAAACTTGTTAAATTTTTAAAACAAAAAGAAAAGGCAATTGTTTTATGCCACATTCTTTGCAAATTTGAAAAACAAGAGGAGACATAATATATCAAATATTTGCACAACACAAATCCAAATTTTGTTGCAAACGTTAGTGATAAAAGGTGCATTTTCAATATTACTAGACACCTTTATTACAAAATTGGCAAATTAGGTGCATTTTTGGTTGCATACGACACCTATGTGATAAGAATTTTGTGGGCATTCTTTTTTATTATTGCATTATTTTTTGCAATTATAAGTCATAAAATCAAGAACTCTCAAAACCCCAAAATTTCACAATAATTTGTGTAAATAATTGCCCATGTTTAAAGCCAATTATTCTTGATATTCTCTCCTAAATTAAGACCCCTAATTCACTCTTATTTATTTGGATTAATTTACTCAAACTGATTATTCCTCTTGAAGAGGATTTTTAGGTAGGTGCCATTAAATATCTTTATGAGTGAATTATCTTTTGGTACTCTTCTAGGGTATATCAAAAGAAAGAACAAGTTTTTGTAAAATAAGGAACCTTGAAAGTAGCAATATTTTGCACTAAGGGGGGATAATTCCTTTCTTCCTTCAAACACATATTTTGACAAGAGGGAGATAAAACTTGTAAAGGCAATCAGAAAAGTAGAAGTCATCACAAATTATACCTTTTATTTTAGGCTTCATAATAGCAACCATGCTTGAAGTACTTGCAATAAGGAAGGATTATTTGGTGAATTTTTTTGATAAAATTGCCTAGGAAGCAAAGTTTTGCACAAATTGTAAAAAGGACAACCATGACACCATTCAGTGTTGGTTTCCAAAAAAGCAAAACTCAAATGTAAAAGGCACATCATAGAAGCCATGTTTCTAGTGAAGTTTTTGATTTTGATTCTAGTTTTGAAAGAGCACACAAAGTGCTCATGGCTAAGACACTATTGTAAAGGGGAAAACTAATTTGTCACCCTAAGAAAGCACCATTTCCAAAACCTCTTTTTTAGGATTCATAAATAGCATAAGTTTTTGTTTGAAGTACTAGCAATAAAGGGGTGATTGTACCTATTTTTAGGCTTCATAAATAGAAAACTATCTTTGTTTGAAGTACTTATAACAAACGAGGGAATTTTCTAGTGTAAAATTTTCCTAGGAGGTAATATTTATAAAAGCCTTAACAAGCTTCTTAAGTTGCACATCTTTTGCAATTAAGGGGGGATAAACATTTATTTTCTTACTTCACACAAATTTTTATGAAAGGGGAAGAAGACTTATAAAGGTGTATTTTTGGCAGTGACCGACACCTTAGTCACACTTCTTTCAGAAATTTCATTACAACATGTTTTGCAACAAGGGGGGAAACTTATAAGGGTGCATTTTTGACAGTGACTGAAACCTTAGCTACCTTATAAAAAATTTTGAAAAATCATATTGTTACTGAATGAACCTCGTATGAAGTGATCTACTCTACTACACCTAGTGGTTGCAGCGACTGGTTACCCATGTAATTTGGTTGGATGACAAGATTACAATCAATATATTTTTTGGTGTGAAGACAAAGTGAGGAATGACCCACTTTTTGCTTAGAACAGCTAGAGCACTGTGATAGAACAAGAACCAGTAGTTCAACATATTTTTCACTATATTAGGATAGTTATATACATTACCCAAATAATGTAATAAGGGGGGATGTTAGAGTAATATTCCATAATTTGGGATATTTACCCTTTTTCTACACTAGGTAGAATTTATTTTACTACATGGTAAAAAGTAGCTTGTTACTTTTTACCACTAGTATTTACTTTTACTAGTTACCTAGGTTAGTTCTTTGGTTTATCGATATTTGTTTGGTCGACTGATATTATGGATGGCAAGTTAGTGGTTAGTCTACGTAGTCAATTTAATTACGTTAGTAGGTTAGGATATTATTATTGTTGCACTATATATAATCCTACCTATGAATAATAATGTGAATGTTTTGCCTCTCATATTTCAAAGAGGAGATATATTTTTTTTATTTGTGGAAAACATCCCAAAAGGGATGCCACTTTCGTGTAAGACCCAATGAGGCAGGGGTATCCATTCCACCAAAAACACCCAAGACTCATACCTGACCTACCACCTTTGACATACTCAAAGAGCAAACAAAAACACAAAACCAATTTAAAAATAAGTAAATAACAACAAAAATAATAAAATAAAATAAAAAACATGCTCCTTGAGTGTGTCAAAAACAAAAGCACAACCAAACACACACAATAAGATAAAAGAAACCACAACACAAACCACATAGAAAAACACAAGAACCACATAACAAAACACAAACAAGACAAAAACAACATAACACTACAAAGACATAACCCAAAAAAAAACATGAAAAATAAACACAACCAAAAACTAAAAAATTAAAAAATAAAATAAAAATAAAAATAAAATAAAAATAAAAATAAAAAACAACCAACAACAGAAAATTAAAAAAAAAACAAAAAACATAGAAAACACTCACACATAAAAACACAAAATAACACAAACAAAAAGAAACCCAAGAATAAGAACGAAAAAACACAAGAACAATAACAAAAAACATAAAAAAAAAACAAAACAACAAAAAAACAAGAACAACAAAAAATAACACAAAGAACACAAAACAAAAAACAAACAAAAAAACCCATCCACCTTAAAAAACTAAACGGAAAAACTAAAAAGAAAAAAGAAATAAAAAATGAACAAAACAATGACCTATCTAGACCAAAAGATTGTTAAGGCAAGAATCAAAAGAGGAAAAAAAATAAAGAATAGAATGAGGTAGGGAACTAAAAAAAACTAAATGAACCAAAGAGAAGCAAAAAAAAAAAACAAGAAGAAACTAGGTACCTTCAGAACTGGATCCATCCCAAGAAATGATAGAAAGAAGAGCTTCCCTAATTTGAGAAGCCCACCATATAGGAGGGTGGCCATAACAAGTAAGATCACCTTTGTCCAAAGCCCAGTTAGCTAAAGCATCAACACTTCTGTTTTCATCTCTGACCACATGATTGTAATCAACTTTCAAAAATTCCATCTAGTTTAACTGAATCTTCTCAATAATTCTTTTTATTCTCCAATCCACTTTATGATTCTTAGAAGGATTCTTCAAGATATTAATCATAAGTTGAGATTCAGACTCAACTAACACCTTTTCCCATCCAAACTTAAAAGAGAAGATATTGTTGAGTGACATAATTATCTCTACCTTTTTGTAACCATCTAGAATTATACATTTGTGGCTATGGTGTAAGAAATAAATTTAAATCCTTTACCATGTGAGCATAAATTAATTTATTTTGACTCCCACTATCAAAAATGAAATTTAATGGCTTACCCATGACCTACATTTGTGAGTAAAATAAGCATTCCTCCTCTTGTAACTCCTCTAGTTTAGAATGTGTAGTATAGATGGTTACATTTGGTTTAGATTTTATGATTCATTTCCCTCTATTCTAAGCTTATGGTTGTGGAGGTGGTGGTGTAGTGGATGCAGAGGGTTACAACTTAGCAAACAATGACTAAATTACTCAACACTATACCCTTGAATTTTGATTCCTATTTTGATAGCTACACCATTTTTAACTCTTGGCCTTTGAGGGATTCTTTTATTGGGAGTCTTTTTGTGCTTCCAACTCTGATTTTAGGGCCAAACCCATTTATTTTTTTTCTTTTTTTAGATTCACTATTGCCTTTATTTGGTTGGTACCAAGTGTTCTAGTTTTTGTTATTTGCTCCTCTTCTATTTTTGCTTTTGTACTTTTGTTTCAATTTAACAAGCTTATAAGCCTCTCCCAATATTTCGAATTCAAATATGTCCATGTCCTCTCAAATATACTATTGCAACCAACTACATTACTTGAGGATTTGATACCTTTTAGTATCTTCAATACCTAGTTTTGCTTCCATATGATGGAAATAATTAGTATAATCTTGAATAAATTGGTATTTACTTTGACATAATTGTTTCCATTTAATGTATTGATATTCATAGGATCTTATAGGATAATATTCTTCCTTGATGACATCCATAAAATTATCCCATACGAATGCTACTTCATCTTCATTGTATTCTATAATATTGTTAAAATATGCTTGCCACCAATTTTGAATATGTAGTAAAGCTTTCAAGAGTGCAAACGTAAATTTCTCATTGATGGTGAACTTATTTATAGAGGTATATTTAATCCAGCCAATTTTCTAGGGCATTAACATCAACTTTTCCTATAAAATTAAGAGTACTAATATTCACTTACATCTTAAAAGGTGTGGGAGCACTAAATGGTTCTAGGGTAGTGATATTTTTTGATAAGAAGGTTGCAAATTTTACAATATGGAGTTGTTAAATAATTTAAGAAAATTTATCCATCTTCTCATTCATTTATTTCATGATGCTTCATTTAACTTATCCTTGAAATGATTTATTGACTCAATGATATCCATTTTGCTTCTCACTTGAGATCATTTGGAATGACAAGGGAGGTAATAATATGGATCTCACATCTTATACCCAAACTTTAGATATCTAAATGTTGTGTTTATGGATATACACTCAAAATACAGACTACTCTGATACCATTGATATAAAATTTAGAATCTAGACCCATTCAAAAATCAAAATTTTAAGTTAAGGAAGATCATGACATACTGTAATTAAAACAACAATAAAGTATAACAAATTAGAACACAAATATATAAGAAAAATAATAGAATGAATTTATTGCTCAAAAATTAGAGTACAATGCAATCAATATTTGAGAGAAATATGTAAGACTATAAAATTGCATCTATTACTCAGTTTTTAAAATTAGGGGTGAATTTATATTAAAAAAGAATTGGTGTGTTGGAAATCCACTGTATTGAATATGGAAGGTCACCCATATAAAAATGTGGTGGTTCACCTTCTATGTGTTAGAATGGTAGGGTACTTAGGAATAGATATTTGGGGATATATTATTATATTGTATAAGGGTTGGCATGGGCCACACATAACCTAAGGTTGATTGTATTATAATATTATATTATATTATAATATAATATAATATTATATTATAATATAATATTATATTAGTAGTAGGTTCTCCAAAGTAGAATAAGAATATGGATATATAAATAAGAGATATTTGTCATTGTAATCATCATGCGGATTAATCTTATGTAATCATCTATGCCCACAAAGTAGCTTATGGGACTTTACCCTCCTTGAGTGGCTCTCTCATCTTGACATATCTTGTGGAGTGATTCCTTCCTTAAGGATTATTATTGGTGTTTCCCTACCTTAAGGGTATTATCTATCTCTCTCTCATTTGTGGATGAATGATTTGATATTTTTGCATATTGGTGAATTATTTTTGTCAATAATATTAAATTTCTATGATAGGTGGTATCATAGCAATGATTTTGGCAAAGTGAGGATTTTTTATGTGAAATTACAGAATTAGGGTATTTTTTTTTTTAAATATCTCATCTTTCAGGAGGCGTGTCTCTGCAAATGTTTATCTGATTTAGGTGATTCTTGGATCAGATTGGGCAAAATTTGAAGAGCTTTAAAATGAGTGGTCATATGATGGAATCTTAGCAGTATTAAGGGAGATACAACCTTTTGAAGTTAGTCATCTGGAACAAGGATAGTAGCAAATTTTGTAGATTTTTTGGAAAAGCATCTCATCATTTAGAAGATATATATCTATAAAAGTTTATTTGATTTAGATGATTCTTGGATTAGTTGGTTCAGAATTTGAAGAGATTTAAAATGAGTGATCATATAAAGAAATATGAGCAGTATTGAGGGAGATATGACCTTTTGAAGTTAGCCATCTAGAACAAGGGCAATGATGAATTTTTAGTTCATGATTTTTTTGAAAGATGAAATTTGTTAGTTCGGGTAAGCAAATCAATTGCAATTTATTTTTTTTGGAATAAAAATTATATATTTAATTGTTTATGTGGAATTTTAGCTTCAAATTAGTGGGAAGATATATATTTCTATGAAACCCTAATTCATAAAACCCTAGTTTGCATTATTGGGGTGTGAACTTATGGAGCTACAAGATTTTTTTGGGAAGGATGATATTGATGCTAGAGAATGGTGGAAATTTTTTAAATATCTCTATTGTAATAATTATTTCTAGAATGCCATTTTTAATATGAGTCTTAAAGGGGAAGCTTGGTCTTGGTTGAAAAATTTTGTAATGAAAGGAATAATGAATACACTTGGGATGAAATAGAGCATGCATTCTTGAGTAAATGGGACCCATATTATATAGATAGCCTAATGGATGTCATAAAATATCTTGAAAATAAACTACAAGGAATTCAAAATGAACGAAAAGAAATAAAAGGAGAATGAGAAGTTTTCAAGAAACAAAATAAAGACTGAAAAATAAATAAAATTACTAAAGAAGGAGAAAGAGAAAAATGTTAAAGAAGATAGTGAGAAGAATTAAGCCACATATTTGGATTTTCAAAAGAAAGCAAAGGATAAAAAGGGTTTAAATTCATCTAAAAGTTCTATTTTATAGGTTCATGCAAGCATTCAAAAGGAACAAGTTATTATTTCCACTGATCCTAGTAGCATATATAATTTTATTAATATTGCTTTGGCTAAGATTTTGCAGGTTCAAGCAACAAAAATTAAGGACATACAATTGGAGGGTGAGAATTTTTAGATTTTTGAAGATTTAAAGATCACCATGGATAAATATGTTTTACATTCAAATTTTAATGCTATGGATATGGATGATGAGGATATTGTTCTTGGTTATCCTCGGTTATATTATTTTTGGTACTTTAACATTAATGTGCAAAAGAAGTTTATGAAGTTATGGTATAGGAAAAAGAAGATACCTTTGCAAGATATTTCTCATCTTAAGGAGAAAGGATCCAAGGAAAAACAAGAAGTGGTTGTAGAGAAACAAATTGAAGAACAAAGAGAAGAACCTGAAATAGAATCCAAGAAGGAAGCAACAACAATAGAGTCTATGGAAGAAGTAGTAGCACCAAAGTCCATGGAAATAATAGTAGCAGAGTCCAAGGAAACTTTGATAGAAGAGCACAAGGACACACCAAACAAAGAGAACATGAAAGAAAAATGTGTAGAAGAATTTAAAACAATGGAGCCAAATGTTGAGGAGTCAAAGAAGGTAGAATATCAAGTTAAGGTTACACCATATCGCCATCCACATCACCATGAGTGGCAACATTATTGGAGGTATGGCTCAAGGTAGAAATATTATGGTTCTACATGGAATCATAAGGGTACCAACTATGGTAGTGTTTTGCAAAGAAAGCATAGTGATCCTAATTTTCTTAGTAGTTCATCAGAATCAAGGAACAAGTGGACCCATAATTCAAGATATCAAAATATAGTAGCACAAGCGTGGAGCCAACGAAGCAGATTTGGATACTCAAGTAACAAAATGGCATACCAACATCAATGTGTTTCACTTGGATGGATGGATGATCAATATTGGTAGCAGTTGCTAACATTGCTTAAAAAATCATATTATCTTGTTTCTTCACATGTTTCGAGGATGAAACATTTGTGAGGGTGGCATGGTAGGGTACCTAGGAATATATATTTGGGAATATATTATTATATTGTATAAGGGTTGGCATGGGCCACACATAACCCAAGGTTGATTATATTATAATATTATATTATGTTATATTAATAGTAGGCTCCCCAAAGTAGAATAAGAATATGGATATATAAAGAAGAGATATTTTTATCATTGTAATCATCATGGTGAAGAATATTATGTAATCGTATTTTCCCATGAAGTGGCTTATGGGACTTTGCCCTCCTTAAGTGGCTTCTCATATTGGGAGATCTTGTGGAGTGATTCCTTCTTTAAGAAGTATTATTGGTGTTTTCCTATCTTAAGTATATTATCTATCTCTCTCTCATTTGTGGATTTTTATTATGGATAATTACTTGTGGATGAATGATTTGATATTTCTGCATATTGGTGAATGATTTATGTTAATGATAATAAAGATCCACAACATAGAAGGTCATCCATTTGGAAATATGGTGAATCACCTTCCATAAGTTACAAAGTTTATATTAAATAAAAATTACATACATATGGATTATAATTTTTTGTTTTTTCTTATATTGAATTGTAAACATAGTTAGAGATGCATTTTAGCTATAAAAATCTAAAAATAGAAAATTAATATTTTTTGTAAATATTTTGTTTTGAATTTCTTAGGGCCTCTAGAACATTTTCATGTAACTAGTTTAGGTAGGCATGGATTTCCCATAGAAATTTATAACTCTTCTTCTAATATTTCCAATGATTTTTGAATAAATCAAAATGGAGTCCTAAGTACAAAACTATGCCCCTAACAATGTGATTAGGATAAAAATAATAATAATAATAATTTTTTTTTTTTGGAAAAAAACATGTTGTAAAAAGGTTATATACTTGGATGAACATTTCAATTCATACCTATTTATATGATATCAATTTTATAGCATCAAAAATTGATAAAATTCAAATAGACATTCTTTGGAAAAATGCATGGAAAATTTTAGGTTTCCTTTTTGTAAGTGGAATAAGGTGTGCAAAGGAGAGAATATTTTTTTTTGGTAAGTAAATTTCTTCATTAATTATCGAGTTTTACAGGTTGACCCAAAACATTTTACAAAATTCAGCCCTCAACTGAAGCTACGGATCCTAGTTATCCTGAGGATCTTTTGTCCTCTACAACTACTAATCTTCCTAGCAGTCCTAGCTGGGCAGGAGACGTAAACATAGACCAAAAACAATACATGACCAACCAAGATGGGCAACCCACACTGATCAACATTACAAAAGAAAAATGAGACCTTAGCCCTAAGAGGATTACTTCCTTTGAACAAACGTCAACCAAAAATGATACCCCCTAGGACCCGAGGATCCTCATGCCTCATCTTTGAAATCTTCCTCAAGCTCCTCTTCCTTTTCATCCTCTTATTCCTCGTCATCATACTTGGACTTAAATTTTGGCATGTATCCTTCGTTGAAGATCACCTAAGTCTGAGTGTCATAGTGCTCCTGCATTTGGTGGATGATGGCAGTGTAAGATTTTAGAATGAACCTTTTGAGAACCATGATTGTAGGTACCTCATCGTCTAGGTCGCTAGCACTAGTTTCCAAATTGCCTTAGATTTGTTTGTTCTTGAGTCTCAATGAGGATCTCGTTGGGGGTTCCTCAATCCTTATTTTTTTCTTGGTTGTTCCCCCTCTTGTTATGGGATACCCCACTCTCTTCTTTGTTGAAGATATAGATGAAGGTTTTCTGGTGCCTGGGCTAGCTCTTGCCCTTGAGCTTTCTGCCTGATGATCAGGCGGTACCTCCTCAATGACTTGAGGTTTGGTATTAGGTGTCATGGCCAACACCCAATTATAGATTACTTTGAACAATCATTGGTGCATCAACATGGCAGACCCTCTCTTGCTACGATAGGCATTGATGGTGTAGTTCATCAAGTTCATCAAAAAATGAGGAATACTTATCGAGTTGACATCCCAAAAGAAGTTTAAAAATGCATAGTGAAAGCTCATCAAGGTCTTATTGGTATCCTCAACCGTGATAAATTCCATCACGTTTTTCATGACTCCATTCCACGGGGTGGGAAAATCCATTCTGGTGAGCCCATTCTTGGCTTCCTTGAAAATTTTTGGGTTGTCACAAAAAACCTTCAATTCCACATCCCAGTGATGTTTCTGGCGGTGGATGGAGTGAAATTTCACCATATGAATAGTTACCATAGCCAACATGTTCACATCAATGATGAACTCTCTTCCTCGTATCTCCACTTTGTCATCCTCCCAAGTGTCCATCATCGCTTGGGTGATATCTTCCTCTGCCCCTGAGAATAGGTCAAAAAAAATTGTCACTCAGTGAGGATGGCCTAAGCCATGGGTTCCATGATGACCATGCTCAACTCAACGTAAGTCATATTTCTGCTCGTAGTATTTTTCCTTATGATTCAGTCAGACTTTCTTAGGTTAACACACTGTTGAATTCCTATTTTGCTACTGCTGGGGAAGGAATAGGGTTTAAAGCCATGGTGGTAAGTTATGGGGTTTTCCTTAATTGGTGTGCCATATTCGGAGATCCATCCCCCCTTTGCCACCTCAAATTTGTACCAGTTGTCCTTGGGTTCCAACGTGTGATTCTGGCTACCTTTGATTGATTGCATATAAACATTGTCCTTAGGGAGATTACCATGCATTGGAAAGGACCAACCATAATCCTCCACCTATGTCTTCTACTTCCATGCGTGATCTATTAGCCTTATCCACCTCCCAACTACCTTTGTGTCATTATGATTTGGATCCTCACTAATTATCGTTATCACCATTTTTAATGTGCCCTCATCGACCTTTGTACTTTGCATGGACCTGGTCCAACCAACGTCCTCCATTGGGCTTTGTGCTAGGTGGCCCTATTAGTCAACATCGTCCATTTTCTCGTAGTACACCTCTCATTGCAATGAGTCTTTGTCTTCTTGAGATGCTTGCCAAAATTTGAAATTGCCACCATTGGAGTCTACACGGAAATGACCCACGCCTTGTCGCCATAGATGTGGCCAATAATGTTAAAAAAATTAGCATTGAGTCCCCAGAGGAGGTTGGTGGTGTGGGTCAGGATGTTTACCTTTCTGCACCTCAGAATCCTACCCTTGCAAATTCCCCCATCAATCCTTTCCAAGGTATTTGAGAATGTTGACCTAGGAATCAACTTCGTCTGATTGGGATTTTTTTGTAACACAACCTCATGATGCACATGGGCCACATGGATATTGGCCACTTTTCTACCACCACACCTAGAGCATAGGTTTTCTATCATTGCAAAGGGTGAGATCAATTTCATGAGGCACATCACGTTTCCATGTAGTCAATCTACTGGCTTCGACCCCTGCATTTTCCAATTTGTTTGCTGATCTGTTGGCCTTGTAGAAGATGTGGCGAGCCCTCTTTCCTTGTCTGGCCTTGAAAAGGGTCCTTGCATCATGGATGATGTATTCAATACTCGAGGATGGTTTTTTGCCATTAGTTAAAAGGTTTATAATTATTTTTGAGTCTCCTTCCACCATCAGGTTGCTTTGGATCTCTCGAGCCAGTATTAGGCCCCTCTACAACGCTCTAGCCTCAGCCTCATTATTAGTTTTGGATCCTAATGGTTTAGCAAAGTGTTACTCTCATAATGACATAGAGAGGGGGGGTGAATCAGTGTGGCTCTTTAAAACTTAAAAACTTCAACTCTTAAAGCCAAAACAATGAAAGCTTAAAGCCACATAAAGCAAATATAATAAGAGAGCATCACACACAACACAAGATGTACTGAGGTTCACTAGTTTTGGCTACTCAAAAATAGACTGTTTGGACTCCCATCCAAATCTAGCCTTTGAAAAGCAACAAATTTACAATCAATTTACCAGCACCAAATGGAAGGATCAGCAACCCCTGATTTACCAAAGACCAACTGGAAGGAGCACCAACCCCTGACTTATCTGCACCAATAGAAAGGAGCACCAACCCCTAATTTACCAGCACCAACTTGAAGGAGCACCAACCCTTGATTCCAAGCACCAACTTGGACTTCAATTCTAAAATTTGAATATTGACATATAAATGCCTTCACTTTTACAAGACCCTGATCGGTCTATTGCTCACTCAACATTGCCCATAGTTCACACAACACATACCTATGGCTCTGCTTACTACACTTTGGCGGCCCTCTTACAGACCTCTTGCTGCACTTCTTACTGCACTCTTACGGCTCTCACGGCTTTGCTTAACGCTCTCTTATAGCATTCTTATAGCCAACTTCTTGCAGCACTTTCACTCTAGTTTGAGCAGCGCTTTTGCTCTCTTTCAACCGCACATTTAATTCTCCACATAGACCTCCTTTTATAACAATCCTTTCGCTTTGAAACTCTAGTTATAACTCCTTTTATTTCTCATATGCCACTTGTCAATTGTAACTATTTCTTTCATATTCTCATCTACCACTTGTCAATAACTCCTTTTGTATATATAGGGTGGGCATTACGTTACATGCAATGAATTGACACATATACCTTTACCATGACTGTTCGTATTCTCCTTAGTGACTGTTTGCTTTCTTTTCTATGCATGCATGCGTTTTCACTGTCACTACACCTGTAACTGATGTACTAACTTCAGTTAACTCTTCTTATTTTATCTGCATGAATTTCTTCTACAACTACACTTGTACCTGTCGTATAACTCCAGTTAAGCCTTCTTATTTTAGCTGCATGTTTTTCTTTTACAACTGCACCTGTAACTGTCGTATGACTCCAGTTAACTATCACATATCTTATTTCAGCTGGGTTCTCTTCTTTGCTCATGCCAAAGTGACCTATCACAAAATCGTGACACTTTTGCCTCTTTGTCCTCTTCTCGGCTTTGCACTCGCAAAAACATAACATGTTGCGATATCGTGACACTTTCGCCTCCGTACTCTTCTTCTTTAATTTTTTCACGATATCGTGACACTTTTGCCTCTTTGTCCTCTTCTCGGCTTTGCACCCGTGAAAACACATGTCATGATATCGTGACACTTTTGCCTCCATACTCTTCTTCTTTACTTTTGTCACGATATCCTAAAACTTTTGCCTTCTTACTTTCTATCTCCTCCTTAAGTCACGAAAATGTGACATGTCGCGATATTGCGACACTTTCTCTCCTTTGCTCTTTCTCTTGCCTTCGGTTCATGAAAACCCGACATGTTGCTATATCACGACACTTTTTCTCCTAGACTCTCTCTCCTGCCTTCGGGTCGTGAAAACCTGACATGTCATGATATCGTGACACTTTTTCTCCTAGACTCTCTCTCTTTCCTTCGGGTTGTGAAAACCTGACATGTTGCGATATCGGGACACTTTTTCTCTCGGACTCTCTCTCCTCCAACATGTCACGAAATCGTGACACTTTTTCTTTTGGACTCTCTCTCCTGCAACATGTCGTGATATCGTGACACTTTTTCTTTTAGACTCTATCTCCTGCAACATGTCACGAAATCGTGACACTTTTTCGTCCATACAAATTCCTTGTAATATGTCACAAAATCACGACACTTTTTCGTCCGTACAACCTTCCTTGCAATATGTCACAAAATTGCGACACTTTTTTGTCCGTACAACCTTCCTTGCAATATGTCATGAAATCGTGACACCTTTTTCTCTCTCCTCTTTCTCTTCGCTTTGGACCGCAAAAATGAAACATGTCGCGAAATTGTGACACCTTTTTCTCTCTCCTCTTTTCTTCGCTTTGGACCGCGAAAATGAAACATGTCACGAAATAATGACACCTTTTTCTCTCTCCTATTTTCTTCGCTTTGGACCATGAAAATGAAACATGTCATGAAATCGTGACACCTTTTTCTCTCTCCTCTTTCTCTTCCAACATGTCATGAAATCATGACAGTTTTTCTTGCTTGTGCCTTCTCCCCGAACATGTCATGAAATCGTGATAGTTTGCTTGCTTGCGCTTTCTCTCTAAACATGTCATGAAATCATGACAATTTTGCTAGCTTGCGTGTTCTCTCTGAACATGTCATGATATCACGACAATTTTTCTTTTTGGCTCTTCTTCTCCAAACATGTCACGATATCGCGACAATTTTGCTTTCTTGCTCTTTCTCTCCAAACATGTCACGATATCACAATAGTTTTGCTTTCTTGCTCTTTCTCTCCAAACATGTCATGATATCATGATAGTTTTCCTTTATTTCTCAACATGTCGCGATATCGCAACAGTTTTTCTTTCTTGCCAACATGTCGCGATATCGTGATAGTTTTCTTTCTTCTCAACATGTCGCGATATCGCGACAGTTTTCTACCTTGTGATTTTCTTTTGATTTTTCTCAAATGGGCCACTTCTATCTTTTGGAAAATCATTGTACATACTCTGAAGAACTTCTTAACTCCTGTATACTTCATCAACTGATCTCTGAAGAACCTCTTAACTCTTGTCCACATCATCAACTGGAACCTCTTAACTCCTGTCCACTTCATCAACTGATCTATCTGACTGTGTTGACAACAATGACAATACTTTTGCTGCACCTTGCTCAATAATCTCCCCCTTTGGAATTGTTGGAAACACTCATGAAATCTCCTATAATTATTCTACCCCTTTGACAATAATACCAAAGGGCTGCTGCAGACTCCCCCTTAGTCCATGCACAACATTCTCAGGCACAAATTATTACAGTTAGCAAAAATTAAAAACATGAGCAAAAAGATAACCAAATATATAAATGCTCCCCCTGAAAATGTGCTCTTGATAGCTAGTCAATTCTTGGGAAGCATGACCACTCCCAATTTATTGCAAAGGTATCCGATACTGACTGGTAGACCTCTCTCCAATTGTTATATTATATAAGACTCTGTCTCTCTGCTACACTAACTGGTGGACCTCTTTCCACTTGAAGAATACTCACTCAGATCTATCTTCAACTGTGTTGGTTGCTGGATCTCTATCCATTAAGACTTTGTTCTCTGTACTCTATCAATAGGCTCACACAGAACCAGCTTAACAAGCTCACATAGAACTTGTCCAAATTAGCTCACAAGTCCTCACTAGAACCTGTCCAATTCAGCTCACAAGTCTTCACTAGAACCTTTGTTTGAGGAAGAAGAGAATAGTTCTTCAACCTGTTACCAAAACCACCCTCAACTTTGCCACCAAGTTAGGGTTAGATCATAAAAGTAACCACAAAAATATTTATTCCATAAAACACCTTATGACTCCAATCCTTAGAAGTCAACTACCAAAAAAATATAAAGCATACAAACAATATATCCTTTTACACCTTATTTCTCCAAATTAATTAAACCATGCTCAAGGAATAATAGCTTCTAAGCAAATATCACTCAAAAATCAAGCCAAAAATCTCAAACACACACTATCTGCTATTGTAATCGCCATCACTAGAGAGATTTCACAATAATAAAAAAAACCGGCTCTGTCAAGCCAACGTCTCATGCTCTTGCTTATTACCTCCACAAACAACTACATGAACTGAAACACATTTTGACAACTATACGACAACTCCCCCTGACTACTTGCATTTCATCCATAGATAACCAAACAACATAGGAGCATTAAAATAAAATTTTAACATTGCTCCCCCTGAGGATGTGCTGCCTGGAGCTGCTTAGTGCAATAGCGGAGTAATCTCCTTTAGTCCAAGGAGACACAATTTCCTCTCTTCTTTCTTTGTCCAATATTTCTTGAACTTAGGCTAAAGGTTTTCAACTGCATCCCTATTTTGAACCTTTTCGTGAACTTGAACATTTCTCTTGGGTGGTTGTCTCTTGTACATCCTTGATGGATGATTATTTTCCTTTCTTTGATGCATATGATTTCTTCCCTGTCTGTGTTGCATTCTTTGCTTCTGATGAAATCTACTTTGATGCATATGATTTCTTCCCTGTCTGTGTTGCATTCTTTGCATCTGATGAAATCTATTGTCTTGCCATATATTAGATACAAAATTTCTTGGACAAGACCTTGCTATGTGCCCATGACCATTACATTTAAAACATTGCACATGGTGTTCAACAGATGTATTTCTACCAACATAACTCTTTGATCTATTATTCAATCCACAATACATTGCCTTGTGACCATAATGGTTGCATCTAAAACAATAGCCATTAAAAGCATTATTATGAATAAAGTGAGAGTGATAGAACCTCTTGTGTTGTGGTTGCTTTGTTTTAGATCTCCTTTGAGATTTTATTCATTTTGAAGTTTCAGCTTCAAAATGTTCTTGCTTTGATCCTTTAGTAATGGAATTCTTCTTCTCTGTAGATTTAGAAGATGAAGGTTGTTCAGCTTCATATCCAAGACCAAGCTTACATATGAGGCTTCGTTGATGACTTATCATTTTATCTAGCAACTCTGTGCTCTTCTCAAATTTGAGATTTGTATTGGCCTCTTCTAGTTGTTTCTTCAATAAATCAATCTCCTCTTCTTGTTTGCAACAAACAATCTCTTTATCATCCAGGTGTGACTTCAAGGCTTCTTCTATTTTCTTGGCTTTATGAATTTGTAAGAAGAGATCTTCAATCTTATCCCCATATTCTTCCAACTTCTTGGATAGTATTTTGTTCTGTTTCTTTTCTATATTCAAATCTTCAAGTGCAATGATCAACTCACCTTCTAGATATACTTCACCCTCAAGGTTTTCATCACATACTTCAAAATTCACTTCTTCTATCTTTTCTAGTTCAATATTATCTTTCACAAGAACTGAAAGTGATTGAGATGCCTTATTTGAGTAGGATCTATTCTTATTACACATTGCATACTAATCTAAGATCAACCCTAGCTAATTTAGCCTGATAAGGGAAACTGGCTCTGATACCAATTGTTACTCTCACAATGACACTAAGAGGGGGGTGAATCAGTGTGGCTCTTTAAAACTTAAAAACTTCAACTCTTAAAGCCAAAAAAATGAAAGCTTAAAACCACATAAAGCAAATATAACAAGAGAGCATCACACACAACACAAGATGTACCGAGGTTCACCAATTTTGGCTACTCAAAAATAAACTGTTTGGACTCCCATCCAAATCCAGCCTTTGCAAAGCAACAACTTTACAATCAATTTACCAGCACCAACTAGAAGGATCAGCAACCCCTAATTTACTAGCACCAACTGGAAAGAGCACCAACCCCTGATTTATCTACACCAACAGAAAGGAGCATCAACCCCTGATTTACCAGCACCAACTGGAAGGAGCACCAACCCCTGATTCCAAGCACCAAATTGGACTTCAATTTTGAAATTTGAATATTGACATATAAATGCCTTCACTTTTACAAGACCCTAACTGGTCTATTGCTCACTCAACATTGCCCATAGTTCACACAACACATACCTATGGCTCTGCTTACTGCACTTTGGTGGCCCTCTTATAGCCCTCTTGCTGTGCTTGTTACTGCACTCTTACGACTCTCACGGCTCTGCTTAACACTCTCTTATAGCATTCTTCCAGACCACTTCTTGCAGCACTTTCACTCTAATTTGAGCAGCACTTTCCCTCTCTTTTCAACCGTACATTTAATTCTCCACATAGACCTCCTTTTATCACAATCCTTTCACTTTGAAACTCCAGTTATAACTCCTTTTATTTCTCATATGCCACTTGTCAATTGTAACTGTTTCTTTCATATTCTCATCTGCCACTTGTCAATAACTCCTTTTGTATATATAGGGTGGGCATTACATTACATGCAATGAATTGACACATATACCTTTACCATGACTGTTCGTATTCTCCTTGGTGACTATTCGCTTTCTTTTTTGTGCATGCATGCGTTTTCACTGTCATTGCACCTGTAACTGACGTACTGACTTCAGTTAACTCTTCTTATTTTATCTGCATGAATTTCTTCTACAACTGCACCTATAACTACCATATAACTGCAGTTAAGCCTTCTTATTTTAGCTGCATGTTTTTCTTTTACAACTGCACCTATAACTGTCATATGACTCCAATTAACTATGACATATCTTATTTCAGCTGGGTTCTCTTCTTTGCTCACGCTAAAGTGACCTGTCACGAAATCGTGACACTTCTGCCTCTTTGTCCTCTTCTCGGCTTTACACCCGTGAAAACATAGCATGTCATGATATCATGACACTTTCACCTCTGTACTTTTCTTATTTACTTTTGTCACGATATCACGACACTTCTGCCTCTTTGTCCTCTTCTCAGCTTTGCACCCATGAAAACACAACATGTCACGATATCACGACACTTTCGCCTCCGTACTCTTCTTCTTTACTTTTGTCACGATATCATGACACTTCTACCTTCTTACTTTCTCTCTCCTCCTTAAGTCACAAAAATGTGACATGTCGTGATATCATGACAATTTCTCTCCTTTGCTCTTTCTCTTGCCTTCGGTTCACAAAAACCTGACATGTTGCGATATCGTGACACTTTTTCTCCTAGACTCTCTCTCCTGCCTTCGGGTCGTGAAAACCTGACATGTCACGATATAGTGACACTTTTTATCCTGGACTCTCTCTCCTGCCTTCGGGTCATGAAAACCCGACATGTCGTGATATCGTGATACTTTTTCTCTCGGACTCTCTCTCCTACAACATGTCACGAAATCGCAACACTTTTTCTTTCGGACTCTCTCGCCTGCAACATGTCACGAAATCGTGACTTTTTCTTTTGGACTCTCTCTCCTGCAACATGTCATGAAATCGTGACACTTTTTCGTCCGTACAACCTTCCTTGCAATATGTCACAAAATCGTGACACTTTTTCATCCGTACAACCTTCCTTGCAATATGTCGCGAAATCGCGACACTTTTTCATCCGTACAACCTTCCTTGCAATATGTCATGAAATCATGACACTATTTTGTCCGTACAACCTTCCTTGCAATTTGTTGTGAAATCGTGACACCTTTTTCTCTCTCCTCTTTTCTTCACTTTGGACCACGAAAATGAAACATGTCACGAAATTGCGACACCTTTTTCTCTCTCCTCTTTTCTTCGCTTTGGACCACGAAAATGAAACATGTCATGAAATCGTGACACCTTTTTCTCTCTCCTCTTTTCTTCGCTTTGGACCGCAAAAATGAAACATGTCACAAAATCGTGACACATTTTTCTCTCTCCTCTTTCTCTTCGCTTTGGACCATGAAAATGAAACATGTCGCAAAATCATGACATCTTTTTCTCTCTCCTCTTTCTCTTCCAACATGTCACGAAATCACGACAGTTTTTCTTGCTTGCGCCTTCTCCCCGAACATGTCATGAAATCGTGATAGTTTGCTTGCTTGCGCTTTCTCTCTGAACATGTCGTAAAATCGTGACAATTTTGCTAGCTTGTGCTTTCTCTCCGAACATGTCGTGATATCATGACATTTTTGCTTTCTGGCTCTTCTTCTCCAAACATGTCTCGATATCACGACAGTTTTGCTTTCTTGCTCTTTCTCTCCAAACATGTCGCGATATCATGACAGTTTTGCTTTCTTGCTCTTTCTCTCCAAACATGTCACGATATCGCGATAGTTTTCCTTTATTGCTCAACATGTCGCAATATTGCAACAGTTTTTCTTTCTTTCCAACATGTCGCGATATCACGATAGTTTTGCTTTCTTGCTCTCTCTCCAAACATGTCGCGATATCATGATAGTTTTGCTTTCTTGCTCTTTCTCTCCAAACATGTCGCGATATCGTGACAGTTTTCCTTTATTGCTCAACATGTCACGATATCGCGACAGTTTTTCTTTCTTCCCAACATGTCGCGATATCGCGACAGTTTTCTTTCTTCTCAACATGTCACGATATCACGATAGTTTTTTGCCTTGTGATTTTCTTTTGATTTTTCTCAAATGGGCCACTTCTATCTTTTGGAAAATCACTATACATACTCTGAAGAACTTCTTAACTCTTGTATACTTCATCAACTGATCTCTGAAGAACCTCTTAACTCCTATCCACATCATCAACTGGAACCTCTTAACTCTTGTCCACTTCATCAACTGATCTGTCTGACTGTGTTGACAAAAATGACAATACTTTTGATGCACCTTGCTCAACACAAAGACCAAAATCATGTTTCCTTGATGATATTTTATTACTCCTCTAGCACCTACCTATCTCGGGTTATCCTTCACCGCACCATAAAAATTAAGATTGGACCAGCCTATAGGGGGAGGCTCCCAAATGATTCCAGCTCTAGGGTTAGGTTTTGGTATCGAGGAATTATCCTCCAATGGGATGCCTAGGGATAGGGCTAATTGTTTTTGTGAAGTAAGGGTTTCTCTATCATCTAAAGGAAATATGCTGGTATTTTCTTTTGCAAAAGTGAGGATTTGGTTGAGGATGGTTTGAGAATTATGCTTAGACTCATTAAAGGCTTTATGGTTCCTCTCTAACCAAATTTTCCATAGGAAGTGGTGTCAACTTATCCTCCAAAGGAACCTCAATTTTGGATTAACAAAGGGGAAGGGCCATTGTTGGAAGACTTTAGGGATTGAGGTCGGTTTAGCCCAAGAGATTCTAAATGCTTGGAAAAGCCCATCTAGGATCGAGGTGGTCACTAGGTATTCTAAAAAAAGGTGTTGAACAGATTTTCATCCTGCCCTGCACATGAAGCACCGGTTAGCAATAATAATTCATTTAGTTAGAATTTGCTCAATGGTAAGGATCCTTTATTGAATAACCAGCCATGAGAATAAAGATATTTTGGGGATGAGGCCCTTTATCCAGACCAGTTGAGGTTGAAACTAGTTTTCTTCATGATTGAGAAGTAAGTTGTAGACAGTTTTAACTGAAAATTCTCCACTTTCTTTTTCTACCCACACTATATGGTCTTCAGTATTTCCTGTGGGTATGATTTGTTGATGTAGAATATTCTGAAGCTCTTCGCACTCGGATGACAATCCCTAGACCCTGATAGTCTACCATTGTGGGAATTTCTTGTCTTGCCTTAGGTAATCTACCACTTGATGCCCTATGGATCATTCTGTATGATATTTGAGCCTATCCAAGTGATGGTTGCTTTAAATAGCCTCAGATATGTCCCACCTATCTTCCCAAAAGTTGATTTTGTGGCCATTACCTAATATCCATATGATCCCATTCCTTGCCAACTCTCTGCTAGTGAGGATTACTTTCCAGAAGGCGGATCCTCTGCTTAATAAATTTTCATTAAGGAAGTTTGTTCCCTAGAGGTATTTCCTCTTGACTATGGTTGTCCACTCATTTTCAATATTAGATGGCAGTCGCCAAGCTTGTTTAGCTAGAAGCACCGTATTTAGGAGAGATAATTTTCTTATATTTAATCCTCCATTAGTTCTGGGTTTGCAAACTTTGCTCCAACCAACTAAGTGGATCCTTTTTTTCTCTTCCATCCCAGACCAAAGGATTTTTTTTTGGAATTATTCAATTTTTTGATACACTTTGCTTGGGACTTTGAACATGGATAAAAAGTAAATAAGAATGCTCTGCAGGGAAACCATGGTTAGTGTCGCTTTCCATACCTAGGATAGGAGATGGTCTTTCCATCCTGCAAACTTTTTTTGGATCCTCTCTAGAACATTATTCCACATTTATCCTTCTGGGGTTCCTAAGAATAAGGGCATGTCTAGATAGGAGGTTGGGAGGGATGCAGTGTGACATTCCTAGATCCTGGTAATGCTGGTTTGTCTAGGAACATGGGTATTGAGGAAATAGAGCTTACTTTTGTTGAAATTCACCTTCTAGCCAGCAGCTCCTTCATACATCTTAAGGATGTGTTTGATCCTTTTAGCCTCCACCACTGAAGCCTGGGTTAGAAACAACGTGTCATCCAAAAATTGTTGGTGAGTGATGGGATTGGTAGAGGAGGTCGCCTAAATACCTGAAATAATTCTTGTAGCTGAGGTGGCTCTGATTTTCCTACCTAAAGCGTCAGCCACAATTATGAAAAGCATAGGGCTAATAGGGTCTCCTTGCCTTAATCCTCTTTTCCTTTGAAATTATCCTATCGTTGACCCATTCACCAAGACCTATAACCAAGGCTTCATAATGCATCCTCTGATTAGTCTAACCCATTGAGGATGAAATCCAAATTTTAATACTATTGCATCTAGGAACTCCTAATTAATCCTATCGAAGGCTTGGTTCATGTCTAATTTTGGAGCCATGGTTGCTTTCTTTGTCTGAGTTGCAGTATGGAGGGCCTCATGGACCGAAATAACACCTTCTAAAATTGATCTTCCTTGAACCAAACTCCCCTGAATTTGGTCAATAATACCTGGTAAAATTACATTTAACCTGTTGGCTAACACCTTGGTGAGTATTTTTTAGGATATGTTACACAAACTGACCGACCTGAAATCAACCATTATCCTTGGGTTTGGGAATTTCAAAATCAACACTATAAATGTGGAATTGAATCCCCAAGGAATATGTGTTGAGGTTTGAAATTCCCTAATGGTAGCTATGGCATCTGCACCCAAAATATCCCAGTAAGCCTAAAAGAAGCGAGGTGGAAACCCATACGATCTAGGTGCCTTATCTAGTTCTATACTGAATAAGGCTTCTTTGACTTCCTCATCAGTGAAAGCCGCTATGATAAAATCATTTGTGGACTCATCAATGAGTTGAGGTATGAATTAGAGAAGATAATATTTTACCTCAACTTGATAGATAGTTTCTTCACCGAACAGGGTGTTGAATTAAGCAACCACCTCTTCTTTTATTTCCTGGATGTTCTGAGTTGAGGATCTGTCCGCCTTAATAAGATTGCTGATTTTTTTATTGCTCCTGTTTCTTAGGGTGGAAACATGAAAAAAAATTGAGTTTGAGTCTCCCTCCTTTAACCACAGAGCTCTAGATTTTTGTCTCCAATAGATTTCCTCACAAGAAAGGATATTGTGAAACTCACTGAGGGTGTCTCTCTCTTCTAATCTTGTTGCCTCATCATAGCTACCATTCTAGATTCTGCTTTCAATCATTTGTAGTTTCTCTCCAACTGCTTTCTTATTTTCAAAAATATTGCCAAATACTTTTTTGTTATAGATTCTAAGTTTATATTTAACCATCCTTATATTTTGATCTAATTTGAATGAGGAACTTCCTTGACAAGGTTGCAGCCACCATTCTTTGATTTGTTCCCTCAGGTCATCATGTTTAACCCACATTGATTGGAACCGAAATGGTTTTTTGAAAGGGTTGGATTGAATGACCTCAAACAAAAGATGGCTATGGTCTGAAGCACTTTTGGGAAGAGCTTGAAGTATAGAATCACCAAACATTGTGATGGCTTCCTTATATAGAAAATATTTGTCCAATATTTCTTGAATCAGCTAGCTCCCTAGTCTTCCATTGTTCCAGGTAAATTTGGCTCCTTTTAGTTTGACATACATCAATTTTTTTATGTTTATGAAGTTATTAAATTTGTCCATGCTTTCTAATAGAATTCAAGATCCTCTATTTTTGTCATACAGGTATAAGGGGGTGTTAAAGTCGCCAGCAATAACCCAAGGAATGTTGTTGAAGACTTGATTTAAGTGGCCTAGATGTTCCCATAACTCTGATCATCCCTGGATAGAAGTTTGGGCATACACATTTGACATAGTCCAAGATTTGTTTTGATCAATATCATAGAATAGGACACTGAGCACTCTATCATCAGCCTGTAGCATAGTACCTACTAATTTTTTTAGATCCCATAAGATCATGATTCTACTAGACACTCCCATTACCTATTGAAAAGCAACTTCCCCTTGTTTCCAAATATTTTTAGCTATGGATGTTGATTGTATTTTGTCTATTTTTTTCTTGAAGAAAAATTATTGTAGGACTAAATTCTTTCCTTATTGATTTCACTACCCTTTGCTTCGGTAGGCCATTTAGGCCTCTCACATTCCATGAGAGAACCTTCATTTAGATGGTTTGTTATTTTTTCCTCTCCCCTTTCCTTGGACCAAAAGGGGTTTGTTTGTATTGCTATCATCCTGACTTGGAATAGCTTGTTGTAGAAGTGTTTTTTGTTTGCCATTAGCAATTTCATTATTGATCCTGAGTCTATAATGTTTTGCAGTGGTCATTTGCCCTCTTTTTTTTTGCTTCCATAATCGATAGGAGACTTGGTTGTACTTTTGGTTTTTTTTGGACTAAAGTGAGGAGGCATGGGTTCCCTATTCTCATTATGAAAGGTTTCATCATCATTTTCAATATCCTCTTTACTTTGTCTGAGCTCCTAAAATTTAATATCCTTGGTCTAAGGATTTCGTGTTGAGCATTCTATAAGGTTGGGGCTTCCTTGATAGGGGAAAAGTTGTTACAGAACTGGACTAGAAGCTCTTTTGATACCCAATGATTCAAGAACCTCAAATATTGACTCCATTCCTTCTAGATTTTGGCTTAAGTGCCCCAGGTCCTGTTTCTTCCTGTGAGAGGATGTTTTGGGATTTTTTGGAGCAATCATTCATGGGTCAGATTTGGCAGGGGATTCTAGGGTTTCAGGAGACTCTATTTGAGGATTTTACTTATCACCCATTTTTTTTTGCCATCAATATTAGCTAAGAATTCAAATTTATTAAATGTAGGATCCTTTTTACATACCTGAAGCTCCTTGACCTCCTCACACCATTGTTTTCCTTTCTCCTAAAATTGGGGTTGGCCTACATTGCCCCGATTGTCCTGGTTGGGCATGACTGGCCTGTATCCTGCAAAGGTTTTTTGAGATCCTTGGTTTGTAGGGATGCCTCTCCCATTTGTCTTGCTAGTTTGGGGTTTGTTCATGGCTTCCTTGTTGGTTGATGAAACTGGGCATTGGTTCCTGAGATGACCCTGAGTTTTACATTCGTTGTAAAAATTTGGCTTGTTCTGGTACTCCATCAGTTGCACCCTTAGATAGTCTCCATAGTCTATCTCCACCTAGGTTGTAAGTTTAGAGTCTAGGTTTGCGTTCACGTAGATTCTGGCATGTCATTCTCATCTTTACCTTGATCAGGTGATCTATGGCCACCAACTCTCCTATGGTTTTGGCTATGCCATTAAGCAATACTCATTGAAGAACTGTGCTGGTAGCTTTGGTAGAAAGACCCAAATAGGTGCTATATTGATGTTTTGCTTGTCATGATCGAAGTCGTCCCCCATTGTATGAGGAACAAGATACTTTTTTCTAAAAACCAAGGTCCTCCCGTTAGTATTCGATCTGCATCGACTTTGTTATTGAATGTTAACATGAAAAATCCCCTCGATAAAGCCACAATCTCTAGATTTCCTATAGTTTTCCATTTTGTCAAAGCTCAAGGACATATGGTTTCAATATCTGGTCTCCTGCCCAGGAACTTGCCAACTAAGGAGAATGATTCCATAGAAAAAAATATTTCCATGGTTTCAATCGAGGTCCTTATCCTATTATTGTTTGGTATTAGAGGAGGTAAGTCGCCAGTCCCCTCCTTCATTTTACCTCTTAGCATTTCCAAGAAGGACAAGCCCTTCCTAGGGTTCGCCATCCCCTACTAGGGCCCTTTTTTCAAGAATTTGTCAGGAGGGTCGATCCCTCTTGATTTTTTGAACTATGCGGATAGGGGATCCTGACCCCCCTGTCTCCTTCCTTCTATAGCAGATCCTACATCTAGATCCTTGCCATCCACCAGTTCGAGGTTCCTGCCGACCGCCATTGCTCCTCCTTCTGCTCCTCCATAACTCTCCTTTCGCTCCTCCATATTCTATCCAGTAATCCAAATAAAACTAGAGGAGTAGACTTTCAAAGTTATAGGCTTATGAATTTATCCTTAGGATAAAAACTTGGGTGAAAATTTTCTAGAGATCAAGGAAATAATTGGGCAAAAATATTACTTCAAAATTATATAGGTTCTCTTAATGCAAAGAAATTATTTAGGAAAAGATCCCTATCCAAAGGATCATTGACATGGAACTATATATCAAAATTTTTATCATTTATTAAGAAATATATTATATGGTTAGTCAATGAGGGAAATTACACAAAGTTATGGTTTGATGCTTATATGAAGCCTTATCCTATTATATCTTATTCAAAATGTAAATCATTGCTCGAGAATGCCTAGCTTATAAAGGTTCAAAGATAAAATATTATATTAATGTGGGCAACAAATCTATATCATGTATTTCTATTAATAATCTGGTTGGGGAGATAAAATCAAATAAATTTTGGATGAAATTTAAAAGATACTTCAAGAGAGTTTTATTTGTCAAAGTTTATGTGGAAGGATGTGTTGGTTTTTAATCTATCAAAATATGGTGGATACTTAATCAATTTGTGATATAATAATTTAGAGAAAATAATTTTTCTACTCCTAAATATTATCCTTGTAAGAATATTTGGTCATTAGAGGATGTCTCTAAGGCCTTAACATTCCTTAGGGTAGCAATTCAAGGTAATATTCTTATAGGGGAAATTCTACAAAGAAGAGGATGCCATGAACCTTTTAGATGTGCCTTATGTGAGAAGGATTTAGAAATATCAGATCATTTAATTCTTCACTATCCCTATGCTCACACCATTTGGGGTTACCTTTTCTTAAATATGAAAATATATTGGGAAGCTTTATCAACATTGAAAGAGTTGATGAAATATTGAATTAATTATTTAAAAGCTAAATTATTATATATTCTATGGAGGTTTTTTCTTACCATTTATTTTTGGAGTTTATGCTTGAAAGGAACAATAGAATTTTTAAAAATAAATCTCAAAATCATATTCAAGTTTGGAATAGTATTATTTCCAATCTTGTAGAATGTTTATAAATATGGTGTTTATCATCCAAAGTATCAATTGGAGAAAAAAGAGATGCAATAATTTGGTTATAGAATTTTAACATACATGGAAGAGTAAATAATGATAATAGCATTAAAACAAAGAGTCGAATTTGATCTAGGATAAAAAGAAAATATACAAATATTAGGTCTATAAAAAATAATTTTGATTTTACTTCTTCAAAAATAATTTGGGAAAATCCAATGGAGTTGGTGTTCTTTGAAATAATGAACGCAAAATTCTCCTCACTTAGAATCATATGGAACTTCAGTTAACAACTATGTAAATGCTAGGGAACTTCCTAGAGGAATCAAAATTACAATTGAAAAGGATGGAAATATATTTTAATTGAGGGGGATTCATAAATTATCATTAATGTTATCAATAAAAATGGATGTGGGGATTGAATAAAATATTATTATTATTAATGTTCATCATATATTATTGGAGGCAATCTCTTGGAAATATGAGTATATATAGATAAAGAATTTGGGTAGCAAATAATTTATTCAATCATGGTGTTGATATTCATCTTGGTGAAATTTTGTTTTTAGAAGACACCTAGTCAAATGAAATTTTATCTCATAATAAAAATCATGTCAAGGATCTCATTGTGGAAACATAGCACTTTGAGAAATATGAATAATATACCTTATTAAAAAATAAGTAAAAAAAATTGTGATAAAAAGGTATGCTAGATATGGTTTTAATGACCTAACAACAAATGTAATATTTTGGTATTTTGGTGGGAGTGTCCCCTAGCAAAATCCTAATATGGTATATCAATCTTGCACTTGCATTACCAAAAATACCTTAAATGGAAATTATTTTTCCTATACATATGAGGAAAAATTAACAATCCAACGACCATGACCAATAACCTAGCATCTAGAAGGTGAATTTTAAAAAATATATGCTTTTAGATATTATTGCCATCGATCATTATTTATTAGGATATTGTTTGCCTTGTATATTTTGATATTGCATATATATTGATATTACATTTACATGTATTTTATTCCTCAACATTCCTCTCCACCATAGAAGGATTAGAATACAATGTTTTTACAATAGGAGGATAATGACTCAAACGTGGAAGAATCTTGGTATGTTGAGGAGCCAACAAATTGATCACACAATCATGCTCTAGAAAAACCTATAAATTAGGTACCATATTGATGATTTCTAGTATGCCAAGAGGTGCTTGGTCTGAAATACATTGCTTTGTCAAAATTCAATTACCAACCTAGGAAGGAGGAGGAAGCTAGCAAGGACCAATGGTCTGTGATTGATGTTGTTGTTGCTTTTTCATAATAGGAACCCACTTGAATGAAGAAGGTTGCACGGAATGTGGTTGCTCAATTCCTAAAGGAATCATAGCAGGAGGATCAGGAGGTGTCAGTGATGGAGTGATAGTCTCTATGCAAGGAGGTGAAGTTGTTATTATTATGTCCTGGTAATGTGACCTTCTAAATATGATATAAATCTTTTATGGTGAGTAGAATAAAGCAAAAGTGTGGTGATTTTGATGCAGCAGATAAGAAATATGTTATTCTCATGATGCAAAGCATAGGTATTATTATAAGCATCATATTGGGTCTTCCTATTATATTGATAAGGTTTTCCAAGTAGCAAGTTGCAATAGTCCATGGGAGTCACATTACAAGTGACCTTGTCCACAAACTTGGTACCAAAATCAAGAGATATAGTGCATGTGTCAGTGATTTGTGAGGTGGAACTTCCATAATAGAGTGTAGGTATGAGGATGTGATTCTATGGATAGATGTAATTAGTCAATGATAGATCTCATGATTAATTTCTTCTACAATCTATTGATGATTATGCAATCTATAGAATATTTTTGAGTAAGGTGAATGTATATGATGAATATATTGTCATGAACACTTGTAGGTGAAGAGTTATGAATTAGGATGACTTTTTTAATGTTTCACTTGAGTTCATAATACTCCCTATCTTCTCCTATAACCTCAATGAGAACATTTTATGGTGGTTCCTCATCATGAGGTTTTACAATAAGATTTGTTTCTTTCTAAAACATACATATTCTTCATTTCCTCTCCTATTACAATAAGTACAAACATTTTTATTATAAAATTAAGGAAAATTATTTTAAGAATAAGAAGAGGAATAAGGAGGATAAGAAAGAGAAAAATAAGTATATATCTTCATCTTTGGAACTTGTCACTACTAATTGGATGGCTTAGAAACTCCTAGTGAAGGTGCCTATTGTGGTCCCTTCAACTGTGCAACTAGTTTCTCCTCCGCTAGTTGGGCTTGATTGAAGGTTACATATAATGTTGCATAATAAGTATATTGTAACTCTCTAAAAACAAATCTTGAATCCTACTCTTGAACTTCATGATGAGGGTTGGTGCTAGATCAAGAACATGAAGGAGGATGCATAACCTGTTAAATTGATAGATGTAGTCTTGTACAAATATTTGGTTACCTTGGCATAGCTAAAGCCATTTGGTAGGTAAATCATCATAATAATTGGATGGGTATAATATGGCCTTTAAAGTAGCAACTAATTCATATCAAGTGGTGATAATATTTTGAGCATTTTGTCGTTTAGAAATTAGGATTTTAGCAACTTCAAAAATCTTCAATTTTGTAAGGGGTGTTTTTTTCTCTTTGGATATTTTACTAAAGGAGAACCATTTTTACATGTCTTAGATCCAAATTTTTAAGAATTTGAAATCCATAGAGCCATCATAGACCTTTACTTCACATTTGACCTTAGGATGACTATTTATTTTGACATCTAGTTGGACATGAATGCTATTGAATTTGTCCACAAAATCACTAGCTATGTTAGCTATCACCACTACCTATTATGCCAATTCCACAATAATGGCTTTTCTAGTCCTAGCCAAGGGGAATAATTTATAGTATTTGTAAATGAGAAGCTTTTTTACAAATTACCAATTGAATATTTTATCTTTGTATTTTAGGAGTGTCGGGTACTATAAAAAATGCACTCCCTTTTATAAAAGAAACTTTGAGACACAATTAGGTATAAAAATAGTCACAAAACTAAAAAATAACACTCCTAATAGACCATATTAAAAAATAGCTATCCATAGAGTATAAAGAAGGCTATTGTAGACACCAAAATCTAGCCACTTGTTGCCCGTCCAGGTCTTCCCACAATTTTTACTCATTAATTTATATATATTTAGGCATATTTGTTAGATATATGTCCAATATTAATATTTTTATATTTTATATATATTTATATAATATATATATATATATATATATATATATATATATGTAAATAAATCCTAGCCATCCATCCACACCAATCCATGCCACACATCCAAAATTAATATCCACCCTCCGATGTGTTTTAATCTAAGCTACACAATTTGTGTCGCTAAAACCCTAACATACCATAGGGTGGATTATTAATAGGAGCCATTTTGATAGCTCAATCCCTAAGTTTCCTAAGTAGTTCACTATTGAATCTGAGTAATCTCCCCAAATCCCTAATTTCCCAAGTTCTCTCGGAGTATCCAAGCATTCCCGTCATCCACCCTCGCTTGCCATATCCTTCACCACCCACTTCGCTCATCCAGATTCACTTCTATAGATATTTATCTCATCTCTCAAACACCTATGTGTATTTCCTATCACTATTGAGCAACTTCGAGTGCTTCCTTCAATCATCGAGCACCTCTAGGTGCTTCCTCACTATCCCAAAGCACCCATGGGTATTTTTTGCTATCTTTGAGTGCCTACGGGTATTTAAAACCAGAGTTATGTATCCCTACTAATCCTCGGGTGTCTCTAGGGCATCGTCATACCACTTTCCTACAACAGTAACAACAGATCAAAGAATAACAAGTGAACAAGGTAAATCTAGCATTGATTTATTTTATTTCATGTGTTTTCATATTTTTCTCACTTTCTTTATATTGCATAGGTAGGTTTTGTATTAATTTATGAGGGTATCACACTATGGAGCCCTCATAGTTTCTACTAAATTTTTTGAAAGTACTACACCTACATTGTGCAACTGCTTAAGCTAGAGTGGTCCGACAAATGGATATTTGAATCCCACTCACCTGTAAATCATTGCAATCACCAAGGATATAGAATAGACCACTAGATATGAAATTCACTTGGCTATTTTCATCATCCAATATCCTATTGTTTGAAAACAAAATCACTTTTGGTACCTCATTATTGATTGAAACTATGCCAAGACCAATTTGCTCAACAACTATCATTGATGGCCTTGTTAGTGGGGCTTGAAACATGAACAACATCATAAGTTTTAATCATCTCCTTTGCAATTACACCAGTCTCTGAGGATATAGGTTGGGTAAAGTGATTGAGCAACCGTTTAGGGATTTTATGTAGGAATTATTGCAATCATGAGTGACCCCAAGGATAGACTATTTTTTTTTTATTTTAGCATTTGCATACTTGCATTTCAATGACATTGGAAGGCACATTATTCAAAAACATGGAATCACCCCAAACCTGGGGCAACCACATTTGATTTTTACTTTCCCACAATGGGATTACGTGATCATGGCATCTACACTTGAAAAACATCACCTTCAATCATTGGCAAAGAATGGAATCATCTTATATCATTCATATCATCCTTTTACATCATTCATACCGACCATCCATACAATAATTTGCACTCATTTATTTTCAATTGGCTCATGAAATTCATCCACAAACTCATTTGTCAATTGAGGGGGTAAGCTATGTAATCAAAATTATTTTATCTCCAAGCTCATGTCCACATCTCAACAAATCTGCTTCACTGCCAAGCCAAAATAGGTGTCTTGTATTTTTGTAGTGCATTGTGTTTCACACAACGCAGTATAAAAAGGGGCATCTATAGACACAAAAATATATCCACTTGTCATTCATCCAGGTCTTCTCACCATTTTTACCCATTTATTTATATATATTTAGGCATATTTATTAAATATATGTTTAATATTAATATTTTAATATTATATTTTATATATATTTAATATATATATGTAAATAAATCCTAGCCATCCATCCACACCAATCCATGCCACACACCCAAAATTAATATCCACCATCCGATGTGTTGTAATCTGAGATACACAATTTGTGTCACTAAAAACCCAACATACCCTAGCATGGATTATTAATAGGAGCCATTTCAATGGCTCAGCCCCTAAGTTTCCTAAGTAGTTCACTATTGAATCTGAGTAATTTTATTGAGTACCAAATTTTCCAAGTTAGCTCAAAGTATCCAAGCACTCTCGTCATCCATCCTCACTCACCATAGCCTCTACATCCATCACCACACACTTTGTTTAGCCAAATATGATTTTATATATCTTTATATTAGTTCCCGAACACCTTTGGGTATTCCCTATCATTGCTAAGAACCTTTAAGTATTTCCTTCCATCGTCGAGTGCCTCTAGGCACTTCTCACCATACCCAAGCACCCACATGTATTTTATGCTACTGTTGAGTGCCCAAAAGCATTTTAAACAAGAGTTCTATAACCCTACTAACACTCGAGTATCGCTAGGGCATCACCACACCACTTTCCTATAATAGTTACAATAGATCGAAGAACAACAAGTGAAAAAGGTAAATCCAATATTGATTTATTTTATTTCATGTATTTTTAGATTCTACTCACTTTCTTTATATTGCATAGCTAGGGTTTGTATTAATTTTTGAGGGTCTCACACTATGGAGCCCTCATAGTTACTACTTATTTTTTTGTTGTATTTTTGTGTGTAGATCTAGACGTACTACACCTAAATTATGTAGTTGCTTAAGCTGGAGTGGTCCAGCCAATGGATATCTGAAGCCCACTCACCTATAAATTATTGCAACTGCCAAGGAGATAGAATAGACCACTAGATATGATGTTCACTTGGTCATTTTCATCATCTAAAATTCTATTGTTTGAAAAAAAATCACTTTTGGTACCTCATATTTAGAGTGCAACTATGCCAAGACCAATTTTCTCAACAGTTGTCATTGATGGCCTTGGTCGTGGGGCTTGAAACATGGAAAAAATCATAAATTTTAATCATATCCTTTGCAAATACACCAGTATTCGAGGATATAGACTGGGTAAAGTGATTGAGCAACAATTTAAGAATTTTGTTTAGGAATTTCTGCAATCATGAGTGGCCCCGAGGATAGACTATTTTTCTTTTCTTTTTGCATTTGCATACTTGTACTTCAATGACATCGAAAGGCAAATTTTTCAACATCGAATCACCCCAAAACTAAGGTAACCACATTTGATTTTGAATTTTCCAAAATAGGATACATCTTACATGATCATGATATCTACACTTGAAAAATATCCCCTTCAATCATTGGGGCAAAAATTGAATCATCTTACATCATTCATATCATCTTTTAAATCATTCACATCGTCCATCCATACAATCATTTGCACTCATTTATTTTCAATTGGATCGTGAGATTCATCCACAAAATCATTCACCAATTGAGGGGGTAAGCTACGCAATCAAAATTATTTTATATTCAAGCTCATGTCCACATCTCAACAAAGTTGCTTCACCACCAAGCCAAAATAGGTGTCTCGTATTTTTACACTACATTGTGTTTCACACAATGCAGTACAAAAAGTGGCATATGTAGACACTAAAATATTGCCACTCGTCATCCATCTAGGTCTTCCCACTATTTTTACCCATTTATTTATATATATTTAGGCATATTTGTTAAATATTAATATTTTAATATTATATTACATATATATTTAATATATATGTATGTAAAAAATTCCCATCCATCCAATTTGACTTAATCCTAGCCATCCATCCACACCAATCCATGTCACACACCCATAATTAATATTCATCCTTCGATATGCTCTAATCCGAGCTACACAATGTGTGTCACTAAAACCCTAACATACCCTAGGGTGTATTATTAATATGAGCCATTTTGATGGCTCAACCCCTAAGTTTCCTAAGCAGTTCACTATTGAATCTAAGTAATTTACATGAGTCTCTAATTTCCCAAGTTTTCTTGGGATATCCAAGCATTCTTGCCATCTATCCTTGCTTTCCATAGCCTCTGCATCCGTCTCCACCCACTTCGCTCAGCCAGATCTACTTCTATAGATCTTTATATCAACTCCCGAATGCCTCTAGGTATTCCCTATCACCGTCAAGCACCTCCAAGCACTTCCTTATTTCATCGATAACCTCCGAGTACTTCCTTCTATCATCGAGCACCTCTAGGCACTTATCACCATCCCCAAGAACCCATGGGCAAGTTTTTACTACCACCGAGTTCCCACATAAATTTTAGACCAGATTTTTGCAACCCTACTAACCTTCGGGTTTCATTAGGTCATCGTCACATTATTTTCCTGGAATAGTTACAACAGATCGAAGAACAACAAGTGAAAAAGATGAATCTAGCATTGATTTATTTTATTTCATGCATTTTTATATTCTACTCACTTTCTTTATATTGCATAACTAGGCTTTGTATTAATTTTTGAGGGTCTCACACTATGGAGCCCTCATAGTTGTTATTGACTTGTTTGCTATATTTTTGTGTGTAGATCTAGAAGTACTACACCTACATTGTGCAGTTGTTTAAGTTGGAGATATTCAACCAATGGATATCTGAAGCCCACTCACCTATAAATCACTGCAATTATCAAGGAGATAGAATAGACCACTATATATGAGGTTCACTTAGTCACTCTCATCATCCAATATCCCATTATTCAAAAACAAAATCACTTTTGGTACCTCATATTTAGAGTGAAACTATGCTAAGACCAATTTTCTCAACAATTTTCATTTATGGTCTTGTTCGTGGGGATTGAAACACAAACAAAATCATAAATTTTAATCATATCCTTTGCAATTATACCAGTATTCAAGGATATAGCTGGGTAAAGTGATTGAGCAATCATTTAGGAATTCTCTTTAGGGATTGCTGCAATCATGAGTGGCCCTGAGGATAGACTATTTTTCTTTTCGTTTTGCATTTGCACACTTGCATTTCAATGATGCCTAAAGGCACATTCTTCAACAACATGGAATCACTCAAAATTTGGGGTAACCACATTTGATTTTGAATTTCTCACAACGAGATACATATTACATGATCATGGAATATAAAATTGGAAAACATCCTCTTCAATCACTAGGAAAAAAATGAAATCATCTTACATCATTCATATCATCCTTTTACATCATTCATATTGTTCATCCATACAATCATTTGCACTCATTTCTTTTCAATTGGCTCGTGAGATTCATTTACAAACTCATTCACAAATTGAGGGGGTAAGCTATGCAATCAAAATTCTTTTATCTCCAAGCTCATGTCCACATATCAATAAAGTTGCTTCACCACTAAGCCAAAATAGGTGTCTTGTATTTTTGCACTACATTGTGTTTCACACAATGTAATACAAAAAGGGGCATCTGTAGACACCAAAATATAGCCACTTGTCATCCATCCAGGTCTTCCCACCATTTTTACCCATTTATTTATATATATTTAGGCATATTTGTTAAATATATGTTTAATATTAATATTTTAATATAATATTATATATATAATATATATACATGTGTGTGTAAATAAATCCTAGCCATCTAATATCACTTAATCCTAGTCATCCATCCACACCAATCCATGCCACACAAATTAATATCCATTATCTAATGCATTTTAATCTGAGCCACACAATTTGTGTCACTAAAACCCTAACATACCCTAGGGTGGATTATTAATAGGAGCCATTTTAATGGCTCAAACCCTAAGTTTTCTAAGTAGTTCATTAATGAATCTGAGTACTTTTCTTGAGTCCCTGATTTCCCAAGTTCCCTTAGAGTATCCAAGCATTCTTGTCATCTGCCCTTGCTTGCCATAGCCTCCGCATCCATCACCACCCACTTCGCTCAACCATATATGCTTCTGTAGATCTTTATCTCAATTGTCAAATGCCTTTGGGTGTTCCCTATCATTGTTGAGCGCCTTCAAACGCTTCCTTTCATCATCAATCACCTCTAGGTGCTTCCCACCATCCCCAAGTGCCCATAGTCATTTTTTGCTATCGTCAAGTGCCCTACTAACCCTCAGGTTTTGCTATCATCACCGCACCAATTTTTTGCAATAGTTACAACAGATCAAAGAACAAAAAGTGAATAAGGTAAATCCAACATTGATTTTTTTTTATTTCATGTATTTTTAGATTTTGCTCACTTTATTTATATTGCATAGCTAGGGTTTGTATTAATTTTTAAGGGTCTCACACTATGGATCCCTCATAGTTGCTACTGACTTGTTTGCTATATTTTTATGTGCAAATCTGGAAGTACTACACCCACATTGTGCAGTTGCTTAAGTTGGACTGGCCTAGTATTGGATAGCATGAAACCAAATCACCTATGTTGGGATCAAAATAAGTTTGAAGACCACCAACACTGTTCATTAAGGTTTCAAAGAACCCTAGTATTGTAATATTTTGTATCAAAAGAAATTAGATTCTTTTTTGTAATATTGGATATTTGAAGCTCCTCCATATTGATAAAATTATCTCTTTTGTGCAGTATTATCTTTTGGTTTCATTATCTGTTATATTTGGTGTTTTGTTTTTGCATCTATAGCTATACTAAAAAAAGGATAGGTGCCCCAAAGTGTGAGAAATCCCTAATACTCCCAAAAATAAAAATATAAGTGCAAACTGCTTTATCCTTTAAATATAATAGAGAATATTCCCTTAGAAATATGTTTGGCAATATTTTAGTTGGAATATTCTCTATAATATGACTTGTTTTTAAAATATATGTGGACCTTTTACTTTTCCAATTCACATTTTGAACTACTAATGTAAACTAATACAAGCTCCTCGTGACCATTTTACATTGCATATGGGATTACTAGATCATGTTATTTAGACTTTAAACAACATGCCAAATGGCATACACTTGTAGAGGCAACAATGCATAAAGGGGTAAAAACATGTAAAACTACAAAATGGGATAAATATCAAGATTAGATGGTGCCAAGTGAAAAGAGTATCATCTTTTGAATTCTAGTTTTTGTGTTCTCCAAACAATGAGCTATAGGGGAAGCATTTCTAGAACTCATCATAGAAAAATAATAGAGCTAGAAGAAGTGGTATGATTTATGTTCCTCGAGGTCACAGCTTGTACTGTGATGGTTCCAGAAGGCGTATTGCATCTAGGGAAGAAAAGGTTGAGTTATACAGAGCCAACGTTGGTTGTAGGAAATGTTGCAAGCGAATGCGATGAGGAGATGTTGTGAATCTAAAAAAGTAAATTTATGTATGGCATTGAACATCCACCATGGTAAAAACTATGTTTGGTCCACTTCCTTGGTACAAGATGCTAATGGAAACACTATTTGAAGATGGTCAACATGTGAGAGAAGTTGTGGTTGGTTTTGTCTCAGTAGATATTTTCAAGCTGCATGACATTTAGGGTGAATGAGATGAGTTTGTGTTAGTTGCATGTGATCATCGAAGGAAATGGTGAACCTACAAATGATTATTTGAGGCTAGAAATGCCTTTAAATGTTATAATATTATCTATGTTTATTTCACCAATTCAAAGAATACCTACATGGGCATGTTCAAGATGAGAGACGTTCTTCACATGGTCTAGAATGATGTATCTGGATGCCAAGTAAAATTTTTGATATTGCATTACTCTCCTTAGAGCATTTTGATTCTCCTGAAGTTAATGGAATAGGAATTTATCCATTATAAAGTACCTTTATGATATTGGAACGAAGCAAAATTGATACAGACTTGTTGTTGGCAACTTACATGTGTACAACATCCATCCACACCATAGTTAAATTATGCTTTATGTCTATATTACCAACAAGCTCTGGTATGAGGTCTACGATGTAGAAGACATCACTACTATGATGGCAGGATTGTTGTTGTTCAACTAGGTGATGGAACAAGATATGAGGCGACAAAAATTAGAATAAAAACTTAAAGCTACAACACCTAATAGATAGATCCAAAGGCAACCAAATTCCTCTAATCAAGACCTTACTCTGATACCAAATATAATATGTATATCAAGCTTGCATTTGCATTACTAAAAATACCTTAATTAGGTATTGTTTTTCCTATTTATGTGGATATCAAATTAATAATCCAATGGCCATAACCAACAACCTAGCATCTAGAATATGGATTAGAATTTCTAGAAGGCAAATTTTGAAAAACATATGCTTGTTTAGCATATTGCCACTGACCATTATTTATTATGATATTATTTTCCTTGTATATTTTGATGTTGCATATATATTTGATATTACATTAATATATGTTTTATTCCTCATTAAAGCCACATGCAGGTATTTTATATTAGAAAAAATATATTTTATCATCCCATGTATTTTACTAGGGTGAATCCCTATCTCTTTATCCATTATTTATTCTTATCAAGAAAAGAGGGAGAGTTATCCTAAAGAAAAAATAAAAGGAAAAATCAAAGGCATTTAGGTTACAACAAATGGTCCCTTCAAATGTCAACTCTACCCACATGTAGTGAGATGTCATTTTTAGGATTGCCAATATGTGTAGCACCTAAATTTGAAAAAACTTAGAGAATTTTTCTTTTGAAGGGTGACAAATTTTTTAGGTTTTCTCAAAGTGGGATAGAGTTTGCAAAAGAAAGAATATTAGAGGAATAGGATTGCAAAATTTGTAAACTTATAACTTTGGCATTGGGGGAAAATATTGGTTTGATATTATTCAAAGATTAATAAAATATGGGGAAAATTGTTAATTCAAAATACATAAACTCTTTTGCTACAAAATTATTCAAAAAATGAAATCTACTTAGAGGCTCAACAACATGGAAATCCATATCACATAGTTTGAAATTGACAATGTGACATATTAGAAGGTCATGAATGGTGAATATTTTTTAGGTTTTCTATTTGATGCTTGGTTGAAGTAATATCCCCTTATATTTATCCAAAATGGTAACCTTGGCTTAGGCATGTTTAGCTTGTAAATTTTCAAAGGTCAAAAGCCATTTTAATGTGATCAAAACTCCAAATTGTAGATTCCTATTAGCAACCTAGTTGGAGAGAACATTAGACAAATAGAGAATGAGATACAAAATATGTGTCATTGGTTTTATTTACCTATTTTCAGGTAAAACCATAAGTTGGTTTAGAATCCATCAAAAGTTGGTAGACAAAGTCAATTTGGGATATAAGAATTTGGAGTAAGTAGGATTTCTTGCTTTTAGATATTTCCCTTGAAATAATTTTTGGTCACTCAAGGCCCTCCCGAAGGCCTCAAAATTCCTTTAGTTAGCATCCAAAATCAAAATTCTTACATGTGAGAGTATATGAAGAATAGTGTATTATCAAAGTATTCTGGTTTACTTTATGTTTATTTTTAAAGTGCCATGTCTATTCAAAAATTGAACAAATACAAAATATATTTTTATGGGCTGGTTCTAAGAGTAAAAATAAGTTTCATCTAGTAAGTTGAGAAAAAGTCTATATCCCTAAAATCCAGGGTGGTTTGGGGCTTAGAAGAATAAACAACATGAATACTACCCTACTAGCTAAGCAAGCTTGGAAAGTCTTCACCAATTGCATTATGGAGTGACTTTCAATAATCAACAAAAAATACATTCAAAATCATAGTTTTATGGATGAAACCATTCCTAAAGATGGCTCTTCCTTCTGGAAATCCATCATTCAAACTAGATGGCTTGTTCGCAAAGGAACCAAGTGGTAATTAGGTACAAGAAGCAGGATCAATTTTTGGATTGATAAATGGATATCAAATCAACCTCTTATAGAGAATAATGTTGTTTCTCTGTTACATCCCTCATTGGACAATCTTTTTGGTAGTAAGGTGGATGATTTCATTGATATATCTTCCAAATGCAAAATATGGAAAACAATCCACATTGCCAATTGTAATAATCAAATATTTGGAGCTATAAGGATTCTGTAAACGATGCTAAATGCTATTATTATACCTACTGGCAATGTCCATGACACTCCTTTTTGTAAAGATATTGATTCAGGGCTATTTAGTATGAAATATGCCCATAACCTGATCAGTGACTTTCAACCTATTAAAACACCCTTTCATATCGTGTGTGTCAAACACCTTATTCCAAATATTGCTCTTTTCAATTGGTTGGCCATTCAGAACAAAAATCTCACTATTGAAAACCTTCTCAAAAGAGGTATGATTATTCCTAATAGGTGTTATTTATGCTTGTGTGCTTGGAAATTTGTTTATCATCTCTTTGTTGAGTGCCATTTTTCCAAGAGTGCCATGGACCATTTAATGTCCACTTTCAACATTTTCTAGGTCCAACCCAATTGCTTAGACCAACTCTTTCTGTAGTGGCTTGCCCCCTTTTCTAATTTAAGATTAGCCTTTCTATGGAAAGTGTATCTCCATAATTTATTGTGGTAACTTTGGCTTGAGAGAAATAGAAGGGTATTTTCTTCTTCATCCTTTGATCCTATTTTAGTTTCTATAAGGGCTATCTATTTTGCTACTAAAAATTTCTAGTTGTGTCCCTGTTCCAAAACCCCTATTTCCAAGTTGGAAGTCTCTCTTTTTCATTCCCTCAAAATACCTTGTTGCACTGGAACAAAACCCATTGCTCCCCATCCTAGGACTAGTGCTCAATGAAATCCTCCCATGCTTGGATGGTTAAATCTCAAATTTGATGGTGCTGCTAAAGGAAACTCAAGAAATGCAGGAGTTGGTGGCATTGTCAGAGATCATAGAGAGTAAATTCTAGTGGCTTATGCTGAGAATTTGAAATTTTAGACTAATCACTTTGTTGAGGGGCGTGCTCTTTGGAGAGGGTTGGATATCCTAAAATATTACAGAGGTAAAATTCATGTTGAAGGTGATTCTATAAACATTATTAATGCTATCAAAAGTAACTGGTCTTTATCTTGGAATGTCAAAATTATTATACAAGAAGCAAAGAAAATTTTGTAAAATTTTAGTGATACTTTGGTTAGCCATGTTTTCTGTGAAGCCAAAAAAGTTACTGATATTTTGGATAACATAGGGGTCACTCAAAATACCCTGTTTATATGGTGTGACATATTCCCTCAACAAGTTCTTAATGCAGTTAATAATGATGTGGGGTAAATCAATTAACAGGTGGAGATGCTTCCATGCTTACCGTGATGGTTTTTGTTATTGCCAGACAACATGGTTTGGACAATGTATGTGACCATTAATTGTAGTATCATGCTCTGTGATTCTCCTAGCTTGATTGTTCATTTCAAGATAAATTGGTCATTATGTTTTGGAGTTTTTGTGTAAAAAATCAATGTTTTGTTCAAGTTTGAGTAGTTATGTGATGTTAATATTGGGTTTTTTGTGTCCTTCTATGTTCTGTTCTCTCGAGTTTTTTCTGGGAGTCATCTGGTCTTCTTTGTGAATAAGTGTCCATGCTCCTTTGTCTCTAAGGGTGTCAATTCCAAGGGCCTTCTAGTCATGTTTAGAATTTTTATTGGTCATACGAGTATTTTTTCAAAGTCCTTTTCAAGCCTGGTCGTAATCGAGCATTCAAATTTTTTTAGTCCCAATAATGATTACATTGCACTTAGATTCCTTCCCTCCCCTTTTGTCATTATGTCTTATTTTTTCAATTAGTGGTGGTGTGGTCTGTGCATCCCAGATTCTTGTTTCAATTTTATCAAGTTCCAATGTAGGTATCGTAAGTGTAGTTGGGTCTAATTGATTAGAGCTCCCTTGTCCTGTGTTGGGTCTAATTCTAGAATGCTCGTGGGTATTGTTTCAGTATCTTTTCATCATCCTTGTGTGGCCTCTTAGGTTTACCCCTACGTGGGTTTATTTCATAGGCCCTGCAATTTTACCTATTACTCATGCGTGCATTTATTAGTAGGGTCTACGGTGATACTATATGTGTAATAGTGAAGTCAATCCTTGTGTGGGTTCTAAGTTATTTTTTTTCCTTATCTAGGTTCGGCTTCGCAACCCCTGCATGGGTTTTGTTTCTTCTGGAGGTTTAGCCCTTGTATGGGCTAGTACTTCTCCTATGCTACTGTTCCATTATTATATCATGTATTTTGTTTTGGTACCCATTAAAACCCACTTTTAAGCAATTTTACTTAAAAAAAAAAAGAATAGGATATTGTGGACTTTTCATGTGTGTCTTGTATAAGAAGAATATAGAAACATCAAATCAATTATTCATTTCACTTTTCTTACACCATTTTATGAGAATATATTGGGTATATTTGTCAACTTTAAAAGAGTTGATAAAATTGGACTAATTATCTCCAAGCTAAACTATTATACAATCTAGTCTATGGGGGATTATTCTTGCCATCATTTGTTGAAATTTATTTTTTATTTTTTGTTGCATAAGGAACCTCTACAAACTCTATCCCATTGGACAAATAAAAATTCAATAGGAAACTCAACCATCCAAGGAATTGGATTGATGCAACCCACTAGTAAGTCACTCATCGCTACCAACTGACCTATCCCTTTCGAGTATTTGTTGAAATTTATTACTTGAAATGAATAGTAAATTTTTTAAAAAGACATCTCAAAATCATGCTCAAGTTTGAAATCACATTATTAGGTGATAAAATATTTGTTATAATATTTAAATATATGTAAAGGTCATATATGATAATGAAGTTACCACAAAGTATTTACTTCAATCTATGGAAAAACAGAAATGTCTATAATTTGAGTGCATCAAAATTAATTTTAATGGTGCTTCCAAAGGAAATAAGAAAATATTTAACAAAGGTAGTGCTTTTCAAAACAATAAGGAATTTTTTTCCTTACTTAAAATTATATGGATCTTCAACTAACAACTATGTAGAATCTAAGGCACTCGTTACATCGATTAAAATTAGTATTAAAATAGGATGAAATTTTAATTGAATGAAAAAAATATAATTACTGTTATTAAAAAAATGAATTTAAGGATTAAACAAAAAATAATATAGGCTTCTATGTCCATCAACTATGGTTGAAAAAAATATCTTGAAAATGTAAAAAAAAAAAAAATAGATAGTGAATAACTGAACAAATTATGATAATTATTTTTCGAACACTTCCATCATTAAAAATAAAATATAACCTATAATGTAAACACCCCCATTCCATATATTTTTTTATCCACTTCTCTGATTTATCTTTGAATAAGCCTAATAAAATGGGTGAGACAAGACAAGCTTGCTTTAAACTAATATTCCTATTCATATTGACCTTTTTCATATTTTATAATTTATTAGCATCGTTAAGTTGTGAAAACATTTTTCATATAAGTGTATGTTACTTATCTCTACTGAGGTAAAACATTTAATTGTTTGTCAAAAAAAATTATATTATATCAAAATATTTAATAAAACTACAAATTAAAATAAATAATATTATTTTTTACGTGGTAAGAATATATATAATTGTATTCGAGTTTTGGTTTTGGTTCTTCTTCAGTAGATCCAAGGCTCAAACTGGAAAAGTGAGTGGGTGTGTAATAGTTGTGTTTGGATCTTATTAATAAGTTCAGTTCTCACCCTTATGAGAGGTCATGGTAGGGATGGGGATGTCTTGCCTGAGCATGTTTCAATTTATAGTAGTAGATTTAAAATATATATAAAAAAAAAAATTCATAAAAAAACCACTAAAACTAGATGAACTAGATGTAAATAATGGTGACCTATTATTACTTTATTCATCCCTCACTTTTGATGGTTTTTTTTTGTTACATAGGAGATTTTGTCACAACCACACTGTTTTTAGTGATTGACAAACACAGGGTTCAAACCACATATGCTGCTCCCACTAAACCTATTTCGCCTCGTTATTGTTTTATTTTAATTCTTTGTCAAAAAAATTCTTAAAATTATATCAAAATATTTAATGATATTATTATTTCTTCGTGTGGTAAGAAAGAATATATATATATACAAGGTACAATTATATATATATATATATATATATATATATATATATATATATATATATATATATATATATATATAAATTGTACCTTGGTTCTAGTTTTGGTTCTTTAGAAGGTCCAAGGTTCAAACCACAAGTTGTAGGTGAGTGTGTGAGTGGGTGGGAGTGTGATGGCTGTGTGTTTGACCCCTATTTGATAAGTTCAGCTCTTGCCCCCCATGAGAGGTCATGGCAGGGATAAGGATGCCCTGCCAGGTTCCATTTTATAGTGGATATGGAATAATATAAATTAAAATTTGCATTTAAAAACCACTCAAACTAGATGTGAATAATCATTATACTTTCCACCAATGGTGACCTATTATTACTTTATTTATCTCTCAACTTTTCATGTTCTTTATTATTTTTTTGTTACATAGGAGAGTTGGTCACAACCACACTATTTTTAGTAATTGACAAGCATAAAGTTCAAACCACATGGACTGCTCTCACAAAACCTATTCCGCCTGGTTAATGTGTTTTTTTAATTCTTTGTCAAAATTTTCCTTTTAAAATTATATCAAAATATTTAATAAAATTAAAAATTAAAATAAATAATATTATTATGGTAAATATATATATATATATATATATATATATATATATATATATATATATATATATATATATATATATAATCATTATCCTTTCCACCAATAGAAACCTATTATTATTATTTTTAATTGAGTAAATATTTCTTATACATATACATATCCGTCGTGGGGATTGAACCCTAGTCACATCACCGATAATGCAAGTGGTGTCCTTGACAAGAAACCACATCATGGGAATACCTATTATTATTTTATTCGTCCCTTAAATTATATATAAATTAAAATTTGCTTTAAAAAACCACTCAAACTAGATGTGAATAATCATTGTACTTTCCACCAATGGTAACCTTTTATTACTTTATTCATATCTCAACTTTTCATGTTATTTACTATATATATATATATATATATATATATATATATATATATATATAATTAAAATTAAAATTAAAATTAATGATTTAGAATATATAAATTAAAATTTACATTAAAACACTACTCAACTAGATGTGAATAATCATTATACTTTTGGTGACCTATTATTACTTTATTCATATCTCAAATTTTCATGTATATTGAACCTAGGCCACATCATATCATATCATATCATATCATATCATATCATATATATATATATATATAATCATTATACATCAATAATGACTTATTAATTTGTTCATCTCTCAATTTTTTATGTTTTTTATTTATTTATTTTTTTGCTACATAGGAGAGCTGGTCACAATGCCTTATTATTTTATTTTGAAATAATTATTCTTACAAACATCCACCATGGGGATTGAATCCGGGTCACATTACATCATACATCATACATCATATATATATATATATATATATATAATCATTATACTTTTCACCAATAATGACTTATTATTAATTTATTAATCTCTCAACTTTTTATGTTATTTATTTATTTTTATTTTTGTTACATAGGAGCTGATCATAATACTTCTTAAAAACATCCATACAAACATCATACAAACATCCACCGTGGGATACCATGGAGATTGAACCTGGGTCATATCATATCATATCATACATATATATATATATATATATATATATATATATATATATATATATATATATAATCATTATAATTTCCACTGATAATGACTTGTTATTAATTTATTCATCTCTCAACTTTTTATGTTCTTTATTTATTTATTTTTTTGTTACGTAGGAGAGCTGGTCACAACTACCCTATTTTTAATAATTGGCAAGGTTCAAACTACATGGGTTGCTCTCATCAAACATCTTATTATTTGGGTTTTTTTTTAATTCTTTGTCAAAATTTTCTTCTTAAAATTATATCAAAATCTTTAATAAAATTACAAACTAAAATAAATAATATTATTATTTCTTCTTGTTGTAAGAATATATATAAAACTAATTGTACCCATGGAACAGTAGTGCAAACGTTTTTTTGGCTTTGGTTCTTCTTCAAATGGTCCAAGGTTCAAACCATAATGTTGGCGAGTGTGTGAATGGGTGGGACCCCTTTGATAAGTTGAGCTTTAGCCCATTGTGGATTTAAAATATATATAAATTAAAATTTGCATTAAAAAATCACTCAAATTAGATGTGAATAATTATTATATATTTTACATATTATTACTTTATTCATCCCTCAACCATATTCTTTATTTTTATTTTTTTTATATAGGAAATTTGCATTAAAAAAATCACTCAAATTACATGTCAATAATTATTATATTTTTTACATATTATTATTTTATTTATCCTCAACCATATTCTTTATTTTTATTTTGTTATATAAGAGATTTGGTCATAACCACTTTTTTTTTTTTTAAATAATTACCTATTCTTTCTTTTTATTGTTGTCCCTCATATAAAAGGGACCACTGATTACTCGAATTTGAAATCAAATTAATACCTTTGCCAAAAAAACTGCTCTTTGAACCTAGATGTCAAAAGTTCTTTATTTAGTGGATGTCTGAATCAGCCTGAGATGGTTTGTACAACTTCTCGGTGGTAGACACAGTTCTTTATTAATTGGATATCTGAATCAGCCTGAGATGGTTTGTACAATTTCTCGGTAGTAGACAAAGCTTGCGTACCATCTTCAGGGAATCTTGGCGATTAATGTTGGAGGTAAATGATCATAACGTAGAAGCCATACACAACATACAAAGGAGAATTACGTGACGAATTTTGCTTTTGCGTTAGGTGTAGCGTTCTTTCACTTCGTTGTTTTATTAGCTGTGATACGACTTTCATGTTAGATTATTAGTCGAAATAGCTATTTGTGTCCCATTTTCCAATTCCCTATGAAGCTTGTGGGCGGCGTAGCTGTACTGGTTTTGGAATTGTCGTGTCATTTGACAAAAAATGTTTTCTGGGTAGACAGGAGAGCGAGACCATAAATCCAGGTTTTGTGCCCAAGAGCTGGGAATACCAAAGGAGGCGGATAGCACTAAGATGGCGGCCAACGTAAGTCGGTGTGAATGTGGTCTGTGTTCTTGTCTAACATGTAGGAAATTGAGGACGGTTATCAAGGTGAATCTGGAATGCTACAAATGCAGGAGAGTTGCCCTGCAATCCATTGCGCAAATAGAAGGTAATTCTTATTGCTGCCTTCTGGGTTGTATCGGCTACAATGTAAAAACACGCAGATGCTATTTTTCTTGGAATAAAATATTTACAATTTTTGTTTCTTTGAAAAAAGAAAAAGTAAAAATAAAAGGTCTGATCCCCCAGTTAGTGTAGCCTCAATACAGGGACGGTATGAAAGTTTTAAATGTCTATTATGTCGAGATCGAAGAAGAAAATATGGAGTTGCCTTCCATGATTAGAGATTTCATGAAGGCCTTGAGATCATATTGACTGTCAATATTTGGGCAACTTGATTGCATGATTTGTTTCTTTCTTTCTCTCATTTACTCCTTCCTACTGAAGGGTGAATAGGAAAAAAACAAAAATGCTTAGATTTGGGGGCCGTAGCTTAGTGGTAGATAAAGGATCTAGCCCGTCAAAGATGCCAGAAGTTCTTTTGGAAAAATATTGAGCATGCTTTGCAACGCCAATAAAGATTTCAGAATAGTTTTGGTCAGTACCTTTGTTGTATGTGAGATTAAAGTTCACAACCCATAAGTTGAAAGGGATCTCAGTCGCACGAAAACGCTCACGCAGGACATCATGTTTGCATTTCAACTACTTAAAACATCGAGCATCCCATTATGTAGTGTGCTTATTCAGGTTTTAATTTGTTCCTTGGTTTCAAATACTAATTTACAATTGTGATTGCATAGTTTTTTTTTCGTACGGTGCCTGTCCGTCGATTTCCAGAATTATGCCTGCTTTTGTTATTTCTTGATTTCAGGAATAGATATGGTCTCATATAATAAGAAGGAGCAGACAATAACTGTGGAGGGGGATGCGGATCCCGTGTGCATTGCGAAGAGGCTGAAAAGGAAATTCAAGTGCGCCACCATTATCTCCGTGAAGCTACCGCCCCCGTGCCCATCCCCACCAAATACGCCCCCGCCGCCACCGCCACCGCCACCGCCACCCCCGCCGCCACCGCCACCGCCACCCCCGCCGCCACCCCCGCCGCGTTGTTGTTGTTTTTGTTGTTATATTTTTCCAGTTCCTCCTCCATGTACTCCATCTATTACGACTTATCATCCATGCAAGCCTGTACAGCCCTGTTGTTGCTCAGATTGTTCGTCCAGACGGGATTGTTGCTCGGATTGTTCGTCCAGACGGGAAATTCCGCGGACAGAATGCCACCCTTCGCAGCCTCAAGTTTATTATGTATACGACGAGGAGAATCCCAGTCTGTGCACCATTTCCTAAGGAAGAAATTATTCTGGCCTCTGTACGGCGACAATTTATCTTCTCTGCTAGCATTAGGCTGTTGTTGTTTAGTAGAATTGAAGTCTTTCTAAACTTAACAGTGTGTATTATCTTACTTAAGCCCTCTGGTTACAAAGGTTGGAGTGGAAGATGACGTAAGGACGTATATTTGTGGCGAGATGGATGTGCACGTGGTCACGTCGTTCTATTTAAGCTTTCAAAAAAAACAAGTCCAGTTGACTTTTGCTGGATAATGAAATGGTGTTTTATTATTTGTTTAGTGTCACGCACAACATACAATTTATTATTAGCTGTTTTTATTTATTTATTTTTTATTAAGAAATTTTTATTATTTTTTAAGGTTACGTACTTTCATCCTATTATAAAAAGGTATTTTCATTCCAGTGCGAGCTTTTATAAAGGAAGAACTTATCAATAGAGGATTTAACACACAATTTTACATAAAGGGAGAACTTAACTTATTTAAACCATGTAAGTGTTATTTATGCTTGTTATAATATCTCATTTCATTTTTTAAGCTTAAAGATAAATTTAATCTAAGCCCGGGTGGGGATGGGGCAACTTGGGCTTTGATCTCTTTATGGGAGGTTCAAGGTTCAAATCATCCCGTATGTGTAATTCTATGTGTTTCGAGCTTTGGTTTTAATATTTAAAAATCACTCATTTCACTACAATGGTGTGCCTTGTGTATTAACTAAAGAAAATTATTCCAAGATAATTACAAAGATAAATCCTTAATCTTGCAAATAAGAGAGTTGTCTTGTCATACATTAAATAAATTAAAGAAATTTTATATATCACTTTATAATCTCAATCACAAAATAAAAATATTTTAAATATAAAATTTTCAATTAATAATAGAATAAAAACAGTTGCAATTCTTATCACTGTTGTAAAAAATAAAAATCAATACTCTAAACATATAATTTACGAAATAAAAAGGTTAGAGAAGATCAGGCTAAGCAATAAAACTCCAGAAAAAGTCATTTCCTTATAAGGGAGATATCACAAGGCATACAAGGAACTTATGTCACCAGTGAGGTTGGGAACATAGTGATCCCTAGTAGTTTTAAATATAAAAATGTAAGAAGAAAAAATAATATCAAAACCTCTGGTCAATAATGGCTGCTAGTAAAAAAAGTTGATCGTAACAAAAAAATAATATCAAAACCTCTGGTCAATAATGGCTGCTAGTAAAAAAAATTGATCGTAACAAAATAAAGATCCCAATTTCTTATATTATATTATACACTTTTTTTTGTGTCGAAACAAAGGTATATGAATTCAGATTTAAATGACGAGTAGTAAACCCTAAGCCTTCCTCAAAAGAAAATAACAACTTTATAATGTGAAGAAGGTTCAAATTTATCAGCTGTTAAGTTTTTGAATACGAAAATTTCCTCCACACTGTATGTATGTATCTGCCCAATTTTATTTGAGGACCAAGCTCTTTTAAAAAGACTAATGCAGTAAAGTTTCTTCCGTAAATCCGTATTACCGTTAAATGTCCCTGAAATCATTCAGTCGACACTCTCTGAGAAATTTAAGGGTTTCCATGCATGAGACCCCGCTCTTAATCAAGATTTAGGCTTTTGTCGAGTAAATTCATGTTTGTGTATTGCGTTATATCAACCAATGGTTAGGTTTCATGTTTGTGTATTGCCTTATATCAAGGGTTAGGTAGATTGCTTGTCTACCAAAAAGATATCTTTGTTCAAATTTTGGGGATAGCCTATTTGCAAAGCTAGTAGTCTGATCTGAATCCTCTGACTACGTGCCAGATTGACGATGACGGTACAAATCTCAAGCGATTATTGGTCCCCTTCACGTTTGGGTCAACAATAATGAGGCAGAATAGGTTTGATGGGAGTAACCCAAGTGGTTTGAACCTTGCATTTGTTAGTTAGTATGGTTGTGACCAACTTTCCTTTGTAACAAAAAAAAATTGTGAGGAAGTATGGCCGCATGATATGGACTTAGAAATAGATATGGCCGCATGATCCTGTCAAATCATTTTTTATTGGAACCAACAATTATATTCAATAGATATAAGAGAGGTTACAATAAAAAGGGAGCTAGAAAAATGACAGCTCAGATTGCAAGGCCACCCAAATGATTAATACTGTAAAGACAAGGCCCGAGGCCAAAAACACAACCAACTCTTAAAATGGTGAATAAACAACATAACTAGGCAAAGGGTTAAGCCTTGTTTTGGGCATTGATAGAATGGCCTTACGCTGAAAAACATCACCCCCTCAACTTGCTACACCGAAATAGAGGGACCTTGAGGTAGGGGGAGGTTAGACGAAACCCTGCTAATAGTGCATGGAGCCTCGTGCCAGTACTTGATAAGATTTATCAAATGTGCCAACTCATTAATCAACTTGAAATCTTGTGAATGGATTTGAAAAGTAACAATAGAAAACACTGTAATCTATTAATGCATAGAAAACTGAAAAGAAATTGAATCTCCAAAATATATAACAACATTCCTAACTTTCAAAGTTCAAACAAAATAATAGCATGAAATAAATCCTACAGAGTAGTAATACAAGCAGACCAACAACTATTATCTCCAAAAATGATTATCTGCCATCTGAAGAATTCAAGATGAAAGAGCTTGAACAATGAGTGAATAAAACACCAGGCAGACTGAGGACAAGGACAAAACCAAATCATATGTTTAAAAGTTTCAAAACGACCACAATTTGAACACTTAGGATTAGGAAGACGAACCCTACTAAGTCTCTCTCCCATAGGAAGCCCTTCATAAATAAGAGACTAGAGAAAAAAGATAATAGTGGGTTCAAGGTTAAACTACCATATATGATTTAGATGAGCAATCCAAGTATAGGAGGTAGAGTGGGTCCTCCATCTCTCATTAAGTTTGTCAACACTGAGGGAAACATGACTAACAAGCTAATAAATCAAGGAAGAAGAATAGTTCTTGAAAGGAGTATCCACATTCCAATGCCAATCCCTCCACCAGGCACTCGGGGGTTGAAGGCCGAGCTTATGAAGCATGAAATCCGACATAAGCTCTTGAATCTTAAGAATAGAAGAAATATCTAAATTTTGATGATTACATTTTCATTTGAGATCAGGCCAAGGAATCTAGTCTCGAGAGTGCACTAAATATATAATAAAGTAGATGTTCTTACGAAACAACCTCAAAGATATAATCCTTGACATATATCAATAAGATGAACTAAAGAGTTAGACAGAATAGGAAACCACCAGATATTCTGAGAATTAAATGAATACCATTACGAAAACCATCACCAATCCAATGAAGATGAGGCTTCACCACCTCAAAATCCCACCAAATACTTTTAACAACAAAGGAAAACAGGATCTTAACTAGAGCAGAAGTAATGATGAGAGTATGAAGGCCAATATTAGCCCAAGTGTTGTGCCCATAAGGTAGTCCTAAATAAATACAATGGAAAATCAAAACCTTCCAGGCTTCAGGGCCTTCAATAGCTTTAACCACCCACTTAGCACATAAAGAAATGTTTTATCTATAAATGTCAATGATGCCCATCCCATATTTATCAATAGGCGTGCAAGGATTCTTAGAAGGGGCCCAAAAAGAGAAGTAATAAACATGGGTGGCAACAAGAATCTTTGTGCAAACTTTAAACTTATCGGCAAGAGAAAGAGGACATGAGGTCCAATAGGAAATCTTCTTTTCAATTCTATCAATGGCATACTGCCAAATTTTAGAGGACGAACTGTCAAAAGCAAAGAGAATTCCTAAGAACCTAAAATACTCACCTCTTTGAAGCTAATGCCATGAAAAATGTCTAATCCAAGAAAGAGAATTTATGTCAAAGCATTTTTGAAAAGTCTACTTACTTTAACGAATGCTTCCTCTCAATTACTTAGGGTTGTGAAATGCATCCCAACTTTTCTATTAAATAAAAATTTAGTAGCAAAATAAAAATATATTAGATTTTTTAAATGAAATATAAACATATTAAATAAATATGATTTTTAAAAAGTTATTATTGAATTGTTTTATTATAATTGTTTTGTATCATAAGTTAAAGCTCTGAACTTTTCGGTATATTTTTATTTATAGAGTAAGACAATGAAAATATTTGACTTCAAAAGAGACCCAATGAATAATAAGGTACATATATGGACATAATATAACATAAGTTAATTTATTTCGTATCATATTATATATCATATAATTATCAAATGATATAAAAATAATAAATTTGTAACTTTTGAGCAAGTGCATAGCCAAATAAGATATCTAAGAGAAAGAGAAACACTATCATATGTCATATAATTATCAATGATATAATGATAATAAACTTGTAACTTTTGGGCAAGTGCATAGCCAAGGAAGAGATCTAGGAGGAAGAGTGAAGTTGTGAGTGTATAGTTGAAAAAGAGATCCAGAAGGAAGAGTAGTGTAAAGGAGCACTAGATCTACCATAGTTCAAACGACGGTGAAGGCATAGAGGAGATAAAAAATAACTAGTATTAAAGTCATAAATCTTTAGACATGGTAGAAAAGCACTAGGTTTATCTAGAGTGCATCAATGCTTCAAGCCCTTATCATAAATGCATCAAATATTGTTTTTAAAAATTTTCCAAAGTGAAATAATATTGAGACAAACAAAATACAAGAGCAAGTGTGATTCGAGAGGGAGTTCCAGTTGGGAATGATTTTTAGCTAGGAATGACTACGAGTTGGGAGCAAGTGCAATCTAGGAGGGAGTATGAGCCACAAGCCAACCCCACTAGCTAGTATGGAAGGAAAGTCATATTTGAAATCCCTAATAAAAATTTAGGATTTCCTACCCAAAAATTTAAATGCCCTAGCTAGAAGCATGGATTTCCAAGTTGAAGAAAAGCAAAAGAGTGAACGTATGACAAGTTCAATCCATGTAGAAGATGTTACACCAAAAGTTACTATCAATTATGCTATGATTTGAGCATGATATAATGGTTCTTAAAATTAGAGGGTTAATATTTAATTTCCATAGATTCTGGTCAGGGTTTTTAGAGATTCAAAATTGGATCAAAGTGTAAATGGGGATTGAATTCAAATTACTTTGTCAACTTTCTTCCTAAAAAAAAATTTCTCATTATATTTTCTAGTTTAGAAATTAGGGATAAAATAATGAGTGGTGGCCCATGGTTTAGGGGGAAAGATGCACTTTATTTAATACCATGGAATAAAAAAAATTCTATTAAGAAAAAAACATTAAGAAGTTTTCAATGTGGGTTAGGATTTTTTAAATTTCATATCATCTTACCAATAACAATGTTTTGAAGAATGTTGGAAATGCCTTAGGGGAATTCATCAAGGAAGGACTTTTTATTAAGAAGTGAAAGAATTATGTACATACTCGAATATGTGTTGTTATGGTCACTTCAAAATGTTTGCCACAATCCATTAAGATTAAATATATATGAAGAGAATGTGATCAATAAGTGGATTATAAAATATCATATTTCAATGCCATAATGGTTATGAGACTAGACACATAGAAAGAGTTTGCAAAGTAAAAACTATGAAGAAAGAGAGAAAAATTTAGCCATAAGATGAACTTCAAGATGAAACAAGGGAATCGGACAGCAATAGAAGCTAGATCAGATCAAGGATATTCCATTCCAAAAGAAGAGTCAAAGAAATCCTATCTACAAAATAATATGGAAAAGGCCACCATAGCTCACTTGGATCAATTGTTAGAATAAAAAAGAAGGATATAAGGGATGGGAAAGTACAATACATAAGTTTAATTTTACAAGGTATTAAAGGTGCAAATGAATATGTGGAGGAAAATCCTCAAACAAAGTGAACAGAAAAGGTCAAATTTATTCTAGGTAAATCATCTTCTTTTTCTTCAAGTAGTATAGAATCCTCTCCTGGTAATAAAAATGAAAGTGGTATAGAGGTTATCCCTTGCACTTTAGGGTTTAAAGAGTAGCATAATAAAGAAATGAATATGGAGGAAATCAATAACAATTTAGAATTTTTAGGATAGAATAAGAAGGTAATTTCTATGGAAGAGCATCCTTCCACTTTAGGATTTTTAGGGAAACATAAAGAAGTATGTGCTTTTGAGGTTATGCCTTGCACTTCAGATCCTTCATAACAATACAAACCTATAAATGGTGAGTCTTCCTATGAGAAATGTGAGAAGATTGATGAAGATGAAAGTATCAGTGGGAATGAAAAAGAGAGAGGAAGACCCAAGAAGCAAAAAACAAAAACCTACAAGGATATTGATATGTAAAAACAAAAATAAATATTGCAAGTGTTAACAAGAAGTGGGGCTAAACCCACAAATAAAATAAAATATAATAATGAAAATAATATCCTAAAATATTAGGGGCATAGAACCCTAAAGAAATTATTAAGAAATTGTCAGGTTGTTATAAACAATATATTTATAGATATGGAAACTAGACATCAAATATTTTAGCCATTTGTGGTGTTGAATTTCATCATAAAAAATGTAAATTTTGGAAATGTATGAATGAGATTTTATATCTTAATAAAATGCAATAAAGGATTTGATTGTGGAATTTTAGTAGTTTGACGAAGATGGTGAGTATCTTTGATAGAAAAATAAGTTGGATATGGTTTAATTAACTTAATATAAAGCTAATGTTTTATTTTGTAATGAGAGTGGTTCCCAATAAGCCACACATGACTTATTAAAAAAACAAAGTAAGGACTTCAAAATAAGGATAAGATAAAAATAATCCTTAAAAAGAAATCAAATTTTAATTTTTACCCTCCAAAGATTTAATTTTTCATTTAAAATGTAATTTAAAATTTTACCTTTTAGAAAATAATATATAATACATTAATAAAGATAAAAAATCATTGTAACTAAATTTTTTAAAAAATAAATGACGATATTTAAAATATATATTTACATATTTAATGCGAGAGAAAGTTTGTAATTTGTATTAGAATGAGTAAAATCTAACCATAAAGGAATGAAATTTATATCTTAGTGAAACAAAGAAGCATATCAAGTGGTATGAGCTCAAGTAGATAAAAATATGGACTTCTAATATGAAGACCCAAATTTAAATATTAACAATATATATAAATAAAATTATCAAAATGTTATTACATTACTACAATGTGGTTTGTTGAGATATCATAATAATATAAGAAAATAAAACCTATTGTGAAATGACACTAAGTGCATATTTTTGTTATATATATATATATATATATATATATATATATATATATATATATATATATATATATATATATAGAGAGAGAGAGAGAGAGAGACAAACAATTATCTCATTCATAGAAAATATAGATATAAAAAAAATAATAATATAGTTTATACACTTCCTATTACATTAATTTCCCACTAGCAAAAGAAAAAATTCATAAACTAGGTGAATCATCAAAAAAACCTTTGTTGTGCATGTAATACACATAAAAATATAGTAGATACTTATTCCCAAAAATATTTTAAGATGGATATTGTTCATTTTTTAGAAGATCTAGTTGAATTTGTATTGATTTTGAATGTTTTAATAATAGAATAAGTTATGTAGTATGTGTTCTCCATTGTTGGTTTGTTTTTAGAGACTAAAGTTGAGAGACTTACCATTTGTTTTACTAGTTGTGAAATGTGCTTTTCCTATCCATGGAACTAATTATTGACTTGATGATGTAAGTATTCTAATTTTTTTTTTTAGTAACTTCTTATACACATCCACCATGGGGATTTATCTACTATATTTTAATAGTACTAACTAAACTGTGAACTTGCATATGAAATTTGGATACCTATAAGCTAAAATAAGAAAGTAAGATCAACATAAAAAACCCTTAAGGAAGAGTTAAACTAGTAAACATACCTTGAGATTTTTATTTGTAGATATATATGATGATGACAAGTCTACAAAAATTCCATAGAGGACTTCCAATGATAGGTTTAGAATATTCAAGAGGGATAATGTTCCAAAACAAGTAATGAATTTTTTTAAGTAATGCAATGTACAAGTGACACAAGTATGGGGGCACACTTATTGAGGGCATAGCAATATGGGGTCTCCATCCCTATGATTTGAACTCAGGTTAGATGAAACACCAACAACATACCATTATGATGTCCCAATAGGGACATAGCAAATAGCTTTTGCATTGGAACAAAAAGTATAGCTAGAAGAAGAACCTAAGATAGAAGTAAGAGTAGAAGAAATTGCTAAATTCAAATGGAGGATCCACCATCACAAAATTTGACTCTTCATTTCAATTTATATTTCTATACTTGAGATGTTAGATGAATCCATTCATATTTAGAAAAAAAATACTTGCCACTTTGTGTTGAACATGGGTGAAAGGGGGAATGGGGCAAGCAAATAAGGTAAATATTATAACTTGTAGTCTTCAATGTGAGATTCATTTTTATAATACCAATCCTATACTATAATTAAAGCAAAGGGACTTGGATTAATGATAACCACATTTGGGACTAGTTTACATATTCTCTTAATTGTTTACTATAGACAAGATTGCAAGTTATAAGTTGATTTTACAAGTCTCCAAGAAATAAAAAAACAACCTAGGTGGTCCAAAATATCTAAAATAATATTTAGACCCATGTTTAGAAAGGCTATTATTTTGAAATTAGAGTGAAGTACAACAAGTTTCCATTCAAATATAATCATTCTATTATAGTAGATTCTAGATCATCTTACGTTGAGACCATGTTGCAAAAAATCACTTTTTCAAACTAGTGAAGGATCAACCTCATCCATTATGACTACTTTTTTTAAGAGGGAAGGAACAACTATATTTAAATTTCTTGGAATCTAGAACTATGTCATCTCAAAGGATATTTTTTCATTTATCCTTAAGAGAAGTATGATTGATTTTATAGCAAAATAAAAAAAATTCAAATTTCTAGATCATGAAGAGCTTGAGCCACCCTTTTCATATCAAGATATTTACTTTATGGAAATGGGTAAAGGATCCCAAGATTTTATTTATCTTGAGCAGTACATTATTCTCATGAAATCCTCAAAATACCATTTGAACCATATTGTTTAGGCTATAACTAATGATGAATGACTTGTACAAGTTGTTGGTAAGGGCCTATGGATGCCAACCATGCTAAAGAATATTATACACGAGATACTACCAATAAATTACTAACAACCTATATTTTAGAAACAAACCAAAGAGAGAATGTGGGCTAGACATCATTTTTTTTAAAATTAGCCATGAATCAGCCCCACATATTTTGAAGGAAAAATATTGATAAAAAATGGGATCTACATGCATTTTATAATCTATCCACAAAGGGAAAACTTCTACGACTCTAGAATATTTTTGAATGGGGGGTTAGATGAGCTAAAAAATACTCTAAATTTAGTATGATTGATAAAGGGTCCAAATAACTCAAATAAATCTATAGCAATTCTAGGGCAGTATTGAGTTCTTTAAAATTTTGTATAAACAACATAAAATCATTCACAAAGTAAGAGTTAATTATGGATTTTTTATTTGGTAATTTTGGTTCTATTAATAAATTTTCAAAATTTTCCTTAGCAAGCAACCCAATGCATTAATAGTGATAACATAAAGAAGAGGTTCCAGGGGACATACTTGTCTTATTGATCATTGAAATTTAAAATTATTTGAAAGAATTATATTGACCTAGCCATGTAGAAAAGAATCACTAAAGATAATGATAATGTGTTGGATGAATCCTTATTCAAATTCCATACAACTAAACATATTTAGAATATAGTCATAACATATGCTTTGTTAAATCAATATTTATAAGAAGGAATCTTGATTGGACTTCTTACCCTATTGCAAGGTTTCTCATACTAGTATGATGCCATCTAAGATATATTGTCTATGGATGAATCTAGTTTCCTCCCTACTAATAGTTTCGTATGCAATAGATCTAAGAAAAATTGTAATTGCTTTTACAATGATTTTATAAGATACATTGAAAAGAGTAATAGGGAACCATATTGAAATGCAGCCCTTTTATGAGTTATTTTGAATCAATTTAATTACTCCTTAGTTTATGAATGCTAGAAAACAACCTTTCTCAAGGAATTTCTTATACATCATGTATAAATAATTTCTAAGCATTGATTAATTTTTTTGATAAAATTCCATGGGAAAGCAATCTATTTGAGCTATCTTATCTCCTTTTATTTTCTAGAGTTCTTATTTGAGCTCTTTAATAGAAAGTATTGTATCCAAGTATTTAGATAGAGTTGGGGATACAAGATCCAAAATACATTCCCTAACATAAATACGTAGAACAAGATACAACTCATTCATAGAGTATTTTAGGAAATAGCCTAGAATAATGAGAGGAGAAGATATTTTTTATGTGTTGAAATTTAGTGAGGATAGATCCATCATCCATTTTAGGTTTGGATAATATTTTGCTATGTTTTTCATAGATAACTAAAAACCAATTACATTTATCTCCATTCTCCAACTAGTTTGACTATGCTCAATTTTAAGGATTATTAGCATTGCATGAATCAAACTTTTACTTGGTACTTTTAGCCTAAACCAAATATTAACATCAATAAATATCAAGAGACTATGTCAAGGATGACTTGAGCTTAGAGACTTTTCCCACCAATAGATCCATGAATCCTTACCAAATGGATTGGGTAATATTTTTACACCTACTAATCCAAATTAAGCATTGTTTGGATTCTAGATGATAAATTTTTAGATTGAAGGGGAGATAAGTGGGTTACATGTAATAGCTCCAAAATAGCCATGTCATCTATCTTTCTTATCATTAGATCAAGCCCTAGGATAATATATATTATAGTTGGGATCATCTTTCATACTTGAATCTTAGTAACTTATATAGAGCATATGATACGTTGGCCTCTCCAAGTGGATATTATAGTTTGTCCTCTCTGAGTGGCTAGGATTTGTATTAATTTGGAATCTAGAATATTTGTTACTTGCATTACTAAATTTTTGGCATTGAGTCTAAAATATTATTCTAGTGGATGTCTACTTTTGCATGTTATTGTTGGAAGTATTTCATTATTTGTGTCCCTTGTAAATATTAGTTTGGTAGAATGATTTATATTTTATATAATGTATGTGTCAATATGAGATAAAGTGCAATGTGTAAATATAGAGAATGAAGAGTCATATTGATATGTGGTAATATGAGAGTTTTGTCTTTATGAGAGGAATATGAAAGGATGCATCTCCTAGATGTTTGAGGAGAGCAATAGTTAAAGTATTGAAAAGTCATGTAAAATTATATATTGGAGATAAAGCTCCATGCAATGTAATCAATCAGTATCATTCTTGTAATCCTATGATATAGAATATATTAGAAATATATATTTGTGATATATTCCTTTTTTGTAATACATTGTTATTTTATGTGAGGCATTTATATGATTTATTCTTGATATGAGATAAGATTCATGTAAGAAAATAGTCCTAGAAAGCTAATAGTGGTATCAAAGCCACACTCTAGCCAATTTGAGTTTGTTGAAGATATTGAGGATAGTTAGACATGAAGAATTTGTTAGAATATTTTTGGATTGCATTTAGACTTACATATTCTGGAATGTGCACGAGCCTGAGTGAGACAAGGTTAATTTCCAAGGAAGATTCAACCTGATGAGTTTTGTATAGTTGGTAAAATTTATGGGGTTGCATGTGAGCCTACAAATTAGGTCATTCATCAATTACTTCAAGGATATCAATAACAAGATTATGAGCTTGTGTGCTTGAAGGTTTCTTACAAATATGTGCTAAATAAATATGGAAGTGACCATTTAAAGGAGTGGGTTCCTTCTATTAGAATTTCCATTCTAGATAAGTGGGGTATAAGAGTTACTAGCCATCCTACTACTCGACCTTGCTCACCTAAAGATAGACTTGGAAATTTTGAAGGTGGAACTACAATTGATACATGGTAGAACAATGGTTGGTAGAAAGGTATTATGGTTATGATCAAGGAACTAGTTGATGAACCATAAGTACTCTTTCTTGGTGAAAATATTTATTCAACATTCAAGAAGTGTGATTTGCATCCTTTTAGAGAGTGCACTAGTAACTAGTGGATTGGTGTGGAAAAGAATGTATACGTGGTAAAAAAAAGTGAATTAAGGGATCATATTGACTCTTTAGATAGGAATTTATGTATTATTTATCAAATTGCAACGTAATACAACTCTTGAAGACAACAATATTTGGCTCAAGAAGAAAACACTATTCTTTTCAACACATAGTTAAAGAGAAGTGTAAAGGTGTGAACATAACTATACTTAGAGCCCTAGAACATTGAGCTAAGAGTAAGTAAGAGCATCAATCATATATTAGAATAAAAATCTAGATTAATGCAAGGTAGATGGTATTCAAAACCAAATTTGGACAGTGCCCTAATCAAATAGCAACATCCAACAAAGACCTACATTGAGTAGCATTGGCTAACATTCTAGAATGAAGAACAAAATCAACAAAGAGCAAAATCATGTGGAAGGTAAAATGTTTAGTCAGAAAGGGAAGACAATATGTTGAACGTTGGTCTAGGGGATGTGAAACAAAAGAGAGTGAAATGTTTGGTTGGTGATCATAGGCACCAAAGTCTAACTTGAGTGCCAAGCATAATTAAGTTATGTTTATAATACCCACAACACAGGTTTTTTATTTTAAGATTCAATAGAATAGCATAACAATTGAAATGTTGAATGCCATCTCAAAATGTAACATTACCTCTACATGCAAGGATATGAAACATTCTTAATTGCCTTAGAGACATGCATCAAGATATTTCACATGTATTCAAATAAGCATTTGCATTGAATTATCGCATCAAAATAAGAACATACAAGAGTTTTTTTAAGATATTTTGAGTTTTAGGTTTTATAAGGTTTTTATTAATATTAGGAGTTATAAGGTGGAGGTTAGATAATTTATTAAATAAATGGAGTGATAAGTAGTGTTTATTAGTTTGATTAACTTTATTGGAGTGATAAGTAGAATAGGGTTTATAGATTAAAGTTGGAGTAATAAGTTGTTTAATTTGAATATTTACTTTTTGAAGTATTTGATTAAGAATGGAGTGATAAGGAAAAAAATAGTTTATTTTGTTTTTAAAGTTTTAATTTTTTTTTAAGTGTATCTAATTTGGTTTTATTTTTGAAAAAAATAATTTTTTTTGAATTTTTGCAAATTTAGTTATTTGGGAGACAAAAGGATTTCTACAACAAAACTTAGGAAAACAAAATTTGCAAAATTCATTCTTTAGTTTCTAAACCTAAGGAGGCATAAGTTTTTCTACTCCATAAGAATTAAATTAGAAACTTTGATTTGTTTTCTAGACCTAGGATTCATTATGTTATCAACTTCAAAGGAACATGGCAAGGAAAAATCAAGCAAAAAGAAAAATAAATGATAAAAGCAAAATACAAAAAAGGGAATTGTAAAAAATAAATGAAGAAGAAATCTTATGTTCTCAGAAGAAAAAATATATATTCAATATGTCAAACTAGAATAGACTAAGTAAATATTGTAAGGTTTAAAATGTTGCACACAATAAATGATAGAAAAATTGAAGGACAAAAGGATACATCAACAAAGGTTAAGAGAGTATTACAATCAATTATGAGAGAAGCCAAAGATGAAAAAAATTTAATGCTTGGCAATTATCTATGTTCATAGCATGATGAAGCAGTTGAAGAATCTAAAGGTTTTTTTACATTACCTAATGATATAGAAAATATAATATTTATGACATTAATTTCTAATGCAGTCCTTAAAGACAAGAATAGAAAACAAGAAGAAATGATAAAGATTTGAAGAACAAGCTTATTGATGTTACCAATAAAGAAAACTATTTATGAGTTATGACAAAAAATGTATGTTGTGATTCCATAAAATTAAAACCCATGATGATAGATGCATGTTGTGATACTAATGGTCTTCATAAAAAATAAAAAGATGCATGTTGTGATCCTAATCAAAATGAAAAGAAATTTTGTGATGAAAGCAATAATACTTGTGACTTAGAATTTATAACAAAGATAGAAGAACTTGTTACAAAAATAGATGTTACATGTGACACAAGGTATTTGAATAAATTTTTTGATTGTTTAGAAAAAACTTATGCTATCAAAAGTGATCATGACATGAATTCAAATGATGACAGAGATAGTGATGCTCAAAGTTGTGTTGATGTTGATAGGGATCAATCTGATGATTTTTTTGGTTATTTTGAAAGGTATACTAAAGGAATTGGTTCAAAATTGTTAAATAAAATAGGATATAAAGACATATGTTTGGGAAAACATGGAAAAGGAATGAAAGAACCAATTGTACCATAAATAAGACCAAAATAGGAAGGTCTTGGAGTGTATATACAAGATAAATGAGCAATAATGAATCAGGAACTAAATTTGTAATAGAATTTAGTGACATGAAATATATGGAAATGACTAATACAATTAGTAAAAATGAAGAACAAACAAGAAATAATGAATCATAAAAAGGAAAAAATAATCCTATAATAGGGAATACATGTAATCATTGTGGTATATATTGGCATAAGATAGAGAAATGTTGAAATATCTATTGTTGTAAAATGTTTGGAGGATATAATCATTCACAAATATTTTACCTACAAAAGAAAATAAATATTATAGATTAATAATGGATTGTGGATGGATAAACATGAATGAGTGGGATAAAATAAAAATAATGTTGATAATATTATACTTATCAACATAGAAAGAACCAAATATAATCAAACTATGTTGATAATATTATTAATCTTATAAATGATTATGACCCAAGCATAGCTTGGAAGTGGCCTATAGTGAAAGCACATGTAGTGATGATCCTACATATATGATAGTCTTATGAATGTTCTAGTGGATGACCCAAAGACAATGATAATTCAGAGGTGACCTAGAGGTAAAGTTCCAAAGGTAGTGATCTAGAGGTAGTGATACAGTGGGAGTGACCCATGGATAGAGACATCACATGAGAATTAGGAGCTCGAACAATAAATTTTGGTTGCTACTTCATCATATTGCACCTCAAAACTTTATTTTTTCTAGGAAGACTCAACGAGAATCAACTTCGTTTGGAAAAGGGGTGAAATTAGTGGATGGTACCTCGAGAATGAACAAGATCATACCAGAATCAGGAATGCAGCTTTTAGTCTTAGAAAATCTTCTACAACAATTCTAGACATCTCAATTCCATTGCCCCAAGAATTAAATTCATCAATCCTTTAGTCTTTCCCAAAAATGATCTGCGGTGAAAGTGCCTTTGAAAAAGAACTTGCTTGGATTTTCGTCATTAATTTTGCCAATTTCACCCACTTTGGATTTTCACCAAGAAGTGGGGTAAGAATAACTTTCGCTGCCAAAAGGGGGTGAAAATGATGAATTTCACTTTACCTAGGATGAAAATAGATTTTTTTTGAAAGAAGGAGAAAAAATACCCAATGGATGCTTTCGTCGATGAAACTACTAGCAGACAACTTGTTTGCTCTTATTTTTGCCACTAGGTGAAATTGACTATGACTTTTTAGGATGCTTTTGCTTGGAGAGACATCTACCAACTACTTTCACTCCAAAATCGATTGAAAATAGCAAGTCACCCAAAGGAGGGGCGAAATTGACTTTGACCATAAGAAGTGCATGAATTTGGGTGAAATATTCTTAACTTATATTTTTCATTGGCGAACTCCTCTGCACTAAATTTCACTGGCGGAGTTGAATTTGACCACAAAAAGGCATGCATTCGGATGAAATTATCTCAATTTGCCAATGAAACATCTCAAGGTGTTTTTCTATTTACTTTTTCTAGTGAAATCACTCCAACACATTTTGCCCACAAAATCAATGCTTGATTTGCATTTATTTTTTTCTAACGAAATCATTTGCTTTATCTTTGCTGGCGCAACCCCTTTCTTACATTTTTAACCCATAAAATTATCTCAAACTATTGTCACTGGAAAAACCCTCTTAGATTATTTTTACCATCAAAAACATATTTACCCAACAAAATTCATCCTAAGTTCAACCTTTAAATGATGGCAAACCATTTAATTTTTTCCTTGTTGGTAAAACACTTGCTCTTTAATTCCATGGGTGAAATCATTCTTCTTTATTTGAAATAGAAAAATCATTGAAAAGGGAGAGCAAAAATCAACAAATATTAAAAAGACCACAACGAAAATACATCATTCATTTTATACTTGGAATTTTTACAATAAAATCTAGTGTGGTAAAACTACCAACACTTTTGGTGGCTCTCGAGGTATTCAGTTCATCTGGATGCAATTGACCCTAGGCATTTATCCATTGGGCTCAAATTTCACTTTTAATGGCTACATCAGATGGTACATTTTATTCAGCAGCCTCCTTTTACTCTCTTTTCACCCTTGCCCATTCTTCTTGCTCCACGAGACTCACACTGGTAGTCTCGTACATTACAACCATATTGGTCCAAGAATATTTATTGATCATTTAAGGATACTAGAGTGAATTAATAATTAAGCTCAATGTCTAGATTTGGTCCAAGCTAATGTGATTGGCTCTTTGGTGCATTTCATACAAGGATGACTCAATGTGGGTGACCCTTTTCATAAATAGCAATACCTGCTCCCCTGTAATTGGCTATGTCTAGCTATCGATCTTAGAGGTATCCTCCACAAACTCTTTCCATGCTGCCTCCAACTCTTTCTTTAGCAAGATCTCCCCCTGATCATCAATGAAGCTCGGGAAGTTAGCATCAGCTACAACCTCGAAGTAAATGAGCAAAATAGATCACTCCTTCTCATACATATCAAGCAGCTTACGACCCTCTCTAGCTAGATCCAACCTAGAAAAATAACTTCATAGTGTTATCCTGGTGTTAGACCAAGCTCGATCCATCCCACTCATTGGTTTACATTGGAGGGCGATGTTAGCTAATGTTTGAATCTTTAGTGCCATCTCCAATTTTGGTTCTAACTGCTCCTTGGCATATAGTAGTGCTTCCTCACCGAATATAATTATTGTTATTGCATTCGTGAAGATACAACAGAACCAAGAGTGCTTTTGCTGCCCATTTTGTGTAGTCTTCAGTCAAAATATGATGAGCTTCCTTGATTTTCTCCTTGGAGAAACCCATTGATTGTGTGGATTTTTTAGCCAATTGATTTTGTAAAGATTCTAGTTGGGCAGTTAATGTCTGCACCTATTGTTCAGCTTCTTCCCATACTTTCTGAATGCTCCTTGGATACTTTCTCCAAGTCTTCCACTTTCTACTACCAACGCTCTACCTCTGATTTTATTATCTCCAGTTGTGCCCTATTTTTGGCTAGAGCTTCTTCTAACTCGATGATCTTTACCTCAACCTCAAAAAATTCTTCTTGTAATGCTCACCATGCAAGTAAAGCGAGCTCATATCCACCTAAATATTCCCCATCTTCTTTGTAGTATCAATCTTCATCAGGTCCTCTATAATGACTTCATAAGCATAATCACTTGGAGCCATCTCTCCTTGGGGCTTCTGGACCTGGGGGATCATCTTTACAGTGTGGGACTCCATAGCTTCAAGATCAAAGGAGACCTTCTTCAATGTCTTTGTTGGAGCTTGAGCCTCTTTTTACTTACGGATTTTTAGCCATTGTGATGAACTCTGGTGGGCTCGACTTATTTTTGCTGCAACAGGATGCTCTGGCACAACTTCCATCTCTGATTCTGGTAGCACCTACAACTCAAGAAATGAAGAAAAAGGAAAACAAGCCTACTGAGGGTTTGGCTTGAGAAGGGAAGTAGAAATGGGAACAGTTGATGGAATGGAGATGGTTGAGGGAATGGAAGCGAGGGGTTTGGCTACAGTTATACTTACTCAAGGAGGAGCTTGTGTACTTATAGCCATGGTAGAAATTACCAAAATGGAGGATGGAGGGAGCAAAAATGGATTGGGTGTGGATGCAAAAGAACTGAAATAAAGGGAAACAAAAGAAAAGGGAATAGAAGAAGAGGGAGCATTGGTGACCGGTAACTAAGAACCAAGAAGGTGAAATGGAAGTGGAAGGTATACCAAATGGGGGTGAAATGGAAGTGATAACTGCAGAATGGGGTGTGATAGTCACCAAATGCTCATGAGTAAGGGAAGAAGGTAGGGAAAATATACCTTCGGGCTTCGACACCATTTGAGCCGATGATGAGGGTGACTACAATACTAGTTGTTCCTTGGCTTGTTCTCCCTTCGTTTCCTCCTCAAGATTTATGATCTCCATATCTTGGCCAAGCTGCTCTTCTTGGACCAAAGGAAGAGTCTCTAAAATGCTATCTTGTGTAGCTAGAACTACAGGAGGAGGGTTTGTGCTAGAAGAAGAGACTACACCAGTTCTCAACTTCTTGGTGACGCTTGGAAAAGGAAGCACCTCACCTACATTTCTTCTCTTATGTTGAGGCTGCTTTTTGGGTGGTGACTATTTTTCTTCCTCCACAAGTGGTGCTTCCTCAACCATAGGTTGCTCTCTTCCAGCCATGATCTCTTCGTTGTCAGATCCTTGAAATCTTTGAGGTATAATTTTAGTGAAAGTGATAGGTTGGTAATTTTAACAATAATCATCATAGATGCTCGAAAATATCTCATCCATCACCAGGTCGTAGGTTGACCCGATATTTCCTTGGTGGGCCCTCATAATCCACCAATTGGTGATTTTCTCCTCAAACCAAGTGGGCAATTGAACCTTCATTTTGCTAAATAGGCCCGAAGGAGGAATCTAGTGCTTGTGGACTTCAAGATTATATTCGGCCTCCATCTCATAGAAGTTATGCCATGGTGGAAGCATCATCATATTCTCAATGTGCCACTCGAGATCATGCCCCTCTGGATTGTTTCTCTATCGCTCAATATCTACCCTGGGACAACAATGAATTTTTTTTCTTTGATCAATACCATGAAATGACCCAAAGGGTCGTATTTCCACCATTGGGGCAACTCAACCAAGCCGAGGTCATAGAGGGTTTCTATAATCAACTAATTTTTTCCAACTTGGTTTACTTCAATGTCATCAAAGCAAAAGGGTATGGTACATGTGGTTCATTTCCCTCGACCCGCCCCATAGACGTCATTAATGAAATTATTCTAGCGGGCAACCTCCAATGCAAAAAGGTGCTCTGTAGCAAAATATGGAAGGAGAAACGACTTGCCAGTAAAGCCAAAAATTTGTACAACAATACCTTGCATCAACAAGAAAATATCACCTTTCTCCTTCGTGATGACCTCCTCTCTCATCGCCCTTGGCACTCTCTCACATGTGCCAAAAATAAGCTCAAGGGCGGGGCCCAAGAACATTCAGTTGAAATTATAATATGACTCCTTTCTGGACAAACTTGGAGTCCATAAATAAATTGGTAGCTTCCTATCTGCCTCATCAGTCTGCTTGATAGCTATAAATGAAAAATATTGGTGCATGTGGAAAAAGAAATACCATGCTAAAAATGAAGAATGTCTGAACACTACCTCTTCTCCACTTTGCACTCTCTCTAACTGGGTGTGCATTCTTTGAGCCACGTAATCCACCCAATCAAATAAAATTGGATTCATGCTCATTGTCATTATTATCGAAGCATAGAATTCTACCTATGAAATACATTGTACAAGTATCGCTTGCCATTTATGCACCGTAGAATCGGTAGGAAGACCAATCACCCAGGCCAACATGGAAAACATGTCTGGACTCTTAAAATCTGTCAGAGGCTTTGGCAAAGCCGACAGCTCTCCAAACTATGGTGTTTTTATTAGTTGATTCTCCATGAACTGGCGCAATGCCATAGTCGACTGGTACCTCTCATCTTGCTCCCCGAGATTTAACTTTCTAAACATAATGTCTAGAGGAGGTCTAACCTTACAAGTGAATGCTTCTCTGACTATGTTAGATGAAATTTTGAATAATCTATCTCCATTTGCATTTTGAACAACTCTTGTGGCAGGGTTATAAAATTTTGAAATAGCCAGCACCAGTTCTAGGTAAGCATGAACAGGTGTACATAGGTACCAAAAAATCTACGCATGATATGCAATAGTTAACGGACTTTCTGGCATCAAGCCTTGTCTGACAACAACTTCTACATCCTAGCACAATTTTTCCATGCCCTTGTTCAAAATGATGTAGTCACCAATCTGAGCCAGTGCATCATAATATGGATCAAGCTCTTCATCTTCATTTTACCTAGATTTTTTAGCTTTCTTGCCTCCTATTTTTTTGCATTTTCTTTGCCTCGATAGACTTTCTTCCCCATCTTCGTCCTTTAGTAATTTTACTTCAACACTCTGATAGTTCTGCAATGAAGTAGCAATTCGGCAAAGCTGAGTGATGATCCTACAATGCTCTAGAGAAAATACTCTTGATCTTTCTTTATCTGCAAGCTTTCGGTTCACCCTATTTATAATTTTTTCTTCCAACTACCCGATTTAATGCATGTGGTGCCCTGAGAAATATGGGTGAACGTGCTCCTTGGTTCTCTCGCCCGACATGCTTTCTTATGATTTTTAACTGCCAATAACACCCTTGCACTATAAATCCTCTTTGAATGTCATGCCCAACCACTTTTTTTACTTTGAAGGGCGCAATCTAGTTATTTAATGGCTAACCCCAAGAATGATAAATGCCACATACACATGATGGAAGTGCTTTTTGGGGTGAAATTAGTAAATTCATTGAATTTAGATGCCAAAAATATCTTTGGAGAATTTTTCCAATGAAATTAACTTGATCTCATGCACTTAACTGAAGTTCACTCCGAAATTAGCTCATGCCAGTGACAAATGCTTTTTCGAATGACTTGCTTTTCTAGAGCTATCAATTAGGGCGAAAATAACCCTTTGCAACTGATAGTTTCGTTCAACTAGAGCTCCAAAAATACCTTCCCATGCTTTCACTACCGAAATTACTTGTTTGGCATTTTTAAATTAATTTATCATGCCCCAAAAAAGCTTTACTACCAAAAAAGCAAGCTTTTAATGCAACTGAGAGTCTTTGTTGAAAAAGCAAGGTGAAAATTAATTTCACCCCCTTCCATGCCAAAAATAACTTTGCCAACTGGAGTACCCAAAAAAGCATGTGAAATTTTCTTTCTCATCTTGAGTTTTCACCCTGAAATTAACTATTGGTGGAGCGAAAAGGAATTTCACTTCAAAAATAAGATATGCAAGGTGAAATGCTTTTCTTAGGCAAAAAATATCCTTTTTTTTTTTGGAACCAGAAGGGCGAAGAAGGCTTTTCGTTGGAAAAAATGATTTTCACCAACAAAAACACTTCTGCTCAAGGAAAAGGAATTTCACTCCCATCCTTAGTCATTTTTTCAAACAAAAGCAACATTAAACAAAAATTATATACATATTTACATTCTTGATCTTGATTTTTTCACTGGTAATAGGCCTTCAAATGAAGACCATTGATTGGAATTGGCAACACATGGCCATCCATATCTTGCAAATAAAATGAGTTAACTTGATTGACATCAAAAATCTGGAATGGGCCTTCCCAAATCACCTTGAACTTGTGATGCTTGCTCGACTTTGCCTTGTTCTCATTCCACTTTAACACCAGATCGCCCACCTTGAATGCCTTCTCAGAAGTCTTCTTGCCAAACCACTTCTTCATCATCTAGGCATGTTCCATGAAGGCATTGTATGCTTTCTCCCTTTCTTCCTCCAGCTATAAAATCTGAGCCAACCTTGCACTCATGGGGTTGAATTCATCATCTTCACCATCAAGTAAGTGCAAGGATTGAAGGGTTGATAATTCAATGTGAATGGGCAAGACTGCTTCTTTACCATACACCAAGGAATAGGGGGATATTTTGATAGATTTTTTCACTGAGATGCGATCAACCCATAAGGCTTGGTTCAAGAGCAAGTGCCAACTTCGCTTGTTGTCACCAAGAGTCCTCTTCAAAATCTTGAGTAGATTCTTGTTCGTGGATTTGGCTAGACCATTTCCCTACGGATAATAATTTGATGAGGTTTTTAAATAAATACCATACTTACCCATGAACTCATTGATTTTGGCATCAATGAATGGAGTTCCATTATCTGTTATAATTGCATCTAGAATACCAAAGTGAGTGATCAATCCTTCAAGGAATGTGATGACTACCTCCTAGTTTACCTTCTTGGTTGGGATTGCTTTGGCCCATCGGGTGAAATAGTCATTTTAAATAGATATGTATTTATGCTTGATAGATGAATTAGGATCAATGACCCCAATAAAATCTAAGCCCCATTGTTGAAATGGTGCTTCTACTTGAATCGGATGAAGAGGTAAAGATACATTTATGCTTCTATCGATATATCTTTAGCACTTATCATAACTTTGATTGACTTTGAAAGCATATGACAAAGAGAGTGGGCTAGAAATAACCTACTTTGATGATTTTCAATACCATGGGTCTCCCTGCATAGTGACCTCCTAAAAATCCAGAATGGAACTCTTCCAATATTTTCTACTTCTCTGATTCTCTGACACACCTGAGGAGAACTCCATCAATGTTCTTATGAAATAATCCATTTGGTAACATCACATACCTAAGGACCTATAGTCTGAATCTCCTTCTTTATGAAGCATTGAGATGTGAAGGACACCTTCTTGAATTGAAATATTCGATAAGGTCCTCTATCCAATCATGGTCACCTGGGGAATGATTAGCAAGATTATACTCACTTACTAACTCTTCATGTTGGCAAATCATGGATTCAGAAGCAACACTTCTTGCAAGCTCCTAACATAGTGCTCAACCTCAAACCAGCTTGGTTGGTCAAATTTCAATATCATACTCCTAGATTTTGAAAACCCAACCAGCTCTCTTGTCTCCAAGCTCTCCTTGGATGATGAAAATTTTGAACATCTAGATGAACAACATAAACTATTGTTTTACTCTATGAAATAAAATGCTAAAACTTCTTTAGGGACTTCATTATTGCATACACTTGCTTCTATATGAAATTGTATTTTTCCTCATGTGATTGAATGACTTGGCTTAAGAAATTGATTAGCCTTTCATATCCATCATCTCCCTTCTATGTGAGCACTGTTTCATAACTCTCTTGTTCACCAATGACATACAGGATAAAATCCTTTGAATAATCAGGGTTTACCATAATAGGGGCTTGAGAAATTCTTTCCTTGATTTCTCTGAACACTTGCTTCCTTTTCTCAGTCCATTTGAACTCAACATCCTTCTTCAAGATTTCAGTCATTGGTTTCACCACTTGGGTGAAATCTGCAATAAAATTTTGAATAAATTTAATCTACTCAAAAAATGACTACAACCCTTGTTGGTTGGTAGTGGAAGCTTCAAAAGAGCCTCATATCTAGTTGGATCAATAGCTAAACCCTTTTCAGAGATGATGTGGCCCAGGAGCTTTCCCTCCTTTACCATGAAGATGGACTTCTTTGGGTTAATGGATATTTCGAACTCTCAGTATTTTTTGAACACTTGTCTCAAATGAGAGTTGTGCTCCTCCCTGTTATGAGAGAAAATAATCATATCATCCAAATAAATTACAATGACCCAGTTTAGCAACTCATCAAAAGCCACATCCATCGCTCTTTGAAAGGTTGCTCCAACATTTGAGAGACCAAACGGCATTCGATGATAAGCAAATGTACCCCACTTTATGGTGAATGTCATTTTATATTGGTCTTCATCCTTGACCCATATCTAATTATAGCTGAAAAATCCATCTAAAAGAGAAAATATCTAAGCTCCTACAACTATGTGGAGAATTTGATCAATTTGTGGCAAAGGATAATGATCCTTTAGAGATGCCTGATTCAAATTTTAGAAATCAACACAAGTGAATATCTCTGTTATTTTCCTCACAAGGACCAGATTCGCTACCCAGGTAGAATGCTTGATTGGGTAGATGATTTTAGCTTCTAGCATCTTCAACAATTCAGCTTTCATCAAGACCTCAATTTTGGGATTGATGAGCCTCTATTTCTTCCTGAAGGGTTTCACTCCTTCCTGTAGTTCAATGGTATGTTGGATCACATCCTTGTTGTAGCCTTTCAAATCCTGGTAGCTCCAAGCGACAATGTCTGGGAACTCATGGCATAGCTCCTTGATCTTCTCCAGCTCTTTTGGAGTGCAATCGATGCCAACTTTGATTGACTTCTCGGGCCCCAACTGCATTTCAGTGTACTCCTCATCCACTTTGATCTTATATTTTTTAGCTCTGTCATTTTGATCAAAGAGACTCTCGAGCATAATCAATCCTTTTGAGATATGATTATTTCTTAGTTGGATCAATCCCTCAACTTCTTCTTCATCAAGTGTTCTTCCTTCCACAGTACTAGCCTCTCTTATCAGGAATTTCACGATTTTCTCATCACTTTTGAACACTTGCTAATAGATATTCTTATTAGGAACTAAAGGCCTATAAACTAACCTTATAGTCTTTGGTTTCTTCACCATGTGCTCAACTGGAGAAAAGTTGGTACCAAGGGATGCCAAAATATCTGCATGCTTATTTTGTTCCTGCGAGATCGCTTGGATGTTCAATGTTGTGTAAGCTTCAAACAGGTCCCAAACTTTATTGTGGTACGCCTTCAAATAGTGCTGCTTGGAGACACACTTGTTCGTTACTTGATTCACAATCAGTTCTGAATCTCCAAAAATCTATAGTTATTTGATCCCAAGCTTCTCTGCTTTCCTCAAGCCTAGGCATAATGCTTCATACTCGATAGCATTGTTGGTACAACTCCAAGTCAACTAGTATGAATAAGTCTTCTGTATGCCAAAAGGAGAAATGAGAACAATTCCAGCTCCTATGCCATTCTTGCATCTCGCGCCATCAAAGTAGAGCTTCCACAATTGATCTGGAATAGGATCTTGATCATCAAACACCTTCACTTCAACATTTTTAGGCTTAGTAATGGTGTAACAACCAATTTCAGTCTCCATCATGGCATTAAAATCAAGCATTGAAAACTCATCTTTTGTATGAAGCTCATCCAAAACTTCTTCCATTAAATCCAATTCTTCTAATTCTTCAGTCATCATGTTGACATAATTCATGGACTTTTCTTCTTCCTCAATCTTCTCTATATGAAAAGTAGAAGGCTTTTCATTATAGATTCAGATTCTTTTCTCTTTGAAAGGAATCTCCAGATGAGAATATTCTAGAGAAAGATAGCCTCCCAACTTGGTAGTGAACTCTCTTGAGAGGCACATACTAAAATACGACTCCAGATCAACCACAACCACTTCTTGGATCATAGTGATCTGAGGCATTTTATGCAACACAATGGGGATGTCTTTGATAACATCCACTATTCTCACAGGGGTTCCATCTAACTGTAAAATTCTAAGGTTACTTCTTGTATATTCCATACCCATAATATCACAAACCACCTTCGATATGATATTCATAGCAGTCCGAGTTCGATCATGCAGTTATGCATAATCCAACCCTCCATCCTGAGAGACAAGTAGAAAGGGGGTGGCCTATTCTTTTCCATAGCATAAGTTGTTAATGTTTGAGAAAAAATAGTTTGAGTAGGATTCTTTCCCTTATCTTTAACAAACTTTAGTAATTCTTGCAATAAGTCGACTTGTCCAAGAAATTATAATGCATCATAGAGACTAACCTTGGTAGGAATCTTCTTTAGTTCTTCAACAATGTTGTACATAGATGCGTTGGACTCCCTTCCTTTGTTGGCAGCCTCATACTTGCTTTGATACTGTTGTATAGCTTCCACCCTCTAACTCTTGGTCAAGGATGGGTATTTGAGCCTTTCTCTAGCCTATTCCTCTATTTTAGCTTTTGTTTGTGAAGTTGAAGCCTTTTCTTGCAATATTTATTTCACTCATGGAGGTAAGAGATATTTTAATAGGATAGGTGCATCTAGCTTGGGTGCTAGAACAGGCACTTTTACTTGTGTTTTTTTTCTCATTTTGCACTTTTGGGTCAATGGGTACCTTCAATGGCTCCATTTTAGCTGGGTCCACTATGACTGGCTTTCTTCTAGCTCTCGTGAGAACTGAAACTTGTTCTTCGAAAGGGACCATGAAATTATGATCGACTTCTGTAATCATGTTGATCTGACCACCAGGAGAGATTTCTACCAATGTTTGTACATAGTTCAGGTGAACCATGCAAGTTTCTTCGCCATGCGGATCATTGCAAGTAGAGCACTAATATACTTTGTCTGATGGGCCAACTTCTTCATTTTTCAATATGGTCAAATTCCTCTCAGGTACCTTGTTGGTCGAAGTTGCTTGCTCTCTGGTGATTGGTGGAGGTTGAAATCTCCTAGGCTAGAAATCTCTCTCAGCCTACTTCTTCTTAATCACCGTGATCTCATTGCTCATCGCTCTTATAGCTGAGTTCATTGATTGCATCTCTTTCAACAACTTCTCTTGGGGATCAGGATTTGAGGGTGCTGGAGGAGTTGGTAATGGAAGTGGTATAGGTAGAGATGGTAGTGTTGGGAATGGAACCGAAGTGGGTAGCTATGGAATGGATGGAGTAGGTAATTGCAAGATAGAAACTATCATCGTGGTTTGAGATGAACTTGGATTCCATGAAGGGATTGGATACATGGGGGACATTGGTAAGGGCTGAGAAGATGCATTGGAATACAAATACTATGGGAGATCAGGAAATATAGGCATCATCATCTTCGATGGAAGCTTATCGATAGCAATCAGATCAACCTCAGCATTTTGTGCAGTAGAGTACAAGGTCAAAAATGTATCAATGTTGGACTAACGGATGGCCATGCTAATGTCAAAATTGAAGGCTCAAAGGTAATATAATATGGCTTGTTCAGGAGTCGATCGGAGACCATCGGGGACTCTTTTCCAAGTTTGAGTGAACCTAATATTGAAGTCAATAATTTCCTCTTGTGGATACCTCTGAATGGTAGTAAATTGATGCAATAGAGAGAAAGGATCCACTTGTTCATTGAAACCTTTTATCAATAATTCAGCCAACTGGTCCCATGTGGTAATAGTGGTAGGTTGTAAATATTGGTACCAGTAAAGTAGCTTCCCTCTAAGAGAGAGCATGAGCAATCTTACCATGACATCTTCATCTATGATGCTATGAATGGTCGCTAGAGAAGCCACATCTTGGACATGCTCATAAGCTGTTTTTTCCCATACCATCGTAAGTAGGCAAAGCCTTCAATGCTACTTGCAGAATCAGATTTTGAGCTTACAGATTCAAAGCTTTGGAGTGGTTCCAAGCTAGAAACTATCTTGGTGGTGGTGGTGGATTTTGGGCCATTTGAACTAGAGTGTTTTCTTGGGGAGGAAAACTAGTAGCAGTGCTAGCAAGACTTGAAGGAACAAAAAACACACCAGCTACTTGTGAAGATGTTGCAATTGATGGAATAGTCGGAGTGACTAACCTAGGATGCTCTCCTAAAATTTGGGTGTCAAGCTCAAAGAACTCAATGGGATTTTTAGAATTTTTGGCCTTCGATCTTGTGATCATGAAGTAAAGCTTTCGCTCACTTCATGTTCGAAGGCTTCTGGGTAAAACTAAGTCACCAGATGTTCTAGTTAGATAGTAAAAAGACAAACATCAAACCTTAATACTGCTCAAAGTGGAACTTTTAATGTCCCACTAGGCATGCCAAAAACTGTTGGTCATGAATCTACCTAAGTACAAAATATATGTGCACCCTAGACCCAACCAACATTGAAAGGCCGAAGGAAAGAGATGTCCTTCAGGCCAATCTCCAGAGAGGGTTGGTTCTCGTACTAATCTAATAATCGATATAAGCTTAGGGTAACAGAAATATATGGGAAATGATAGAAAGGAATGGGAAATATGGCTATGAGCCAGAGTAATAGAGTGGGGATAAACTAGTAGCTAAAAATCAAATCAAGTTTTAAACTAGCATGTAATAGAAAGAAAAACATAGGAACCATTCATAGCTTTGCAAGGATAACTTCCAATAAATATTTTAGTATTCACCTCTTTATCAGGAATTAAATTTAGATGCAAAATTTAAACTTATCTAATAATGGAAATGAACATATCAGAAATGATAGGTAGAAAGTAATTGCATACAACACTGATCCAGGAACCAGAAGCCAACAATATTTCAATTGATGCAAAAAATGAAACTCAAAGAGTTTTTTGGTAGAATGTCTATCCTCCTCTTTTACATCAAAATGCTTAGTATTTATAGAGGATTGCACCTCTGTAATTAAATGCACATTAAAACAAAATGTTGGCTAGTCAAAGATCAAACAATAGCAATTTTCTCCTCGACAACAACAATGCACAAATCAGCGCATTCTTTTGGAAGTAGTGATCCTGTTTTGGTGGAAAGCGCCTAGGAAATCAACAAGAATGGATGATGGAAAATTATCTCAAACATTGGTGCATCAAAACACAGCAGCATCATATGAGAATTGGGAGCTCGAACAATAAATTTTGGTTGCTACTTCATCATCTTGCACCTCAAAACTTTATTTTCTCTAGGAAGACTCAATGAGAATCAACTTCGTTTGGAGAAGGGGTGAAATCAGTGGATGATACCTCGAGAATGAATAAGATCATACCATAATCAGGAACGTAACTTTTAGTCTTAGCAAATCTTCTACAACAATTCCAGACATCTCAATTCCATTGCCCCAAGAATTAAATTCATCAATCCTTTAGTCTTTCCCAAAAATGATCTGCGGTGAAAGCACCTTTGAAAAAGAACTCGCTTGGATTTTTGTCATTAATTTCACCAATTTTGCCCACTTTGGATTTTTTCCAAGAAGTGGGGTAAGAATAACTTTCACTGCCAAAAGGGGACAAAAATGATGAATTTCACTTTACCTAGGACGAAAATAGAATTTCACTGGAAGAAGGAGCAAAAATACCCAGCGGATGCTTTCACCGGTGAAACTACCAGCAGACAACTTGTTTGCTCTTATTTCTGCCACTGGGTGAAATTGACTATGACTTTTCAAGATGCTTTGACTTGGAGAAATGTCTGCCAACTACTTTCACTCTGAAATCGACTAAAAATAGCAAGTCATCCAAAGGAGGGGCAAAATTGACTTTGACCATAAGAAGTGCATGAATTTGGGTGAAATCTTCTTAACTTATCTTTTTCGTTGGTGAACTCCTCTGCACTGAATTTCACTGGCAAAATTGACTTTGACCACCAAAAGGTATGCATTCGGATGAAATTATCTCAATTTGCCAACGAAACATCTCAAGGCACCTTTCTATTTACTTTCACTAGCAAAATCACTCCAACGCATTTTGCTGATAAAATCAATGCTTGATTTGCATTGATTATTTTTTTCTAACGAAATCATTTGCTTTATATTTGCTGGCACAACCCCTTTCTTACATTTTTTCCCATGAAATTATCTCAAACTATTATCATTGGCGAAACCCTCTTAGATTATTTTTTCCAGTGAAAACATACTTTCCCAACAAATGTCATCCAGATTTCAACTTTTAAATGTTGGCAAACCATTTGATTTTTCCCTTGCTGGAAAAACACTTGCTCTTTAATTCCATGGGCAAAATCATTCTTCTTTATTTGAAATAGCGAAATCATTGAAAAGGGAGAGAGCAAAAATCAACAAATATTAAAAAGACCACAACGAAAATACATCATTCATTTTATACTTGGAATTTTTACAATAAAATCTAGTGTGGCGAAACTTCCAAAACTTAGTATACTAGAAATTTATGTATTTTTTGTAGTTGAGAAATCTCTTCCTATAATCCTCAATAATCTATTTTATCTTTGTTTTAATTTTTAGGTTAATATGAAGAATGATGGAGTGCTTCACTAAATCTTGATTCATGCAAATGAATCCAAATATATTGAATTTTAGACTTAGTATCTAAATAGTAAGTCAAAGTTTCCAAAGAAAATGAAACCCACTTGTAAATACCATAAAAGGATGGAAACTCTACAAAAATTTGTTTGGTATGGTTAAATTTTTTTGAAATAGAGATTCAAATATTAGAGTATAAATTCCTATATGAGGTATTATGGGGTGATGGATATATCTTTTATTTGTTAATCTAGGTTCATAATCCTTGTCACAAAATCATGTGTTGTAGTTGCAAGCAAAAAGGTTTCGAATGTTGAAGAACCTACAATATTTGTACCTCATGGGGAGTAAATGATAGTAGGGATGAAAGCGAGTGCTATAGAAGATTCAAAAGAAGGTTCTAAGCTAAATAAAAATACACTAGTAATATTAAACTATAGCTGATCCTAACCTCTCAAGTATTTGTGTCCATTCATTGAAGTTTTTCTCACTAATAATGCATAAGAAAAAATGTATTTTTTATAGCACAAGTTGTTTTACTACTATCTAGGTTCAAGCTTATGAAACTTTACCCTAAAAAAGAATTATATTTTTATTTGATATGGCCTAATAAAACAACTCCTAGGAATAAGGTATTCTACTTAGAAGAATGATGGAAGAAAGTTGAGATTGAGAGAGTAATGAAGTGAGAGAAGAAGATCTAATTAGATGAAATCTGGAAGTTGTAGAAAAATATAAAGCAACATAGGTTCAAATATCTATAGCTAATTGCTCTATATTACACCATAAAACATATTCAAAATAAATAAATATAACCAAACTCAATACAAATATATGCAAATTCAAACACACATGCAACATGTTTTACAAAAATAGTAATTGTATCTAACCAGATGGATTTAGCTTATCATTAAATTTTATGGTTGGACATTTCTTAGAAGATAAAATGTGTATCCTCCCCTACAATCAAGCACTAACTCACACTCTTAATTGGACATCACACGTGAATTTTATTGACTTAATAAGGTTAAAATAGTACATAGAAAATATGTTGATTAGAACGATATTCAATAAGCTTGGATTAAAAAAATTATTATAATAATTATTAGAGCTATTACATCATAGATTCTATGAATAGAAAAATGAAAAATGATATTCAAGATAAACAAGTTTATCTTATATGTTTTATGTTTAGAAAAAGATAAAATTCTAACTAATCTCCCAAAGAAAATCTGTCTTTATTCGAAATGATCCTAAAAACCAAATCAAAATGATGAATGGTAATAAAAAATAACAAATTTTGATTTATGTGTCACTATGTAAGGCAACGACCTCCTCATTGAAATTTCAACAACCATGGCCATCATTCGCCAGATACTAAACTAATTAGTTTAATTCAAAAATGTTCTGGTTAGTCAATTTAGTATAGGCTATATGGACTCTAGCTATGCCAAATATAAATTAAGGATATTTGGCATTTCTAATTTATGTAGAGTCTTAGTTATTTGGATAGGCATGAGGAATGCATCATATATTGGAAACAACCATCATCTTGTAGCAACTATCATAATAAATAATCTATTGTAAGACATGGTTCCACAAGATTTAATAATTAAACATAAAATCTAAGCAAAATCCTTCAAAAAGGGTTCAATGTAAAACAAATCAAAACTAAGATATCTCTACCAAATCCATTAAAATCAACCAAATCTATACAAGTAAATAAAAACTAAACAATTTAACCACACATTTGATAAAGTTAGAAGTATTATTATATTAGTTCAATAAGGGCTAAAATCATGGGAAAATAAACTCAAAAACATCAAAATAGATATGAAATTGGGCATTTCTAATACATGTCGTTACACCCAAATAAATATTTAGTACATCCCTATACATTACTTAAAAACTAGGGGTAGAAACATATAACACTTTCATAATACATCTCTAAAATCATATGACCCAACATGGGTATTGGTTGTAGATCCATACTATTCATGGATCCATTCCAAATCTTCTCAATTAGTTACCTTTGTAGATAATACATGGGAACAATTTCCTTTCAATTTGGAATTGGATATTAGACTAGTTAGAGTAAACAATGAATACCAATCTAGCATTGTCTTGTTCTCTCAAGTACATACCATAGATAAATGGTCATTGTAATGGTTGCTAGAAGATGGTTAGGAGATGCTTGATCTAGTATATCAAATTATGTTGCTTCTTTCGATAGCCAACCAAGGCTATTCTATCCAAATTTTCAAAGTGGCCTTGATTTTGATCAACAACTTAACCTTAAATCCTACTATACTTTCTACAACTTGGTGACCACAAACACACTTTTGTAAATCCTTAATAGACTCTCTTAGGTGTGTGTGCTCTCCCTAAACCATTAAAATCTTTCTCATTCCTATAATTTGATAAGTATTCAAATCATGTCTCTCTCTAACTCTCAATTTTTATTTTGGACATTAAATCCCTTATCTAGGACCACATAGTTGTGTACATAAAATTTGTATAGTAAATTCTTAGTCTATGGAGAGCTTGTGAAGAAGTCTTAGAAAAATATCCTCAACTTGCTAACATTAGAAGGTAAGTCTAATACAATTTTTCCAACTTAGAACTACTATCATTGCTCTTGAAGATATATGGTATAGATTAGAGCAATTTTGGAGGTCAACATATGAAGTAAGCTCAACCACATTAAAAACCTATTTCTATACATCCTTAGTGATTATTTTCCTATTGCTCTCTACCTACTCTACACTCTAATAAATGTTTGATTTTTCCTCTACCAACCTATGAATAGTCTCTCCTAAATCATTATTATCCTCCATATTAATGGGTCCATTAACGCAATCTTTCTTTTAGTAGGTCCTTCATAAGACAAATAAATGGCAAGGCCATGTGGGAGCATCAAGGAACTTAAATTTAATATCCTTATATCCATCCTCAAGGATTTTGATATATTTTATGGAATATGTAATGGTTAAGCTTTATCTTGAGGCCATGACTAAATTTTGTATGATATTATTCAAATAAATCCTTTGGGCCTTTGTAAACCTTGAAAATATTTTTTTCTAATATTTTATTATTTTAATCCTAAAGGTTTGTCTCTCAACCTTGACCTAAATGTAACTTGAATTTGGGTATAAATACCTCTCACATAATTATTTTTATTATCTATCAAAGTTTAAATATATTCTTTGATAGTGAGATTATTTTATGTCCATAGACACCCCCATATACTGTGTGCATTGTTTTGTGTGAATTTATTTTCAAAAATACTAGGTAATATTGATTTCATTCATTTTTAGAAATTCTTATGAAATGCAACATGGTATTAGAGCTAGTGTGAATCTTGGTTACTCGATTACTTGCTATTGGAAATTTAGCTTCTATAGCTTCCCCTAGGGTAGTTGTGTTTGTAGTAGCCAAGAAGATTTTTTTGGAAGCTAAAAACAAGACTAGAAGAAGATTTTTTATAAAACCCCTAGGTGGATTTGAATCATGAGGATCACACTAGATTTAGCTTATTTGCTCTAAGGTATTTTTCATAATTAGGTTTTTATTTCTCTCTTTGAAACTTAATCCTATTTGTTTCTTTTGATTTTTGAATCGATGAATTCTCTACTTTCATGATTACATGTTTTGAGATTTTTTCAAAACCTCATTTATATTTTATGGATTTTTTAAAAAACTCTATTTCCTTTTAGCTTTTAACTTCTTTTGTACAATACTTGCATAGATGAGAGGAGAGACTACTTGGCTGCTATGAAAGAAGAAAACAAGAAGCTATAATTTTTTACATAGGCCATTAGTGCCAAAGGATCCATGGGAAAAGAGGATACTAATGATAGACATGAGAGGATTTCATCATTAGTTATGCTTGGCAAAGACCTCTGAACCACTTGAAAAAGTTACTAAAATGGTTTAGAAATGTTTTTTCTATATAGACATGAGAGGATTTCCTCATTAGTTATGCTTGACAAAATGGTTATGTAGAATCTACCATATTTATGGATCAGAAATGCACCCTAGACTCTAGCCAATGTTTAGTATTAGATGAAACAACTCTCAGTTTAAACCTCCAAATAATGATGAATCTTTGATATGATTATGTATTTGGGAGGAAAATTGTTAATAAGGAGTAAGGGTTAGATAAATTTAATAAAAATGGATGGGATATAGTCTAACAATATTGAATTTCACTAAGTAACATGCTAAAATAGCTAATTTACATGATACTTAATAGACCATCCATTATCAAATGCAATCACAAATTCATTCAACTTAAATAATTTGCTTTAATCATTCCAAGGACTTTAACAATTAGCAATCTAATAGTGATCCAAAAAGTAGAATTCATTTTAATAGAATAAAACAATCATTTACGTGTAACAAAAATGACTTAAAGTAGAGAATATATTCATAAAAACTTGTAATCATATGATAGTGGAGGCCAAACAGCTATTACTTCATTAGTTGGACGTAATGTTATATAGCAATACCAGGCAAGGACTACAATTCTAGCCCTTGTATTGAGGTCTCTTGGATTATTTATAGGTTATATTTGAAATTTATAGTGGGAACTTTATAGTTGTAAGACTGTTAAGAAAACAACCTAGCAAGAAAACCAAAACAATTGAGGTGGCCACTCTAGACTTCATTTTATATTTGAATTTGAATTCCCATTGATCCTGCTCCATCGATCTACACTTGTCTTCTACAAGTGGCCATATTATTGCAATTGATTTTCCAAAGTTGTCCCTTCTGTGCCTTAGTGTCATCAAATAGGAACAACTAGAAGGCACCCTAGTGATTACCATTCTAAAAGTGATGTTTCTTGGATGCTTGCTCTAAAGTTAAACTTATTATTTTTTTCATAGGGCTCCTTGGTGTAGACATCAAATTTTAGTCATTTGCACTTGAAATTGCACAAAGTTTCCAAAATCCTCAAATTGCCCCAAAATCATTAAATTGTTCCAAAATGCACTCAAATATTTGCAATCATTCCAACTTCATCCAAATTTCCTTAATTTCTAGCAATTTTCTTTAATTTGTATTAAATTTTCCTAGATCTCCTAATTCTATTCTATTTCCATTTAATTTTCCCTAGGTTCTTCTAAGCTCCCTAAAATCTTTATTTTCCTCTAATTTCCAATTTTTCTAAAATCCTTAATTCTTCAAGTTTTCCCTCATCTATTCTTAATCCCCTCTTACTCTGTTTAGTCCCCCTAATCATTCCTATATTCTTCCTAATATCTTAATTTCCACCTACCCCCTCTACCCTCAAAGCCCTCCATTATGCCCTAATCACCTTTCTAAACCATAACCTAATCCCAAGGAGAGAACAAAAAAAATTATTAATTCAAATCAAATCCCCATGTAATCCCTTGCATTCCCTAGGGAATCTCCTAGGAAGTACCCCATACCCCCCTTAATCCCTAGGAAATCCCATGGGAATTCCCCCTCATTTAATTCCTAATCCTCCTACATCCTCCCACATATCCCCATGCAATTTTATGAATTTAAAATTTCTCCTACATTCCCTAGTCAACCCACCTATATAATCCCCCCTCCCTCCACCTCACTTTTTGGGAATATTTAATTCCCTTGCCCCTTAGTCAATGTGCATTAAAAATTAATTTTAAATTCCTTTCACCCTTTTCAACAACCCTTCCCCTAGGCTCATTTATAGCCATGGGTAGGTGAGAAATATCTCCACCTAAGGGCATTCATGAGGGAAGGTATACTCCCCTTCCACATGGAATCTCCTAGACCTTTCCACCCACCTACCCATGCCACTTGGTGCCAAGTCATCTCCACCTCACCTCCATGTCATCCCCCTCACCTTGCCCAAAATACTGTAAATTCTGAAGAACACAATCTTATACTGAGAGGGGGGGGTGTATAGTATAAGACCTCTTTTTATTTTTCTTTTATATTTCAAAATAGTAAAGCAATATACCCAAAGCAATATCAAAGCAATGCACAAAACCATCCACAAAGTGACATCAATTTTAACATGGTTCACCCAGAATGGTTGGGCTACGTCCACAAAAATTTTCTCTAAAAGTTATCTCAAAGTTCTTTGGGAATCCTTCCCAATTACAATGTTTATGAGCCTCGTCTCAAAGGAGATACCTTCCCCTCTACTCTGGAAATGATCCCTCAAAAGATCAACTGCCTCTACCTCTTGCCAGCATGTGGAACTCCTTTCCACCGAAGACCTCCCGTCCTCAATGCTTAGCCTAAGAGACCTCTGCCTTCTATGATCATGTCCACAACAGCTCAGCAACCTGTACCAAATATAGTCAGTCGGTCTAGTACAAGTCTTCCTCTGTCTTTCAGATTTGTCCAACTTTGAACAAATCAATCCTTTGCACACAAGCCTTCTCAAATACTTGCCAAATCTATCCTCAGGTTCTTCTCAAAGAACCAATGCACCTTTGTCCTCAAGTAGCAACACTTCACATTCGTCTTTGCCCTTTGTGCTCTCTATGCCTTATACATTCTTTGTGTAATCATAGCCACACTTGATCGAACTTCAATCTTTGCACCTCTATGGAATCACAGTAGCACCGTCTTCGCACTCTCTACTTCCTTTGTGATCTTTCACACTTAGAATGATTCGACAAAATGCACTCTGCACACTACGATCAAATTTTGCATTCTGCTCTCGACGATTGAACTCCTTGCTCTACGCACTATCTATGAACGTCACACTTCAACAACATATCATCCACTTTTCAACTTCTCCAAATAGCCCTCCTTATATAACAGAATTTTCATAATGAAAACTTTAATCTTAGTCAACTGTTATAACAAATGCAAACCCTAATCTTCGTCGACTGCAAGCCCTAATCTTCGTTAGCTAAAATTCAAATTTGTCAGCTTCACTGCCTCTATAACTCTTCTATAGCTTCTACCACAAAACTACAACATGTTGCGATATCATGACACTTTTGCAACCATACACTTTCTTTTGGCTTTTGTCGCGATATCGTGACACTTCAGCCTTTGTCAACTTCAACTAAGATCTTGTTGCGATATCATGACACTTTTGTCTTTTTCAGCATCAACTTTGCTTTTGTCACGATATCGCGACACTTCTCCCTTCGTCGACCTCCTTTCTGCTTTTGTCATGAAATCGCGACACTTCTCCTATAGAAGACCTGCTTTCAGTTTCTGTCACAAAATCATGACACTTTCGCTTCCTTGCACTCTTTTCTGCTTGCACTAGCAAAAATGGAACATGTGAAATCGTGACACTTTTGTCGCCTTGTGCTTTTCTCTGCCTTACACCTGCGAAAATGAAACATGTCACAAAATCATGACGCTTTCACCTTTGAGCTCTTCCTTATTGAATTTGTCACAAAATCATGACACTTCTTCTTCCATGCTCTTTCATTTTGCTTCTTGTCACAAAATCATGACTCTTCTCCTGTTGAAGACCTACTTTCTATTTCTATCACAAAATCGTGACACTTTCTCCAACCGTATGCTGCCATCTCAATCTGTCACGAAATCGTGACACTTTCTGCATCCGTAAGCTTTCTCTTCAATATGTCATGAAATCATGACATTTCTTACTTCGAGACATTTCCTTTGTTGCATGTCACGAAATCATGACAGTTCTTACTTGGAACATTTTCATTTGTAGCATGTCACAAAATCATGACAGTTCTCACTTCAAACTCTGCAGCATGTCGTGAAATCGTGACACTTTTTGTGTTACTTTCTCTCTCTTCGAACTTGTCATGAAATCATGACAATTCACACTATAGACTCTCTCTTCTGCATTATGTCATGAAATCGTGACACTTTTTCGTCCGTACAACCTTCCTTGCAATATGTCACAAAATCATGATATTTTTGACTCGTACATTCTCTCTCCTCTTTGAGTCACGAAACTGTGACATGTCACGATATTGTGACACTTTTCTAACTTGCTTTCTCTCTCCTACTTAAGTCACGAAAATGCGACATGTCGCGATATCGCCATTGTCATTGATGGCAAACCTTTCCTGAAAACACATCTCAAGAGCCAAAACTGAAACCAACTATGCTAACAACTAAGAAACTATGCCCACAACTGAGAATCTTCCTTTGAAGTTTTTCTCCCCCTAACTTGAAGCTTTCCTCTTCACTTGAAGCTCTCCCCCTTACTCATATCTCTCCCCCTTTGTCATCAATGGCAAAGGGTCACCTTTGGGGCTCGGGACTAAGAATGAGCCTCTTAGCTTAGTCCCTCCCCCACCTCCTGATGAGGTGATTAATTCTGGGGTGGGAGTAAAACTCCCATTAGGCACTAATCATCATCAGTGTCAATAATTTCCTTGTTGGGCCTTCTCTTGAACTCTTTGCCCGTATTCCTGTTCTTGTTCTTGTTCTCATCCCTGTTCTTGTTCATGCCTTGATCCTTGGACCAGATCATGCCACTATTCCTATTCCTGTATTCTGGAATTTTAGCTCTACACTGTCTGATTGTTTGACATTCATTGTTGCACTTGAAACACTTGATGATGTTGTTTCTCTGAGGTAAACCTGATATTTGAATCCACCATTTTTGACCAAAACTATTCTAGCCAAACCTGTTTTGACCAAACCTGTTTTGACCAAACTTGTTCTTGTTATTTGTCTTGCAATAATTTGCCTTGTGCCCAAACTGTTGACAAGAGTAGCAATACCCTTGAAAGTAACTAGCACTTCTGAAACTGTTATTTACCTTCTTCACTTGAGCCATGCAATGTGAAGCCATGTGACCGAACCTGTGACATGCAAAACATCTGCCTTGAAATTTTTTTTTATTTGACCCCTTGGGTCCTAAAAACTTCTTCTTCTCATTTTGAAATCTATTTTCTATTTCTGTGCATCTTTCATTCAAGGACTCATGATCTGAAATACTTTCCTCATCAGAACTCTCTTCCTTTTGGAGTCTCTTACTAGACTCTCCAACTTGTTCCTTGTGTGGCTTAACAAAACCAAGGCCTGTTTTATCTATTGTTTTTCTTTGACCTTTGATGAGTGACTTAACCTTTTTGGAGCTATCTTGAAACCTGTAAAGCTTATCCTTGTACTCTTTAGTTTCTTCTTTCAAAGAAGCCATTTTCTGTTCTAACTCACTATACTCAAGAACCTTAGATTCTAACTCATCCTTGAGTTCTTGTGTCTTAGCTATAGAGAAATAAAGATTTTCTATAAGATCATCTCTCTCCATACAACATTCATCTAACTTATCCTTGAGTCTATCATTCTTCTTTCTTTCCTTTTTCAAAGAACTAAGAGCATTAATAAGTTCACTTTCAAGATCCTTTATTTGTTTGCTTTCTGAATCATCAAAGCCTTTTCCAAATTTCTTATCACTAGAGGTGCTACCTTTTTCAAAAACCATACAAGCATCTTCCTTATAGTTTTTTGAAGCATCCTCATACATACTAGAAACAAAATCATTATTTGTACAATCATCCTCAAGGTGACTAAAATTTCCACATCTAAGACATTTCATGATAATGAATCTATGTTTCGGTTCTTCCTCTTTTTCTGATATGAACAACATCTCATTTTCATTATCACTTGACAAACTTTCACTATCACTACTAGAACACTTACTTGCTTTGTCTAGGTAAAAACTCTTCTTGTGCTTGTGAGAATACCTCTTTCCTTGATTGTTGTGCTCATCTTTGTCCTTCTTGTGATGCTTGTGCTTTCCAGAATCCTTGCTCTTGGAATCCTGTTTATCTTCACTTTCATTCTTGAGAACAGTACAGTCAGTAGCATAATGATCGAACTTTCCACAATTGAAACATCTTATATTTTTCATGCTTTTGTGCTTTCTAGAGAACTTGCCTTTCTTGTTGTAATATGCCTCTTCATCACTAGAAGACTCATCACTCTCTTGAAGTTGTTTACCCTTGGATTTCTTGGTAGCCTTGAAAGTTGCCTCTTTCTTGACATCAACCTTCACTTGAGTTCTCAACTCAAATGCTGCAAGAATACTATGTAGCTCATCCTTTTTCAACTTATCCAAATATTTAGCTTCCTCAATAGCAGAAATATTTTCACTAAATATATTAGGAAGAGATCTTAAAATCTCATCACAAACATCATTTTCAACAATCGCAAGACCTAAGTCTTTCATGGAGTTAACAACCTCATCCATACGAAGCATGTAGTCACTAATATTTTCATCATCATTCATCTTGAGTTTTTCAAACATACCTCTGAAGTGTCTCAACTTGGCCTTTCTGACATTTGTATCACCTATATGAACTACCTGCAACTGTTTCCACATTTCACTAGTTGTCTTGCAGTGAATCACTTTGGTGAGATCTACTTTCTGTAAGCCTTTTAGGATTGCATTCATTGCTTTTGAATTGTTGTGAAGTAGGAGCCTTTCTTCTTTAGTATTTGGACCATGTATAGGAATAGTGTACTCATCTTCAATTACTTCCCATACCTCATTACCAAGTGCCATTAGATGAACCTTCATCCTTACACCCCAAAGACCAAAATCTGACCCATCAAGAATAGGTGTTGCATTGCCACTTGAAAAATCCATTGTGTTCTTTACTAGATTTTCCTTCAAGCTATTAAACTTTTCGAAGGCACCTGCTCTGATACCAATTGAAGAACACAAGCTTACACTGAGAGGGGGGTGAACAGTATAAGACCTCTTTTTATTTTTTCTTTTATATTTCAAAACAGTAAAGCAATATACCCAAAGCAATATCAAAGCAATGCACAAAACCATCCACAAAGTGACATCAATTTTAACATGGTTCACCCAGAATGGCTGGGCTACATCCACAAAAATTTTCTCTAAAAGTTATCTCAAAGTTATTTTGGAATCCTTACTAATTACAATGTTTATGAGCCTCAGCTCAAAGGAGATAGCTTCCCCTCTGCTCTGGAAATGATCCCTCAGAAGATCAACTACCTCTACCTCTTGCCAGCATGTGGAACTCCTTTCCACCGAAGACCTCCTGTCCTTAATGCTTAGCCTAAGAGACCTCTGCCTTCTATGATCACATCCACAGTAGCTCAGCAACCTATACCAAACATAGTTAGTTGGTCTAGTACAAGTCTTCCTTTTTCTGTCAGATCTATCCAACTTTGAACAAATCAATCCTCTACACACAAGCCTTCTCAAAGACTTGCCAAATCTATCCTCAGGTTCTTCTAAAATAACCAATGCACCTATATCCTCAAGTAGCAGCACTTCACATTCGCCTTTTCCCTTTGTGCTCTCTACACCTTTTGCATTCTTTGCACAATCACAGCTGCACTTGATTGAACTTCAATATTTGCACCTCTGCGTAATCATAGCAGCATCATCTTCGAACTCTCTGCTTCCTTTGCAATCTTTCACACTTAGAATGATTTGATGAAATGCACTCTGCACACTACGATCAAATTTTGCACTCTGCTCTCGACGATCGAACTCCTTACTCTGCACACTATCTACAAACATCGCACTTCAACAACATATCATCCACTTTTCAACTTCTCCAAACAACCCTCCTTATATAAAAAAATTTTCATAATGAAAAATTTAATCTTAGTCGGCTGTTATAACAAATGCAAACCCTAATCTTCGTCGATTGCAAGCCCTAATCTTCATTGGCTAAAATTTAACTTTGTTGGCTTCACTGCCTTTGTAACTCTTTTATAGCTTCTGTTGTGAAACTACAACATGTCGTGATATTGTGACACTTTTGCAATTGTACACTTTCTTTTGGCTTTTGTCATGATATCGTGACACTTCAGCCTTTGTTGACTTCAACTAAGCTCTTGTTGTGATATCATGACACTTTTGTCTTTGTCAGCATCAACTTTGCTTTTGTCGCGATATCGCGACACTTCTCCCTTCGTCGACCTCCTTTTTGCTTTTGTCATGAAATCATGACACTTCTCCTATAGAAGACCTGCTTTCAATTTCTATCGTGAAATCATGACACTTTCGCTTCCTTGCACTCTTTTTTGATTGCACTAGCAAAAACGGAACATGTCACGAAATCGTGACACTTTCGCTACCTTGTGCTTTTCTTTGCCTTACGCCCATGAAAATAGAACATGTCACAAAACCGAAATGCTTTTTCCTTTGAGCTCTTCCTTCTTGAATTTGTCGTGAAATCGCGACGCTTCTTCTTCCATGCTCTTTTGTTTTGCTTCTTGTCACAAAATCGTGACTCTTCTCCTGTTGAAGACCTGCTTTCTATTTCTATCATGAAATCGTGACACTTTCTCCAACCGTATGCTACCATATCAATCTGTCATGAAATCATGACACTTTCTGCATCCATAAGATTTATCTTCAATATGTCATGAAATCACGACATTTCTTACTTCGAGACATTTCCTTTGCTGCTTGTCGCGAAATCGTGATAGTTCTTACTTGGAACATTTTCATCTGCAGCATGTCACAAAATCGTGATAGTTCTCACTTTGAACTTTGCAGCATATCACAAAATCGTGACTCTTTTTGTGTTACTTTCTCTCTCTTCGAACTTGTTGCAAAATCGCGACAATTCACACTACGGACTCTCTCTTCTACATTATGTCGTGAAATCATGACACTTTTTCGTCCGTACAACCTTCATTGCAATATGTTGCAAAATCATGACATTTCTGACTCATACATTCTCCCTCCTCTTTGAGTCACAAAACTGCGACATGTCGCGATATCGCGACACTTTTCTAACTTGCTTTCTCTCTCCTGCTTAAGTCGGGAAAATGCGACATGTCGCGATATCGCAAAATTTTTTCAACTTTCTTTCGAACCTGTCAAGTCGTAACCTTCAACAAAACAAATTATTTTACATCAAATAAAATTCCTTCAAAAGCTTCTTGACATCAATGACAAATTATACACTTGAGCAAAGGCAATGTACCCAAGGTACCCAAAATTGCCAACAAATTCCCACCCCATTACCTTCATTTCACATGAAAACACATAAGGAAATGCTGCCAAAATTTCCTTAGGATCAAGCATTGCAGATCCATTTCTCAAGTTTGCACTCTATCTTCCAAATTTTCACTATTTACATTTTACTTTTCTTATATTTATTTTGGTATGCGTAAACATATGAACAAGTGCTACTAAATTTGTTTGATGTCTGCATGTATGTAGGTTCACAACTCAAATCACTCCAAAGATACAAATCAACTCTATGGTGGTCACAAAAATAGACCCACCCCCACTTCCTTCTAGCATGGAAAGATGAAGACACCATTGTTCACTTTGTAAAATGGGATTGCACCCTCATGAGCACAATTTCATTGCAAAATTACCCTACAAAAAGAGTTTATTTGTATCAAAAGGACTCTTGTTAATTGCACCTGGGGGTGCAACACAACGGTTTGGGCTTTGGATCTTATTTGGGTGGTCCAAGGTTTAAACCATGGTGTGCGCAAATGTGTGAGGGGGTGGGTGTGTGGTGGCTTTGTGTTAAATTCCCTATTGATAAGTATAGCTCTTGACTTTATGAGGGATCATGGTTGGGAGGAGACTATTCAGCCCTGTACGTCGATCATAGAGGTTTCTCACAATAACCAAATCTATAATAATAAAAAAATACTCTTGTTAATTTAATTCAATATTCTATTTTTTATGCATATGGAGTATTTTTCCATATTACAAAATGATGATCACGATTTATGAATACTAATCTCTTATGTTTTTCTTTTTTTCTTACATTGATAACTTTTGCTATCCAAAAACCAACATCCTTGTTGTAAAGGTATTCCTTATTTCAATTAATATAAAAAAAATAAAAATAAAAGTAAATTTAATTTTCCTATTTTTTTACTTTTATCTATTAAAACAAAATCATTTTATTTATTCTATATTTAAAAAATAAAAAACAACAGGAGGCCCACGAAACCCTCCTCCTTGGCCCCCCTGTCTCTCTTCCTCTAGGGCTACGCTCAGTCCTTGTCTCTCTTCCTTGGGAATATGCTTAGGCATGGCCCCCTATGGCCCTCTAGGGTAGCGCTAATTCCAAAAAATTCTATACTATTGAAGCCTCTCTAAATGTGGCAGCCCCAACCCTAGCCATCGTAGACTAATAGTTGTCACCTTTGCTATGTGTCCCTCCTTTCTAGGTGCCCCTAGTTTTGGCCCCTCATATGTTTTCCATTGTGAACCCTTAAGATTTTTGTCTTAGCCTTCATGTTTTGGTGCAATTGAGTCATCCTCCACCATCACTGCTTGATGCGGTCCTCTCCATCTGCTATGTGGTATCTAGTATCTACAACCGATAGACAATTGGACCCCTAAAGGCACCCTCCTTCATGCATGGCATTAATGGTGATTCCCTTGGAGCACTGAATGATTTGAAAGAGACCATCATAAAATAGTATGTATGTGCAATCTGTTATGCCCATGTATACGAGCTTTGTACAACTATCTAGGATCCAATTTGGACCCATGTATACCTCTTGAACATGCCATTACTGCCACTATGGTTTTGCATTCCTATCATCGCCACATGGGCCTGCCTTTACATCAGCCAACTTATGTCATCTATCATTTGTGCACATATCCAATGGGCCCTTACTTGACATTAAATATCGTGCATCCCCACTTGTAGCTACATTGCTATTAATCATGATCAAAAGGGCGAATGCCTTGAGGGACTACCATATTCTCTAAAATATGCTTGAAATAATGTGTTTACAAAATTAATGTTGGTGCTCAAGGCCATAGGGAATATAGTGTAAAATATGCTTTCCAAGAAGTCGGGTGTGCTTTGACCACGTCTCCATGGTCAAATTTTTGAGTCAAACATGCAAGGAAAATATTTTGTGATGTGCAAATCATATAGGCCTCCTTTTTAATTACATTTTAAAACTGTTGGCAATAAAAAAAAATACAACAAACCAAAAAAAACATAAAACCATAAAAAATCAATAAATCAAACCAATAAAAAAAAACCAAAACAAAAAAATACATCAAAAAAAAAACTAAAAAAAAACTAAAAAAAGTTGTCACATAAAAGTTGCAAATAAAAAAAATACGCCAAAATTTTGCCTATAAAAAATTTTCAATAACTTATCCAAAAAATATTTGCCATAAACTTACCTAAAAACATTGTCAAAAACAAATTGTCAATAACTTGTCAAAAATAAAAACATCAAAAACTTGCCTAAAACAATTGTCAAAAACAAATTGTTAATAACTTGTCAAAAAAAAAAACCCACGTGTTGTAGGTGAGGTAGAGAGGGTAGGGCAATCCTCCAAGGGAGGTCCCCGGTTATATCCACTCTACCAAATGCACATCAGGTACCCAAAATCGAGTTGATAATGCTGGTGCGATCAAGGTCAGGCATGACTCTCGAGTGATTTTGATGGTGTAGAACCCCTTGGTCATGGTTTCTTAGACCAAGGCAACCCCACAAGGGTTTTTTTGCTAAATTAAAAAAAAAAGTAACTTGTCAAAAAAAAATCATCAAAAACTTGCCTAAAAAATTGTCAAAATCAAATTGTCAATAACTTGTCAAAAAACAAACCATCAAAAACTTGCTTTAAAAAATTGTCAAAATCAAATTGTCAATAACTTGTCAAAAAATCGTCAAAAAGTTGTCGAACAAAAAATTGTCAAAAACATCATCGACAGGTTGTCAAAAAATTTTTTATCAAAAAGTTGTTCAAAACTTGTCCAAAAGTTGTCAAAAAAAAGCATTAGCAAATAACTTGTCAAAAAAAAATTGCAAAACTAAAAATTGTCAAAACTTGTCACAACAAAATTGCAAAACAAAAAATTGTCAAACAACAAAAATTTCCAAAGACTTGTCAAAAAGTTTTTGAGCAAAAAAAAAAGAATTGTTAAAAACTTGTCAAAACAACAACAAAAAAAAAAACGTTGTCAACAAAACTTGTCAAAACAACAACACAACATTTTTCAAAACTTTTTTTTAATTATTTTTCATTGCAAAAACCAAATAAAAAACAAACAACCCAACATAAAAACAAAAAAATCAAAACTTTGCACACACTTTGCACACGATCCACCATTTCATACTATTTCATATTATAAGTGTGAGGATAACCTCTTGATGAGTTGGACTTCAACACTAGCCATCAGTTGAGCCCTAGCATAAGTCATAGCTAGTACACAACCTATTGGACTTCATCATTGGAAGATTGGTTACCCTTGGAATTAGCTTAGGGTAATCTCTAGGTTAAATGTCCTTTGACCATGGGGCTTAATAATTAGTAGAGCATAGCTATTATTTTTTTTTTGAGCCTACCCAAGGGTAAAGTGAAAGTTTAGGTAGACCAGTAGTAGGACTTAGACAATGCAACCTCTCTTGGGAGGTACTTTTGACCCCTTAGGATACCCATCACCTATCCTCCATCTTAGGAAGTCATATCAATTGTTCATGGCTCATTCCTCGAAATGGGGTAGGTACGAACACACCTTTATCGATTTCACTTCATCACCCACCTTTTGTAGTTTGTAGGTTTAGGGAACATCAAACACACTAAAACCTAACAAAATCTAAAAGACACACAAAAACAAAAACATTTCCCACAACATTCTTCTATCTTACCTCACATTTTTTTTTAATTACCTCAATGCATTTCAAAATATTCCAAAACCTCTCAACAACATTCTAATACCTCACACATTCCAAAATCCAAAATTTTCCCCAAATCATCTCAAAACTTCTCACAAAACTTCACAAAAGCATTCACAAACATCACAAAACCATAAAAAACTCTAAAAAAGTTACAAAAAGCACAAACACATTACAATGTCCCCACTTGACTACCATCTAAATCCATATTCAACCCCATGCTCAAGAACACCTATTCCATGGAGCATCCCAACCATATCCTTCCTCCAACCTACTACGTTCACCACCACTCAACCTCTCACATCTCCACTTATCAAAGCTCACCCTCAACTTTTGCACTTTGATCTAGCCTCAATATCCCCATACCACCTCCATTATTCTACTCAACCCCCCCTCTTATGCATCTCTAATAATTATCACCAATTTGTACCTTTTGCCCCCTTCACATATTTCCCATCACTAGCAATCCATTTCACCTGCACCAATCATGCTTGTCCATCACTTATCATTAGTCACTATTGCATTTGCACATTCCATACCACCTCATCATAAACCACATCATTGCTTGAGTTGCATGACACTCTCCACATAACCTCGAGTTCTGATCAATACCTAAATACCTATTTTTGGAAGCTACGTCTATCCTAGCACCTTGCTTGAGACTATCATACACCCTACTCTACTAAGTATAAATGTAGACTTTCTCTTCTCAGCACACATTTTAATCACCTTATTTATATGCTACATTGAGGTGGTAAACCTAACCTCTACCTCCAATAAATTATAGTAGGGTGGTAAACTTGACCTCCATAATTAATCGATCATCGTATCCTATGCTTAACATGTTGTTAATCACAAGGTACAAATATTTTTATCGCTTTCATCATTAGGATATACTACATTGATTATGATTTGAAGTGATTTTATGTCTCCTCTCAAGTGTCCAGTCAATCCATTTTACACCCATCATCGATCACATTCATGACCACAACACCCCACTTTCTTAGGGGACTCATTCATGACCACAACACATCACATCACCATTGCATAACATTCAATTTTTATTCAATTCATATCTATTCCACCTATTCTTTCCTTCTATCCTTTCATTTTCTAGTTTTCTCGCATCACACTCCTAGTTGTATGGTCACGCTTCAAGTGGCTACATACCATGGACTATTGTGCCTTCCCCCCATCTCCTCTTCTCTTCCCCCTTCTCTCCTTCCACTTTCATTCCTTATTTATTTTTCACTTTCTTTTCCTCGTCAATAATTTTAATCATTGTTTAGATCATTTTTATCTCTACCATTCTACTTGGCTTTGTTGTATTAATCAAGGGTGTCTTCATGATTGTATTTGTCTTCCCCTTTCATGTGTCATTCACCTTCATGCACATTTACCATACATTTTTGCCCCATCATTGCATATACATTATCATACCATCCATGCGACCACTTTATCTTTTTCAAGGTCTCTAGTTTGAATAATATCTAGGTCCTTTTTGTCACTCAAACATTTCTAGTTTCACAATCAACCTATTCAAATGTTAGGTAGTCATTGATATTTATCGACTGTTCTTGGTTAACTCTCACTCTCTCTTGGACCACCCATATGTACTACACATTAATTAGTTTTGTATACCTTAGATAGACAAACTCATGAATCACTATCACCATAAATTGAATGGTTTCCCTTGCTCACCCTATCATGCACATGGTCCAAATTCAAGGATCCCTCATGCAAAAAAAAGAGATAGAAAAAGCATACATCATGCAAAAAAAATAAAAATATCAATAATCATCATCAAATTTTATCTCAGATCCTTGGGTATTTTAGATGTCTTCATCGGGGCTATAGAAGTCTAGTTGGCAGTGGATCAATTTCTATTGACCATGGGGCTATCTCCATTGAGTCTATAGATGCTTGATTGGTAGTGGATTACACCCTCCACATGGTGATATGTCTATCACATTAGTGAACTTATTTTGTATAAACCTATGTACGCTCATAGATGAGCTAGCTTATTGGTGTTAGCTAGAATTGATTGGTCTAACCTCCATAAAAATTAGCAATGAACATTATCCTTAAGATACTTGAATCCTTATGGTGGTCTTAGTATCTTTGAGGACATGTTTTATTATTAGATGAGTTTAATTATAATCACTAGGATGTTTGAGTCTCTTGAAAGCACATTTTGATTTTTCATCCCTAGGACATAGAAATTGATAACAAGTCTCATCCACATTTGCTTACACTCATTTCATTGACTCATGAAATTCATCCATATTATGTATCCCATGTTACCATTTATCTCAAAGTCTGGTCTATACCATTGTGTTGATGCCCCTTGATTAAGCAATTAAAGTCATGCATATTGGACTATGCCTATATATTTTTTGAACATGGATTCAACTTGTCTACCAACATTTATTGGATTATATATATCACCTCTACTTCCATATATCGTTATCCATGTCTACTTCTATCATCTTACATATTCATCATACATAATAAATCACATCACTCCCCATGTCACATATCGAATCATCATCATATCACATGTTATATCTATCCAACCATATTTATTTTTTAACCATCAAAATCCACATATCTAAAACCATCCATACATCATATCATATCATAGCACACATCCCTCATCATTATATCTCTATCATGAATCAATAAATGCACCTAACACATCCATCCACATACCATATCACATCTCATGACTATCTAATTACATCCATATATCCATCATCACCAATCCCATCAAAGTCACAAAAAATAAAAAAACATCAAAAAAAAGAAAAAAGAAAAAGGGAGACCCTACACATCATCATCCATCACATCCATATATCACTTACATGTCACTCCACATGTCACATCTATTCAATCATGTCCATCCATCAAGTACCCTAATATACATATCCTAAACACATGCCTTAGGTCAACAAGTAACACCATATATTTGGCTTCCTTTCATGTTCATATCTTACATTATATTAGAGCCTAGGATCACTCTTGTTAACAAGTAGTGCCATAGTTTTAGCTTCATTTCATGTTTCTAGATTACATTATATTAGATCTCAAGATCAATCCTATCAACAAGTAGTGCTATAGATATGGCTTCCTTTCATGCTCATAGCTTACATTAGATTAGAGCCTAGGGTCACTCCCATAAAAAAGCAGTACCATGGATATGGCTTCCTTTCATGCTCATAACTTACATTATATTAGATCCTGAGGTCGCTCCCGTAAACAAGTAGCACCATAGATATGGCTTCCTTTCATGCTCATAGATTACATTATATTAGAGACTAGGGTTGCTCTCGTCAACAAGTAGTGCCATATATTAGGCTTCATTTCATGTTCCTATATTACATTATATTAGATGTTGGGGTCACTTCCATCAACAAGTGGTGCCATATATTTGGCTTCCTTTTATATTCCTAGATTACATTAGATTAGATCTTGGGGTCGCTCCCGTCAACAAGTACTGCCATAGATATGGCTTCCTTTCATGCTCATATATTACATTAGATTAGAGCCTAGGATCACTCCTATAAACAAGCAACACCATAGATATGGCTTCATTTCATGTTCATAGCTTACATTATATTAGAAGCACGAGGTCACTCCCATCAACAAGCAATGCCATATATTTGGCTTCCTTTCATATTCAAATATTTTATTAGATTAGAGCCTAGAGTTGCTCTCGTCAACAAGAAATGCCTTAGATTTAGCTTCCTTTAATGTTCATAGATTACATTAGATTAGATCCTGAGGTTGCTCTTGTCAACAAGCAACACCATAGATTTGGTTTCCTTTCATACTCATAACTTACATTAGATTAGAGATCAAGTTCACTCCCGTCAAAAATAAAAACCATAATTCTGGCTTCCTTTCATATTCCTAGATCACATTAGATTAGAGCCCATGGTCACTTCCATCAATAAGAAACACCATAGATTTAGCTTCCTTTCATGCTCATAGTTTACATTATATTATATCTCAAGGTCGCTCTCATCAACAAGCAACACCATATATTTGGCTTCCTTTCATGTTCCTATATTACATTATATTAGAGCCTAGGATCACTCCCATCAACAAGTAATGCCATATATTATATTTTATTTCTTCCGTTATCCTTTTGAGTGTTCTCATACCCAATAATCTACTCTATACACCTGGTGGTTGCAGCGGCTGGTTACCCATGCAATTTAGTAGGATGAGTAGATTACCATAAGGACACTTATAGTGATCACAATAGAACATCTTGACATTCTTACCCTTTATTGCTTTAATAGAGTAGAGCTTTATTGTCATCCAATTTCTTATTTGTATAGCTTAGAATTTATTGCTTGCATGGCTTAGTTTTACTTTTTTGCATCTTATTGCTTTCCTAGCATAGCCTTTACTACTTTTCTAGCATAACATTTTCTCACTTTCCTAGCATAGTTGTTATTAGTTTTCTAGTGTAGGTTTTTGAGTGAAACTTGTACCCAATGATCTACTCTTGTTCACTTGGTGGTTGCAGCGATTGGTTATCCATGCAATCAGATAGGATGAGTATATTACCATAAGGACACTCATATCCATAAAAGAACAACAAAAAACCAAAAATTAAAATATCACAATTTCATCATTTTTTCATGCCAAATATTACTCTTTGATCATCTCATCTCCAGTCTACCATTGCCCACTCCACTTTTTATCAATCGACTCATCACCATCATCTATTTGTCTTCCATCCACTCATTGCTTGATAGGGTAGACATCATTCACAAAATTATACCGTAGCAAGATCAATACCCACATACCCATTTTTAGAAGCTACAAGTATCTAACCTTGTCTGATACTATCATTAATCTTACTTAGCACCCTCACTCTTAGCATATTTTTAGCACAACAATTACAAGCACCTTAGCTCTATGACTCTACTTTATTTAGCATTGTGACTCTAGATCACATTCACAACATCACCCCTAGCTTAGTAGTTTAGTTGTTAGATTAGCATAGTTGTTTCATTGTGCTCATCAATATATCGAAGATAATATTCATAGATATTTATTGCTTCCATAATTGGGGCATCCTACATTGATCTTGATTTGGGACAACCAAATGTCACCCTTATTAATCCAAAAACCATTTATCTCACTTGCCTCTTCATCATTTATATTTTTTTCAATTAGCTCACCATTGTCATTCATTTCTTGCTCCATCACCTCATCACTTGAGGGGGCGGGCAAAACCCCAAAATTTTAAAAATCATTCACCTTTTTGTTGGGGAAAAATCAAAATACTTGCATTCAATGAACCAAGTGTCTCTTGTTTTTGCACTTCATTGTGTTTCACATAATGTGGTACGAAAAGGGATATCTATAGACACCAAATTTTAGTCATTTGCACTCAAAATTGCACAAAGTTGCCAAAATACCCAAATTGCTCCAAAATTATCAAATTGTTCCAAATTGCACTCAAACATTTGCAATCCTTCCAAATTCATCCAAATTTCCCTAACTTCTAGCAATTTTCCTTAATTTCTTCTAAATTCTCCTAGCCCTCCTAATTCTATTCTATTTCTTTTTAATTTTTCCTAGGTTCTTCTAAGGTTCCCTAAAATATTTATTTTTCTCTAATTTCTTCTTTTTTTTTTCTAAAATCCTTAATTATTTATTTTTCAAATTTTCTTAATCCCCTCTTACTTTTTTTAGTCCAAATAATTTTTATCTTCTTTCTAATCTCCTAATTTCCACCTAAACCCCTCTTATTTATTTCCCTCTCTCCCCTCAAAATTCCTATCATCCTTTCTTATCTACCTAACCCTCCACTAAGCCCTCCATTATGCCCTAATCACCTTTCTAACCCACAACCCAATCCCAAGGGGAGGAAAAAAGGAATTTTTAATTCAAATAAAATCCCCATGTAATCCCTTGCAATCCCTAGGAAATATCCTAGGAAGTCCCCCATATCCTTCTCAATCCCTAGGAAATGCCACGGGAATTCCCCCTCATTCAATTCCTAATCCTCCTACATCCTCCCACATATCACCATATAATTTTTAGAATATAAAATTTCTCCTACATCACCTAGCCATCCCACCCATTTAATCCCCCATATCCTACCCCATTCATCTCACCTTTTTGAGAATCTTTAATTCCATTACCCGTTGGTCAATGTGAATTAAAAAGGAATTTTAAATTATGTTGGAAATTTTGAGTAATTATGTTGTTATTGATGTCAAGAGTTAGTTCATCTCAGTGCAAGGAAATTGATAAAAAGAGGGTTAAAATATTTATATTTTAAGCCCAAGAGATTTGGTACAACGCTCCACATGGTTGGCCAAAAGGTTGTCTAAATATCCTGAAGGAAGAAAATACCTAGGCCCAAAGGAAATAATATTATAATATTTATTATTATAATATTAAAGTTGTAAAGATAAAGCCTAAGGTCAATTATAAAATAATTATAATATTTATATTATAATTTTTTATAACCCTAAGTGGGTTTGGCGCCAAAAATATTTTCAAATTATTGAATCTTCGTCGACGTCCTAGCATGGAGATAAATTTATATTTATATGGTAAGGTTTGGTGGACAAAAGATATATTTTTTTATGTCCAAGTGGTAAATGTGAATGTTTATGGTTAATGCAAATTTCGGATGTGCAATTGTGAGCAAGGTGGACAAAGGTTTTTATTTAAAAAAAAATAGAGTGTGGACAAATAAAGTGAGAAGTTCAAAAAATTCTATCACCAAAAAGGTGGTTGGCCTAGTGACAGGCTTGATAGGGTAAAGGTGTTGGTGGATGGTAGATCCCGTGTTTGAATCTTGGTAGCAACATGTTGTTTGTTTTGCTAGCAAGAAGGGTAAGCAATGGTTAAATAGTGCATTGTGGTATTTGGTCCTTGTGTGGGCGATTGGCCTAGCGACGACCCATAGGGTGCTAGCACGTTGACAGGTGGTAGGCATTGTGTTCGAATCTTTGCGACAATATTTTTTGGTAAGTGCATTTAAATTTGTTAATCACTAAGGTTGAGGATTAGGTGCATGTGGTTTAATTGATTATTTTTTAGCGTTATTGACTTTGGGAGATATAAGGGAAATTTTTTATTATTACATGCATTTATTTTTGAAGAAAATTATAATGAAATATTTTTGAAAGTGATTTTGTGGAGTAATAAGGATCTTTGATAAATCTGTTATGAATGTGTTTAGAAGTTAAGAGGGAGTTAAAAGGTGTATGAGGTATTTTAATTGTTTGTATTTTTGCTTCATTGTGAAGGTTTGATTTTATGAGTTAATGCTATAGTTGAGAAACCAAAAGGTTGGTTTGGAATTGTGCACACATTTTGAAGGGTTTGATTTTATGAGTTGATGCTATAGTTTGAGAAACCAAGAGAGTTGGTTTGGAATTTAATTGTGCACACATTTTGAAGGTTTACTAACTCATAAAAAGGGTGTTATGCTAACCCTTTATAGTTGCAAAAGATATTGTGTGTGAGGTAGATTTTTGAAGACATATCTCCATAAGAGAAAGCAAAAAGGTATGGGCACATATTTCCTTATTTAAGGTGTTTTATGAATATTTTTAAACACAAGGTGGAGTGAAAAGGATTGTTTGATAAGCATTGTTGGAAATATTTGAGTTAATTTTTGAGACCTACATTGTGCTCTTTGTTGAAAGAAGTTTGAAAACACTTGTTTAGGGTTTGTGAGCAGATTGTGCTTTATTGGTTGAATGTATGTGTGAAGTTTTTGAGTATTGGTTTTGATAAAGTGAATGTGCAAACATTAGAAATAATATTTGTGAAAGCAAGAGTGTAGATCAGGAAGATAGGTGTCATGTGCTAGACTAGATCTATCTTTAAAAAAAAAAAAAAAAAGTGAGACATGTGAAAACAACAGACTTAATGATTGAGTAGAACATATTGAGCTATTTACAAGTGCATATTATTCTCTATATGTTCCAGAGGTTAAAGAAATTCTGAGTAGAATATATCTGTTTGAGAAAATTATTCCTAAAAAAGATATAAGTTGTGTTTGTGTGCAAAGTTTAGAAATATTTGAGCAGGTTAATTGATTAGTCATGAGGTAGATTTGAGAAAGTCTTGTGAGAAGAATTGAATTAGATTTGAAAGTAGCTTTGAGGTAGAATTGAGCAAGTCTTTGAGAAGGCTTGAGGACTGATTTGTTCAAGCTTTGTGTTAAGGCTTGGGGCAGATCTAAGTAGAGTTTATTGGTTATTTGTTCAAGCTTTGTGTTAAGGCTTGGGGTAGATATAAGCAGAGTTGATTGGTGATTTGTTCAAGCTTTGTGTTAAGGCTTGGAGCAGATCTAAGTAGAGTTGATTGGTGATTTGATCAAGCTTTGTGTTAATTCTTGGGGATATATTTGAGACTGAGTATGGTGTATATTTATGAGCAGATTTAGAGCATATTTGTACTAGACTTGGGATAGATTTTGGTACAAATTTATGAGCAAAGTTAGAGCATATTTATAATAAAATTGGGATAAATTTTGGTGCAAATTTAAGAAAGAGTTGAGAGCAGGCTTTGGATGTGACAGAGTAAATATGATAATAGTATCCAATGGATAGAGATCCAACAACCAGTGTAGTGGGGATAGAGGTCTCTAGTGGAGAGAGATCCACAAGCCTAAATAGTGGGGGTATAAGTCTTCTATAATATCACAAACTAGAGTAGAGGGGATAGAATTCTCCTATGGAGAGAGATCCATGAACCCAAGTAAGGGGAAATAGTTCTCTTGTGGAGTGTGATCCATGAACCAGTTGAGGAGATAGAGTTATTCTATGAAGAGAGATCCACAAACCAATTGAGGAGATAGAGTTATCTTAGATCAAGTTCCATGAACCAAATAAAAGGGTAAATAGTTCTCCTATGAAGAGAGATCCACAAATCAGAGCATAGGGAATTGGTGTCTCCTTTGGATAGAGGTCCATAAATATTGTAATAAGGAATTAATTCCCAAGATTTTTGTTAAGAAAATTTAGAAGAAATATTTTCTCTGTGGAGTAGCCCACATTGAGTGAACTGGTTCAAATTTGTGTCTCTCTTATGTGTGATGATTTATGCATTGCTTTGATTACTGCTATTGATATTGCCATTTATAATATTGAAAAATATTATTTTGGAAAGAAAAGTAAAATTTGATCTTATACTGTTTACCCCCCCATCTTAGTATAATCCTGTGTTCTTCAAATTAGTTTCACCCTTTTCAATGACCCTTCTCCCTAGGCTCATTTATGACCTTGGGTAGATGAGATATCTCTCCACCCAAGGGAATTCATTGTTAGCTTTTGAAGCTAAATACTTAAGATAAATTAACCACAAGATCTATAATAAAGTAGCAATATGAAATATATGATAATGGTAAAATACTAAATAGATAAAACTCATAAATAAATTCATAAATAACTTATAAAATACCATTAAAAAAATTGTAACAAAAATTTTAACTCAGTTGAATAAAGATACCCAATACACCATACTTATGCACACTCTCATTATACAATTGTATTTATGACACACAAACTCATAAACACATATATAATTGTGTATGCAATAAAGATATACATCCAAAAATGAAATTTAAAACAAGTAATATGCAATGAAAAATGAACTTCGTATCTAATTCATATAGGAGCCTTTATCTCCTTTCTTTTACAATGATATGTTGCCCCAAGTTGTGGGAAATATATTTACAAATATAATGATTACTTTTTCCAATATTAAAATGAGAAAAATAAGGGAAGCTTATTTTTCATATCAATAGAAGAATGGGTGTCGGAAATATTTGATACTATAATAAATATTCTGAGTGGGCTTGTGTATCCTTGATGAGCCACTCAAGCTTCAACAACTATTCAATGATCTATCACCTGCACCTGCAAGAATACAAACAACATAAAAGGATCAGTAGCGTATGAGGGTTCTCCATTGTGTGAGACACTCTTTGATATAAATGGAAATCTATAAATCCTAATATAAATATTTATAAAGTGTATAAAAATATGTAGAATATATAAAACAAACCAATATTGCCTTACTTATAGCTGATTTTGATCTATATTTTAGGATCAAAAGGTCTTTGAGCATATGTGGGGCCACACCTGAAAACTAGCTAGGTACACTCCTATGCCTATGCAAATAGAGATCTACATATGGAACTATGTATATGCCTTACCATATTTGTATCTACTCATAGAAATGAATATGAATCGATTCAAAACCTTAACAACTTGATCTCCATGTTTCTATTAGGATTACTCTGACAATGTTGACAAAATATTGTTATGAATTTTTGGCACTTTTTTGGGGTCCTGATTCACAAAAGTGAATCATGTTTTATAACCTTCCAAAAGGCTAGGGTTAGGGTTTGGAAGTGGTGCTCTAGCATTTCCAAGTGGCAAGCTAGGATTACGATTTGATGAATGGCTATTATTTAGCGTCGTGATGAGCAGCTATGATTTATCTATTTACATATATAAATATATATAAAATATTTATATATTAATATATATATATATATATATATAATAAAATGGTTAGGATTTGGTGTCTACAAATGCTCCTTTTTGCATTGTGTTGTGTAGAACCCAATGTGATACAAAAATAAGAGATAACTAGTTTTATGAAATGGAAAAATGAACTCTTTCCTCAACACACAAGAAGAATGATTTTATAAAGATTTAATTTTAGCTTACCCCCTCAATTGGTTAATGAATGAAGAATGAAACCCATGAGCCAATTGATTGAATGCGAATGATGAAGGGTGAATTTGGTGGATGCAAATGTTGGAAATAAATATCAAGATGGTTGCTCGAAGTTTAGGGTAGTTATGTGTTGTCAAAACTTTTCTTTCAACATGATGTACAATTTTGTTGTTTTTGATGAACTAGATAATGTGGTTAAGCATATGGTGGAGGTAGAGGTATTTTTTACCACCTCATTTGTAGTGACCATGTTTCAAACTTGAGTAGTGGCTTGGTTCCTATCATTTTGAAGTTTGTGTAAGATTTTCGCTTTTACAATACCCACAGAGAAGGCTTATGATAGTTTTGAGCATTTTTTCTGGAACATAATCACATTCAAAAATTAAGGGACCAAACTGATTTTATTTCGAATATGGTGATGTGGGATGATGATTTGGATGCATTGATTTATTGATTTGATGTTTTTTTGAAATTGTGGATTGTTTTGGGATGTTTTTAAAGTGTTTTAGGATATTTTGCAATTTTAGTCACATTTCAAAATTAAGAGCTCAAATAAATCCAATTTGTGACAAAATGAGATGGAATGATGTGAATGATGCTTTGGATGAGCTGATGTGATGATTTAATGGGGTTTGAAGGCTAATTTGATGTTTAATTATTTTTTTGAACAAGTGTCCTTATGGTGATCTACTCATCCAATTAGATTGCATTGATAACCAATCACTGCAAACACTAGGTGACTGGAGTAAATCACTAGATACAAGGTTCACTTAAGAATCTAGGTTAGATAGTGCAAGAAAAAAATCTATTCTAGATGTCAACTAGAGGGGTTTGGTACCTTTTTTGGTATCCATATGATGAAATTAATGTATTATGAATGAATAATGGTGTTTCTTTATGTATTTTCATTTGAAGAGGTTATGGACCATTGTTTAGCAGAATTTTCCTTTATTTCTTAAGTAGGTACACCCACATCCAATGGTGAAATATAAAATGGATTATGAAATTTATGTAATGATGATATGGAATGTAAGTGTAGAGCAGTAAAAACCTAATACCTAAAATAGTATATGAAATCAAATTGACAAGATAATATCATGTAACCATCATAAGACAAAAGAATACAAAAAATGTTGTCCTTCTCATTAATATTTGAAATTGTACTTAACAAAGCAGTTAAACCAATTTGATACAAATTGTAACAAAATAATGACACAAAAAAAAATACACAAAAATGAACACTTTGCAAATAAAAGAATGATCTATTTTGTATTAAACAGGGGATTCTGAATCTCCCATTATTACAATGGTTTATTTTGAATTACCCTAAGTGTATTAGGTGCAATATTACAAGGAATGGTAAAAGTGTCCAAATGGCAGAATAGGGTCTTTCAAGCAAGCAACTGGTATCCTTCCTTTTACTACAACTCCATGGTGTGAGTGGGCTTCTGCTATTCAATATAGGGACCACTCCAGTTTCAATAGCTCTTCAAGATACCTGCTTCTTGCATACACATGAAACATAACACAAGGGGTTTTAGTAGCACCTGTATATGAAGATAAAACCTATACAATAAAAACCCTCGAATGAAATGATAATGCAGACAAAATGCATAAAACAATAAACCAAATGCCTTGATGTAAATGCAAACTTATTGGTATGTTATATCATATTTCTCTTAGCTCTTAGAAACCATGGATGTATAGTGGGATCTAGTAAACCATGCATGAACGGTGGGGAAACTACGCAAGTGTGGTTTTGACAATGGAACTATGAACATGTGGTTCTAGTTTAGTCATAAATTGCTACAAAAGATGACCTCTAGATTTTAGATATTGAATTCTCTCAAAAGTGGTGTGATCCTCTGGTACTAATATAGTATCCTAACAGTAATAATGCTTAGCCTCCTTTATTTTATGGGGTGAAGATGCCTTTATAGGCTCCTTAGGGTTTTGGAGGTAAATGGGAGGTGACAAGATATGATTTCCAAGTGGCAATCCAAGGCTGCCAAATGGAGGGGGCAGTTAGAGTGAGTCACCCAGGGTGTCTCACTTAACTGGGATGATGTGGATGCAAGTGAAGTGAGCTATAATATTTGTACCATGTGAAGGGACAAAGGGTACAAGGGTGTATGATATGTGGTAAGGGGTGTTGGTGAGGTGGCTAGGACACATGTCCAGTGGGTAAGCAGGATATCCTAGGTTGATTTTACAAATTTAATAAATATAGAAAATAGGATAATGTGAAGAATTTTATACACCTAATTTTAAAATTAGGCATATATTTTTACTATGCAATATTTGATGTGGGGTGCCAAATGTGACTTTGTGGATGCCTAGTTTTTGGTGTCTACAGATGCCCCTTTTTGTACGGTGTTGTGTGAAACATGATGCAGTACAAAACCAATGACACCTGTATTTATTGGATGGATGGACTCAAATCTTATTGACACAAAAGAATGACCAATTTCTAAAAAAAAAATGATTTGTTTGCTTACCCCCTCAATTGGTGAATGGATAAAGTTTGAAACCCACGAGCCAATTGACCAAAGGTGGATGGTGAAATAAAGTGGATGAATGCATGATGTGGATGTGATGATGTGAATATAGAAATTGAAATTAACTTGATGTCCTCAATTTTGGGATTGTTTGTGTTTTATGAATTTGCCTTTGGTTTCGATGAGATGCAATTTTTTATGGTAAAGTCATAGACCACGTTTAAAGTTCTAGTGCCCTTTTGAATTTAGCAATTCCTTCCAAATGATGGTATCAAGAAACCAGTCGTTTTGGGAATTTGACGCTTGAGTGATTTCTAATCATTACCAAATTGTGTTTTATTGGTGTAGACACCCAAAATCTGCACACTGTCTCTCTCCCCATTTCCACGATCAATGAATTTGCAAAACCCTTAAAAAATTGCATAAATTGGCTAAAAATATTATTCATTCATAAAAATAACTATTCATCACCACTAGCCCCTTTGGGCTAGCTAATACCCTTCCTACATTTAATCTTGGGTCCTCATGCGACCTCATCCCCAACTCAACCAAGGTTGAATTCCTCACCATGGTCAAAAAGCACTTTATGCTCAAAAGTCAACAATTTTGGTCAAAGTATGCTTTATGGCTAATCACATGCTTAATTAGATCTAATATTGATTTAAGCTAAGCCTACCACCTCACCTAGTCTACTTTGACTAGCCTAGCCTTCCACCTCACCTATTCTAGCATATCCTAGCTTTGTCACCTCTCATATAGATATTTCTCCACTTCACACTCCTTAGGGTTATAAATGAAATATGAAGACTTTTGCACAAAAGAAGGAATTTTTAATTAAAAGATATTTCCAAAAGGTGTTCATTAATTCCAAATGGATATTTTTAGTAAAGTAATGATTATTAGTGGATGAGTGAGGGATTCTCTCACCCAACCTCATTTATGAACCAGGATATCTCAAGGGACACCTCTCAGGTGGACACCTCAAGGGACACCTCTCAGGTGGACACCTCACCATTGACACCTCACAGGAGACACCTCATCCCATCCCCCTCACCTTGACCAAGTCTATAAATAAAAGGTCATTTTCACCTTTTCACAACACCCAAATTTTTCTTACCGAAATAACTACAACCATTTCATCCATCATACATCCATCACACAGCCATTGTACACCCATCACAATTAATTTATCAATTTCATGATGTTTCTTTGTGATTGATACAGGTCAATAACCCTTGGAAAAGTGCATTTTTTGAAGGTGACTCATGCAAAAATCAAATAAGCAGCTATTCCAAGACAACCTAGAAAGTCATCTTGCAGATTCGATATAGAAAATACAGGTTCACATGACCTCGTGTGAACCACCCGATTCACAATAGGTTCACACGACCCCGTGCGAACCTCTGCTATAGGCACCAAAATCATCAGACAAGGTAAGTATAGGTTTATTTAGTGTTTTTATACTATTTTTAGCAATTATTTCCATATTTTTAACTTATCTAAGAGTCTTTTTATCTTTATAACTATGAGGTTTACCTTTAGTTTCAATGAGATGCAAAATGTTTATGGTAAAGTCATAGACCACATTTAGAGTTCTAGTGCCCTTTTGACTTTAGAAATTCCTTCCAAATGATGGTATCAAGGAACCAATCATTCTGGGAATTTGACACTCGAGTAATTTCTAATCATTACCAAATTGTGTTTGATTAGTTTCTGCTTTTGTACCCAATGAAAGGGGCTTAAGGATAACCTTGTGCAAATTTTCTTAAATATAGCCAATCTCAAATATTGAGAGACATAACTTATTTAATGTCATAGTGATATGATTTAATGATTGTGGATGAGTGTCCTTATGGTGAGCTATCCATCCTACCGAATTGCATGGATCGCTAGTTGCTGTAACCACTAGGTTTATAGGGTATATCACTATGTACAAGGTGCACTTAAATGATGATGATGATGATGTTTGTGAAAATGTTGATGATGGTGATGATGATGTTTATGCATGTAGTGATGATGAGTTAATGATAAATTTTATGATGATGATGATGATTATTATGCATGTGGTGATGAGTGAATGATGAATTTTATGATGATGATGTGATGATGCATTTGGTTGTTTTGGAGGTTGTTTTTTTGTAGAAGAATGCATGAATTTTTTTTGTGTTTTTATATTTTTGAAATGAAAAGAATGCATGAAAATATTTTTGGTGTTTTATGTTTTTGAAATGAATAGAATGCATGAAATTTTTTTTGGTGTTTTATGTTTTTGAAATGAAAAGAATGCATGAAAATATTTTTGGTGTTTTATGTTTTTTTTGAAATGATGTGTGCACTGATTTAGACTTGTTTTACATTTTTGTTTTATTGTATTCATGGATGCGTATGAAATGATGTGATGATAGATTGAATGGATGATGAATGCTATGCTTTAATGACCATTTGCACTGTTTAGATTCATGATTGATCAACTTTATTCTAGTTGCTTAATCATAGGCATTAACACATGGTATTTTGAATGAAATGTATAATGAGATGTGATAATGTAAATGATAGTAGATGGATTGGATAGATGATCTATGATTATTTTACAAAAACTCAAACATCTTAGTGACCTTGAACAAACTTGTCCTTGATTTCGTAAATCTTCATGACGCTAAGGTTATCCTAGTGTTTTCAAATTTCTCAAGGACCAACCATGTGTATAATGATTGTTCATTTATCATCATGAGCTAGGTAAAATTAATAACTTGGTAACTTATACCAATAAGTTAGCTCATCTGAAAGCTACCATAGGTATGTACAAAAGAAGATCGATAATGTGACAGATGTGGCACCACACATAAGGATATCTCATTACCAAGCAAGATTCATTCATCCCATTGTTGTAATGAGGATTACTCCACAATATTTATGACACTAATATTTCCAAGGATTCAAGCTCCTTTACTTTCTTTATTGCATTAGATTTTGGGAATTGATCATTTTTGTAATGGATCCATTTGATTTTTATTGCTTTTTTGGATACTTGCTCATTTTTATGAGGGAGCAAGGGATTTTATTGCTTTGAGATGTTTTTGTGGATACTTGTTCACTTTGGGAAAGAGCAAGGGATTTATATTGCTTTTGTAATATTTTTAGGATACTTGCTTGCTTTGAGGAAGAGCAAGGGAATTGTATTTTTAATACTTTTAGGATACTTGCTCACTTTGATGAAGAGCAAGGGATTTTTTTTTTTTTTTGAGATGGAGGAGCTTGTCATTTTGTCAAATATTGACATTCTAGACCATGCACATAATTCGATGAGCAAGGGAAACATTTAAATTTTTGGCAATAGAAACTATTGACTTCGTTATCCTAATGTTCATAATGTTTTAATGTGTTTGATGTGTGTGGTCCAAGAGGAAACTTGATTGAACAAGAACAACTTATTGCTTCTAAATATTGTTTGAGTTTGAATTGAGTTTTCTCAAAACACCAGGAGTTCCTGAGTGATTGAAAACATTTGGAATTTCCTTATGGATTTATTGGTATGTAATGTTTTTGTGATACTTTCATTACAAGCTTTTGAAGACTAAAAAGTGCACACAAAATAGTCAGTGGTCATATAATCATTATTGCTAATAATTATATGATATCTATCCTAATTTATGTGAGTCCCTTAATTCTTAGAAGATTATAAGGAAGGCTACAAATTAATGTTATTGATGGATTTATTTATTTTTGATGTGAGGTACCCTTGATTAACGCAACAAGACACAATAGACTAGAAATTATCCAAATTTACCTAAGGATCCTTAACATGATGGATGGTATGGAAAAATGACAAAAAAGTATGTATGTAATGTAGGTAGACTGTACAAATGGATGTATGAAATGCAATAATTACTTAAGTGGAAATGCATGGATGTATGTATGAAATAAAAAGTGTATGAAAATATTTTTGTCTTTGTTGTTTTTCCAATTTTTTTTAAGCCATGTATATATAATGCTTTTAACTTGGCTCAACTTGTTCTCGCAAAAGGAGAAACTAAAATATGGTTTGATTGATAGGAAACATTCTGATGTAGTACTCATATTTTTCATTAAAGGGAATTATGGAGGTTGCATCTTCAAAATCATTGGAGGCGATGGATGGGACATAAAATTTCCCCCTAATTCTTCGTCATAGTCATCATAAAATATATAATCATCAAAAATGTATTCGACCATGGTAATTTATAATGTAATCTCTGAAAAATCCTAGAAAGGCATAAAATTAGGGTTGAGGTCCTCATCATTATAATCATCGCAATAATTGCTCTCCTTATCCTCTTCTTTGCACTCAATGGTGAGTCGTTGGAAGGTATGTTCAAAAGAAGAGTTTGAGGTAGATGGAATATATCCTAGGTTAGATAAATTATGTGCTTCTTTATATTTAGGATCTATAATGTGATGTGGACCCTATTCATGTTGTCCAAGGTCATATCCCTGCTAGTTAACCCTGCAAAAATATCACAAAGGGAAATATGGGTTGGATAGATATTCTAAATTTGCATTCAACTCTTGTAATAATTACTCATTACGAGGAGGTGGATCAAACAAAGAATCCACTCCTCAATATATAAAATTGATCATGTTTGGTCGAGAACCCATTGTATACACTACACCTATGGCTAATGGTGGGTCGCATGGGTGACCATAATCTCTGACTGACTCAATAGGTGGTGTAGCTATGACACTTTCAACAATGTACTCACCAATGTCTGGATTAGTGAGATGGATTACAACTTGGGATGGTTGGGATATGGAAGGATTAGTAGATGTGTGGCTTACGGTTCAGGTGGAAGCGATGGCTCCTCTTAGATAGGTGATCCTATCAGCGATATTATGGGTATTGAAGCTTGAGTTGGATTAGGCTTGATGGGTTGTTAGTTGATGAAGTTGGTTGAGCTAAAAATGTGAATGGTGTTTGTGAAGTGGGTGGTGTGGCTAATGAAGTTGATGATTGGTTAGCGAGATGATTAGGCATGGTTGAAAAATGAAATTTTGTGGATGAGGGTTGACTAGAGCTAACACTTTTGGATGCAAAAGTAGGATCAAATATCAGTAATTTATTTAGAATAGGGGCTTTTGATGAGGTGATGTTAGTGGGAGTGGTTCAAATGATGATTGGCTGAATGGAGAGGTGGGTGGATGAAAGTAGTAGCTCATAAGGATTTGATATCAAGTTGCAATACTTAAAAGGCTTAGTTCCTACTTGGATGTAATGGAATTTGCCCTCGTGTACATATTTTAGATATTGGTGCAATGTCGAGGGAACACACTTCATCTTCCTGATCCAAGGGCATCCAAGAAGTATGGTATATTGCATCACCCCTTCCAAGATGTGGAAGATTACATGAATAGTTTTCACCCCCATGGTGATAGGTAGAACTATGTTTCCCACAGTTGAGAATAAAGCATCATTAAAAGCCCTCAAGGTGAAGGTGGATGATGTGATATGGGATTATGGTAGGTTAATTTGCTTGATGGTGAGAGTGGTAATGAGGTTGATGGAGGATCTGATATCAATAAGTACCCTCTTGAATGTATTTATATCAATATGAGTTACTATGTGCAATGGAGAATCTGGTAAATTTGATGATACACTCTTCTCCTCATAGTCATAAAATAGTATTAAAGGATTCATGCATTTTTGTATACTCCCCACAAAGGTATTGAAGGCATTAGGGTATTCTAATTGCACTTCGATGGACTTTAGAATTTCCATAAATGCATCATGATGTGGGGGAGACTGTTGTATAAATTGATAGTTTTACTGATGCTATTTTCAAGCTTTGTGTTAACCAGCTACCTAGGGTGATGATTGGATGAGATGGATGAATTGGATTATGAAAGGGTGGAGGTGGAATGGATGGGCCTAACTATATGGGCACATTATATTGTGCTAAAGGAGTAGGTGTTTCTTATGTTTGATTTTTTCTCCTTTGTTCACGGGTAATCACACTGATAGCCCCCACAAAACCTTGGTATAGTTGAGACACATAGTTCACTTGGTTGGGAGGAAATGTAGAAGATGCTCCTGTTGCTTATTGGTTTAACTCATGATGAGGCAAAGGTGTCTGATAAATCCCAAGGTTTTGATTGGGTTGGTCTAATGGATTATCATTGATCTTGATCCTTCCTACTTCTAATAAATCTTGCACAATGCCTTTAAACTCATGGAAATTATCGATGGCATGACCTTTTTGCCAATGGAATATGCAAAATATATGTTCTTTGTAACATTTTCACTTTAGCTTATTGGGATATTTAGGCTTTATTTCTAGTAACATAAAATCTTGTGCCTCATATAAATTTTGTAAAATATATGAATAAGGTTTAGGCAATGGAGTGTAATTGTATTTGGATCTAAAATGATGTTGTTGCATCTCTGTATGTGGAGCTTGGTTCTATTCCTACTATGGGGGTGGAACCGCTTGATAGTTCACTTGTTGTGGTTATTGTTGTTGTTGATGTTGGGGCTATTGTACTTGAACTTGGGCATGTTGGATTTATTGCGAAGGTTGACCCAATACTACTTGATTAACCTGTGCGGCCATGGACTAGTCATGGTTATTCCTCTTTTGTTTTTTATTTTTTTGTTCTTTCTTCTTAGGCTTGATCTCATCCTCTTGGATCTTTATTTCCTCTATCACTCTAGACTGGGTGAGTGCCTCATTGAATGTTCAATACTGTTGCAACTGTAGCAACAAAGAGATGGGCTTTGTACAAATATTCATGAAAAATCTTGTTAGCTCTATCATGGGGAGGGAAAATGGTAATTTGATCATAACCACACTCCAATGGTTGCCAAAATAATGGATTGATTCATCATTCTATTAATTCAAGCTAAGAATATCGGTCAATGTAGTTTTCTTCCTAACATTTAAGGTGAATTTCTCTAGGAATTAGTTCTTGAGTTGCTAAAAAATGTAAACACTCTAATGCGATAAGTTATTGTACCAATACTAGGCTTCTCCCTTGAGTTTCTAAGGAAAGGTGTGGAGCATGAGTGCATAATTATTTCTAATCCTAAAATAAGCATTAACAAATCTAGTCACATGCTCTCAAGGGTCCTCATACCCTTTAAATATATCAAACTTTGGCACCTAAAAATTATTTGAATAGGGCGATGCGAGTACCGAAGCATGGATTGGGTGATTGAGTAGATACCTTAAGGTGGGATTTTGCTACTGCAAACCTGGTGTCTACATGGCAAGGCTATCAATATAACTCTGTAAGAACTAGAACTTAGGATCTTACATAGGGTTTAAACCCTTATTTAATTAATGTTGTTGGTAACATTGTCTACCATTGGTAGGGTTTGGGTGATGGGGGTTATTAGCATGAAGTGGATGGTGGTATGGCTACTGATGAGGTATTTTGTAGTGATGAGGTGATGGGAGCATGATAGCATGCTGACCTAAAGGGTTAGCATACACTTGATGATATGGATTAGTAGCCATGGTGGTTGGGGGGTGCATCATCCAAGATGAATATTGAGTGAAGAAGGTATGATATTTGGATGTAGGTGGTTAGTTTTGGTTAAATCCCTATGACTACTGCATCAAGTCAAGATTAATGTTTCGATTAGAATTATCTAGGATCATCTATTGTAGTTGCAAGGAGGCTTACTGCATAACAATCATAGAAGAGGAGGGTATGGATATGTATGAAGTGGATGATTGGGTTGGTTACGTGGCAACCATGTGGGTGGATGTAGGTGGAGGGTAAGTGGTAAATTTCATTACCACTAAAGGAGGTGGGTTATGTATCATAGTGCCTATGGGTGTTGTGGATAGAATGGACATAGGGATTAATGAAGAAACACTGATGGATGCTTCGTAAAGGGGATTGGTGTAAATGACCTATTGATTTGGTATGATTATGGGAGTTTATTAGATAATGATGTATGTGTATATACTATGGTGACATCAGTGTGCTCAAAAGTGGATTCATGAAGATTTGGCTAGACTACTATGGGTGTGGGAAGGTGTATTCTTAATGGAATAATGATATGGTGTGAGGTGGAATGGTAAGTAGTGGAAATTATGGGAAGACCATACTAGATACATTCAGGTACTCCCTAATGACATCCATATCTACGTACATGACACGACCATCCATTGGCATGGGTGGCTCACTCTTAGGGGTATCAAGAATAGCGGTATGGGTAGCCCTATGCATAATATACCTATCTAAAATAGGGGAACTACTAGGGGATCCTACATTTAAGTTCTAGGATATAGCAAGAATGACACTACATTACCCTACCACTGAAGTGTTAGGGACCTAACCAGATTGAGATGGATCCATAGGGGAAGACAATTGACTTTGAACTAGTTCTAACTTTTTGGCTTAACCATAGGTCATTACCATATGCTAAGGTGTGATGATCTGTGATATGCAAGTGTAGGTGTGTAAATGTGTGATGGAAACACAATGTAAAATAACACTCAAAGCAAATAAAAAAAAATGGTTTTTTTCTAAGTCTGCGCAGAGTTTGATTTTTTTTGTTTATTTTTATTTTTTAATTTTTTTGAAATTTGTTGAAAAAATAAAAATTGATGTACAAAATTTTTACCCTAAAAATGATTCTAGGATTTCACCTGTATGTCTGCACACACATATATGATGATTAAGTACATATTGTGAATCCCATTAGACTATGAAGATGAAATATATAACCAATGAGGGGACACATGTCCTACCGGTCCTCACTCAATCTCACCATGGGCAATGATACACCCTTCAAAGAGGAATGCGTGCTATTTTCCAGGATACAACGATTCTTATAGTTGGTCTTCGCCATGAAAAAGGTAGTAAAATTTTGGGGTTTGGTGATGAAGTCCAACCTTATCCAACATTCATGCGAGTGTATGAGATTTTATTCTTTATTATGGAATGCAAAATTACTATGCAATTTTTTTTGAATACCTAATCTAGAAAGTAGGAAATAGAGAACAACAAAAAATACTAAACAGGGATTGAAGTTTCTAACTTCAAGAAAATCTGGCCAAGTTTTATTATATAGGTAACCACGGGTGGGTAGTTGGTTCTAGTAAACTATGACTACATGGTTCACCAATTGTGCATGTGTGTTTGGGAAATTCCAACCATAAATGTGCAATTCCCTATTAATAATAGAACAAGGGAAACACAGACCTGAACCCCGAAAGTGCCCAGATTATTGTTAATCGAGCTATGCATATGATCTGTTTAGCTATCTTGACAATGTAGATTCCTTTATTTATTTTTATGTTTAAATTTTGAATGCAAATATGCCTAGCCTGAGACCCTAAATGAAAATAAGGGCAAAAAATATTGACTCCTAATCTATCCTAGATGCAGAGATGGACTACTACAACTTGTAGACACCTACAAGTTGCACATGTTCATTCCTAGATACTTGTATATCTACATAGACACTTGTAGGTTTACATAGGCCATTGTAGGCCACCATAGGCCATTGTAAGCTGCCTTAGGCTATCATAGTCTGCCATAGTTATCCGTAGGCACAAAACTATGTGAAATGCATCCAAAGCACCCTTTTATTCCTAAGAGGGTCACCTACTAGATTCCTAATGCCTCCTAAGCCCTTTCCTACACCTAATTGGGACTACCATATGACCATTCCCTAACAAAAACCATAATTAGGATAATTAGAATTCTAATTTGTAATTGAATTTCACTTAAGTTGAACTTTATCATTAAAGTGGGTTTAATTAGGATTAATGATAAAATTAACTCTAAACATATCCTCACACATATGTGCACCCTAAGTTGGTTAGGATATTTCCTAGGAAATCCTAACTAAACTCTCACCTAACCTAGGAGTTAGATAACCTTAGCTAACCCTAATTCTTCCTCACACACATGTGAGGATAGAATATTTCTCTTAGGGAATGTAAGTTTGACACTTCATAAACCCTAACCTAATCATGCTAGGAATTGACTCTAGGATCTGGTATGCCTAACTACCCCCCTAACCTTAGCTTTTCCTATAAATAGAGGGTCTTTTACCTCATTTAAGTCTTACATATTTTAATTAAACATACCCAGATGCTACTAAAATCATACCAAAATTATTTTCTACTACTTTACCTTCGATAAAAAGTAAAGGAAAACCTTTGAAGACCATCCAGATAGGAGATCTCCAACAGAAGTCAACCATAGCACATATCACTCCTCGACTTGCAAACCTAGGTTCCATTTCACCCTCTATCTTATGAAATAGTCCTACAGCAAGCCTACAACACTATTTTAGGTACACATTGGTTTAATATGGTTTTTACATCATTTCCATAATTTTACATCATGTTTTACTTCAATTTAGAGTTGATTTTGTCTTCTTAATAAAGGGGTTTGACCAAGGTAGGCCCCCAAATGTACTAAAACCCTTTTTCAGGCCCAAAATAGGTATAAAAGGACATATACAAGCAGTATAATGATGGCCTACATGCATAGAATCCCACCTTCATTGAGGAGATCTAAAAAACACCATCATATGCTTTAGATTTATGGAGAAAACATGGAATACAAATCCCCACTGAAAGGGAGATTTATTTTGTAACCTCATTTCAAAATGAATAAAGCAACATTCTGAACTACCTTTTGTTAGTTGTGATAAAATGATTGTATTTTAGTCACTTCATTCTAGTACGTCCAATGGGACCCCACAAAAATTGTGTTGGAATAATTGTTTTCACTAATCTAACCCAATTTTTGCTTTTGTTTTGTTGTTATAGATATCCTAAACATAGAATAGAAATAAAAAATCCCTAACATACACTTCAGGCTTGTAGAACAAGATTTTTAGGATCCTAAATTCATTTCACCCCGTGGCCTATGAAATACAGTCTAGTTTGATACTTAGCCTACAAAATATATTCTAGATCACCCCCCTAGCCTGTCAGTTAAACTATCTCAAAAAACCCTAAAATTCTAGTGGTTTGCAACAAAGACATCAAGAAACTCATATAACACAACAATAACTAGGTATTTCCCTTAGAACCTCCTATTTTATTATTTATTGACAAAGAAGTTTCACCATAAAATGCATTGTGTCATTTTGTGAAAATTCCTTTCAAACATATCAAATTAGGCTTTCATATTAGTCTAAAATTTGTTAGGGTGATTCTTATCGAATCTCTTTTTCAAATACAATTAGATTAGGGTTTGTAATCTCTTTCATTTCAGTTTCAAAATTCCTTTTCAAATCCCTTTTTGAAATGCACTTAGATTAGGGTTTTTAATCTTTTTCCCCAAAATTGCATTTAGAATTAGGTTTCAAATATATTTCATGTCATCTTGCAATTTCATTTAAATTTTCATTTCAAACTTCTTTTCGAACTTGCATTTAGAATTAGTTTTCAAATCTATTTTGCCTCATCTTGCAATTTCATTTCAAATTTCTTTTCAAACTTGCATTTAGAATTAGGTTTCAAATATCTTTCCCGTCATCTTGCAATTTCATTTCAAATTTCTTTTCATATTTGCATTTAGAATTAGGTTTCAAATTTATTTCATGTCATCTTGCAATTTCAATTTCATTTCAAATTTCTTTTCGAAATTGCATTTAAAATTAGATTTCAAATATCTTTCATGTCATATTGCAATTTCATTTCAAATTAATTTCAAATTTCTTTTCAAAATTGCATTTAAAATTATGTTTCAAATCCCTTTCATGCCATCTTGCAATTTCATTTCAAATTTCTTTTTGAACTTGCATTTAGAATTAGGTTTCAAATATTTTTCCCATCATCTTGCAATGTCATTTCAAATTTCTTTTTGAACTTGAATTTAGAATTAGGTTTCAAATCTCTTTCCCATCATCTTGAAATTTCATTTCAAATTCATTTCAAATTTTATTTTTGAACTTGCATTTAGAGTTAGGTTTCAAATCTCTTTCATGTCATCTTGCAATTTGAGTAAAAATTCATTTCAAATTTCTTTTCGAACTTGCATTTATAATTAGGTTTCAAATCTCTTTCTCATCATCTTGAAATTTCATTTCAAATTCATTTCAAATTTCTTTTCAAAATTACATTTATAATTAGGTTTCAAATCCCTTTCATGTCATGTAATTTCATTTCAAATTATTTTTCATATTTTTTTTTAGCATAGGAGTTTCAAATTCCTTTTATGTCATTTACATTTCTTTTAAAAAGTTACTTGGACTCGAAAATCTCCATTTCTTTCCAAAATACCTTGGGTAAACCACATTTTTTCTTTCAAGCATTTAAGTTAGGGTTTCAATTTATTTCTCACGCACTTAGATAAATTATCAAATTACTTCTACACACACTTTGGATTTCTTGTTTTCATGCTTTCTAGAGTACATTTATTTTTCCAAAAAGGTATTTTGAAGAACACAAGATTATACTAATAGGGGGGTGAACAGTATAAAAGCACTTTTTACTTTTCTTTCCAAATCAATATTATGCAACTTATAGATAGAAATATCAACAGAAGTAATCAAAGCAATGCAAAAATCACCACACATAATAGAGACACAAATTTAATGTGGTTCACCCAAAGATGGCTACTTCCATGGACAAAATATTTATTCTAAATATTTCTAAAATAATCTCTTGGGAATCCTTTCCAATTATAATGTTTATGGACCTCTGTTGATACCCTAAATTTAATTTGTGGAACTCTATCCATAGGAGAACTCCTTCTCCTCTGCTCTGGCTTGTAATACTTTAGAATACTACTGCCTCCACTACACTGGCTTGCAGATCTCTCTCCACTAAAGACTCTTGTCCCAACTCAAAAGACTTATCCTCACTACCCTGGCTTGATGGAACTCTTTCTACTGGAGACTATTGTACTCTTTGCTCTGTCACCTCTAAAGCTATGTTTCAAATTTTTACTAAACACAGTCCAGTCGGTCTAGCACAAATTTTCTCAAAAATTCCACCCAAATCTGCAGTAAACATAGTCCAGTCGGTCTAGAATAAATTAGCTAAACAAGTCCACTCAAATCTGCACTAAACATAGTCCAGTTGGTCTAGCACAAATCTGCTCAAGTTCACACAAAACTTGCTCAAATTTTCTTAACAAGTTCACTCAGAAATTTCTCAAATCTGCTCAACAAGTTCACTCATAACTTGCTCAAATATTCTCAATAGGTCCACTCAAAACCTATCCTAATCTACTCAATATGTCCACTCAAAACCTATCCAAATCTGCTCAATAGGTCCACTCAAAACCTATCCAAATCTACTCAATAGGTCCACTTAGAACCTATCCAAATTTTCTTAACAGGTCCACTCAGATTCTATCCAAATCTACTCAACAGGTCCACTCAGAGCCTATCCAAATCTATTCAACAATATCACACAGAAATTTTCCCAATAAGCTTAATAAGTCCTCTCTAGAACTTAACCAAATCTATATTGTAAGCTTCTACAAAAGCTCACAAAAAATCAGATCACAAGTCTTCTCAAAGACTTGCCTCAAATATGCTTAACAAGTCCACACATATAACTTTTCCAATCTCATAGAAGCATAAAGAGAATTGTTAGAGACTCAATATGTTCTAATATTAATGCACAATCACTATATCAAATTTCTCAATCTCATAGAATCATAAAGAGAATTTTTAGAGACTCAATATGTTCTATACTCAATGCTCAATCACTTTCACAATTTTCTCAATCTCATAGAAGCATAAAGAGAATTGTTAGAGACTCAATATGTTCTATACTCAATGCTCAATCACTTTCACAATTTTCTCAATATCATAGAAGCATAAAGAGAATTTTTAGAGACTCAATATGTTCTATACTCAATGCACTATCACTTTCACAACTCAAATTAGAATGTAGAATAGTTTGTTTTATGGAACTTGAACAATCACTTCATACAACCACTTGACTAGGCTCAACCAAATCAACTCAACCAATTACTTAATGAAACTCCCCTCTTTTCACAAATCCTAGTCCAAGAATATATCAACCAACTCAAAATATTTCCAATAATGCTCAACAACAAATATTACAAAACAATTATACTCATGTTCTTTTCAAACTCTAGTTCAAGTTATTTGCACAACAACTCACTTCAACAACAATGCTCATAAAAAACTCTTCACATAACAATGATACTCATGTTCTTTTCAAAAACTTAACTCAATTCTTCACACAATCCAATGACTTCAACAACTATGCTTATCAAACAAGGGTTTAATCACAACTCTTAATTCTAGAAAACCTTGAAACATTAACTCAAGAACTTTCGAAAAGGAAACCCTAATAAAATAAATTTTACTCCAAACTTTATTTTCTAGTAAGCCAATCAATCAACTCAACCAAGAAATAATTTGCCCATACCTTTTGCTTGACAAGGAGTTGATCTCATAAATCTCCCACACTCACAATTACTTCTTTCCCAATATCAACAAGGGTTAGAAGATAATAATTTCCTCAACAAAACACAATGCAAAATTATATCAAAATTACACCTTATCACTCCAAATTAAATAATATTCAATACTTTGACAATAATCTTCTTTAACACAAAAAACCCCTTATTAAAATTAAACAACACTCAAAAGTCTTAACCCTTCAATATGCCAATATAGTAATTTAAGACTTTATCAAAAATAATTAAAACCAAAACTTCCTTATTACTCCAAGTGATAATTTTCAACTACCACCACTATCCAACAAACACCATTTCTAAACAATTCCACTAACAACCCTTATACCTCCAAACTTAGGCAAATAATAAAAATTTAATGCAAAATATTTACCTTACCTTCGGAGGGATTCAAACCCTCAATAATTCCCATGACTTATGCCTTGTCATGGATCCAATAGCCGCATGAGCTACATGCTCATTTGAGATGGAGGAAGCACCAAGTGCTTCAACACGTATCATGCTCTTGTCCCTTTGCAACAATGTGCACCTTTGGCACCTTCAACCAACACACCTGCCAATGCACACCTTCGCATTTCAAACATTGGCTCCCTTGCCAACAAAGGTTTTACCACATGCCCACTTGCCACTAGACCAAGATGCTTGGTTAGGATTTGATCATTCGATGCTTTCCACTTTGTTTCTATATCAAAAATGAAATGCGTAGTCCCTCTTTCATGAGCTCTTCTCTTTAAATAATCTATATGCAAATCAATCGATTGAGCAAGGATAAGGTTCAATGCCCTTTGGCATAGGTATTTATATTAAATTCCTCCATGCTTTGTAAAACATCAGTGCCTTTGAATCTTTCATTACCATGATACGTCGGTGAAGATTATAATTTGATAAAGTGCTTTGAATATTTTAAACTCCAAGCCCATATTTGGGTATTGTAAAATATTAAATATTTTACTTTGGGATTTTAACCAAATCACTTTAATATTATAATATCAAACATTATAATATTATATCCTTTTAACCATTATAATATTATTGCTTCCTTCACATTTCATTCCATGGTGTAAATAATATTTATTTATAAAATTTAAATTCTCATTGAATTTAAATAATTTATAAAAAATATTTTATCTCCTTTTTAACTTTACACTGAATCTCTTGACCTTTGAACTTCTTCCTGGATATCAAATAACAACTTTGACAACTTTGTTCCTTGATGAAAAACTTGATATTAGTGTTGAATTCATTTCTTGACATCAATTACAACTTTAAATTTTAGGACTCAAAATGTCCAACACATTTAGGCTTAGTTTTTACTTCAAAAGACACTTAGAATCTAGCTTCATTTTAAAAAATGGACTTAGGGTTAGTTTAATTTTTGAAAATGAATTTAGTTAGTTTCTTTGCTTTCACATAATTTTTAGACAACACAAGTCCACACATTCATGTGGCATACACAATGGTGATATTGGACTTCATCCCCAATCAATCACTCGAGACTAGTGACATTGGAATTCATCTCCTTCCACCGAATCACCCCCTAGACACCATAGTAGCTCTCAAGAGTGGTTTTTTAGACTTCATCACCAAAAAATCCCCTACTCTTGAGACTGGTTTTCTAGAATTCATCACTGAAAGGGACCTTTAGATTAGTATAGGATTATACACCTTTGTTTACAAGGCTCACATAATTTGTGAACATGGTAACTATTGTTCTTGAATAAGCCCACCTGAGGGTGAATCAAAATCATGGGTATGCGAGTAGCGGGTCTTAGATAGTACCACCTCTTCTCATAAGAGGATTTTCAACTCACTTTAAATTTTGAGTTCACCCTATTTGGTTATCATTTTACTACACCTTTACATTAGGTTACCATTTGTGTGTTGAGACATTGTTCTATTCTGTGTACCCTTGGGTGGTTAGGAGGTTCTATTCCTATGACATTCCTATTTTATCTAGAAGTTCACCCCACTTCCCTTGACATTTCCTAGAGGTATATTTCAACATCAAAACACACAAAAAAAACAAACATTCATTTTTATTGTACTTAGCATTTATTCCAATTATGATTCATTTTGCATGCTCATAAAATTGGTTTTAGCATATTCACCTATTAACAACCCATTTGTTGGCTTCCTATAGTCTGTCACTTTTTATTTTTCTATCATGATTCAAAATCTAAGTCTAGTTCATTCCCCAACCTATGAACCAACTTCTAGTTCACCCCAAGTCTATCAACCAGCCTCCAATTCACCCCACAACCTATGAAGTCAATTTTTAGATATAGAAACCTTCCAAATTTCAAAAGGTTACCCTAAAATCCTACACAGAGCACACCTAGAACATTAGATTCCCATTTTTGAGAAATTTTAAGCACCAATTCACACTAAATAGTACTATACCTTTTGTCACCCATAGTCAAGCACGTGAGAAAGCACACCTTAAGGAAGAGGCTTCTTGTGCAACTTCTAGTCAGTGTGCACTCACTACGGACCTCCTTATAGGTTCTAATTCACTTTACATAGGCACTTTATCTCATGGTGAGACTTCTACCATATGTGATATCTTAGCCACATCATATGATGAATATCACCCACTCCTTTCCTTCTCACCTTCTCCTAATCCACCTCCTATATTTTATGCTCACATCATCTATACTGCATCAAGACATCCATCCCCCATCCTCACCATAGAAGAGGAGACCCCACCTACTCTACCCACCTTTGCACATCCTTTGTTTTAGAGCCTATCTCATTCCCTCTTTGAGAATCACTCTTCCTTGCTCAACCATACTCACCCTAAGGTTATGTTGTTTACCCCTATTGTGAGAATTATCTCAAACCCCTCATATTCCATATTGAGAACTCAAGTGCCCTCATTGCAATCCCCTTATAACAATACTTTTTGGACACAAATTCCACTCCACCTGCATCATAATATTAGCATGCTTCTCAAATGTTACAACAACCACATTCAAAACCATCATTTTTCTCATCCTTCGATGTGGTATCTTAACCACCTTCCCATTCCTTGTCACCCCAACACCAACACCATCAACAAATCATGTCTTCATCATCAGTTGTAGACACATTCACCACACCCTTCTTCCAAGTTTCTACCTTTGATACCTACACCCCTTCCTTGTCTCTTCCTCCTCCTATAGTTCCCTCTTTAATATTCCATGGTGTTCCATCTACTGTCCCACCTCCACCCTCTTTAAATTCCACTTTTCAAATTCCTCCACCTCCACCATTTTGGGTTTTTTCTATCACACCCTTATCTACTTATGATCCATGACACTCATTTTATCCTACTAATCCTCCAGGATATTCTACTCATCCTAGCTTCTCTACTCATTCCTCTTCTAGTTATATGTAGGTCCCATGTTTTTACACCTCATATCATCCCTCACTTGCATCATCCTTTTAAACATCACTACCTCCACCACATTCTATTACACCTATATTTATTATGACACCCTCTCTAGAAGATCTCCATGTATCAACCATAAAAATTTCAACCACAATACTACTCTTCTCATAAAATGCTTGCTCCACAACAGAGCCTTCCACCACCTTCAATATTTTACATTGTCCAACAACCTAAATTACAAGGACATCCACAATACATTTCCTTTCCACATTAGGAAGAACAACAACTTCAATATCCACCTCATTCTCAATATACAACTACATCATCATAGTTTATCGCATCTCCCTCACCCAATATTCAAATTTTACAAGAATTTAAAAAGCTCAATCTTCGTACAACTGGTTATGGACCCTAAAAATCCACATACGATGAAATATGTAATGAGCCAGTCCACCCTTTATTTCCTATCCCTCCTTACCCGTATCAATTTGAGATATCAAAATTTGATAAGTACAAAGGTAAATAGGATCCTTTTCTCAGCTTGCTATCAACTTCATAGTAGCAATCCCCTCATATTACATACCTTTTATCTCTTACTTGGGGGATAAGCCCTTTATTGGTACAACATGCTCCCGTGCCATAGCCTGTTCACCTTCAAACAATTGGCCAACTTATTCTTGGAATATTTCTCCATTAACATAAAAAAGAAAACCAATTTCTCTAACATATATGCCTTATGATACATTGACGATGATCCCATTATATAATTTATCTCTCAATGGAGATCGATCATCCAAGATATCACTCATAGCCTCCCTTCTATAGAACTAGTCACACTCTTCTCCAAGAGTTGTCACAAACATATATCCAATTCCTTGCAACTTCATCAAAGCCACACATTTGAAGAACTGTCACTCAATCCAAGGTTATTAAGGACATTAAATTCTAATCTAACAAGATCAAAATTAGACAAAAACCATCCTACAACTCTAAATTTCTCTTCAACCAAAATGTACTAAATCAACCCTACCCTAGAACCCTACAAACTAAACAAGTATTCAAAGCATCTCTAGCTTCTTCATCCATATCATGACATCCCTGTCCACCATAGCAATTGTTCTAGAATAGCTCACCCCTTCCACCCAAACCACAACAAAATCATAACCTTCATCCATCACTTACATAACATAATTTAACCCTACTCTCTGAGGCTTTGCTAACTCCATTATGGATATTATATGATGTCAATAATATTGAATTACTAGATATTCGGTCTCTTAACCCAAATCAACCCAAGCCTCGAGGATATATCGAGCAAGCCTTTTGCATATACTATTGATAGTGCGACCATGATATTGAATCTTGTCGCTCATTCTATGGTATGGTCCAGGACCTCATTGATCGAGGTACCATACAGGTCTCAAATCCCCTAGCACAAAAAAATCAAAACATAGGTATTTATCAAAACCCTCTATCTGAACACAGGGAGACCAATCCCCAAGGTACCCAATCCTATACTTAGGTACAACCTAGATAGGTTAACCATATGCAATGTGACCCCCCATTATGCAATTTAATTAGCATGATTAACCTTACCACTCATAGTTAGCGCTATCCCCCATGCTGGGATGTGCCTATGATTTCACCTCCAACACAATTCACTTCTCTATAACCCCCTACATAATTTCATACTTCACCACCCCTACCATAAAATATCATCACAATTTGTAGTAGCCTCACCCATCAATTGCATAACACCCCAGTTAGGCTATCCATATTTGACCTATTACAACAATATTAACCCCATCACAAGGCATTGAATGATATCCTTCAATCCATTAACCTTGAAATCCATCACACCAATGCATTTTTAAACATTGTAGGAAACATCCCACATTGTCTCTAGCCTTCTATTAGATTCCATGACCATAAGATTACAGATCTCATAGGTGAAGGAGTTGATCCTCCTCTCCACATTCAAGAAATCATCAATGATATCACCTATAAGCATGTTCTCATTGATATCGGTTCATCTATCAACATCATTTTTACTACTACCTTACATCATATCCACATTCCACCTGCTCACTTTACCATCCCATTGCTCGATCTTTGTGCCTTCAATGGTTCCATGTAACCCACAATAGGTTCCATTATCCTACCCATCTGCATGGGTATCCACACCATCTCCATATTATTCCATGTCATTAAGGATGAGATGCAATACAATATCTTGCTTAGATGTCTATGGATTAGATATATGCAATGTGTTCCCTCTACCCTACATCATTATCTCAAATATATCTATGATGGACTTGTTCATTGTGTTTCTACCAATGTGTACCCCTTCAAATTTTGCAATATTGCAGACCTTCCACCCAGACCCTCATCATCCTCTACTCAGGTTCTCCCAATTTCTTCTCATAGAAACATCCACATACTCCTCTATGCCAACCTCGTCATTGCACCAAACATTTAGTACAAGCACACATTCTACCCCACTTGTTTCCACACCACTCTCATTCCCTATCATGGTACCTTGCCATAATTCTACATATTTCTTACCACCTTCATCGTGGACTCCCTCTCCTTCTCAACCATCTTTGTCCATGAATCCACTTCCAACACCTGCTCCTTTTTTCCACCCTTATCATGGCCTCCTATCTCTTCTCATGCATATTCTTCTAGAGAGCCTCCTCTTCTTCTCACTCCTCAAACACCCCCACTTCATTTTCATCCATGACCATGATATTTTACATCTTCTCATAGTCTAACACCTATGCCTCCTCCTACCATGACACAGTTCCAAAATGCAAATCATCCTATACCATCCATGGTAGTCAAATACCATGATTGGGAACAACAAGCCTCCCAATTATATGCCCAGTTAATCTAATATTCTCCTACCAGCATTCATAATTCCCAACTGGCATCATCATCCTTAGATTGTGATTCACCATCTCATTCCCTAGCCTGCACAACAACTCAGGTGTCAATATTAATGACAAACTCTAGGCCTAGTGACTACTATATCCATGATGTTCATGTGCACCTTCCTACAATCCCATCTACACAATATTTTGGCTGCCCTTCATCCTTCGTACTAATAATTGGTACTATTGTGTGACTAGGTCCCCCAATAATCATACCAATTTTATTTACTTTGATCTAGACTCATCGCTCTCAACCATTGTACCTCCACCATCACAATCTAGTTTTTGTGGAACCCTAGACCACATTTCCAACCTCCAATTCACCTTGGGTTACCTTTGATGTTTCCATTGGCATGGATTTGGATTGGGATGCTATGAGAAAAATTTTTGTACACCTATTAACCCCCATGTCCAATCACCTACAGATAAATATGGTGTCGGCTATCACTCCACAGTCATTCACATATTAGAAGATGAATTTTAATACCTCTATATTTAAACTCAACCCCTCCCCACACACTCACTAGAATAATATGTTGACATGGATACTCTAGATGAGATCCCATCTCCTCATTCTACTGTCACCATTCCATGTAAATTCTTCCATGAGCCATCTTGTTCAGATATTACATCTACCTATTGTATGGATGAGTTGGTCAATCAATTTACTACCTTGTCTCTTACCGCTCCTTACCTTGAGCACAACACCCCATCTCCTCCTACATCACAAACATGACGAGCTATACCAATGCCTACTTACTGGTAGCTTCAATGACCTATAACTTGACCTCATTCTCCACCTATAGTTTTATGCCTACCATTAACTCTAACTCGTCATTCATATCCTTCTGAGTATTCATTATCATACTCTTTATCTTCTACAACCTCCATTTCTTCAATCAACATGGTTGATATAGATTTATTCTCATCGCTTTGATATGCATCTCATTCAAGTCACTATAATACACCAAACCCTAATTTTATTGACTTTACTCACATTTCACCAACACCTACGTCACAATATTTTCTACTAATTCCCCCTATCTTGTGTACTATGAATGTTCCTTCACCATCTACCTCACCTCACATCCCCTAGGTGCATCACATCGACATCTATTTATACATTGAATTTGATTTACCCAAGGCTATCGATGACCTCCACCTTATTCCAATCCTAGAGAAACTTTGAGATAACTCCCACATGCTTGTGGAAGATACCATTAACATTGATATCGGTGATGATCCTAATAATCCACATATTTTCAAACTCACTTCTAGCCTCTACTTAAAGGAGTGTGTCCTATTTACAGCCTTTCTTAAGGAATACATCAAAGTATTTTCTTGGTCTTACATGGATATGCTTGGACTTGATCCCTCTCTTGTAGTTCACAATATCACTCTCGATAATGATGCCAGACCTGTCAAAAAAAAATTGTAACATATCCATCCTACAGTCATGATGTTGGTAAAATCCAAGCTCCAAAAGATCCTCAATATGAATTTCATCTAATCTATCGACTACCTAGAATGTTTTTCCAATATGGTTTTCCAATATGAAGTCCATGTTTACATCGATTTTATGATTTGAACAAATCTTGTCCCAAGGATGACTTCTTGCTCCTAAACATTGAATCATTCATTGATTCAATTGTAGGTTATGAGATGATCTCCCTCATGGATGGATTTTCCCATTAAAATCAATCCTACCGATCAACACAAGACATATTTCACAACACCCTAGGGGAATTTTTGCTATAAATTCATGCTTTTTAGCATTAATAATGTTGGGGAAACCTACCAATGTGCCATAACTTACATTTTTCATACCTACATGCATAAAATTATGGAATACTACATCGAAAACCTTAAATACAAGTCCAAAAAATGTTCACAACACCTTGTTGATCTACATAAGATCTTTGATCACCTTCTCGAACATAATGTTCACCTTAACCCAAAGAAGTGTGTCATTGGTGTTACTTCTGGTAAAATATTAGGATTCATAATCTCCCAATGAGACATTGAATTCAATCCCAACAAAGTTAAAGCCATCATCGAGATGCCTCCACCCACCAACCTCAAACAACTACATAGTTTGCAAGGAAAAATTCAATCCATTCTTCACTTTATTGCCCATTTATAATATAAGTGCAAGCCATTTAACCACCTCTTACAAAATGGGATTTATTTCAAATTGGATGTGAATTATCAACAAGCCTTTGGTTCAATAAAATCCTACATTACTTCATCATTAGTTCTATCTCCCCCACATCTAGAACTATCATTTATCTTGTACATTTCCACTACATATTTCATATTGGGCACCCTTTTAGCTCAAAATAATGCACTCAATTAGGATCAATCCATTTATTACATCAGTCATATTTAAGTTATCTATGAAACTTGATACGCATACATGGAAAAATTATACCTGGATTTAGTCTTTGTGACACAAAAATTGTGGTGTTATATGCTTAATCACACCACATTTGTCATCACGCATGACAACCCACTATGATACATGATGAATAAGAGTTATCATAACTCTCACATAGCCAAATGGATCATGCTCCTCACTAAATTTGACCTATATTTTGTCTCTCAAAAGTCCATCAAAGGACAAGTCCTCATCGACCAACTCACTGAAGCTCCATTCCTCAAAAACCAACCAATATTGATTCAACTTCTAGATGATTCTATCTTCCATATCACGAAAGCTGAAGAATATGTCAAGCTTGACATACCGGATAATTTAACACTTTTATTCGATGGCTCCAATTCCACTCACATTGAGGGTGTTGGGATAGTATTCTTCACACCTGAGGGGGAACCTCTCCATTTTTATTTCAAAATAGGATTTTCGTGCACCAATAAAAATGCCAAATATGAAGCCCTAATCCTTGGCCTAAAATAGGCACTCTCCATACATATTAGATGCCTTCATATAATTGGTGGCTCTCTCCTTTTCATCAACCAAGTGAAATAAATTATGCGATGTCATTTCTCGATTCTTCAACAATACAAACAAGTTACCCAATAACTCCTCTCCCAACTTGAGTGGTATGACATCGAGGTTGCTCCTCACTCTTAAAATTATTTTTCCAACACAATGGCATATTTGGGTTCCCTAATACCACAAAGCCTCCTTTCTAATATGACACATGTGTCTATTCATACCCTAACTTGATCAGCTATTTCATCATCATCCTCTATCAATTACAATGACATCCATGTCATCCATACCAAACCACATGACCCTTAGTTTTCTCAAATCAAGGAATATATGAAATTAGGATTTCTTCCTTGTGATCTCCCACATGCCCATTTTAGGATGTTTAAACAAAATGTAATTCATTATACACTTTTTGGGGACATCATTTACCACCATAATTATGAGGGAATTATTTTACGTTGCTTAGAGTTGCACTAGGCTAAATGAGTAGTACAAGATACTCATGATGGAACCTATGGTGGCCACTTCAGTGGCATAGCCATCACTAAGCATAGTTTATGCATGGGCTACCATTGTCCCAAGATGTAACATGATTATTGTGAATATGTCAAGCGATGCTTCAAATGTCAATAGCACACAAACCTCACGCACCTACCATCATAGGTGTTTCAGCCCATTTAGTCCATGTGGCCCTTTTCCCAATGTGACCTAGATCTTATCAGATAGATAAAACCTAATTCTTCAAGAGATCACAAGTTCATCATCATTACCAAAAAATATTTCACAAAGTGGATCGAAGCTATCCCACTCATTCAAACCATAGGTACCAAAATTATGATATTCATCATCGATCATATCATCTATCATTTTGGGATTCCTTCCCAAATTATCTTCGATAACAACACCCCTTTCAAAATAAATTATTCGTACCTTATGCACAAAAATTAATATTCACCATAGCTTCTCTATCCCATACTACCCAGAGGGTAATGGTAAGGTTAAAGCTATAAATAAAACCATCTTCTCTACTCTTCATAAAACGGTTGTAGAATCTCATCACAATTGGCATGATCAAGTGCTATTAGCCTTATGGGCCTATCGTATGAGCATCTATACTCCCACTAGGAAAATACCTTTTTCTCTAGTCTATGGTGCCAAAGACATTATGCCTATAGAACTTAAAATACCATCTTTATGTATCTCCATGATAGACTTCATTGATGACAACACTACTCATCAAGCCTGACTTGACCAATTAACACTCTTATATGAGCATCACATCCACACCATTGAGCACACATGTGTATACCAAGATTGCTTTCACCATGCCTACAAGATTAAGGTACACTAATGTGAGTTCCAAATTGGAAAATTGGTTCTCAAAGAGAATCAGTAGATCACTAGTCCACCATTCCAACAACAAGACAAGTTTATTCCCAATTGGCTAGGCCCATACATCATCACAAAAATTTAGTTTTGATGCATATCGATTGGTAAATTTTGAAGTTCTCACCGAACCTAAACCCATTAAAATCATACACCTACAAACATTCAATGCATAGCCTATCTAGGTACACATCCCCATAGATTGCACACATTGTCATCTTCATATTGTACATATCACCGTACTTATAAATGTACAATTCACATTGCACTACACACATAGTATTCACTTTTTGTTACATAACAAAAAAACTTCTAATTATTATGTCATTTTTATGTTGCTTGTATCTTTTAGTTTTGCAATTTTTCATTGATAGTCATGACACCTTGACAAAGACACATTACTTTAGATCTACATCCACTGCATCACACGATTCCACCATTCAAGACCTTCCAATGCTCCCCCAACATAAATTACCCTAGCTAATCAATGACATGCCACCAATCCCTATTCATACTCATTCATCATCTTTTTCATCACACTCAAATCACCATACTTCACCTCGATATCATTCATGAGACTTTAGAGATTCCTCATATTCTCCTCACTGTAGTGATAGACAGACATTCTTTCTTCCTTTTTGATAAGGAATAAAACCCTCTACCACCACACTCTCATGAACGAGGTTCATCCCTTCTTCCATCATTTAATGAGCAAGATCCTTATCTCCCACCCACTTTAGATCATCGACTTTCCTTAGGATATTTTTTGCGTAATAAGGGACACACACCTCCTCCCCATAATCCTCAATATTACATCCATCCCTACTGGATGGAAGGTCACCCTATGATTGATCCCTTCAATAGCATACCTCCCAGGTCATTCTAGAATGTACTCTCCCATCTCATCCATGTCATTACCTATAGTCATCTTATGCACCACCTATTCTCTTAATACCTCCATCACCACTTTGTGGTATCCCCCTTCAACCTGCTCCATCGTAAACCCAACAATTTCAATATCCTCCCCCTTCCTCTCTCCAATTCCCCTATCCAAATCCATATCCTTCCACCACCATTCCACTAGGCCCCCGTTATACTCCAACATAATTTTTATCTCTACCTCCCATAGATATTTAGCACATCCTCTCATGTCTCAATAAAATTGAGTTGCACTTAAGTTATTATCGATGGCATTCTCCTCTGCATCATTCTACTATGACCCTTATTCCCTCATATTCTCCCATTATTGACCACCATGCTCAAACACAACTCCCATCAAACCCTAGATCCATAGAGCACCCACTCATCCCAAATCCACCTACATTATGCTCCCCATCACCTAAGCCATACATATACCCTATGCATATTTGTTTTGTACCATTTTCTCAAACATTTCACCAAAATTTACACCAAGGTATACTTGTGTTACCTAATATCCACCCCATCGACCGTTGCATGCTAGACCACAAAATTACAAAGAAACCAATTTTACATTTATCATCACCAACCTGACCATGATATCAATTCATATCACATGTTAAAAGGCCTCATACAAGACATGTTCGAGTAGTCTCACCCATCATCTCCAACTACCTTTTCCACTACTTACCTTTAGAGCCCTCCACCTGGTCTTGTACCCCACTCTATTCCATCATGCAACTCATTCACTTCCACACCTCGTTATTTCCAACAGTTATCCAACTATACAAATATTTAAAATCCTAGTCATCTCATCACTTCACCTAGTCACTTGTAACCTGATACCCATCACTTCACACATCCTTATCTTACTTGTCTCCCTTCCGTTCTTCTTCCTTTCTCTTTCTTCTTCTTCTTATCCTCCAACATCATTGTATGGTCAAGCTTAAACCAACTACATACCTATGCTAATTCCTCATTTCTTTTTCTTTGTTTCTTTCCTCCATATTTCACTTTATTCATCATTTACGTTCACTTCCTTCATTCCTTCATCTCTTATTATTCACATGCATTCTCGCACTCACATCCATCTCTCGAGCTTATTACGCTCCTCACATTATATGGCAACTATTGATATGGATTATTCATTTTTAATATATTTTCATGCATGCATATTGAAGTAGGGAAAAATGGTGCACCTAATGATGATGAAAAATGTATGTACCTATCTCCTACTGCTTAAGAGCATCTACGAAAGCATGCAAGTAAAATGGAAGAGATACCAAATAGAAATAAATGAAGAAAAAGAGATTTGATTTCTTATTAATCTGGTGGATCAGATCCAAGGTTACATATATGTCTCTTTGAGGGCTCAACTATGATACAATTTTTACAAATTGGGTGCCCAAGGATCAAAATCCTTCATGTAACTTGAGTGCACATCCATTGTCTTTCCTCATACCTACAATCGAGGTGAGTGGCCTACTGCTACCACTACTTGTGTATTTGATATTGAGGTCATATGATCCTTACTAATGTGCTGTAGAAACCTGCACCTAAACACAATTAAACCAGAAATATCAAATAGCAAGTGCACATGATGAAAAACATGCAATACCCACAGGCATCAAAAGACAAGTAATGAGAATATGCATGGATATTATATCAAATAAACTCCAAAATACTTGAAATTATAGAGGGATGTAAAATGGAAATTTTTGGCAAGATCTCACCATAAATAGAGCCAAAATTATGTCCAATGGCATGCCATAATCGCAATGACCATTCCCAACCTATGAAACCTAAAGCAAGAAATTTCCAAACCAAAACACATCCAAATAAAATAAAAATTGGTAAGTATACCTATAACATGATTCTAAGAGAATCCATATGGTAATATTTACAAAATTAATAATATTTTTAGGTGTTTCTCTATATGACCACCGTAGACCTGCATGAGACCCTGTAAAACACTAAAAATGTGATATCTCGCTCAAAATAGCTCTAAAATGTATGAAATTTGGAAAGAAGAATAATATGATAATATATAATCTAAAAAAAAAATAATAGTAAAGAAATAATACATAAATAATCCATCATACCTAGGTGGGATGGTTGGGACTGTCATAAACTAGTGCCCATCCTGAGGTGGGACGACAATCCATTTTGCCCTTATTTTATCACCAATTCCTCTATAAATTGGTTAGGGACATCCTAAATAGTATTTTAATTTAATTTGGTGGTAAAAATCACTCATATGGTTTAGTTTTGGTATTATATTGTGCATCCTAGTTCACTTGCAAACCTCCTTCACTAGGTAGAGATTTTGAGGGAATGTGGGCACAAAATGGTGAGGGGAAATCTTGGTAGCACTCTGTCGCTATGTCCCAAAAATCCTCTCTATGTATTGTGTGGAAAAATAATCCACTTTATGGCCAAAGGGAACCCCTAGGGAAAATAGGCATGCAAGGGCATGTAGAGCACCAGCTGCCACTTGTCCATAACTCATCATGCATTGGAGGGGTAAGGCATCTCCATTTTGGGAGTCAAACATACAACATGCCATAATATTTTTGCACCCTCAAAATTGCATGAGATAATAGATCGGCTAAATGGTAGTCCCTAGGTGCCATTTGGCCATATTTTAACTTTTTGAGGGTCAAAGGCCCTAGCCATCCCACCTAGAGATGGTTGCATGTGACCGTCCCTTGGTGGGATGACCATGAACTATGACCATCCTAGGATGGGATGGTCATGTCTATGTGGCCCAAAAGTCCCCAAAAGTGAATTTTATCCTTCTAAGAGTGGTTAGGACCACTAGTAAACCTCTGAGGGTTTCCCAAGTGGGCCATATGGTGTCAATTAACCAATGCTTCTGATTGCCTAATCGGATTGACCAGATTTTAGTGTCTACAAATGCCCCTTTTTGAGATGCGTTGTGTGTAGCATAGTGCTGAGAAAAAATAGATGACTAAAATACTGAATGATTAAGGTTATTTGATAATATAACCAACTTTAGATGCCCTAATCCTGGAAAGAGCATTCATTCTTGAATCCTTGCTTTGGATAAGCTAAGGAACTTGCTTGAGTTTAGAAATTATTCTATCATGAAGATACGAGGCATATGATTCCATGATTCTAGAAATGTAAAGTGATTTAATTTATCTTTTGTGCTTGTTTGCTACCCCAAGAAGGAGCGTGATTATCTTTGTCAAAGATTCATTGAACATACGCTATTTGCATGATTGAGTGTGTGGGTGTTGATTATGACTGTACCTGTGCTAAGTATGACTACCCCCTCAAGTGATGAGTCGATGAGGGAGTGACCAATGATAAAATTTATGATTCGCTTGACACATATAAATTTTTTGGGGTTTCCTCCTAGTTTTACTCATTGAAAATGGAGCATTTTAGAGAGGTTTTTGGTGATTCTAGTGATGTTTTATGGAAGAAGGGAGTTGAAAAATTCATTCCCATGGTGTTTTATAGAAACAATGGCCTTATTAGGGTGTGAAGTAGAGACTTTTACACTTATCCATGAGAAATTTAGGTTCCTCTTGATCCTATGTGAATTTTGACCAAATTTGAGCTGTTTTTGATGGGGTTTGGACCCTTTTTGGTGAATTTTAAGGTATTTTTGTGAATTTTTTTTGTGTCTATCCTAGGGTGGTATGGTTGCAGGTTTTATGACCATCCTAGGGTGGTATGTCCAGCCAATAATCCACCTGGATCACCCCAATATGGTCAAGGCCCAAGGAGAGTTATTTAAGCCAAAAATGGGTCATTTGGGCTCATTTGTGTATTTGCAACTTTTCATCTTGAGAGGTGAAGAGGAGGAGAAAGATTCTAATTATAACAGCACTACCAAAATAATTCTACAGTCACCATAAGCCAGCTTGTAGACTCATCTAGCGGTGGAGCCGATGTGAGGCAGGTAAGAATTGGATTTTGTACTACCCTATGCTTGAAATTGAGATGGAAGTTAGGGCTTATTGTTGATTTTTTCTAGGGCACACTAAATTATTAGTAATTAAACCTTATTATGGATACCCTATATTTTGTAAGCTTGTTTTTGTATTTTCATGTTTTTTTATTGCTTTTTAGGGCTTCAATTTTGTTGTTTTTGCCTATTTTTGAGGGCCTGGAAGGTCCAATTTTTCCTAGTTTAGGGGCCATCCTGGGGTGGGACGGCCAGGTTGATCTATTTAGGGTCCGTCCTTGGGTGGTATGGTCACAAATTTTATGGCTATCCTAGGGTGGGATAGCCATAAAAAGTCCTAAAAAAAGGCCTTTTTTGTCTTTTTTTAAAGTATTTTTGGGGCATTTTGAGCCTACTTGGAGCCTATTTTTGACCGACTTACTTCTACCAGGTGGTGAAGAATCGATATCAGGTTCCATATCTATTTGAAACCATGAGAGAGTTATTTATTTATGTAAACTAGGATTTTTTGGACACCATTGTACTCAAGAAAGTGATGCAGTTAGAGCCTGTGGTGGGTGACCATGCCTACTTGACGATGCTTATTGACCTATGGGACCCACACACCAACACCTTCCACCTATCGATAGGGGAGATGATGGTGATTTTGGAGGACATATACTAGATAATACACATTTTGATAGAGGTACAACCTATTTATTCTACTCATCGATACCAGAGATATATAGTTATGGAGAGGTACTTTTGTGGATTCATGAATGAGGCGATAGGGGGATCTTTCAATGATGGTATACTTGTGGAATGCTGGTATGAGGCTAGGTTACTAGGTATCAAGCACACTCTACTGTTGAAATTGATTTCTAATATGATTCTACCAACCTCATTGGGTGCCAGGTTTCCCTAGAATCTTCTAGAGTTAGTGTTTACTCTGGTAGGATGTACTGCAGATCGGACACTAGTGATGGCATGGGGGATGAATCTACTAGCATAACTATATTATGAGTTGTACAAGATCCACTCCTAATTTTGAAAGGGATTTGGGTGCATATTTCTATTGTAGGTTTGGGTATGGTAGCATATAGCGGTGGATAGACCACAGGGACTACCATGGACAATGTGGGTGGAGCTGGTAGATTAGGAGATTAGCTATAGGATCCTATGGTAGCGGGTCCAAGAGGTAGGATGGATTCAACACTGGATGGGTGACATGGATAATTATACCCAATATTTTGTAGGACTTAGTGCAACTGATGTGTTCTAGAGACCCTACAAGGATTACCCATCTTGGGCTAAAATGATGTGCAGCTTCATCGAGTGAGGCGAGGGAGATTGTTGGTAGGCTGACATAAGATAGAGTAGGAGTTATTTCCCTATTATTGAGTTATGTGGTAGTTTGGGCTATGATAGGGGTTTCCCAATGAGCTAGTTATTTACTGATACCATGGGGATGAAAGGATACTGAGGTGGTTGATGGTGGAGATGGTGGTGTGGGATGTGGATCCCATAGTGGACATTCTAGATTTGGATGATGTTGAGACTACGAAGGAGTATGGATCCTGGTGGGTGATGTGCTAGTGGTGAGGAGAGAGGCCATTCTATATGAAGTACTAACAAGGTAGGTGGTAGCAGATATGGGAGTTTATACTAGACTCTGATGGTAGGTGGGAGTGTGAGTCATAGTACCAGTCCTATGTGACCATGGTCGAGGCTCTTGTGACTCTCTTTTTGGGTTTTTGGATGTGTTGGCAGTGTGAAGTTTGAGGACTCACTTTATTGTAGCCTATGGGTAGCATGATGTATATTTTTGCCCCATACATATACACAAACATATATGAGCTTTTTTATGTGGTTTATCATCATGTGTTTATTACTTTATGATATGTATGCAATGTGTTTATTTGCTTTATGATATGATGATGGATGTCTATCATGTATGCATATGGATGCTTTTGTGATGTGGTGGCATATTGATGGATGGTTATCATGTATGCATATGTTGCTATAATTTGATTTGATATTATCTATATGCATGGATGCACAATGAGATGGATGAATTGAGTGCTTTGATATGATGAACTATGACTAATGATTTGACATACTATGTTAGCACCATAGACTGTATAGAATTCATCAATTCATGTGTAATGTTGTCATGAGACTATGTAATGGATTTATGAAAATGCAAACTAACATAAATGTGATAAAATGGAATGAATAAGAGGATGCTATAAGATGTCTTTGAGGTTTTCAGGAGACTCAAACACTCTAGTCAACTGGTCAAAATTATATGCTAACCATGCAAGAATTTTTGATGAGGTATGAATCTTCTAGGATGACTAAGATACTCAATATCCATGTGTGTGCAAGTGAGTTCATTCCTATGATATGCATAGTGATACCACTATTTCCAAGTAGGCTATCCACCAAAACTGGAATGAGTATCACCCTATGAATATCATGATTCTAGGTTTTGTACTTAGTAGGATTAGACCACTAGGTAGTATAAGCTACCAAAATCTAGCTCATCCACATGTAAACATTGGTATGCACACATGCAAAGTGATAATGTGACATACATATCATCATGCATAAGGATACCGCCATTTCCAAGTAGGTTGTCCACCAAACCTATAATGAGGATCACCTTATGGTTTGTTGAATGCTGAGAATTCTAGGGATTCAAGTTCAACTCCCTTCTTTTCTTCAATTTTATTGGGATACTTGCTCATATGTAGTGATTAAAATCACTATTTATTTTTTTTTGTTTTGTTTTGTTTTTTTTTGAGCAAGGGATTTGGGGGAGTGGTGATAACAACTATTTATTTTGAATTTGATTTTTTATTTTTATTTGGAGGATAGTGGTTTTTGGGATTTTTATTTGGAGGATAGTGGTGAAAACCACTATTTATCTTGGGGAATTGGGTAGGGAAGAGCTTGTTCTTTTGCCAATTTTTAACATTCTTGAACCATTCACACAGGGGGATGAGCAAGATGACATTTTCGCTTAAAGTAACCTAAACCACTTCATAGGTTTCATATTTACTTGTGAAAAACTTGGATTTATTAGTGTGTAAATATGATGGGATTTGATGTATACAAGGTATAATCTAAGAAACTTGTGAAAAACTTGGATTTATTAGTGTGTAAATATGATGGGATTTGATGTATACAAGGTATAATCTAAGAAAGAATCTACCTCCTAAAAATTGTGATAGCTTTCTACAAGATCTGAGAATAAAACTAGAGATGGCTGAGTGACCAAAAAACACTAATGACATTCTAGAACAAATGACTAGGTGAAGGGAATGGAAACAAATATGAAAAGTAATAAATGTAGTTGGAAAATGGACTGTAAAATATGAGATAATGTGAATAACGACTTGAGAAATATTGATATACTATGTTTGGGATTTCCACCCAAATATAAGCCTCCTCCTACTACAATCTAGGGAATAAATATTCCCTCAAGTATTTTAGGAGGTAGTACAAGTAGAGCAGCTCCTACTCCAAGTAGGAAAGTTGTAGTGGAGAGAACCCACTTTCCCATCACTTCTTCTAATGGTTGCTACCCCCGTCCATCTCGCATAGTACCCACCATCATGGTCATCACAAACTATACAAAATTTTATAATATAGTTGTTCAGAGTGCAAGGGATGGATATATCCCAACATTGGTAGAAGAAATATGCAAGCATTACCCTAGTAATGAACAATATGGCAGCTTACAACTAAATAACACAAGCTTATACTGAGAGAGGGGTGAACAGTATAAGATCAACTTTTAATTTTCTTTCCCAAAAAATATTATCCAATATTATCAATTGCAATATCAATAGCAGTAATCAAAGCAATGCATAAATCATCACACACATGAGAGACACAAATTTAATGTGGTTCACCCAATGTGGGTTACATCCATGGAGAAAATATTTCTTCTAAATTTTCTCAACAAATCTCTTGGGAATCAATTCCCTATTACAATATTTATGGACCTTTATCCAAAGGAGATCTAAATTCCTAATAATCTAGTTTGTGGATCTCTCTCCATAGGATAACTCTATCACCTTTGCTCTGGTTTGTGGATCTCTCTCCACAAGAGAACTCTATCCACTTTGCTCTAGTTTATGGATCTCTCTCCATAGGAGAAATTTATCCCCTTTTCTCTGGATTGTGGATCTCTCTCCATAGGAAAAATCTATCCCCTCTACTTTGGTTTTTGGATCTCTCTCCATAGGATAACTCTATCCCATTTAATCTGGCTTGTGGATCTCTCTCCATAGGATAACTCTATCCCCTCAGCTCTAATTTGTGGATCTCTCTCCATAAGAGAAATTTATCCCCTCTGCTTTAATTTGTGGATATCTCTCCATAGGAGAAATCTAACCCCATTTGCTATAGTTTTTGGATCTCTCTCCATAGGGGAACTCTATCCCCTTTGCTCTATTTGATGAACTCCTATCCATAAAATACCTTTATCCCCACTACTCTGACTAGTGGACCTATATCCACAAGATATCTCTATCCGTACTACATTGTATGATGGACCTCTATCCACTAGATACCTCTATCCTCTCTGCTCTAGTCACATCCAAAGCCTTCACTTAACTCTATCTCAAATATACACCAAACCCCATCACATGTATAGCACAATTTTTCTCTAATTATGCTCACAAATCTGCACCAAAACTATCCCAAGTCTTATCACAAGACTTACTCAACTCTATATTAATTCTACTTCAATTCTTCACAAGAATTTCTCAAATATACCTTCAATTCTTCACAAGACTTGCTCAAGTCTGCCTTCAAGCCTTCTCAAAAGACTTGCTCAAATCTGCCTTCAAGCCTTTTCAAAAGACTTGCTCAAATATGTTTTCAAGCCTTCTCAAAAGACTTGGTCAAATCTGCCTTCAAGCCTTCTCAAAAGAATTGTTCAACTCTACCTTCAAACCTTATCAAAATACTTTCTTAAATATGCCTTCAAGCCTTCTCAAAATATTTTCTCAAATTTACCTTCCATGTTGCTCACAAAACCTGCTCAAATATTTCCAAATATTGCATGCAAACAAATCTTAAAATCTCTTTTACAAAAGCTTTCTTCAAATAGAAGAATTCTTCTTAGAATTATTTTAACCTCTGGAACATATAGAGAATGATGTGCTCTATTAAAAACCCAATATGTTCTTCACATCACAAATCTTACATACAATTAATTCAATCTCTATCTCTTGCAAAATCCCTTTCAAATCAAATCAAAATAGTGTATAACTTGTTTCACAAAACTGGTCTATCTTTCTTGCAAATTTTCTCTCAAAGATCAACCATACTAATGCATAAATTTCCTTCACTAGATTGATCTCAAACACTTTTAGAATTTCTTTCAATATTTCTCAAACCAATGCTTAAAAGGTTTCACAATGATGTACTAACTTGTCTTCAAACCTAGAACAAGTAGTTCACAATTTCTAGCATAAATATCTCAATCTCTTTCAATAATGGAAGCACAACTTGTTTCACAAACCCTAGCTCAAATATTTCCAACAATACACACTAATTAACCCTTTTATCTCCACCTTATAATTCTGAAATATTTTAACCTAACACCTTAAGGAAAGAGTGATATAACCATACCTCTTTGATGAAGGAGCTTTCTCAAAAACCTGTCTCGAGAAATTATGTATTTCTTATACCACTTTCAAGGGTTAGTTATCATAACACTTTTAAAACCAACCATAACATCTTTCCTCAAAATTTTCTCATTAAAATATTTAATATCAAGACAAAATTTTGATAATAATCAAGCCCTCTTAATATTTCTTTTTATCAAAAATTACACACACAAATTAAACCATAATCATACCTTATAACTTTTACTTATAAAAGCAACTTATAATTCAATATCACATTTTAATATCCCTAAGTTCTTGTCATACATCAATTTATTTTCAAGTTCCTTATTGCTCCTTTCTTTCAAAAATATATTCCGACTTTATAAAATCACAACTAGATTCTAACATATCATTATGTCCTCAAAAATATTAAATTTCAAATAACTGCCCTTATATCTCCCTCGACTATATAATATGCACTTTTAATAACCAAAAAATTAAACCTTATGCCTCCCTTGTTAAGCGCTAATCATACCTCAATATTTAAACAAAAAATTATACCATTTTTCACATCTGCCACTACCATTGTTGGGATTCAAACATGAAACCTCATGGTGTCCACACTCTAGCGTAAGCTAGAGTTCCAGTTGGGCTGGCTCCATCGGTTGGAACAAATCATGTTATGTCTTCCTTTTTTCCCAAACACGATTTGTAAAACTTAACTACCGTAGGGATTCAAAACCAATATCTATCTACTGACACGCCTTACGCAGAACCTTCCTGCCACTTGGCCTACCAGCCCTAGATGAAACCAAGTCATGCGCTCTCTCTTCTATTCTGCTATCACTTGCTAAAAACACGTGCGTTGAATTTTCCTTTCCTTTTTTTCCTTCGACGAATGGCGTTGTGGCCATGAAAATCGATTAATGTCGTGTGCAATTTATTAAACCTTTGTAAAAACGATTTATGCTCCTCCTTTAATATGCATTCAATGATTTTGCTATGACGTCAGCTCACCCTTTATTGCCACCTTTTTAAATTCAAATTTTGGCACCTTTGGTAATTCAAATTTATTTTTTATTTTTAACATAATATTTAACCTTGGTGTTAAATATTATTTATTATATTATTTAACCTTGCTTGTAGTCCTTTGTCAACTTAATTTATTTTTGAGACCTTTGTCCAATGCACTTCCAATCCTCCTTTTAATAAGTTCTTTTGGCCTAAATATTATAATATTAAAATATTATAATATTATCTCTTTTCTCTTAAACCATGGGCTTAAACTTGGGCCTTCAAACTTTTAACCAATCACTTAGAACTTTATCCCAAACCTCTTTGGCTTATAATATAAAATATTATAATCTTTCCTTTTATCAATTTCCTTGCATTGGGATGAACTTTGCCTTGCATCTTATAAACCTTATCTTATTGCCATACCAAACTATTTTTGGCATCAATGACAATTAATGACATCAACCTTTGACATAAATACTTTGACATCAATGACAACAATAGTACTCAAAATTTCCAACAATATCCCCCTTTGTCATTGATGGCAACCCTTTCTAAAAATTCCTTTTTCAACCACTGGATTCCAAATGTGCTCCTCCTGGGAAATTCCTCCCCTAGAATGAATGTTGTATCCCTTACTCAAATCTCTCCCCCTTTGATATCAATGGCAAAGGGACTCCTTTGGGGCTAAATATAAGACTCTTAACTCTGCCCCCTCCCCACCTCCTCTCCTTGAGGTGATTAATTTTGGGGTGGGAGTATCTCTACTCCCAGCATACAATTCTCTTTTTCTTTATCAACCTTATTTTTCAACATTTTTGTAGCCATATCCTTTTGATCCTTTTGAGTGTCCCTATTCTTGCTTGTCTCTGGAAGTTCTGGAAACTTTGTTCTACACCACTTGGCCTTATAACCAAGATTATTTCACTTGTAATACTTAATGTTGTAGTTATTGAAAGGTGTAAATATCTTGAAGTTCCTCTTGGTGAAGCCATAATCATTTCTGTCATGAACCCTGTAGTGGATTGCTTTATGACCAAAGCGATTACAAGAGTAGCAATACCCTTGAAATAAATTTCCATATTTGAATGAGTTGAAATTCCTTTTAGTGAGGCCATACTCTTTCTTTCCATGAACCCTGTAATGCATAGCCTTGTGACCAAATCAATTACATGAAAAACAATGTCCTTTGAAGAAATATTGTCTTGAACCCTCTGGTCTCTTAGTCCTTTCTTTTCCTTCTCTGTGATGATTCTCATTTCTTGTTTGTGCATTATTTCCTTTCTTAGTGAAGCTTCTATTCTTCAACTTATCCACATAAGTCTTAGTTTCTTCTTCACTCTCTTCCTCTAAAACTTCCTCTTCTTTTGAGATTGAGCTTGACCCTTCTTCTTGTTTTCCTTGTCCTTCAAAAACAAGTCTTGTATTGATAGATTAAGATCTTTGTGCATTGATAATTTTATCCAAAGTTTTTGAACTTTTTCCAAACCTGTGTAGCTTGTCCTTATAATATTTCACTTCCATTCTTAGATAAACTAACTCATGTTCTAATATTTCACATTCTAACTCTTTTACCTCTAAATTTTCACTCATGACCTCTTTAAATATCATTGCCTTACATTTTGAGTTTTTTATGTCTTTTATAATCTTTTCCTTTTATTCCTCATGTTATTGAACTTGAGCCTTTAGTTTTGAGTTATGCTTTCTAACTCTTTTCAACTCTTTGAGAGCAACAATAAGTTCTTCTTCTAGATTAATTGTGCCTTCCTCTACCTCTTAGTCTCCAAGAGCATATTCATGCTTTTGACTTTATATTCAATATGAGCATTTTCTTCCTCTTCTATTACCAAAAATAAAATCTCTTATTCACTATTTGAGAGTCTTTTATAACTGTCATTTGAAACCTTGCTTGCCTTGTTAACATAGAAACTCTTATTGTGCCTTTGAAAGAACTTATTTTCGTGCTTGCCTTGACTATCATACCTGGATTTCCTTCTTCCTTTTTCTTATGATCCTATCTCTCTTCACTACTACTGCTTTCAGATTGTGGACAATTAGATGCATAGTGACCAAAATTACTATAATTAAAAAATTTCACAGTCTTCATACCTTTGTAATTTCTTAAGTCCTTGTTTCTTCTCACATAACTTCTTCATTATTACTTGACTCACCACTTGATTTTGGTTTCCTATATTTTATCTTCTTTGTTCCTCTTTATTGGAGTTGGGATCCTTTACTATTATCATCTCATAAGCTATGATAATTCCATGTAACTCATCCATAGTCAACTTATCAATATATCTCATCTCTTCTATAGCTAAAACCTTTCCATCATACCTCATAGGGAGTGAGCAACATTGGATTCTTCAATTTTTAATCCAAGTCCACACATGGTATTAAAAACCTCATCCACATGAAGTAAGTATGTAGCAATATCTTCCTCATCTTCCATATTCAAATCTTCAAACCTTTTCTTGTGGTTTCACAATTTTGCCATTTTGACCTTTTTATCTCATCCATATGTTTGCTTCAATTTTTACATTATCTCTTTTGTTGATTTGCATTGCATAACTTTCACAAATTTTGCTTCACGTAGTCCACTTAAGATTCCATTCATAGCCTTGGCATTATTCACATGTAATAGCTTACCATATTTATCTGTGGGAGGATTAGTTGTAGGTGTGAACCCATCCTCAATGGATTGCCATGTCTCATATCCTTGTGCCATCAAGTAAGTCTCCATCCTTATACTCCATAAAGCATAATTTTTCCCATCGACAATGGAGCCTTATTTTATGAAGATCCATTCTGAGATGCCATCTGTATTCCTGTAATATCTTCCTTCAAGCTATGAGACTTTTCTGAAGGAACCCACTCTGATACCAATTGATGAACACATGCTTATACTAAGAGGGGGGTGAATAGTATAAGATCAACTTTCACTTTTATTTCCCAAATAATATTATCCAATATTATCAATTGTAATATCAATAGCAATAATCAAAATAATGGATAAATCATCACACACATAAGAGACATAAATTTAATGTGGTTCACCCAATGTGGGTTACATCCACGGAGAAAATATTTCTTCTAAATTTTCTCAACAAACCTCTTGGGAATCAATTCCCTATTACAATATCTATGGACCTCTATCCAAATGATATCTCAATCCCTAATACTCTATTTTGTGGATCTCTCTCTACAAGAGAACTCTACCCCCTTTACTCTAGTTTGTGGATCTCTCTCCATAGGATAACTCTATCCCCTTTGCTCTAGTTTATGTATCTCTCTCCATAGGAGAAATTTATCCCCTTTTCTTTGGATTGTGGATATCTCTCCATAGGAAAACTCTATCCCCTCTAATCTAGTTTTTGGATATCTCTCCATAGGAGAACTCTATCTCCTTTACTTTGGTTTGTGGATCTATCTCCATAGGAAATCTATCCCCTTTGATCTATTTTGTGGATCTCTCTCTGTAGAATAACTCTATCCCATTTTCTTTGGTTGGTGAACTTCTTTCCACAAAGGACCTTTGTCCCTTTGCTCTAGCTAGTGGACCTCTATCCACAGGAGACCTATGTACCCACTACACTGGCTGATGGACCTCTATCCACTTGATACCTCTATCCTCTTTGCTCTTATCACCTCCAAAGCCTGCTCTCAAATCTATCTTAAATATAAACTAAACCCCATCACAAGTCTAGCACAAATCTACTCTAATTCTGCTCATAAATCTACACCAAAACTATCCCAAGTCTTCTCACAAGACTTGATCAACTCTATCTCAATGCTACTTCAAGTATTCATAAGACTTAATAAAATTTACCTTTAATTATTTAGAATATTTTCTCAAATATACCTTCAATCCTTCTCAAAATACTTGCTCAAATATACCTTCAAGCCTTATCAAAAGACTTTCTCAAATTTGCCTTCAAGCCTTCTCAAAAGACTTGCTCAAATCTACCTTCAAGCCTTCTCAAAAGACTTGCTCAAATCTGCCTTCAAGCCTTATCAAAATACTTGCTTAAATATTTCTTCAAGCCTTCTTAGAATATTTTCTCAAGTCTGGATTCAATGCTACTCACAAAACCTGCTCAAATATTTCCAAATCTTGGATATAAAAAAATCTTAAATCTCTTTAAAAAAACTTTCTTCAAATAGATAAATTCTTCTTGGAATTCGTTTAACATCTGGAACATATAGAGAATGATATGCTCTATTAAAAACCCAATATGTTCTTCACATTCACAAATCTTGCATTCAATTAATCCAATCTCTATCTCTTGCAAAATCCCTTTCAAATAAAATCAAAATAGTGTATAACTTGTTTCACAAAACTGGTCTATTTTTCTTGCAAATTTTCTCTCAAATATCAACCATACTAATGCACAAATTTCCTTCACTAGATTGATCTCAAACACTTTCATAATTTCTTTCAATATTTCTCAAACCAATGCTTAAAAGGTTTCACAATGATGTACTAACTTGTCTTCAAACCTAGTACAAGTAGTTCACAATTTCTAGCATAAATATCTCAATCTCTTTCAATAATGGAAGCACAACTTGTTTCACAAACCCTAGCTCAAATATTTCCAAAAATACACACTAATTAAACCTTTTATCTCCACCTTATAATTCTGAAATATTTCAACCAAACACCTTAAAGAAAGAGTGATATAACCATACCTCTTTGATGAAGGAGCTTTCTCAAAAACTTGTCTCAAGAAATTTTGTCTTTCTTATGCCACTTTCAAGGGTTAGTTAGCATAACACTTTTCAAACCAACCATAAAATATTTCCTCAAAATTTGCTCATAAAAATATTTAATATCAAGATAATTTTTTTACAATAATCAAGCCTTCTTAAAATTTCTTTTTATCAAAAATCACACACATATCAATCCTACTTATAAAAACCACTTATAATTTAATTTCACAATTTAATATCCCTAAGTGCTTGCCATACATAAATTTATTTTCAAGCTCCTTATTGCTCCTTTATTTCAAAAATATATTCCAACTTTATAAAATCACAACCAGATTCTAACATATCATTATGTCCTCAAAAATATTAAATTTCAAATCATTACCCTTATATCTCCCTAGACTATGTAATATGCACTTTTAATAACCAAAAAATTAAACCTTATTCCTCCCTTGTTAAGCGCTAATCATACCTCAATATTTAAACAAAAATTTATGCCCTTACCAACATCTGCCGCTACCATCGTTAGGATTCAAACATGAAATCTCAAGGCACCCATGGTCTAGCATGAGCTAGAGTGCCAACTGGGCTAGCCCCACTGGCTGGAACAAATCATGTGCAAAAAACTTTTGTCTTTATTTTTTCCCAAACATGATTCACAAAACTTAATTATAGTAAGGATTAAAAATTGAGACCTATCCACTACCATGCCTTATGTAGAACCCACCAACCACTTGGGCTACTAGCCTTGGATGAAACCAAGTCGTGTGCTCTCCCTTATGTTTCATTGTCACTTTCTAAAATCAATTGCGCTAAATTTTCCCTTCCTTTTTTCCTTTGACGAATGGCGTTGTGCTCCAAAAAAATCATTTAATGTCATATACAATTTCCTAAACTTTGGAAAAACGATTTATGTTCCTCCATTAATACATATTCAATGATTTTGGTATCATGTCGTCTCATCCTTTATTGCCACATTTTTAAATTTATATTTTGGCACCTTTGGTAATTCAAATTTATTTTTTATTTATAACATAGTATTTCCTTTGTTAATTTTTTAAATAAAGGGGTAAAAATTTATTGATAAAAAGTCTTGATTACAGAGTACAACTGAGCTTCTAACCAGGACTCAAATAAACATCCAAATAGATTAAAACAACTAGACTAGAATGACACCCAAAAAAGACAACAAGAATAAACCACATTAAGTCTGTACATCCTTGTGGATCAACTCCCACAAGCATTGAGAGTCCCCAGACAAGAGACTCTCCCAATTATCGATACTCCAAGGATCCAGCATCTCAGAAGCCCTTTTGACCAGGTAATCAGTAACCACATTCCATTCCATTGGAATGTGCACAAAGGATATAAATTCAAACTCTTCACTCATTCTGAGAATCTGAACGGCTACAGAGGCCAACTGCCAATTAACTTCCTCCACCCTTTTACTATTTAAAATATTAATCACAATTTGAGAGTCAAACTTGTAGATAATCCTATGCCAACCAAGAAAAAACCCTCTCCGCAAGGCCTCAAGAACTATAAGAGCTTCCATAAAATTGTTGGAGTTAACACCTTTATAAATGGAAAAGAAAAAATTGACACCACCAGTAGAATCTCTCCCAACACCACCAATGCCAGCATGTCCAGTATTACCCCTGGACGATCCATCAGTATTAATTTTTAAAACTCCTCTAGGGGTTGGCCACCACCTACCATCTCTTGCAACCTTCTTGTTGAGTTGAGGAACCCTACTAGGGCTAGAAGAGTTCACACCATACCCAAAGATACCAAGGGCTTATTGTACCTTCTCCTCCCTAGAATACAAAATAGGGTCCACATCACATTTGCTATGGATGGTTTCCTGAACCATATACAAGATCCTTTGCTAGATCTATTGAATAGCCAAATAACTACCCTGAAATATGCATCAGTTTTTTTTGAGCCAAATTTTCCAGATTATGCAATAAGGGTCCAAATTCCAAGCCACCCGAAGGAAGGGGGCCTTGGCCGAAGGTTTGCCCAGACTATAAAACTCCACCAGGGATAACACATGAAAACATGGATGGTTCCAGGTGCTCCACCAATGGTTCCAAATGTCTCTGGCAAAGGAGCATTGAAAAAATAAATGAGAAGAGTCATCCTCATTCTTACTACAAAGGACACAAAAAGAGGGACCTTGAAATCCCCTCTTCCTCACATTATCCCAAGTGAGGCATTTATTACGAGCTACCAACTAGAGAAAGAAGTTACATTTTGGCCAAGAAATTTTTTTCCACACATTTTTCCACCAAGTGACAGGAAGACTCCCATACTTTTGCTTATCAAGAACCTGATAACCATAGGCTATCGAGTAGGTTCCCTTAGGATCAGGTTTCTAATCCAGAATATATTTACCCCTCAATGAATAATAAGGCCTCCCTATAAGAATAAGAGCAAGCACATCTCTATCCTTGGACAGTCCCCCCTAGGGCCATTCTTGTGGATATTTCCACCTATACATCTCCATATTTCTAAAAGAATAGATTTTTTTAAAGTCCTCCACATGATACTAGCCTGCTTCCAAGAAAAAAATGCTTAGGGAACATAACCTAGGATATTGATTCAAGAGCATTTGATCCTTGATTGCAAATCCAGAACAAACCCTGCTTGATTAAATTAGCTCCTCTTTTCAGAGTGTCCTAGATAACTGAACCTTTCCCAACCAAGCAGACTCTAGGGATTTCAACCTCAAAAATACCTCTCAAGTATTTACAAGATAATATTTTAGCCCAAATCTAATATTGAGAGGTACACCATCTCCAATAAAGTTTTGTAGCCAATGTATGCCCAAAAAGAGTTTTCTGTCGCAACCCAAGGCCTCCCTCTTGCATCGGCCTACATATAGAATCCCACCTAACCAAACTCCATTTAGATTGATCATTTTTTCTAGACCATAAAAACTATCTTGAAAAAGCATCCATGTCCTTGATGAAGTGAGAGGGAGCTATTTGTACAAAAAATCTATAAATGGGTAGATCTTGAACAATAGATTTTAAAAGCAACACTCTCCTTGCAGTGGATAGCCATCTTAAAGTTCAATGATTCACCTTCCTTCTAAACTTATCAAGCATAGACTTCCAAGAATATCTAGGTAGAGGGTGAGATGAAATTTGAATACCAAGATAAATGAAGGGGGAAGTCCCAACCTGAAATCTTAGAATGTGAACAATCTTGTCTTGAATAAGAGGAGGGGTATTGAAGAAGAAAATAGAAGACTTGTACTTATTAATAAACTATCCAAAAGCACCAAGATATATGTCAAGAGACTGTCTAATATTGCAAGCTTCCCTGATAGTGGAAACTCCCAAAAAAGTAGTATCATCAACAAATTGAATGTGGGAAAGATGTGGCAAACTACTATTCCACTTCCACCCCTGAATGAGACCTTGCATTACTTGATACTTGAGCAATATTCCCAACCCTTCTACCATAATGATAAAAAAATAAGGAGATAAAGGATCTCCTTGCCTCAATCCCCTTGAGGCCTCAAACAACTTCGATGGATCATTATTAACAAGAACAGAGAATGAGGAAGAAGAAACATAGCTCATCACCCATCTAATCCATTCCTCCTCAAATCCAAAAGTAGCAAGAACTTTCTAAAGAAAGGACCATCTGACCCAATCATAGGCTTTGGCCATGTCCAACTTAATGAACATAGTTTTCTCCTTAGAATTTTCCATCCAGTGAATATCTTCTATAGCAATAACAACCCCATCCAAGATTTTTCGACTAGTAAAAAACCCTCCTTGCTCCTCAGAGATGATTTTTCTCAACCATATCTTCAGCCTCTCAACAATAATTTTTGTGATGATCTTATACACAATATTGTAGAGAGCAATAGGCCTGAACATATCCAAGGAATTTACTCCCTCTTTTTTGGGTATAAGCACCACAAAGGTAGCATTTAAGGCCCTTAGCATCTGTTTGTTCTTTTGGGACTCATGGACCACCTCCAAAAGATCAAATTTGATTAAATCCCAAAAATCCTCATAAAACTCAATCAGGAATCCATCTAGGCATGGGGATTTGCCTTTTTCATCGTGAATACAACATTTTCCAACTCGTCAAGGGAAATTGGACACATAAAGTGATCATTCATCTCTCTAGAAACAATCACTGTAATACATTTTAGAATAAGTTTTTCATTCTCATCATCTGATAGGGAGTACTCCTTGAAGAGAGAGGAAAAATACCTCTTAGTATCTTTTGAAATATCCCTAAAAGAAGAGAGCAGGGCACCCTGAGAATTCATAAGAGAGGTAATCAGGTTACCATTACGGTGAGCCTTAACTGAGTTATAAAAGAAGGTTGTGTTCCTATCTCCTTCCTGAAGCTAATCTACTCAAGCTTTTTATTTCCAAAAAAATTCTTCCCTCAGTTCCCATTCAGCAAGGTCTTTCGTAGCCTCAGATTCCTCAACAAGAAGCTCCTTCATGAATCCCTGATCTCTAATCTTCCTTGAAGATTATTCCATCCTCCTAAGAGCTTCCAACTTAGCCAAGGAAGGGTTCCCAAAATTCAGTCTATACCATATCTTCAATTTATGTTTTACAAATTGTAGTCACTTCATAAAGGAATACATAGCGGTTCCATAAGGAGGTTTTCCAGTGGTCCACCAGCCTCGCATGAAATCATGAAGCTTAGGATCATGAATCCACATAAGTTGAAACTTAAAGGAGGGATTATTTTTTAGCCCTAAATCCAAATTAGAGTGTTTTATAGGCCAATGGTCAGATCCCCTATCCTCTAGAATCACAGAACTAGCACCTATGTTATTACCCATCCAATAACTGGATATCAAAAATCTATCTAGTCTCTCTGATATGGAAGCTTCCCCACACCTTCTATTGTGCCAAGTAAATATCCCATTATATGGCTTGATGTCAACCAAGTTTAGGGCCTGGATATGAGCACTGAAGATATAATAAAAAGGCTTAAGATGGTCCACCCCACCATGTTTCTCCTCTAGACAAGTGATAGAGTTGAAGTCTCCAGCAAAAATCCATGGGTATAGGGGAACCAAACTTCTCACAAAGAAAATGTGCTTCCACAAATTTACTTTACCCTTGTAATAAATAGGAGCATACACATTTTTAAGTAGGATGATTTCACCAAATTCATTATCATGACCGACCATTTAAATAGACCATATGCCAAAAATCCAAGTAAGAGGGGATATCTTAATAAGATCACATAAAAAAGCAATGCCACTAGCATATACACATGCACCAATACACTAGAATTTCCCCCTTCTACACAACTTGGGGGAAATATTGAACATACTATCAATAGCCAATTTAGTCTCCTGAATAAACACCACAACCAGAGAATGCACACGAACCAAATCACAAACAACTTTTTGTCTGGGGATGTTATTCAACCCCCTTACATTCCTTGAGAGGATAATCATTTTCGGGGGTTATAAAAATGGGAGTCCAATGTTCTCACCAAGACTCCACCAAAGTCTCCCCCATTAACTTAATTTTATCCTTAACTTAATTTTATCCTTGTCATTCTTTCGACCCACCTTCATATTCTTATACGAAAAATGTTTTTTAATTATTTTTTGCTGCAATCCCAACACCATAGGAGTTTTGCAGTCCAAGGATGACTACATCAGTGCTTGAGTAGGAGAGGGCATAACTAAATCTATACCACTTTTCAAAATAGTTTCCATTATAGGGCTAGACCCAACCATATCCCCTATACTCAGATACAAAGCCCTTTATTCTTCATTTAAACCCCCTAGATCTGTTTCCTTAAGTTCTCCCTCAAGAAGAGACATCTGATTTGGCCTTGTTATATTTGCATCACGTAGCAAAATTTTAGGTATCTCCATGCACTAATCAATATCATCTAATATTTCAAAATGGTTGAGTAGAGCATCTGGATGGCTATCCTTAAGGTCTTTGTTTTCCCTTTGTCCTCTGTTTCAAGATTTTACCGAAACAAAACCTTCCTTATCCTGTTCCCATTCCTTTATCGGGGCTTTTCCTTTATCCAAAATTTGTCTAGACCGAGAGGGCCTAGGATTTTAAGCCACAAGTGAGACAAACTTAGGGAATTTTCTTTGTAGGTGGTCATATTCACGATAAATCCGACAACGAAATGGAAGAGCTTCATAGTCAAGTTTTTGAACCCATGTAGTTGATCCAAATTGTATTTCAATAAAATTTGGAATAGGATTATTTAAGTCAATTTCAACACAAATACGAGCAAAAAATATTATATTTTTATCCATTGTCTGTTGTGATGGTCCAACCGGCTTCCCAAGTAGAATGGCAATCTTATGCAAGTTATCAGTTCTCCAGAATTCCAATGGGAGCCATGGAAGCTGCACCCATACTAGAACCCGTGATGACTGCTCCTCTTATGGGTTGAAACCCACATGCCAGTGTTTAAGAAAGAGTCCCACTTGGTTATAGAAATAAGGACCCCTTCAAATGCTTTGTTACAATATGCAATACAAGAAAAAACCACCATAAAATAGTTGTTCGCACTCAACATCACCTCCACATCACTTTCAGGATTCTAAGTCTTCCTGACCCAAGCCTCTACAAAGGGGAGAGAAATTTGGATGCCCAAAAATTTTCCAATAAGGGCATGTTTTGTTAGATACTCCACATATTCCACCATCGATTTTGGTTGAACCACTAGAATTGGCCTGGATTCACATCATTCCAAACATCCATTGTTCTTTAACAAGTGGTTCCCGACATGCACTAGAAAATATTGTTCCTTCTAGTCATTTTTAGATGAAAAAATATCATGAGCATGAACTCTCTATGCCGGAACCGATGCCATCACGACATTCCTCCAATTTTTTAGACCTCCTCAAAATGTTTCTGCCATCCCCGCAGAGAAATTTTTCTTCATTAAACCCTAGCAGAGTAGTTTTTCCTCATCAAACCCTAGCAGAGCTCCCATTTATAACATAGTATTAACCTTGGTGTTAAATAATATTTTTACTTGTAGTCCTTCGTCAACTTAATTTCTTTTTGAGATGTTTGTCCAATGCACTTCCAATCCTCCTTTAATAAGTTCTTTTGGCCTAAATATTTTAATATTAAAATATTATAATATTGTCTCTTTTCTCTTAAACCATGAGCTTAAACTTGGGCCTTCAAAATTTTAACCAATCACTTAGAAATCTGTCCTAAACCTCTTTGGCTTATAATATAAAATATTGTAACCTTTCCTTTTTATCAATTTCCTCGCATTAGGATGAACTTTGACTTGCATCTCATAAACCTTATCTTATTTCCATACGAAACTATTTTTGGAATCAATAAGAATTAATGACATCAACCTTTGACATCAATGACAACACAATTACTCCAAATTTTCAACAAATTTCTTCAGGAGAAGGACTAGGAAGAAGAGAAGAGTCTAATGACAAGCTTTGAGTGTGAAGAGGGCACAATTTTGTACCCTTTTTGTATCCCTAAGCATAACACACAAGTACTTGTTCAAGACCCAGTAAGCATACCTCATTAGGAGGTTGGTCCTGAGGAGATCTTAACAGTAGGGCTATTTCTAGAAAAATATTGATGTCACATCAAGGATTCAGAGGAGCACATACCCAAGACCCTACAACCAGTGGTCTCTCAAAAGTGGCAACATTGGGGTTAGCTAGCACCACAATCAGTACTCAAAGAATATTACATGTGGTAAATCTCTTTACCATATTATTCATTAATTGTATTATTACTGGCATTCATGATAACCTACCACGTTGCATATTATTCGTAACCTATCAAACTTTGGGAAGAGGCCATCCGGACTTCAAAGATCGACTGAAGTACAGTAAAATCTGGTTTGAACACTACATATTCACCGGTAGGTGCCCAAAACTAATTTTGTGGTGGTGGTACACCAATCATGTCATAAATGTTTGTGTAAATAATGTAAATAGGTTGGCTGATAAATAAGGTGGGAAGAGCACGAAGTGGTGTGATATGACATCATCAAATCTAGACGACTCAAAGTGGAAGGTGCTTTTTTTTTGCATTTTCTTGTGTCTACATTTTGTTGTAAATCCATTACCCAATGGATAAAGGCCTTGGGATTGATTTACATTCAGACAAGCTAAATACCCGCGAGCCACCAAAAGTGTTGACATTTTTTCCACACTAATTTTATTTTTAATTCATCCAAATATGAAATGCATCCAGTGGTGAAAGAAAAATTGAATGAAATGATATTTAGATATTTTTTTATTGTGTATCCTTTCTCAAGTTTTCTAACGATATATTACAATAGACAATCAAGTCAACAAATCAAAATTTATAGCTCTGGGAAGCTATACCACCAAAAATCAATTTCAGCAATTTTTTCAGAGAAAATCAATTTCGGCAATTTTTCCGTAGAAAATAATTTTCAGCACTTTTTTCAAAAAAAAACATTTTCTGTACTTTTTTTTTGGAGAAAATCATTTTCAGGGAGAAATTGATTTTTAGGTATTTTCTTTAGAGAAATTGATTTTCGGTAGTTTCTCCAGTAAAATTGATTTTTGGGTAGTTTCTCCTATGAAATTGATTTTCAGGTAGTTTCTCTAGAAAAATCAAATTTACTGTATTTTCTTCGGGTAAAATCATGGTCAAAGGCACTCTGAGTGAAGATCAGTATGGAGGGAATTTCAAGGTTGGTGAATTTAATTATTGGGGCAAAGGAGTTAATGTTTTCATAATTATTGCTGATGAAGATCAGATTCAATAGATAGCCAGGGATTTGCTAAAATTAAATGTTGTTCGCTTCACCCTTGACTCTGGTATGATCCTGTTGATTTTGAGGTACAATCCATTGTGGTGGATGCTCATTTTCAAGGCACCACCCATGAAGGTGAAAATTCTAATGATGATTCTTGCTAAGTCCCAATATGCTACCAGCTATAAATACTCATTGATTTTTGAGGCACCATTTTATTGGTTTGTTGCTGCTCTCAATGAAAAAAATACTATCGACCATGCCACCGATTTTCCACCATTGCCACAATTTTATTTAATGCTTACTAAATTTTAGGGGTGGAAACTTCTATAAATACTATAAAATTTGATAAGTTTAAAGGATGGATATTTTATAGTAAAACTCTCTGAGTTTAAACTTCTACCTCAATTGAAAGACTTTTTAGATTTGGTTTTTGGATCAGCTATTTATATGTGAATATTTTTTTCTTGGCATTTCTATTATATTCATGTCTTTGTTATATGGTTAAAATTTTGAATTTAAATTTAATTTTCGATGAAGAAATGAATGTTGAAATATTAATTGGAAATCATATTTGTGATCTATGATTGGTTCCTGTATGGCCCTTTCAGTTAAATGCTGGTTAAAACTTGACTGGATTTTTTTGTTGTTAGTTCATACCCACATTTCCTCTTTGACTTACAACCGTATTCCCCATCTCTTTTAGTTATTTCTCATTTCTTTCTATTATTTTCCATTCCTTTTTGTTAATTTATTTCCTTAAACTCCATACTAGTCTTATATTAGTATGGGAACCAACCGTCTCTAGAGATTGGTTTGCAGGAAATTTCTTTCCTTCAGCCTTTCAGGGTTTGCCAAGTCTAGGGTGCACATAAATTTTATCCTTACGTAGATTCTTGACAAACAACCCCATCGATGCACCAAGTTACAATTATCATCCTGTAATGCAGTTCTCAACTATAAGGTATGTACCTACATGGTATATTGTGTATTTATATCTCTCAAGATAAAATGTTTGCTTAATTTTCCTCCCAAAACAAAAATAATATGTAGAATTTTCTAGGATTGGTGTTTCTTTATTTGAGTGTTGTGTTTGTATTCACTCAACTTGGGTTGAGGGAGTTTTTATTAAACATTTGAAAGGAAACTTAAACAAATAAATAATGCCAAGTAGCTCACCATATGTACATGAATTGAATTTCTACCAGAAAAGTAATTCCTTGCATGTCTCCACCTAATAAATAATTTAAGAAATTTTTATGGTTGGTATCATTTCCCAAGATTTTTGTTTAATTACTTGTCCATATTTTGTATTTATTTGTTATATCAAAGGGAACTAGCTTTAGAGGTTTGAGCAACATAGAGAGTCAAAATTTGCTAATGAAATGGAAAAACACCAAAGTTACATTAAAACTTGGGTCCAGATGGCCAAGATCTACTAGTAATTGTTATAGATGTGGTTCTTGAGCAAACAATATTCTGATCTTGATATCTTAGAATAATATGGATGTGAGTGCTTACTATTTTACCAAACATAAAAGTAATTCTATTATAACTTACAAGCACACTTTTTAATCGCTAAAAAGCCTCATCTAAGTCTTCAACTTCCCGATGGTGCCATTTCTTGCACAATAGATGGAACTCCATAACATCATGACCAAGTGAAAAAATTTTAGGCCCAGTTTGAGATTGACCTATAATATCTCAAGGAGAAACACTAGGATCTAAACCAAAATAATTCATGGCTTGGATGATTCCTCCAACACATCTTTCATTTCCATGGATGAATTTGGGATTGTTCTTTGTGTTTTCAGCATGCCATTGTAATAATTATTCTTGTGCATTACTAACTTGCATCTAAAACCAAATCACAAATATATTAAACAACAATACCCAAACTAAATACTATGGTCTTAAATGCAAACAAGAGTTGAATGATTGCCAAAATCTAGAAATTTGGATAAAATAAAATGTAGGTCATGATTGTAAGAATAAGCATACCATGAATCCACAGTAACATCTACAAAACTGAATAATTCAACATCATTTCCATAATCCCCACAAATAAGAGTATTCATAGGTGTTCTATCTTCTGAGTTAAATTTTTTAAGCAAATAGTCTAAATTATGTCCTTTGCTAACTTTGTGGAAGTATGTCCAAATTGGTACCACCACTATATATGATTTTGACATCCAACTATTGATATGTAAATTTACAAATAATATAGCTCTAAAGCTATTTACATCATGGTTTTATGTTAGACTACTTTATTAGCATGAAAAAAGAAATACTTGAACTTCTACAATGGAGATCAATTTTTTATCATATTATCAATGAAATAAAATCTCTACACAAATCTACTTGCAATTTTGTTTTATTTACCATCCTAGGTGATGTTAAAAGTTTTTGAATCAACATTAATTCTAGTTTTGAAAACAAAAAATAAACTATTAGAAGTTTTTAATATGCATTTACCTCTTCATATCATGTCGATCATTATTCTAGTCATTTTGAAAGCGTGTTGATCACTTCTAGAGCATGTTCCTTCTCCATATAGAATTAAAAGCTTATTCTATGAGGTCATTGCTCTATTTCTACCTACCATATTATCAAAATCAATTAAGCATTTATTATCATAAACAATGTTGTTGCAATTAAGATTGCATTCAATCCATCTACATTGCCATTAAACTATGTAAAATTCTTTTTTATAGAATAAAATTTGTTGAAATTCTGTATATACTTCTCATTCCACTTAACAATATCATTTTACTGACTACTTTATGGGATAGATACTTTACTTGAAAATTAAGATAAGGGATCTCAGAGGTCTCTTCGACCATAATACCTTTATCCCACCATTGATTTAGCCATTCTATCCAACCTTTATGAGGGATCATTTTCTCTCCATATGTTATCTCTATTCCTACTAACATTATGGTGATGTCAGGTGTGAAAAGAGGTTTCTCCTTTCTGAGATATTTATACGTTTCGAGATCTTCTAGTGGAGAAAACTATAAGGGCATCATACCTGTACTCTGCTTCCCACAAGAATTCAAAATGAAGGAAAATGTGTTCTAATTATGGTGATCTACCTATTAAAAATAAAATTATAGAATCCTATCATTAGATTGTCTAATGATCATGAACATTAATATGGATGTGAGGGCAGGGGGTGTTGCTCATGGAGTTGTGCTCCTCAATAGCAATGGCATGAATGTTGAGTATGGAGGTAGCTACTTGACATACAGGGTAACTGGGGGAGTTTTGGACTTATATTTCTTTGTTGACCCTTCATTCTCTGTTATTTAGTAGTACATAGGCCTCATAGGTCGCCCTACCCCAATACCATATTGGTATTTTGGTAATTTCTTCTTTTTTTATTTTTCTACTCCATACATGTTAGAATAGTTATTCATATTTTCTTTATAGCAGATACATAGACCCAATTAAATTTTTATTACATCCTAATATCTGGTATAAAGATAAAAATGTAAAGGTCAACCAAGATACCACATATCTGGTATGTGTGAGACCCCTTGTAGGAGCAAGGAAATTTTTCACTTGGGTAGTTCAATGTGTATTTGTTTTAAATTTCTAAATATTTGATCAATCTTGTAGTAAATTGAGTCTTGCCAATCTATGTTGAAGAGGAAAGAGAGGAGAACTGAGAAAAGCTATATGTGAATGAAGTTAAAGGTATATTTGAATGGATCTTTTAACTTCATTCTTGTGATATGTGTCTTTATCAAAGGAACAAGCCAAACTCTTCATCTAACATTCCACTTTTGTTCATGGTTTATTATCATACACCTATAGACTCCTGATACACTTGCTATAGTGTTCCACTTTTACAAGCAACTTTACCATTTTATTGTGATTTATTCCCAAACACCCTTATATTTTTATATATATTTATTTATTTTTAATATATATATATATATATATATATATTATAATCTTGAGGGTGAAGATCTTGGAGAACCCACAAATGATGACTACAAAGAAGTCAACTGTTAATGATACTAAAGACTCAATAGTAAATTAAAACAAATATAATTCCATGGTTTATCTATTAAACCCCAATATTAGACCTTAAACACCCTAGACTTGTGATAGGCTTGCTGCAATGTAAAGACATCTAGAATTAGTGCGAGTGGAACTTATAACTTGACACTTTGCAAATATGGATCATTAATGAAAAGATCTACCAAGAGTCTTCAATGATCCACTTCACTTGTTATTTATTCACTTGTAGGCTTATAAAGTTATATATAGGGAGGAGGAGAGTTTGCACATGACATTGGTTATCAATCCAAGTATCCAAACACTTTTTTTAGCTAGGTATAAGAAATGTAATTATAAAAATACAAATCAGTTACCATTTTTTTATTAGGGTAAAAATAGGATTTTGAAAGAGATCGGACCCTTTAACAACACAAAGTTAGTCCATCAATTAGACAACTACCAAGGGAAAGTAGTTGAAATTCCATTGGATGTAAAACTATCCATATTGGACCCCCATTAGCTATAGTATTCCCTCATAAAATTTTCTAAGTCCTTATGGACCACTCTTGGGGAGATCCATCTCCTATCATATTTTTTAATGGCACCAAAGTTTGCCAACCAGTCTGCTAGTTCTTTACCTTCTCTAAAGACATGAACAAAGTCAACCTATTCAAAATGCTTCACAATATCTCTAATATCTTGCACAATGTAACTGATTTTCCAATTAGCTTCTCCCTCCTTTTCTAAAATATTAATAATATTCAAGGAGTATCCTTCAAGGATATATTTTTTAGTACCTAGATCCTTAGCTATATTTGCACCCAGATGTAAAAAATTAACTTCAGATTTATGGCTAGTAGTAATTTCCAAAAACTTGTTGGCTTCCCCCACCAATATACCCTAAATTTCCCTCAAAATTGTTCTTGCTTCGGCCTTACCTAGGTTACCTTTGGATGCCCCATCAAAATTTAACTTCAACCATTCATCTTAAGGTGGTTTCCATTTTACATCAGTTCTAACCCGAGCATTTACCTTTCCACTGCTAATGAATTCCAAATTCCATGCCTTAGTTATCATAGTATTTTTAATGTTCTTTGGCTTTATAGGGTACTGTAGGCCCAAAATTTTTTAAATAATTCCTAAGTCATAAAATCCTCATTTTGCACACATTATAGTGCATTTTGAAGCGGATCCACAACAGAAGCCATGCGTCTGCATGATACTTAATAAAATTTCACATTTGAAGTAGTTTTGGAAGACTTCTTTTGTTTTTGGCTTCGAACTAGCAATGCATCCTGAATATGTAAAATATTTTGGTAAATGATGATTTCAGCAGAAAAAAGGTGTGGATTGGTGACTGCTTGATATTTTGAATATCCACGAGTGGCTAAGTTTTGGAACACATGATTCCAAAAAACACACATAATATTTTTTCTTGAAATGGTGACAAGGTAGAATGTTGTAAATATAGTAGGGGCGGATTGGCAACAATGGGTATTTTGACTAACTCTTTTATGGAATGGTGATAAGCATTATTTTACTCTAAAAACAACGTGGAATGGAAGAGGAGTCATTTTACATTGTGATGAGTCCAGAACGATGGTCATACGTCAACGCACTTGCCCAACTCAGAATGAAATCCACAAAATTTTTTAAGAAGAGATGACATCATTGATATTTTTGTGTAGATTGACGAATGCTTTATGGAAAATGAGAAAACTTAAAAAATAAATATCATATTTGATCCCGCTTAGCCTTCAAGGCATTTTAAATCTGGATTGTCATTCCACGGTTTCTAAGATATAAGGATGATGTCATCAATTTTTTCAAAGTGGAATTTTGTTTTCTCCTCACCATTATAATAAACTTATATCAAAATTAATCATAGCCATACAATGGGGGATATCAATGGTGGGAATTGTATCAAATAATTTAAGGTATTTAAAGATATTTCTTCACTAGAGTTGCAATAGTCAATTGGAGAGGAAGCTGAAGCATCAAGGGTTTTCAAGAAGATAGAACCAGAGGTGGTTACAAATTAATGATGGCAGATGGCTTCCAAGAAGTATCAATGATGATGCATGATATCCAACATCCTAAACTACAATTTGTGCCAAGAAACTAGCAAATTGCAGAGGCCCTGAGCTACAGTGGCAGTCCATCTATAGAAGATTTCCTGGAGGGTTTACTAGTAAGCAAATGCCAACAAGAACTCTCTGTTGCATTGTCAAAATATAATATTTGTAATGTTATTGATAATTTTAAGTTTGCAAAACTATAAGTAGAGTTTGAACCCTCATTTTTAAAGGGTCGAATCTAGTGTGTTTGTCTGTGCTACTGTAAATATTCCCAAGATCTAATGGAAGGAAAATTACATTGATATTTGCCTCAAAATTTGTATCTTCATGCTCGATATCAGAGGTTCAAATTCTTTAGATGCATTTTTATGAATACTTAAGGGGTTAGTTTATGCCAAATTAATGGATTACTAACTGTTAAAGTAATTGAAATCTGCTTCTGAGATTGATCTTTATTGTTAGGAAGTGTATTTTTGTAGAATCTAGATATTGGTGAATTCTGTTATTTGGATTATTATTGTTTGGATATTGAAATCATTGTCTACAATATTTCTCTATTATGCATTAATGAATGAAGAATCATCCAATTTGATATAATTTTGGTCTAAGTTATGTGCCTTTGTGTTAGTTTTTTAGAGATTTTTATTATGGTGCAATGTTGTTAGCATATATGTACACTATTGTTCACATTTATCTGACCCTAACCTTTTCTTACCCTAACCTTCAAACTCTAATTGAGCATAATTGTGTCAACACCATATTTAAGTTGACAAGGAACCAACCTACTTTGTAGGTTGGATCAAAAACTCTATTTTGGTCCATCTAATGTTGAGTGTTGAGCTCTAGTTATCGGGTAGAATCCTAGATAGAAAGTAGGAGGATAGACAACCACAATATTGAGTAAAACTTGATGCAATTTAGTTCCCAATAGTTTTTAGCATGTTCGATGGGACCAATTCACAAGGAACATGAAACCCATAAAATGAGTTATTATTATCTCAACCCAAAGGAATCAAGATTTGGTGAATTGTCTTGACCTTGTAAGCATAGAAGAGCAAGTTCACCTGGTGACTCCCTGGTCTTTAAACTCAAAAAAAGAATTATCCATATAGACCAGTGTCATTTAATGTATACCAAGTATTTCAAAAGGAATAACTCTAACTATTATTTTTATTGTGAGTTACCTTACAGAGGGGTTGTTGTTTCTAGAAGTTTGAATCAAGATTTCCTCGCAAAAGAAGAGCTTATGGAATAAAATATTGTAGTCCATCCAATAGTCCCCTCAATAAGACCTACAGTCAAAAATATGGTGATGAGGCCTGGAAATGCCTCAATCATAACATGTTTTGAACACTGAAATTGCCTATAAACTCTTATGTTTAATCTAATATGCTAGATAAGTTAATTCAATATGCTGTGTATTAACTATTTGCATGATAAATGTATCTGAAATACTATATTCTAATTTTTACAGCTTTTTGTATAAGTTTTATGTTGTTTTGTTATGACTTGCTAAAATGAGATATAACAACATTTCACTAATCATGTTTTGATATGTCTCAAGCATTCATTTTACCTAAATCTGGCAACAGTTCAAGAAAACTGTTACTGTGTAGCAAAAACTGGGTTTTCCCATGTAAATTCCAGCCAGCTGCCAATGAATGGCAAGACATGGAATTCACATGTGGAAAGAGATGAAGACCATTGGAATATAATCCTGAGAAGTAACCCACATAAGAAATGCAGAGGAAATAATTTAAGGAGCCCACATTCGTTCATTTCGAAGTCTCTTCGAAATGAACAGATATCTTCGAAATGAGAAAACATAGCGTCTTTGAAATGAACAAATATTTGGAATGAGAACTGTAGTATCTTCGAAATAAGAGGATCTTTAGAATGAGAATTGCAGTAACTTCGGAATGAGCCACTTATCTTCGAAATGAAAACAAAATGTTCTTTTTGAATTATTGACCAAATTTTGATGCTGGAAAAAGGGAAATAATAATTGAAAAGGGTAAAGGAAAATATCTCAGATCTGACTTTGCCATCATTGCCGACTAAAGCCACCATTTATGGAAATATCAAAGTATGATCTTCTTCTAGGATAAAACTAGGAATTGTTGCAGCATAATGGGATTAGATATTTTTGAGATATTCTCAGCTTATTAGTAAATCTTAGGACATCTATAAATATGGCTCCTGTTCAGGTTGAGCTATTAGGTAGTAAGTAGAGAGTAAGGGGAATAGAAGATAGAGAAATCAGAGAATAATAGGTGATAATCAGAAAGTGACTGTTACAGTCCTGTAATAGTTTTCAGCAGCATTATTGTAATCATGTTCTTGAATCAATAAAAGTATACTATTTATATTTCATATTGCTTGTAAATGAGTGTGATTAATATCTAAAGAGAGAGAGACTCATACATTATTTTCGACAAATAGGCTGGCCACTTCCAGAACTAGGAGGAGGACTAACAATAGGTTTTTATTTTGATTTTGCTACAGCAGAATGAGTTGTAGAACTTGTCCTTTCATTCCTTTGTAAACAACTAATGATATTTGCAATCTTAGCTTATTTTATATTTTGTGATTAATTATTTGGTTGTAATCCCCACTTTCAACAAAGCTTTTAATTTATTGCAGACTTTTATTTCCAGAATTTACAATTTTCTATAATTTCTTATATTTTATGTTTTGTTGTCAACCCCTGCATAGAAGATTGAAAACATTCTATTAAAAAGCCTTGACAGTTTCATTTCCATGTTAGAAGTAGATTTTCATTGCTGCAAAAGTAAATAGATTTCATTTCTACAATTAGAATCAGACTTTCAATTCTACAACTGTTATTTCTGCAACATAATTAGGTCTCATTCTACAATTGTAATAAGGACTTCATTTCTATAGTTAATTATTAGTTTCCAATTATACAACTTAGATTAAGGTTTAATTCATGCAATTTAGAGATAGGAATTTCCTAAAACCCCCACACAATTGGTTTCACTAATAAAACCTGTTGCTCTAGATTGACCTAAGTTATAACCCTGTTTACCCCTTCTTTCATAGGTAACCTTGTACATAGCCCTGGATTGACAAATTCATTGAGAATTAATGATGTGTATAATGACAACACATAATTTTTGTGCCATTTTTGGGAAATTGTGTTGCTAGAAGGCAACAATAGTCCAATAGCTGTTAATTAGACTAAACTATGAAAATTCAAGTTAAAATCTAAATAAAACAGCTGGTTAAAATAACATATAATTTATGTCCGTTTAGAGTAAACATGAATGAGTAAGTCTAGGGATGAAAAAGTTAGAATTACCCAAAAGGATCCCTGGCTTGTTCCATTAAGGAGATCTTCATGCCTAAGGGGTGAATCACCTATGTTTGAATTACCAGAAATATTGAAAGAAAAATCACCAGTCTCACCATCATTAGAACATTCTGAGAAAGGAAAATCACCAGTTTCACCATCATTAGAACATCCTAAGAAAGAAGAATCATCAGAATCATCATCAACAAAGGGTCTTGGACCTCTTGAGAGTGAAATTTGGATAGGGTTAACTATTCCCAAAGAACAAGAAACTATGGCAAAAAATCTGGATAGAGATGGCCAACATGGCTATGTCCATAATGAAGGAGATGATCAGGATATACCCCAACCTTATAGAACATTTGAATATCCTATCAATTTGAACCCAGCATAAAACTCTCCCATGAAAACCATTTCACCTTCAATACTTCCAACCTTTCGAGGTGTTGTATCTAAAGATCCTGATCAGTTTTTGTTTGAATTCAAAGTAGTATGTCAAACCTATGACTATGTAAATGACAATAAAAAACTTAAGGTCTTTCCCTCAACACTCAAGGACTCAACATTACACTGGTTCATGAGTTTAGAGCCAAATTCCATCCGAACTTGGGATCAAATGGAAATTGTATTTTTAGATAAATATCAGGAGTATTGCCATGTAAGGAACAGGAAAGATGAGTTATTTAGGATTAAACAAGAAGATGATGAAACATTAGAATACTATATTGATAGGTTCTCCTTTGTTCAAAGGAGATGTGGACTTGTAGAACCAGAGTTATGCAAAACCATATTTTTGAGAGGACTGCAAGATGAATCTAGAGACGTATTGGATTTGATGGGAAGAGGAGATGTAATACTCTCAGTAATGAGAAAATTATGGATCTCTGTAGGAATTACTCTCACAATAAGCAAGGAAGAAGGAAAAAAATACAAATGGCACTGATGTGAAGGATCTAATAGAGGAACTTGCAAATTTTAAAACTGATATTCTAGTGCAATTAAACACAACTTTGGGGGAAATATTTGCAAAAGCAAAAAACATAAAACCTTTGGCAATTTATTGCCCAAGATGTAGAAATAAACATGATTTGTAGGAATTTCCTTTGAATAAAACATCTATCTCAGCCATTTGTAGTATTTTTTCAAAGAGGTATTCAACTGATCAATGCCACCTGCTACCACAACTCAAAACTGTGTTAGAAAGTCAGACTGAGGAACTCAACTATATTAGACCAAAACAAGGGGGAAATTTATCTCAATACCAAAATCCCCCTAATTTTCCTACAAATTGGGGGCATAATCCTGGTAATATGCCTTGGGGACAATCAGAACCATCCCAATGTCCTTGGAATTATCCTCAATGGACAAATTCCTAAGAATGGCCACAAACAAATTGGAGTAATTCAGCTTGGAATCAAAATCAAAACAACCCATCATGGAATCAAAACAACCCATCATGGAGTGAAAATAATCCATCATGGAATCAAAATAATCCACCCTAGAATCAGAATCAGACTAATCCACATTGGATGCAAAATCAACCATAGTGGAATCAACAATACCAGTCCTATCCAAGGCAGCAAAGAAATCAAGGTCAAAATCAGCATTTGCTGCCTGCACCTAATCAAAACTTTTAGGAAAAATAGAACCAACCACAACAAACACAATAGGTGAAACAACTTCAACTTCCAGCTCAATCAGTCACTAATCCAAATAGCATGATACAGGCATCCCTTGTCTATGTGGTTGAAGCTGAAGAAAATTTTGAAATCAATGTTATTGATTGTAGTAACATCCAACTTCATTCAGGAAAAGTTGTACTTGAACCCATTTCCAATACAAGCAAAGAAAATGAAGAGCAAGAAACCTTGGAACTAGTTATAGTGGAACCAACAATAGAGAAAGAAGAAGAAAAAATAGAACCATAGGCAGAACAATTACCTTCATCAAGGATAATTCCATATCCTAAAAGATTCAATACCTGTTGGTCACGAATCTGCCACAGGAAAGGATTTTCTATGTCTATGCACCCTAGACCCAGCCAACATTGAAAGGCTAGGAGAAATAAATGTCTCCCAGACCAATCTCCAGAGAGGGCTAGTTCCCTTACTAAATTCTATGTTGTTGAAGACTAGAGTTGTAGGAAAGAAATGGGAAATATGCAGAAAGAAATGGGAAATTACGGAAAGAGATGGGAAATATAGCCGAAGTTGATCGTTAATGGGGAGAACAACCTTGAACAACAATAACCTCAACTAGATCCCAAAGCTAAGCAGCAACTAACTCTTAGAATACATATACAGAAATTAGATCACGCAGTAGCCATGAGTCTGCTTTCAATTGCACTTCAACATTCAAGTGCAAACATAGCCAAATTTAGAACAGAAGAATTTAACTTATGTTAACACTATACTAACAAAAAAAACTCAGACAGAAAGCTAAACATGCACAACCATTTAGATCACCAACTCCAGAAGACACTAAGAATGGAAGCAATTGCATCTAGGATTTCTATTTCAATTTATGCAACAAGATCCTCCTCCTCTTGCTTGAATTTTACATTGGTATTTATAGAGGTCCGTCCTCTTCCTTTCATGTTACAGCATTCAATACATGAAGCAGATTTCGAAGAAACAAACCCCTTAATCTGCCTCGAAGAAATGACAGTCCCCGCTTTTAATGAATTCCAACTGAGAATGAAATAGAAATGAGGGCCCATATCTCTTCATCAAATGACCATTATCAAGGGAAGCTAAAAGCTGTAAGAGATCATGAACAGGCGCTTTAAATATTGGAGGCATCTTTAATTTTGGCAGCATCAAAAATTGCCTCAAGTTCTTTTATCTTGCACTCCTTGGTAACAGCAACATTTAATCTTGGAACCGCTTCTTTGACCATGATCTTAAAATCGTTGAAGAGCCTTTAATTGATCCTTATCTCCTCTACATGTTCTCCTATGCAATCCTTAAGAAAAATGCAACAAAATTGTATCGGGCCTTTGTTGTTGCTTCTATCGCAAAAACAAGACAGGTCACAAAAATGTGACAGGTCACGATATCGTGACACTTTTATCTTGCTGCCTTCTCTCTCTGCCACCAATCACGATAACGCGACATGTCACAAAAATGTAACATGTCACGATATCGTGATGATTTTTTCATTTGGTTCTCTCATCTTTAGCACGTCGCAAAATCGTGACATTTTTTTTCTCCTTGGACTCTACTACTTTTTGATTGCGAAAATTCATCATGTCGCAAAATCGCAACAATTCTCTGCAATTTGTCCTTCTTGCCCAATATGTCATGAAATCGTGACATTTTCTTGCTTTCTCTATTGTTGTCGCTTCTTGTCGTGATATCGCGACATCTTCCTCTTGCTCGGCCTCATCCTTAAAAATGTCATGAAATCGTGACATCTTTCATGCCTTCTTTCAACCATGTCATGATAACGCGACATGTCACGATGTCGTGACATTTCGTACCATTTTCCCCTTGCTTGATTTTCTATCATAATATCACAACATTTTTCATCACACTGCTCCATAGTCACTGCAAGTCACGATTTTGCGACATGTCACGATATCGCAACAACTTTCATTTTAGTGTTCCTATTGACTGCGTTGACCATGAAAATCCAACATGTCGCAATATCACGATGATTTTACCCCCTGACTATTTTTGACTATATTGACCATGATAATGTGACAGGTCGCGAAAATGTGACATGTCATGATTTCATGATATTTTCTTGACTTAGCCCTTTTTTGCATTTGGCACTGTGAAACTGTGATAGGTCGTGATATTGTGACAAATTTCCATGCTTACACCTTTTTGGTTTGGACCCCATGAAAACGTGATAGTCATGATTTTACGACAACTGTTGAGCTTAGCTTTTGTATGTTATGGACGTCGCAAAAATGCAACGGGTCACAATTTCGTGACATGTCACGAAATCGTGACACCTTTGCTTTTTCACAAAATGTGTTAAGTGTCTTCACAATTTTAGCATTCTTTTGCTTGAACCTCAACAACAAAAACAATGTGGCAAAAATGCCAACATTCTTGGTAGCTCGTGGGGTATACAGTTTTGTTGTATGCATGAATCTTAGGCCTTTATCCATTGGGAAACAGAGTCAAGAAGCTAGAGAAGCAGGAAAGTAAGTGTTGGGTGATGTGGGACATCTCTATAGATTGCTACAACAAACTCTTGCTGGTACTCAGTACTAAAAAATAGGATCATCAACAAAAATGTGTGGAATAGCAAAAATTCCTTTATTTTTTAGAACTACTATACTTTGCCTAGCTAGGATGAGCTGGGTAAGGACCAGGTGCTATGCAAAGATCTCTAGGTCAGTAGTGAAAAACATTGAGATACAAAAATAGAAATGAAGGGAATGATGCCCTGCGGATGCGCAGGCCATGGAACGGGGATGGGGGAATGAAAATGGTAGATACAACAACAGAGTGCTACTGTGTTACCAGCTGCTATGAAATGAAATGGAAGTGGAGGGAATGGAGGTGGTGGTAGGAAGTGTAGAAAAGTGTTCAAAAGACAGAGAGTTAGAAGAAATGGAAAGAAGAAATGGGAACATCAGAGAAGGGAGTAGAAACAACAGTAGTGGCTGAGTAATTGCAGAAGAAGGAGTAGGAGAAGAAGGGAATGAAGTAGAGGGGAAGGAAGAAGTAGAAGAAAGCCACTATCTCCTAGGAAGGAAAAGAAAAAAATGTACCTACGGGCTCGCATGCAAAAAGAGCTAAAATTAAAACAATTTTTTTTTCTTTCTTTTTTTTTCTCTATGTACAATATTTACAAAAGTTTGTGACATGATTGGCATGCTGCCACCACAAACCCAGCTTCAGGTGTCTATCCGATGAAACTGCAGTGTCCAAACCAGATCTGATTGTACTTCAGTTGATCTTTAAATTTCGGTTGGCTTCTTCCTAAAGTTCTCCATGTTGCAAACAGAGTGCAATGTAGCAGGTTATCATTCTTACTACTACCCGTGCTATTAATGAGTAATGTGGCAAAGAGGTTTGCCACATGGGGGCTTTCTTCAGGTACCAGTTGTAGTGGCTGGAACCAATACCACCACTTTGAAAACTCCACTAGCTGTGGGCTGAGTACAGGCTCCTCCAATCCCTTGGTGCGATCACAGAACCTTTCTGATGATAAATCTGCTTCTAGGATCTCCTCAGGCTCAACCTTTTGGTGAGGCATGCTTAACGGGTTCTGGCTGAATACTTGCATGCTATGCAAAATTGTGCCCTCTTTGTGCTCAGGTTCTGGAACTTGAATCTGTTTCTCTCCTTGGCCCATCTCTTGATGGAAACTGCAAGCAATCATATTATCTATTGCTGGGACAGTGCTTGCATATGCCCATCATTGGCCTTGGATGAAATCTGCCTCTTGAGTTCCACACAACTGCATTTCAGGTCTTTGCATAGTATGTGGGATTGGCCATGATGAATACTATGCAGGACAGACAGGAGCAAGAACTATCGGAGAAAGTAATGGAGTTTCTCCCCACGGTAATTTTCCTGATAGGAGCAGAAGGTGCTTCGCTTGTAATGCTTCCTCAAATATTTGATGGAATCTATGTTCGCCTGATTATAGCAAGAGGAGGCTTATGTCTGGATGGAAAGCTTGAACATAGAAGAGGTGGGCTTGGGTGGGTGACAGTTGGATCTCTATTGGAACTCTCTTCCAAGTTCTACAAAATCAGACATTGAAATTTGTGATGCTCTCCTGAGGTATTCTCATGATGGTGAAGAGATGCATCAAAAGTTAGAAGGGATCCTGAGAGCCATCAAATGTTGTAATGAGCACTCCCTCTAAATCATCCCATGAGAAGATGCTTTTACGCCCGAGCAATCTGTACCACTGCAGTGCCCTTCCTTCTAGAGATGAGACCAGAAGTCTAATCATGACATCTTCATGAATTATATCATGGAGGGTCGCTAAAGCAGCAACATCGTCAATATGCTCTTGGGCCATTCTTTGGGTGCCATTATATTTTGTTAGGGATTTCAAGGCACTTTGGGGAATCTCATGCAGAATTTGGAGATTCAGATGGCCAGGATCATCTCATCTAGGACAACATACCCTCACCATTATAGCAGTGGTCTGCGAGATCATGGCTGTCGCCAAGTCAAAGTCACCAAGTGAACATTCTTTCCTCCGCTTGTAAGGTCAAGGCTGCTCACCAAACCTTGATTCCTTCGAGGTATCTTCTTTTAGCTTGAAAAGGTGTCTACAATCAAGAAATTTGGATCTTTAGCTCAGCATAGTTGCTAGATGAACTTACAATCACCACTTTTGAGGTCAAGACAATTCATCAAAAATCTTGATACCTCTGGGTGTTAAAAAATAAAACAATTAGTCTCACTGATTATGGATCTTTGGGATACAGAAACAATCTATCCCACCGGGCATGCCAAAAATTGTTGGTCATGAATCTACCACAGGAAAGGATTTTCTATGTCTATGCACCCTAGACCCGGCCAACATTGAAAGGTTGGGAGAAATAAATATCTCCCAGACCAATCTCCAGAGAGGGCTGGTTCCCTTACTAAATTCTATGCTGTTGAAGACTAGAGTTGCAGGAAAGAAATGGGAAATATGCAGAAAGAAATGGAAAATTAATAAAAGAGATGGGAAATATAGCCGAAGCCGATCGTTAATGGGGAGAACAACCTTGAAAATCAATAACCTCAACTAGATCCCAAAGCTAAGCAGCAACTGACTCTTAGAATACACATACAAAAATTAGATCACGTAGTAGCCATGAGTCTGCTTTCAATTGCACTTCAACATTCAAGTGCAAACATAGCCAAATTCAGAACAAAAGAATTTAACTTATGTTAATACTAGACTAACAGAAGAAACTCAGACAGAAAGCTAAACATGCACAACCATTTAGATCACCAACTCAAGAAGACACTAAGAATGGAAGCAATTGCATCTAGGATTTTTATTTCAATTTTTGCAACAAGATCCTCCTCCTCTTGCTTGAATTTTACATTGGTATTTATAGAGGTCCGTCCTCTTCCTTTCATGTTACAACATTCAATACATGAAGCAGATTTCGAAGAAACAAACCCCTTAATCTACCTCAAAGAAATGACAGTCCCCGCTTTTAATGAATTCCACCTGAGAATGAAATAGAAATGAGGGCCCATATCTCTTCATCAAATGATAGTTATCAAGGGAAGCTGAAAGCTGTAAGAGATCACGAATAGGTGCTTTGAATATTGGAGGCGTCTTTAATTCTGACGACATCAAAAACTGCCTCAAGTTATTTTATCTTGCACTCCTCGGTAATCAACAACATTTAATCTTGGAACCGCTTCTTTGACCACGATCTGAAAACCATTGAAGAGCCTTTAATTGATCCTTATTTCCTCTGCATGTTCTCCTATGCAATCCTTAAGAAAAATGCAATAGAATTGTATCGAGCCTTTGTTGTTGCTTCTATCACAAAAATGAGATAGGTCACAAAAATGCGATAGGTCATGATATCGTGACACTTTTATCTTGTTGCCTTCTCTCTCTGCCACCAATCGCGATAACGCGACATGTCACGAAAATGTGACATGTCACGATATCGCGACGATTTTTTCATTTGGTTCTCTCATCTTCAGCACATCGCGAAATCATGACATTTTCTATCTCCTTGGACTCTACTGCTTTTTGACCATGAAAATTCATCATGTCGCGAAATCGTGACAATTCTCTACACTTTGTCCTTCTTGCCCAATATGTCATGAAATCATGACATTTTCTTGCTTTCTCTATTGTTGTCGCTTCCTATCGTGATATTGCAACATCTTCCTCTTGCTCGGCCTCATCCTTAAAAATGTCATGAAATTGTGATGTCTTTCATGCCTTCTTTCAACCATGCCGTGATAACGTGACATTCCGTACCATTTTCCCCTTGCTTTTCTATCGTGATATCACAATGTTTTTCATCACACTACTCGTCACTGCAAGTCACAATTTTGTGACATGTCACGATATCGTGACAACTTTCATTTTAGTGCTCCTGTTGACTACATTGACCATGAAAATCCAACACGTCGTGATATCGTGATGATTTTACCCCTTGGATGTCGTTGACTATTTTGACCGCGATAATGCGACAGGTCACGAAAATGCGACATGTCATGATTTGACGACATTTTCTTGACTTAGCCATTTTTTGCATTTGGCACCGCAAAACTGTGACAGGTCGCGATATCACGACAAATTTCCATGCTTACACCTTTTTGGTTTGGACCCCGTGAAAACGCGATAGTCACGATTTTGCGAGAACTGTTGAGCTTAGATTTTGTATGTTACGGACGTCATGAAAACGCGACAGGTCGTGATTTTGCGACATGTTGCAAAATCGTGACAAGTCTTGAAAACACGACACCTTTGCATTTTCACAAAATGTGTTAAGTGTATTCATAATTTTAGCATTCTTTTGCTTGAACCTTGACAACAAAAACAATGTGGCAAAAATGCCAACAATACCACAACAGAAAATTCTGAATCAGACCTAGTGAAGGAACTTAAAAAGTTAACTATATCATTGCCCTTATTACAAGCCATTAAGGATATACCAGTGATTAAAAGTACTATCCGAGATTTTTGCATTAGAAGAGTGGGAAGGAAAAAAAATGCATTTCCCAAGACTGTTCAGATTGAAGGAAAGATAGTTGATCTCTTATCTAGAAAACTAGTACCTCCAAAGTATAGTGACCCAGGAAGTCCAGTTATCACAGTTACTATAGGTTTAGTACCAATATCAAATGTCTTAGTAGATCTAGGAGCTGCGATAAATGTCATGACCAAGGATATAATGAAACAATTACAACTCAAACATCTCAGCCCCACATTTACAATTTTAGAAATGGATGATAGGTCAGTTGCAAAACCTGAAGGTATCATTGAAAATGTTCCTATAGAAGTTTCTTCTTAGGAATTCCCTATAGATTTTTTGGTTTTACAATCAAAAAATTCAACACATGGATATCCCATCATTTTGGGAAGACCTTGGCTTGCAACTACAACAGCCTTCATAGACTACAAATCTGGAAAAATAACTATTTCAAATGGTATTGATCTAAAACAGATCTCTTTGTATCCTCCTGCAAGACCCTCCAACAATTTTTTAGGTCAGTTATGGTTTCCTGATTCAGATGAAGAATCAGAGGAGGTTATTTCCACACTAGCCACCTTGGTGGTAATGGAACACATAGAAGACCTCCATGACACAAAAAACTCAAAAAATGAAACTATCCTAATGAATGTTCTACATGAACAAGGGTTAGAAGAAGTAGTAAATATCCAACAATTGTTAAGGAATGAGGAGAACCAAAACTCTGAAGGTCAATCATCTGTACTATCATACGAAAACTCTGTTTCACTACCACATGGGTGGCACCATCACTTGATTTTTCCTTCTCACTGTTCCATACATGATATGCTTCCATCAAAAAATAATGAAACAAAAATTTATTATTTCCTCCCATCTCAACAGTGTCCTCTTAACTCCCTAACCACCAGGTATGAAGAAGTAAGTTCAGTCCTTCCAAATACAAAACAAATAGAAGTCCAGCCAGGAAATTTTTTAAACATTTACAGCTGGCTTACTAGGGAAGAGGAAGACAAATTGATAGTTGTCTTGCAGAAGCATGTTCATGCTTTTGCTTGGGAATATAAAGATATGTTAGGAGTTCACCCTGATATATGTACCCACAAAATTTATACTGAATAATTCAAGCCAGTAAGACAACCCTAGAGAAGATTGAATCCTGCCCTAAGGGATATTGTAAAGGAAGAAATTGAAAAACTTCTGGAGCTAAGATTCATTTACCCAATTTCTGATAGCCAGTGGGTATCTCCATTGGTTATAGTTCCTAAGAAGAATGGAAAAATGAGAGTATGTATAGACTATAGAGAGATGAATAAGGTGACATACAAAGACCATTTTCCATTACCTTTCATAGATCAGGTGTTAGATACCCTTGTTGGAAAAAAATACTTTTGTTTTCTTGATGGATTTAGTGGATATAATCAAATTCAGATTGCACCTGAAGATCAAGAGAAAACAACCTTTACCTATCCATGGGGAACATTTGTCTATAGGGTTTTACCTTTTGGTTTGTGTAATGCCCCAACAACATTTCAGCAAGCAGTTTTAGCAAATTTTTTGATCTGACTACCAACAATGTTGAAATATACATGGATGATTTCATAGTATGTGGACAAATTTTTGACTTTACATTATAAAACCTTGACAAAGTTTTAACTCATTGTGAAACATACCAGTTATCCTTGAATCCAAAAAAATGTTTTATGATGATGAAGGAAGGAATAGTTCTTGGTCATCACATCTCTCTTCAAGGGATCCAAGTTGATCCAAAGAAGGTGGAAATTATCAAGAACCTCCTTCCTCCTAAAACTCAGACTGATTTCAGAAGCTTCCTAGGACATATTGATTTTTACCACAGGTTTATTCCCAACTTTAGCACAATAGCCATTCCCATGTTTGCCCTATTGATTAAAGATTCTAAATTTTCCTGGACTGCAAGATGTTAGGAATCATTTGAAGCTCTAAAAGAAAAATTGGTAACTCCACCTGTGTTAAGAGGCCCTGATTGGACATTACCATTTCACATACAGGATGATGCTTCCAATAATACAATTGGAGCAGCATTAGGAAAAATTGAAAATGGTGAACACTATGCCATCTACTACATTAGTAAGAATTTGACAAGAGCTAAGAAAAATTATACCACAACTGAAAAAGAATTCTTGGCGGTAATTTATGCCATCAACAAATTTAGGAATTACATCACAGGTTATCAAATATTTATTCACACATATCACACAACCATTAAATATTTGATGAATAAGCCTATGGTAAGTGCAAGAATTATTCGCTGGTTACTATTGCTACAAGAATTTGATATCACTATAGTCAACAAACCAAGAAAAGCTAATGTTGTAGCAAATTTCTTGTCCAGATTACAGAACACAGATGAAGGGGAATTAGTTGAAGATACCTTTCCTAATGAAAAATTATTTTCTATATTAGTCCAATCACCTTGGTTTGCAGATATAGCCAATTACTTGGTCACAGGGAAAGTTCCTCCACATTTCACTTCAAAACAGAAAAAACATTGATCAAATAGAGTTCTTCTTTTGAATGGATCAAGGGTATACTTTTTAAGTGCAGTCCTGACCATGTGTTATGTAGGTGCATCCGAAAGGATGAGGTGTATGATATCCTTAGGGCTTGTCATGACGAACCCTCAGGTGGACACTACTCTGTAAAAAGCACAATTAGGAAAATCTTAGGGATAGGATATTATTGGCCATCTCTTCACAAGGATGTGAAAAAGTACATCAAGCATTGTGATGCATGCCAAATAATAGGGAAACCGACTCATACAAATGAAATTCCACTGCAACCTCAATTGGTTTTAGAGCCATTTGAGATGTGGGGGCTTGATTTTGTAGGACCTATTGATCCACCTTCTCAGGGAAAGGTGCATATTCTAGTATGCACTGATTACTTGACAAAGTGGGTAGAGGTGCATGATTTCAAACATGCTCGTGAAGAAAAGGTTGTTGATTTCTTGTATACTTAGATTTTTTAGAGATTTGGAGCTCCTCGATCTATCACCATAGACCAAGGACCCTAATTTGCATCTAAAATCACTGAGGCATTTACAAAATTATATGAAATCAAACATAGAAAATCATCACCTTATCGCCCACAAGCAAATGTCCAGGTTGAGGTAACAAACAAGGAACTGGAATGAATTTAAAAAAAAATAGTAGCTTTTCACAGGAAGAACTGGCTAGATAAATTACCTAAAGCAATATGGGCTTACAATGCTACTTGGAAATCCATTACTAGATTCACACCTTATGAACTAGTCTTTGGTAAAAAGCCCCTTTTACCTATTGAATTTGAGCTACTAACACTACGCACAACATTGGAAATTGGAATTGAATTGTCATAGGCATAGAAAGATAGGATTCTACAGCTAAATGCATTGGATGAACTTAGGTTGGATGCTCTGCACCAAACTGAAGTAATTTAGGAGTAGAGGAAATTATGGCATGACAGTCACATTCAACAGAGGAAACTTCAACAAGGATATTGGGCTTTACTATTTGATTCTCGCTATGAGGAATTCCTTGGAAAGCTGAGAACTAGATGGCTTGGACCTTACCGGATTGAGGAGGTATTTGACAATGGAGCAATTCATTTATCTCCTATTGATGGGTCATAGAGAAAGTTGGTAGTGAATGGACATCGCCTCAGGGTGTACCATACACCTCTGACTAAAGAGGAATTCTTGCAGCAGCTTGAAAATTTTGATACACAATAGGTGGAAGAAATTTCCTCTTCCACTTCAAAACAATCAGCATGATCATGAATTTCAAGAAAAAAACAAAAAAATACAAAAAAGAAAAAAAAAAATAGAAAACAAAAATATGAATAAATTCTGATTATGAATTCCTTCATGGGCATGATTTTCAAGGAAATCATGAAATTCATTCATGGGCATAGTCAAAATCAAGAAAAAAAAATGGAAAGAGAGAAAAGGAGAGGTAAAAGAAAAAAAGAAAAAAAAAAGAGAGAAAAGGAGAGGTAAAAGAAAAAAAAAAGAAAAAAATAGAGAGAAAAATGAATAACTTAGTAGTGAAACCCTTTTTCAAGGCACTACTGGGTTGGTTTGCATGAAAACTAGTTTTCTATCATGCATAACCTTGAAAATTTCTGAACCATCATTGTACAAATTCACCAACTGCATTTGTTTTGAAATGTTGTAGAAATTCTCAGCAGAACATCAACAGAAGCAGTCATATTTCAAAAACTTGCATTAACTTGTTTTAATCAGGTATATATTTCTAAATTTTCTTCATTGTAAATGATTGGTATATAGTATATAACAATTAACCATTAGCATAAAATATATCCATAAGAGTTGACATACTTAAACATGTTTTGAGAATGGGAATATTGATTTTTGCCTAATCTTCGGAACAAGAATACCAAAAACAATGCCTGCTATCTTCTTCAGACTAATTGTTGTGTTGTCTTCAGAATGAAGCTTTGTATTTAGAATGAAGATTTGTCTTTAGAATGAAGATTTGTCTTTAGAATGAAGCTTTGTCTTTGAAATGAAGCCTCATATTCGGAATGAAGCAGGATTTGTTTTTAGAATGCAACAGGATTTGTCTTCGGAATGACAATTTGTCTTCAGAATGAAGATTTTTCTTTGAAATGAAACCTCATATTTGGAATGAAGCTTTTTCTTTGGAATGAAGCAAGATTTGTCTTCAGAATGTAGCAGGATTTGTCTTCAAAAAGAAGATTTGTCTTCGGAATGAGGATTTATCTTCGAAATGAGGATTTGACATCACAAAGAAGCATGATCTTCGAAATGAAGACTCGTCTTCGGAATGAAGTCATAATATTTGGAATGAAGTCATAATCTTTGGAATGGAGTCATAATATTTGGAATGAAGTCATAATATTCAGAATGAAGTTTTTTTTTGCAATAAATTATAATCTTCGAAAAGAACATTCAATGTAATATCTCCATGTGGCATCCAAGGAAGGAAAGAAATACAATCAAGTGAAAATTATTTTGATAGCATACGATAAAGGAACACGTGTCAGTCAAAATATGGTTTGTTTTTGCACCCATTTGGGAAATACTAGAATCACAGAGGACTTGACCAATCGTATGCCATAAATTTTTGATGCCAATATACACGAGAGTCTGCAGAAAGAACAAAAAAATAGAAGAAGGTTCATTTTTCCAAAGTTGCAACTAATTTTTTAGAATAGAGAAATGAAGCACCTAGCCCAATAGGGGAAGAAACAACAAGGGAAATAGATGCATCTGAAATTAACCCCACAACCCCTGCTGTCACTAGAAAATAGAGCAAAAAGAAGAAGTTTACATTTGGAACTCGAAGGTCTACAAGACTCCACTTGAGGAAAATGGCGGACCAAGTCATAGAACAAGAAGATGGACAAAGCAGTTCAGATGTCACAGAGATACAACCAACCCCTAAAAACTTCCCAAAATTTCCTGAACAGATAATTGAGGAAGAGGCTGGGCAGGATAATTTGGAGGTGGCTACAGTTCAACAAGCCACAAAAATAGTAGATGCAATTATAGACAATTTCATAAAGCCTCCTGAATAGGAGCAAACAGATGTTGCAGAGGAAGAGCCAGTTGTTGAGTAGCCTGTTGTAGCTAAATTTTTTGCATCTGATTCTAAAGCAAAAATAGAGGAGGAAGATATCACAGAGTAGCTGAGAGTAGCAAGGAGTGTTGTCAAGACATAAACCAGATGGATTTTAGAGAAATAAAACATCATTGAGATGCAGGAAAGAAAAATTATAGAGTTACAGCAGGAAGTGGTAGAACTGAGAGAGAAGCTATCACAGTCTAAAAAATAGCCAATTGTATCCAATGATGAATATGATTTGGCTCAATTGCTTATGGATTTATTTAGGGCAAATGACTCTGCTGAGGTAGATATAGGAGCTCATTCTGAACAAGAACCTTTTCATTCTGAAGATGTGCCTTCTCATTTAGAAGCACCCTTTCATTTTGAAGATGCTTTAGAATTGGCAAAAAGCACAGTAGAAAACATTGGAGATGAGTCACCAGCATAGGAATAGTCCAAGCAGTAGCATGAAACAGATCAAGTAAGTACTTCTATTGATGTCCCTATATTTCAAACTGTTACACCATTAGTAGAAGTAGCAGATAAGGGGGTGCAAGTAGAATTACTGTCTGATGACAACCCAATAGAAATAACAGATAAGGGGGTGCAAGTAGAATTATTGACAGATGAACAACTAGTGGAAGTGGCAAAAAAATGGGTTCAGATAGATCTGCTACCTAGAATTCCACTTGTAGTCATACCACCTAATACTGTGTCCTTAGAACAATACAATGCAGACATAGCCAACTGGATGATTAGGTATGAGAAGCTTGCCACTAAGACTAAAAAATTCAAATTAGAAGCAAAATAGCTAGAGGCCAAGGAAACAAAAATTTAGGCATTAAAAGAAAAGGTGTCTAATTTATGTCAAATTGCTAAATTTTTAGTCCAATTCAGATGGCCAGCCAGATTTTACAGTCTTATTCTGAAGGAGAAATACCTCATATGGCAGGTCATGAGGATTAGTTTAGGTCTTCCATATAAATTGGACACCACTGCAGATTTCCTGGAAGCATACTTTGACAACCCTTTTGAGTAAAAAAATCTCCTGTGTGAACTATTTTTACACAGTTTATTTATTTCGGAAGAAGTAGAGTTTCATCCACAGATCTACATTGGAGATGTTCAATTGAGGGCATTCATGTCCACCTTGCAGAATCAATTTTATTGGGACCAAGAAAAAAGGCAAAATAACGAGATTGAAACAAGAGCTGAATTGTTAGTCAGAGCAATTCAGCCAAACCCCATTATCATAAGACAACACTTCACCATGATGAATAGGGATGATGTGAAGCGAATGTACTTAACAAAATTAAGGGACTGTGTGAACAGATTGCACAATTTTTTCCATGTCTTTACAAAAAAGAGAACCCATTTCTCCCATCAACTTAGAATGGTCCAGAAGAAGGGTAGAAGGAGTAATACAGTTGATTGAACTCATGCAACATAATTGGATAGGTCTCATATTTAGGCCTCCAACCATCATCACTCCAATCCCGTTCTACTTGAAGAAGATGCCCAACATGATGAACAATTTGAAGAATGGCTCAGGGACCTTCAAAAGAACAGGGGATTTTATACAGGCAAGAAGTTGTTCTACAGGTCATGGAATTTGACCATGGACATATGTGATTCCATAGCCCAACAGAATGCATGAGGACATGCATCAATATAAGTTTGGAGGAAAATGATGAGGCATTGAAATGCCTCAATAATAACATTTTTGAACACTGAAATTACCTATACACTCTTATGTTTAATCTAATATACTAGTTAAGTTAATTCAATATGATGTGTATTAACTATTTGCATGATAAATGTATCTGAAATACTATATTCTGATTTTTACAGCTTTTTGTATAAGTTTTATGTTGTTTTGTTATGACTTGCTAAAATGAGATATAACAACATTTCACTAATCATGTTTTGATATGTCTCAAGCATTCATTTTACCTAAATCTGACAACAGTTCAAGAAAATTGTTACTGTGCAACAAAAACTGGGTTTCCCATGTAAATTCCAGCCAGCTGCCAATGAATGGCAAGGCATGGAATTCACATGTGGAAAGAGATGAAGACCATTGGAATCTGATCCTAAGAAGTAACCCACATGAGAAATGCAGAGAAAATAATTTAAGGAGCCCACATTTGTTCATTTCAAAGTCTCCCCGGAATGAATAGATATCTTCAAAATTAGAAAACATAGTGTCTTTAGAATGAGCGAATCTTTAGAATGAGAATTGTAGTATCTTTGGAATGAGCGAATCTTCATAATGATAATTGCAGTATCTTCGAAATGAGCCACTTATATTTGAAATGAAAATAGAATGTGATTTTTGACTTATTGACCGAATTCTGACGCTAGAAAAAGGGAAATAAAGATTGAAAAGGGTAAAGAGAAATATCTCAGATCTGACTTTTTCGTCCTTGCTGACCAAAGGCACCATTAATGGAAAGATCAAAGTATGATCTTCTTCTAGAATAAAACCAGGAATTGTTGCAGCATAATAGGATTAGATATTTTTGAGATATTCTCAACTTGTTAGTAAATCTTAGGACATCTATAAATATGGCTCCCATTCAGGTTGAGCTAGTAGGTAGTAAGTAGAGAGTAAGGGGAATAGAAGATAGAGAAATCAGAGAATAATAGGTGATAATCAAAAAGTGACTGTTACAGTCCTGTAACAGTTTTCAACAACATTATTGTAATCATGTTCTTGAATCAATAAAAGTATACTATTTATATTTCATATTGCTTGTAAATGAGTGTGATTAAGATCTAAAGAGAGAGAGACTCATACCTTATTCTGGACAAAGAGGTTGGCCACTTCCAGACCTAGGAGGAGGACTAACAACAAGTTTTAATTTTGATTTTGCTGCAGCAGAATGAGTTGTAGAACTTGTCATTTCATTCCTTTGTAAATAACTAATGATATTTGCAATCTTAGCTTATTTTATATTTTGTGATTAATGATTTGGTTGTAATCCCCACTTTCAGCAAAGCTTTCAATTTGTTATAGACTTTCATTTCCAGAATTTACGGTTTTCTATAATTTTTTGCATTTTATGTTTTGCTATCAACCCTTGCATAGAAGATTGACAACCTTCTATTACAGATCCTTGATAGTTTCATTTCCATGTTACAAGTAGATTTTCATTGCTACAAAAGTAAATAGATTTCCTTTCTGCAATTAGAATCAGACTTTCAATTCTGCAACTATTATTTCTGCAACATAATTAGGTCTCATTCTGCAATTGTAATTAGGACTTCATTTTTGCAGTTAATGATTAGTTTCCAATTCTGCAACTTATATTAAGGTTTAATTCATGCAATTTAGATATAGGAATGTCCTAAAACCCCCACACAATCGGTTTCACCAATAAGACCTGTTGCTCTAGATTGACCTAAGTTATAACCCTGTTTACCCCTTCTTCCGCAGATAGCCTTGTACACAGCCCTGGATTGAAAAATTCATTGAGAATTAATGATGCGTATAACAACAACACATCATTTGGTATAAAATGAGACTCCTAATCAACCATTACAGAATTAACCCAACTGGAACACATTCGATCCTCTTAGATTAGCCCAAATGAATGCCATCCTTCATGTTGTATCCAAAGCTATCCCAACTTATGATGGATCTAGGAAAATAGCTTATGATCACTATTAGGATATCTTGAACCTGGCCATAATCCACAACATAAAAGAAAAGGATATTATTGTAAGGATTATAACCCTATCCTTCAAAGGAAAGATATTGCATTAGTTTAGAACTATGGAAGACAATATTATCACTTCATGGCAAGTGTTAGCTGAGCCATTAATAGAGGAATTTAATGAATCTTTTGACCCATTTTCTCTACTTAAAAATTTTACATCCATGCAAAAAATCCAACAAGAAATTGTCTTAGATTTCAATTTGAGAATTAGTAGAACATGGAAAATAATTCCCCCCACTGCCAAACTAGCTACATGTTTGGATTATATGTATTATATATGGGCTCTTAGATCATATTTATGACAAAAATAAGGAGTAGAAACCTTCCCCCAAGTTTATAATGTAGTAGTTCATGCTAAAAATATCCTAATCAATATCGGAACTCCCTCCCAAAACAGTGCTACCCTACAACTTAGAAACCACTAGTAGCCAAATTCAATCCATAAAACCCTCTTACATGGACCTATTTTCTTTATCATATCCATATCCACAAATTAATGCAATCCTTCAACCAAAGCCCATATCCTCTATAGCTCCTTTTCCTCCCCTTCCTTATCAATAATCTCAGGAGTTTTCTACTATTTTGGATATACAAAATACTCTGAAAAATCTAAGTAATAAAATGAATTCGATGGAAAAGAGAGACCAAGAATGGTCACAACAGAGGATATTTCCATATGTAAACAGATATTAGAGACTCGGTCCTAGTAACGGTATTGGGTTTAGGGTGAATGCAACATATGAGGAGCCAAAATATTCTTCAAATACTACTCTTATGAATATTTGGTGTTTAGTATGCAATGACCCCCATGACTCATAGTCTTGTCTGATGTACTAACACCATGTTCAAAAAGAAATGGATCAAGCTGAAAGGAATCAAAAGGGGAGAGTTAAAATGTTATGGCACCCTAATAAAATCATGGTTGGGAAAGAGCTGGATGAGGAAAGCCCAATTATCGTTATGACAAGGTCTGGAAAGAAAGTTTTGCAAGTAGATCCCCAAAAATAGGGCAATTTCACGTCCCTTTCCAAAATAGATCTAATCCCATTCCTCAAAGAAATGACACTTTATCTATTCCTCAAGCTAAGGGAAAATAGATTATAGATAGTCTTCCTAAGAGACCGAAAAATTATATAGAAGGAGATCGAATGAGATCTAAAGATGAATATCAAGAAAGGCTTCAGTTCGCCTCTATTACGAAAAGACAAAGACTAGAGGACACCCAATAATATAAAATAATGTATGGTGATCAAGAGGGAAGGCTAGAAAAACTCTCCTTGACTAATTTTGAATAAAACATTGTTGAAGAGATGAAAAATATTCCATCAAAAGCTACCCTATATGATGCTCTGTTCATTCTTGGTCAGATTGATCTGTTTAAAGCTTTCCTCAATAAAAATCCTTAGAATAGGTTGGCCACTAAAATCCTTATTATGCCATCAAAAAATAAATAAATGACATCTACTATTATAAAAAAATAAGCCTCCCCCTTTGTATATATCCCTAAGAATGGAAGGTTGGGTAGTCCAAAATTGTATGATTGACTCAGGAGCATCAACTATAGTTATGCCCAAAGCAATATATGAGGATATGGGTATGGAGTATACCTGATCTTGTCATGGAGTGTTACAACTAGATGGTATACCTATCAAGATAATTGGAGTTATTAAATATGTACTAATGAGGTTGCAAAGATCGCCCGAGGTAACAATAGTGCAAGAAATAGTTGTGGTCGACTTAGATCCCTATTTTGGGTTATGTCTTTCAGGAGATTTTACTGCAAAGCTAGGGGGATGTATGTATATGGATTATTCTAGCATGGTAATTCCTTTCAAAGGAAAGAGAATAAGGATAACATCTAAAAAACCAATAGCTGATCACATTGAAAATATTGAAGAGGATATGTGTAATCTTAATCCCTTGGAAGAACTTGAGCTAGTGGAAAAAATTGAAGAGCTGGACATTGAGGATGAGTTGCATTTCAAATAATATTATAGTCATTTTAGAACTAGTATGGGAACATATAGCATCTCAACTTAATCAAAGAGGAAGATCCTTGTTATATCCAATTGATCCCTGAGAGAGAAATATTTATGCATCATGCACTTTGATGGTGCTAAATGCATAAATGGTGTAGGAGCTGGTGTGGTCCTACAATCCCAATTAGAAGGGATAAGGAATTTTTCTTATAGACTGACATGGTCATGTACTAATAATGCTATATAATATGAGGTCCTATGTCTCATATTGATACAAGTAGAAAGCATGGGCATTAATATTTTGAACATATGGTGATTATAAGTTCATAGTCCATCAAGTAAGAAATAGGTGCAGTAGTAAGCACCATTACTTAAAGGCTTATAGAAATAGGGTATGATATTTAATGGAATCCTTTGATGCCCTAAATTTAAATTGTGTTCCTAGAGAAAAGAATAATCTGTGTAATTTATTAGAAACAAAGGGAGATAACTTCAACCCTTCTATAGACTTTGGAATCAATAAGGGCAAGGGAATTAAAATGATTTTTAGACCTATAGTACCAAACAAGAAAATTTTCTAACAAGTTTTTGAAAGTGATGAACTAATAGTTGAATTTATGGTGAGAGAAGCATGTCTCTCCACTATCCAAGAAGAGAATTTAGAAGAAATTGATCAAAAAGATATTATCCAACTAAGAAATAATCATATCCCAAGAGGTTTGGTCACCCTTGAGAGTTTTTTTGATAATGAGGATAGAAAGAAGACCAGAACCATGAAGGTCAACAAAAAATATATAAAGAAGTTGAATTCGGTATAGAAAATAAGCTCAATGTTGGAATCCAATGTTCACCAAAGGAAATAGAAGATATCAAAGCTTTATGCTTAAGATACCAAGACATTGTAGCTTGGTCATATGAGGACCTCAAGGTATATGACAAAAAGGTTATCCATCATACTATTGAGCTAGATCTTGATGCAAAACCATTTAGGTAGAAGCATAGGCTAGTCAATCTAAGGATCGAGGCCATTATGAGAGAAGAGCTCTTAAATTTGTTAAAGGCTAAGATCATATACCTAATAAAAAATTCTACTTGGGTAGCCAACTTGGTACCTATAAGAAAAAACAATGGGGATATACACGTTTGTGGACTTTAGAAATCTAAACCAAGCATTCGTTAAGGATCACTATCCCCTCCCTCAAATTGATAATATCTTGTAGGTAGTGGCAGGATCAGAGATATTCTCACTACTGGATGGTTACTCTGTATACAACCAAATTTGGGTGAAAGATAAAGACCAGTATAAAACAACATTCACCACGAAATGGGGTACATTTGCATACTAGAGAATGCCTTTTGGGCTATCCAATGCAGGATCTACATTCTAGAGAGCCATGGATTATGTCTTTGGTACAATAATAAACAAAGTCATTCTAATTTATTTGGATTATATGACTGTAGTTTCCCATGATAAGAAATATCACCTATCACACCTAGAGCAAGTTTTTCATAAATGCAAAGAATTTGGTATTTCACTCAATCCTAAGAAGTCATTCTTTATAGTCCATGAAGGAATGTTGCTAGGGCATGTGGTCTCAAAAGAAGGCATGGACATATACCCAAATATAATCATATCAATCCTTGATCTTCCTTTACCCATAAAAAATAAGACCTTGCAGTCTTTTCTAGTCTAGATCAATTTTTTTAGGAAATTCATTTGACTTTGCACAAAAGGTTAGGCCTATTTCTGAGTTACTCAAGAAGAATGCTGAGTTCAAATGGATTGAAGTTAAGAAATAAGCTTTTGAGATTATAAAATAGTCCATTGTAACAACTTGAGTACTGGTAAACCTAGATTTTAGTAAATATTTTATTCTTTATGCATATGGAGCTGAAGAAAGTTATGCCTCAATACTCACCCATAAATATGAACAAGGGGAAGAACATCTTGTGTTATTTTGGAGCCGGGCACTACATTATTATCAGGTCGAATACCAATTTATTGAAAGAAAAATATTTACCATGATGAAGTCACTAAATATGTTTAGGTAGTATTTGGTACAAAGCAAGATCCTGGTATATGTGGTTCATCCAGATGTAAGAAGTTTTATTCTTTAGGGTGATCTAGGAGATAAAAGAGCTAGGTGGATTACTAAAATTCAAGAATATGATGTAGAAATACATCCCACCAAATTGTTAAGGGGAAGATCCCTTTTCCAAGGTCTAATAGAGGCTATAGCATTATAAAAAATGACAACTTGCCAAACAGTAGATTAAGATCAGGTGGAAGAAGCACAAATTACAGATTCTGATTGGGTTGACCAGATGATCAGGTATTTCCAAACTAGAATATGCCCCCAAAATATAAATACTTCATAGAGGAGGAGATATAGGCTTCATGCTTTAAAATATGCATTACTATCAGAAGGCCTGTATAAGAGAAATTTGTATGGATTTCTTCTAAAGTGCTTAAAAAATGATCAAAAAAAGAAGGTCATGGAATAGTTCCATGGAGGACCAGTTGGCATACATAGCTCAGGAAGAGTTACAACTTTTAAAATCATACGAGTAGGCTATTATTGGCCTATTGTATTCACTGACACTTTCAGGATCACTAGAGCCTGCGATAAATGTCAAATATATGTTGGAAGGACAAGGAATGTTGCATTTCCCCTTAGGGCAATACAAGTTGAAGAACCTTTTTAGCAATGGGACTAGAATTCATTGGAGTCATCAACCCCAATTCCTCAATGAAACACAATTTTATCCTAGCTACCATAGATTATCTAACCATATGGGTAGAGGCTATTCCTACCAAGAAATTAGATCAAGAAGTTGTGATAACTTTTATGGAAAATTTGATTTCAAGTTTTGGGGTTCCAAAGGCCTTGGTAAGTGATAATGTCCCAAATTTCATAGGAGCCAATTATATTGAGTTCACCAACAAATATGGTATTACTCTTAAAAATACTTCAAATTACTGTCCACAGGGTAATGGATTGGCAAAATCTACCAATAAAAACTTGTTAATGATTTTGAGAAAATCACTTGAAAGTAACAAAATAAGTTGGAACCTATTTCTAGACCAAGCTCTGTGGGTAGACATGACTACTATAAAAAAGTCCATCAAGACTTCCCCTTATGCACTAGTATATGGCAAGGAGGCAGTATTACCCATTAATTTGTATATCCCAACACTTAAGCTTGTTAACATAGAGAAAGAGTCAGAAGAAGATCTGATAAAGACCAGGTTGACTCACTTTCTACAATTGGAAGATAATAGAGCTCAGAAATATGAAAATTTTCAAAATAATTCCTCAGATATCAAATCCTGGTTCGATAAGAAGGCCAGATTCAAAAAATCCCAAGTTGGAGACTCAGTTCTCAGGTGGAATGTTGATAGAGTGAAGCCATGAAAGCATGAAAAGTTTGATTATTTTTGGAATGGCTCTTTCAAAATAGTAGAAGCCAAGGAGTCCAATGTATTTTAGCTAGAGGATCCATACAGAAACATACAACCGATTCCAGTGAATGGTTTTCATATAAAGCTCTACTATGTATAAAAATGGAGCTCACTGTAACATATGTATATACATTGTATAATTATTTCCCCTCCTTTCTGCACTTTGTACTTTAATTTCTTTTTGCACTTTGTAATTATTTTTCTTTGAAAAATATTGAAAAAGAAAAAAATACAAAAATGACTAAGTTTTGACTAAGTACACAGTAAAGTTCCATTCCACACTTCAATACTTGAAAATTCTTCCAAAATTACGAACACTTGAATCCACATAAAAATACACTAAGTTCCCCATGGAATGGTGTTAAGGTTTTTTATCCCACATGAAAAAAGAGTCGATTTTCAAAAGAGAGCAAAGGTGTTTCTAATCCAGGAACCTTTCGAAGATAATGCAAGGCGGAGTGGAACCAATATGGAACCTTGTGCATGGAATTTACTAAGTGTTAGTGAAATGAAAAGGCTCTTAATTCAACAGTTTCAAAATCAAAGAGGAGCCAAGAAGTGATTTCATGACCGTGCCACGTGGAAATCACAGAATGATCTTGTATAATGCTAACAAACTTGCACAATAACCCAAGGGTAGTCGAAGGGGTGCAGTGAGGTGGTAATGCAATTTGAACTTTGAACAATGAAAAGATAGAATGCCACCATTGAGCTACTGAAGGGAATAATTACAAGTTGGAAAGTGTGCTAGCGGGGTGGTCGCACGGCAACTACATTAATGGCAGAAGATATGCATGATCCATAAGAATAATAAGAAGAAGAAAAAAAATGAGGCCGAGGAAGAGTCTCATGAAGAAGGAGAGCAATATGGAGCGATTATAGGCCTAGAAGGGGCTCACACTTCATTTTTTTTATGTACATATGCATGAGTTTTGTATTTTTGTTTTGACTAAAAATTATCATAAATGAGTAATAAAGGCATGAAGCCTATAGAGGTAGAAGAGCAGCAGACTGTGTGTGAAAGAATTTCTTGAAATAAGGCCTTATAAAAGGAGTAGACTTATACCTAGTTTTTGAATACAATGTCAAAACTTGTATTTATTACTCAGTCTCTGTACAAGTGAATGAATTCTATATGTTTTTTGGCATCACTTCCATATGAACCTTTACTCTCTAAGCATACTATTAAAATTTTCAAAGAGTAGTGTTTATATTGAAGTTATTCTGTAAAATATATTTTTTGAAGATAGGTATGTTTGACTCCTAAGGCCCAATGGAAAATACTCTGAGTTCATTGGATTTGCAAGAAAATCCACTTGGGAGGTGCCAGAATGTAGGCCCAAAATGGCCACATACTTAGGAATATTTTGCAAAATTTTCCTAAGTCATAAAATCCTCATTCTGCACACCTTACAGTGCATTTTGAAGCAGATATGCAACAGAAGCCACGAGCCCACCTGACACTTAGTAAATTTTCATGCTTAGAGAAATTTTGGAAGAATTATTTTGTTTTTGGCTTCAGAATAGCAACACATCCTGAATCCAAAAAATATTTTGGTTAAGGATGATGTCAGCAAAAAAAAGGTGTGGATTGGTGACCACTTGATATTTTGAATATCCATGAGCGGCTAAGTGTTGGAGCACATGATTTCGAAGAGCACACATAATATTTTTACCCAGAATGGTGATAAGGCTGAATGCTATAAACATAGTAGGGGTGAATTGATGATAATGGGTATTTTGACTAACTCTTTTTTAGAATGGTGATAAGTAGTATTTATTTTGAAAACAACACAGAATGGAAGAGGAGTCATTTAACATTGTGATGCGTCTAGAATTTTGGTTATCCGCTAATGCACTTGCCTAGCCTAGAATGAAATTCACAAATTTTTTTAGGAAGAGATGATGTCATTGATATTTTTGTGTAGATTGACGAATGCTTTACGGATGATGAGGAAACTTGAAGAATAAAGAGCGTATTCGATCCCACTTAACCTTCAAGGCATTTCAAAGCCAGATTGATGTTCCATGGTTTCTAAGCTATAAAGGATGATGTCATAAATATTTTCAAAGTGAAATGGTGATGTGTTCTCCCCACCATTATAATAAACTTATATAAGAATGAATCATAGCCATACAATAGGGGAGATAAATGGTGGGAATTGTATCAAAGAATATGAGTTATTTAAAGATATTTCTTCACCATAGTTGTAGTAGTCAGTTGGAGAGGAAGCTGAAGCATCGAGGGTTTTCAAGAAGATAGAACTAGAGGTGATTATAGATCGACAGTGGTAGATGGCTTCCAAGAATGATCAACGATGATGCTATTGAGCAAGGTGCAATGACATTATTGTCATTGTTGTCAACACAGTCAAATAGATCAGTTGATGTAGTGGACAAGAGTTCAGAGGTTATTCAGAGTATGTAAAGTGATGTTAAATGCTTATGAGGATGTTTACCCACCTTTTTCCATATTTTCCAAGAAGACCGAAGTGACCCATATGCCAAAGAAGAAAAAAAGAAAGGAAGAAAAAAGTGTCGTGATATCGCGACATGTTGCATTTTCACGGCCCAAAGAGAAGCAAAAAAGCAAGGAGAAAAAGTGTCGCAATATCGCGATATGTTGTATTTTCACGACCAAAAGAGAAGCGAAAAAGCAAAGAGAAAAAGTGTCGCGATATCGTGACATGTTGCATTTCATAGCCAAAAGAGAAGAGAAAATGCAAGGAGAAAAAGTGTCACGATATCACAATATGTTGTATTTTCACGGGCCAAAAGAAAGAGAAAGAGCAAGGAGAAAAAAGTGTCACGATATCGCGACATGTTGCATTTTCATAGTTCAAAGCAAAGAGAAAATGTGACATGTCACGATATTGCGACATGTTATATTTTTACGATTCAAAAGGGCAGGCAAGAAGAGAAATAAAAAGTCTCGTGATATCGTGATATGTCACTTTTTATGACTCAAAAAGGGAAGACAGGCAGACAAATAAAAAGTGTCATGATATCACGACATGTCACATTTTCGTGACTCAAAAAGGCCAGACAGGTAGAGTAACAAAAGTGTCGTGATATCATGACATGTCGCATTTTCATGACTCAAGAAGAGCCTCAAAATAGAAACAAACATTCATGGAAAATAAAATGAACAGTCATCATAGGAGAAAAAAAATGCATGCCCATGTGGAGAAAATGAATAGTCGAAGAAGGAGAAAATGAACAGTCATCAAAATAGAAATGAAAAGCTTTTTGAGAAACCAAAACTCATGCATGCACAAAGGAGAAAATGAACTTTCATTATCGAGAAGACGAAAAGTCATGGTAGGAGAATATGGTGTCAATTCGTTGCATGTAACGTGTTTGACGAAATGCCTACTCTATATATACAAAAGGAGTTACATAGAGAAGGTGTTACGATTGACAAGTGACATATGAGAATATGAAAGGAGTTACAAAGAGAAAGGATGGTTATAAAAGTAGTGTTGCTTGGAGAATTTACGTGACAATTTGATCTTGCGAAGAGAGAGAGAGAAGAGCGAGAGGTGCGCGACAGGAGAGCGAGAAGGGTGTGCGTTGTGTGAGTTGTGGGCGATGTTGAGTAAGCAATAGACTAGTCACGGTCTTGTAAAAGTGAAGGCATTTATATGTCAATATTCTAGTTTTAGAATTGAAGTCCAAGTTGGTGCTTGGCATCAGGGGTTGGTGCTCCTAGTTGGTGCTGGTAAATTAGGGGTCGGTGCTCCTTTTTGTTGGTACAGATAAATCAGGGGTTGGTGCTCCTTTCTATTAGTGTAGATAAATCAGGGGTTGGTGCTCCTTTCTATTGGTGCAAATAAATCATGGGTTGGTGCTCCTTCTAGTGGGTGCTGGTAAATTGATTATAAAGTTGTGCTTTGCAAAGGATGGATTTGGATGGTAGTCCAAATAGTCATATTTGAGGAGTAGACAAATCGGTGAACCTTGGTACATCTTGTGTTGTGTGATTCTCTCTTGTTATACTTGCTTTATTTGGTTCTAATTTTTCATTATTTTGGCTTTAAAAGTTGAATATTTAAGTTATAAAGAGCTACACTGATTCACCCCCCCCTCTCAGTGTCATTGTGAGACTAAAAATTGGTATCAGAGCCAAGTTCCTAAACAAGCTTAACCGGCTAGGGTGATCTTGGAAGTGACACAATGGTAGGTGGTGAAGGCTTCTCATCAAACAAAGCACCATTGTTTAACGAAACTAATTATGCATTTTGGAGACTTAGGATGCAGACATATCTTTGTGCTTTGGGATACAACATTTGGGATTCAGTAGATAGTGGATACACAATACCCACCACTTCTCCAACCGATGCTACCGGTAAGAAATTGTTTGAGAATAACTCAAAAGCAAAGAATGCTATCATGTGCAGATTAGTGGACCGTGAACTGGTAAAAATTATGAGTTGTAAAATGACAAAAGAAATATGGGATAAACTAAGGAGCATTCATGAAGGAGATGCTAAGATCAAGGAGGCCAAGTTACAAACACATCGAGCTTAGTTTGAAGTATTAAAGATGAATGACAATGAGAACATAGAGGCATATATGCTGAGTTAATGAAGTCATTAATGCGATTAGAGGACTCGGTGAGGAAATCGAAGATTCTGTCATCATGAAAAAGGTATTAAGATCTCTTCCTCAAAGATTTGATTCTAAATTTTTAGCTATAGAAGAAGCTAAAGATCTAAATACTTTTAGTATGGATAAGATGCATGGTTCTTTGACTGCATATGAGATAAGAATAGGAAAATCTAAACCCATATATAGAGAAGATGCTTTTAAATCCCATAAAAATATGAAAGCAAAACAAGAAGCCGAGGAAGAAGATACATCAGATGAAATGGAAGCAAACTTTGTTCAAAAACTAAAAATGGGAAAAGGAAAATATAGAGGAAAGTTACCACTTAAATGTTTCAATTGTGGAGGCATTGGGCCTTTTACAGCTAATTGTCCACTTAATGAGAAGAACAAAAGTGATGAAGGATCGCACCAAGAAAGAAGTGACTAGAAGAAAAAAACAAATTTTAGAAAAAGCAACTTCAAGAAGAAAAGTTTCATCTCCAAGAATGTCAGTTCATCAGAAGACAACTGCAGTGAGGATTCTGAAAAGGAAATAGTTGAAGCTCTTTTCATGGCACTCAAAGAAGAAAAAGTAGAAAAATAACAAGAATGTGATGAATAAGAAATTGATGCGAAAGTAAATTTGGAAGAGGAACTAATTGCAACTCTAGATTAATTGAAGATAGAAAGGAAAAAGAATAAGAAAATTTCAAGAAAGCTTGAGGACGCAAATGAAATCATAACTAGTTTGAAAGTATAGATAGAAGAATGCAAGAAAATATCTGAAGATCTCGAAGTGCAAATAACCATGAAAATAGATTATTGCAACAAGCTAGAAGAAGAGACAATTGGTTTAAGGATGCAGATAGAAGAGATGAATCATAAAATTAGTTGTTATCATAAATGTGAATAAAGTTCTATGAAGCTAGATAAGATCATAAATAGCCAAAGGACTATAGGAAACAAATTTGGTTTGGGCTTTGTCGAAGGAGAATCATCAAATGGATCAAAGAATTAAGATAAGAAATAGTTTGATCAAGAAAAATTGACTCATGCAAAATAAAGCAATAATGCAAGGCATGAAAGGAGAATTGACAATGATGGATTCACCAATGTCACACATCAAAGAAGAAGAATATTTATGACTCCTACGAAAACATGGCAAAGACCATCACCCAGGTTCAATCATCTATTTTTTGGTTACTATTTTAAATGCAATGGTTATGGACATAAGATTTTAGATTGCAAGTATAACGTAGGACCAAGGAATTTTACCAGTAGAAATGTTTTTTCACCTTTGATGGATTATGCAGTAGAATGTTATAATTGTCATAAGTTTGGGCACATTGCAAGAAATTGTCAAAGTACATTTGCATCAAATCAATTTCATGGAAGAAAATTTCAACCAAATGGAATGAGACAAAATAGAAAATTTCTTGAAAAACATGCACAAGCTACTGAAAAAGAAAAGTCAAAACAAGAGCCCAAAATTGTAATCAAACCAGAGTGGAAAGAAAAGGATCGATCTAAGGAAGAAAAGGAATCTTTGATCGTACAAAAAACATTTAAAGCACAAAATAAATCTGCACTATGGATACTTGATAGTGGATGCTCCAGTCATATGACAGGTGACAAACAAAAATTTGAGAAGTTACAACAATATGAAGGTGGTTCAGTAAAATTTAGAAATAATGATGGAGCTAAGATAGTTGGCAAAGGTTTAGTGAAGATTAGTGATGGAAAAATAAATTCAAAAGAAGTCTTGTTTGTGGTTGGTCTTAAGCATAACTTGTTGAGTGTAAGTTAGATTTGTGATAGAGGTCATGAAGTGATTTTTAAGAAGCAGGGTTGTGAATTCAGAAAAGAAAACTATGGAAAGTTGACAGCAACTGGATCGAGGACATCTGGCAACCTGTACACTCTATTGGAGACTTTAGAAGGAGCTTGCTTGATTGAATAGGAAGAAGAAAATTGGTTGTGGCACAAGAGGCTTGGTCATATCAGTTTTGATAATCTAGTAAAAATTAGCTCAAAAAAGGCAGTGAGAGATATTCCCACCATTGGAAAACCATCAAATAACATTTTTGCTTCATGCCAAAATGGGAAGCAAACTAGAGTCTCATTTAAAACAAAAGAGTACTACACAAGCAAACCTTTGGAACTAATACATACTGATTATATGGACCTATGAGAATGCAAAGCATAAATGGTGATAAATATTTTATGTTGTGTATAGATGACTATTCCAGGATGACATGGGTACTATTTTTGAAGCATAAATCAGAAGCTTTTGAGATGTTTAAGGTTTTCAAAAACCAAGTTGAGAATTAAAAAGGAAAAACGATTAAATATTTAAGATCAGATAGAGGAGAAGAGTTCATTTCAGAGGATTTTATAGAGTACTATGAAAAATATGGTATTAGAAGACAGTTGTTAGCAGCCAGGACACCTCAGCAGAATGGTGTGGTAGAGAGAAAGAAGAGGACAGTGTAGGAAATGGCATGAACTATGTTGACTGAGAGCAAAGTAGATGACATATTTTGGAAAGAGGCAATCCATACTGCGGTATACATCCAAAATAGGTGCATGTTGAGGACGCATGAAATAAAAACTCCTTATGAGTTATGGTTCGATAAAAATGCAACAGTAAGATACTTTAAAGTTTTTGGCAGCAAGTGTTACATCAAAAGAACTAAAAAAACCTTGGTAAGTTTGAAGATAGAGTGGATGAATGCATTTTTCTTGGCTATTCATCAAAAAGAAAAGTTTACAAATGCTACAACAAGAGGCTAAGGAAAATTGTGGATAGTGTCGATGTTAAAGTTGATGAAGGTAGGGAACGAGTAATTAGCTATGAATAGAACTATCCAATTGATGAAGAAGTTATTGAAGAAGATGAGGAAAAGGAAATGGAAAAGAAACAAAAAATTGACTCAGATGATTCAAATAGGGATTCAAAAGTGGAAGAAAATAAGAAATTCAAAACAGGAAGCTGGTAGAAAGATCATCCTAGAGAGCAAATAATTGGAGACCCCACAGTTGGTGTTCGGACAAGAAGAAGAGTAGTAAGCAACTACTCTCTATTATCCAGCATTGAGACCAAAAATGTTGCTGACGTAAGCAAAGATGAAATTTGGATGAAGGCAATAAATGAAGAATTAGATCAGATCGAGAAAAAAAAAACTTGGGAGTTAGTACCAAGACCTGCAAATAAAAATATAATCGGTACCAAATGGATATTTCAAAACAAATTGAATGAATACGGACAGGTAGTCAAGAATAAAGCAAGATTTGTATGTAAAGGCTATGCACAAGTTGAAGGTATTGACTTTGAGGAAACCTTTGCACCTGTGGCTAGACTAGAGGCAATTAGAATGTTTCGGCTTTAGCAATTTACAAGAATTTCAAAGTTTATCAAATGGATGTGAAATCAGCATTTTTGAATGGGAAACTTGAAGAAGAGGTTTATATTGAGCAGCCAGATGGTTTCCAACTTGGTGATGATCCCAACCTGGTTTGCAAGTTGAAGAAAGCATTATATGGCTTAAAATAGACACCCCAAGCATGGTATGCAAGGCTAGACAACTATCTTACTCAACAAGGGTTCAAGAAAGGTCTAGTGGATAGTAATTTGTATGTCAAAATAGAAAATGACCATATTATTGTTCTTGTTGTATATGTTGATGATATCATATTTGGCAGTAGCAAAGATGAGTCGTGTAAAGATTTAGCAAATAAGATGAAAAAAGAATTTGAAATGTCAATGATTGGTGAACTTTCATATTTCCTTGGGTTGCAAGTTAATCAAAATGAGAAGGGCATATTTATTTCTCAAATTAAATATGTGAAAGAGATACTAAAAAAGTTCACAATGGAGGATTGTAATCCAGTTAGCACTCCCATGAGAACAGGTTGCAAGTTGAGCAAGGATGAAAAATCTCCACATGTTGATCAAACCATTACAAATCTATGATTGGGAGCTTACTATACTTGACAGCTACCAGACCAGATATTTTGCAGGCAGTATGCATGGTAGCACGATTTCAGTCTAGTCCTAAGGAGACTCATGTGACAGTAGTGAAGAGGATTCTTCAGTATCTCAAGGGTACTATGGAGTATGGGTTATGGTATCCGAAAGGTAAGGACTTCACCCTTATTGCATATTCAGATGCAGATTGGGCAAGATGTGTAGATGACATAAAGAGCACCAGTGGAGGTGCATTCTATCTTGGAGACAGGTTGGTCACGTGGCATAGTAAGAAACAAGAGTCAGTATCCTTATCCACAGTAGAGGCAGAATATATTACAGTGACAATGTGTTGTACATAGGTATTATGGATGAAACAAACCCTAAAAGATCTTGGTATTAACTTCAATGAGCCAATTTTAGTTAAGTGTGATAACACCAGTGCCATTGACATCTCAAATAATCTAGTTATGCATTCTCACACAAAACATATTGCTATCCGATATCACTTTTTGAAGGAGAAAGTTGTGGAAGGTGAGGTTAAGTTGGATTTTTTTCCAAAAATAGAGCAAGTAGCAGATATCTTCACAAAACCATTGCCCAAGGAAGTCTTTGAGTACCTTCACAATAAATTGGGAGTGGTCACGCTTCCCAAGAATTGACTAGCTATCGGGACCACATTCTCAAGGAGAGCATTTGTGTATTTGTTTATCTTTTTGCTCATATTTGTGATTTTTGCTAAGAGTAATAATTTTTGCCTGAGAATGTTGTGCATGGACTCAAGGGGAGTCTGCAGCAGCCCTTTGATATTGTTTTCAAAGGGGGAGAAGAGTTACAAGAAATTGCACGTGTGTTGCCAACAATTCCAAAGGGGGAGATTGTTGAGCAAGGAGTAGTGACAGTATTGTCATTGTTGTCAACACATTCAGATAGATCGGTTGATGTAGTGGACAGGATTTCAGAGGTTATTCAGAGTATGTAAAGTGATGTTAAATGCTTATGAGGATGTTTACCCATCTTTTTGCATATTTTCCAAGAAGACCAAAGTGACCCATATGCTAAAGAAGCAAAAAAACAAGGAAGAAAAAAGTGTCATGATATTGCGACATGTTACATTTTCGTGGCCAAAAGAGAAGTGAAAAAGCAAGGAGAAAAAGTGTTGTGATATCATGACATGTCGCATTTTCACGGCCAAAAGAGAAGTGAAAAATCAAGGAGAAAAAGTGTCGCGATATCACGACATGTTGCATTATCGCGGCCAAAAAGAGAAGATAAAATGCAAGGAGAAAAAGTGTCACGATATCGCGACATGTTGTATTTTCGTGGGCCAAAAGAAAGAGAAAGAGCAAGGAGAAAAAAGTGTCACAATATCACGACATGTTGCATTTTTGTGGTTCAAAGCAAAGAGAAAGAGCAAAGAGAAAATGTGTCATGATATCGTGACATATTGCATTTTTGCGGTCCAAAGCGAAGAGAAAGAGCAAGGATAAAAAGTGTCACGATATCACGACATGTTACATTTTCACGGTCCAAAGCAAAGAGAAAGAGCAAAGAAAAAAAGTGTCACGATATCGCAACATGTCGTATTTTCATGACTCAAAAAGTGTAGGCAGGCAAAGAAAGAAAAAGTGTCACGATATCATGACATGTCACATTTTCGCAACTCAAAAAGTGCAGGAAGGCAAAGAAAGAAAAAGTGTCGCGATATCATAACATGTCACATTTTTGTGACTCAAAAAGGGTAGGTAGGCAGAGAAAGAAAAAGTGTCGTGATATCGTGACATGTCGCATTTTTGCGACTCAAAAAGGATAGGAAGGTAGACAAAGAAAAAGTGTCGTGATATCGTGACGTGTCACATTTTCATGACTCAAAAAGGGTAGGTAGGTAGAGTAACAAAAGTGTCACGATATCGCGACATGTCACATTTTCACGACTCAAGAAGAGCCTCAAAATATAAATGAACAGTCATGGAAAATAAAATGAATAGTCATTGAAGGAGAAAACGAATGCATACCCATGTGGAGAAAATGAACAGTCGAAGAAGGAGAAAATGAACAGTCATCAAAATAGAAACGAAAAGCTTTTTCAAAAACCAAAACGCATGCATGCACAAAGGAGAAAACAAACAGTCATGACCGAGAAGACGAACAGTCATGGTAGGAGAATATGGTGTCAATTCATTGCATGTAACGTGTTTGATGAAATGTCTACTCTATATATACAAAAGGAGTTACATAGAGAAGGTGTTATGATCGACAAGTGGCGTATGAGAATATGAAAGGAGTTACAATTGGAGTTACAAATAGAAAGGATGGTTATAAAAGGAGTGCTGCTTGGAGAATTTATGTGACGATTTGATCTTGCGAAGAGAGATAGAGGAGAGCGAGAGGTGCGCGATAGGTGAGTAAGAAGGGTGTGTGTTATGTGAATTGTGGGTGATGTTGAGTAAGCAATAGACCAGTCAGGGTCTTGTAAAAGTGAAGGCATTTATATGTCAATCTTCTAGTTTTAGAATTGAAGTCCAAGTTGGTGATTGGAATCAGGGGTTGGTGCTCCTTCCAGTTGGTGCACCTTTTTTTTGGTGCAGATAAATCAGGGGTTGGTGCTTCTTTTTGTTGGTGCAAATAAATTAGGGGTTGGTGTAGATAAATTAGGGTTTGGTGCTCCTTCCAGTGGGTGCTGGTAAATTGATTGTAAAGTTGTGCTTTGCAAAGGCTAGATTTGGATGGTAGTCCAAACAGTTATTTTTGAGGAGTAGACAAATCGGTGAACCTCAGTACATCTTGTGTTGTGTGATGCTCTCTTGTTATACTTGCTTTATTTGGTTTTAAGTTTTCATTATTTTGGCTTTAAGAGTTGAATATTTAATTTATAAAGAGCTACACTGATTCACCCCCCTCTCAGTGTCATTGTGATACTAACAGATACATGATATCCAATGGCCTAAACTCCAATTTGTGCCAAGCGACCATCAAGTTGTAGAGGTCTCGAGCTTCCATGGAGGTCCATCTACAACGAATTTCTTGGAGGGTGTACTAGTAAGTAAATTCTAGCAAGAAATCTCTGTTGCATTGTCAAAATCTGATCTTTGTAATGTTCTTGATAATTTTAATTTTGTAAAACTATAAGTAGAGGTCGAACCCTCATTTTTAAAAGGTCGGTTGTAGTGTTTTTGCCTGTGCTACTGTAAATATTCCCAAGAGCTAATGGAAGGAGAATTACATTGATCTTCGCCTTAAAATTTGTATCTTTATGCTTGATATCAGAGGTTTGAATTCTTTAGCTACATTTCTATGAATACTTAAACTATTATTTTGTGCCAAATTAATGGATTACTAACTGTTAAAGTAATTGAAATATGCTTCTGAGATTTATCTTTATTGTTAGGAAGTGTATTTATATAGAATATAGATATTGTAGAATTCTGTTATTTGGATTATCATTATCTGGATATTGAAATCGTTGTCTACAATATTTCTCTACTGTGCATTAATGAATGAAGAATCATCCAATTTAGGATAATTTTAGTCTAAGTTGTATCTTTGGGTTAGTTTTTTAGAGCTTTTTATTATGGTGCAATGTTGTTAGCCTATCCGTCCACTATTGTTCACATTTTTGTAATCCTAAACTTTCCTTACCCTAACCTTAAAACCCTAAGTGAGCATAATTGTTTCAACACCTTGTTTAAGTTGACAAGGAATCACCCTACTTTGGAGGTTGGATCGAAAACTCTATTTTGGTCCATCCAATGTTGAGTGCTGAGCTATAGCTATCGGGTGCAAGCCTAGATAGAAAGTAGGAAGATAGACATCCGTAGTATTGAGTAAAACTTAAGGCAATTCAGTGCCTAATAGGTACTTGATAGATTTCACATTCTCCTCTAAATAATTGGTGATACTACCAAAATTTTTATTTCTGACCTTTTGAACTCTCTAAAAATTCTCCTGTTCCTCTCTAACCAAAATCCCCACATAAAATAAAATGGAATCGGGTTCCAAATTACATTAAGACGAGGACTGAAAAAGAGGTTCTCCCACTATTGTAACCACAAAACCATATTAGAAAGCATCACCCAAGAGATGGCCATCCTATTGATGAGTAGCTAGAAAATATTTAGAGTATAGGGACATTGCAAGAAGATGTGTTTCACAGATTCTTCTACCTTTTCACATAATATAAATCTATTAGGTAACTAAAAACCTATCTTCTTAACATTATCCACTATTAGAATCTTATTTTGGACTACTTTCCAAAGAAAATTATCTAGTTTAGGAATAGCTCTCTTAACCCAAATTCTATTCCAACAAAAAATATTATCTGCAATAGGATCCAAAAGATCATAGGCTATCTTCACATTGAATTCACCATTCTCAGTTTTACTCCAAACCATAAAGTCTCTTTGCCTGATAATGCTTAAGTAATAATCCTTTAGTTTAGATTTAAATAGGTTTAAAGCCTCCAAAATTTCAAGGCTTGCCTCTAAATCTTTCTAGCTCAACTAGTTATTCAATAAAATCATGTAATCACATACATTTTTACCATATCTATCTTCTAGATCTTATTTTAGATTAAAGAAAATATCATTGTTGGCTAGAGGGTTGTCATCTAACCAATCATATTCCTAGAAAATTATAGAGGTCCCATATCCAACATGCCATTTCACACCCTTCCAGAAGGCCTCCCTAGCCTCCACCAAGTGGTTCTATAAGGAAGAGCCATGACAGGGGTCCTGAGTTGTCATAAATATGGTATCCTCTTGGTTGTAAAGATATTTTTATTTAAGAATAATTACCCAAAAAGTTTTACCATCCCTTAAAACTCTCCATCCCACCTTTTCTTCTGTCACACTATTAACTAGACTGAGTCTCCTCAAATGAAGACCACCAAGCTTCTTTTGATGGTATATTTTTTTCCAAGCTACAAGGTGAATCCTCCTCCTCTCTCAAAAACTTGGCCTTAAGAACTATTTTTGAATTTCTTCTATTATTTTGAAAAATTTAGCAGGGATATTGAATAGGGAGAGAAGATAAATGGGAAAAACCTGCAAAACACTCTTAACCAACAATACTTTACCTACTTGAGATAAGATATTACCTTTCCATCCTGCAAGTTTGGATTGAAACCTGTCAACCAAACCATTCCAAAGAGATGCCTTGCAAGTTCCCATGAACATAGGCATTCCAAGGTAAGAAGAATGTAGAGTTGACATAGGATACCCTATCACTCTAGCCACATTTATTTGGATATAAACTTTAGTTTTAATGAATAATATGCTGCTCTTTTCCAAATTGATATTTTGGTGAGAGGCATGCTCATAGAGGTCTAAGGTTTTTTTAAAATCATTTACCTCTTCCACAGTAGGATTACCAAGTAAAATGGTATCATCCACAAAATATAAATGAGTAATACCCTCAATATTATGATCTAGTTTAAGACCCCCTATTTTTACAAAAGCCTTGGCAACATTGAGGTATCTTCCAAGTATTTCAGCCATAATAATAAAAAAATAAGGAGAGAGGGTTACCTTGTCTAAGACCTCTACTACTACTAAAAAAAAATGTTTTTTTTTATGGATCAGAATAGAGTACTTTTTAGTATTATAGCAACTTACAACCCATATTATCCACTATCTACAAAAACCAAAGGCAACCAAAACTTTATCCAAAAAAATTCATGAAACTCTATCATAAGCCTTGCTCATGTCTAACTTCAAGAACATGTCTTTTCTTTCACCGATCTTGACACATGGATTAATGAAAGGATATAATCACATCCAAAATATGTTTACCCTTAACAAAGCCTCCTTACTCAGTAGAGATAATGGAGGGGAGGAAGATATTCAATCTGAGGGCTATAAATTTGGAGATAATCTTGTAAATAACATTACAAAGACTTATAGGTCTAAAAAATTTGAAGGTTTTTAACCCTTTCTTCTTATGAACTAAAACAAGGAAGGTATTGCTAAAATCCTTTAGTATTTGACCTGACTTTAAATATTACTTCACTACTTCAATAGCATCAAATTTAAAAATATCCCAAAATGTTTAGGAAAAACCTACTTGGAACCCATCTAGACCTGGAGCTTTGTCTCTGCCAAGGGAGAAAGTGGCTATCCTTACCTCTTCCTCATCAATATTCTTTAGAATTTGAGCATTTATATCCTTGGATATTAATATAGAAATATGATTAGTCATCTCCTTAACCACAGTTTCATCCTCTTCCATATATTTATCTAGAATATTTTGATAGAAGTGCACAAAATCACGCTCAATTTCTTCACTCTCCCTAATAACTTGACCATCATCCTTTATAATTTCATCAATGTGGGTAGAAATTTTGTTTTTGATAGTGGATATATGGAAAAACTTAGAATTTCTATCACATTCTTGGACTTTTGGCTCCAATAGGTTTCTTCCTTATATATTATGGTGTGCAGTTCAACATTAGGCTCCTTTTCTCTTTGGAATCGGGTTTGGTTCATATCCAACATGTTAATATATTTTTATAAGATATCCAGCTCTAACTAAATAGATTTTTTCTTTTGAAAGATATTTTAAGAATTAATTTAAGAATAAAAGGTCTTTCAGTCTCATGACCCTTTATGGTCCATGCCACCAACTACCTATTTGATGTCAGACTTGCTGAGACCAAGATATGATGGCAAGGTGACAAATTTGTGAAGATAACAATAAAGACAAGGTGATAGCTTTGTGATGATAATAATAAATACATAGAATCAACATGTAAACAACCTTGGTATATATATGAGACACTTGTAAATATTGATATCATGACTATTTCCAACAATTCAAATGATATGATGATCTTTAGATGGTTTTCTATACACCATATATCTAATCAAGAAGTTCCTAATCAAAACAACATCCCTTTAATCTAGAAAGTGTGGCTTGAACAAGGGGAAACTTTGTGTTTAGTGGTGCTACCAACTATCCATATTTCTAGGTTGCACAATTTGTATATTTTATGAAGCCTTAAATTTTCTTAATACAACACAATGCAAGCTCTATCTTGTACTTGGCACTGTTAAACTATGCGACAAAATCCCCTCAACAATTTGTACTCATTCTTCATTCCCTGCTAATCTCATAAGCTTTTTGTTTTACCCAATTCTTAGTAATAGTAGTAGAAACACTCTCCTCCTTTCCCATTAGTAGAAGTAGCAGAGATTTTCCCCTTCTCCTCATGGGTTGGTGGGCTATATACACACCATTTGACACCCAATTTTCCCATACAAAGACTATCAAGGTGGAAAAGATAGTCTATCCTAATGTCTTAACATGGATCCATATGATCCAACAAGATTACCCCCACTTGGGCCTATTACCCATTCTATATGGGAGAAGAGAAGAATTTTGTTGATTTTAAAGGTCAAAACATCATGGTGGGATTGTCCTATTCAAATTGGGATCACCTTGTAAGCAAAAATTTTACTCAATTACAATTATTTTTATCTTCTTAATCACCCTTCCAGTGTCAAATATTTCCATAATAAGGGGTTGGAAGATCTTTCTATAGATGTGGCTATCCAATTTGGTTGTGGTATGGCTCTCTAATTGATATTGTCACATTTAACAAAAGTAACTTGTCCTTTTATTTTTTTAACAAGTAATAGATACGAATTTTGGGCCTAAAGATGCAAGAAGTTTCCATAAGTAGGCAATTGGAGATTCCCTTTCAAAATTGGCTAACTTGATAAGAGTGCTAGCTCCTCTATTATCCCCTACTTGGGGATTCTATATCCGAATCTTGATTTAAGGCCACTTCCCATAGTAAGACCAACTATTTTGAATTGTAGCATGATCAAGTGGTATTTTTTGTGCAACAACATTTATGTCTCTTATGAAGCCAAGATCAAATTCTAAATAGTTTACTGGCTACAAGGAATTTTCTTTTATTTGGATCTATATCAACTATGGGTAGGATAGGATCACCAATAGTATCACTATGTTTGTAAGGTTGGCATATTCGTATGGTTGGAACTTCTATCCACTCTAATACTCTATTCTTAAAACATGCAAGACTTAGATTAATGGATTTTAAAGGTGAATATCATGTGAATTGTTGGATTTGACATAGAGACTTATGTCCTTTGGAAAAATAAAGTGACCAGTGTGCAACCTTCAAGCCATTCTAGACCATAGAAACTTAATGAGTGGGCACATTAGTATGAGGTCTGCAACTCACCAAATCAAACTCAAGATCCACAAATCTCTGATAAATGTCAAAATCAAAGCCCATATTGCTCACATGTATTACTGATAAATATAGATCATTTTTTGTATGGTTATTTCACCTTTGTTGGCCAAGCTACTCAATAGCCATCTGTAGCCATCCAACCACTTGTAGGGTTTAACGATGATGGTAGTAATTTACATATGTTGGACCAACTCCCTCAAACCTTTTGTTACTAGACCAATACTAGACTCAATAGCCATCTATAGCCTAAAAAATTTGCATGTACTTCTCTTTGGAGGGTATGATGCTGAGTAGGTGAGATTGGGTGAGGGTTTAGCAGTAGTTGTTCTCCCTGACCATGTGTGGACTTCACTACCACACATTATAGGTTGGATTACGTGACTTGGAGTTTATTTCTAGGTTTTCGAGTTATGAGTATACAAGTGAAATCCCTTTAACAATTAATTATATCATCAAATTATTGAAAACATGATGAGATTTACTTATTGATACAACAAATTGCAAAAAACATCAAACAATTTAGGTCTCACTTTAAACTTTAAAAGAGATAATCACCATTGTATTCTTTGTGTGCTAATAAAATTTGAATCTAGACATAGGATACGCACCATGGTGTGTACACGAAGAGGCCGACCCAAGCGTAGATCTGAGGTCGAGGTCAAAGCTCCACCCAATGCACAACATAACATAGAAGGCCCTCAACCATAGAATCCTCCTGAAAATTATTTGAAAAGTATTAGAGGGGATAATTCTACACATGAGGATCCTATTGAAAATGCCTTGGTACAAGGAGCCACTAAACACTCCTTAAGATATAGATTAGAGCATGGAGCTTCCTAGTATGGGGGTTTTGAACATGTTAGCATTTATAGTGATCACATTCCATGTGCATCCATGGGATATGTCATACATGTACACATGATCTAATGTTGAAATAATAGGTGTTATGCTATTCAATATATCAGGGCTTTGTCGTACATGTGATATCCAAGGGAACTCTCTGAGTCTTGAAAGCTCTCCTCATTGACCAATATTGATGGATAAAAGATCGATGATCTAGATAAAATATGTCCCTCTTGGTGCTCTTAGGCTTGCACCTTTTATAGTGTGAAACCCTAGGTCTATGTCCAAGCCCTAGGAATGAATTCCTCATGTGTAGTGCAAGTTAGCATGAGAAGCTTTTGTCCTTTGTCTATGTTTGAAGGCCAATTAACTGAAATCTAACTACCCACTTGAGTATCCTATGCAAACTGGTTGTTAGCATGAGAAGCTTTTGTCCTTTGTCTATGTTTGGAGGTCAATTAACTAAATTCTAAATGTAAACTCAAGTCTCCTATGTGAAATATTATGAAATATAATGCAAAGTTACTCTCGCTAATATTTATTGCATGCAGACTGCTACTTCCACCTGTGATTAGGTCTATTTTTTGACAAAACTGTTTCTAGGGTTTAGCTGCTATCATCTACAACAACTAAGATCTAGTCGTTATCATCTACAGTAGCTAAGGTTTGGCCACTCTAGGCTTGAGCAGCTAGGATATAGCCACTCTTGGCTTGAGAGACTAGGCTTGGATGGATTGAAAAGGCCCCAAATGAGTGGTGAGAACCACTGTTGATGCTTGGAAAGTCCAATATTATGTCATTTGATCTTATGAATGTGTCTATGTGAGAAGCTCACCTAAGCATGACATGATTTAGGTATCTACACAAGGATGTTAAATTGTTTTGCAAGAAATATAACATCCAACATAGTTTCTTGACTCCTTATTACCCACAAGAAAATGAACAGGCTGAGGCTACCTACAAGATCTTAATTGGTATTCTCAAGAAACTTGTTAATGAAAATCATAGAGATTGGCATACCAAAATCCCCTTGGATTTATGGGTATATTGAGCAAGCATTCACACACCTACTAGGGCAACACCATTTTCATTAGTCTATGGAACAAAAGCAATCATACCTCTTGATCTCGAGATTACCTCCTTGTGAACTTATTTGCATAAATTCATAGATGATGATACTTCTAGACAAGCATATCTTGACCAACTCACACTTCTTTATGAGAGGTGATTCAATGCTTTAGAGCATTTACAAGTTTATCAAGACCTCCTAAAGCATGCTTACAATGCCAAAGTTCATCTACATGAATTCCAAGTAGGATATCTTGTCCTTAAATAAAATCAACAAAACACCAATGCACTATCACATCTTCATGATAAATTCATGGCTAATTGGTTGGGTTCATACATTGTCACTCAAAAAGTGGGTAAAAAAAATTATAGGCTTGCCAGTCTAGAGGGAGAGGAAGAACTTGAACCACTTAATGTTATACACTTGAGAGATTTCTATGCATAATGATATTGATATATATATATATATATACATACCTAATACATAAAAACATTGCACTTCATTTGCATACATTCAAAAAACATTGCATTTCATCCCAAAACATTGCATTCGCACACATTTCATTTTGCATTTCAAAATTGCATTCCATCTACATTTCACATGTCATATTAGAGATCATTTATTTCAAGGTTTTGAATGGATCCTACAAATTCATGTGGCCTTAATTATGGGCACCTTAACAACATCATCCACACAACTCTACCAAGTCAAATTGTCATTTTCCAAACCACACATCCATAATTAATAAGTATTTTCGATCACTCAATGAATCCTAGTGTTTTAAGAAAACTCCAAATACATGTTGATATACTTTTAGGACCATTACACATCTTCACTAAGAAAATATTGAGTTTTGGGAATTGACTCCAAAATATTCTTGAACCAAACACAATTCCATATCTTAAAAGCATCTTGTGTCAAAGAGGGATAACACCATACTTGGTATGAACCTCAAAGTAAAAAGGGTAGTCCACACCTGTCCCATTATGAAACATAGTCTAAAAAAATAGTATTTTTCACCACTATCATAGTTTCTTCCAAATTCAAAATATATAGTAAGGATAGGATAAAATTCTCATCACACTTAGGTTGAGAATATGATTCCCCAAATCTCTAAATCTTTTGCATCACACACCACTGATAATTGGATTGTAAGGATCATAATAAATTTCTAATCATATGGTTAGGTAGTCATCCCAAAAAACTTAAAAAATCAATATTCATGGACTATGGAGATAGCCTCCACCAGAGCTATAGACATTTGACTAGCAGTGGAGTATGCTCATGTATGGTGAAATGTCTTTTTTAAAGAGACCTCTGACTGCACATACATACAAGCTAGCTTCTTGGTCTCACCCATAAGAGGTCACACCAAATTTACTAAATATAAATTAATGGACTAAATTGTACACACATTGGTTCTTGATTACCTTGAGTCATTACCATAATCATGATTTGGTAATTGAATTCATTACACACACATTTGGTCCTATATGGATTAGACAGTTTTAATAAGTTTTTTTGATTCCACTAGTATGTATGAGTCTCTACAAAATAGTCAGTGTTCCATATCAACATCAGTATCTTTTTCCATATCAACATCCATATCTTCTTCCATATCAACATCTATATCTTCTTCCATGTCAACATCCATGTCACTTCATGAGTCATTCATTCCACATACCACCATATTTGGTGCCCCTAGTTAAACACCAAATTCTAAAACATGTCCAAGAAAAATATAAACTACGAATGATCATTAGAACATATACATGCCATACCTTACATTAATCATCCATATAAACAAAATATTCCACAAAAAGTAATCCATAAAAAGCATTCACACAAAAACATATAACACAAAAGGTAAATGCCATGTATATATATGTATAAATATCTCATATACAATGAGTGTCAAAAGGCTACATACAATGGAGCACCAAGGCTCATATACAAAATGTGCATCTAAGCACTAGTTATGCCCTCCAAGAGGACCCCTATGACCTAGCAAAAGTTTTATACCTAGTACTATGCCTAGAATAGCTCTGCCAACAACCTCATATATAGATGAGGTTGGAGGATTTGGAAGAGGAATATGATGCTCTATCAACTTATCCTCCAAAGCCTCGATATATCTCTACTGAGATCGAAGGTGCACTATGTCAACATTATACCAATTCTCCCTCTCCAATAGCTCTACCTGAAGCCTTGCAACCCTCTAATCCTGAGCCATCACCATCATGTCCTGCTTTGCCACCTATGGCTCCAACTCATCCAAACCTCCTCACTCTGACCTGGAGGCCCATCCAAAGTCTCCTCCACATCATCCCTATCTCTACCATAACCTCCACCCCCTATAGCCTTCCTAGCTACACCCTTATTACTCATCCTTCAACTATCAGATTGAATGTGCCTCTACCACTTGGGAGCCTCATAGGTCCCCTCACCCTCACCCTCATATCCATATCCAACCATTACTAGATTTGGTGCCCATGTTGGCTGCATAGCAAACCATGCATCATACTCTGGAGTAATATTTGTATCATCTACATTGGGGAGGTCTATATCCTCATCATCCTTGTACACCTTCCTCCTATAGAGCATCGACTCATCTGGAACCCCTTGCCTCAGGCCAAACTTTTGGAGCACCTATGAGAACTAAAAATATTTAGCCTCACTTTAATACCTCCCAACCACCCACCTAGCTTGCCTTAACTATCATAAATGCTCTCCATATCCTATCCATTTGGTACCCCACCATGGCCTCCATGTCACTTGGGTGAATGCCAATCTAGACCACAAAGCCCTATACTAGTCACTCATCCACACAAGATGACTTAGATGCACCTCCTTCACCATTTCTCATTTCCTAGCATAGGGTTGCTCCCTACCCAAGCCTACCACTGGTAAGCCCTTTGGTTGAGCCATGCTGAAGTTCTTCCATACCCAACACTGTAGTAGCGAGCTCCAACTAAATCCCTTGCTCCCCCACCTCATCACCTCATAAAGCTCTTGGTATATCTACAACAATAAGGTAGGATCTCGTGCATACACTTGTTGGATAGTGAACATATCACTCACAAATCCTACCAGGTTCCAAGGGAACCTACAACCAGTGGTTTTTGAGGCCATGATGTTGGCCAACAAGAACATAATTAATGCACACAAGGCATCCAGTTCCTTTTCCACATAAATGGAAAAGTATGGAATACCAACACACTCCACCCTCACACTCTCCCAACTATCTCCAAACATCTTATTCATCTCAACTTATTGATCACATCTAACCTCAACATAAATTCCCTCTACTAGCACCTTGAGGATGCAATATGCATCCTTAAGTGCGAGGGTTACCTCTCCCATGGGGAAATAAAAGGTTCCCCTATTGGGATCCCACTTCTCTACCAAGGCAGATAGGTATCTCTCATCTGCACTCACTACATCAACCTAGGCTACCTCCACTAACCCCATAACATCTAGTAACTCCCACTTATCCTCCACCAATCAACCCAAGAATGTAAAGTAAGAACCAGTGTTGAGCCTCCAATATCCTAAGATGCAGCACAACACAAGAATTTGTTAATACATGTTAAAAAAATCACTAAAAGATAAAATATTTTTACATAAGAATAAGGGACTTACCTCAGTAGCTCGCACTCCAATCCCAGCTCCAACACTCGCATCCACTCCTTCCACTGCCATAGCTTCCATGCCCAAAATGCCTAACCTCAATCCACTCCACTTCCCTCACCTATCCCAAATGCAGCTTCTCAAACTCACAAATGCATAAATAAGCTCAAATTTTTCCTAGTAAGCTATGTATAGTTGCTTCAGATGCCTTCAGATGTCCATGGGTGTTTCTTGATGGGCATCTGTGCATACTGAAAGTGCCAAATAGTGTTTGGTATCATAATAAGAAAAGATCAAATCATTGCAAAATAGTGGCTTACCTCCACCAAATATCTCCATATTGCATTCATGCATCATTTTCATCATATTAACAGGTTTTGTGAAGGTTCCAACTAATTTGGATGCATAATTTTCATTTACAACCAAAAGTCATAAAATTGCATAACAAGTTACAAAACGTTCCAAAACTGTTCAATTTTTTATAAAATGGCCATACTCATCATTCTCATCATCAATACTTCATTTACACATTGTTTTCACACACCAATCATAATATTTTCATATTTTCCAAAATTCAAGTGAACCTCGTATCTAGTGGTTTATTCTATCTACTTGGCGATTGCAACGATTTGCATCCATGCAATTTGGTAAGATGAATAAATCACCATACGAACACTTGGTCATATTCATCATCCTATATCTCCTTGTTCAAAATTACAATCACAATTTGCACTTCACATTTTTGCATGAAACCTTACCAAGAATAATTTGCATAAAAGCAGTCATTAATGGCCTAGTTCATGGGACTTAACACATGGAGAAAATCACATTTCATCATTTCAAATTTTCTTGATAGTCATCATGGTGATTGGAATTAGATAGGGTGATTGGTTCTAACCATAATAATTATTTGACAATCACTAGTTGACCCTCTGAAGTTGACTATTTATCTTTTATATTTGCATATTCATCTTTGCATATCCATGATTCTTACAGGCACATTCTTCAAAAATATCGAATCACCCCAAATTTGGGGTAACCACATTGGATTTTGATTTTACCATAATGGGATACATCTTACATGATCATGACATCCTACACCTGGTAAAAATAGCTTCATTTTTTGGGGTAAAAATTGACACATCCTCATTGCATTTCACAAAATCTTTCATCTCTTGGGGAAAAGATAGATAGTCACATTATCCACCAATACCTTTCCAACCATTGGGGCAAAAAAAACATCACATTTACATAATTCATATCATCCACATTTAATTTACACATTTTTTTTCAATTGGCTTGTGAGATTCATCTGCAAACTCATTTGTCATTTGAGGGGGTAAGCTATACAAATCCAAATTCTTTACTTATTTTATCTTCAAACTCATATATCACATCTCAAAAAAGTTGCTTCTGCATCAGGCTAAAGTAGGTGTCTTATGTTTAGCACTACATTGTATTTCATGCAATGCAGTACAAAAAGGGGTATTTGTAGATACCAAAATCTAGTCACTTATCATCCATCCAGGTATTCCCACCATTTTGACCCATTATTTACATATATTTATATATATATTTATTTTATATATATTTAATATTAATATTTTTATATTATATTTTATATATATTTAATAAATAAATATATATGTGTGTGAATTTATCTTGTCCATCAATATTACTTTAATCCCAGCCATTCATCCACCTTGATTTGTGTCACATACCCAGATTTAATCTCTACCCTTTGTCATGTTTTCATCTTGACTGCATAAATTGTGTCATCAAAACCCTAATGTGCCCTAGGGAAGATTATAAATAGGAGTCATTTTGATGGATCAACCCCTAAGTTTTCTTGGAGTTTTGGAGTCTTGAGTATGTTTATCCCATTTGCATAATTATCCTCACTTTCACATCCACCATTTCAACCCTTACTCAAAGCAAATTTGTTTCTATAGACTTTGCTTCAACCCTTGAATGCTCGTCCACTACTCCCAAATGCCTATCCGCTACTCCTGAATGCCCACCTGCTACTCTTGAACTCCCAAACACCCATCTGCTACTCCAAATGCTCATTTTATACTATCGAATACCTACCTACTACTCTCAAACACCAAAATGTCTACCCGGTGCTCCTGAATGCTCATTCACTACTCTCGAATGCCCACATACTACTCCCAAACTTAAGAAAACTTTTTCACTACTCTCAAATGCTCATAAGCTATTTCCAAGCACCCGTAGGCATCTTAGACCCTAGTTCTATAGATCAAAAAACCCTGGAGTGTCACTAGAGCATCTGGACACCATATTCTTGCAAGAATGAATATGGATTAGAAAACAATTTCTCAAGGTAAATATTTTGTTATTTTATTGATTTTATTATTTCCATATTTGCATGTAGTTTTATCATTTGATAGCTAGGGTTTTTATTAATTTTTGAGGGTCTCACATTGTGGAGCCCTTATAGTTATTACTAACTCTCTTTGTTATCTTTTGTGTGTAGATTTGGAGATATAAAAGCATTGTGCAACTGCTTAAGTTGGAGTAGCCCGATCAATAGATATATGAAGCCCACTCACTTCTATTGGGAGCAAGGATTCACTTTGAAGACACCACTAGCATTATTGGCTAGGGTTTTGGAGAACCCTAGCATATTGTATTATTTGTATCAAATAAATAGTGTAGACCCCCATTTGGGTCATAGTTGATTGTATTGAGATCCATCGACGATATTAATATAAAATCTATTCTTTGTGCAATCTCTTGTGTCACTACTTTTTTTTTTTGTTATATATTTGGTGTTGCATTTTTTTATCTATAAAACTAGAGCAACAATAGGCAGGGATGTACACATGCAAAGATCGATTTCATAAGGTTGCTAATATTAGATTTATTTAATTTTGACATAATATTTGGAGTTTATCTAAAGTTTATGCTAGGAGGGATAAGGTTTAATAAAGCTTTTTAATTTGCAATAAAAAGTTTGGCTAGTTAAAGTTTTTGGGTTATAAAATTTTTAATTTTTTTTTGTAGAAAGGAGTGAAAAGGTATTTAGGATCAACAAAGTTTTATAAAGTTATTTTTATAAAGTTTGAGTAATAAGAAATTAAAATTATTTATAAGATTTATGTTTATTTAAAGTTTTCAAAAAATTGAAAAGATTTAACTTTTATTTATTTTAAAATTTAATTGAAGTATCTGAAGAATTATTAATTGAACTTGGGAGTCATAAGGTTTTCTACTTCAAATAGCATTTGATCTTTTGGATTTGATTTCTTTTTGAGTTAGTAAAATATTTTTAAGAATTGTATTTTTTTGAAGTTATTTAAAGTCTTCTTGAGATTTTGCAAATTGATTAAGGAGTTAAAAGGATTACTACTTAAAAGGTTTAGAAAATTAAATTTAAAAACATTTCAAATTTTAGTTATTGAAATTTCAATTGTGAAGCTATAAGGTTGTCAACTTCAAAGGGAATGGAAAATACAAATTTTTATTTTCTAAATCTTAATTACTAAAGGGACCTAATTTTACCCCATGGAAAAATAAAATGAGGTCAATAATTATTGTTAAAAAACTATGGGATGTGGTTAATGGACAAAGAAAAATTCTAAAAAATAAAATAGGAATTCAAAAATTTAAAGGTGATGATGTTAAAGCTTTGATGTTAATTCTGTTTGGTATATCAGATGAAATTGAAGCATATTATAGTGAAGAAAAAACTTTAGAAGGTGCATGGAAAAAATTATGTATGATATTTGAAGGAAAGAATAAGACAACCATTATACACCGACAATCACAATTGAATGAATTAAAATTTTATGATGGAGAAAAAATAGAACATTTTATTTGAGAGATCAAAACTAAGATCAAAATTGCATACCTTAGGAGAAAAGGTTGAAATTAAACGCCTAGTTTTAGTTGTACTTATAGCACTTCTTGAATCATTTAAAATATTTGTCACATATATTCTAATATTAAATAGAAAGTTTTCATTTAAGGAAATAATAAATATTCTTTAGCAATATGAACTTGAAAATCAATTGAGAAATGAGTCATCTAATAAGGCTCTTGTAGTAGAAAAAGGATCTTGCACTTCATCACAAAACCAAAAACAAAAAATATTGTTATATTTGTGAAAAAGAAGAACATAATACAAAATATTGTAAGTATAATGCATTGAATAGGGAGGATTAATACCAAGAATCTCATAAAGGAAATCAAAGAGATTAGAATAATTCACTAGGGTGTGTTGCATAATTAGAATTTGTACATAGGAATCTTATGGAAAATTACATATGTTTGTTATAAAGTAATGAGGAAACCATTAAGGAAATGGAACCTATGAAAATAGATTCATGTTGTAATATAAAAATAAATGATATATATTGCAACTCTAATTATTTGAGTATAGTTCATGGTTGGTCAAAAAAAGCTTATACAATCAAAGTTGATGATGATGAAAATTCAAATGATGATGGGGATAGTAATTCTTAGAGTTGTGTTGAAATTGAGAAGGATCTGTATGATGATAATTTTGGTTATTTTGAAACATATACTAAAGGAATAGTTTTAAAATTATTAATTAAAATGGAATACAAAGACATATGTTTTGGAAAACATAGACAAGGAATGAAAGAGCCAATTAACTAGTTTGTTTGAAAATTTTTAAGAAGTTTAAATTTTTTAATATTTGGATGAGAAAGAGCTTATTAAAAACATATAATAGGAAAACAAATACATGAGCCATTATTTCAAAAATTCTTTGAAATTTAGTTTGAAGTTGCAGTGATACCTAGTCTAGAGAAGCAGTAAGTTACATAAACATAGTCAGTAAAAATATAAACAAAGGAAACACTACTTGTAGAAGGAAGAATGAAGAACACAAGCTTATACTGAGAGGGGGGGTGAACAGTATAAGACCACTTTTTACTTTTTCCTTCAATACAACTTTCAATTCAAAATTATGCAGTGTATAGAAAATAGTATCAAGCATAAATCAAAGCAATGCAGAAAACACCATCCACAATAGAGACACAACAATTTACGTGGTTCACCCAAAGTGGGCTACTCCATGGATAAAATTTTTCACTAAAATTTTATCAACCAAATCTGGGAAACCTTTCCCGATTACAATGTTTATGGGTACCAACCCAAAGGAGACACCAATCCCCTAACTTTGCTCTAGCTGGTGATCCTCTAGAAGACCTCTGCCTCCGCTGCCTTTAGCAAATGGAATTCTGTCCATAGAAGACACCTGTCTTCCCTGCTCTGGCTGGAGACCTCTGTCCTCAACTCTGTCACCTCAAAGCTTGGTCCTCAAATTTGCATTAAACACAGTCCTTCGATATAGCACAAATGTTCTCTATATTTTTCTTTGATCTGCACCAAACACAGTCCTTCGATCTGGCACAAGTCTGTCCTCTTCCTCTTTCTCTGGTCTGCACCAAACACAGTCCTTTGGTCTGGCACAAGTCTATCCTCAAATCTCTTTCTGTTCTGTCATAGTCGCACTTGGTCGAAACCAACTTTTGCACTGTCTGAGCAAACACAACAACACTCGATCAAACATCAACTTATGCACCTCTATGCAATCATAGTAGCATCATATTCGCACACTCTGCTTCTCGACGATCAAACTTCTCCCTCGCACTCTATCTATGAATATCGCACTTCAAATGCACACTTCGATCGATACCATTTCTCTTCAAACAGCCCTCCTTTTATACTAAAAATTTCAAGATTAAAACTTTGATCCTAGTTGGCTGCACAACCCTAAACAACGTCGGCTACAAACCCTAATCTTCATCGGCCCAGATTTAACTTTGTCGACTCAAATTTAACTCTGCAACTCTTCTGTAGCTTCTGCCACGAAACTACAACATGTCGCAATATCATGACATCTTTTGCAACCGTACACTATATTATGGCTTTTGTCATGATATCATGACACTTTACCCGTTGACGACTTTGACTAAGCTCTTGTTGCGATATCGTGACACTTCTCGCTTTGTCAGCAACAACTTTGATTTTGTCACAAAATCACGACACTTCTGCCTTTGTTGACATCATCGTCACTTTTGTCATGAAATCGTGACATTTCTCGCTTTATCAACCTCTTCTCGACTTACACTAGTGAAAATGTAACATGTCATGAAATCGTGACGCTTTCGCCTTTGAGCTCTTCCTTCTTGAATTCATCGTGAAATCGCGATGCTTCTTCTGTTGAAGACTTGCTTATTGTTTCTGTCATGAAATCATGACACTTTCTCCAACTGAATGTTGCCATCTCAACCTATCATGAAATCGTGACACTTTCTCCAACTAAATGCTGCCATCTCAACCTGTCGTGAAATCATGACACTTTCTCCAACTGAATGCTGCCATCTCAACCTGTCGCAAAATCATGACACTTTTTGCATCCGTATGACTTCTTTGTAGCTTGTCGCAAAATCGTGACGCTTCTCATTTCAGACTCTTCCCTTTGCTGCATGTCACAAAATTGTGACAGTTCTCACTTCGAGCTTTTCAGCATGTCACAAAATCATGACAGTCCTCACTTTGTCTTTTGCAGCATGTTGCGAAATCGCGACACTTTCCACCTTGCTTTCTGTCTCTGCCAACATGTCGCGAAATCGTGATAGATTTTCCAGCTTCTTCTCTCTCTTCTCACATGTCGTGAAATCGTGACACTTTTTCAAAAAGCTTTCTCTCTCCTGCCTAAGTCGCAAAAATGCAACATGTCGCGATATCGTGACACTTTTTCAAAAAGCTTTTTCTCTCCTGTTTAAGTCATGAAAATGTGACATGTCGCGATATCGTGACATTTTTCCAACTTACTTTCTTTCGAACCTGTCAAGCCAAACCTTCAACAAAAACACATTATTTTACATCAAATCAAATTCTTTCAAAAGCTCCTTAACATCAATGACAACTTATTTACTTGAGCAACTGCAAAGAACTCAAGGTACCCAAAATTGCCAACAATATCCCCCTTTGTCATTGATGGCAACACTTTACTAAAAACACGTTTCAGGAGTTAAAACTGAAACCAACTATGCTAATAGCTGAGAATCTCCTTTTGAAGTTTTTTTCCCCCTGACTTGAAGCTTTCCTCTTCACAATGAAGCTCTCCCCCTTACTCATATCTCTCCCCCTTTGTCATCAATGGCAAAGGGTCACCTTTGGGGCTCGAGACTAAGAATGAGCCACTTAGCTTAGTCCCTCCCCCACCTCCTAATGAGGTGATTAATTTTGGGGTGGGAGTAAAACTCCCATTAGGCACTGATCATCATTAGTGTCTATAATTTCCTTGTCGGGCCTTTTCTTGAACATTTTTCCCGTATTCCTGTTCTTGTTCCTATCACTGTTCCTGTTCCTATTATTATTTCCGTTCTTATCCATGCATTTATCCTTGGACCTGTTCATACCACTGTTTCTATTCCTATAACTTGGAAGTTTAGCTCTACACTGTCTAGTTGTGTGGCCTTCATTGTTGCACTTATAACAAGTAACAATGTTATTTCTTTTAGGCATACTTGTTCTTTGAATCCTCCTATTTTGACTAACCCTGTTCCAGTTATTAGCCTTGCAAAAAAATGCCTTATGCCCAAACTGTTTACAAGAGTAGCAATACCCTTGAAAGAAATTACCACCTCTGAAATTGTCATTTATCTTCCTTACTTGAGCCATGCAATGTGCAGCCATGTGACCAAACCTGTAACATGCAAAACATCTACCGTGCAATTTACCTTTATTCGACCTCTTGGGTCCTAAAAATTTCTTCTTCGCATTCTGATTTTTATTATCTGTTTCTGCATATCGATCAGTTAAGGACTCAGGATCTGAAATACTTTTCTCATCAGAACTCTCTTCCTTATGCAGCTTAACAAAACCAAGGCCTATTTTATCTGTCGTTTTCCTTTGACCTTTGATGAGAGACTTAACCCTTTTAGAGCTATATTGAAACCTGTAGAGCTTATCATTGTACTCTTTAGTTTCCACTTCCAAAGAAGCCATTTTATATTCCAACTCATTATACTGAAGAATATTAGACTCTAACTCGTTCTTGAGTTCTTGTGTCTTAGCTATAGAAAAGTCAAGACTTTCTATAAGATCGTCTCTCTCCATACAACATTCATCTAACTTATCCTTGAGTCTATCATTCTTCTTTCTTTCCTTTTTCAAAGCACTAAGAGCATTATTAAGTTCACTTTCAAGATCCTTTATTTGTTTGCTTTCTAAATCCTCAAGGCCTTTTCTAGATTTCTTATCACTAGAGGTGCTACCTTTTTCAAAAACCATACAAGCATCTTCTTGATAGTTTTATGAAGCATCCTTATACATACTGGAAACCAAATCATTATTTGTACAATCATCCTCAAGGTGACCAAAATTTCCACATCTAAGACATTTCATAATAATGAATCTATGTTCCGGTTCTTCCTCTTTTTTTGATATGAACAACATCTCATTTTCCTCATCACTTGAAGAGCTTTCACTATCATTGTTAGAGCACTTACTTGCTTTTTCTAGGTATAAATTCTTCTTGTTCTTGTGTGAATACTTCTTTCCTTGATTTCTGTGCTCATCTTTGTTCTTTCTGTAATACCTGTGCTTTTCAGAATCCTTGCTCTTAACATCCTATTTCTCTTCATCACTTTCATTCTTGGAAATAGTACGATCAGGTAGCATAATGACCAAACTTTCCACAATTGAAGCATCTTATATTTTTCATGCTTTTGTGCTTTCTAGATAACTTACCTTTCTTGCTGTAATATGCCTCTTCATCACTAGAAGACTCATCACTCTCTTGAAGCTGTTTACCCTTAGATTTATTTATAGCCTTGAAAGCTGCCTCTTTCTTGACATCAACCTTCACTTGAGTTATCAACTCAAATGCTGCAAGTATACTATGAAGCTCATCCTTTTTCAGCTTATCCAAATCTTTAGCTTCCTCAATAGCAAATTTTTTTTCACTAAATCTATTAGGAAGAGATCTTAAAATCTTATCACAAACATCATTTTCAGCAAGCTCAAGTCCTAATTCTTTCATGGAGTTTACAACCTCATCCATACAAAGCATATAGTCACTAATATTTTCATCATCATTCATCTTGAGTTTTTCAAACATACCTTTGAAATGTCTCAACTTGGCCTTTCTGACATTTGCATCACCAGTATAAACCACCTGCAACTGTTTCCACATTTCACTAGTTGTCTTGTAGTGAATTACTTTGGTGAGATCTGCTTTCTGTAAACCTTTTAGGATTGCATTCATTGCTTTTGAATTGCTATGATGTAGGAGCCTATCTTATTTAGTATATGGACCATTTACAGGAATAGTGTACCCATATTAAATCACTTCCCAAACCTCATTCCCAAGTGCCATTAGATGAACCTTCATCCTAGCACTCTAAAGACCAAAATCTGATCCATCAAGAATAGATGTTGCATTGCCATTTGAATAATCCATTGTGTTCTTTACTGGCTTTTCCTTCAAGCTGTTAAACTTTTTGAAGGCACCTGCTCTGATACCAATTGAAGAACACAAACTTATACTGAGAGGGGGGTGAACAGTATAAGACCACTTTTTACTTTTTTCTTCAATACAACTTTCAACTCAAAATTATGCAGTGTATAGAAAATAGTATCAAGCATAAATCAAAGCAATGCAGAAAACACCATCCACAATAGAGATTAGAGACTACTCCACGAATAAAATTTTTCACTAAAATTTTATCAACCAAATCTAGGAAACCTTTCCCGATTACAATGTTTATGGGTACCAACCCAAAGGAGACACCAATCCCCTAACTTTGCTCTGGCTAGTGATCCTCTAGAAGAACTCTGCCTCCGCTACCTTTAGAAAATGGAACTCTGTCCACAGAAGACACCTATCTTCCCTACTCTGGCTAGAGACCTCTATCCTCAAATCTGTCACCTCAAATCTTGGTCCTCAAATTTGCACTAAACACAGTCCTTCGATCTAGCACAAATGTCCTCTATCTTTTTCTATGATCTGCACCAAACACAGTCCTTCAGTTTGGCACAAGTCTGTCCTCTTCCTCTTTCTTTGGTCTACACCAAACACAGTCCTTTGGTCTGGCACAAATCTGTCCTCAAATCTCTTTCTATTTGATCATAGTTGCACTTGGTCGAAACCAACTTTTGCAGTCTGAGCAAACACAGCAGCACTCGAATGAACATCAACTTATGCACCTCTATGCAATCACAGCAGCACCGTATTCGCACACTCTGCTTCTTGACAATCAAACTTCTCCCCCACACTCTATCTATGAATATCGCACTTCAAACACACACTTCGATCGATACCATTTCTCTTCAAATAGCCCTCCTCTTATACTAAAAATTTCAATATTAAAACTTTGATCCTAGTCTCTGCACAACCCTAAACAACGTCGGTTGCAAACCCTAATCTTTGTCGGCCCAGATTTAACTTTGTCGGCTCAAATTTAACTCTACAACTCTTCTGTAGCTTTTGCCACGAAACTACAACATGTCACGATATCATGACATCTTTTGCAATCGTACACTATCTTATGGCTTTTGTCGCGATATCGTGACACTTTACCCATTGACGACTTTGACTAAGCTCTTGTCATGATATCACGACACTTCTCGCTTTGTCAGCAACAACTTTGCTTTTGTCATGAAATCGTGACACTTCTACCTCTACTAACGTCATTGTCACTTTTGTCACAAAATCATGACATTTCTCGCTTTATCAACCTCTTCTCAGCTTGCACTAGAAAAAATGAAACATGTCACAAAATCACGACGCTTTCGCCTTCGAGCTCTTCCTTCTTGAATTCGTCACAAAATCATGACGCTTCTTCTATTGAAGACTTGCTTACTATTTCTATCATGAAATCATGACACTTTCTCCAACTGAATGCTGCCATCTCAACCTGTCATGAAATTGTGACACTTTCTCCAACTGAATGCTGCCATCTCAACCTGTCGCAAAATCATGACACTTTCTCCAACTAAATGCTACCATCTCAACCAGTCATGAAATTGTGACACTTTTTGCATCCATATGACTTCTTTGTAGCCTGTCATGAAATCGTGATGCTTCTCATTTTAGACTCTTCCCTTTGCTGCATGTCGTGAAATCGTGACAGTTCTCACTTCGAGCTTTTCAGCATGTCGCAAAATTATGACAGTCCTCACTTCGTCTTTTGTAGCATGTTGTGAAATCGTGACACTTTCCACCTTGCTTTCTGTCTCTGTCAACATGTCGTGAAATCATGATAGATTTTCCAGCTTCTTCTCTCTTTTCTCACATGTCATGAAATCGCAACACTTTTTCAAAAATCTTTCTCTCGCTTGCCTAAGTCATGAAAATGCGACATGTCATGATATCGCGACACTTTTTTAAAAAGATTTCTCTCTCCTGTTTAAGTCATGAAAATGCGACATGTCGCGATATCGCGACATTTTTTCAACTTACTTTCTTTCGAACCTGTCAAGCCGAACCTTCAACAAAAACACATTATTTTACAACAAATAAAATTCTTTTAAAAGCTCCTTGATATCAATGACAACTTATTTACTTGAGCAACTACAAAGAACTCAAGGTACCCAAAATTGCCAACAAAGAAGAACTCTCGTTGAGTAGAAAAGATAAGAAAACTAAAAAAAATAGGATATCAAATAGAAGAAACACAATAAGCCCTAACAAAAAAATCTATATCAAATAGAAATTTGGCTCAAGAAGCCAAGAAGGTACAAAAATATTCTATATTATAATATTGTGGAGAGAAGAAGGTAAAATAGCTATTCAACATTATTTTAAAATTAAATTATTATTTGGCTATATTAGAAAGGAATAAAGTAGGATAAAATACATCAACCAGAGAAAAATAGATTTAATTTGCTATAAAACATGATTATCTCAGGAAATGTAATCTCTAGAGGGCACTATATTCTTTAGTGAATCCAAAAAACATCTAAGAACTATATTATAGAAGATAAAGGAATGATATTCAAGCATGGATAAGATAAAAATATTGGAGCATCTATAAAAATAAATAAAAGCAAAAAAAGCTCTTTCAACACATAATACTATCAAGGCAAGATAGAGGATGAAATCAACATTGAGAATTGGAAACAAGAAATAATTAAGTGCAAGCAAAGAGTGCTACCAAAGTACTAGAATCGAGAGCAATATAGGAGTGCTAGCATAACACCATAAAAATAGAGTTGTTGAGTGGTATTTTCACCCAGTTGTGAAAGTACAACTCTCCTTTAGGATTTGGGTTCCAAATCCCCTCTTGCAAAGAAGTCAAACAAACAACTTCTCCAAGGTCTCCGTTGTATTAGCATTTGCAACTGTGTATTGGTAATCTCAAATGAAGATAATCAATTTAAATGCTTGGAACACCTTAGTGATTGCAAGTAACTCGTAAACAAGGGGCAATGTTGTTTTATTTCACCATGAAACTTTAGTGATTGTTCATTGTTTTTTTTGGATTTTGTAATTTTTAAATGTTTATTTTAAATAAGTTAAACTTTTTGAAGAAAATAAAATGTAGAGAATGAAAAATGAAATACAGAAAACAAACTGAAAATAAAAATGCACTCGAGTATGATGTTATCCTGTTCTGACAAAACCGAAGATGTGAGGTCTCCATGCATGCAACCTAACCTATTGGACTTGCAAAACATGCACAATCCCCATAGACTAAGTGTTGGTTCCTAGGGTACGAAATAACATTTCAGATTTCAAATATTCGCCTAATGTAACCCAAAAAGATGGCATTTAACATTATCTATAAATTCAAAATCTAAAAAATGAAAGAATAAACATTAAATCCATAGCATGCAAAGAATATCTCCTTCTTTCTTGCCCACAAGATGCAAATTTCTGAACACTTCTGCATTAAAAATATGTCATTTTACAATAGCAAAATCTCTGGTTTTTCCAAACCAGTCTGTGGAAGAGAAACAACTCAAACAGGTCCAGAATGGCCTCCTCGCCTTCAGCTCTGCAACTCTGCTTGCAGCGGTTTCTGACCTCCCTCCTTCGGCCTCTTTGAATGGCGTATTTAAACTTCTAAAAACATTGTTTCTTCTTCCATGACGGTTCGCTTCGTTTTTCGATGACTGCTCGTTTCACCTTCCCTTCTATGCATGTGCTTTGGTTTCCATTTTGTGGCCCTTCGCTGCGTTTCTCCACATGGGCTTGCATCCATTTCCCTCCGTGTGTAATGACCATCTTAAATGATCATGTAACGCTTTGTCTTATTCATTAGATTTTGTCCTTATGTCCACGTTGATGCAGGTCCATTACCTTGGCGAAACTGGAACATGTCGCGATATCGTGACACTTTTGCCTCCTTGCTCTCTTTTGTTGCTTGTAGCCGCAAAAATGTAACATGTCACGATATCGCGACACTTTTTCCCTTTTTGCCATGACAGTGCAACATGTCGCGATATCATGACACTTTTTCCTTTTGGCCATGACAGTGCAACATGTCACGATATCGCGACACTTTTTCTCTTTTGCCTTCTCTCTATGCTTTGAATCGCGAAAATGCAACATGTCGCGATATCGCGACACTTTTCTTTTTTGGCATGAAAATGCAACATGTCGCGATATCACGACACTTTTTCTTGTTTGGCAGTGATGACGCAACATGTCATGATATCGTGACACTTTTCTTTTTTGCTCTGCCTCCTTGCTTTGTATCGTGAAAATGCAACATGTCGCGATATCGTGACACTTTTCTTTCTTGTTCTTTCTTGTCTTTTGATCGTGAAAATGCAACATGTCGCGATATCATGACACTTTTCTTTCTTGCTCTTTCTCTTTGCTTTGAATCGCGAAACATGTAACGATGTCGTGACACTTTTTCTTGTACGGTCATGAAAATGCAACATGTCGCGATATCGTGACACTTTTTCTGTACGGTCATGAAAATGCAACATGTCGCGATATCGCGACACTTTTCTTTCTTCTCTCTCTCTTTGCTTTGAATCACGAAAATGCAACATGTCACGATATCGCGACACTTTTTCTCCTTTGACCACGATGATGCAACATGTCGCGATATCGTGACACTTTTTCTATTTTGGCCATGATGGTGCAACATGTCACGATATCGCGACACTTTTTCTATTTTGGCCGCGATGGTGCAACATGTCGCGATATCGCGACACCTTTTCTATTTTGGCCGCAAGTGCAACATGTCGCGATATCGTGACACTTTTTCTCCTTGTGGTATTTTGCTTTTTTCCTTGATCTTTAGCCTATGGGCCACTTCGGTCTTCTTGGAACACATGCAAAAAGGTGGGTCCCCAATTTTGGGGTACGTTGTGGAGCAGCCACAACAAATGGCGACTTTGCTAGGAAATGCTCCTGAGCATTTCGGTGAGAACTCAACCTGAAAACACAGACTCAAATACAAGCATCAAAAAATATCCCAAGAATGAAACTAGATGAGAAATACATGAAGCATTAGAATTATTAAGCATCAGCTCGGTGTGTGCAATGTGCTTCATTCCCTATCATTTGAAATTGATCAACATTCCATTGTCAGTTTCACTTATGATTCGTATGCAAGGCTATGAATGATTTGTGCAGGATTTGATGTATGATGAAGATGCTAGAGATATAACAACCTGCTTTGCAAAGGCTCAAACCTTCTAGTATCATGAACAAACATATCAAAACTGTCAAACCCTCTTAGGACCAAATATGTGCATACTGAATTAATTTATTAGATCCCAAAGTTGGTTATGTGTCACTACCATCTTGAACCCATGTGCAAGTGTAAGTGAAATCAGAGCTTTGGGGAATAGGATTCCCAACCTAAGCGAGATGGGAATTTAACCCTATCCTTACTACTCTGATCTGGAGTTCATTACCTCATCTTGAACAAAATGATTTAACTTGTTATGGATGAAACTGTCAAGCTAGCCTATCCGTTTGAGCAGTCAGTGGTCTTGCTTTTAGACAAGACATGTTGCCACGCATGAGCATACTCCACTGCCAGCCAGGCGTCTATAGCCCTAGTGGAGATTAACCCCATAATCCATGATTTGGCTCTACTTTTGATTTCTTGGACCTTGGGGATGACTACCCATCCTTGCAAGGGACATGTAGTACGATCCTTCCAATCCAATATTAATAAAGAAATGAAAAATATTTTCTTTGGAATTTCAAGTTCTTGAATGGGTAAAATAGAAGCTTTGGGGAATCGGATTCTCAACCTAAGCGAGATGAGAATTAGACCCTATCCTTACTACTCCATGAAGGTCAAATCAGAGCTTTGGGGAATTGGATCCTCAACCTAAGTTCGATGAGGATTTAACCCTATCCTTACTACTCTGATTTTAGGCTTTAAGCATTATGGGAGTGGTAAAAACCACTGTTTTAAGGATTATGTTGCATGATAGGACAGACACGAAATATTCCTTTCGCCTCACCTTTTCTTCCAAGTATGGTTTTGACCATTTTTCTCAAGATTCTCTTTAATATGCGTAGAACGTGCTTGGTTCAAGATAGTTCGGGCATCAGTTCCCAACCTTAGGATCCTTTTAATATATGTTATGTAATAACCCTAAGAGGATTCGACACCTTTTCAATGATTGTACATGAAATGAAGATGCAACTGAGATGAAATGTATATGCAATGCGGAATGTAATATGAGATATGAATGCATTGCTCCTTTTGAAATGCGGATGGAGTATATATCACCTACTTTACCATAATGTGAAAAACTGACAACTTCATGCATCACAAGTTCCAAATGATATTCTTTAATGTGTTTGCAATATTCATGGAGCTTTCTGCAATACAATTCCGATGTTTCATATTCTCCAAGTCTTAGTCAACATTCATAAGGACCTAAGTTGACAAACCAAAAATGTCCAAAGGACCAACACACAAAACTTAAAACCAAAATGAGATCCATTCCGAAACCAAAACACGAAAACCAAAAGTATATACAAATGTACAAAAAGTTTGGATTATCATTTTCCCGGATCCCAAACCTGATTAGAATTCTTTAAAAGACATATGACGTGATACGCATACCAAGTTTTGCAGGAATCCAACAAAAACAAGATCAAACCAAACAAAGAACCAAACCTCCACTTGCCCCTCTCACCATACCAATTTGATTTAGTTTCATTAATAATCCTATGGTGGAGCTTCAAGTTTTCAAATTGATTAGACAATGATTGATGTTCAATTCTTTTATGTCTATTCTTTAAGATGTCCATTCCGCACTTTGATTCATGGTGTAGAAATAAGCTTTCATTTTCATTCAATAAAGCCATAACATTAATAATATTTGAATCAAACCATTCATTAGGCAAACCTTCATTCGAATTTTGCATGGTGAAACCAAAACGGTGAGATTTTACCTTTGGCCCGCTTTCATTTGACCTTACTTGAAGAGGATTTGAAAATTCCTCTTTTCTCTCATGACATTCATCATCCTGTAGCACTTGTTCTTTCTCCATGACTTGTTTATCAAAGGCACCAAACTTAGGTACCCAATCGAAAATACGTCCATCCCTTTCAAACCATAAGTCTTGTCTATCTAGGGGTGGGTTGACTAACACATTTCCATGATCAATCACTTGGGTTGTTTTGGGTAACGTGAGATTTTCAATTGGATCATCAATGATATCAAACCCAAATGATTTAGGTTTTGTAATTTTCTCATTTTGAAATGGCATAATCATTGTAGCACAAGTAATTGGATCAAGATTTTCAATTTCTTTTCCTCCCAAGGAATCTAAAGCAAATGACTCTCTTTCTTGATTCATGGTTGTAGAATCCTTATCATGTTCCAAAATTTGATGAGATTCTAATTCCTCTTCCAAAACTTTCTCAAATTGTACAGGATTTATAGTATCCTCATGTGAGGAAGCAATTGAGTTATCCTGCATATTAATTGACACAACAAGTTTATTAGAAGATTTAGATTGATAATATTCTTCCCATTTCTTCCATGAATCATAGTAATCATCCTCCAAGTTCAAGTCGTGATGCTCAAGTACCTCTTCTTCATCTTCTGATTCATCCACATGTTTCTCATCCCATTCATCTTCACCTTCCTCATTCTCACTCTCTTGACAATATAGAGTTTCCACCACCAAAACGTTGTCCTCTCCTTGTTGATGTTGGGGTGGACCCTCATTTGGCACAAGTTCCAAATCATCCACTTGAGCTTGGAGACAATGGGTATACCTAGCTATTTTGGGACAATTCCTTTCATTATGCGCCTTTGTATTATGCAATCTACACCCATTTTCCCATGCAAAATCAGAAATATTAAGAATGGAACTAGAGTGACTTGGTCCTACAGAAGTATCTATCTGATTAGCAATAGGGGAAGGCACACCCCCATTGTTTGGCTTCGTATTCCACTGTCTCCCTCTATTGTTGAAATTTTGATTTGGGTGAGGGGCATGGGATTCATACTTCTATTTTTGAACCAAATCATTACTCAATTTGTGAATCATATTTTTGAGTTCTTCAACCTCTGAATAAATCTCTTTTGGTTGAGCTATGTTATTGCTAGTTCCAATAGGATTTGCGTAATTGGTGAGATCTTGACTTAACATTTGAGTTGGATTTTGAGCCACTTGATTTGCATAGGGATTCACACTTTGAATCGGAATTGGATTGGGGAAAGGAACTATAGCTTGAGAATTAACCGGACTGGCTCCTTGCATAGTCTGCTGACTATTTTGCAAAAATGAAGGAATGGGGGGAATGGATGTGATTGGTTGAATTGGAATGGGTGCGTAAGCGGGTGTTGATGAATATGGTTGTTGATAAGGCAAAGCATTTATGCCTGATATTTGTGGTGCCATGATCTGATTCATCATAGGAGCTTGACCATATGGACCATATTGTCCTACCATAGGCATCTGGGAAAACCCATAACCCTGTGGTGTCATTTGTTGTTCAATGGTCATAGCTTCATTGTAGGCTAGAGCAAGCATGGTAACTTGAGGATTTCGCCTTGCAAACATTGCCGTCATAGGATCCAATGCCCCAAAATATATTTGCAAAGCTACTGCGGGATCAATGGCAAAATGCTGAATTGCTCTATTATAGCACTTCTGAAATCTCCGATTAAAAGTTTGGATTGGCTCACCCTGGCCTCTTTTGCATGTAATGAACTGATTATAGATGATTGTGGGATCTAATGGTGACCTGAATTGGTTGACAAAAGCATCCTCCATTTGCGTCCATGACGTAATGGAACCAGTAGGTAAGCAAATATACCATTCGTAAGCCACTTGGTCTAGGCTCATGGGGAAGAGTCTACAAGCCACATCTTCATGTTGAACGTGCAATCTTATCAAAACATCCCTATAGGCCTGAATATGTTCTTCTATGGTCCTTGGGCCATCCGGTTTGTATTTGGGCAAAAATCTCTCTATATTCCTAGGGATCTCGTGAATATCCCCTGCAATATTCAAAGGAATGTTATGGGCTCCGTACCAAGGAGGTGGTGGAGGTTGGGCCATTTGATTCAAAATCGATGATGATAACCCTACAAGAACCTGAAAAAACTCTCAGTACCTCAAAGAAAACCTGTGAGACAAAGAAAATCCTGTAATTAATGAAATTCAAAGAATAACTTCAAAATCAATTTGTTAGTCATGAAAGAAGGAACCTTGACAAAGCAGTATTCTAAAACAATGCAGAATCAAAACACCTTATTCAAAACATGTTATTCCTGTATGAACAATCAAAAAGCGTTAGGACAATGAAATAAACCGATTCGGCCCTCCTTCTAGCGCCAATCTGTTGAGTGGTATTTTCACCCAGTTGTGAAAGTACAACTCTCCTTTAGGATTTGGGTTCCAAATCCCCTCTTGCAAAGAAGTCAAACAAACAACTTCTCCAAGGTCTCCGTTGTATTAGCATTTGCAACTGTGTATTAGTAATCTCAAATGAAGATAATCAATTTAAATGCTTGGAACACCTTAGTGATTGCAAGTAACTGTAAACAAGGGGCAATGTTGTTTTATTTCACCATGAAACTTTAGTGATTGTTCATTGATTTTTTGGATTTTGTAATTTTTAAATGTTTATTTTAAATAAGTTAAACTTTCTGAAGAAAATAAAATGCAGAGAATGAAAATGCAATGCAGAAAACAAACTGAAAATAAAAATGCACTCAGTATGATGCTATCCTGTTCCGACAAAACCGAAGATGTGAGGTCTCCATGCATGCAACCTAACCTATTGGACTTGCAAAACATGCACAATCCCCATAGACTAAGTGCTGGTTCCTAGGGTATGAAATAACATTTCAGATTTCAAATATTCACCTAATGTAACCCAAAAAGATGGCATTTAACATTATCTATAAATTCAAAATCTAAAAAATGAAAGAATAAACATTAAATCCATAGCATGCAAAGAATATCTCCTTCTTTCTTGCCCACAAGATGCAAATTTCTGAACACTTCTGCATTAAAAATATGTCATTTTACAATAGCAAAATCTCTGGTTTTTCCAAACCAATCTGTGGAAGAGAAACAACTCAAATAGGTCCAGAATGGCTTCCTCGCCTTCAGCTCTGCAACTCTGCTTGCAACGGTTTCCGACCTCCCTCCTTCTGGCCTCTTTGAATGGCGTATTTAAACTTCTGAAAACATTGTTTCTTCTTCCATGATGGTTCGCTTTGTTTTTCGATGACTGCTCATTTCACCTTCCCTTCTATGCGTGTGCTTTGGTTTCCATTTTGTGGCCCTTCGCTACGTTTCTCCACATGGGCTTGCATCCGTTTCCCTCCGTGTGTAACGACCATCTTAAATGATCATGTAACGCTTTGTCTTATTCATTAGATTTTGTCCTTATGTCCACGTTGATGCAGGTCCGTTACCTTGGCGAAACTGGAACATGTCACGATATCACGACACTTTTGCCTCCTTGCTCTCTTTTGTTGCTTGTAGCCACGAAAATGTAACATGTGATATCGCGACACTTTTTCCCTTTTGGCCATGATAGTGCAACATGTCACGATATCATGACACTTTTTCTCTTTTGCCTTCTCTCTATGCTTTGAATCATGAAAATGCAACATGTCGCGATATCGCGACACTTTTCTCCTTTGGCAGCGAAAACATAACATGTCGTGATATCGTGACACTTTTTCTTGTTTGGCCATGAAAATGCAACATGTCGCGATATCGCGACACTTTCCTTTTTCTCTTTGCTTTGTACGGTCGCGAAAATGCAACATGTCATGATATCGCGACACTTTTCTTTTCTTGTTCTTTCTTGTCTTGTACGGTCGTGAAAATGCAACATGTCACGATATCATGACACTTTTCTTTCTTGCTCTCTCTCTTTGCTTTGAATCACGAAAATGCAACATGTCGCGATATCGCGACACTTTTTCCTGTACGGTCCAAAATGCAACATGTCACGATATCGTGACACTTTTTCTTGTACGGTCGCAAAAATGCAACATGTCGCGATATCGTGACACTTTTTCTTTCTAGCTTTCTCTCTTTGCTTTGAATCACGAAAATGCAACATGTCGCGATATCGTGACACTTTTTCTCCTCTGACCGTGATCAAGCAACATGTCGCGATATCGCGACACTTTTTCTATTTTTGCCGCGATGGTGCAACATGTCGCGATATCGCGACACTTTTCTATTTTGGCCGCGATGGTGCAACATGTCGCGATATCGCGACACTTTTTCTCCTTTGGCCATGAAACTGCAACATGTCGCGATATCGCGACACTTTTTCTCCTTGTGGTATTTTGCTTTTTTTCTTGATCTTTAGCCTATGGGCCACTTCAGTCTTCTTGGAACACATGCAAAAAGGTGGGTCCCCAATTTTGGGGTACGTTGTGGAGCAGCCACAACAAGAGTTAAGACCTAAGGAGGTTAAAATTTTAAGGAAGGACTAGAAACTCTCTTACAATGAGCTACAAGTAGTCATAGAGCACAATCCAACATCAAAAGAGAAGAAGAAAACATCTTCAAATAAAACTTCATCTTGTTAATCTAGAATTGAAATGAAGATAAGTTAAAGTTGGCATCCAAGAGTAAAAATACAATCGAATGACATTCATAGTTTTTATCATCACAACTTAACAAAACTTGAGCACTAAATAAAATTTAGAATGTCTATCAAAGCAGATATTGCAGTATGCTAAGCCGGAGGAATGGTGTAAGTCAATCAATTGTTGAACGCGTAAGCTTAGTAACATAAGCTCAAAACAGGAGAAGTAATTTGATATCCAGAAATAGATCCTAACATCTGAGCAACTATCTAAGAACCAAAAGGAGAGCCTAAAATTTGAGGAGTAGACTAGGCATCAATGAATAAATTCTAATACCCAAGGAGGAAGCATAATTTCTAAGCCTAAGAATCTAACGATGTAGCCTGAGCACCAACAGGTGAAATCTGAGTAGAGTGGAAAGGTTGAAATACCTAAATGAAGTGAAACACCTCCATGCACTTTTACATATGGATAAGTTTTTCCAACACCTTCACATTAAAGAAGCATTGATAGAGCACACACAAGCAACTAGAGCAGCAACAAGCAGGGACATGCACATGTGAAGATCGATTTCATAAGGTTGGTGATATTAGGGTTATTTAAGTTTTTTTAAAAATTTGGAGTCTATATAAAGCTTATTCTAGGAGGGATAAGGTTTAAGTAAAGGTTTTAAATTTGGAGTGAAAAGTTTGACTAGTTAAATTGTTTGGGTTATATAAGTTTTAAAGTTTTTTTTGTAGAATGGAGTGATAAGGTATTTAGGGTCAACAAAGTTTTATAAAGTTGAAGTAATAAGGAATTGGAGCTATTTTTTAGATTGATGTTTATTTAAAGTTTTTGGAAAATTTGAAAAAGCGTTAAACTTTATTTTTATTTTTAAATTTAATTGAAGTACTTGAAGAATTATTATTTCAACTTGGGAGTCATAAGGTTTTCTACTTCAAATAGGATTTGAGCTTTTGGATTTGATTTATTTTTGAGTTAGTAGAAAGTTTTTAAGAATTGTATTTTTTGAAGTTATTTAAAGTCTTCTTGAGATTTTACAAATTTATTAAGGAGTTAAAAGGATTACTACTTGAAAGGATTAGGAAATCGAATTTAAAAAAAATGAAAAATTTAGTGTTTAAAATTTCAATTGTGAAGCTATAAGGTTGTCAAATTCAAATGAAATGGAAAATACAAATTTTTATTTTCCAAATCTTAATTACTAAAGGGGTCTAATTTTACACCATGGAAAAATAAGACGAGGTCAATAATTATTGTTAAAAAACTATGGGATGTGGTGAATGGACAAAGAAACATTCCAAAGATAAAATAGGAATTCAAAAATTCAAAGGTTATGATGGGAAAGCTTTGATGTTAATTCTCTTTGGCATATAAGATGAAATTGAAGCACACATTAGTGAAGTGAAAACTTTAGAAGGTGCGTGGGAAAATTAATGTATAATATTTGAAGGAAAGAATAAGGAAATAATTTTACACCTACAATCACAATTGAATGTATTAAAATTTCATGATGGAGAAAAGATAGAACATTTTCTTTGAAAGATATTAAAATTAAGATCAAAATTGCATACCTTAGGATAAAATGTTGAAGATAAACTCCTACTTTTAGTTGTACTTATAGAACTTTTTGAATCATTCAAAATATTGGTCACATATCTTCTAATATCAAATAGAAAGGTGTCATTTGAGGAATTAATTAATATTCTTCAGAAATATGAACTTGAAAATCAATTGAGATATGAGTCATCCAATAAATCTCTTATAGTAAAAAAAGGATATTGCACTTCATCACAAAACCACAAAATAAAAAAATAATGTTATATTTATGAAAAATAAGAACATAATACAAAATATTGTCAGTATAATGCATTTGTACAAAGGTGAAAACCATTCATATAGACTATTGCAAGAATGTAACAATCTAATAATCAAAAATCAAGTAACCATGTGCACAAATAAAAGATATCCAAGAATTTTTGTTTTAGTAAAAAATGATAAGTTTTGGTTACAATAGCTCCCTCTTAGAGAGTCACTCAAATTTATACAATGTTTACAACAACTAAGGCCACTTAACGAGGAGAGATGCACTCAAAGAGTCTTCACTTTGACACCAATTTGCATGAGGGCTTACTAGATTCCTCCTTCTCCAATGCTTGGAGGGAATATCTTGAATGCAACTTATTAGTAGATAAATTTGTTACCTGCATGCAAGGAAACAATAAAGAAGAATTAAAAGCATATGAGGCCTCTCGAGATAATGCTTATTCCATATATTTACAATAAATAGTATGAAATAATAAATAAAGCATGAAACAACATAAATGGAAGCAAAAGATGTATATTGAAATGCTTATGAACCATGAAAATATGCTAAAATGATAAATCAAAGCTAGGGTAAACTAATGGTGCATAAAGAAAGATAGATCTACACTAGAAATTGAATAAAATGTATCTCAAAACCTAGCCGTTTTCACTCTGAACGGTTGTGCCTACATACTACTGTCAAAGATAGTGGTTTCTAAATGTGATCTTTTGATCCTTGTATCAGGTTTTATGACTAAAAAATATTTAGTGGAATTGATATTTAAGGTTCACTGGTGTGTCTAAACATGGATTTGAGAGTGAAATCTCTCAAATATGCAGTATATTAATGGTAAATGGGTGATTTGCTTCTCAACATTGTGGAAGCTCCATTTTTTATGGTGTGCTTGGAGATCTACAATCGGGTAGCACTTTGATGCTCCTCATATGGATGCCAATTTGTTGCTCAATGCAGTAGGGCTTCTCTATGTAAAATTTGGTATTATAGGATTATTATTGGGAGGGTGCATATGTAGGCCTCCCAAATTACAAATCTTGGATTCTTGGAGAATCCAAGATCTAGATTTGCATGAAACTATCCATTGGGGGCAAAGGTCCAGTTCTAGAATTGCATGGGAGTGGTAGTTAGGAGGAAATCTAGGAGATTCACACCCAAAATTGCTTGAATCCAATGCAATTTTAGTTACCATATGTGATTCGGACCCACATTTCATGACAAAATTTATCTCAATGCTAGCCACTATCCACAGTAGCAACTAACTCGTAGCTGCTCTGAGCTTCAACGGTTATGCTTGCAGTTGCTTTGGTCGATAGAGGCTACAACTGAATAGGTTAGAACTATCCCTAGTGATTAGTTAGAACTATTGCTATCTCTTGGAAAGGTCTAAGATTAGTCATATGGTCTACAGAGGTGCCCATATGAGTAGTATTCTAAACATGACATGTTTTATGTGTCTACATATACCCCTTTTTGTGATGTGTTATAGGAAACATAGCACTTAAAAAAAATAGACCACCTGCAACCATATTGTAGGGTGTATGATGATCATTGATATGATAAAAATTAGATGCCCCAATCATGAGAAGGGCATGCAACTCTGAACCATTACTTCCAATGGCGTAGAAGGCTTAGTTTTCATAAGAATTTGAAGTCCACTAGAGCCTTGGGTCGTATTTATTAGCATTTGAAAAGGACCAAAATCCAGATTATCAAAGGTTTAAATCAACATATTTGCTTTTGTCCCAAGCAATAGGGTAAGCTTATGATAGCTGTTAGCAATGATTCATAATATGAACATGACTAACTAGATTAAGTTATCAATTATTGATTTTGATTATGATTTTGTTATTATGACTACCTCCTCAAGTGACGAGTTGATGAAGAGAATAATAATGATAAAAGTGATGGTCGCTTGACAAAGATGATTTATTTGGATGATTTAAGATGATTTTTGTTGTTGTTATATGACAGGTCCTATTACCGGTGTGATTTCAACCAATAATAGTAATTGTATATTTGTATCTCATAGATCAGTTCGGCCGGAATGCCCTTCTTAGGAAATCAAGATGATAACAATTCCATTGAATCTTGTCGTGAATCACTATTGTTGATGATCTGCTAAAAATATCATAGAAGAAATGAAATGAACACCTTGTTCCCATGGGGCAATCTGGATGCCATGGCCTTCTTCGGTATTGAAGTGAAGCATTTCAATTCATCAATGACTAATTTACCCCAAATGGCCTTATGGTAATTTACTCATCCCACTGGATTTCATGGATTGCAAGTCGCTACAACCGCAAAGTATTCTCAAGTCGCTACTCATCCTACTGGATAAGAGATGTATGCTTGGATGCTATGATATAAATGTGTAGGTGGGCTTCTATGTATGTATATATGAATGCACTGCTAATTGTTAAATGCATGTTTAATTTGTTTCAATTGTTTATGCATTTAATTTATGTGATATGATATGATAAATGATATATAATATAATACATTTATTACATTAGGATGATCTAATGCAAAATGCACCTGTATGATTTAATCACTTAAAACATAAGGAATGAATGTAATATGTGTTTACCACTCTAATGGGTGACACCACAGAATGTATAAAAACCATGAATATAAATGTTAAACCTTATCATAATATATAATAATTTAAGCATCCAAATTTGATATGATAGGAGATTAGATGTAATGGTTTTACTCATAATATTCTATAAATTAAAAGATATACAAAAAATAGTCAGTAGTCATCTAAATATCATTTCTGATATCCATCCAATATCTAACATATTTCATGAACATCCCTTACTAAACAAAATCTCATAAGAATAATATTGATGATTGATTTATGAAATGAATTGTTGCTATAAATAATTTTTGAGGTTTTCCATGAGACTCAAACGCCCTAGTTGATTAATCAAAAGTTGTATAATGACTATACATGACTCCTAAAACACAAATTTTTTTGTTATGAAGACCAAGATATTCATTATTCCTGTGTGTGCAAATGAATATGTTAGATGTGATATAAGACTAATATATTTCTAGGTGGGATTCATTCAGCCCATTGTTGAAATGAGGACCACCAAATGTTTTTTTTTTTCTTTTTTTGTTTTGAGAAAGGGATTTGTTTTGGTTTTGGGATTTGGCTCATTTTTGATAAAGTAAGGGGTTTCTTTGGTTAGGGAGGAGCTTGTTCACATGTCAATGATAAATACTATAGACCATGCACATCATAAAATGAGCAAGTAAAAACTTTCACTTAGGATTCCAAGTACCACTTTGTAGGGTTCATATTTCCCTCGTTCCAACTAGGATTTTAGTATTTTGATTAGTGATAGGATTTTGATATATTCTAGGTGCTATCAAAACTAGAAATCATCTACAAAAGAAAATATAGCTTTCTACAAAATATAAGAATATCACTAGGTATGGCTGAATGATCGAAAAACCCTAGTATATTCCTTATAGCAATAGGGAGAGGTTGTGTTGAAAAACATAATTACTCACATGGGTTATGGATGACTTAGGATTTGAAGATGCATGATTGGCATACAAACATGACACAATTTATAAGATAGAAAACACAATCTATCCTAATGTGAATGCAATGGATGCAATGTGCCTAATGCAATGCAATTACATGAATGCAAATGCAAAATGTAAGATGCAAATATTTTTGTATTTTGATGTTTTCAATTGTTTTTGTGTTTTGACCAAAGGGCTTAAATACCTTTGGAGTCTTTTGTGAGTTGACCAAAGGGTTTATGATTCCTTTGGAGCTTTTTGTGAGTTGACAAAATGGCTTAATGTGCCTTTGGAGCTTTTTGTGAGTTGACCAAAGGACTTATGATGCCTTTGGGGAATTTTGTGAGTTGACCAAAGGTCTTACGATACCTTTGGAGCTTTTTATGAGTTGACCAACAGGATTATGATGCCTTTGGAGCTTCTTGTGAGTTTACCAAAGGAATTATGATGCCTTTGGGGTATTCTATACATTGACTAAGGGGCTTATGATGCCTTTGGGGTATTTTGTGCATTGACCAAAGGACTTGTTGGTCTGAATTTCATACACACCTTGTGAAGAATGAGCATGAAACTTTAATAACACTTATACGAGATAAATCCCACTCACTTTAGGATCTTGCTGGTTATCCAAGGTGTGAGTTACAGAGTTGGGTCGAATGTCAATTCACTTTTTTTTGCTTCTAGAATAGTCTTCAATATGGACTGTCTGTTACCTTACAACGGGCTCTAAACTTGCTCAGTAGTGTTTAGAAGTTGTCACTTGTTGACAATCAGATTTAAAATTAATTCTTTGATCTAGCTCTTATGGGCCAGCGGATTTAAATAAAAGACAAAATTAAAAGAAAATAAAAATGGATCATTTCACGATAAAACAAAGAGGGTAGGGTAAGGCAGAAAGAGAATTTTATCAAACTTAGCTGTAAAATAAAGCTACCAATTTTATTTATACTATCAGTTTCACAACAGAACAAATCAAATAAGAAGGTGTCCAGATTTCTAAGATCACCTTCTACTAAGAGCATGGCAGAGATGGAACAGATCTGAAAGAAAATCATAAACAGAAAGGGAAGTCCGTTAAAATTGGTATCATTCACCGACAGCATAGCTCACACAGTGAGGACAGAGCAATTAGAACAAACTTGAACCTTAAATCTATGATTTTTCCTAGCATACAATAGAACAAATGAAGCCCAACAACATATTTAATCTTGATAACACGGATTTACAGCATATATTTAATAAACTTTAATGAAACGGATAACAAAAGAAGATGAACTTATCACAATCTAAAAAATATTAGGCTCCTGGCAATGCTATCACAGAAAACAAAAAGCACATCAACTCCAAGTCCAGAAATAAAGTATTTAACAAAATTTGCAAGAAATTGCTTCAATAGCCTTTTATTTCTAAGTTTTTGCCTCCTGCGATTACATTTAGAAGAAGTATTTATAGACTCAGGACAGACCCTGATATTTTTAGAAATATCTTCTTCTCCAACCGTAAATCTTATCATCTTAAACCCTAGTACCCAGGTTTTACAATATAAAGCCATTTAAAATAAAGTCTTGATAAAACTTAACCATTCTGCAACTCAGTGCAGTTACTTGCCATAAATGGAGAAAACAGAATTTGAATGCCACTTGCATTCACCCACAACTGTGAGTAAATGCCCTCATTAATGCCCTGGGGTAATTTGGATGAGTCACCACTTCTCTGACATTTCATCTCCGCAGAGCCATCCCTGAGTTGAAAATGTCTGCAAGCTATTAATTCTGTCATAAATTTTCATTAAATGTATCCATCGGCAAATTCTGGTAACTGAGTATAGATATTTTCACTTTTCGGCCAATTCTCGACATACTCCATTAAATGAGCAGTTGCTTAGTCACTATAAAGTCTCTTTGTGGCCAGATCTGTAAAATTTGGATGAAGCAGCAATTTTCGACATCTTTCCTTTCAATACGGCTGTCTTCGATTAATTTGCACTTAACTTTGTCTTTATGGCCATTTCTCTGCTATCATGTAAGTGCCAGATGGCTTCCTGCATGAAATACAAACAAAGATTAGCATTTTAAAATTATTAAATCAAAACCTTAAATATTAAAATGAAACCCTAAAGTATATTTGCATGTCGGATATATTTTGACACGTGTCACAAAATCGCGACACGTGTCTGTTTCCAGCTGTCTTCCACTTTCGGGCCTTTTTTTGTCTCTACCGCGAAAATGCGACATGTCACGATTTTGCGACATGTTGTGAAATCACGACATCCCTAACGCTGTGCAAATTTTCGCTCCACATGCCGCGAAAACACGACATGTCATGATTTCACGACATGTCACGAAATCGTGACCCTTCCTGCACCTCTGCAACTCTCTCTTCATGTGTCACGATTTTGCGACGTCGCAAAATTGTGACGTCATGATTTTGTGACACCTTCCGGTCTCGGATCTCTTCTACCAATCACGTCATGATTTCGCGACGTCGCAAAATCACGACATCATGATTTCGTGACACTCTTTCTGTCTCGGGCCCCTTTTTCCATCTGTGTCGCGATTTCGTGACATCGTGAAATCACGATGTCGCGATTTCGCGACAATTTTATGCCTTAGACTTTTTTTAAACTTTGCCAACCTTTGTTTCTTCTTTTCCTTGGTCCCGTCACAATTTCGTGACATGTCGCAAAATCGCGACGATCCGTACACCTCGGGCCCCCTCGCTGAAAAATGTCATGATTTCACGACGTCGCGACTTTGCGACGTGTCACGAAATCACTACCTGTTTGTGACTTACTTCATTTTTGCCTCCACCTGCCGTGAAAATGCGACATGTCGTGATTTCACGACATGTCACGAAATCATGACCTCTTTCATGCCTTAGCAACTTTCTCCTTCATCTGCAGCGAAAATGCGACATGTCACGATTTCACGACCTGTTTTGCCCTTTGCTTCATTTTTCCTCCTGCAGCCATGATTTCGCGACATGTCGCGATTTCGCAATGTTTCGTACACTCTGGCTTTCTCTCTCCAAAACTGTAGCGATTTCGCAACATTTCAAAAAATGGAAGTGTCGCGATATCACGACATTTCCAAAAATGGAAAGTGTCACGATTTCGCTACGTTTTTCTAACTTGGCGGATTTTCTGAAGCCTATCACGATTTCGCGACATTTCCAAAAATGGAAGTGTCGCGATTTCGTGACTTTGCCAAAAATGGAAAGTTTTGGCCTCTGATGAATTTTTCTGTCTGGATTCTGCATTTTCTCATATCAGTGAAAGATTTTCTTTAATCAACAATGATTCAAACATGTGAAAAATGAATTTTGAACTAAAACAAAGTCAGATGCAAATAAAAACACAACTTTAAAAAGGAGGCAAGCAAATTTGGAATTAAAACCTGAAAAATATCAAGAGGGTCCTTACTGCAAATTGAAAGCTCAAAGTTTTCAAAGGGTGGAAATTTATTTTTTAGTGGGGGTGTGTTGCTTCTCAACAAATTGCGATATCTACGGGTAAAATAGTAGCTTTATTTTAGAACCTAGGACTCTAGTTTCAAAACAACATAGACCATGCATCAAGCCTTGCCATAGATATTCTTCAAAATAAATTGACTACTAACTGATAGTTGTTAAAATTTCCCAAGGACATACTAGGCTAAATCATTTAAGGAAGATTTCTGATGTGCAATTACAAGCATATAAAACTTTCTTCAAGAATGACTGGGCCTTCGAATGTTGAACTCCGGATTGATCAGCTTTTCAAGATTGTAAAAAGGGGAAACCGAGTAGAGCTCTGTCTACTAGTTTAGCCTTTTACAGCCCTGACAGAGTTACCCTTTATATTTAAACAACCCAGATTTACAACTGTAAGGTAGAATCTACAACTTGGTAGAAGAAAAACATCTTTTGAAGTCTTGGCTGCCTCTTTCATTATATAACTCTTTTTTTTTTTTTTATATATATATATTGAAAATAACAGAGTGCCAATTTCATGCTGCCTGCTCAACTTTCATCTCTTTCTTTTGAAATACATCAACATCTGAAAAGCCTTAGAAAGAATAACAATTTTCTTTTAACATTTCATCAATCTGGAACTGCTTCAGCCTAGGCACTGATAGCCTCTGTGGATACTCAAATAATTACATGAATCATAGTCTCCTCTTATAACCAACTTTTCTTGGATTCCCCGGGGAGTTTCTCCAACCAAACGACATAGCAGTTTCTTTATAATTAAAACAACTGTGGCAAGAAAGACACAAAATCCAATCATCCTTCCACTGTTGTTCTGAATAACAAAATAGTTCCACTGTTCATTTAAAGCAGACTATCTCAATTAGAATAATGAACAAAATGGGCACTGGATTTTGGACTCAGAATAAAACAATCTTTAGAAGGCTGACTTTTTTTTATTGATGCTCAGGCAAAACTCAAAAACAGAATTTTAAAAGCTAGAGAACTTTGTACAGACTTCCAAGGATAAACACAGACCTTTAAAAACAAAATAAAATAAACTGTACAGACTAGGGGAAAACACAAAACTTTAAAATCAAATAAAAAAAACTATACAGACATTTAAAATAAAATAAAATACAGAACTTTAAAATAAACTAAAACTATACAGAGTTTTAAAAATAAAACTAAAATAAACAACTGCAGAGTTATTTACAATGTATACACATGTTACAACTTCTTTGATCACTCAAAAAAATGTAGCAGATGGAAAAGCAGAGAAATAGTGCCTTAAAATTTTTTGACCATTTGCAAGTAAATTTAGAAAAATTACCTTTCAAGTTCTGTTGACAAAATGCACTCCAGACTATGCTTCCAATTTTTTTTTTTTTTTGCTACCTAGGAAAACTTGTGTTTACCGTCTTCCCTCTTTTTTTTTTATGGATCCTATCCCACTGAAAACAAATCTGTAACTCTTTCAAATTAAATAAATCATATGATAACAAATCATATAATAACATGTTTATGCTTCTATTTGAAGGGTTTGCAGAATTCTTTCAAAAGGACTGAATGTAAAAACCCCCCAGGATCAAATATTTTAAAGTCTTTATAGACCCAGATCATCACATCTTCAGATTTATGTAGTAACTCAGAGAGATCATATTTTATTTGTATGTCCTGGTTCTTAATAGCTCGAACATTTTGTGGTTGCTGTCTTGCTTCAATATCCAAGACTTCAATTTTTATCCCTCTAGCAAAATTTTTATAATTTGCTTTTTCACCTGAGCCTTGCTTAGATTTAACCCCATCAATGTGTAATGTCCAAATGTCATTGTTGTGATTGATTAGAGCTATAACTGTTCTTACCTTCTCAGTTGCCAAATTATAAGATCCAATATCTGCATCAACACAGTTTACAACCTTTTCTTTGATATTATGTTCAGTAGTTACAGGCTTATATTGAGACTCTTTACCTATTCCAAGTTGGTTAACCACATTCACATTTACTATTTTTTCCTGCTTTTCTTGAAATTCAATAGGTGGTCCAGAGTAAGCTTCAATCAAGTTATCCTTTTGTTCAACAATCTGGGCCAGTTCATGGAGGGTGATGTCAGCTTCAATTTCCTTCATATCCTCAATGATGTTATCCTTCTTCTCAGTTACTTTTGCATAGTGATATTTAATCTCATTTTCATCATCCTCTGATGAGGAAGGATCATTATTAGGTTCTGGACTCTCACATCTAAAATTATAACTGTCCCTTTGGAACTGTTGAAAATCTTGCATTTCATCCATAGGAGTCCCTACAAGACTTTCTGGCTCTTCGGAAAAAGAATCTGAAACCCTGGTCATACTATTTTTGGATGAACCAAAAATATCAATATTTCTTTGATTTCTAGGGAAATTTAACTCACCAGGAAAAGCTTCAACTTTGGGTAATGCTAGATCACAAATGTTTACTTCAAGCACTTCCATTTTGAACTTGTCAGAACCTTTCTCTATATTTTGCACATGTTGAGTGGATGTCACAGTTAACGGAGTTTCCTTGGGTAGAGCATGACATGTTGGCACTAACTCATGATGTGGAATAGGATTCAAAATACGCATGTTCTGTGTAAAATAGGACATCAAAGGACTACTTAGAATTTAAGGTCCTAACTGTCTTTCAAGAATTAAAACTTCTTTATAAGCTCCTGCCAGGGTTGTGATATTGATGTCTCTCTTGAGGAAAATAGAGGTCACTGAATCCAATGCATTCTTATAGATTTCTAAGGCCAGATTAGCATTTGGGATGTAATGACCAGTCATTCTACCATAAGCTCTTTGGAACCTCATATTGAAAGACCCGATGACTTCTCCCGACTCTCTCTTGATGCTGGAAAATTGTTGGTATAACACACTGGGGTCTATCACTTCCCCAAATTATGATATAAAAACTTTCTCTAGGTCATTCCAACTGGTAATAGAATTGCTTGTGAGATTTAGAAACTAGTCATAAGCTCCCTCCTAGAGAGTGAACGAAAACAATCTGCAAGCAACATATTCATGCTGTATATTTAACAATTTCAAAGCATTCTTGAATGCTAGTAGATGTTCCTCTGCTGTCCTTGTTCCATCATGTTTATATCTGGGAAGATATCTTTTGAGATTTCTGGGTAGGTCATGGGCTATACCCGAAATATTTAAAGCAGTGGCACCTAACCAGTTTGCCATTACTACTTGATTGACGGGGATATCCTGAGTTGTAATCGGAGTAACTACAAGTGGTGATAAAACTGCTCTCAACAAATTACTGAACTTGGGGTCTTCTTTTTTGGAAATTTTAAATATTTTACTGACAACTTACAATACTGACCGGAGTTCAGTGGGCCTTTTAAATGTTGGTGTTAAGTTCCGCTGTTCAGGCAAAAATTCAAACAACAAAATTTTAAAGGCAGAGGAGGAGGGAAAATTGGCTACCAAACTTTGGATAAAATACAACATTTGTCAAGTACCACATACAATCAACTTTCTCAACTCAAGCGCACTAAGAACGTAAGTTCGGGCCCTCCTTCTAGCGCCATTTTTAAATGTTGGTGTTGAGTTCCGCTATTTAGGCAAAAACTCAAACAAACAAGTTTTAAAAGAGCTAAAGAGGAGGGAAAAGGATTCAAAATATAAAAAACCAGACTCTACACAGACAAATTATAATACTGACTAGAGTTCAGTGGGCCCTCCTTCTAGCGCCATTTTTAAATGTTGGTGGAGTTTCGTTTTTTAGGCAAAAACTCAAACAAATAAGTTTTAAAAGAGCTAAAGAGGAGGGAAAATAATTCAAAAGATAAAAAACCAGACTCTGCACAAACAACTTATAATACTGACCGGAGTTCAGTGGGCCCTCCTTCTAGTGCCATTTTTAAATTTTGGTTCGACTTTCATACACACCTTGTGAAGAATGAGCATGAAACTCTGATAACACTTATACGAGATAAATCCCACTCACTTTAGGATCTTTCTGGTTATCCAAGGTGTGAGTTACAGAGTTGGGTCGAATGTCAATTCACTCTTTTTCGCTTCTAGAATAGTCTTCAATATGGACTGTCTATTACCTTACAACGGGCTCTGAACTTGCTTAGTAGTGTTTAGAAGTTGTCACTTGTTGAAAATCAGATTTAAAATTAATTCTTTGATCTAGCTCTTATGGGTCAGCGATTTAAATAAAAGACAAAATTAAAAGAAAATAAAAATGGATCATTTCACGGTAAAACAAAGAGGGTAGGGTAAGGCAGAAAGAGAAGTTTATCAAACTTAGTTGTAAAACAAAGCTACCAATTTTATTTATACTATCAGCTTCACAACAGAACAAATCAAAGAAGAAGGTGTCCATCTTTCTAAGATCACCTTCTACTAAGAGCATAAGGTAGAGATGGAATAGATCTGAAAGAAAATCATAAAAATAAGGGGAAGTCCGTTAAAATTGGTATCATTCACCGACAGCATAGCTCACACAGTGAGGACAAAGCAATTAGAACAAACTTGAACCTTAAATCTATGATTTTTCCTAGCATACAATAGAACAAATGAAGCCCAACAACATATTTAATCTTGATAACACGGATTTACAACATATATTTAATAAAATTTAATGAAACGGATAACAAAAGAAGATGAACTTATCACAATCTAAAAAATATTAGGCTCCTAGCTATGCTATCACAGAAAACAAAAAGCACATCAACTCCAAGTCCAGAAACAAAGTATTTAACAAAATTTGCAAAAAATTGCTTCAATAGCCTTTTATTTCTAAGTTTTTGTCTTCTGCGATTACATTTAGAAGAAGTATTTATAGACTCAGGACAGACCCTGATCTTTTCATAAATATCTTCTTCTCCAACCGTAAATCTTATCATCTTAAACCCTAGTACCCGGGTTTTACAATATAAAGCCATTTAAAATAAAGTCTTGATAAAACTTAACCATTCTGCAACTCAATGCAGTTACTTGCCATAAATGGAGAAAACATAATTCGAATGCCACTTGCATTCACCCGCAACTGTGAGTAAATGCCCTCATTAATGCCCTGGGGTAATTTGGATGAGTCACCACTTCTCTAACATTTCATCTCCATGAGAGCCATCCCTGAGTTGAAAATGTCTGCAAGCTATTAATTCTGCCATAAATTTTCATTAAATGCATCCATCGACAAATTACGGTAACTGAGTATAGATATTTTCACTTTTCGGCCAATTCTCGACATACTCCATTAAATGGGTAGTTTCTTAGTCACCGTAAAGTCTCTTTGTGGCCAGATCTATAAAATTTGGATGAAGCAGCAATTTTCGACATCTTTCCTTTCAATACAGCTGTCTTCGATTAATTTGCACTTAACTTTGTCTTTATGGCAATTTCTATGCTATCATGTAAGTGCCAGATGGATTTCTGCATGAAAGACAAACAAGGATTAGCATTTTAAAATTATTAAATCAAAACCTTAAATATTAAAATGAAACCCTAAAGTATATTTGCATGTCGGCTCTATTTTGACACGTGTCGCAAAATTGCGACACGTGTCCGTTTCCAGCTGTCTTCCACTTTTAGGCCCTTTTCTGTCTCTGTCGTGAAAATGCGACATGTCACAATTTCGTGACATGTCGTGAAATCGTGACATCCCTAGTGTCGTGCAACTTTTCGCTCTACATGTCGCGAAAACACATGTCGCGATTTTACGACATGTCACGAAATCGCGACCCCTCCTACACCTCTGCAACTCTCTCTTCATGTGTTGCGATTTCATGATACCTTCCGATCTTGGCTCTCTTCTACCAATCACGTCGCGATTTCACGACACTCTTTCGGTCTCGGGCCCCTTCTGCCAACTGCGTCGCGATTTCATGACGTCGTGAAATCGCGACGTCGCGATTTCGCGACAATTTTATGCCTTAGACTTTTTTTGAACTTTGTCGACATTTGTTTCTTCTTTGCCTTGGACCCGTCACGATTTCGTGACATGTCACAAAATCGTGACGGTCCGTACGCCTCGAGCCCCCTTGTCGAAAAACGTCACGATTTTGCGACGTCGCGATTTCGCGACGTGTCGCAAAATCGCTACCTGTTTGTGACTTACTTCCTTTTTGCCTCCACCTGCCGCAAAAATGCGACATGTCACGAAATCGTGACCTCTTTCATGCCTTAGCAACTTTCTCCTTCATCTACAGCGAAAATGTGACATGTCACGATTTCGTGACCTGTTTTGCCCTTTGCTTCCCTTTTCCTCCTGTAGCCACGATTTCGTGACATGTCACGATTTCACGACGTTCTGTACACTCTGGCTTTCTCTCTCCAAAACTGTAGTGATTTCACGACATTTCCAAAAATGGAAGTGTCGTGATATCATGAAATTTTCAAAAATGGAAAGTGTCACGATTTCGCTACGGTTTTTTGACTTGGCAGATTTTCTGAAGCCTGTCGTGATTTCGTGACATTTGCAAAAATGGAAGTGTCGCGATTTCGTGACTTTGCCAAAAATGAAAAGTTTTGGCTTCTGATGGATTTTTTCTGTTTGGATTCTACATTTTCTCATATCAGTGAAAGATTTTATTTAATCAGCAATGATTCAAACATGTGAAAAATAAATTCTAAACTAAAACAAAGTCAGATGCAAATAAAAGCACAACTTTAAAAAGGAGGCAAGCAAATTTGGAATTAAAACCTGAAAAATATCAAGAGGGTCCTTACTGCAAAATGAAAGCTCAAAGTTTTCAAAGGGTGGAAATTCATTTTTCAGTAGGGGTGTGTTGCTTCTCAATAGGACTTATGATGCCTTTGGGGCATTTTGTGAGTTAAAAAAATGGCTTATGATGCCTTTCAGGCTTTTGTGAGTTGAACAAAGGGATTTTGATGTCTTTGGAGTTTTTTGTGAGTGAACCAAAGGGCTTATGATACCTTTGGAGCCTTTTGATTTTCATGTTTTCTTATTTGTTTGGAATTTTATATTTTTTTTGTTTTAATTAGTTTTTTTAATGTTTTTGGATTTTGTTGGCTTTATGTGTAAAATACCTTTAGATGAAGAATTTTGAGAGGCTCAGGATCTTCAACACCTTCTAAAAATATTAGGAAATATGTTTCAAGTCCAATATTATTTGAGATGATATAAGGACCTATCCAGTTGACCATAAATTTGTCTCGTAGGTGCGATGATAGGTTTGAATTTTATTGGTTCTCTTTGAGAACGTTATCCCTAACCTTAAATTCTCTCAAGTGGATTTTATTGTTATTGTTACAATATAAAGCCATTTAAAATAAAGTCTTGATAAAAGTTAACCATTCTGCAACTCAGTGCAGTTACTTGCCATAAATGGAGAAAACATAATTCGAATGCCACTTGCATTCACCCGCAACTGTGAGTAAATGCCCTCATTAATGCCCTGGGGTAATTTGGATGAGTCACCACTTCTCTAACATTTCATCTCCGCAGAGCCATCCCTGAGTTGAAAATGTCTGCAAGCTATTAATTTTGCCATAAATTTTCATTAAATGCATCCATCGGCAAATTACGGTAACTGAGTATAGATATTTTCACTTTTCGGCCAATTCTCGACATACTCCATTAAATGGGTAGCTGCTTAGTCACCGTAAAGTCTCTTTGTGGCCAGATCTATAAAATTTGGATGAAGCAGCAATTTTCGACATCTTTCCTTTCAATATAGCTGTCTTCGATTAATTTGCACTTAACTTTGTCTTTATGGCCATTTCTCCGCTATCATGTAAGTGCCAGATGGCTTCCTGCATGAAAGACAAACAAGGATTAGCATTTTAAAATTATTAAATCAAAACCTTAAATATTAAAATGAAACCCTAAAGTATATTTGCATGTCGACTCTATTTTGACACGTGTCACAAAATCGTGACACGTGTCCGTTTCCAGCTGTCTTCCACTTTTAGGCCTTTTTCTGTCTCTGTCGTGAAAATGCGACATGTCACAATTTCGTGACATGTCGCGAAATCGCGACATCCCTAGCGTCGTGCAACTTTTCGCTCCACATGTCACGAAAACACGACATGTCACGATTTCGCGACATGTCACGAAATCGCGACCCTTCCTGCACCTCTGCAACTCTCTTCATGTGTCACGATTTCACGACACCTTCCGGTCTCGGCTCTCTTCTACCAATCACGTTGCAATTTTGTGACACTCTTTCGGTCTCGGGCCCCTTCTGCCAACTGCGTCGCGATTTCGCAACAATTTTATGCCTTAGAATTTTTTTGAACTTTGCCAACATTTGTTTCTTCTTTGCCTTGGACCCATCACGATTTCGTGACATGTCACAAAATCGTGACGGTCCGTACGCCTTAGGCCCCCTTGCCAAAAAATGTCACGATTTTGCGACGTCGCGATTTTGCGACGTGTCGCGAAATCGCTACCTGTTTGCGACTTACTTCCTTTTTGCCTCCACCTGCCGCGAAAATGCGACATGTTGCGAAATCGTGACCTCTTTCATGCCTTAGCAACTTTCTCCTTCATCTACAGCGAAAATGTGACATGTCACGATTTCGCGACCTGTTTTGCCCTTTGCTTCCCTTTTCCTCCTGTAGCCATGATTTCGTGACATGTCACGATTTCGCAACGTTCTGTACACTCTGGCTTTCTCTCTCAAAAACTGTAGTGATTTCATGACATTTCCAAAAATGGAAGTGTCGTGATATCATGAAATTTTCAAAAATGGAAAGTGTCGCGATTTCGCTACGTTTTTCTGACTTGGTGGATTTTCTGAAGCCTGTCGCGATTTCGCGACATTTCCAAAAATGGAAGTGTCGTGATTTCGTGACTTTGTCAAAAATGGAAAGTTTTGGCCTCTGATGGATTTTTTCTGTTTGGATTCTGCATTTTCTCATATCAGTGAAAGATTTTATTTAATCAGCAATGATTCTAACATGTGAAAAATGAATTCTGAACTAAAACAAAGTCAGATGCAAATAAAAGCACAACTTTAAAAAGGAGGCAAGCAAATTTGGAATTAAAACCTGAAAAATATCAAGAGGGTCCTTACTGCAAAATGAAAGCTCAAAGTTTTCAAAGGATGGAAATTCATTTTTCAGTGGGGGTGTGTTGCTTCTCAATAGGACTTATGATGCCTTTGGGGCATTTTGTGAGTTAAAAAAATGGCTTATGATGCCTTTCAGGCTTTTGTGAGTTGAACAAAGGGATTTTGATGTCTTTGGAGTTTTTTGTGAGTGAACCAAAGGGCTTATGATACCTTTGGAGCCTTTTGATTTTCATGTTTTCTTATTTGTTTGGAATTTTATATGTTTTTTGTTTTAATTTGTTTTTTTAATGTTTTTGGATTTTGTTGGCTTTATGTGTAAAATACCTTTAGATGAAGAATTTTGAGAGGCTCAGGATCTTCAACACCTTCTAAAAATATTAGGAAATATGTTTCAAGTCCAATATTATTTGAGATGATATAAGGACCTATCCAGTTGACCATAAATTTGTCTCGTAGGTGCGATGATAGGTTTGAATTTTATTGGTTCTCTTTGAGAACGTTATCCCTAACCTTAAATTCTCTCAGGTGGATTTTATTGTTATAATATCATGTTAGATGATCTTGTTAAACATAGAGATTCTTAAGATCATTAATGCGACGTTCATTAAGAAGGGTCAATTGATCAAGGCAAGATTGTCACATGGTGTCATCATCGATAAACTCTTTCAATGTGAGGCACAACGTTGGAATTTCTAATTCCAAGGGTATAATGGCCTCAAAACTATATACAATAGAAAATGGTGTTTCCCTAGTGGGCATCTGCACGCTAGTTTTGTAAGCCCATAATGTAAGAGGCAACTAAAAATGCCAATCCTTATGATTTTATTTTACCTTAGTATGATTGTTTTGTTTTAGGCTTCTGCTTGCCCATTTGCTTGCAGATAATATTGTCGTAAAAATATGTTGAATTTTATATTTAGATGTTAAAGCCCACACATATTTTTTCTTAAATGAAGGACCATTATCCAAAATTATCTTGAATGGGATCCCAAAGTGACTGATGATATTATGAAGTATAAACTCTACAATTCGTGGTCCTATCATTAATGTTAAGGGGACTGCTTCCACCCATTTGGTGAAGTACTCAATGGCCACTAAGATAGACATGTGTCAAAAAAAATATGGGAGAGAGATATTTCTAATTACATTGAAATCCCACTGAGAAAATGGCCAAGCTACCTAAATGGGTTGTAAGGCCTATGATGGCTGGTGCATTAGATTTGCATGATTTTGACACTTAACGTACTTCTTGACATACTCACAACAATCATTTTATATGGTGGGATAACAATAATCCATGTAAATGATGTGCTTTATGATGGCCATGCCACTAAAATCACCACCACATGTATCGTCATGAGCTTGTAAAATTTTCCAAACTGATTCTTAGGGCTCAAGACAACGAAGAAGGATTCCATCGTAGTGTTGACGATACAATATATCTCCTAGCAAGACATATCTTGTCACTTTTTTTTTGAATACCCATGTTGTAGCATGCGATAATCACTACAAAATTATTCCAATATTAAGGAAATATTGTAATTGGCATAGCCAAGCCTGATAAGCTAAAGCCTCAATAGATAAGATGACTTGTTCTCTTTGCGATTTGATGTGCATAAATGTAGATTGAGAAATAAATTTGTGGTGAATGATGGTACCATTCCCAATAGGACCCTACAAGATAAAATATCCCCAAGATGCATCGTTTAGAAATTATTTGGATTTATATAACCACTCATGGTTTGGTTCTATATAAATTATATTGACTGATTATTTGTTGTCAAAAGCCTCCTACTGCATCATTGATTGTGAGAGTGTCTTCACATCAATGGTAGTGAAATCAACATATGGATTTTAAGGGATCAAGGATCCAAAGATGCCATAGTGTCTGTAAATCTATTGGATGTGTAAGGGATTTCCTTTATGTCATACCATTCTAGTTGGGTAGATAATTATCAACAAGATATTTGTAAGATTTTAGGATTGGACACCTACATTGAAATATTCCCTTATTTTTATTAATGATGAGAAGGGAGTCACCAAAGATATTTAGATTTTTAATCTTTATAGTGATTGTTGTTTGAGACCCAATCTTAGGGCATCATATTCAGCATTGTTATTTGTGCAAGGGAAGTCTAGCTTAAATGATAAGGGTATTAGAGCACCTTGTAGCATGAAAAATACAATCCCTACACCACCCCCTTGCTCACACTTCAAACCATCGAAGAATAAAGTCATGTTAGCTTTATTTTTAGGTTCTTTAGGTTCGGGTTCTTTTGATAATGCAAACACTACATCATTAAGAAGTTCTATGATGAGAGACTTATTATCCTAAAGAGGTGCCTCTACCAGTTGATCAGCTATGACTTGTCCCTTGATGGAATTTTATATTATAAATTCCAAATAAAATTTTATTAGTAGCATGATCCACTTTGGAGTACGTGTATTATGATGTCTTACTCATCATATATTTCAAAGGATTTTGTTTTGATATCACATATGTTGTATGGCTTAGCATGTAGTGATGTAACTTATTCGTCACAAAGACCACTGCTAAGCACAACTTCTCTATGTATGTGTAACCTAGATTGTAACTCACCAAAGTGTGACTGATATAGTATATCGCTTGTTCTTTATCTTGCAAGTTCTTTTGAGCCAACATGGTGCCCAAAGAAAAAATGATAGCATATATATAAAGCAGAAATGGCACATTTGGCCTTGGTAGAGCTAGTACTAGTGGTGTTGCTAGGTATTCCTTGATCTCAGAAAAGGCTTGCTAACATTATTTTTCCTAGTGGAATGGGACCCCCTTGTGTATTAGTCAATTTATGGGTTGATATTTATCTGATAGTTGTGTGATGAAATGCTTAGTGGATGCTACTTTTCCCTGTAGGCTTCTCAGATATTTGATGTTAGTGGGCAGGGCCATTTATAGGATAGTATTTACCTTTTCTAGGTCAACTTCGATCCCTCATTTAGAAATGATGAATCCAAAGAGTTTTCCTAAAGTTATGCCAAAGACACATTTATTAGGATTCAACTTGACATTGTGCTCTATCAAACGATTGAAGACATTTCTCAGGAACTCGATGTGCTCTTCATGCAATAATGACTTGGCCAATATGTCATCAATATAATATTATAGGATCTTATGCATGTAGTCATGGAAATTATATGTCATGACCCACTGATATGTGGCACCAATATTTTTAAGACCAAATGGCATTACTTTGTAACAAAATATTCTCTATGGAGTGGTGAATGCAATTTTGTGGTGGTCTTCGGGTTTAATCTGAATCTGATTGTAATAAGAAAAACCATCCATGAGGGGGAGCATCTCATGACATAAAATTATATCTACAAGATCATCTATGTTGGGAAACATGAATGAATTATTCGGTGTTGTCTTATTGAGGTCTCTAAAATTTATGTAAATATGGATCCTTCCATTAGGTTTTCCTACAGGCACCATGTTTTATACCCATTCTGGATAGTCGATGGGGGTAATAAAGACTACATCCAATAAATTTTACAACTTTTTTTATACCATCAAGGTGATGGTTGGATGCATCTTCCTAAGCTTCTACTTGACCAGTTTCTTTATGGGATCTAGCAAAATATTATGGACAACCAATTTCAGATCTAAGGCCTAAGAAAATAAATTAGGTCTCTCTTTCAATAGAGGTATGATAGTGACCAATTTTTATAGAGATAAGCTTTCTCTAAACTTAACTTTATTTGGATTATAAGGATCATCATTGATGTCCACTTCAAAAGTTTTCTCTATTGACATGCGTGAACCCTGCTCAAGTTGGTGAAGAGTGGGGATCAAGTGGATGTCATATGTTGGGTTTAAAGGTTCAACTAAATCAGGGTCAAAACCAGCATGATAAACATCATGTGTTCAACCTGGTACAAAATTAAATGGTTGTAGCATTTCTTTGTTGGGGAAGAGATATTTAGGCTCTAAGTGTGAATCAACATGATCCTAATCAATAGCATCTAAATTAAGACACAATGGTTTAGAAGGATAGGTTGGGTTGTGGAGTGGAGTGGTCAAATAAATGGAGATCATGTTGATGGATAGAATGGAATCTCTATGACCATGCGGGTGTAACTATGCATTGTTGATTTACCTACCATATCCAAGATGTTGTTCTAGGGGTATGGGGATCTCAAGATCCAATCTATGAACAGATGGGAATATGGGATAATTTTGCTGAAGCAACTCTCTAAATTTAGGAGGATCAAGGAAAACCATACAATAGATTACATATAAATTGGCAAGTATTCCCTTGAGACGAGGGCCAAGATATACTCTATGATACATCTCATCTATGTCAAATGGTTCATTGCAACGATGCAAGTGTCGAGGCCCAAGGTAGACCATTTTGGTCTCATACTCATAATAACTATTATCTATAAAATATCCATAATTCATACCCACTGGTAGTGTGAGGAAATGTGAATGTCGAGGCCCAAGGTAGGCCAATTCAGTCTCATCCTCATAATCACTGTCATATATGAAGTGTCCATGATACATATCCACTAGCTCTATGAGGTGATGTGAATGTTGAGACCCAAGGTAGGTCAATTCAATCTCATAATTAGCCTCACTATGATTTGTGATGTACTCATTCTCTTCTCGCTCATAACCATAGTCTGGTTCATCCTCCCAAAGGATAAGTCCTGATGGGCTTGCCTTGAGAGGGAAATTTGGATGATACATAGTAGGTGGTTCTATAGTGACCATGGTCACCAGCCTATCATCCATGTAGCTTATGTTCAGGAGATACGGATTCCATTTAATGTCTTCCTTGAATGCTAAGCTCAGTCTATCTAGATATGCTACTAATGAATCATCATAACTTTGAATGTGATATCCTGGGCCAGATCTATTAGTAGGTAAATGATAATGCAATGCAATAGGAATTCATCGCCCTTGCTCATATAGACATAAACCATAACCATACCAATGGTTGCATTTGAAGTTTCTCAAAGAAAACTCAATATTGGACAAGTAATGAACATTCATGGTGAATGGCTCATACTCATCTTATTCAATGCTTGAAGAATCATGGACACAATACAATCCAACATAAATGAAATTGGTCTAGTTAGGGGGGATCCCTAATGGTACAACTATCCCTATGGGTAGGTTTAGGAATATTGGTCATCCCATGTCTTGTGCAGACTTGATAATTGGAGTGAAAGTAACATTCTACACAAGATATTCACGTAGTCCTATATTAGATAGGTGAACTATCACTTGGGGTGCAGATGACACTGATGATGATGCAGGCAAGGTAGTTTGAGGTACCTCCTTGACTATGTCTTGGGAATATTCCTCTTCCATGGGATTTGGAATTTTTGCTATTTATATGGTTGGGACTTTCATAGGTCTTTTCTCCACAAAGGGTGCTTTAATTTTTTAAGAGTATTTTGCCTTATACATTGTTGGTTTCTCAGAAGTGCCTATAGATTTAGAAGCTAGAGGTGGCACCGATGTGGACACATCACCTCACACTAATTTAGATTTTATTCTTGGTTGTGTGGTAGGGGATGATGGCCTAATGTACAGGTTCATGGATGGAAGGAAAAAATACCATGGTAAGTCAACTTGATGAACATATTTGAATGGCTCTTCATTCGATGGTACCACATGTACCTGTCCCTCGTGCACATATTTAATACATTGATGTAAGATCGAGGGAATGCACTGCATGTCCCTTATCCAAGGATACCCTAGGAGGATATTATACTACATGCTCCCATCTAATACATGACACATCATAAGGATGGTCTTATGCCCCACATGCATAGGTAGGATGATTGCACCCACTGTGGAGAATAGTGCATCATTGAAGGCTCTCAATGTGTAGGAGGTAGGGATTATGTTTGACCTAGGGATATTCAAGTGCCCTATAGCCTTGGTTGTTATTATGTTGACAGATGAGTTTGTGTTGATTAAAAATTGCTTGAAAGGTATGTCATTGATACATGTGATGATGTTCAGAGGTGTGTCTACTATGGTAGTAGGAACTACCTTTATTTTGTGATCATAAAAAAGAATCACATGATTTTGAAATTGTTGTACTTTCCCCACAAAGTTTGTAAATCTGTCAAGGTTCTAGGACTATAGCTGAATAGACTTTAAGATTTCCATTAGGGTCTCCCTATGTCTGGGAGACTGTTGAATGAACTCATATATTTATAACTTAGTCAGTGTTATTTGGAGACTCTGCATAAGTCTATTTCGAATAGTTATCATAGGTCACACTGGTGGAACTGGGAGATTATTTTACACTAGCCTCTATTGAGGTGCAGCCGAGATATGAATAGGAGCCACTGGAGGCTCTGGTTGGTTGTATCATCAGTTTCTTGTAGCCATGTTGACTATTTTGACCATTTTAATGAATCCCTAGGTGGGAGTTTCAACTTAGATTTGATTTACTTGGATGCCCTAATTTCTAGAGGCTTCATGGTTTGGCAAAAAGTTTCTAAATATACCCATATATCTATTATCGAGTGCTAAAGGATTATAAACTTGCAGCTCACCCTTCTCAATCATATTTTGTACAATATTTTTGAAACCTATGTACATTTTGATGTCATGCCCTTGTTGTCTATGGTATGGTAAATAATGATCATCCCTATATCCCTTGGGTTTGGAAAAATCAAGGTCAATGAGTTCTACCTCAGGTAGTCTGAGTCGTTATGCCTCGATCAATTGATTGAATATCAATGCCATTGATTCTGATAAAGGTGTGAAGTAGCAAGATAGTTGAAGTTTCCTATTTTGAATTTGGTTATTATTTTAGTTGTAGTTGGCCAGAGGGGTTGAGCCTAGTAATTCTATGGTTGCTAGATATTTCCTCTTTTTATTGCATTTAGTACAATCTAATTTATTGGAGCAGGCTTGGCCTACTGTTGTTAATTTTGATTATTGTGGTAATTGTTCCAATATTTCTTATTGTAAAACTTAATATCTCCTTATTCAACTTTGATATCTTCCATCAGCTTGGCCTATGCCAAGGCTTCCTCGAATGTTATGTATTGTTGTAGCTGCAAGAGAAACGAGATGTTCTTAGCACAACTCTTAGTTAACATTCATGTGAGCTCAGAAGTGGGAATAGAAAATGATAGCTTTACCATTATTTTTATCCATCTATTCCCATAGTCCATGACTGACTCATCATCATATTGCTTTAGATTAGCCAAGTTGGATAATTTTATCTTCTTCTTGATGCCAAAGAAAAGCTTTCAAGGAATGCATTCACCAGCTACTCAAAACTAATGATGCTATATTTGGGTAGTTGATTAAACCACTAATTTTTTGCACTTGATAATATCATGATAAATGTTCTTAACATCATGATATCATTATGTTGGATCTAGAAACACATATTCATGAAATTGGTCACATGCTCTTGTGCATCTTCCTCTCTCTTAAATTTATCTAACCTAGGCATATCAAAGTGTCTAGGATAAGTAGGAATTGGCACCAAAGGGTACAAATACTAATTTTGTATCTTTCTTAGGGTTGGATTCTGCCCAATCATGTCTTATTTCTTGAGATACTTGATTCTCTTAGCAAGTATCTTGTATATATTCAAAGAGATGATCTCTTATTTTTGAAGGTTTACTCAGGGTGGTCGGGGAGGTAACTCTACATTTTTCCACTTTGGGTATATATATTCGTCTCCCTCGACTATGGATGAGGGTTCAGGATACACTTGTTATTGGTCTTCCATTTTCACCTGTTCTTGATCATGCTCTACATGTTCTAGCTCTAAGCATTGTTGGTTCTTGGAAGCATGTTGTGATGTGCATTGAGTGCATTCATCTACTCATTGAGTGCATTTATATATTTTAGGATGTCTAGGTACTCTTATTTTGTACATAATACCTCCCTCTTATCTTGGAGCAATTTTCTTGATATTGCACGTCTTCATACAACCTATGCATGTGGTCGGATTGATCTTCTAGTGAAGGTCTATGAATCTATAACTCTATACGAGGGGTCCTTATGGATAGGCCCTTTTGAGGAGCTCCTACTATAATCTTACCCTTATCTATCATGGCAACATAGTCAATGTACAATGATCTATGTTCAACATCCCTATGATTGGAAGTAGTGTGCATGCTACGGGGGTACTTTGAAGATTTCCCCATATCATTAGTGTACCTCATTATTTTTTGGCTATATGAACTTCCATAAACTAAGTGCATAGTAGCATTTATTCTCTAATTTGGTCTCAAGAAAACCTGATCCAACTTGTCAACTTGTCTGGATTTCCATGGTTGATCTCATGGAGTTCCATTGGAACCAATGAGATTGAGGTCTATTGTTATCCTACCAACTTCAGAATGGCTAGGAGCTATGGTGGGTCTATGATTGGATGTAACCCTTGTGTTCTACCCCTTTGTGGTTGATATTGGCTATTTCTATCATGTGAGGATTGGGGACTTGAAGCTCCCTCATGTCTATCGCAAGAATAACTTGGATATGATTCTCTAGCTGGGGTTTCTTGAGGAGTACACCCACGAGTTGAGTTATCCCCTTGAGGGTCACTAAACTTCATTCAGTGGTATTCCATGCAGGGGGCTTAGCATTATTGTAGTTTTGATCATGGTTGGGTGGAGTGGAAGTTTCCACCTTGGTGTTGGATCAAGGGTGGTTGCTCCATGTGAAGAACATGATAATATAAAATTATATTTTGTGTATATTTTAAGACACAAACAAATTAAATTTTTTTTTAATCTATTTTAAATGTTCTTGGTGTTCCTAAAAATGGTCTTGTGTGTTTCAAATTTATTGAAAACTCTAACTATTTCTCATCGTGTTTGAAAATCTATTGATGAAATGCTTGTATAGTTTAATGATTTCACTTATATGCTTATAGCTTGACAATTGAAAATGAAATTTATGGTCACGTAAACCCACCAAAGTGTGGAGATGAAGCCCATGCCTAGTCAGGGAGTATAGGTCCTACCATATCCTCACCTAGTCTCACCTAGTTAGCATCATACCATTCTAAGAGAAGTACATATAATTTTTTTAGGCTACATCAGTTCTTGGATCTGGTATTGGCCAATAGATTAGGTTTGTGGGATTTGAGCCAATGGATGGAGATGAAAACCATCATCGTTGGACTCTATTAGTGGTTGGGTGTGAATTCCAACTCACTAAAATTTACATGTGATGTGGTGTGTGATTGTTCTTTTTAAATTTACATAAAGAATAAATGCATCATGAAGCACTCAAATTATTATCCTATATGCCTAAAAAAATATTTCATTTTAAGAAAATCTACGTCTAATGCTACATGATGTTCAAATAATGCAAGTTTTAATTATGAAGAAATGGCCTCTAGTTGGGTCTCAAGCATGCAAACTCTTACATACAACCTAGACTGCTAGAGACTAGGGTGGATTGCAATCAAAATTCCACCATTCCTAGCAATGGCTAGTAGAAAACATAAGAGAATTTAATCATTTAACCTTAAAATTTATCTATGTTTTCTAATTAAGTAAAATTTCACCTACTGCATTCTAGAAATAAACACAGACAGAGAAGTGAAAATTACAAAGAATTCCACCAACCTAGAATACAAGTCTATTGATACTCAGGTTGTCTACTTTTGCATTTTTTCTATCAGCTGCTATCACTCAAGGAGGTTATGACTAAATGCATTCAAAAGCAACTTATCTCTACTAGTCGCTGTCAATTAGAGTGGTTGTGCGTGCATACAAAAAAACATAAAATAGATCATCAAAAAATCATTTTTTAGGTATCCTCGCCATGATCGTCATTTGTACAAAGATGAAAACCATGCATATAGACTATTTCAAGCATGTAACAATCTAATAAATAGAAATCAAGTAACCATTTGCACAAATAAAATATATACAAGAATTGCCATTTTATTAAAAATGATAAGTTTCGATTACAATAGCTCCCTCTTAGGGAGTCACTCAAATTGATACAATATTTATAGCATCTGAGGCCACTCAACATGGATAGATGCACTTAAAGAGTCTTCAATTTAACACCAATTTGTATGATGGCTTACTAGATGCCTCCTTCTCCAATGCTTAGAGGGAATGTATTGAATGCAACTTATTCTCGGATAGATTTGTTACTTGCATGCAAGAAAAAACAAAGAAGCATTAAAAGTATATGAGGCCTCTCGAGATGAGGCTTATGCCATAGATCTGCAATAAATAGTATGAAAACATAAATAAAGTATGAAACAACATAAATGGAAGCAAAATATGTCTACTGCAATGCTTATAAACCATGAAAATATGCTAAAATAGTAAATCTAAGCCAGGGTAAACTAATGATGCATAAAGAAAAATAGATCTACACTAGAAACTGAAGAAACTGTATCTCAAACCCTATCTATTGTCACTGAGAGTGGTTGTACCTTTGATAACGACCTCTAACTATGATATTTTACTCCTCGTATCAGGTTCTACAACTCAAAAATATTTTGTGGAATTGATGTTCAAGGTTCATTGGTGTGTCTAAACACATATTTGTGAGTGAAATCTCTCGGATCTATAGAATATTGATGGCAAATGGGTGATTTGATTCTTAACCTTATGGAAGCTCCATTATTGATGGTGTGCTTGGTTATCTGCAATCAGGTAGCACTTCAACGCTCCTTACAAGGATATCAATTTATTGCTCAATGCGATAGGGCTTCACTGTGTAAAATTTGGGATTCCAAGATTGTTCATGGGAATGTGCATATGCAGGCCTCCCAAATTCCAAATATTGCCTTCTTGGAGAAGCCTAGATCTAGATTTGCATGAAATTGGCTATTGGGGAGAAAGAACCAATTTCAAACTTGCATGGGAGTGGCAGTTAGGAGGAACTCTAGGATATTCACACCCAAAACTGCTTGAATCCAATGCAAGTTCAGTTACCATGCATGATTTAGGCCTATATTTCATGGATAACTTTATATCAGAGCTAGCCTTTGTCCATGTGTAGTGGCTAAATCATAGCCGCTCTGATCTTCAATGACTATGTTGGTAGCCACTTTGGTTGATAGTGGTTGCACCTGAATAGGTCAAAAATACCCCTAGTGAGTGGTTAGAACCACTGCTAGCTCTTGGAAAGGTCCAAAATCAGTCATATGGTCTATAAAGGAGCCCATATGAGTAGTCTCCTAAACATGATGTATTTTAGATGTCTACAATATTGACTAGGAAGGATCAAGACCAAGAATCTTGTAAAGAAAAATAAAAATATTAAAATAATTTGCTAGGGTGTATTGCACAATTAGAAATTGTACATAGGAATCTTATGGAAAATCAGATATTTTTATTATCAAGTAATGAGGAATCCATTAAGGACATGGAACCTATGATAATTAGTAGAATTATTGAGTCATCATTGATGTCAAGGTAGATATATTCAAAGGTGATTTAATGTTGTCATTGATGTCAAGGCAAATATCTTCAAGGGTGATTTAATTATATGCTTTAATATTTAAATGAAATATTTAAATATTAAAGTGGAAGGTTTATATTTAAATCAAAATATTTAACTATATTTTGAATAAAATTTTAAATATTATAATATTATAATATTTAAATCATAGATTTAAATTTTATAATATAAAAGATATTTAAAAGAGAGTGGGCCGACTTGAGCACCACATAAAAGGTGAAAAGGTTAATATGCATGGGCCAACCTCCTTGGGTGAAAATAGCAAAAAGAAAGCATATTAATATGAGGCCAATAATTCATTTTTGAAGAGCAAGAAAAATTCGTATATCCTTCGATATAAAGGAGTAGAGAGTTGAATATGGGGGAGGACATCCCAGAGATGAGTGCACAGAGATAGAAGGAGTCATTTTTAGTGGTGTAGCAGTGATATGAAGGAGGCTTCAAATATTTTATTTTGCCCTTTTTAATCTCAACCATTGGGTTAGCCCAGTCGGTTACTAGCCCACATTAGGGTGCTACTATGCAGACGATGGCCTATTTTTGTTGTGCGATTGATGTGCAAGGTATGAAAGGTTCAAATATTTTATTGTACTCTTTAATCTCAACCGTTGGGTTAGCCCAATCGGTTACAAGCCCATATTAGGGAACTGCAATGTAGAAGGTTCGAGGGTTGAATCTCCTCGATGGCTTATTTTTGCTATGCAATTACTGTTCAAGATAGCACAACAAAGGCTTCAAATATTTTATTGTGCCCTTTAGTTTCATCCATTGGGTTAGCTTAGTTCACGAGCTCATATAGGGTGCTATGCTACTAGAGGTCCAAGGGTCAAATCCCCTCAGTGGCCTGCTAAAGTTTTGTTGTGCAAGGTAAATTTTTTAATTAAATTTGATTAAAGGGAGATATAAGGAGTCATTTTGTTGTTAATAAAGTTTTATTTTGTAAGTTTTAAAAGGGAGATATAAGGAGTTATTTTTAATTAAGATTTATTGTGTATGTTTTTAAAAGGAGTGATAAGGGTTTAAAGTGTTTGATTTGATATTTAAATCAAGAAGGAAAAAAATAATTATTGATCAGATTTGTGAGCAGATTTGAGCAGAGTTTTTGACCATATTTGTGAATATAGGGTTGGTGCCTTCAAAGCCGAGGTTGATGTCCATGAAATTGTATAAGGGAATTGGTGTCTCATGTGGATTGGTGTCCATAAACTTGTATAGGGGATTGGTGTCTCCTATGGATTGGTGTCCATGAACTTGTATAGGGGATTGGTGTCTCCTATGGGTTGGTGCCCATGAAATTGTATAGGGGATTGGTGTCTCCTGTGGGTTGGTGCCCATGAAATTTGTTGAAGAAAATATAAGCAATATTTTTTCGTGGTTTTCTCTTGAGAGGGTGTTTCCATGTAAAATATTTGTCTCTTATGTGTGTGGTGATTTGTGCATTGTTTCATTATTGCATTGATATTATTTCAAGTTATTTCTTTGGGAAGAAAATAGAAAAGTTTTATCTTATACTGTTCACCCCCTCTCAGTATAATCTTGTGTTTCTTCAATTGGTATCAGAGTGGGTTCCTTCGTGAAAGCCTAACAACTTGAAGGAAGATCTTACAAGAACACACATGGCCATGGAGGTGAATGAAAATACTCCTGTTGTTGAAATCCAAGAAAAGGAGAAAAATCTAGAAAATGAAGAGGAAGCCATAATGGACATAGAAGAGGAAGCCATAGTGGACATAGAAGAGGAACTTGTTGTTGCTCTTGAAGAGTTGAAAAGGCTTAGAAAGAAAAACTCAAGATTGAAGATTCAAGTACAAGAGAATGAGGAGACAAAGGCAAAGCTTTCGCAAGAGCTTATCGACTTAAAAGTTAAAATTGAAGAGGCAAAGTGAATTGAGGAAGGTATGACTAAGTAGTTAAAGGCAAAAGTGTTGGAATGTGAAAAATTGGAACATGAGGTTGTCTCTCTAAGGAAGGAAGTGGAAAAATCTAATGATAAGATACATAGGTTTGAGAAAAGCATAGAAATATTGGATGATATTATCAAAGCATAGAGATCTTCGGTTATAAATACTGGACTTGGTTTTGAAGAAGGTCAAAAGAAACAAAAGGGGGAGTCAAGCTCAAAAGGAATAGAGGCATCAAAGAAAATAATTAAAGAAGAGCCCAAGACCTATGTTGATGTATTGAGAAGTGGAAGCATCAAGAAGGAAGAAAACAAAGAATCATCATGGACCAAAGTCAATCACAGAAACAACAATGAGAGAACCATGCGACCATATCCTCCAAGGCAATCAAACAGGTTTCAATATTTCTTCCATGGTTATTGTTTTTCATGTAACAAATTTGGTCATAAAGTTGTACATTGCATTGTCCATGCTAAAAGTGATTTTGGCTTCACCAAGAGAAATTTCAATTCATTTGCACCTCTCATGGATTACAATATCATTTGTTACAAATGTGATAATTTTGGGTATAAAGCTAAATGGTGTAGAACAGTGTTCCCTAAACTTCCAAAATCAAGCAAGAAGGAGGAAGGTCAAACTGTTCAAAAGGATATGTCCTCAAAAGTTTGGAAAAAGAAAAAGGAACAAGAAAAGGAAAAGTCTATGTTGGTACAAACAACTCTTCATGTGCAAAATGAAGGAAACCAGTGGTACATTGATAGTGGTTGTTCAAGCCATATGATAGGTGATAAAAGCAAATTTCTCTCTCAAAGAAATAAATGGAGGCACAATGAAATTTGGTGATAATGCTTCTACCAAAATTGTTGGAAAGGGAACCTTGAGCCTGGATAATGGAAGATCAAGGATAGAGAATGTGTTATATGTTGAAGGGTTGAAGCACAATATTCTAAGTGTGAGTCAACTATGTGATCAAGGGCATACACTCACATTTCACCCAAATGGATGTGAGATCAGGAAATCCAAGATAGGAAAGCTTATTGTAGATGTATGTAGAACTGCTAACAATCTCTACATGTTGAGCAAAATTAAGGGAGAAAATTTCTTTTTATCACAAGAGGATGAGAGCTGGTTATGGCATAGGAGAATGGGCCACCTAAAATTTGACAACATAGTGAAAATAAGCAACAAATAGGTAGTCAAATATTTTCCCAAGATAGCCAAACCCCCAAGCATGATTTGTGCACAATGCCAGCATGGTAAGAAAACAAGATCAAGTTTCAAATCAAAGGAATTCTCTTCATCCAAGCCTCTGGAGCTAATTCACACTGATCTATGCGGCCCTACAAGAACAAAGAGCTTACAAGGTGAGAATTATTTCATGTTGTTTATTGATGATTATTCTAGAATGACTTGGGTAACATTCTTAAGAGAAAAATCAGAAGCTTTTGAAAGGTTCAAAGCATTCAAGGCACTTGTAGAAAATGAAATAGGCAAAAATATCAAGTGTCTAAGATCAGATAGAGGAGGTGAATTCACTTCAAATGAATTTGTAGAATTCTGTGAACAACATGGAATCAAGAGATAATACTCAGTAGCAAGAACTCCACAATAGAATGGAGTAGTTGAAAGGAAGAATAAAACTATTCAAGGCATGTCCAGAGCCATGCTAAATGAGTCTAAGCTTTTTGATGCTTTTTGGAGAGAGGTGGTCCATACAACTATTTATATCATCAATAGAGCTCAAGTAAGAGTAAATCACCACAAAACTCCATATGAGCTTTGGAAGGGAAGACCAACTACTATGAAGTACTTCAAAATTTTTGGAAGCAAATGCTACATTAGACGAGAAGAAAAATATTTGGGCAAGTTTGATTCCAGGTGTGATGAGGGTATCTTCCTTGGATACTCTTCAAAGAGCAAAGCCTATAGATGCTACAATAAAAGATCACATAAAATTGTGGAAAGTGCAAATGTAAGAGTTGATGAAGAAATAGATCTAAGAGAACCAGCTCAAGAGATTGTGTATCAAGAAGGAGAAAGTTGCAAAGATGAAGAAACTGAAGAAGATGAGAATCAGAGGACACCCTCAAGAACACCCCCCAATATACCATCTAAAACACCATCCAGATATGTGCAAAAGAACCATCCAAAAGATCTGATTATTGGGAATCTAGATGAGAGACAAACAAGGAGGAAAATAATAGGTACAGGTGAACATGCCAACTTCTCTTTACTATCTAAAGTTGAGCCAAAGAATTTCAATGAAGCAAGTGAAGATAAATATTGGATTAAGGCAATGGAAGAGGAGTTAGATCAAATAGAGAAGAGTGAGACTTGGGAACTTGTTCCACGTCCAAAATACAAGAATGTAATTGACACCAAATGGATCTACAGAAATAAGTTAAATGAAGATGGTCAGGTTGTCAGAAACAAAGCAAGACTTGTGTGCAAAGGCTATGCACAAGTTGAGGGAATTGATTTTGAAGAGACATTTGCTCCTATTGCTCATCTTGAGGCCATAAGAATGTTCTTGGATTTTTCAAGTTTCAAAAACTTCAAAGTGTACCAAATGGATGTAAAATCAACATTTCTTAATGGTTACTTAGAGGAAGAGGTCTACATTGAGCAACCAGATGGTTTCAGCTTGACAGATAAGCTGGACTATGTATGCAAATTGAAGAAGGCTCTCTATGGACTAAATCAAGCCCCTAGGGCTTGGTACTCAAGGTTGGATAAATACCTCCAAGAATAGGGTTTCAAAAAAGGTATAGTTGATAGCAACCTATACATCAAGAATGAAGGAAATGACCAGTTAATTGTAGTGGTCTATGTGGATGACATCATTTTTGGAGGTAGTAATAACAAGATGTGTCAAGAATTTACAAAATATATGCAAAGAGAATTTGAGATGTCAATGCTTGGTGAACTATCCTTCTTTCTTGGTTTACAAATCTCATAATCAGATAAAGGTATATTTCTCTCTCAAACCAAGTATGTAAAATAAATGTTGAAAAATTTTAGGATGGAGGATTGCAATCCTGTGAGTACCCCCATGATTACAGGATGTAAGTTAAGTAAAGATGATGAGTCTCTTGAGGCTAATAAAACTTTGTATAGATCCATGATTGGAAGTTTACTATATGTCACAGCTACAAGGCTAGATATAATGCAGGTAGTCAGATTGGTGGTAAGATTTCAAGTTGCACCAAAGGAAACACATGTACAAGTAGTAAAAATAATCTTCAAGTATTTGAAAGGAACTATGGATTTTGGACTATGGTATCCTAGATGTGATAATTTCACTCTCACTGCATATACAGATGCGGATTGGGTAGGCAGTGTGGATGATAGGAAAAGCACAAGTGGAGGAGCATTTTTTCTTGGAGACTGTTTGGTCTCTTGGCTAAGTAAGAAACAAGCATCAATGTCCTTATCTACTGCAGAGGTGGAGTACATTGCAGTAGCTGCTTGTTGCACACAGGTTTTATGGATGAAATAAACCTTAAGTAATTTCAAAGTAGAGCATGATCATCCTATCTCCATACTTTGTGATAATACAAGTGCCATCAATATTTTAAAGAATCCGGTGATGCATTCAAGGACCAAGCACATTTTGATCAAGTATCACTTTTTGAGAGAGCAAGTGACTGATCAACAAGTCAAGTTGGAATACATTGCTACAAAGGAACAAATTGCTGACATCTTTACCAAGCCACTTCCAAAGGAGACATTTGAGTATCTCAAAAGTAAGTTGGGAGTAATTTCACTCCCATCTCATCATTGAATATCTCAAGAAGAGCAGTGAGTAAGGGGGCATTGTCAAGTGTCTTATCCTTCAGCCTCAAGGAGCCTTTGCCATTGATGTCAAAGGGGGAGAATTTTAGTAAGGGGGAGCAACTTGTTAGGGGGAGTAACTTGTGATCATGTTTCAGTAAAGGATAGTTTCTTTGTAGGGTTGCCATCAATGACAAAGGGGGAGATTGTTAGAATTATTGAGTTGTCATTGATGTCAAGGTAAATATCTTCAAGGGTGATTTAATGTTGTCATTGATGTCAAGGTAGATATCTTCAAGGGTGATTTAATTATATGCTTTAATATTTAAATGAAATATTTAAATATTAAAGTGGAAGGTTTATATTTAAATCAAAATATTTAACTATATTTTGAATAAAAGTTTAAATATTCAAATATTATAATATTTAAATCATAGATTTAAATATTATAATATAAAAGAGTTTTAAAAGAGAGTGGGCTGACTTGAGCACCACATAAAAGGTGAAAAATTTAATATGCATGGGCCGACCTCCTTGGGTGCAAATAGCAAAAAGAAAGCATATTAATATGAGGTCAATAATTCATTTTTGAAGAGCAAGACAAATTTGAATATCCTTCGAGAGAAGAAGGAGCAAAGAGTTGAAGATGAAGGAGGACATCCCGAAGAGGAGCGCACAAAGATAGGAGTCATTGTCGGTGGCATAGCAATGATCCAAAGGAGGCTTCAAATATTTTATTGTGCCCTTTTAATCTCAACTATTGGGTTAGCCCAATTACTAGCCCGTGTTAGGGCACTATGATGCAGAAGGTCCAAAGTTTGAATCTCCTCGATGGCCTATTTTTATTGTGCGATTGATGTGCAAGGTACGAAAGGTTTAAATATTTTATTATGCTCTTTAATCTCAACCGGTGGGTTAGCCCAATTAGTTACAAGCTCGTGTTAGGGCATTGCGATGCAGAAGGTTCGAGGGTTGAATCTCCTCGATGCCTATTTTTCTGTGGTTTTGTTGTTCGAGATAGCATGACAAAGACTTCAAATATTTTATTGTGCCCTTTAGTTTCATCTGTTGGGTTAGCTCAGTTGGTCATGAGCTCACATTAGGGTGCTACGCTACTAGAGGTCCAAGGGTCAAATACCCTTGACGACTTGCTAAAGTTTTGTTGTGCAAGGTAAAGTTTTTAATTAAATTTGATTAAAGGGAGATATAAGGAGTCATGTTGTTATTATAAAGTTTTATTTTGCAAGTTTTAAAAGGGAGATATAAGGAGTTATTTTAAATTAAGCTTTATTGTGAATGTTGTTAAAAGGAGTGATAAGGATATTAAGTGTTTGATTTGATTTTTAAATCAAAAAAGAAAAAAAAAGAATTATTGATCAGATTTAGAAGTATATTTGAGCAGTGTTTGTGATCATATATAGGACTAGATTTGAGTAGAGTTTTTTACCAGATTTGCAAACTGAAGGTTGGTGCCTTTAAATCTGAGGTTGGTGCCCATAAAATTGTATAAGGGGATTGGTGTCTCCTATGGATTGGTGTCCAAAAACTTGTATAGGGGATTGGTGTCTCCCGTGGATTGGTGTCCATGAACTTGTATAGGGGATTGGTGTCTCCTGTGGGTTGGGGCCCACAACATTGTACTAGGGGATGGTGCCCACAAAATTTATTGAAGAAAATATAAGCAATATTTATCATGGTTTTCTCCCGAGAGGGTGTTTCCACGTAAAAATATTTGCCTCTTATGTGTGTGGTGATTTGTGCATTATTTCATTATTGCATTGATATTATTTCAAGTTATTGCTTTGGGAAGAAAAGAGAAATTTTTTATCTTATACTAGTTCACCCCCCCCCCCACCCCCCCCGCTCTTAGTATGAGCTTGTGTTCTTCAACAATAGATGCATGTTGTAATACAAAAATAAATGATATAGAGTGCAACTCAGATGATTTGATTTTTGTTCATGATTGGTCAGAAAAAGCTTATATCAAAATTCATGATGATAGAGATTCAAATGATGATAAGGATAGTGATGCTTAGAGTTGTGATGATGTTGAAACTGATCTATATTATGATCATTTTTGTTATTTTGAAATGTATACTAAAGGAATTAGTTCAAAATTATTAATTAAAATGGGATACAAAGACATGTTTTGGAAAACATAGACAAGGAATGAAAGATCCAATTAACTACTTTGTTTGAAAGTTTTTAAGAAGTTTAAAGTTTTTAATATTTGAAGGAGAAAGAGCTTATTAAAAATATATAAAAGGAAAATAAAGGCAAGGACCATTATTTCAAAAGGACTTTGAAATTTGCTTTGAAGTTGCAATGATATCTAGTCCAGATAAGCAGTAACTTACATAAACATCATCGGTAAAAAATATATATAAAAAAGAGGAAAAACTACATGTAGAAGGAAGAACTTAGTATGAGTAGAAAGAAAAAAAGAAAAATAAATTAAAAAAGGATATTGAAGATAAGTAGCACAATAAGCCATAACAAAAAAACTATATTAATAGATATCTGGCTCAAGAAGCCAAGAAGGTAAAAAAGGGTTCTATATTCTAATATTGTATAAAGAAGAAGATAAAATAACTATTCAACATTATTAAAAAAATAAAATAGCTATTCAACATTATGGAAAAAGAGAATAGTTATTTGGCTATATTACAAAGGAATTGATCAAGATAAAATACATCAACACAAGAAAGATAGAATAAAGTTGTTATAAAATCATTTATTTTTTAGGAAATATAAGCACTAGAAGGCACTATATTATTTAGTGAATCCGAAAAGCATTTAAGCACTATATTATAGAAGATAAATGAATGATATTAAAGCATGGATAGGAGAAAAATATTGGAGCATATAAAAATAAATAAAAGCAACAAAAGCACTTTCAACATAGAATAATATCAAGGCAATATAAATGACAAAAAAAACATTGAACATTGGAAAGGAGCAAGAATTGAGCTCAAGAGGAGAGTGCTACCAAAGCACTAGAATTAAGAGCAATAAACGAGTGCTAGCATAACACCAAAAAACTATAGTTTAGATCTAAGGATATTAATATCATGAGGAATGACTAGAAACTCTCTTGCAACAAACTACCAATAGTCATAGAACATAATCCAACATCACAAGAGAAGAAGAAGAACATATCTACAAATAATACTTCATCTCGCTAATCCAGAATAGAAATAAATATTAGTTAAAGTTGACATCCAAGAGTAGCAATAAAACTAGATGATATCCATAGCTTTATCCTCACAATTGAGCAACACCTAAGCACTAAAGGAAATTTAGAATGTTTATCAAAGCAAACATAGCAGTAGACGAAGGTGTAGGAATGGTGTAAGTCAAACAATTATTGAACACCTAGGCTTAGTAATGTAAACCCAAAATAGGAGAAGCAATTTGAGCACCAAAAAAATATTCTAACATTTGAGGAGCTATCTAAGCACAAAAAGGAGAGCCTAACATTTAAGTAGCAATCTACACATCAACGAACAAAGTCTAACACCCAAGGAGGAAGCATAATGTCTAAGCCTGAGCATCTAAGGATGTAGCCTAAGCACCAACATGTGAAATATGAGTAGAGTATAAATGTTGAAATGTCTAAAGGAAGTGAAAAACTTCCATGCAATCTTAAACATGGATAATTGTTTCCAACACCTTTAGGTTAAAGAAGCATTAAAAGAGCACACACAAGAAACCAGAGCAACAACAAGTAGGAACATGCACATGCAAATATAAATTTTATAAGGTTGGTGATATTAGGGTTATTTAAGTTTGATTTAATATTTGGATTCCATCTAAAGTTTATTCTAGGAGGGATAAGGTTTAAGTAAAGTTTTTAAATTTGGAGTGAAAACATTTGGCTAGATAAATTTTTTGGGTTATAAAAGTTTTAAAGGTTTTTTTAGAATGGAGTGATAAGGTATTTAGGGTCAACAAAATTTTATAAAATTATTTTTATAAAGTTGGAGTAAAAAGGAATTGGAGTTATTTTTGGGATTGATGTTTATTTAAATTTTTTGGAAAATTTCAAAGTCTTTTAATTGAAGTATTTGAAGAATTATTATTTGAACTTAGGAGTCATAAGGTTTTCTACTCCAAATAGGATTTGAGCTTTTGTATTTTATTTGCTTTTGAGTTAGTAGAATTTTTTTAAGAATTGTATTTTTTGAAGTTATTTAAAGTCTTTTTAATATTTTGCAAATTTAATAAGGAGTTAAAAGGACTACTACTTCAAAGGTTTAGAAAATTAAATTAAAAAAAAAAATAGTTTTTGAAATTTCAATTGTGAAGCTATAAGGTGTCAACTTAAAAGGAAATGGAAAATACAAATTTTTATTTTTTATATATTAATTACTAAAGGGGCCTAATTTTACCCCATGAAAAAATAAAATGAGGTCAATATTTATTGTTAAAAAACTATGGGATGTGGTGAATGGACAAAAAAACATTCCAAAAGATAAAATAGGAATTCAAAATTTCAAAGGTGATGATGCTAAAGCTTTGATGTTAAATTTGTTTGGTATATCATATGAAATTGAAGCACACATTAGTGAAGCAAAAACTTTAAAAGGAGAATGGGAGAAATTATGTATACTATTTGAAGGAAATAATAAGGCAACCATTTTACACCTAAAATCATAATTGAATGCTTTCAAAGTTCATGATGGAGAAAACTTACAACATTTTATTTGAAATATATCAAAATTAAGATCAAAATTTCATACCTTAGGAGAAAAGGTTGAAGATAAACTCCTAGTTTTAGTTTTACTTATATCACTTATCGAATCATTCCAATTGTTGGTCACATCTCTTCTAATATCAAATAGAAAGGTATCATTTGAGGAATTAATAAATATTCTTTAGAAATATGAACTTGAAAATCAATTGAGAAATGAGTCATCCAATAAGGCTCTTATAGTAGAAAAAGGATCTTGCACTTCATCACAAAACAAAAAACAAAATAATATTGTTAAATTTGTGAAAAAGAACATAAGTATAATGCATTGACTATGAAGGATCAAGAGCAAGAATCTTGTAAAGGAAATCAAAGAGACTAGAATAATTTGCTAGGTTGTGTTGCACAATTAGAATTTGTACATAGGAATATTATGGAAAATCATATATGTCTATTATCAAGTAATGAGGAATCCATTAAGGACTTGGAACCTATGAAAATAGGTGCATGTTGTAATACAAAAGGAAATGATATAAAGTGCAACTCAGATGATTTGAGTATAGTTTGTGATTGATCTGAAAAATCTTGTGAAATCAAAATCCATGATGATAGGGATAGTGATTCTTAGAGTTTTATTGATATTGGCAGGGATCCTTATCATGATCATTTTGTTAATATTTATTACCTTTGTGGACGGTAGATGATGACATCATCGATATGGACGACAAGGGAGTGGACGGTAGGTAGGAGAGAATTCATTTCCAAATTTTCTTTCCTTCCTTCTATCCCTATTTTATCTCCTATCTTCCCTATTTCTCGCTTAGTAGTTAATCGGTTTATTTCCTAAGCTATTTAAGCATCATGTAATTTCATTTATTTTAATGAATTTTTGCATTTGTTATTTGGTATCAGAGCAGGCATTAGGGTTAGGTTTTTTTAGCATCTGACAGGCTCACGAATCGAGGAGGGCTTGTAGGCATGCATCTCGAGGAGACTTGTAGAGGAGCTGACGCATCTGGCATAGAAGCCCTAGATACATATCCCAAGGAGCTAAAGTAGAGTAGATCATGGCCTACAACATGATAACCAAGGAGTAGACTAGATAGGAACACAAATATTGAGGAGCTGACCTAGCGATAAGATGACACAGATCCTGAGGTGAACATGGCGGGCACCTAGAGTTGATGTGGTGAAGCTGGTGGTAGATGGTATGATTCCCAAGGTAGATAACATGGTGGACACCTAGTGCTAATTGGGTGTGAGAATTGAGATACAGGTGGCAGACTGTGATTAGGTGCTGAGTTGGTAGACTGTGATTGGTTGGTGAGCTAGAAATTTTCTATTGGCAAATCAGACGACGAGTGACAAAAGTGTGGACGTGGTGATTCCCCGAAGACAATAATGGTATTAGTGGAGTAATTTTGGTTTTAAAGCCTCCAAACATTATCATAGGGGCAATTTGGGACTAAAAGTCTTGATTATTTATTTTCTTTGCCCATCGCGGACAACAAGCTAAAGGGAAGATCCTTCCCTTTGGTACCCGAAGGCACCATAGCCCTACTGGCAGTGCTAGCCAGTCTTAGGGCGCTCGTCCATGATCGAGCATGGATCGAGTCCCGTCGGGGCTCTATTTTTTACAAAAAAAATATGTTTGGATTTGAGGTGAGGAAATCGTGCGAGGAGAAAAGGTTTTTTTAATAAGAATTATTTTTTTTAATGTTTTAGTTTAATTTTTTAATCAAAAAAAATATTTCATTTTTTAAAATTTAATTAAGGAATTGTTTTTGATTAAAATTAAAAATTTTCATTAAAATTATTACACTTGCTTTAAAAAAAACTTTAAACCTTTTTTTTTTAGATCAAAATATTTCATCAAAAATAAATTTATATGGTAATTTTCACCATTGCCTAAGAGGAAATTTTTGTAAGTGATTTGCACAAATTGCCTAAGAGGTAATCTTTGTAACAAGTGTTGATTTTTTGCCTGTAGAAGCCTTCCGAAACACCCATTTTACACTTAATTTTTTTTTGGACTCATGCTGCCCCTTGGAACCTCATTTGGGGGCTTAAATTTGATCTTTGAGGGGAGTCGTCGAGTCCTGCTAGAGTGTTGCATAAGAGGTCAACTGATTCTGTAATTTTAAGGTCAACCAGATGCTATCATACCCTTTGTTCTCTTTTAGTAAGACAAAACCTTGAATCCTTTGATGAAAAATTTTGAATGTATGGATTGAATACTATATTCAATAAAATTTAAAATGTTGTAATAGCCCATCAAAGAGCACCAGATGCAAGATATGACACTGATTCAGAAGACAATTCCTTTGGTAGAAGATTTTAAGAGTCATAATCTATAAGAGATGCATGACAGGATCCAGAGAATACTCATCAAAGTAACAGTGAATCAGTTGAAATACTGGAGCCAGAACCATATTCACCCAAAATTATTATTATTAGTGATGACGATGATCCAGTTGCTGACAACTTTGTCAATCCAGTGATAGGATAAACTCATTAGGAAGAACATGATATCTAAGAGAGAGTAGATCAAGTTTGATTTGATTTAAATCTGTAACTTTTTTCTTTGAAAAACAGAGTGCTTTGATTGTAATTGAGAATTAAAAGTGTTTTTCTAATTTTTTTCCAATATATTTGGCATCCAATAATAATCTACCCATTCCATAATTTAATGGGTTTGATTATGAGTATTGGTCCACCAAGATGAGGACATTACTCATTGGAAAGGGACTATGGGACATAGTAGAAGAAGGTTACACGAAACCTACAGATTGGACTACGTTGAGTGTAGCCGATAAGAAGACAAAGAAAGAAGCACAAAAGAGTAATTCCTCTGCTGTCTATCATCTCCAAGCAGCATTGGAGAAAATTATCTTCCCTAGAATTACCTCTTGTTTAACTACCCAAGATGCATGGAAAGCCTTGAAAGAAGGTTTCCAAGTAAGCGATTAGGTGAAGCAAGTAAGGCTTCACACCCTGAAATGAGATTTTGAGAATATCAAAATAAATGAAGATGAGAAATTTGGAGACTACTACATAAGATTCAAACCAGTTGTCAACAAGATGCAAACTCTTGGCGAAGAAGTCAAACCTAAAGCAGTTGTGAAGAAAGTGTTGAGAACACTTCTTCAAAAATAGAATCACATTACTATCATCATTGAAGAATCAAAAGACCTTTCCACTCTAACTTTTGATGCATTAATTAGTTCATTAATGTCTCATGAAGAGATATTACAGGGATCTACTTCAAAAATCTATGGAGGTGATGATAAAGCCTTCTCATACAATGAGGGTGTAGGAATAGGATAAGGAATATGCCAAGGCAGAGGACAAAGAAGAGGTAGAGGTAGAAGAAACTCAAGTGGAGAAAATCCAATCAGAGGTGAAAATCAAAGTGGAGGCAAAAATCAAAGCATAGGTGGAAATCAAGGGTGAAATGGCAATCAAGGAAGAGGAGGTGACAAAACCAAGAAAGCTTATTTCAATTATGGCAAGCCCAGTCATTTTACTTGAGATTGTTGGTCCAAAACTTCTCAAGGATGCATATATCAATATGGTAATTATGGTGAAGAAGAAGGAACATCCAATCTATTTCTTTCTTATGGAAATTCATATCAAAATCTGAATGACACTTGGATTTTGGATACTGGTTTTTCCAACCATATGAGTGGCAAAGAAGAGCTATTTGCTACAATGGATTCCACCTATAAATCTTAAATCAAGTTGGGAGATGATAAAGCTTTGCAAGTTGAAAGTATTGAATCCACGGATGTTCCAATGAAATAAGGCATCTAAAAGGTAAATGACATACTACACCCCAAACTCCAACATAATTGGTTAGTGTTGGACAAATGATGAAGAAAAATTATAGACTTGTTTTTAATGAAGGCAAATGTATAATTTTTGATAAGAACAACTGTAATGGAGTCATTACACAAGTACCTATGACCAAGAATAGGTTATTTCTCCTTAATTTTGGATAACCAAGGGGAGCTCAACTTGTAATTATTGCTATAGCAAATCCAAGTGTGCTTTGGCACTTGAGATATGGTCACCTGATTTTTGTTAGCTTGAAATTGTTAACTTCTCAAGCTATGGTGTGTGGACTTCCAAAAATTGATGAACACAAGGAGGTCTATGAAGGATGTGCTTTGGGAAAACACTCTAGGTCTAGGTTTCCAAAAATACAAGCGTGGAGGGGTAGCTATCGACTTCAATTGGTGCATTCAAAAATTTATGGTCCAAAACAGACCAAAAACATAGGTAATAATTCTTACTTTCTCACTTTTATAGATGATTTCTCTAGGATGTGTTGGATCTATTTCTTGAAAACCAAACATGAAGATTTTGATTGTTTCATAGATTTCAAGAATAATGTAGAGAAACAAAGTGAGTTTAGTGTAAAATATCTAAGGATAGATCGAGGAGGAGAGTACTCTTCAAAGGTATTTCTAAAATATTATAAATAATGTGGGATAAAAAGGCAATTCACCACTACCTATACTCCACAACATAATGGCATGGCAAAAAAAAAAGAATTGCACCATAGTAGAAATGGCCAGATCGATACTTCAAACTAAGCATCTTACTAACATGTATTGGGCCGTTGTTAGAACTAGTGTTTACATTTTAAATAGGAGTCCTACTTCTAGTCTAGATGGGATCACTCCTTATGAAGGATGGAATGGAAAAAAGTCAAATGTAAAACACTTTAAGGTTTTTGGTTCACTTGCATATGCCCACATTCCTGATGATAAAAGAAAGAAACTTGACCCCAAGATTCAAGCATGTATTTTTGTAGGATATTGTGAGTCTACCAAAGCATATAGACTCTACAATCCCAAAATTCATAAAATTGTACTTTCTAGGGATGTGATTTTTGATGAAGGGAGATAATGGGGTCATAAAAAAAAAAATATTGATGATGAATTCCATGATGTAATTTATTCTCAAGTATAACAGGTGCAACCCAAAAAGATTAAAGAAACTCCTCATCCAAGCCCAAGCATGAGTACTACATCGAATACATCAATAGCTACTCCAAGTCCTTCTCCACAAAGATCAGTAAGTTCTTCACCTATGGATATTGATTATCCATAAAAAGGTAAAATAAAACTATAAAATCATCCATATTTTCAAATTTTGGATAATAATTTCCAAAAAGGATACACTAGAAGTCAAGCTAGTGAAATGAATGTAGTTTTACAAAAACTTTAAAATCTGCATATGTATGGAGATGATGACTCCAATGATCCTAAAGGAGATGTAGTTAATTATGTTTTAATGATGAGTACATAGCTAGAGCCATCTAGCTATGAGAAAGCATGCACTCATAATGTATGGCAGTAAGCCATGGAAGAGGAAATCACCTCTATAAAAAAGAATGATACCTGGGAGCTAGTGAAGCTTCCAAAGGGAAAAAAATGTGTCGGATGTAAATGGGTCTACAAGAACAAATTCAATGTTGATGGAAGAATTGAAATACACAAGGAAATACTTGTAGAAAAAGGTTTCACTCAAAAATATGGCATTGATTATGAGGAGACCTTTGCTCCTATTGCTAGACAGGAAACAATCAGATCCGTACTTTCTTTGGTTGCCCACAAAGGGTGGAAAATTCATCATATGGATGTAAAAAGTGCCTTTCTCAATGGGTACTTGATTAAGGAGGTTTCAACAACCTAAAGGCTTTAAAGAACAAGGTAAGGAGAACCTTGTTTAAAAATTAAAAAAACCCTATATGGCCTCAAGCAAGCACCAAGAGCATGGTACTCTCGTATTGATGGCTGTTTCAAGGAATATGGGTTCACTCAGAGAAAAAGTGAACCCACTCTCTACTACCTAAAGCAAGGTAAAGGTATTATCATAGTTTATTTATATGTGTATGATCTCATATTTATGGGTAGTAATGATAAGATGAATATGGAGTTCAAACACTCCATGATGAAACAATTTGATATGAAAGATCTAGGCTTAATGCATTACTTCCTAGGCATGGAAGTTCATCAAACAGATAGAGGGATCTTCATATGTCAACACAAATATGCTCAATATATGATTAAAAAATTTGCCATGGAGTAATGCAAATATGTTGCAACTCCAACGGGTCATGGGATCCAATTGAGCAAATATTATGGAGCACTGAAGGTTGAAATGACCACTTACAGGAGCATGGTTGGGAGTTTTATGTTTCTCACCAACACAAGACCTGATATTCAATTTGCTATCTTTCTTGTTTTAATGTTTATGGTTGATCCATACAAGCTGAATTTTCAAGCAACTAAAATAATTCTAAGATATGTAAAGGGTACATTGGATTTTGGAATTCATTACCTCAAATTTAATTCTGTAAAGTTAGTTGGCTTCAGTTATAGTGATTGGGGTAGCAATATAGATGATAGACTATCTACATAAGGGAACTGTTTTAGTCTAGGCTCAGGACTAATTACATGGAGTTCCAAAAAGCAAACTGTTGTAGCATTGTCATCTATTGAGGCTAAGTATATAGCAATCAAATATTCTAGTACTCAATATCTATGTTTGATAAAATTCCTTGAACATATTGGATAACGACAAAGTGGTTCTACTATATTGTATTATGACAACATGAGTGTCATTCAATTGGCATATAATCCTATCCACCATATCATATAAAAACACTTTGATATAAAGTATCACTTCATACGAGACATGGTGGAGAACTAGGTAGTTGAGATTAAACATTGTAGCACTTTGGAAAACATGGTGGACATCTTCACCAGAGTCATGGCTAAAGCTCAATTTATAGAGCTGAGAGACTGTCTTATCAGTCATCTCAACTTTAAGGAGGAGAATGTTAGTATTTAGATTACCTTGGTGGACGGTAACTCATGACGTCATCAAGGTGGATGACAAGGGAGTGGACGATAGGCAGGAGAGAATTCATTTTCAAATTTCCTTTCCTTCCTTCTATCCCTATTTTCTCTCCTATATTCTCTATTTCTCGCGTAGTAGTTAATAGGTTTATTTCCTAAGCTATTTAAGCATAATGTATTTTAATTTGTTTTAATGAATTTTTGCATTTGTTACATTTTAGTTATTTTGAAAGGTATACTAAAGGAATTGGTTCAAAATTATTAATTAAAATGGGATACAAAGACACAGGTTTGGGAAAACATAGATAAGGAATGAAAGAGCCAATTACAGCAAACATAAGACCAAAATATGAAGGTCTTGGATATAAAGGATAGATGAGCAATAACAAATAGTGAACTAAATTTATGATGTGACATAAAATTAGTCATAATAAATAATGAAGTCAGTAACAATGAAGGAAAAAATGGTAAAGGAATTTTGTAATAGGGAATAGATGTAATCATTGTGGTAGATATAGACAGATAGAGAAATATTGGAATCTCCATTGTTGTGAAACTTGTGGAGGACATAATCATTCTAAAAAATCTTATCTACATAAAGAGAAGGAAAATTAAAAATAAAAAATGGATTGTGGATGGATAAGTATGAATGAATGGAATAAGATGAAAGGAATGTTGTATGGTTTCTATAGGAGAAAACCAAGTGTGATGAAAATTCAAAAGTTGTTGAATAATGATGTTAGTCTTACCATGAAGAAATGTAAAATAAATTATTATAACCCAAGCATAGCTTGGGAGGTGACCTATAGTGAAAGCACCTATAGTGATGATTATACAAAATTGGTGGTCTTATGATCGTTCTAGTGGATTATCCAGGGATAAATATCTTCTAGAGGCAGTGACTCTAAGGAAGAAACCCAGAGGTGAATCACATACATTGATCCAACCATACCAAATCCACAGCTAAAAAAGAATTAAAAAATGAAGGTAAAAATACTTCTTACCAAATAATGTAATATAGAGGGGTGTTGGAAGTATTACATTATTTTTCCCTTGTAAATATTAGTTTGGTAGTTGATTTATATTTTATATAATGTATATGTTAATATGAGAGAAAGTGCCAGGTATCAATAGAGATATTGAAGAGTCACATTGATATGTGGTGAGATGAGAGTTTTGTCTCAATAAGAGGAATATAAAAAAATGCATCTCCTAGATGTTAGAGGAAAGAAATAATCATAGTACTAAAAAGTCATGTAAAATTATATATTGAAGATAAATCTCCATGCAATGTAATCAATATGAATCATTCTTGTAATATTTTAATATTGTGTATATTTGAGTTATATTTGTGAGATATTGTTGTTATTCTAATAGGGAGATTTATTTTTATTTTTATTAGTAACATATATTTGATTTATACTTGATCCTAGATAAATATTTTTGTGAGTTAATCTACATGGAAGGATAACAGTTAGTTTTCTAGCTAATGTAACCAGCTCTAAGGGCAATGGGAAAGCCATAATCATTTCATAACATCCAATAGTAAGTTCTTGATACCATCAAAATTGATCTTTCAATATCCTTGAAAAGTCTTGGTCCAAGATAGATCAATAGTTTTCTCATTAGTGTGTCTGTTTCTTTTGGATCCTAACTATTATTATTCCATAGCAGTTCTAATGGACTCCCAATAATTTAAAATTTTCATCTCATGTGTCGATGGTTAAATGTAGGGTTAGTATTATTCACATAGTTTTTCAGGATGAGCCTAAAAACCTTGTCGATGGTTAAATGTAGGGTTAGTATTATTCACATAGTTTTTCAGGATGAGCCTAAAAACCTACTCCAAATTTTATCTTCATTAGATATTATCTTGGAGATCCTCACATTCCTTTTTATCCATATGCAATAGGTAAGCATGGCTAGGATGATATTCTAGAAGAATAGGAGAGCCTTACCCTTAAATGGGTTTTCCATTCATTCAATGATGACTCAAAACACACAAGTATAAACTAAGAGATATTGAATCTATCAATTAATTTTCCCCATATATTGTAGGTAAAGGGACGATGGAGGAGAATATGAAGACCAATTTCATCTATATTTCACACATAACACATTTAATTGTTTCAATCCAACTGCCTTTTTTTCACTTGTTTACAAAGTAGAAATTTTGTTGTGTACAACCAAGCAGAGGAAAAAGGTAGCATTTGGCTAGGCTTTCTAATACCAAACCTTTTACATACTATTAATGTAGTATTAATTTTTGTCTCTATGAAGGTAGAGTAAGTTGATTTAATAGTGTAGTCCCTCAAAGGTGTGGGACTCCACCTTAGTTTGTCCTAACCCCTAGAATTCATTACTCTATGATTGAGCAAGAGGGATTTGAGAGCTACCCTTTCCTAACTAAAATCAAGTGGGATAGTTGCAAGTCTCTTCTATATTTTAATAACTCTTACATTTTACTATTTTCAATTCTAATAGTTCTCTATATATTCTCCCAAAGTCCTACAAAGAAACCTTTGATTTTTTTAAGTCTTCCCTAAAAACAAGAGATTAACTTTCTAGCCAAGGATCTTTCCAAAAAGTAACATTCAAAACTTTTCTAACATCCCATTTTAGAAATCTTGGCTTTAATTTCCTAACCATCCTAATGCTATTCTGAATGAGTGATTCCTAGGGGGTGTCCTTAGCAGTGAAGTTTTCTTCAATTTCATTCTCGTCTAAATATTTTTCTCTAAAATTTCTCTATAGGGAATCATGATCTACATAGATTCTCCAAGTTAAGTTTCCTAGAATTACCTTATTAACTATCTAAAGGCTTTTTATTCCCAACCCTCCTGACTCTTTACTATTATAAATTTTATTCCAGACCACTAGATGATTTTATTATCTTTACTATTTCCTCTTCAGAGGAATTTTATCATGATATTTTTTATTCTTTTGATGATCTCATCAAATATCTAGAATGCACCCATCGAAAATATGGTAGAGATCTAAATACTACTTTAATATTAACCAATTTACGTATCGTATATAGTCATTTTTCTTTACATGAGGTCATTTTCTTATGAAATCTAGAGACGATTTAATCCCAAAACTCTTCAATATTACCACTTATAAATAGGGTCATACCCAGGTAAGTACTAGGAAGGGCACCAAAACCCATACCAATTTGGAGAGCATATAATCTAATGTGTCTGTCTTCTAAATTTATTCCATGCAATTTGGATTTTATATTGATCTCTTATCTAGATATAATCTCATATGTAATAAGAAAACCTTTAACTTTATTGATTTCCTTTAGGGTCGGGATTACAACTTGGAGGGTATCATATACAAATTGGGAGTGAGTAATCAGGTCATACCTACTATTAATCTTGAGTCCCAAGATCTATTATTTTGATTAAAGATTCTTCAAGCTCTTACCCATGACTTTTGCAACAATGATGAATAAGTAGGGGTAGATGTGCCTCCCTACCTAATATCTCTTAAACTTATAAATAATCCTATTGAGCTTCCATTTATTAGAACCTATAAGGAGAAGTATTTACATAAGGAGTATAGCCATTGTCTCCAATCCTCATAAAAACTAAACTTTTCCATCACTTTAGCTAAAATAGTTTAGCCTACTTTGAAGGCATTTTCATATCCAACTTAAAGAGTAGGCCTTGTATTTTGTTACTCAAGAGAATGCATTAATTAATGGATAATAGATACTCTATCCAATAGGTTATTTCCTTTAACAAAAGTGTTTGCTCATCAAAAATTATGTTTGTGATACTCAATTTGAGCCTATTTACAATAACCTTGGAAATTATTTTGTAAATTAAATTATATAAAGAGATGAGTTTAAAGGCATATACTCTTATAGCATTATTCATCTTGGGAATGAGTGAAAAAAAGATGCAATTTAAATTACTAAATATTCATTTACTATTGAAGGACTCTTGAACCACAATTGCAATTTCATCTCTCAATAAGTACCAGAAGTGATGAAAGAATCCTAGAGAAAATTTTGTCAAGGTTAGGCACTCTGAAGCTCTTCATTTGCAATAGGGCTTCTTTCACTTTCTCTTCTTCCACTTCCTTTGTTAAGGCAATATTTTGAGTTGGAGTGATAAGTTTTGGGATGAACTTAAGCATGTAATTTTGAGCATTAACCTTTATGATATCCTTTTCAAATTGTAAGAACTCAAAGGAGATGATGTGATATTCCACCTCTCTTGGAGCAGATATTACCCAACCCTTAGGAGATTCTAGTGTTGAGATCCTATTATGTGCCCTATGAGCCAAGGTGGTATGATGAAATAATTTTGTATTCTTATCACCTTCTTTTAGCCATTGCACTCTAGATTTTTTTGCCAAAATATTTCTTCTTTCATGTAAATTTTATTTAAGGTATCTAGAAAATATTTTTCTTATTCTAGAATAGAGTCATCTTGAGCATGTTGTAAATCCAACTCAATTTGTCGAAGGTCATATTTAAGTTGAGATTTATCTTCAAGTATGTTGCCTAACTCTTTTTTATTTCAAGTTTTTAGTTTTCACTTTAATATTTGAAGTTTGGTTGTGAACTTGAACATCTCTATTCCATAAATATAGGATTCATATTTCCACCATCCCTCGACCAATTCATCAAAATTTTCATGCCTAAGCCACATTATCTCAAATTAGAATGGGATTATTAGGTTTTCCATCAACCTCAATAGAGATCTTAATGGACCAATGGTTAGACCCATCATATTGTAGAAATTTAAATTACGTCAATGCTACCTTATCGACCCAATCTATAGAAGTAAAAAACTTATTCAATTTCTCTAAAATCCTTTGGTTCTTGGATCTCTTGTTGTTCCATGTGTAGATACCCTTAGAATAGAAGGGTTCCATGAGATCTAAATATTTAGTGAAGGTGATAAAATCCTTGGTGGCTTGATCAAGCTCCTTGGTTCCTCCCCATTCTTCTTCTAGGTGTATTATTGCATTGAAATCACCCCAGTGATAAAAGGTAAGTTTACCTACTATGATAACTGACTAGCAATATTCTACCAATAATATCCATTTTTGTTAGGAATGTTTGGGCCATTAATGAGACTGATCTACCAACTAGTGTATAGATGTTTTGCCTTGACAACGATCCAATTTCTCTTAGTTCTATCAATGGAATGGTCTATTTTTAAACTATCCCATAGGATAAGTAGCCTTCTTGAGAAACCTTGGTCTAACTTGAAATTACAAGACTATTGGGTCAAATTTTCCTTTTAATCCTATCTACTTCATCAAATAACATTTTAGATTATTGAATGATAAAAATATTAGGTTTTTCATTACTTACTAGTTTCTTGGCCATTTTGGATTTGAACAAGGAATGGATACCCCTTATATTCCAAAAGGTGATCTCCACATAAATTACTTTTACGTCTTGGAATACAAAAGATCATCAATATGGGTTTAGGAACCCTCAATTGTTCATTCTAATGCTATTTGCTGGAGCATTGGTTGGATTTTCTCCCTCCGATTGTGTTAGGACCCACATTTGTAACCTTTAATTTGTTTGATCATTGAGATTTCTACTTTTCCCTTATTTTTTGTGTTGCAAATACCAAATTGATCTCCTTTTTATATAGGTAGTTCCCATAGATTGAATATATTCCATTACTTTATAATTTTCTTGCCCTTGGAAAAGTTCTTCACCTTCAAAAGCATGTTGAGCAAGGATATCCTTATTTAGCATACTATTTATCTCCACATTTTTAGGAATATCTTCAAGCCTTATATCGTCCTCATCATTAATTCCTTCTTTTGAAGGTTTCAAAATCTTCAAAAAATTTCCATCCTTGCTTTCTTCTTCAATTGGTAAGCTTTCAAAAATGTTATTAGTCCTAAAATTTATGTTGATTTTTTCTTATTTGCAAGTTGTTTGCTTTCTTTTTTGGAATCTGAAATCCCTCCTTGTCACTTTCTTCGCCTATGACCTTTTGTAGATTCTAAGGACACTTTTTTAACAAATGACCATATTTATGGTATATTCGACACTGAAATGAAATATTCTCATAGTCAAGTGATTGATTCCATTCTAGGTATCCTACCTTAAGCTTGATCTTCTTTAGAAGAGGATTTTCTAGGTTTAAATAAACACAAATCCATGCATAGGTCAAAAATTAAATGCATGTCTCCCATATGACCTCCTATGCATACTTATAGTGTATTTTGGACAACTTCGAAGGCTTTTTCATTCCAAAATTCAATAGGGAAGACGAAAAACCTCACCCAAATTAGGGTTGAGGATGACATTTCTTCATCTGGCTTAAATCCAATGTACCAAGGATTTATGAAAAGTCTTATGCGACCATAAAACCCAAGGTTTCCTTGAAAAACTTGATCACAATCCTCTTCCATAAAAAATACAAGGAAATAACCATTTGGGTAAAAGCCGATACCCACCTCTCTTTTGATATTCTAATTCTTGATTACCCAAGATATAATTACTCCAAGTTGAACCCTGACTCCCATAAAGGGACAAATCAAAGCTTTATTTTCAAAATTTTATATCCCATTATTTAACCCTTCATTGTCTAAAGTCACTAAAGAAGACTCCTCCATTACCTCTAGACAACTATTTTCATTTTTCCTTGAGATCTAACTTTGATAATCTCAAAGATTTAAGAATTAATTGATTGCTTATTTTTCCATTAATAAAACAATTATATATTAAAAAAACATTTTGAAAGGACGATTTTTAAAAGAAGGCTTTACCTAAACTAATGCCATGACTAAACTCTTAAAATTGAAATACTCGACAATTAGTCTTTGTTCAGCTCAGCTTTAAAAAAACCCATGAGAAACAGCTCTTAGTTCCTCTTTGTTTGATTCTATTAACTTTTACAACACTTAAAATTATAGATTTATTGTGACAAAGAAAGTGAACCTGCCATGCACGCTTGTTTTAATTTTCATCTTAAATTCAAATTTCCGATATTTTTTGAGAGAATTATTCTTCGGCAAAAACGTGCGTCCACACTGAGAAAGCAGACATTCACGCCAAAAGGAAATGGGAAAACCACACGCACTTCACACAAATTTAAGCAAGAAATGAAGAATAATTGAGATGAAAAGGCTAATAAATTGTATGTTGTGCCTCACACTAAATAAAAAATAAAATACTATTTCACTATCCAACAAAAGTCAAGTCGACTTTTTACTAGAAAGCTTAAATAGAACCACATGGTCAGGTCCACCTTCAACTCCCAACAAATATACATCCCTACGTCGTCTTCCACTTCAATTCTTGTAACCAGGTGGTTTAACTAAGAAAATACACACTGTTGAGTTTAGAGCGATTTCAATTCAACTAAACATCAGCCTAAATGCTAGTTTCCAAACCAGATAAACTGTAACTGTACGAAATTCAGAATAATTCGCTCCTTAGGAAATGGTGCACGGATTGGGATTCTCCTCGTTGTATACATAATAAACTTCCGTATGAGGCGGCGGAGGATGGCATCCTGGCCACGGCATGTCCCATCTGGACGAGCAATCTGAGCAACAACAGGGCTGTACAGGCTTGCATGGATGATAAGTCGTAATACATGGAGTAGGAACTGGAACAATACAAGGAGCAGGAGGATCAACGGGTTTCGGCGGTTTACGGGTAGACTTAGGGGTAGGCTCAGGGTTAGGCTCAGGCTTATCGTTTCCGTTTTTCTTCTCATTCTTTTTTGGAGGATCCTCAGCATTCTTGTTTTTGTCTGTCTCTGGTTTCCCCTTTGGCGGGTTAGGCGGCGGCGGCGCCGGCTTTGGCGGGGGACCGACGGAAATAATGGTGGCGCACTTGAATTTCCTTTTCAGCTGGTTCGCAATGCACACGGGATCCGCATCGCCCTCCACAGTTATTGTCTGCTCCTTCGTATTGATTGAGATCATCTCTATTCCTGAAATCAAACAAATAACAAAAACAGCCATAATTCTGGAACTTGACGGACAGGTACTGTACGAAAAGAGTCTATATTACACAATCACAATTGTAAATTAGTATTTGAAACCATGGAACAAAAGAAAACCTGAAAAAGCACACTACAGAATGGGATGCTCGAGGTTTCAAGTAATTAAAGTGGAAACATGATGTCCTGCATGAGCGTTTTAGCGACTGAGATCTGTTTCAGATTATGGGTTGTGAACTTTAATCTCACATGCAACAAAGGTACTGACCAAGATTATGAAAATTATTCTGAAATCTTTATTGGCGTTGAAAAATATTCTCAGTGTTTTTCCAAATGAACTTCTCAGATCTTTGACGGACTAGATCTTTTCTCTACCACTAAGCCACGGTCCTTTAATCTAAGCATTTATTTTTTATTTTTTTTCTATTCCCCCTTCAGTAGTTCAGCTTGCAGGAAGGAGAAAAAGAGAGAGAAAGAAAGAAATCATGCTATCAAGTTGCACATATTGACAGTCAATATGATCTCAAGGCCTTCATGAAATCTCTAATCATGCAAGGCAACTCCATATTTTCTTCTTTGATCTCGACATAATAGACATTTAAGACTTTGAGATTGTACTGGCTAAATTAACTGATTGGGTGGTCAGACCTTTTTTTTTTTTAACTTTTTTCCCTTTTTCAAAGGAACAAAAATTGCAAATATTTTATTCCAAGAAAAATAGCATTTGCATGTTTTTTCATTGTAGCCAAAACAACCCAGGAGACAGGAATAAAAATTACCTTCTATTTGCGTAATGGATTGCAGGGCAACTCTCCTGCATTTGTAACATTCCAGATTCACCTTCATTACCGTCCTCTGCAAATTCCCACATGAACACATTCGATAGAATTAGTCCTTCACAAAGGAAAATTAAAAATAATAGAAAGTATCACCGACTTACACTGGCCATCCTGGTTCTGTCCGCCTCCTTTGGTATTCCCAGAACTGGGGACGGAACCTGGATTTATGGTCTCGCTTTCCCGTCTAGCCAGAAAACATTTCCGTCAATGGCACAACAACTCCAAATCCAGTACAGCTACGCCGCCCACGAGCTTCGTCAGGGAGTGAGGAAATGGTACGTAAATAGTTGATTCAATAATATGATATGAAATCCGTATCAATGGCTAATAAAACGACGAAGTAAACAACCGCCACAGCAAGCAGCAAAAGGAAACCTTGTTGATCACGTAATTCTCCACTGTATATTGTATCTGGCTTCTACGTTAAGACATTTGGCGTGTCTGCAAGTAATTAGCCTCAAATGTATGATACCATATGATCATCATCATTCACCATCCTAAAAGGAACGATCTTTGTGAGTGATTAAACTTGTCTTGTCCCCATTATTTCTGGTTTTGGTGATTTTTCAGGAAGGCAAATTTTAACCTGACATGATAGCTGTGGTCATTATTTTGTAAAGGTTAAATGTGAATTTCAGCCAAATTGAAATAAACTGAAAACAAATGACACATTCTTATCATCAAGAGTTACAGGGTGTATTTCAAGGTACGCACACTTCTCCCGATTTTGGACAGTTGTGGATAATAGTAACGAAATAAAAGTTGGTTAGAGAACCCGGTGTTAATGTGAAAGTAAATTCTATCATATTTTCAAACGAATAAAAATTAAAATGTTCCGAATGGTAGAAACCAACTCATCTGCGCACTAAAGGAGACGAAATAAGAATGCATCCTCAACCCAGAAATAGTACAAACCAACTCAAGTTGATCAAGATATCCACTCACTAAATATGATGAGAACTTGAGAAAACTTGACGGACGAGCTAAAATGATGAATGAAAGTAATAATAGGTCGCGGTGACGAGCTAAAATGATGAATGAAAGTAATAATAGGTCGCGGTGGAAAGCATAACGACTATTTACATTTAGTTTGAGTGTTCTTGTTATACTTTTTAAATCCAAAGTGAAATGGAAGGTATTTATTTATTTATTTTAATCTTGTTTGTATTTTTTTTTAAGATATATATTTTTTTATTAGTAATGGGGTTTTGAAAGGGTCTTTGAAACTTTTTACAAATGGAGTAAGAAGAGGATCTTCATAGGGAGATGGTATCCACAAAGAAAACACAAAACAAGAGATGATATTAACAGGACAATCTCTAAACCATTTAAATTTGAAAAGCAGGTTTGTAGGAGCTTGGGACAAACGATCAACAAAAAAATCTGCTGAAAACAGAAACGGAAAAGCTAAACCACATGAAAAATAAAAGCTTAATTGTAAAACCCAGCTTGTGGGAGCCCAAGACAAAAACTCAAAAGGAGAAACCCGTCCAACACTGGTACGAGAGATGTCACGACTTGTAAAAAATTTAAATTCAAAAACTGCATCCCGAACGAAACCAAGAGCTATTTTCCACAGAAGATAAATAGGAAACACAAAAAAGCAAAAATCCCATAAGGAAACTGGAGCCTTGAAACCCACCCTGAAACAACCGAAAAACTACTGATCAACACGAGGTCCCTTCCCCAAGACCTGAAAGAAACTATAGAGCTAAGCCGATGAACAATCACCTAGATCAAATCAGCATTCAATCCCACCAAAAACTGTGGAAGCCCACGCAATAACTGCATGAAGAAGCACATGGTGTATCCCAAGACCAAAAGATAGATTGAAGTGAAGGTTTCGTAGGAGAAACAAGAGTAGAAAAACATTGGATATACTAAGAGATTCTAGAGGCCTCAAAGAAACTCGAACAAAAGCTAACAAGGATGCTCATATGAAAGCAATAAGCACACCATCCCCCAAAAGGCTAAGAAAAATGTAGACAGCGATCCTAAGCAATTGAAAAGAGAACCCAGGTGCAAAAACCTCTTTCAGAAGACACAACCCCCTAGCCTCCCAACTGTGCATATAGAAAGCCAACCAACACCAACGGGTACCAAGGCTGAATCTTAGGGAGGATCCAAACAACTGTAAAATTTAGTCAAAAATCAAATATGGGAAAACTAGCCTAAAATGAAATAGGTAAATCCCATAAGGCTAAATATGAACTAGCACAGGATAAAACCCCATCGTAACCAAAGGAAAACATGCAAGATGAATAGGGGCTATTTCACCTACGGAAGCCTTCCGCTCTCCATTAAAGATTTTACAGCTCTCTCTTCCAAGATATGAGGAGTATCATGTTTTGAATTTTAATTTTTAATTTATATAAATATATTATAAATATTTATTAGAATATAAACAAAATAAAAAAATAGGGAGTATGCCATGTTAGTTGGAAGGTCGCCAATCTAATTGATGGAGTAAAGTTGTATCGAGAGTTGGAAGATGTTCAAATTTTTCACATGCTCAAGGAGGGAAATGTTGTTGCTGACGTGATGGCGAATATTGGAGTGAATCTTCATGGATATAGGGTATGGCAAGGGGACTTTCCACATGACCTCATCAACTATGCTCATTTTTATGTTGGTTAATTGGTCTTGGGTGGTGGTAGTTCACTTGGTTAGAAGATTTGGTGTAGTTTTTAAAGAGGTGGGACAGTTGTATCTCTTTGCCAATTATGTGGCTTATCTTTTCCTTACTTGTATTCCTGGATGGGAACGGTATTTTAAATACCAAGTTTATTCATTTATGAAGGTATTTTTAAATACCCAATCAATTTATTATTCAATGATCATTAATCAATGTATTTTTAAATACTCCATTTAATTCATTAATGAAGGTATTTTAAATACCCAATCAATTTATTAATTATGGGTCATTAATGAAGGTATTTTAAATACCCCCTTTAATTCATTAATGAAGGTATTTTAAATACTCAATCAATTTATTAATTATGGGTCATTAATGAAGGTATTTTTCTTTTTGAATTTACATGGTGGAATCGGTAGCCGCCATGAATCTAGACAATTTGTCCAGCTTTTATGGCCGCCACAGTATTCTGCGATGTCTGCCCTAGAAGTCGCCACACAGATCTTCGTGCAGTTCGCCTCTATAACCACCATACCACAATCATTTTAAACCTTTTACGCCATTGAAAGCACCAGGAAAGGGACAAGCATTCAGTTCAGCGAATTAATGAAGGTATTTTTAAATACTCAATCAATTTATTAATTATTGGTCCTTAATGAAGGTATTTTTAATACCTCATTTAACTCATTAATGAAGTCACCACCGAGGGTTTTTTTAAATACCTAGTTAATTTCAAAAAATAGGAGCCAAAATTATTTCAAATATGAGAAGTGGGAATTATTTCGAAAATGAGGAGTGGAAATTATTTCAAAAATGGAGAGCTAGAATCAAGAATATGTTTCTGCCTTGGTTCATTTGCCTGCCTTGGGAAGTGGTTATCTGTTGGGGATCATTGGGATGCGGCTCAAATTTCGGTGCGATTATATTGGAGTTAGATGTTGTGTTGTAGAACTACCTCGACTCTCTCATAGGTCTTCTCAATCTCCTGACCCTTTGTATCCTATGATTTGTGGTTTCGGTTTATGCAATTACTATTTTGTTTTGGTTAGTGTTGTAGTACAGTTTATGTACTCTTCTATTTAAGTGTTGAAGTGAACTGTTTTCTTTGGATTGTAAAAGGTTTTGGGTCCCTTTCAAAACCCTCTTCCCTTAATTTTACTTTAAAAAAAAAAAAATTAGAATAATAATAGCATTCAATAGTAAAAGGTAAAAAGAAAATATTAAGAAAATAGAATTAAAATTAAAGTTATTTATTTATATATAATTTTTTTTGAAATTTTTAAAAATAATTATAATTTTTTTAATAATATTTTTTCAATTTAGTTTATGATGTAAATATTTTATATATGATAGCATAAAGAAATATAATGTCACTTATCACTACTTTGTATATTTTGTTACGAATTTTTATATAATTTGAAAAAAAAAACTAAATATTTTATTTAAGTGGAAATAAACAACAAATATTTATATCAAAAGGTTTTGGAAATAAGTAACCTAATAATCCTTAGTTTTAGCCTTGAGTTTTTGGAATCTATTCTTGTAGGGTAGTTTTTGTGTTGTTCTTGGTTGTGACCCTTTTTGGGTCTTCGGCCTTTTTGGACTCCATTAGGAGTGTTTGTTTTTTGGTTGTGGGATCCTCTCAAAATGCTCTATAATTAATTATCAAAAAGAAAAAAAAAAGTTTTGAGAAATTACCAATACTAATAAATTATAGATATTAAATAAAAATTTCAATATAAATAAGAATATGTAGAGGGTTGTCATGTCTCAACCATTTTATTAGTTTTATTCATAAATGAATTAGAAAACCTTATCTATCTATCTTTATATATATATGTGTGGGGTATGCTTTAATATTATTGCTTTATGTAAATACTTTTTATAGTTAGAAAAACATAAATATAACTTATAAAGACTTCTAACAACTTTAGATAAATTATGTAAGTACTATGAAATAAATGTTGATGTCATCAAATTAAAGTAATGGTTATTGACTATTTAGATAAATACACAAGTATCACATTTTATGTAACCATTCTAAAATAAAAGTTAATGTAACCAAAATATTGGTTATTGAGGTAAATATAAGTATCACATTTAAGGGTGAGAAATTCAAGGTGGTTACTTAGAGCTTAAATATTATTCTAATTACAAACAAGGATGTAAACATGTGATGTTATATTGTCTTACATACCAACATCTAGGAGAAGCATTTTTTGCAACATAATAACTTAAATAACTTATATGAATTATTAAATTTAATATGTATTAGCTAATTATACCTCTGTGTAAATTAAACACAAATAGGATAATATATGTAGACATATAAATTTGTAGACATGGAAAATTGACCCACCCAAGTGAGTCATTTTTCATAGGACCCTTGAGAAAGCACTCAAAATTGTCTAAGCATAAGTTTGAGCCTCTTTCCCCCTTCTCCTTCACTCTTTTCCTAGCTTTGTCAAAATCATGATCACCCAGTATGGGGCATGATTTTGGTAAGTTAGGATTTTATCTTAGAAAAACCTATTTTTGGGCTAACCCTTAGGACACCAACCCTCCTTTAGGTTTTCCATTTCATTGTCTCATATTTTTGCCCTCCAAACCTCTTGTAAATAGAGGGTTTGGATCCTCTTTTTTCCTTAATTTATTTTTTAGAAGTTAAAGTGCTAGAAGCTTTTCAAGTTTTAAGCAATTTTAGAAGGGTTAAGTGATCAAGATATAGTATCTTCTAGTGTTCTTCAGGTGCTCTATTGTTGATTTTTCTTCTTGGTGGATAAGTGTGGATCCTTGAGGAGGAGTCTACCATTTTATGGAGTTCTTAATCCCTTTATCTATTCTTTCACTGCCACGAGGTGCATTACTACATTTTATCATTATTAGATCATTAATTATGCATTTTTTTATTCTCTTTTCACATTAATTAGATGCATTTTCACTTCTATTACAAAATCATGTCTGGTGTGTACAAGGCACCATTTCAATAGATCTAAAATTACGATCATCCCTTCTAGGGCATGATTATAGTTTCATCAATATTAGGGTTAAGGTTTCACTCCCAAACCATCAATTTATGTTTGCATGCTTCATATAGGTCATAATACTATTGTTTTCATTTATTTTTTGAGTTGTTTTATTTCATTGCATCCTTGCTTATTCATTTCCAAAATGTTTAACAATTTCTTTTGCTTTCGAATGATTAGCTAAAAGGACCAATGGAAATTGATTATTGCACCTCCAAGCTTAGTCATCTAATAGCTTAAGTAATCCCCCAAACGTTGATCAAATATTATAGGATTTTGTGAAACTATTTTGTAGGTTGTGAAGTTGTTAGATTTATTTTGGATGCAAGTTAAAGCTAATTTCAATAATTAGATTAAATAAGTAGACTAAGTTAAATTCTTAGGCTATTTATTAATTTATTTTTGCCTATTTTTATTTAAAACCTAGATCATAAATAAAGGGAAAATACTTTGGCTATATTTCTAGGAATTTGAAAGAGAGGACGCATATAGCTTGCATTCTAGAGTTAATTCTATTTGTGCATTCCATCAAACCCTTCTTGAAAAGAAAATGATTTTTTTTATTAGGGTTTAGGCATCATTCAAAATTGAGAATTATTCTAGGGTTAGTACTTGCTTGCTTTCATTATTGTTTGTCTTGCATTGTTCTTTCCCTTTTCTATAGTTTTGATTTTAGAAAATCCAAACATAGGTGTTTGCTTAAAATACACATTAAAAATCTCCATCCTCAAAATTGGATCGAGTCCTTAAATAATTCATGGTGAACCCTTTGATCCATAATCCCTTGATTGTAGAGAATATTACACACCCCTACGGTCACTTCAACTCTTAGTGGATCTATCCAAGAATCATATGTGATATGGTAGTTTTCTCCCTATACATCTTTGGTGAATTTGAAATATATTTTCCTAGTGTTGTAGGCCCACCGCCCTTAAGGTGTCCCTCTATACTACTGTGAGATCTCATAGCTCCTCCTCCAAGGAGCTCAATTGCCACTCCTTGCTCTCTAGTATGTCAATTTGCAACCACAAACTTAACAAATTTTTAATCAATTCTAAAAACAATATATATATATATATATATATATATATATATATATATATATATATATATATATATAGATCAAACAAGAACATTGAGCAATGTTTTAGCACCTAAACCTACTTGTATTATCTCTATTTCTTTTCCTCTTCTTCTAGTTTTTTTTTCTATCTTGCTCTCTTCCTTGTTTTTCTCTTGGTCAAAATTATACCTCATTCTCTTTGGGTATGATTTTATCCATTTCTCTCTTATTATGAATTTATGACCCATGCTTGTGAGATACACATTTATGAATGTGCACTCTATTATTTTAGGGTATGAATTTGGTCACCACAGTGAACCAGCCAAAATTCCAATCGATCCCCATAATTGCATTGGGTTCATGTGTAACAAAGTCTTGTAAAAAAAAAAAATATTTCTAAAATTCACTAAAAACCTAATCTCCCTATGCTCACTCAACTATTGCACCAGCCTCGCCTCTTGTAATGGTTGAATGGTGCATGGGTAGCGTTATTTGTCTATTTTTATCCAAAACTATTCTTCTCTTCTTTGTGCAATGAAAATGAATTAGGGTTTTCACCCCTTTTGGCTTTTATATTCTCCAGTTTTACTTTTCTCTCTCTTATTTGGTAATTATTTTTGGGGAACCTCGACTTGAGAGGCATTAAAGTCCCTAATGCCTCATTCTACATGCAAAACTTCAAAGTGTTTGGAATGACACCATTTTTGCATACCCCTTTCCTCTAAACCGACCACCCTTTTTTTTGTGTTCATCGTTCTTCACCCATATGTATCTACATATTTCCTTGACACATTTATTAGGTCATAAATGCATCAAAGAGGGGGAAAAATGTAGACATTAAAAGTTGAACCACCCAAGTGTGTCATTTTACATAGGACCCTTGAGAAGGCCATCAAACTTGTCTAAGCACAAGTTTGGTCCTCTTTTCCCCTTCTCCTTTCCTCTTTTCTTAACTTCACTGAAATCATAGTCTCCTTGTACGAGGCATGATTTCAACAAGTTAGGGTTAGAAAACCCTTTTTTTGGGCCAACCCTTAGGATGTCGACCCTCCCTTAGGTTTTCTCTTTCATTTTCCTACCTTTTGGATCTTCAAACCTCTTATAAATAGAGGGTTTAGATCTTATTTTTGTTATCAATAATTTTTTAGAAGCTTTTCAATTTTCAAGTGATTTTAGAAGGGCTAAGTGATCAAGATCAAGTATCTTCTATTGTTCTGCTATTGATTTGTTTTTCTTGGTGGATAAGTTTGGAGCCTTGAGGAGGAGTCTACCATTTTATGGAGGTCTTCATACTTTTGTATATTCTTTTGCTACCATCGGGTGCATTATTGAATTTTATCATGCTTAGATCACTAATTGTACATTTTTGTATCTCATTTTGCATTAATTAGATGTTTTGTACTTCTGCTACAAAATCTTACCTAGTTCATACATGATATGATTTTGAAAAATTCAAAATTATGATCACCCTTTATAGGGTATTATTTTAGTTTTATTTGAATTTATGGAAAGGTTTCACTCCCAAACCCTCAGTCTATGTCTGCATGCTTAATCTAGGTCATAATATTGTTGGTTGCATTCATTTTTTTGAGTTGTTTTATTTTATTGCATCCTTGCATATTCATTTCTAAAAAGGTCAACAATCACTTTTAATTTTGAATGGTTATCTAAAAGTACCAAGGGAGCTTGATTGTTGCACCTCCAAGCTTAGTCATCTAACGACCTAAGCAAGCCCCTAAATGCTAATAATATTTTCTAGGGTTTTGTGAAGTTGTTTTATAGGTTGTAAATATGTTGGATTTATTATGGATACAAGCTAAAACAAAGGTCAACCATTGGATAAGATAAGTACCCTAAGTTCAATTCTTAGGCTATTTATTGCTTTCTTTCTATGCATTTTTATTCAAAATCTAGATCATAGATAAATGGGGGGAAATTGATTATATTTCTAGGTATTTGAAAGAAAGGAAACATATATTTTACATTCTAGTGTTAATTTTGTTTGTGCATTCCCTCAAACCCTTTTTGAAAAGAAAGGATTTATTTTATTAGTGTCTAGGAATAATTGAAAATTGAGAATGATTCTAGGGTTAGTCCTTGCTTGTCTGCATTATTGTTTGTCTTGAATTGTTCTTTTCATTTTCCATAGCTTATATTTTAGAAAATATAAACATAGGTTTTTCATTAAAATACACATTAAACATCTCCATTACCAAACTCAGAACGAGTTCTTAAATAATTTTTGCTGAACTCTTCGATCCCCAAGCCCTTGAGTGTAGAGAATATAACATACTCCTATAGTCACCTTGACTCCCAATGGACCTAGCCAAGAATTGTATACAATAGGGAAATTTTCCTCTACATAGCGTAACTATGTTGTTTGACTTTATTTAATTAGCCATATTAAAATTTACTATACTACCTCCACACTACATTAGGATTCATACATTTTGAAGGAGCATGAATCAAAAACATCAAGCAATAGATGCCTCACAAAATCTCCTAATTTTTTTTTTTAAGTCTAGTATAAGTTTTAATTCACTTGTAAAAGAAGTCGACTAGTTCTACGGAGCAATCCTCTTACAATATGGACCAATTGGTTCCATGGAGTTATTTGCTCAAAGAAAACTAGAAATTCACTTGTAAAAGCTAGAGATGCACTCACTAACTAGAGCAAATTGCTTAACAAGTTATAAGAAGGTAAATTTGAAGGTGCAAATCCTAAGAAATATATTTTGGCATGTAGTGGCACACTAAGTCATTTTTTAATCCTTATAATCTTATTAGAGGCATGTAACATTTGGTGGTGCATCATTTTGCTAAATATATCCTCAAATATTTGCTTCTCACTACATGTAATTTTGGAGTAAAGTCTTATTATAAATACAAGCCTAGATATCCATTATATTCATATTTTAGCTATGAAAATTTAGAGCTACACTCTATGAAACTCACATTATGCTTTGGTCTCTTGAGATTGTAAGAATTGATAAGTCCTTATATATTCCATTACTAGTATTGCTCTCCTAGTTTGTTAAGTGCATGGTTATTATGGCATTGCCCTTGTATCCCATCTTGTTATTTACTTATCAATTTCATATTTAATGAATGGGTGGATATTGATGTTATTTTAATTCTCATCTATTGATTGATAATACACTTTCCTTTTTATAGTTTAAAACTCTATTTATTTTATCACTGACATCCTCAAACTTTCATGTATTTTTATTTATGCACTTTAATTTTAATGAACGTTATTATAGGTTAGTGTAGGAGTCCTCTTTAACTAGAATAGGTAGCTAGCTTAAATCCAAAGGTTGTAATAAGCCATTAGCAATATATTACAAATTTATTGAAACTACCATTGAGACATTAAACATAAATTAGAATTTAGGAAAATTCCCTAGTTCAACATCATTTATGGTACGTCTAATGGGATAAACCCTCATTATATTAAAATTTCAATTAGTTCTTCAATTTTTGTTCCAAATTTCCATTCATCATAGATGAAGTGATTGGCTCAAAATTGAGATAAAATTTTACTATGTCTAATTTTAGGAAGCAATTCTCCCTCATTATATTTAAATGTCACTAAATTCTTCAATTTTCATGCTAATTTTTCATTCATCATAGATGAAGTGATTGGCTCCAAATTGAGATAGAACCTTACTAAGTCTAATTTTTGGAAGTAATTCATTATGTTTGAGCAAAATATGTAAAAAGTCTCTAAGTCAATCCTATGAGTGATTTTATCTATTTTATAATTGATTTGCTTTGTTTTCTTAGCATTTCATTCTAAAATTATTGCACTTCCAAAGACTTGATTTATCACTTTTAGTATCAAAAATTTAAAATTTCATCATTTTTGTTATTTGTGCTTGATTTTTACATGTGCTTTATGAATGATAACTCTAATATGAACTCAATAATTTTGAAATTTTCAATATAATGACTCAAACAATATCAGAGTAACATAAAATGTTGAATTTGGACACATATATAATTTTGTCATAGGCAAAAATAATTTACAAAAGATTCTCAACCATTCTTTCAAAAGATAAATTTTCAAGTGATTCACTAAATTCAATGAGTGATTCACTCCAAATAAGAAAATTTCTCCAAGTTAGGTCTAATGAGTGATTTTCTTTAAATATAATAAGTGATTTTCTAGGAAAGACAATATTCTTCCTTCCTCCCTCATGGAAAGCCTGTTCATTCTATTTTTAGCACAAATTGCATTGAGAAATTTGCTTGGATCCCATATTTCTAATTTTTTTTCTAAGTTCATAATTTACAAGTAAATCATCTAAAATCACAAGTGAATCACTCCATTTAGTGGTTGAAGTTATTTTTTTCTAGAAAAAAATCACTCCAAATTGGAAGCAAATTGCTCCATTTTGTAGGCAAATTGCCTTGTAGTCCAATTTTATAATTTTTGCTAATTTTAACCTGAATCTAAGTCTATGTAGGTTTTTACACAAAATTTAATGAATACACAACGCAAGAAAAAAATGGTAAAGGAAAATCACTTGGTGGATACCATTTTATATCATAAAAAAAAAGGTGATAGTGAAAAGAAAATAATAGAGATTGAATTTGAGGATAATACAATGCCTAATATAATTTTATCAAAAGGCAAAAGCCTAATTGAAAACATTTCTAGGCAAGGCTTCACACCTCTATAAATTGGTTACAAGTTGCTAGAACCTTTCATGTGTAGAATTGGTAGCATGGGAAATAGTTACTCTATTTTGTTTCAATTAAACACTATTCAAATACACCCTTAAGAAAATATAATTTATTTTAATATTATATTCTTAAGAATATTAAATTTGATCCAAAAAATGTTATGGTAAATAATGAACAAGCATTATTATACTATATCAAGGGTTTATATTCTGATCTAGCTTTGATGGTATATAAGGTTATGTCATTGTACACTAGTTGTAGCTTTTGAAGAGGTAGAAAATGGAAATAACATCCTTATTTAAGTAAAAAAAAACTATCTCTAGCCTTTCCAATGGCATAAGCAACACATATTACCCATAACACATCTACACCAAGTTCTATGCCCACCATTTTTCCCATTCCTAACCCCTATGTAAATGATTCCACTCCATAACCATATATAATTACCCATCCTAGATATTTCTCATCATCTACTATAGCCTTTCAATCATAACTTCCAACCCTTATTCCATCCAACTCACACAATGGGCCAAATAATAATTTTGGAATGAGACGGTGAAAGTTATCAAGACTTTGATAGATCAAAACAATGTTAAAATCAAATATTGGCCACAATTACAAAGTTGGCAATCCTAGAATATCATATATGTTATAAAATGTTAGGTTCCTCACCAAGGTGCTAATGAAGGAATAAATCAAAATCACAAGTATATGGTTAATGCCAATTTAGAATTAGAGTTAGCATATTATTTTTTATATAATCATAGACATGATTCCACATAATGTGTTGGATCCATACAAAATTCTTGGACTATCTAGGATAATCAAGAATGTTAAGCTTAAGAGGCTATCATCCTAGGTCAACTGGTTTCTATAACTAATCAACTTACATACATACGACCCCAAATTCAATAGTTAATACTTGCCTTACCCAACCCAAAAAACACCATTCTGGAAAATTTGAGTGCTATGGAAACAAATGAAGAGTCAACATTTGAACATGTTTCCATATGTATTAGTAAATAAGTGGTAGATACTAGGTTTAAGAGAAAATATTTTAAAAATCAATCACATAAGAAGAAAACTAAAGCAAGAAAAGACATGGTGATGCTTAAGAAAGGAAGTCCATCACATTATTTGAATGATAAATGACCAATAATAGAACAATAAGTTAAACTTAAAGAAAAGGAAAATACAAAATATAATTCCATAAACATGCCTTATAAAGAAAGAGAAAGGTCATAAAATAATAGGGATAGATGAATAGGCAAGTGAAAAGTGATAAAAATAGATAGATAAAATGCAAGAGGAACATATAAATCTATTGAAATGAAAAACAATAGATAAAGAGTCCAACTTCAGAAAGATGTCAAAATATGATTGAAATACCATTTTTTCACAAGCAAAGGTCATGTGATAGAAACTAGTAAATATCATAAATTCAAGACAAGAAGTGATAGTGCCTTAATGGAATTCAAGTTTAATATTGTAAATAAAATAAAAATGACACCCGCTAAAGTAAATATTGTAGAACCATTAGCTCTACTTAGGTTATGCCATTTACTCTAGGCAGCTCTAAAAGAGAAAAAAATAAGTTATGCTTAGTGGAAATAGTATGTACCCACTCAAACCAATATAGCTAATCAACATAATTTGATGGTAGAGCATATACTAGACATTCAAGTCAATGCATATGATATACTAAATACCCCAAATAGTAAGGCACTAAAGGAACCCATATTTTATGTGACCCTCAAAATGAAGAACTAGATACTAAGGAGTTGCTTAGTTTATTAGGAGGCAACAATGATAGTTATACCTAAAGCTATTCATGAGGAGATAGGTTTATCTTATACCAAAATGACTAATAACCCAATTCAAATGGATGGCACTTGGGTTAATATAGAAGGGGCACATAAATAATTGGTCATGACCATATCTAGACACATGAAATCTACTGTGGTGCAAGAGGTAATAATTGTTAACCTCCCTTTGCATTTAAGTATGTTTTTATCTAGAGTATAGACACACTAGCTATTTGGATATGGTTATTTTAAACCTAAATTTGGATATCCTTGTTGCCAAAACCATAGGTTCATACTTAAACATATATGATTGCCTAAACCCTATCATTTTATTTGAGTTCTTTGGTGGGGATTAAGTTTCACCAAGAATTTTGTATGGATTCACTCTAAATCCTACATTTCATATGTTCAATTAAGGAAACACCTAAGTTTTGATGAATATAATTTAGTGAACTATATCCTTTGAAAAGAAGATTTAAGTGCAATGTGAATAAATTATTGATGTAGAAAACAATAGACTAATCCTATATGATATTTTCAATTCCTTGTAAGAACTACAATAGGCTAAAACAAGAGTTACAACAAACTAAAATAAATTAATTTTTACTTTTGGGCAAGGGAAAAAATGGGATGCATAAAAACAAGATCTAGCCTGAATTTGCAAAACTATATGTATTTTAGATTCATGCCTTATAAAATAAATTTAAACATGATTCTTTGATTCTTCTTTATTTTATTATGTTTTTAAAATTAAATGAATATATACTATGTTGAAAATAGCACACAAGACCTTTATTGTTGCAACAAAAAATTATGGCATGAAAAAGGGTTACAAAGAAATATGAAGAAGATAGAATCATAGCCTAGAGATAGGTTCATAGCCTGAGATCAGTTTTTTGCCTCTGCACTAGTTCATAACCTGAGGAAAGTTCTTTTTTTTCTTAGCTATGAATTTATAGAAATAATTATAAAAATAAAAAATGATTGTGTTAGTTTTAAGGGGCTTTCTTGATACTTGGGAAGATGTAGACTTCCTTATTTACTAAACAATCACCCTATTCCTTTTCATAAAATGGAAAATTGACTTTTTCAAGAATATTGTCACATATACATAAATTAAATGATACAAAACTAGGTTGAATTAGATATGAACCAGATGGGATATCCCTAGGCTTGGTTTTTTATTGTTATGATGCTAAAATTTAATAGAATATTGAGTAAAATAGGTTCACAATTTGTATGGAATTTTCATAACCTATACAAGTTTACACCCTATAAGTTATATAACATACAAACCTATTTTAAATATTGAAAAAAAAATAGATGAAAATTTTAATGCCTAGGATGGAGGAATGAACAATCAAGCATCAAAAAAGAGGATAGATAAATAGAGGTTAAAAATATTTTGAGTTGATTTTGAAACTCATAGGGTGGGTTTGCTTCCTATGAACTTGTTTTAAGACCTACAAAACTCCTATATATGGTTATGCGTTGGGATGTAATTAGAATTTATCTAAATATATTGATAATGGAATAGAAAAGGGTTCCCAGATGTCAAGATATTACCTACAATTTATGCAATATACTAAATTAAAAAAAATTGTATAGATTGGAACAAGGTTAATCTTTAAGGCAAGTAAATAGAACATTAGTAAAATCTACACAACGGAGAGTAAAATTCATAATAAAGTAGAGAAATCAAGTAACTTCCTCCATTTTTCCTCAAGATAAACTTGTTCATAGAGTGCATGCAATTATCAAGAGTGTTTGGAGATAAAAACATATTTGAAGGACTCAAAAGAATTAAAAACCTATAAAAGGATATCAATTGATTGCTAGACAATTTCTATGAGAGTTTCACTATTATAAAATCCCTTGTTTCTTTCAAAATTACTTGAAATCACTTGTTTGTTTTTAGAGGGAGGTTTCTAATATATATAGTTTTGGGGCTTATTGGAAGGAAAGGGAGGAAATATTTTTTAAATCTATGTGGAGGTTATTAGGTGAGGATAACACTTTGTCCAACTAGATAAAAAGTTGATTTGCAAGGTTTGGTCTATTTTGGATGGGTTGGCATGGGATAAAAGTAATTTTAATTAGAAATATTATATGGAACAAGAGTTTGGTTTGGATTGGCAAGTTGTTGGTGTGGCTAGAGAAGGATATTTGATTGGAAAAGTTTATCTTTTGAGTGTATGAGAACAAGTGTCCAACATGACAAGTTAATGACTGTGAACTTCACTCTTGGTAGCAAATTTACCATTTAACCATTAGAGAAGCAACATTTTAAATTTTACCTCTAAATGAAATTCATAACCTCAAAGACAAGTTCCCGTCCTACTAATTTCTCTATGATCTAAAAATTAGTTTTAGCATCCAAATTTTATGATGAATTCCGGAAAATATATTGGACATGTTACCAAAACTATTTAGGGTCTTGGATTGTCATGTATGAGAAAAATAGGTATCTACATTTTCCATCATTTTAGGTATTTATTGCTCAATAAATGCATCAAAAGTACCTATAGTTGGCCCTGATTTTATGAATGAATTAATCCTAAGGTATTTTCTTTACAATGTGGAGGAAACTATGCAATTTTAAAGGAATTGTTTTTGGATGCTTCGAGGGATTATATCAAGCATGGAGGGGTAAATGAAATTTATTTTTCCCATGTATTTTCAAAAATTAGAGCTATGAGTATTGATTATTTGGTATTTTTTGATGTCTCACCAAAAATAATTGGTGTATTATATGGACATGGTTCGAAGGGCTAGAGGTTGTCAAGATGCACATATTTGGGTATGTGTCAAAAATTTGCTCACTTTCTTATTATTTTTTCTTAAAATTTAATTTGAAAAATTTGGCCTAGAAATTTGTGCTTGACCTATGAACCCATTGTCAAAATCTTGTAGGTAGGCTACAAATTCATCTGGTATAAGAAAAAAAATTTGGGCTATGAACATGTCTAGAGGGGTCAAATTCATTAGTGGGTAGTGAATTTTCTTGAAACCCATAAATTTGTATAATTTTAGGGTAGAATAGGCTAATAAGGGTTTCTTTAGATGTAGGTGGGTACTTTAGAACAAAAATAGTAGCGGTCTAGGGCTCTCAAGAGAAAACTAGACATAATGACTCTAGCTAACAATATTATCTTAGATGCTGTCAGACTTAGGTATTTGGTAATGATGCCCAATGTTGAGTTTGATCATGCCATTATTACAATGCTAGCTTAGAGGTGGAATGTTGAGTATAGTACCTTTATCCTATTAATAGGGAAGATGATAGTCACCCTTGAGGACATGTGGAGCATTCTAATAATACCCCTTAAAGGGGTACAAATTAATATGAGTGTGAAAAAGAGGTCACCTCTTCAAAGTTATTATGGGGATCTTATTCTATGGTTGGTTCACCATGGGATTCATATTAGTAGAATACTCATTAGTGGTCATATTGATAGATTTATCGCTCTATTGAATGTCATTATTTTTAGTTTCTTACTTGGACATATGAGTGGGAATATGCTACCATGGGGGTGGTGTGGTGTAATTATAGGGATGAGGTATTAATAGGTTAGATATGCTCAGGATCCTTTCAATTTATCTTGTATCTATAAAGTTTTATATAATATTTTTTATAGAGGGACCACGAGCCTTATTTTTTATTCTCTCTTTCATGTTTGGTTATAGGAACATATTTCCATTTAATGCACTTTCATTTTACCTATGTAGGTTTTACATGCAAGGGCCCCAACAACATATAGATGGGCTATTTATTTTGATATTTGTCATCATCCTTTCAAAGGAATACTTATAGTGGCCAAGAAAACCATAAATAACTTGCAGTCAAACTAAATTATATGGAAGAAATGCAGACAATATCATGGATGGACAAAGGATGGTTTTGAGTTGGTCCATTTTCAATGGATTTAGTGTGTTATTGGACATAACATGGGATAAAATATGTACATATTGGACCAAGTTTTGAGGTATTTTAGTATTTGGTAGGATATACCATAGATGGGAGAGTATTGGTACTAATGAATTGAGCATTATGCGGGTGATTTGGGAGTTAGAACTAACATTATCCTTTTTAAAAAGAAATATTTGATGAATTTCCAATGATGGATATAGGTATTGATGATGTAGAAGATATTATAGTATACATGCAATCATACAAATATATTCAACCTTAAATATTTTTTCCAAATCCATACAGATAAGAGGCCTAGCCATTTATTAGATGACATGTTAGGTAGGTTGAAATGTTATAGTGGGATAGGGCTTTGAGGGTTCTCAAAGTTTCTCCATTGAGGTTTGTGGTCCATCTGAGAGTGGGCCCTATCAGAACTACTAAGGAGGTGGATGAGTTAGATATATCCACTATAAAATTAAAGATAGATGTTATGGTAGCATAGATAGATTGTTTAAGGATGAGCATGACCAAATAGTGTTGTAGACCTCATAGTTCACATTAGATAGATATATGACTATATCCAACATGGTTCATGTTTCTATGGAGAGAGGAACTATTAGGGAAAATAAATATTATGGCATTGCTTAATTGACTACTCAAAGGGATGCAATAGTTTCTCATGCTATGGTAGCAAAGGTATGTATGATACAAATTACTTGGGAGAGACATGATGCCAGGGCAATGGTTATAGGTCTATATTTGTTGGATATGCTAGATAATTTATCAATAGAGAGATCATTTAGATAAAGGTTCAAAGTGCCAACTATAGGGCTTTATATCATTAAATTGTTACAGTATAGCAAAGGTAGGCCTCTCCATATTATTATTTCTTTAGACGTAATTCTATATCACAATCTACTACACATGCTTCATAGTAGTCAATGCATGGGCTAGTTCATGACACATGGTCATACAATTGATTTTATGAGTTTTGATAAGATTTTGTAGGCCTTTTGGTCTATTTTTGAGGTTGAGTGCACTAATTTTTTTATTATGATCCACTAGTCCTTATAATTTTATATCTGGCTAAGCATACAAACTTTGTAATTGTTGTATACTAGACCATTCAATATTTTTATGTAATCCATTGATATATATGAGGTCCTTACTTGATTATTTACTTTTATCCATATGATGTCATGATAATATGATGATTTGTTGTAATTCTTCTATTATGAAAAGTTTTATTACTTTTTATTTTTATTTTTGGTAGTCATTATGCATGAGTTACTTATGTTTGTCATAAATGATTTTTTTATATGACACTAATAGTTTTTCTTGATATAAGGATTTTATGTATTTTCAAGGCCTTTACTTGCCTAGACCTCGATGGTATAAAGAAATTTTATATTGATACATGTCTAGACCCTATGGGTCTAAATGAATTTAGTTATGATATGTACCTAGACCTTGTGCTTCTAAAGAAATTTAAAAATGCTTAGACCATAAATGTGTAGAGGTATTTAAACATACCTAGACCATACAGGTATAAAGGACTTGAATCTTAATGTGTTGCTAGACATTGTGGGTCTAAAGGACTTTAAACATACTTAGACCATAGAGGTCTAAAGGAATTTAAACATACCTAGAACATGGAGGTCTAAAGAACTTTGAACATGCTTAGACCATATATGTTTGAAGGAATTTAATATTAATGTGGACCTAGAGCTTGTGGTCATGGACTTTAAATATGCATAGACCATAAGGGTTTAAAGGACTTTAATATTGATGTGTTCCTACATCTTGTGGGTCTAAAGGACTTTAAAAATACCTAGACCATAGAGGTATGTAGGACTTTAAAATTTATGTGTACCTAGACCTTATGGGTATTAAGGAATTAAACATTAAAGTATACCTAGACCTTGTAGGTTTGAAGGACTTTAATAATTGAATTGTGACTATACCTTGTGGGTCTAAAGGAATTTTATGATTGAAGTGTGTCTAGACCTTGTGGGTCTAAAGGAATTTTATTATTGAAGTATACCTAGACCTTGTGGGTCTGAAGGACTTTAAATATCATATGTTGTGATAGATACCCCCCATTTAAGATATTCTTATGATAGGAGGTCTTGTGATCCATGTAGATGTATAATTTACTTGCAAAATATTTTGGATTAAACAATGAATAATATCTTATAGAAGCATACCTTTTGCTAGGCATAAATTGATAAAGAGAAAATATTATTTATCCAAGTGCTTTCCCAATTATCAAAGGGAGTGAAAATATCCAGTTTCCTTGTTTAGCTTTTTAAATAAAGTTCTATGCATGTGCAATGCAAAGTAACTAGGTAACCACTCTCCTTTGAAGAGAGGGGATTGATTATTACAAATGCTTTTAGATACAATGAAGCCATAAATATTTGTTAAAAAATACCATATTTGAATTGCTAGGAATCGATAGGATAGTACCATCAATATTTGTGAGGATTTTGTAATGTCCATCATATGATCCTTATTAGGGTAGAAGAAAATAAATGTCATATCATAACTTGAGATTTTCGATAGACACCTATATCAAGAAAGGATATTTGATAGAATTATCCCATGTTGTTGGGTGAGTAAGTATATAAGGTACTTTCTAGACATTAAATAATTCATCCATTTACCATTATTAGGTATACTGATGAATCAAATTGAAAATATGTATACAATGAATTTTGATGTTATTAAAAACAATGGAGTATGATGTTTATCCTAGATATCCTATAAATAGTCAATAAATGTTTCACATTTTTGTTCGTTGATCGACACATAAATATTTACAAATATACCAATCATTGGACATAAATGCAATCATCTCATAAGTATTTGAAAGACAAGAAAAATTGATGAAGTAAGATATTTGAAGTGGCCAATTATTTTTGAGAGGGAACTTACTAGCTCAAATATTTAAATGTAATATATAGACTTGGTTTTCAATACTAAGGTCATAATTATGTGCTAAAAAACTATTGCAAGGAATGATGAAAGTGAAGTAATTTTAGTAAATTTGTGTACATTTTAAGATGTAAAAGTGATAAATTAGTGATTGGATTATATTATATTGTAAATTCACCATGAAAGAAGTGTCTAGGAGATATTTTCTACCTTAGCTACCTAGTTGAAGTGCAATACCTTATAACTAGGATCATCATCAATCTCAATGGATCTCTCAACTATATATGTATCAAGCAGCCAAGAAAAAACAAGTATATGAATGAAAGCAAGTAAATTATTATTCAATCATGCAACAAGTAGTCAACACAGGTAGGCACATGATTAATCAAGTGATGCATTATATTCATGAGTTATTTTAGTTCATGTCCATAAAATGTGGATAGATAATAGCAACCTAATCTATAATTACTAGTTATGATGAATTACCCTAGCCAATTAGGTTCAAATTTACCCTTGAGTTCATTTTGGGTATTGGTGTTCTTTTGGCTTTCTTTAAGGACTATATCCTTCACTTTAAATGAATCATATTGAATTATTTTGTTGTAGGATAATTTAAGTCTTTGATGATAGACGCAGAGGTGTTCTAAGATATGAATCCGCTTTTCATAAAGTAGTTCTAATTGATTTATATGAGCATGGCAATATTCATTGCTTACAGTTATGTCCTTTATGAAAATCTAAAGAGAGGATTTATTATTCAAAAGGGAATAGAAAATTGGTTTCATAGACCAAGGAATATGGAATTGTACTAGTTGGAGTTTGAAAACTAGTTCAATGGGCCCACAATGTGATATATAGCTAAAGTTGACAATCCTATCCATTTGTGTTTACAATTTTCTTAAGTATTTGGATAAGTGTTTTATTCAAAGATTCAACATGGCCATTACTTTGAGGATAGTAAGGTGTCGACCATTTATGCTAAATTTTGTATTTAGTGCAAAGTATAGCAACATCCTTATTTTTTAAAGGACTGTTATTGTCAAATATATGACCAAAAGGATGTCATCATAGGATAGGATCTGACTACAGATAAATTTAGAAATTTGCATGCCAATATAAGAGGATAGATGCATGGCCTCAACCCATTTTCTTAAATATTTTGTTGTTGTGATGATGAACTTATGGTTATCGAACGAGGTAGGAGTTATTTTTCCTATAATATGTAGACTCCATATAGAAAATGGTGAAAGGAGAAGTTTACTATAGCTATTAAGATAAATCATGGACAAGATTATCATAATTCTAACATCTATCACATTTACAAATGTAATTGCAAGAGTAATTTTCCATAAAAGGCCAATAATATCCTATCCTCAAGAACTTTTTGGCCATTTTGTTTCCATTGAAATAACTACCACATGTTTTAACATGGACTTCTTGAATTGTGTGCTTAGCCTCTTATATATTCAAGCAATGGATAAGGATACCATTGAAATATCAAGTGTATAAGACATAACTAATTATGATGAAGCGACAAACACATTACCTAATATTTTTTGCATTTATTGTAATTGAAACCTTCAAACAATATGTCATCTTTAAAAAAGGTATAAATGTCTTTGTACCAAGGATCTAGAGTGATTGTTGACTCAATAGAAAATATTTCTAGAGGTGCTTGACTATATTTAAAAGTTATGGATTGCCTAATTTGTTGGACCATGATAGTGGCTTTCTCATCCTCCAATTCTAGCATAATAAAGGAATCTACAACTATGATTGCATTGGCATGACAAAAAATAGACCTAGGAATGCTATAAATGGTAATATTATCAAAGGTAGATAGTAGATGGTTGGAAATATCTTTATAAGATTTTTACTTATCATATTTGGTTTTATATGTTGCTTTGATCTAATTAATAATAAGTTGGAAGTCCTCGTAAATGAGGAGAATTGAGACTTAGAGAACTAGAGTAGCATGAAGTCCAAGAATAAGGGATTTATATTCCATGATATTATTTATGGGTAAAAATTAGATTTTAAATGATAATGGGATAACATTTTTTTGTGAAAATTCTAGAAATACCCCAAATCCTACACCTTTGGTACTTCTAGCATCTTCAAAGTATAGAGACCAAGTGTTATATTACTTAATATATAGATTATAAATATTCTCATCATGAAAATTAGCTTCTATATGTTTTTGTTCTTCTAAAGGGGTAGTTTATAAAATATCGGTTATAACTTGTCCTTTTAAGGATGTTTGGTTTATGAATTTGATGTCAAACTTGTTGAGGTCCATTACCCACTTAGTGTTGTAGCCCAAAAGGTAGAATTTCAACATGAGGTATCCTAGTATAACAACCCTCCTTGGTAGAAATATTTATTGTCAATAAACTATGTATTGGTGTGAATGTTTAATTGCATAGCTTCATTTAATGATTTCTATATGATGGAATGATTGTATTATTTTGTTTGGAATATGGTACTATTAACATACTTATGGGTGCGAGACTAGGTTCTCTCTCTAGTGGGAATATTTGGGTAAACCACCTACAATGAGAGATAAATTAGGAAATGATGGTGATGACTTGCTCATTAATAGCTTAGGGTAAAAATACACCTTTCATGTAGATGCATTTACATTTTTCTTGTTTTCATGTTCACACCATTGGGCCAGGAAGATGCTTGTGCAATGAGTCTCCTTAATAGGTTGGCAATAACACTAGACTATCTTAAAAGAGACCGCCTACTTAAGGATAAAACAATGGTGTGTAATATTATTAGTGTGAATCTATGTTGTTTGTGGTATGCATAGATTTTTGGACAAGAATTATTAAGTATTAATTATTTGGTAACATTAATACTTTGGAATTATTAAGTATTAAGTAAATAATGGCTTTAATACTTTAGACTAGTAAAGTATTAATTATATTTTGGATAAGAAAATAATAATAATTTCAATACCAAAAGCTAATGTTAGTGATTGAAAATTAATTTAGTGAATTATTAATTTGATCATTGCTTTTCCTCTAAGGTTTGGTTTAAATTAAAATAGCTTGCAATTTAAATTCAGCCTTCTCCTTTTGTTTACCATGCTTGGGTGGTGCCTTTAATGGTATAAAGGTGGTATTGAAGGTAATATCTTCTTGTGCTTGAGAAACACCATTTATTTCATGCAAAGTGGGTGCCTTATGACTTTTTGAAAAGGGAGATGAATGCATGGAAGGGAGATTGGGATTTTTTGGGGAAGCAAAAGAAAGGATCGAAGGCATAGGAGGAGTAATTAGGTAGTGTGACATAAAACCAAGGGATGTTGGATAGCTTGTTGTTCTTAGGTGCATTCTTTTATGTTTGGCTATGTATGCTTTGCTTAGCTTAATCATCCCTTAGTTGGATAAATCTTGTTTTATTGTTATATTTTATCCTCTTATGTTGTTGAGTTAAGCCTATGTTTTGCTTAGAGGTTGTTCTAAGTGTCACTCCTGATCCTATTTATTTATCTCCTTATATATTGGTCTTGGACATCGAGAGTCCAATGACACTTGTTGTTTTGTTTAGTGTTATTTATGGTTACCCACCTTTCACTCTATTGTTCATTCTTGTTGGCATATTGATCAACACACTCTTAATCAAGTACCCCCATCTTCTTGAGTTTGTATAAGGTCTTGAGTTTAATCCCTAAAATCCTACATCTAATCATAGGATGTCTGCTAGAGTCATATTTCCTAACCTTCCTAAACTTGTCTCTAGTGCGTTCATTCATTGTATTGCATTCAGGTTTGTAGGCATAAGATTTGTTGGTAGGGTAGTTTTAGTGCCATAGATTAGTTGAGTTGAGTATTTTGGTTTGAAGCACCCAATTTTAATATTTCTTAAGGTTTGTGGAATCTTCTTATGGTTTGAAGGCTTTGAGTATTGTTGTCTTTTTATTTGGTCTTTGCCTTAATTGGTATATATAGTTTTTAGGAAGTAAGATCTTTCTTAATTGTTTTGCTATAAAAGTTATGGCTTTGAATTTAGTTACTATGTAATTTCTTATGCTTTGGTTCTACTATAGTTTTGAAAGAAATATGAAAGTATTTTCTTGGAAAATAAAATGTTGTTGATTGCAAATTGAAAGATGGAAATTATAAATGTGCTTTTTAAGTTTTATGCTTGGTTATTAGGAAGTGAATTCTCTATGATAATGGTTATTCTCTTTTATAAGATGGATTTTTGTATGATGGTTTTGAAAGAGAAACTATATAATGATTCCTAAGACTTTTGTGAGTTAAGGGATCATTATAAATAAAAGTATGGGATTCTCTTTTATAAGATGGATTTTTGTATGATGGTTTTGAAAGAGAAACTATATAATGATTCCTAAGACTTTTGTGAGTTAAGGGATCATTATAAAGAGAAGTATGGGATTCTATTCATGTTGGCTTGTTTTTATTATGTTTTTATGCATGGTTGTTTGCATAAATAGAAAATGACATGTTTTTAGTTGCATTGTATTTAGAGCTATCATGATTTCTATGTATTTATCATGAATCATGGGTGGATTCCCTATCATAAAGAAGTTTGCAAATTTATGCATGGATTGAAGATCATTGGCATATGGTTTCATAGTACTTTGAATATATAGATGTGAAAAAAGAAAGGCTATTTAAAATAATATTTTTTCAATGAGTTTTGTAAACTTGATTATTGTACAAACTAAAAGATTGTATTTATTTAATGATATATTGGGTTTTGTACATTAAATTGATTCTAGCAGTATTTTATTTGTATAGTTAGTATTGAGTTATATTAATTGTAGGATTGCATCTTTATGGTAGATACTTGGTTTATTACATTGTAGAATTTATGTTAAAGGAATGCATATTTATGTTAAATATTTGGTTTATTATGTTATACCATTTATGTTATAAAAGTTCAGCTTTTGAAGCTCTTGTCAAGCATTTGAGTTAAGAAAAATGTGGATTTATTTAAGAGGCATCCTTGTTTATCTATTATAGAATTTTGGATTAAATGGATTATGACTTGATTTAAAGTGCTTTTGATATGATGTGATGTATGTTGCTTTACTTTAGAATTATGTTTTAAAGTGCAATAATTATTTAAGATAATATTGTCTTGGGATGGTTAGAATCTCTTGTGGACATGAGTCAAATAAATTAAAGCTAAATCCTATGAGGATTTGTATGAATGATATACCTAGGTAGCCATGAGCCTAGAAGGAGTTGGGAGAATGCAATAGCTAGGGGCTCATGAACCTGAAAGGACTTGTGTGAATACAATAGCTAGGTTTCTTGTGAATTCATTGCACCTTGAATGTGTAGGATTAGGTTATCATGTTGTGGAACTATTCATTAAATAGTAGTGGTGATCTCTTGAATTTGTAGGATAAGGTTATCATGTTCATTATCAATGAAGTGGTAATAACCTTAGTTAGACCACAAAGGTGTGGTAACTAAGCACCAAGGCTCTACTCCTGATTAACCTACATGGATGGATCTAGAGTAAGGTTAGATAATAGGCATAACCATTTAAAGGTTATGGGCCTTAAAGGATAATTCCTAAGCCATGGTCACATTATCCTATGTCTATTAGGGTATGGAAAAGGTTAGGGTACCACTTTTGGTATCCTTATAAATGTGTAGGTTTAATAAGGTGAACCCTAGAAACCATAATAATTGGCCACTCTTGTCTAATGAGTGTTTTCTATAGTGACTTGGAACTCAAATATGGTGAAGCCTTGTATGCTAGAAATATAAAAGAAGGGTTACCCCTTTGTGAACCTTTGCATGTAATCATTATTTAAAATAAATATTGTGTTGGTAGTTTTGGGTTTTTGTAGTTAAAGGATCTACTTGAGCTATCATAATGATATTTTAATTGTGCATGTAATGTGTCAATTATTGAGAGGTAAAAACTACTACTAGAAATTTTTTTTCCAAAGGTTTATACTAGGTTTCATAACTAGAAAATTTGAATCAGAAAATCTGTTTATATGGCCTCACAGATAAGAGAAGTGCAGATGAAATTAAACTCACAACTCAGTTAGAGGAATGGTAAAAAAGAGAAGAAATCTTATGGAAGCAAAAATCTAGAATTCAATGGCTCAAAGAAGGAGATCGAAACACAAATTTCTTCCAAAAATATCTTCTAGCTCGAAGATATCACAACTTTATTTCTTCCTTAAAATTAGATTCTGGAGATGTTGTTTATACTTGGGATGGCATGAACTCTATTGTTTTTTATTACTTTTCCAATCTTTTTGCTGCTACTCCTCTTGACTCAGCTTCACAACAAAATGTTCTTCAAGCAATCCCTTCTCTTATCACTTCTGAGGAGAACTCTATTTTGACTACTCCTGTTACTATCAATGAGCTTCAACAAGTAGTTTTTAAAATGCAAAAATGGAAAACCCTAGGTCCTGATGGTTTTCCTATTGAGTTCTACCAAGAGTTCTGGGATATCCTTCATGTTGATTTATTAGAGGTGGTAGAATAAGCCAGGAAATCCAAAGAAATTTTGAAGGTTATCAATAAAACTTATATTACTCTTATTTCGAAAGCTCAAGAGGTTGATCATATCTCAGCTTTTAGACCTATTGCTTTATGTAATGTTCTCAAAATTATTACTAAAATCATGGCAAAAAGGTTGAAGCCTCTTTTGCATAAGATTATTTCCCCAAAGCAAGGGGGATATGTGGAAGGACGTCAAATAGTAGATGAGATAGTTCTTGCTTAGGAAGCCATCCATTCCATGGATATGCAAAATTATCCTTCTATGTTCATCCGGTTAGACTTATCCAAAGCTTATGACAGAGTGGATTGGCACTTCCTTATCAAAGTTTTGAGGCAATTTGGTTTCTCTAAGGATTGGATGGATTGGATTATGGGATGTATCTCTTCATTTTATTACTTAGTTCTTATCAATGGTAGGCCTTCTCAGTCTTTCCTATCTTCCAGAGGTATTAGGCAAGGTGACCCACTATCCCCTTATTTATTCATCATTCTTGTTGAATGCTTGGGTAGGACTATAACCAAAAAGAAGGGAAAAAAACTCTTGAGGGAGTTACCATTGCTCATGGAGCTAGACCTATCTCTCATCTTCAATTTGTGGATGACTCTACCCTTTTAGGTAAAGCTACAGTTAAGGAAGCTTCTAATATTAAGCAAATCATTAGCTATTTTTCTAAGGCTACTAGGCAGTTGATCAATGAAGAAAAATCTAAAGTTATTTTATTTCACTGCTCTACTAGACAGGAATCCATGGTCTTGGATAAATTAAGATATAAGAAGACCTCTCTTCCAATCACTTATTTAGGTATTCCCATAAATATTAAAAGGCAAAAAAATAAAGATTGGAATTGGTGGTTGGACAAAGTCAAGAAGAAAATTGGAAAGTGGACCAACAAGTGGCTTTCTTCTGGGGGTAGAATCACCTTGGTAAAATTAGTCCTTCAAGCTATTCCTATTTATGTTTCTTCCATTTTGAATATCCCAAAGGTTGTTCTTCGAGAATTGGATCAAATCAGTCATTGTTTCCTTTGGAGTGGTACTAAGGAGAAAAGAAAATGGGCCTTGGTGAAATGGGATACTTTATGTCTTCCTAAGAGTGAAGGGGAGTTAGGATTCCGATATTCAATTAATAACAACAAAGCTTTAGCTACTAAATTATATTTGAGGATGTTGCATAACCCCAATGCTCTTTGGGCCATTAATCTCCATGCTAAATATGCTAAGAAAAAAAGTCCTGAAGACCTTGTTCACTATCAACTTCCTACCAAAGGTTCTTCCATTTTAGCAGTTCTTAAGACTGGTGAGGATTTGATAAAGAAAAAATTATTTTGGATCATTCATAATGGTCATCATGCAAATTTTTGGATAGATTCTTGGGATGGTCACAAGCCTTTGATAACTTTGTTTCCCGATTGGAGGCGTTGGATGGAGGAGCTTCACCGAGCTAATTGGATAAAGGTGGCTAATTACTGTTGGTACCATACTGGTAATTCAAAGTTTGGTAGATATTGGATCCCTATTGAGGACTGGCCAAGACAAGATATCCAAGGCATCCTTCATATGAGATCCCTCTCTTGGTCCCATGAAAAAGATTGTTTTGGATGGAACAACACTACTAAGGGTGAGTATTCAGTTGCTCAAGGTTATTTGACCTTATGCCATAATAATCCTAACCATTCTTCTAACATATTTTCTCAATTGTGGGCTCAAAAGCTCTAGCCTAAGGTGAGGTTCTTTAATTGGATTTTATTGCATCGTAGGGTTCTTACTGGTGAGCAACTTATGAAGCGTGGTTTTCATGGCCCTTTTAGATGTGAAATGTGTGAAAATAACGTAGAAAATATCAAACATATTTTTATTGAGTGTACTTTAGCCTCTGATCTATGGAGGAGAATGGCAACTTTACTTGGCTTACAGTGGTCCAAATTTTTCACTTTTGAACAGCTTTGGAGGGATTGGCCTAATCAAGAGGGTGTTGATAATTTTATTAGGCGATTAGTTTGGATGGGTTCTACCATTCTTCTTTGGAATATTTGGAATGAAAGGAACAACCAAATTTTTAATCAAGATAGGAAGGAGATTCACTATATTTGGCAAAAGACCATAGCCAACTTAGTTGAATCAGTCCATCAACTCCTTAATCACCCCCAAAACTCCCACCAAAGATGGGATCAAGTGATGCAAATATTGAATATTAAACCTTCTAAGGGCAACTAACTTAAAGGGAATGTGTGTATTAGTAAGATGGATAGGACTAGAAATTGGCAACCTCCTCCTAAGGATTTTGGAAAAGTCAATACTGATGGAGCCTCTAGAGGGAACCCTGGAAAAGCCAGTGTGGGAGGAATTGGTAGACTTTCAGATGGCTACCTGGTTTTTACTTTTGCTAAGAATTTGGGTATTCTTTCCAATAACCTTGCTGAGGGGTATGGTATCCTTATAGGATTTTAGGAGGCTACTAAGGTTGGATGGGAAAAGGTGTTAGTTGAGTCTAAATCTCAACTTATGATTAATCTCTTGAAGACTCCTTCTAAGAATCATAATGTGGATTGGAGAATAAAAATAATTATTGAGAATATTCAGTTAATCCAGATGGGATTTTTGAAAGTTGATTACAATCATGTGGTCAGAGATCAAAACAAGAGTGTTGATGCTTTAGCTAATTGGGCTTTGGACAAAGGTGATCTTACTTATTATGGCCACCCTCCTATATGGTGGGCTTCTCAAATTAGGGAAGCTTTTCTTTCTATCATTTCTTTGGATGGCTCCAACTCTGAAGGTACCTAGTTTCTTCTTGTTTTTTTTTTTTTTTTTTCTCTTTGGTTCATTCAGTTTTTTTAGTTCCCTAGCTCATTCTATTTTTTATTTTGTTTCCTCTATTGATTCTTGCATTAATAGTCTTCTGGTCTATATAGGTCATTGTTTTGTTCATTTTTTTTTTCTTTTGTCTTCTTTGTTTAGTTTTTTAAGGTGGGTGGGTTCTTTTGTTTTGTTTTGTTTTTGTGTTCTTTGTGTTGTTTTTTGTTGTTCTTGTGTTTCTGTTGTTTTGTTTTTTTTTTATGTTTTTTGTTATTGTTCTTGTGTTTTTTTTTGTTCTTGTTCTTGGGTTTCTCTTTGTTTGTGTTATTTCATTTTTTTTATGTGTGAGTGTTTTCTATGTTTTTTATTTTTGTTTATTGTCTGTTGTTGGTTGTTTTTATTTTTATTTTTATTTTTATTTTATTTTTTAGGTTTTGGTTGTGTTTATTTTTCATGTTTTTTTGGGTTATGTCTTTGTAGTGTGTTGTTGTTTTTGTCTTGTTTGTGTTTTGTTATGTGGTTCTTGTGTTTTTCTATGTGGTTTGTGTTGTGGTTTCTTTTATCTTATTGTGTGTGTTTGGTTGTGCTTTTAGTTTTGACACACTCAAGGAGCATGTTTTTTATTTTATTTTATTATTTTTGTTGTTATTTACTTTTTTTAATTTGGTTTTGTGTGTTTGTTTGCTCCTTGAGTATGTCAAAGGTGGTAGGCCAGGTCCGAGTCCTAGGCATTTTTTGCGGAATGGATACCCCTGCCTCCTTGGGTATTACACGAAAGTGGCATCCATTTTGGGATGTTTTCCACAAATAAAAAAAAAATAACTTACCAAGGTTATGTTGATGTAGTAGATCACCCTTTATTCTAGTCATTGTATAGGGATAACATAGCTCCTACTCAGTGATATAGTTGCAGTGATGCACAACCAAATATGTTTGAGGGGGCCTAGTGGGACAAGGACCAAAGGAGATAAGAGGTATGCTTTAACAATGGAAAAACATCTTTGACACTTGTCACCCCACTTAAATTTGACATTTTTTCTTAACTTAGTAAAAGGTTAGAATTTATCAGTGAATTGAGAGATAAATTCCCTAATAGCTTGTAATTTTCCTTAAAGACTATGAATTTATATTAGTATCTTAGGTGGATGTATGTTTATAATGGAAAAAAAAAATTTGGATAAACTTTAATTCCTCGATGAAAAAATATGAACCCTAGCAATTTTTGGGCATGAGTCCAACGACACATTTAGAGGGTTTAAGGCAAATTTTAGCAAGGATATTTTTAAATACTTTGTGTTCATCATGAGTCAATAATTTACCTAATTTAAGGATTATAGGATTGTTTTGTCTCCCAATATTGATATCAACTGTTTCTTCAATGAGTATATGAGAGTCAAACTCAAAATATAGGGTTGTAGGGAATACCCCTAAGATTTCAAAAGTTGTTGGTTCTAAGGATAATTGATTAGGATAAAAAATATGAGGCATTGGAAAAATCTATTTAAACATGTAACCCTTTTTTATAAGGAGCCATACAAGGTAATATGACTTCCATAAGGGTTGTGGATTAAGTATTATGCCTTACAATCATTGAAGGTTGCTATAATACATTATTTTTCTATGTTTGGGTTGTACTGTCTATTGGTTAAAAAGAGTAATTGGGTTTGGGATGAACAATATCTAACATATTTATACTAATTTAATGGAAAGGAAGAAAGTACAACTCATGGTCCCTTTCATGGTTTTATTTTATTTTATTTATTTTTATGATGACTTTATAGTGTTCTACAAAGTCATATTCATCATCACTATCAAAGGATCTCAGCCTTAACGTCGTGATATCGTGCATCGCGATATCGTGACGTCTAAGGCCCCAAGGGAAGCCTCGGCCTTAGGTGTCGTGATATCGTGACGCGCGATATCACTACATCTAAGGCTGAGGCTTCCCTCGGGGCCTTAGGTGTCACGATATCACGATGCGTGATATCGCGATGTCTAAGGCCGAGGCTTCCCTCGGGGCCTTAGGTGTCGCGATATCACGACACGCAAAATCGTGACATCGTGATTTTGCGACATCTAAGGCCAAGGTTCCCTTTTGATTAAGGCTTGTTTGCTCTTGAAGTTTTGCTTAAGGTTTGTTTGAACGAAGGCCTATTTGCGACCAACTTTGCTCTGCCATTTTTTGACCTTCTAAACTGTTGTGTGAGTGGCTAGGACCACTATTTGACCTCTGAGGGCTGCCCTGAAAGCTGTGTATGTCAATGCGATCAGTGTTTGTAGTCAATTAATCGGATTGGTGCTATTTTGGTGTCTACACTAAGGATAATTGATTAGGATAAAAAATGTGAGGCATTGGAAAAATCTATTTAAACATGTAACCCTTTTTTATAAGGATCCATACAAGGTAATATGACTTCCATAAGTGTTGTGGATTAAGTATTATGCCTTACAATCATTGAAGGTTGCTATAATACATTATTTTTCTATGTTTGGGTTGTACTGTCTATTGGTTAAAAAGAGTAATTGGGTTTGGGATGAACAATATCTAGCATATTTATACTAATTTAATGGACGGGAAGAAAGTACAACTCATGGTCCCTTTCATGGTTTTATTTTATTTTATTTATTTTTATGATGACTTTATAGTGTTCTACAAAGTCATATTCATCATCACTATCAAAGGATGATGAGTAGGTTTGGCACTTATTACAATGGAGTATATACCCAACACCCCATTGATTCATTCATGGTTTAGATTCTAAATTTTCTTTGAAACTTTGTTCAAACCTTCATAGAACCATCCTATAACACCCAAGGTTACATAGGATCTATTTAGGTATCAGGTAAAGGTTACAAGAATATCATTTTTTAATTGAATAGGGCTTATTCCCATGAATAATTTCTTTATTAGCCATTCTAGCATACATGAAGGTACAACTTCCTATTTGCACTAACTTCTTATTTTGAGAAGGTAGTCCTAAGGTTCAAAGTGATGGAGGAAACTTGGCTAGGTCTAATACATATATTTTTTTTCTTTTTAATTTTACATGGTGGAATTGGTAGTCGCTACAAATCCAGGTAGGCTTTCTGGATTTTATGGCTGCCATAGTATTCTATGTTGTCCACCCTGAAAGCTGCCACATAGATTTTTGTGCAGTCTGCCCCTATAACCACCTTGCCACAATAATTTTTAACCTTTTACGCCACTAAAAATTCTAGGAAAGGGACAAGCATTCAGTTTTATGAGGCCTGAGATTTGGCTAGGTCTAATATTAATATTTCACTTTTTGGATTAACATGGTCAATTTTTTTAATTTTTTGGGTATGCTCTTCTTGCTTCTTAGGTTCACTACTAGTGATTTCTTCATTTTCATCATTACATGATCCTAAGGATAAAGGTTTTGAGGCTTTACTAGTGATGAGGTGAGATGTACTTAAAGATAGGTAAATATGTATATTCAAGTTTCTTATTTTGATGAACTAATAATATGCAAAGGAATAAATATTTACATGAATAGTATGGAGTTGTCCTTGGTAATAAAAATTTAATAACTATTGATAGGTGGATGGGACTACCTATATAACATGGATCAAGTGTCATCCCAAAAGAAGCTTATAGTTCAAGTCTTAAGATAAAACAAAAAGTGTTGAGTATGGGGGTTCTAATTTTATAGGGAGGACCAAGGTTTCAACAACTTCTTATCCTTCATCATCATAAGCTTTAATAATGAAATCAAACATTTCAAAATCTTACATGTTTAGTTTTATTCTATTAATAAATTTGAGGTTGTACACATTAATGGAAAATCCATTGGCAATAAGTATGCTTTTGATATAAACATCAACGATTTCATAGGTGATATGAAGAGGGAATTCCCTAAGCATAGATAGCAATGAGACATATTCCATGTAAAAGGTTGTGGTTGAATTATTAATAATAAGAGTCTGTACCATGAGTCAACTTAGTTGGACTAATATTTTGAGGGACTACTTGATCATTCAAATGTTTGAAAATATTTTCTCTATGAATAGGAAAATCTTTGAATAACTCAAGTAGGGAAATATTTGTAGGGATTTCTTTGATTTATTGTTGGAGGTTAAAGACCCCTTTCCCTTTATCTTGAGACTTTAGAATTATAGGTCGTCTATCAAACAAAGTATTTTTTTAGATTATATAACTAGAGGAGGATTAGAAGGTGAGTTTTGAGTGGGTCTTTTTGTGTTACCTTTTTACGACATGAATCATCCAAACCATATTTTGGTTAGGTGGTGGAATATTTATGCATTGAATATTATTATTCATCCTTTGGCCATGGCTTGGTAGAGGATTTTAGAAAATACGCAAGTGATGATTATAAGATGTGGATGTGAACATGATTCACCCCTCATTAATTAGGTCTTGGATGAGGGCCTTGAGTATTTTGTACATGTTAGTGGAATGTCCATTGATGTAATGAAAGGCTCATTGTTCTACAATATTAAATGCTAGTTGTTTTTGTTTTTGGGATATTGATACCTTATGGGCAGGATTTCAACCTTTTATTCCTATAAAAGTTTCTCTGTAATGGTAGAGTATGTTGGTCTTAATTGTTATATTACCTCTTAGGTATTTCTTACTTGTTAAATATGATATTCTAAAGAAATACTACAACAATTCCACTATTTTTTCTTTATCTATAGTTAGTGACTTTGACTCTTATAACATTTTTATTATTATAATACCCAATTTTATTAGAATAAGATTTATCCTCCTCCTTGAGTTGTAATTGTTCCTTCCTAATAACAGCAGATTCCACTTGTTTGACCAAGTGAATGACATGTTCAAAAGAAGGTATTATGGACATTTCCAAGGGATAAAATAGATGTTCATTAAGGTTATTTTTTAATATGTTGAAGAGATATTTTAGAGGAGATTTATACTCTAATTTTACCACTAATGACCTCCATCTTTTCAAGAAACTTTATAAGCTTTCATATTTACCTTTTTTTAACTGATATAAGTTAGTGAGGGTAGTTATTTCCTCTCTATCAATAGAAAATTATTGGATGCATTTATCCCCTAGTTCTAAACATATAAAAATCATAAATAAATTCTACAACTCATAAAACTACCATTAACAATACTCACAAAAATAATGTTTTGATATAGATTAGAGATCTTAAATACACCATACTTTCACACACACTCCCTCTACAATGTGTTATTACAATGTATCATTACATTGTATTCGTGCATAAAAATAGACATATATAAAATAGAATGTGACTCTTCATATGGATTACCCTTGGACTTTACCCTTCTTGAGACTCTTCACTTTCCTACTTTAAGGAATTATGTACACTCATACATAATGGACACTTGTACACATCTACACTCATAAAACTTGCACACTTAACTACAAGAAACTTGTGCATTTATTGCACATTATTACATTACATAAAAAATAATTCACACTCTAATATAAGACACTCTCCTAATATAAATATGTACCCAAGGTGGTACATTAGCATGTACCAAATAATATAATATATTCTAACACCCCACTATATTACATTATTGGTTTTTTAAGACTTTAGGATTTGTTAGAAATATAATATATTGCATCACTTGGATCATGTAAATATATCTTCCAAGATACATACTTAGGGCATTATATTACTTTAGGGGGAATTTATCTAGTTACTTTATGCAATGTAATAAATGTACAAGTGTTAATGTGCAATTTGTATATGTGAAAGTTATCCCTTGCATAGCTAGGTAGAGTGTTGGCCAAGTAATCTATTTTACCTATATAAGTAAGGCCTCACTATTAGGTAGATATAGAGTTGGGGGACATAGTTAAATAGTGTATCAGGCCTTACTATTAGGTAGATATAGAGTTGGGGGACATAGTTAAATAGTGTATCTTATTGTGTAATCCTATGTGTATCACCATACATTGGTGATGGGTGCAATGTAGTTTAGTAGCTTTATTAATGGAGTGCTAATTTCCTCCATAGCTACATTGTATTCTTTATATAATTTCTATTTATTGCATATTTAAATCATCTAGCATATTTACTTTCTTTCACATTATTATGCATCTTATGATTGTTATCTCCCAGTGCTCATTACATCAAATCTAGTAGTGGTATCAAAGTTATAGTAGATCTAGTCTGTGTAGGTAAATAGGGATACCACCATTATCATTGAACCTATTATTTGTCAAATTGATGCACCACTGGACCAACCACTATAAAAATATCTCATAAGAATCTAGGTGGTAGAATTAGGGAGAGTCACAAAGTTAGGACTGAAAGAAGTCTCAATTAGAAAAATATTGATATTGCATTTGACTATAGTCTTATCATAGAGTTGCAAGAAAAACTTGTGAAAACTAAGACTCAACATTTAATCCACTAGACTGACAAATTATCTAGTGAAGATCATCCAGGATATCTGGAATTAGCTAAATTTTACTTGAATTTTCTTTTTTTGAAAAAAATTAATTCTTAGAGGATTGGGACTCCTCCTACAATAGAAATCTAGGAGAATCCAACTTTGTTGCCTGAAGGTCAACGTGCCTTCATAGTGTAGAGATTAGTTCCTTGTGCAAGAGAAGAATATTATGGAATATGACTTCTAGTGAATATTTGTGGTGAAGTCAGGAGACTAAAGATCTCTAGTGTTGAATCGAAGAACTTCACAAGTTGAATAACATGCCATAGAATCCTTGACATAAAGATGCCTTAGAAGCCTTGAATAAAATGCCATAGGAGCCTTGAAGGAAAAGCCACATAATTCTTGATACCAAAAATACTATATAAGCATTTGAGAAAATATGCTTATTAGATTCATAATCATAAAAACTTATAATACTTTTATAGCACTCCAATCAGTTTGAAATCTCTACTATTATGGAGATCATACTTGCTCCTATTATGTGTAAAAACTCTCTAAACAATTTCCTATATGCTCTCACAACAAAACTAATTTCCTCTCAAATAGTAAAGTTGGTGCAACTATATTTAAATGAATTTTAAATATTTAGAACCTATATAATTTAGGGAAGATACTCTAAAGTATGCTCTAGAGTCCAAAATTCTCCCCATTAAAGTTGAGAGGACTAACTAGACAATCTCTCAGCTTTATATATTGAGCTTTCACAACTCCTTGGGTGAATATGTCCTCTATGTTGTCCAAAGTGATACAATGTTGTAGCTTAATCACCTATTTCTCCACCATGTATCGAATGAAGTGATACTTCATGTCAAAGTGCTTTGACCTATTGTGGTGGATAGGATTATGTGCTAATTGGATGACACTCATATTGTCACAGTACAATATTGTAGGACCACTTTGTCTTTCTCCTATTTCTTCAAGTAATTTTCTCAACCATAAAGCTTGGGTACTAGCATTTGTGATGGCTATGTACATAGCTTCAGTAGATGATAATGCTAAAATAGTTTGCTTTTTGGAACTCCAAGTAATTAGTCCTGACCCAAGACTAAAAAAATTTCTTGAAGTAGATTTTCTATCATCTATACTGTTGCCCCAATCACTATCACTAAAGCCAACAAATTTTATAGAATTATATTTGTGGTAATTGATCCCAAAATCCAATGTACCCTTTACATATCTCAAAATTATTTTATTTTCTTGTAGATGAAGTTCATATGGATCATCCATATACCTTGAAACAAGAGAAACAACATATTGAATATCGAGCCTTGTGTTGGTGAGGAACATTAGACTCCCAACCATGCTCCTGTAAGTGGTCATCTCAACTTTTTGTACTCCATAATATTTGCTCAATTGGATCTCATGACCCGTTGGAGTTGCAACAGACTTGCATTGCTCCATGGAAAATTTTGTGATCATATCGTGAGTATATTTGTGTTGACATATGAAGATCCCTTTATCTCTTTGATTTACGTCCATGCCTAGGAAGTAATGCATTAAACCTAGATCTTTCATTTTAAATTCTCTCATCATGGAGTGTTTGAAATCCTAATTCATATTATCACTACTACCCATGAATATTAGATCATCCACATATAAGCATACAATTATAATGTCTTTACCTTGTTTCATGTAGTAGAGAGTAGGTTCACTTTTGCTCCTAGTGAATCCATACTTCTGAAAGTAGCCATCAATGTGTGAGTACCATGCTCTTGGTGCTTGCTTGAGGCCATACAATGCTTTCTTTAGTTTGTAGACAAGGTGCTCCTTACCTTGCTCTTCAAATCCTTGAGTTTGTTGCACAAAAACCTCTTCATTCAAGTACCCATTGATAAAGGCATTATTTACATCCATGTGCTAAATTTTCCACCCTTTATGGAAAGCCAAAGAAAGTACTGATCTGATTGTCTCTTGTCTAGCAATAGCAGCAGAGGTCTCCTCATATTCAATCCCATACTTATGAGTGAATCCTTTTGCTACAAGTCTTTCCTTATGTCTTTTAATGCTTCCATCAACATTGATTTTTTTCTTGTAGACCCATTTACGTCTAACACATTTATTGAATTTAGGAAGCTTCACCAGCTCCCAAGTATCATTCTTTTTTATAGAGGTCATTTACTCGTTCATGGATTGTTTCCATACATCATGAACACATGATTTTTCATAACTAGATGGATCTAGCTCTACACTAGTCATTAAATCATAATTTACAACATATCCCTTAGGCTCTTGGGAGTCATCATCACCATACATATGCATATTTTCAAGTCTTTTCAAAACTGCATTCATTTCACTAGATTGACTTCTAGTGTATATTTTCTAGAAATTCTTATCCAACATTTGAAAAGATGGATGGTTCTGAAGTGTTCTTTTACCTCTTGATGGAGAATAAATATCCATTGGTGAAGAACTTACTGATATTTGTGGAGAATGACTTGGAGTAGCATCTGGTGTACTTGAAGTAGTACTCATACTTGGGCTTGGAGGACTTCCTTTGTTGTTTTTGGGCTGCACTTTCTACACTTTCTCCACTTGAGAGGAACTTGCATCATGAGATCCATCATCAAAAAAAAAAAAAAAAAATATGACCCCATTCTTCCCCTTCATCAAAAATTACATCCCTAGAGAGTACAATTTTATGTGTTTTGTAATTGTAGAGCCTATATGCTTTGGAAGACTCACAATATACAACAAAAATACATTCTTGAATTTTGGGGTCAATTTTCTTTCTTTTCTCATTAGGAATGTGGGCATATGCAAGACAACCAAAAACCTTAAAGTGTTTTACATTTGGATTTTTTCCATACCATCATTCATAAGGAGTAATCCCATCTAAACTAAAAGTAGGACTCATATTCAAAATGTAAACACTAGTTATAACAAAATCATCCCAATACATGTTACTTAGATGTTTAGTTTTCAGCATTGATCTAGCCATTTCTACTATAGTGTGGTTATTTCTTTCAGCCACACCATTTTTTTGTGGGGTGTAGGCAGTTTTTAATTGCATTTTTTTTCCACAATATTTACAATATTTTAGAAATGCATTTGAAGAATACTCTTCTCCTCTATCAATCCTAAGACTTTTTTACAACAAACTCACTTTGATTCTCTACATTATTTTTGAAATCTATGAAACAATCAAAAGATTTATCTTTAGTTTTCAAAAAATAAATCCAACACATCATATATAAATCATGAATGAAAGTGAGAAAGTAAGAGTTGTTACCAATGCTTTTGGTTTACATTGAACCACAAATATCCAAAATGCACCAATTTTAGTGGATGGCTTGCTCTTCATTCTTGGCCCTTTGGAAACTTTTATCTTGAGTGCTTTCCCAAAGCACATCCTTCACACACCTCCTTGTGTTCTTCAACTCTTGGAAGTCCACTCACCATAGCTTGAGAAGTCAACAACTTCAAGCTTGCAAAATTAAGATGACCAAATCTCAAGTGCCAAAGCACACTTGGATTAGCAATAGCTACATAGCAATATGAGCACCTCCCTGTTCCACAAACTTAAGAGGAAACAACCTATTATTTTTTATAGGTACTTGTGTAATAACTCTATTACAATTTTTTTTATCAAAAATGATACATTTTCCTTCATAAAAAACAAACCTATAGTTCTTCTCCATCATTTTTCCAACACTAAGCAAATTATGTTGGACTTTGGGGGTGTGATAGATGTCATTTACCTTCTTGGTGCCTTCTTTTGTTGTAACCTCCATGGCTCCAATACCTTCAACTTGTAGTGCATTATCATATCCCAATTTGATCTTTTATTTGTAGGAGGAATCCATTGTAGCAAAGAGCTCCTCTTTGACACTCATGTTATTGGAACAACCAGTATCCAAAATCCAAGTTTCATTAAGATTTTGATCTGATTTTCCATAGGTGAGGAATAGATTTGAATAATATCCTTCCTCTTCTTCATATTTTCCATATTGACCTCTCCCATATTGATAAGTCTTGGACCAACAATCTCTAGCAAAGTGACCAACCTTGCCATAATTGTAACAAGATTTCTTTGATTTGTCACCTCCTCTTCCTTGATTGCCACATCTTGATCTACCTCATCCTCTTCCTTTGCCTCTCCTTTGGCCTCTTCATTTTCCTTGTCCTTGTCCTCTTCCTTGTGCATTATCACCTTATTTGGATGATAATGCTTTCTCATCACCTCCATAGCTTGTATATGTAGCACCCTATAATATTTCTTCATGAGACATCAAAGAACCAATTAGAGCATCAAAAGTTAGATTAGACAAATCTTTAGACTCTTCAATATGATAGCAATATGGTTCTATTTATGAAGAAGTGTTCTCAACACTTTCTTCACCACTACTTCAATTTTGATATTTTTTCCAAGGGTTTTCATTTTGTTTACAATGGCTTTCACTCTCACACAATAATCTTCCACTCTTTCATTATATTGCATCTTGAGATTCTCAAAAATCTCTCTTCAATGTTTGAAGCCTCACTTGATTCACTTGATTTCTCCCTTTATATCTAACTCTCAAGGCTTTCCATGCTTCTAGGGCTGTTGAAAAAGAAGAAATCCTTGGAAATATGCTTTTCTCCAAAGCTGCTTGGAGATGGTAGAGAGCAGATGAATTCTTCTTTTGGGTATTCTTTTTGCTAGTTTTATCTGTTGCACTCAAGGTTTTCCAATATGCAGGTTTTTCATAGCCCTCTTTGACTATATCCCATATCCATTTTCCAATAAGTAAGATCCTCATCTTGATGGACCAATACTCGTAATCTAACCCATTAAATTCAGGAATGGGAATATTGTTATTGGCAGCCATTTATGCTAATAAAAAAAAACTTTGGAATAATTTAGATAGCTTCTAATAAAAAAAATTACAATTAATAATAGTAGAAAATCTTATTTTACTCAATTGACTCAACCTGTTAATTCAATCTCTCAAAATTAACCTCTAATTGTAAAAATACATGCTTCTTTTTATTTACCAAAGTCTCAAGCATAAAATTTATCATAAATAGGCCAATACTGATTGAAACAAACTAAAAATTTTCTTGTAGACTTCTGATATACGTATATGAAAATCCACTAAATTTCATAAGCAAATTCACACAAATGAGAAATATATGATCAATTTACTTTTGCCCTTTTTAGATCTTAGAGTGTTTTTCATACAACCTCAATGTTTTTCACATAAATCAATCCATACAGATCCAAATTTTTTGAAAATTAAAATATTTATTCTTGAGACACTAATATGAAAACCCTCTAAATTTTATAAGAAAATTTGTAAAGATGAAAAAAATGTGATCATTTACTTTTTCCCTTTTTATCACAATTCCGGATCTAGGATTTTGGTGAAAAATCAATATTCCCATAAATCGATCAATACAGATCTAAATGACCTGAAATTTTTTTGAATTATTGTTTTAGCTAAATAATATTTCTACCAAAATTTGAGAAGAAAATACCTTGTATTCCACCTTATACAACCATTTTATTTAAAAACTCAAAATGCTAATAAAATCAGCAAATTAGCTCCCAATCACCTGAAATTTTGATTGAATCCTCTTTATACAATTATCTAACAAACCTCAAAATTTAATAATTAAATACCTTAGGATTCATGAGATATTAATGATTTACTCGATATCTTCCTTGCAACTTTGCTGAGTGCTAGCAACTTGAGTTTCTCTAACAAAGTGTGTGCTTAAGATCTCTTCACACCACTATCCACAAGTTTTTATCCATATTATAAAACCTGATTTGATACCAAAATGAAAAAATATGCTCATTAGATTCATAATCATAAGAACTTACAATTATTTTATAGCACTCCAATCAGTTTGAAATCTTTACTATTATGGAGATCTTACTTGCAACTACTATGTTTATAAACACTCTAAACAATTCCCTGTTGGCAATTTTGGGTTTGAGATCCTAGCTTCTTGTCTATGAGTTGTCATTGATGTCAAAAGGAACTGGCATTAATTTCAAGAGGATTTATTGGCTTCAAAGGTTGAATATTCCAAAGAATATTTTCTAGAATATTTCGGAGAGATTCCATGTGGCAGATGAAAAGTTTTTTATCAAAACCATGGTAGGTTTAAGGGTTGTTATTAAAACCAGGTGGATGCATTAAGGGTTTTTCTCAAAACCACTCTCAACTTAATGCAAAGGCTGGAGATACTTATTAATTAAATAACTTAATTAATAAAACCTTTTTAAGGTTTTTTAATTAATTATTTATTTGATTAAGTGATTAAATTATTTTAATAATTTAATGGCTTCTCCACCTAAGGTCTAAGGTATAAAATACCTATGATTATTTTTTAATAATCAAAAGGGTTTCATAAACCCTAAAGTTGTTTCAAAGGCACCAAAATAATATTAATTCAAAAAATTTGAATTATCCTCCCATCGACGTCGTGTATAGCATGGAAGTTTGGCTATATAAGCCATAACCTATAGTCCAAAGCAATGGAGAAAAAGAAATTCGAATTACGCAAAGGTTGGGAAGTAAAAGCTATGGCTATCGTTTTTTTGCCACGTTTATCCGTCGCCAAAGGGTTAAGGAGAAGGAGACTTTTGCTAGTCTTCAAGCTAGCGTCGTTGGCCTAGTGGCAACGACTATTCTTCCAAGGCGCTTGAAGGGAGGTCAAGCGTTTGACTCCCGCCATGGAGTGTGAGAAGAGTTTTTGCGCTCCAATTTTTTCGGAGGCACTGTTGACCTACAATTTTCAGAAGCATTTTTTTTGGTAAGGTTTTTTTTAATAAAATCTGCATTTTGTTAAAGAAGAAGTGGTTGGGCAGATTTATTTAAAATTATTTTTGAGGTTAAATGCTTCTTTGGAGATATAAGGTTGATAGTGTGTGGTTGAGATTTTTGGCTTGATTGTTGAGTGAGATTTGCTTAGAAGCTATTATTCCTTGAGCATGGTTTAATTAATTTGGAGAAATAAGGTGTAAAAGGATATATTGTTTGTATGCTTTATATTTTTTTTGGTAGTTGACTTCTAAGGATTGGAGTCATAAGGTGTTTTATGGAATAAATATTTTTGTGGTTACTTTTATGATCTAACCCTAACTTGGTGGCAAAGTTGAGGGTGGTGTTGGTAACATGTTGAAGAACTATTCTCTTCTTCCTCAAACAAAGGTATGGGTAACTTCTTCCATGTATATTGTTGATGGTGTATTTTCTGAAATTGAGTTTGGAGTGAAAAGGTTGTCTACTAGGTATTCTTGTTGGTGTAAATCCCATTTTCTAGATATTGAAGATTGTTATGCATTAAAATCATTGATGAGTTTTTTGGGTGAATGCATAATTCTGGTTGAGGAAGAGGAAGCATTTTGCACTAGGGTTTATGTTAGTAAGTCTTGCTACTTGCATTGAGATGGTGAAACCCTTAGTTGGTTGTTTTGAGATTGATGGTTGAGTTGCTTCCATAGAGGTTGTTTTGATCAAGTTAATGCTTTACTTGATACATTATTTGGGCTTAATCCATTGAGATTGATTTGAGCAAGTTATTCTTTGCATTGGTGATTTATGTTGGTGGCTATTTTGTTCAAATACCTTTGGAGGGAAAAGGATGTCTACTAGTTTCCTTTTCATGTAGTGATTGGTTGAATGATTCAAGGTTAATGTTGAGTTGAATGATATTGGTTAAACCTTGTCTATAAGCATTGTTGTTAAAGCCCTAATTGGTTGAGAAAATATATTGGTTGTGGAAAGAACATGAGTATCATTGTTATATGAGTTATTGCATGGTTGGCAATTGTTGGGTTGTGTTTCATGTTCTTGAGAAAATCATACTACATCTATCTTATTCTTTTGAGATTGAGATTGAGTTGAGATTGAGATTGGGAGTTAAGTATAGAACATATTGAGTCTCTAACAATTCTCTTTATGTTTCTATGAGATTTGATATTGATATTGGAAGTTAAGTATAGAACATATTGAGTCTCTAACAATTCTCTTTATTCTTCTATGAGGTTGATGAATCACATTGGGTCTCTAACAATTCTCTTTGTGGGTTCATGCTAAGCAAGTTTTTCTTGATGAACTTGTGAGCTGATTTGGATAGGTTCTAGTGAGGACTTGTGAGCTGATTTGGACAGGTTCTAGTGAAGACTTGTGAGCTGATTTGGACAGGTTCTAGTGAGGACTTGTGAGCTGAATTGGACAGGTTCTAATGAGGACTTGTGATCTGATTTGGACAAGTTATAGGGAGGACTTGTGAGCTGATTTGGATAGGTCCTAATAGAGGACTTGAGGACAGAGTTGAAGTGGTTCTTTGAGAAGAACCTAAGGATAGTTTTGACAAGCCTTTAAGAAGGTTTGTGTGCAGTAGAGATTGATTTTTTCAAGCTTTATGAGTTGATCTTGGGATAGATATGACAAAGTGAGGAAGACTTGTGCTAGACCGACTAACTATGTTTAGTATAGGTTGATGAGTTGTTGTGGAGGTGATCAATGAGTACAGAGGTCTCTTAAGGCTGAGCATTGAGGACAAGAGGTCTTCTATGGAAAGGAGTTCCATGTGCTAGTGGAATAAGAGGTAGGTGATCTTTTGAAGTATCATTTCCAGAGTTGAGGGGAAGGATTCTCCTTTGGGCAGGAGGCTCATAAATTTGTGAGGAGGGGAAGGATTCTCCTTTGGGTAGGAGGCTCATAAATTCATGAGGAGGGGAAGGATTCTCCTTTGGGTAGAGGTTCATAAATACTTGAGTAGGGGAAGGATTCTCCTTTGGGCAGATGCTCATAAATACTTGAGTAGGGGAAGGTTTCTCATTTTGGATGAGGCTCATAAATATTGTAATTGGGAAGGATTCTCAAATAACTTTGAGAAAGATTTTTAGAGAAAATTTTTGTGGATGTAGCCCATGTTGGGTGAACCACGTTAAAATTGGTGTCTCATTGTGTGTTGCTTTATGCATTGCTTTGATATTGCTATTGGTTCACTACTTTGTGAATTTAAAGTTAAATAGAGAAAGTAAAAAGAGGTCTTATACTGTTCACGCCCCCCTCTCAGTATAAGCTTGTGTTCTTCATTCCCTATAAGCTCTCATAAAAAAAATTAGGGTTATGCATAAGGTGTTGGACTCAAAATGTACTTGTAAAATAATGGTGAATCCTAATCAAAATCAAGGTGAATCATGGAGAATCCTAATAAAATCAAATCGAACATCTTCACACCAATAATTTGGGTATTTGAAGCTCTAAAATTTAAGTTCATTTTTGGGGCCACTTTTGAACTATTAAATCATCTTATAACTTTGTAACAATACCCCCATTAGATCAGGCTTAAAACAAGCTTTCCAATGAGTACAAATATGCCTATGTTTGGACATATATTATGGCAAATTGAACCTAAGAAAATTTTGATCTTGAAAATTTTAGGCGAATAGGTCGACGTTGAGGGTCTTAATATTTGCCAATTTATAATTTTAAAAATCCTAATATTCGCCCAATTGGCGAATATTCGCCACTATGCATAACCCTGACAAAAATGATTTTCTCTCAAATAGTAAATTTGGAGCAATTACATTTAAATGAATTTTAAATATTTAGAACCTATATACTTTAGGGATGATACTCTAAAGTATGCTCTCGAGTCCAAAAACCTTGGTACTAAAAAAAGGCCACAAAAGCCTTGATACTAAAAAATTTCGTGGTATCCTTGATATTGAAAATGCCATAGAATATTTGGTACTAGAAAAGGCCATAGAATCCTTGGTACTAAAAAAGGCCACATAAGCCTTGATACTAACAAAGACCATAGTAGCCTTGATCCTGAGGAATAATTCTAAGAGAATATCTGATGCAGATCCATATTAAATATTTCAATACTAATAATTTGCTACAGGGAAAGAAGATTCAAGGATTTGAGAAACTTCCTACAAGAAATTTAGGAAGGGTATCTTCTTTAGAATCGATTCAGCACCTGAAGCAAATTGAAGAGATCAGGAAAAGATCTTGTTGAAGAACTTCTATTCAATGAATTCAAATAAGAAGGACTAGGTGAGTCTTGCTCGAATATATAAGTAATAGAATCAAATATCTAGAAGTAGATATCAACACCAACACTTACAAGAGTATAAGGTTGAAGAGAAGGTCTCAAGGAATACCATCAAAAATTGTAAGATCAAAGACCTCGGGAAGGTCTTATCAAGAATTCAAAAAATTCTAGGAGAGCCTTAGTGAATATATTCTCAAAATATAACTCATTATATAAATCTATTACCAAGGAGAAGATCCTGATAGTGAAGGACTTGGGACAATTGTCACCATATGACAACAATCCCAAGAGAAGAAAAATTTGGCAATGAGTGTCAAATCAGTGAAGAGGAATTTGGCAAGGAGTGCTAGATCTCAGAAGAATATCCTACTTGAAGTTAAAATTTGACAAGAAGACTTGAAGACATAATAAGCTCACCAAATCTTAAATTTTTTAATATTACCTCTCACATCAAGAAGGCATCGCTTCAGAGAAAAATAGTTCTCCAAGTTTGTAGCAGAAGGAGGAGAACACTAGAGGAGAACATGCCATCAAATCCTAGGCTCATGAAATAAATTTTGAGATCATAATTTGGTGGAGTTATTATGGATAGTCTACAAAGAGTTGCAAGGTAATACTCATAGCAACAACTTGGTGATCCTAGAAACCAAGATCTACATGTTCTATATAAGTGATAAAAGAGCTACAAAAAGGTATGCAACTTGTTGGTGCAAGTAGATTCATTAATTGGTTCACTTATCAGATTTGTTAGAAGCACCTAAATTTAGATTAAAATTGCAAATAGAAAATTGGATTATATTCTTCAAAAGTGCAAAAATAAACAGTTTTTTTAAGGTTCATTTGCACATTACTTAGGAGTTGATTAGATTTTAAAATTTCTTCTATCAATTGCCTATCATCTACTTTGAAAAAGACTAAGTCCTACAATATTAATTGTAGTGAAATTGTAGAATAACCCCTAAAAACTCATTTTAGGTTATTCTTGATTAGTTGTAGTAGATTATTAGTGCATTAATTTGAGAGTTGATTAGAGTGATAATGTGTAATATTAGTGCATTAAAAGTGAAATACTTGCACTATTATACTACTCTCAAAAATAAATTAGCTTTTGTGTTTCTTGAAGCACACAAAATCTGATTTGTATCAAGTTTATAAGGACACTATTAAAACACAAATATCTGTAACATAGTGTGGCCAAGATAATCCACCAAAATAGGTTATAATCCTCCAAAATTTGGATAAGAATACAACTAACCAAAAATAGAAGTAGAAGCTTCGAATATTGAGACTTGGTGAGTCTCAAATCCAAAGCATTATAGGGTTAATTGTAAGTAAAAAGTCTCGATATTTATAGGGTTTTTTACAAGGAAGTCTCGTAGACATTAAATAAGAAGAAATTCTTTGACAATGCTCAAAGGGGAATAAAAACATCTTGACAAAAAGGTGACATTTGCACAAACAAATGGAGTGATTTTAGCATCTCCACCAAACATTCGAAGCATCCATGAGGTATTAAAAAAAATTTCCATGGTACTTATCACTCAACTGACCACATATTAAAGGTGGCTTGGACCTTAGAAAAGGAATACAACAACAATTTGACAACTACTTGGTAGTAGCTTGATGACAGTTTGTTAGACTAATGGTAGTTCTACAAAAGTATGGTGGTAATTCAATATCAATCTGGTAGTGATCCAAAGAAAGATGAAAGCATTTGAAATCACTCTCGATCAACCAACATTGTAGGATAGCATTAAATCCAAAGCACACCTTAGGGAATTTATTCTCAAGAAGGACAAATTACTACCATTTATGTCTGACTTAATAAAGGTACAAAACCTTAATCAAAATTTCCTTGTCTAATTTGATTTCATTTTAAAAAATTGTAGCTATAAGGTTATATATTAAGGTTGAGATATTAAATGAAATCAATCTTTACTTGAAATCAAAACTTAGGTAAATTGATATAATATTTGTAAAATACAACTTAGGATAAATAAGGGATACTACATGGAATTAATCCATTTAATGTTTACAAATATTAATGTGTTCTAATTTTCCAAATTTAGGAGTGATAAGAGTTACAATATCAAACTAGGTTATTGGAAATTAGAAACACTTAAATAAAATTCTAAGGGTTACAAAAAGAGTATATTTAGATCTTTTATTGAAGTTGGAAATTTATATTCTTGTCTCAAAAATTTCTCAAATGGGATAAAATAAATCCAACATTAAAACCTCTTTAAAATTTGAAAAGTGCTTAGTTCAATAGGAGTAATAAGAAGTTAAAAAGTTGATTTTTTACCTTTACAAAATTTGTACAAAATAAACCAAAATTAAACTATATAAACTATATTTCCAAAAGCACTATATCATACTCCAAGACATTAGGGAGTTATAAGGCATTCTACAAAACTTTATAATAATAATAATATCCATAAAAATTTATCATGTTGGGAATATATAAGCTTTCCTCAAAAACTTAAAACTAGGGAGACATAGAAGCCTACAATCTAAGGATTAGTAAAGGTTTCATCAAATCAAGCTTATATACTTGAATTATGGATCTGTATTTCTATCTCATTTATTCAAATATAACCTCTTCATGTGGGTAAAGGAATGTCATACAATAAATGTAAAGCTTGCTCCAACAATGGCTAGTTTACAAATCATAAACACTTGTGGTATATTGACTCAGGAGCTAGCCATCATATGACAGGAAATATACAATGGTTTGATTGTCTTGAAGTTTCTAAAGGTTACAAACTAATAATTGTACATATCAAAACATATCCCACACATGGATATGGATGTGTAACTTCAATAAAATCATTTCCAAATATTACACTATAAAAATTATTGTATATTCCTAGATTAACATTCAATCTCATAGTAGTAAGCAAGTTAGTAGAAAAAAACTATATGATTAACTTTGGATATATGGATGGGATCAATACTTGTCTCATTATGAATCAAGATGGAATAAAATCAATAGGTTAAATTCATGAAAATACATACATCCTCTAATAAATGGAAATCTCATAAGACATTGTGGTGTTTCAAAATGATGCTAACAAATTTACAGAGAAACATGTTGAAGAAAACAAAGACCAGTACACCAAAAAGGCAAGCATTGAAGGATAAAAAACAAAAATATGAAAGGAAAATTGTGTCATGCCCTACTCATTCATTAACAATCAGAACCAGATGAATATACTTGTAATGAGAACTATAAAGGTGGTTGAATATAAGATAAAGAAGATGAATCTGAATAATCCAAATATCATCCATTGAAATAAGAAGCCTCAGCTCCAGCTTACTCTACATAATATGAAGACACAAATTACTTGTTGAACCTGAAAATAAATAATGCAGAGGAATACAAATTTTAGGATGAGGAAGATGAAGATCCATATTAAATACTAAAGTCTTCAATACCCAAATAATGTAATACAAGGGGCATTAGAAATAGAATATATTACATCATTTGGGTCATGTAAATGTATCTTCCACGATACATACTTAGGACATTAGTTTACTTTAGGGGAAATTTATCTAGTCATTTCATGCAATGTAATAAATGCACATGTCAATATGCAAGTTGTATATGTGCAAATTTTCCCCTGAACATATAGGTAGAGTGTTGGACAAGTAACCTATTTTGCCTATATAAGGAAGGCCTCACAATTAGGTAGATATATATTCATGGGCCATAGTTAGATAGTGTAGCTTAGTGTGTATTCCTATATGTATCACCATCCATTGGTGATGGGTGCAATGTAGTTTAGTAGCTTTATTAATGGAGTTTTCATTTCCTCCATAGCTACATTGTAATATTTATATCATTTCTATTTATTTTATATTTTAGTCATCTAGCATATTTAATTTATTTCATATTATTCTGCATCTTGTGATTGCTATCTCCCAGTGCTTGTTACATCAAAATCTATTAGTCTTCAATATGGATCTTCATCTGTTATCTTCAATTTATCTCTTTAAGATCAATTCCTGAATTTGCACAAAATGATTCCTATTTAACCTCTCTAATGTGACTTCTTCTATTCTTCTTTTTATTTATTTTATTTTGTATCTTCATTGATTATTCGCATTATTCTTTAGGTTTAGGCTTCATTTTGCCTTTCTCAATCTAACTTATTTTCTTGTTTTTTTTCGTATAAATTCCTACACCTTTACTAGTGATATATCTTCAATGTGGTGAGTTAGTATGCCATCACAATAGTATTGACCAGAATTTAGTACTTCATTGTTACTATGTTCATCTTTCTTTTGTTTCATCCCTTGAAATAAATTAAAAGTAATTAATGACATATATATCATCAAACATTCTTTTGAATAAAACATAACTATGTTTTGATCATTCCACCAAGTTTTAAAAGTTACTTCATGAAGATAACCAATCAATGTCATAAAATTATCTTCTTTTGCTTCCTTGAGAAACAAAGAAAATGTTTCTTTTAAACTAGTAGGTAAATATTTGTATCCATCAAAAGTATCTATTAAGTTTTGTGAATAAAACTTTAGTTCATGAAATAGTTCTTCATAATTAAATGTATTCTTCACTATTTCATCCATGTTTATTTTAATTTAATATTTTAAACCTTTGAAGTAGAATTCCATATAATTCAAAAGTTCTTAGTTCTAATTATGATTGATTAGGATCAAAAAAATGTGAGGCAATGGAATAATCTATTTAAATATATGACCCTTTTTTATAAGGAGCCATCTAAGGTAAGATGACTTTGATAAGGGTTGTGGATTAAGTCTTATGCCTTACAATTAGGGTTATGAATAGTGGTGAATATTCACAAATTGGGTGAATATTAGGATTTCCAAAATTAGAAATTGGTGAATATGAGGACCCTCGACGTTGGCCCATTCACCTAAAATTTTTAGGACCAATTTTTTCTTAGGGTCAATTCACCACAATATATATCCAAACATAGGCATATTTATACTCGTTGGAAAGCTATTATCTAATGGTGGTGTTTTTATGAAGTTATAAGATGATTTAATAGGTCAAATGTGGCCCCAAATATGATCTTATATGTTAGGTCTTAAAATACCTCAAATTTTGGTATGAAGATGCTTGATTTGATTTGCTTAGGATTCTCCATGATTCACCTTGATTTTGATTAGGATTCTCCATTTTTTTACAAGTACATTTTGAGTCCAATACCTTATGCATAACCCTGCTTATAATCATTGATGGTTGCTATTAACACATTATTTGCCAATGTTTGGGTTGTATTGTCTATTGGCTCAAAAAAATAATTGGGTTTGGGATGAACAATATCTAACATATTTATACTAATATAATATATGGAAATAAAATACAACTCATGGCCCCTTTCATGGTTTGATTTTGTTTTATTTATTTATTTTTATTATGACTTTATAGGGTTCTAGAAATTCATCTTCATCATCACTATCAAAGGATGATGAGTAGGGTTGACACTTATTACAATGGGGTTTATACCCAAGCCCCATTGATTTATCCATGGTTTGGATTCTAAAGGTTCTTTGACACCTTGTTCAAACCTTCATAGAACCATCCCATAATACCTAAGGTTGCATAGTATCTATTTAGGTATTAGGTAAAGGTTTCATATATAACAAGAAACATATCATTATTTAATTGAATAGGGGTTATTTCCATGAATATTTTATTCATTAGCCATTCTAGCATAGATGAAGGTACAACATCCTATTTGCACTACCTTTCTATTTTGAGAAGGTAGTCCTAAGGTTCAAGTTGATGGGGGAAACATGGCTAGGTATAATATTAATATTTCATTTTTTATATTAACATGGTCATTTTTTTTTAATTTTTGGGTATTCTCTTCTTTATTCTTAGGTTGACTACTAGTGCTTGCTTCTTTTTCATCATTACGTGATCCTAAGGGTAAATGTTTTGAGGTTTTAATAGATATGATATGAGATGTACTTAAAGATAGGTAAAGACATATATTCAAGATTCCTATTTTGATGAACTAATAATAGGCAAAGGAATAAAGATTTACATGAATAGTATGGAGATGTCCTTGGTAATCAAACATTAATAACTAGTGATAGGTGTATGAGACTACCTACATAGCATGGATCGAGTGTCATCCCAAAATAAGGTTATAGTTCAAGTCATAATACAAAACAAAAAGTGTTTATTATGGGGGTTCTACTTTTATTGGGAGTACCAAGGTTCCAAAAACTTCTTATCCTTCATAATCATAAGATTTAATAATAAAATCAAAAATTTTAAAATCTTACTTGTTTAATTTTATTCTACTAATACATTTGAGGTTGTACACATTAATGGCAAATCCATTGGCAATAAGCATGCTTTTGATTAAAAATATCATCAATTTCATAGGTGATATGAAGAGGTAATTCCCTAAGCATATATAAGGATGAGACATCTTGCATGTAAAAGGCTACGGTTGAATTATTAATAATAGGAGTCCCTACCACATGAGTCAAGTTAGTTGAACTCATATATTGAGGGACTACCTGATCATTCGAATGTTTGAAAATGTTTTCTCTATGAATGGGAAAATATGTGAATAACTCAAGTAGGGAAATATTTGTAGGGATGTCTTTGAGTTGTTATTGGAGGTTAAAGACCCCTTCCAATTTATCTTGAGACTATAGGATTATAGGTGGTCTCTCAAACAAAGGATTTGTTTAGATTATATAACTAGAGGATTAGAAGATGAGTTTTATGAGTGGGTCTTTTTTTGTTGCCTTATTACCACATGAATCATACAAACCATATTTTGGTTAGGTGGTGGAATATTTATGCATTGAATATTATTAGTCATCCTTTGACCATGACTTGGTAGAGAATTTTAGAAAAAAACCAAGTGATGATTATAAGATGTGGATGTGAACATGATACACCCCTCATTAATTAGGTCTTGGATGAGGGACTTGAGGGTTTTGCACATGTTAGTGGAATTTCCATTGATGCAATGAAAGGATCTTTGTTCTACAATATTGAATTCTAGTTGTTTTTATATTTTAGGATTTTGATACCTTATGGGTAGGAGTTCAACATTTTTTGCCTCTAAAATTTTCTCTATAATGGTAGACGAGGTTGGTATTATTTGTTATATTGCCTCTTAGGCATTTCTTACTTGTTAAATATGATCTTCTAAAGAGCTACTACAATACTTCCACTATTTTTGCTTTGTCTAAAGTTAGTGATTTTGAGACCTATAACATGTTTAATCTTATAAAACCCATTTTTATTAGAAGAAGACTTATCCTCCTCCTTGAGTTTTAATTATACCTTCATAATAAGGGCAGATTATGCTTGCTGGGCCAAGTGAATGACATGTTTTTTTTTTTTTTAATTTACATGGTGGAATCGGTAGTCGCCACGAATTCGAGCAGACTGTCCAGCTTTTATGGCCGCCACAGTATTCTGCGCTGTCCGCCCTAGAAGTCGCCACACAGATCTTCGTGTAGTCCGCCCCTATAGCCACCATGCCACAATCATTTTAAACCTTTTACTCTGCTAAAAGCACCAGGAAAGAGACAAGTGTTCAGTCTGACAAGGCCCAAGATTTAAACCTTGGACCTCCGCCCCCTTATGGGGTTTGGATGAACTAATTGGTCTGCACCTTGAACCTAAAGTGAATGATATGTTCAAAATAAGGTATTATGGAAATTTCCAAGGGATAAGATAGATGGTCATTAAGGTTATTTTTAAATATGTTGAAAAGATATTTTGGAGGAGGTTTATATTCTAATTTTACCACTAAAGACCTCCATATCTTCAAGAAACTTGATAAGATTTCATCTGTACCTTACTTTAACTGATATAAGTTAGTGAGGGTAGTTATTTCCTCTCTATAAATAAATTTTTTTTGGATGCATTTATCTTCTAATTCTCCAAAACTCTTATGAGAATGAGAAGGAAGCTTGTAATACCATTCTAATGCTGACCTAGTAAGACTTTGTGGGATTATTGTTAGTAATAACAATATGGCATATTTTATACTTACTATAGACATGAAAAATTGACCCAATTTAAGTGGGAAATCTTCCTAGAGCCCTCTAGTAGACCCCTTGGAATTGCCTAGGCAAAGGGTTAGGCTTCTCCCCCCTCTTTTGTCTTTTTTATCTCTATATGTGAAATTGTGCATGACCTTGATAGGATGCAATTTTGCATAGGTGAAATCATGGGCAGCCTTTATGGGGCATGATTTTAGATTTTTAGGATTTTATCTAAGAAAACCCTAAATATTTGGGTTTGGCATGTTTTACGTTAGTCCTCCTTGGTTTTCCTACCCATATCACCTTCAAATCTGTTATAAGGAGGGTTTGAATTTATTTCTAGATCAAGATGAAAAATAACAATGACAATTGATGATAAATATTTTTCATGATTATTGCAAAGTGTTTAAGTGCTCACTACTTGATCTACATCCTTCATCTTCTATCAAAAACAAGATAATTATAAAGTGTAAAATGTGATTTATGTTTTGTTGCATTGGATTATTTATTGTTGTTGCTCGCTTTGGTGGATTTGTATCGGAGCCCTAAGGAGAGATCAACTATCTGGTAGGTCTCAACCCTTTTGTTTGATTTTTTACTTTTTCCAAGTGAATTCATTCTTTTGCATGCACATTTATATTTTTTTATTGACGTAATCAAGCATGTGCATCTATCTTTTATTTTTCACATAGATTCTATGAAATTGTGCTCAGCTTTCTATGAGGCATGATTTTGCTTGTGCAAAATCATGGTTGCCTGTTGCCAGGTGTGGTTTTTCCTAGATAGTTCTAGGGGAAATATGTTGTTCCAGATGTCATTCTTGCATTATAAGCTGCATCTAGGACATAGTTTTATACTCATTTATGTGTTTCTATCATTTTATTTGTTGTATCTTGATATGCTTGATTTCTTTCAAATGTCAATTTCAACTTATGTTTTCAAAGGTCAGCTAAAAGGACCTAGGGGGATTGATTTTTGTACCTCCAAGCACTATTTTACATTTTCCTAAGCAGAAACCCTAACACTAATCATTTTTTTCAAGTGTTTTTAAGTTATCTTGTAGGAACAAATTTTTTTGATATCATTGGATAAGAGATAAAAATAAGGATAAATCACCAGATGAGATAAGTGTTCCAATTAGTCCCTAGGATGTTTGTTGAGTCCTTTATATTTTTTTTGTAAGCCCTAGATCTGATTTTAATATAAATATATTTAATTATTCTTTAGAAATTTTAAGGATAAACAACATATAGTGTGCACTTAAGATTAATTTTTTTTGTGCATTATCCTTTGAGACCTTGCTTAAAAGTTTTCTATTTTGAAACCATACGTCATAAAAGCTTTCAAAGAAAAGAGTCATAATATTGTTAGCTCTTGTATTCCAAAATTTTGTATTTCTACATTATCCTTTATCATTCATAGCATAGATACAGAAAGGTCAAACATAGGTGATTATCTTAAATCAAATACATCAATTATTATTAAAATTTCTATGGACTTGGAGTAAGTCCTTAAAGTCATTCCTGGTGAACCCTTCCCCCCTAGCATCAAGTGTAGAGAACAACATACCCTTGTGGTTCACCCCAAGGCTCTCTCTCTCTTCCAGATCCAACATTGATAATTGTACGTGGTAGGGAATTTTCCCCCATCTACATATTTGGTGAACCCAATGTGAACACCTCATTTTTCTCTTAAAAATTTAATCAAGATCATTAATTTTGTGTGCTAGATCAGAAAACATTAAAAACATAATTTTTTACGCTTGTTTTTTATTGGTTTTAGTTGTTTCTCTTTTGTCCTAGTTTTCTCTCTTTTCTGAATGGCTTCCAAACTTGGTAATGAGAGAAGGTTTTTTAGGTTTGATGATATTTTCCAAGATAATGATAAAATTGATAGAGAAAATCCTAACCTTGAGGAAGAAGATATTGATAATAGTCTTGATCCTGTTAAGGGACCTGATGGTAACCTTATATTCAAATCTTTTGAGCATGTATGGACCTTTTATAAACATCATAAGCATGCCTTGGATGCAACTTTAGAGGAAGAAGCCCTAATTGAAGAAGTTAGACCATTTCATGATAACTCATTGAGTGAATATTTGAATCATGGTAATCCTAATCATCATCCAACTTATGACACTGCTATAAATGACAATGTTGGGGGGAATCTACAAGTACCTCCAATTAGTAGTGCCATTTAGAATTTTTTAATTCCTCAATTTTCTTATCTCAACACTATTGCCTCTATTCCACAAAATGTTAGTTATCCCATTCAACAATATACCACATACCTCAATAGTATCAATATGTCCAACACTCCTTCTTTAGGGAATCTGAGGACAATACACAATAGTAATCCGTAAGTGTAGAATTTGAAAAATATGGTAAAGCAATTGGTTTCAAAAGTTGATATGTTTCAACCCTCAAATTTTACTTACAGTTATAAGGAGATGTGTAATCAGCCATTGGATCCTATTATTTCTTCTAGGCCTTATCCTAAGAATTTTCCTATGCCACTTATACCTATTTACAAGGGGACAAAAGATCTATTTGAGCATCTAAGAAGATTTAGAATAGCTTGCCATGATCTCATCTATGATTATATTTTATTACTAAATATATTTCCTAAGAGTCTTGTTGGCATGGCATTAGAATGGTATTATCAGTTACCTAATTATTCCTTGAATATTTTTGAAGAGACAACAAAATTATTTTTTCAATAGTTTTGTGCTTATATTGAAAAATAAGTGACAATGAAATATGTTTATAATTTGAAACAAGGTAAAGAGGAAAGGTTTTTAGAATTTTTGGCCCATTGGAGAAGTTTAGTTGGACGCTTGAGATATACTTTACCTCCAAAATATATGCTTGAGATATTTATTGGTAATTTACAAGAACAATTATCTTTTGCATTAGAGACTACTACTATTACATCTTTTGATCAAGTAATTGATTTAGCAAGAAAATTAGAACAAACCCTCATCAAGAGATGTCAACTCAAATTCAAATAAGAGAAACCTACTAAGTATCAACATAAGAATAAACACATAGGAGGTGATAGTGGAATGGAGAGTAGTCCTGTTAAAAATGTTACTAATGACCTACAAAATATAGTACTTCAAAAACCTCCACAAAAGAATTTACAAGGCTTAATATGTCTATGGAAGTAGTTTTAAAACAACTTATAGAAGCTAATGCAATTGAGTTACCTCCCATAAGGCAACCAGATACTACAACTCATTGGTATAAGGCAGTTCAAAATTGTTCATGTCACAGAGTGGAAGGAGACTAGATAAATTCATATTTAAAAAGTTAAAGCATGTGGTTCAAGATTTAATTGATGCAAGACGACTTGATATAAGGAATTCTCAAACTTAGAATAATCAACAAAAACCATATGTTAATCAAAATATAATTAGATAGGTAGATAATCAAGTATATTATAGAATTATACCATACCATTATGATAATAACATGGTTGGTATGATAATAGCTACTTCAGAAAAAATGATGTAGAATCAGTAGATCCAGCAATCCTAGTAGGAAATTAGTTTCTCAGCAAATATCTCTCTTTTGAAACTTTTGTAGAATTCTCCTGCTCATGGAGAAAACTTAATAAATGTGCTAAAAAAATAAGCTATACCCTTTGATATTTTCCCTAGTTATTTGGCCAATATTGTAAGTTCTCTTGGGATACATCATATCACATTCTCGGATGCCGATATTTCTTTCTCAAACTTGCAAAAAGATTCTTCTATTTACATCACCGCATTTATTGGGGATGCTTTTATCAAGAGAGTTATTATTGATAATGGTTCTTCCCTTAATTTATACACATATCATTTCTTTCAAAAGTTTGGATTAAAATAGGAAGATATAACTAAATTTTATGATATCATTAAAACTTTCAGCAATGAGTCCCAAGAAGCTTATGATATGGTATCACTTCCCCTCAAAGTTGGACCTAAAATTTTAGATACATTGTTTTATGTGTTATCATGTATTGCATATTTTAATCTCCTTCTTGAACGTCCTTGGATCCATGTGATGGAGGTCATCCCTTCTACTTTTCATCAATGTGTAAAATTTGAATTTGAAATTCAACTTGTTTCTATCTTGGGTGATCCTAATCCATTTGAATTTTTCTCACCAAATGATATGGTTCAGTTTCATTCATAAAATTTCTTACCTAAAAAAACTAAGAAACTTGAAAATCCTAATAAGGAATAATCAATTAATATCTCATCATAGGATCAAGTCAACTTTTCTTGTCAAGAATTTCTCTTTGATGAATATCATTAATGTTTAGAATGAATTTTTGAGGATGAGGGGCTATACTCTCCTTCTTTATTAGTTATAACCCATAATAATTATGTCAAATATGAGAATACACCTTAGAATGATGTCTAATTTAATGGGTATGGCCCTTGAACTACACAAGTTGAATCTTCTAGTTCTCCAGTGGACATTTGTTCTATTTTTCCTAAGGACTTTGAGCAATTAGGAGTGATTTCTACCCTGCATCCTCTTGAGTATTATCCATACATTCTTATCGAGGATGCCATATATGTGAACATAGGATCTGAGAAAGCCCCTAGAATACTTAAGCTAGGTAAAGCCTTATCTGTAGAATAGTAAGAACAATTGACCAATTTATTAAAGGAATACCAATATATTTTTGCTTGGTCATATGCCAACATGCCAGGGCTTAATCCCTCCCTTGTTATACATCATTTGGTAGTTAAGTCTAGTGCTAAGCTTGTTAAGTAGAAAATTAGGAATATGTATCCTAAGGTAACCCTATCAATCAAGAAGGAGGTCCAAAAAAACCTTGATGTCAATTTTATAAAAGCTATCTACTCTTCTTATTGGATCTCCATTATTGTTCTGGTATCTAAGAATAAAGGAACAATCAAAATATGTATTGAAATTTAGGACATTAATTTAGCATATCCCAAGGATGATTTTTCCCTATCCAACATAGATCAGATTGTAGATTTCACTACCAAGTGTGGGATGCTTTTGCTTATGGATAGTTTCTCAGCTTACAATCAGATTATGATTACCCTTGAGGATCAGGCCAAGACATCATTCACTACTCTATGGGGTACCTTATGTTGAAGGTCATGCCTTTTGGCCTAAAGAATGCAGGAGCTACCTATCAACGGGACATGACTTATATTTTCCATGACATGATGCATGTATTCTTTACTATTATGTGGATGAACTTCTGGCTCATCCATAGAATGAAAGGATCATGTCAGTGACTTAAGACAAATATTTGAAAGGATTTTTCAATATAGGGTTCATATTAAACCTGCTAAGTATGTGTTTGGAGTCACATATAGAAATTTGTTGGGCTTCATAGTTTCTAGGTGAGGCATTCAAATGGATCCCATTAAGATAATGACTATCACTAACATGTCTCCTCATCGAATCCTAACCAAACTATGGAGTTTGCAAGATAAACTTTAATCTATCCATTGGTTCATTGTCGAGTTAGTCGATAAGTGTCAGCCCTTTCTTAAGCTTCTTAAGAAAGATGCAATCTTTAAATGATATTTTGAGTGTCAAAAATATTTTTATGATATCAAATAATGTCTCACTTCCCCACCTTTTTCAGTTCCTCTTGTGCCTGGTAGGCATTTTATGATTTACATAGTAGTCACTGCTCATGCTTTGGGAGACATGTTGATCCAACATGATGATCAAAATAAAGAACGAGTTATCTACTAGAACAGTAGACCTTTGTTAGATAATAAACTAGGTACACTCCCTTAGAGAAGCTTTGCCTTGTCGTAGTGTTTACTTTCTAGAAGTTAAGACACTACATGCTCAGCTAGAAGATATTAGTAATTGTGAAGTTTGATCCTTTACATTATTTGATGTCTAAACCCCACCTTTCAGGTCAAATTACTAAATGGGTGTTGGCCCTTAGTGAATTTGACTTGAATTTCATAGGCTATAATGCTATTAAGGGTCAGGTGATTATTGATTAGTTAGCCTCCACTCTCCTTGAAGCTTCCCATCCTATAGTTTCTATGTTTCCTGATGAGTGCTTCAATGTCAAAATTGAAGAGTCTAAGTCTTGGACTTTGTTTTTTTATGGACCTCGATGTATGAAGGGTGTTGTTGTTAGATTCATTGTGGACACCCCAAAAAAATAGCTTATCCCCTTATCCTTCGAGCTTCATTTATCTTGCATAAATAATATTGTATAGTATGAAGCTTTAATCCTTGGTCTTATAGTAGCCTTAGATTTATAGGTTAAATTCCTTTCAGTATTTTGTGACTCTCAACTTGTGGTTAATCAGATCAATGATGTTTATTAAACTCAGGATGATAAATTAAAAAATTACAAGGAGATTATCACCAAGTTGTTATCCTCATTATATTGAGTAACCATAGATTCTATTCTTATATCCTCAAACCACCATGTGGATGCCATAGTTGCTACTGCATCCTTGTTCCTTCTAGATTTAGAAGATGATCAAGCATCGATTATCATTAGATAAATTTGTAAACCTACATTTATTGGTTCTTGTCTTGTCCCATTAGATTTATTGACCATAAAATATTCCTCATCCAAGTCATGGTATAATGACATTTTTAATTTCCTTAAGGATGGTTTGATACCTGACAATTTATATCATAGCCATCATAATATTTTACACAAAAGAGCTTGTCGATTTATCATAATTGATAATACTTTGTATATTTTGAAAGCATCCTCTTGTGATGTCTTAACTCTGATGAAACCTAGCTTGATCTTAGTGATGCTCAAAAATCATCTTATAGAGGCCATTTTAGTGGCAATGCTATTACAAAGAAGCTCCTTTGAATAACATATTATTGGTCTTCCATGGAGAAATATGCATGTGACTATGTTAGGTGCTACGACAAGTGTCCACACAAAGATCATATTATTCATGCTCCTTCTCAAGACCTTCAGGTTATCTCTTCCCCTTGGTCATTCTCTATGTGGGGATTTGACGTTATCGATAAAATTAACCCAATGTCATCTTGTGGTCACAAGTTTATCATTACTATAATTGAGTATTTCACTAAATGGGTTAAAGCCATGCCCTTGGTTACGGTGACTGCAACTCAAGTTTCTAATTTAATCTTCAACCATATTATTTGAAGGTTTGGGATTCCTTCGGTTCTTGTTTCTAAAAATGGCACTCTTTTCAAGAATAAGGATATTCATAATATTTGTGCTAAATATAAGGTTAAGCACAGGTGTTCAACTCCTTAATACCCCCAATATAATAAATAATTTGAAGCATCTAATAAGTTCTTGGTTAGGATCTTCAAGAATTTGGTTAGTAATACTGATTGTGACTGGCATATCTAGCTTTACCCTACCCCATGGGCCTATCATACTAGTGTTTATACTCCCATAGGGACCTCACCATATTTTTTGGTATATGTTTCTGAGGTGGTGTTTCCTTTTGAGCTTGTGGTTCCCTCATTGCATATCTTATTGTAATATTTTGAGGTCATCAATGAGTATCATGCAGATTGTATTCACCAATTGAAGTTACTGGATGAAAATAGCATTCATGCCTTAGATCATTCAAGAGACTATCAGGATGGGCTCTAGAAATATTATTCTAAGAAATTTCACAACCATTATTTTGAGTTTGGGGACCTTGTCCTCAAGGAAAAACCAAAATATAACCAATGCTCATGCTAATATTTGAGGTAAATTTTAGTCCCAATTGGTTAGGACCCTTTATCATAATGGCAAAGTTTGGATTAGGTGCCTATCATTTGGCTTATTTGGATGGTAAAGAAATTAAATAACCTATGAATATATTGCACTTAAAAATATACTATGCTTGATCCATCATCTGCACTATATTTTGTATTTAGTTAGAGCATATTGTATCTGCTTGCCTACTCATATTGCATGATTGTCTTTCATACTTTTTAATATTGCCTAACATTTTGTTTATCTTACATTTTGGTTATCATAACTGCATCGTTTCTTGATCATGACTACTTTTTCATATAGATTCTAGGGATTCACAAAAATGGTAAATTATGACACCTAGTTAGGTCGTAGCTCACATGCATTGCACTCTCACTAGGGCTCTGATACCTAGCAAAGATCCAACCTAGGGCCCATGCATTTTCACCCCTTCTTCTCTTCTCATCTTCCTTTGCTCTTTTTCTCTCTTCTCTCTTCTTCAAGTGTTCCTTGAATTCAAAATTTTTACAGCAATAATCATCTTCGCAAAGTCAATGAATACAATTCTATTTTGGTATATCCTTGTCCTTTGCATGATTCTTGTTTTTCCTCTGTTTTCTTTGTTAAGATAAAATTCTTCTCTAATTTTTTTGCACACTTCCTCCCTCTTGAATTTTTACTAGATGAATATTCAAGCTAGGGTTACACATGCACATTTATTTGCTTCTCATTTTTTCCCTCTCTTTTCTTCTAGGACATGCACACATTCACATTATGTTATGCCCATTTGGATCAATCTATATACATAATATTTTACACTCCTATAATTTAGTACTTGCCATATCACCCTTATCAAGTTACACTTATTTTTGACTTAATGGGCTCAACACCCCATTAAAGGATAAGCTCCTTGACCATTTTAGTAGGTCTCAGCATACATCCTAGTAGTTAATCACCCCAAAATAGTCACTAGTGAGAAATCATCCATAGCGGGTTACGCCCCATCATTTGATCATTCGAGCAATCACCCATAGCAGGTTATGCTCCATATGTTTTTCCCATCTATCCATATTATTGATTACTACACCCATTGTGGGTTTTCACTCCATATATGGACCATACTTTTGGGTATAACACCCTTTATTTAGGTTTTTTGATCAGCTTCTCTCATTTTCTATGGTTGACCTTTGGATCTCCTTCTTCTTCTTGATATTCTTCTTCTCTTATTTTCCCTTCTTTATTTCCATTTCTTCTATTCATCCATGCATTTCATGTTAGTTGCATTAGATTCATGCTATATGTAGTATCATTTGCTTTATTTTTTGTTTCCTTACTTTATTTTTCATTTTTTTGTGTTTTGTCTTTTCTCTTTCTTTAACTTTTTCAGGTTTCTTAAGGAATTTTCATTAATTTCAAAACTCAAGGGGGTACCCAAGACATAGAGGCATTAGTGGAAGTAATGTCTCACCTAGTGTGAAAAATTCTAGAGTGTCCCTTGTGATACCCCTTTTGCACCATCCCTTTATCCAAACCTAGCCACCCATTTTCTGTGTTTGTTGTCTTCTTTCCCATAGAGGTCTACATCTTTCTTTGATGCATTTACTTGGCCTTAAATGCATCAAAGAGGGGGAAAAATGTAGACATAGAAAATTGACCCACTTTAAGGGATCAATATTCCTAGATCCCTCTAGGATACCCCTTGGACTTGCCTAGGGCAAGGGTTAGGCTTCTCCCTCCTCTTTTGCCTTTTTTCTCTCTCTATGCAAAATCATGCTCAACCTTGATGGGGTACAATTTTACATAGGTAAAATTGTGGTTGGCCTTAATGGGGCATGATTTTACATTTTTAGGTTTTTATATAATAAAACCCTAATTCTTTAGGTTTGGCATGTTTTACATTGGTCCTCCTTGGTTTTCCCACCCATATCACCTTCAAATACACTACATATAGAGGGTTTGGATTAATTTCTAGAGCACAATAAAAAATAATGACAATAATTGATGATAAATATTTTTTACAATTATTGCAAAGTGTTTAAATGCTCACTACTTGATGTGCATCCTTATTCTTTTGCAAATAAGATAATTCTAAAATGTGAAGTGTGATTTATCTTCTGTTGCATTGGATTGTTGATGTTTGTTGCTTGCTTTGGTGGAATTGTGTTGGAGCTCTAAGGAGATATAAACTATCTGGGATGTCTCAACCCTTCTATTTAATTTTGTGCTTTATGCTAGGTGAATTTGTTATTTTGCATGCACATTTATATTTTTTGATTGACGTTATCAAGCATGTGCATTTGTATTTTATTTTTTGCATAGTTTCTATGAAATCATGCTTAGCTCTCTATGGGACATGATTTTACCTATACAAAATCATGGTCATCTGTTACAGGGCACAATTTTTCCCTGATAGTGTCTGGGGGTAATATGTTGTTCCAAACATAATTATTGCATTATAGGCTACATATAGGGCATAGTCTCATACTTTGTTCTATGTTTCTATCATTTTATTCTACTATATCTTGAAATGCTTGATTTATTTCAAAGGTCAATTTCCACTTCTAATTTCAAAGGTCAGCTAAAAGGACCTAGGGAGCTTGACTACTATGCTTCCAAGCACTACTGTATAGTAGCTTATGTAGGCCCCCTAATTCTAATTATATTTTTCAATTGTTTGTTAAGCTATATTGCAAGAACATGAATTGTTGATATCATTGGATAAAGGATAAAAGCAAGGATAAATCGCCAAATGAGATATGTGTTCCAATTAATATCTAGGCTATTTTTTGAGTGCTTTATAATTTTTTTGTAAGCCATAGATGTGATTTTAATAGAAATATATTTAATTATTCTCTATTTTGAAGGATATTGTGCACTTAGGGTTAATTATGTTTGTGCATTATCCCTTGAGCCCTTGCTTAAAGGTTTTCTATTTTGAAACCCTAGGTCAAAAAAGAATTCAAAGAAAATATTTATAATAGGGTTAGCTCTTATATTCCTAAATTTTGTATATCTACATTGTCATTTATCTTTCTTAACATGGATATAGAAAGGCCAAATATAGGTGATTGTCTTAAATAAAATACATCAAACATTCCTAAAATTCCTGTGGACTTGGATCAAGTCCTTAAAGATATTCTTGGTGAACCCTTACCCACCTAGCATTGAGTATAGAGAAAAACATACCCACATGGTTCATCCCAAGGCTCTCTCTCTCTTGAGGATCCAACCTTGAGAATTATATGCAGTAGAGCAGTTTTCCCCCTCTACACTTACATAGGAAATTATGAAGAGTTTATGTGACTCATAAGGTCGCATATGCCATAATACTTGGGTAACTTAGGGATTTCAAAATGATGTGGTAACTTAGGATAACTTAGGAACTTCATAAGGTCACATATGCAGGTCTAATGGTTGATTGTAAATATTGTCAAAAGTGCATATTTGCTTCAAAAATCCTTGGAGTGAAGACATTTGTTGATTCAACTATTGTACTTGGGACATAAGGGTTTAGACTTAAATAGAGGTTTAATTTATCAAAATTAGAGGATATTATGATGGGGAGAAAGTAATTTAGATATTAAATGAAGGATGAGTTTGAGAATTTATTTTAAGAGAGGGATTTGACTAAGAAGAAAAGGTATTTTAGGAATTGTTGAAGGGATTATTTGGAGTACTCATAGATGTTGTGTCAAAACTTCTAAGTTTAAACAAGTCAATGAAAGCAATTTTATATGTAGAAGGAAAAAACTATAGAAATATCCTCTTAGGTTTCAAATAGGTGGTTGTCTATGAAGGACCAATTGGGACATTGGTCTACTAGGGGGAATTTTGAATTGGTTTGATAATATAGTTGGACGAGTTGGGTAACTATGGGTTATTTTTTAAATTCCTCTACAAAAGGTAATGGGTGTTTTTTACCCATAGAAGTGTTTAGTTTAATATTTCCTCCTTCTATTGTTATAGCAGGAAATCTAGATCATAATGCACTAATCTACATCTAAGGATCCATGGGAAATGTCTATCAGATTGGAAGTACAAGGAGTCAAGATAGGTTATTTAATATTATTTAAAAGGTACATCCCACCAGCAAGGAGGGATATCCTATGTAAATTATCTAAATTATCTACATTCATGATCATTATCAAAGTAGTTTTTTTAAGTAAAAGTGGTAAGGTGATCTATATATCTAAACACTACGTCTATTTTTTATTTTTTTTATAGGAGATATTTCTAGAGGAAGAAGGTTGATCCCTCTCTTCTTCATATATAGTATTTTTTAACATTATTGAATTTTTAGTAAGGGGAGATAAGGTTTCTATATTGTGTTCCATTTGATGATCTATGATTCTCATTATGTAGGGAGGTTTTTGAGCAGTCATGCTTAAGAAAAAGGAATTAATTTTATTCAATTTTTTATAGAGTTTCTTAAAGAAGAATAAGATGTTTCAAAAACTTTATATCACCAAAATAGAATCCTTTATGACACTCATTAGCCCATGATTTTATACTCTCCAAGAGATATAACCCTCAAGTTTTATCTAATTTTTTATTCATGGGTTTGTTAACCTTTCCCTAGTAGTACTAACCATTAGGTTGTATTATTGTTATCTTTATTTATTGTAATTTAATATAAGAAAATATTTTAGGTGGTCTTGATTTAAAATTGCAAAAAATATTACGTTTTTATGGATACATATTAGTGAACTATATCATTTGAAAATAATATTTAAATACAATGTAAAGAAATCAATGATTTAACAAACAAGAGACTAATCCTATATGATACTTTAAATTCCTTACAATAAATACAATAAGCTAAAATAAGATTTACAAGAAATAAAAATTGTTTTTATGCTTTAGCAAGGGAACAAGAGTGATCCACAAAAAACATCTAGCCTAAATGTGTAAAACTATATGTATTTTAGATTTAATGACTAAATGAACACTTATGATTTTTAAAACAACATAGAATACATATATTTCCACACAAAAAAAAATGATGTGAAATAGGGTTACCTGGAAACTTGAAGAAGATGCTTGGAGGCAGTTTTGTAGCCTAAGAAAATTTTGTTACTAGCATACCAATTCCTAACCTGAGACAAGTTCATTGTCCACTCACCTGTGAATTTGTAGAAAGAATTGTATCAGCTAAAAAATAAATTTATTACTTTTATGTGGGTTTCTTGATGCTTGGGGAGGTAAATACTTTCTTGTTTGTTGGGAAATATCCCTATTCCTTTTCACAAAATGGAAAAATTAACCTTTGGAAGGAGATTGATCTCATATACATAAATTAACTGATACAAAACAATATTGAATGATATGTAAATATGTTAGTATATCCCTAGGTTTTGTTGGTTATTGTTCTAACGCTAAAATATAATAGGATATAGAGTGTAATGGGTTCATCTTCTATAGGCATGTTCATGTCCTAAAAAATTTTATGCCTTGTAAATTATGTAACCTGCAAACCTATTTTAAATCTTGAAACAAAAATTAATTATATCCAAATTTTAATTCTTAGGATGGAATAATCAACAATAATCAAGGATATAAAAATAGGATAGATAAAAAAATGTCTAAAAGTAGAGAAAGTTGAGTTCACAACCTATAGGATGAGTTTGTTGCTTACAAACTTATCCTATGACCTGTGAACCTGTTATATCTAGTTATGGGGTTGGGATGAAATTAGAATTTGGCCATATATGTTACTACAGATATGGAATAAAGTTCATATATTTTAGTATTCACCTAAAATTCTTGTAATAGACTAAATAAGAACAATCTTGATAGTTTGGAATAAGGAAGAATGATCTTTGAGTTAAGTGAATAAGAAACTAGAAAAATCCACATAAGAGAGAGTAAAGTTCATAATAAAGCAGAGAAATCAAGTAACTTCCTCCTTTTGTCCTCAAGAGAAACTTGTGTGAGGTATCCATGCAATGATCTAAGATTTTTGGAGGAAAAATAACACTCAAATGAGGACTCAAAAGGCTTTAAAACCTTTAGAATAATGTCATTTATTGCTATAAAAATTATGTTATAGCTTTTTTGTTATGAAATCCCTTATTGCTATCAATATTAGTTGATAAACACTTGTCTACGTTGAGAGGGAGTTGCCCAATTTATAGAATTTTGGGGTTTCTTGGAAGGAAAGGGAGGTAAATATTTTGAAATTTATGTGTAGGATGTTAGGTGAGAAAAAAATTATTTCTAAAAAGACAAAAAGTTGATTTGCAAGATTTGGCTTATTCTTGATGGGTTGGCATAGGTTAAAAGCATTTTTAATTAGAAATATTTTACGGTGTGATATTTTGGTTTAGATTGGTATATTGTTGATGCAATTGGAGAAGGACATTATATTGAAAAAAAAATTGTTTTAAGTCTACAAGAACGAGTTCATAAATGGACAAGTTCATGACCACGCACTTTACACTTGGGAGAAAATTTATCGGTTGACCATTGGAGAGGTAGAATTTTGAAGTTTTATCTTTAAATATAATTCATAGCCTTATAGAAAAGTTTTTATCATACAAAATTCTTTGTGAGATGTGAATTTTTTGTTAGCATCCAAAGTTTATGATAAAGGATGGAAAATATCTTGGACATGTTACCAAAATTATTTAGCACCCTAGAATATCATGGGTGAGAAAAATTGGGTATCTAAAGTTACCTAGCAATGGATTATACCCATATGAATGTACCTAAGGATGGAAATATGATAAAGATAAAAATTAAACCACCTTGCAACTACATACTATTTGTGTTAGATGAAGAAGGCACTACAAACAAGAATGAGATTCCAAAGTTTGTGGAATATCATTAGCATCTCAAAGATGACCAAAACTCAAAAATTGACATGGTAATTGGAATACTACAATTTGAATAAGATTCAAAGGCAAACAAAAATTTGACTAAATTATTGAATTACCTATCATAGTATATCATATGAAACTAAATGGGGGATATTCCTATATAAAATGATGTCATTTAGTTTGTTAAATGTGGAGGCTACTTTCCAAAGGGATATGGACATAATGTTTGATGGTATTATAGGTGGGATAATTTTTATATACTTTGGTAACCCAATTTCATGGTGGCTACCGATTCCACCATGTAATCACATTAAGCACCTTGAGTCAGTATTCTAGAGGTGTAAGGAGTTTGGTTTCTTGCTTAATCCCAAGAAGTCTATTTGTATGGTCTAGTTAGACAAACTACTAGTCCACACAGTGTCAAAGGAATGTCTGACCATAGACCTTGACTATATAAAATTCATCCAAGATATCCCATTACCCTTTTTTGTCAAGAAAATTAGGTTGTCCCTAGGTAAAATCTAGTTTTTTACTCAATTCATCATAATTTTTTTCCAAATGGTGAGACCTATTACCAAAGTATTAAAAATGGATGTCACCATGGAATGGATAAATGAGGGAATGAAAATTTTTCAAGATATAAAAGTGTCATCATTAGAACCCCAATTTTGATCAACCCATATTTCTTTAAATATTGTAGGTTATATTTATTTGGTATATATGAAAATATTATCATCATCTTGACCTGAAAAAATTATAAACACGATGAGCATACCATCTTGATTATGATACAAGACCTCCACAACTATGAAGAAAGGTATGCCCTTATTTACAAGTATGTATTTACCATTATGAAAGCTCTTAATAAATTTAACTACTATCTATAATAGATAGAAACCACCATCTTCATGGTACACTCTAGGTACTTTTGACCATCATCCACACACACTTTGGTGGAAAGTGCAAAAGGTGGTATTAGAGTCTCGAACAACTAGATATGGAGGAGGCTCGATATTTTGGACCTCAGCATAATAGGGATAGTTTATAAAAACTATAAGATAGATGGAAGACAAAGTAAATAAAATGTGGGTAACTATATATGGTGATAGAAGCTTTGTCCCCTTAGTAAAAATGGATGGGTATGAAAAACTCGTCAAACAACAAAAAATTAAGCTAAAATCAATTAATCCAAGAAGTTGTCAAATAATTGGTATAGGACCAAGAAGTAGATGGGTATAAGATATCCATAGCCTAGGAAATTTCAAGAACAAAGGGAGTGAGAATTTGGTTATTTATTGGACCTATCAAAAAATATGTACCCAACAAAATAGCAAGTGATTACACAAAACCCGTCACTTGATGGAAAGTAGAAATATTGCTCAAGAATTAAATTTGTCATATATTTTGCACCTTGAGAAGTAATTGGTGAGTACCATATCTCCATAACCTATCTGAAGTAGGAAAAAAATTTAGCCAAGTCAAGAAGCCACTAAAAATATTGTACCCTTCCTAGTAGAAGATATTTACCAAAATTATGTCTACCAGTAGCTTAAAATACTAAAATAAGACAAAATCCACTAAGCTTGAGAATTGCCAAAAAATATGCATGAAGGTTGGAAGCAAAAAGGTATAAAAAAATTATTGACCAATAGAAAATGAAGCACAAGATCCTCTAATTATGGGATCCAGTAAATATTATATACTAGACCATGCAAAAAATGGGTACAAGAAGTTTGTTAGTCTATAGCTTGTAATATAAAAGAAAGAAAATATCCATAGCTTGGGAGCTGTCGAGATATTTGTAAAAAGTGTGGAATTTTATGGGTACCAAAGACCCATTGACTTGTAGATAATATATTACAAAATTCTCTAAGTGTTGGAGCCATCGAATATTGTGTACCCAACCATGCAAAGCACATGTCCCAAAACTTTGTCACTCAACAATGAGATGAGTAGAAGAGGTTGAAATTTTCTTGTCTCAAGAGAATAATATGTTTTACTTCCATAATTAAGATGTTGGGGTGAGATTTCTCAACTTTGAGGGCTGGTGGGCTCTACGGGGATGGTAGCAATTTTTGGAGGAGGTATGAACAACTAGAGGAATGTAGTGATGGCATCAGGTCCATCACAGAGCGTGCATGCTAGGGCTGGTATTTCTTTTAAAAATGATTGGAAGGAACAGGATTTCCCATTACATGCCAGGAATCGCTTGTTAAAGAACAATGGATGTTTGGAACGACGTGAAACCAGGCTGGTTCTAGTGGTTCAACCAGACTCGATGGTAGAAGATGTGGAGTATTTAACCAAACATGTGCTTATTGATAAATTTATGGGCATCTGAATTTCTCTTCCCTTTGTGGAGGCTTGGGTTAGGAAGACTTGGAACCCTGAAGGTGATGTTGAGGTGATGCTGAGTGCAAACAACTATTTTATGGTGGTTTTTTCTTGTCTTGCAGATTGTAACAAAGCATTTGGAGGAGGTCCCTATTTTTGTAACCAAGCAAGACTCTTTCTTAAACCCTAGAATGTGGGTTTCAACCCACCAGAGGAGTGGCCATCATGGGTTTCGGTGTGGGTTCGGTTTTTGTGGCTTCCATTGGAATTTTGGAGAAATGACATCTTGCATATGATTGCCCTTCTACTTGGGAATCCGGTTGGGCCATCACGACAGACGTTGGATAAAAAGGTAATCTTTGTTGCTCGTATCTGTGTTGAAATTGATTTAAACAATCCTATTCTAGATTCTATTGAAATACAGTTCGGATCAACCACATGGGTTCAAAAACTTGACTATGAAGCTCTTCCATTTCATTGCCGGATTTGCCATGAATATGGCCACTTACAAAGAAAATGCCCTAAGTTTTTCCCGCTCGTGGCTTCAAATCCTGGGCCCTCTCAAGCTGTACAAAATATGGATAAAGGAAAAGCCCTGATAAATGAGGGGGGTCAGGATAAGGAAGGCTTTGTTACGGTAAAACCTCGAAACAAAGGAAGAAAGGCAAAAAGAGACATTAAGGATAACCAATCAGATGCTCAGCTCAACCGTTTTGAAATTCTAGAGAATCTTGATCAGTGCATGGAGATACCTGAAACATCGCTACTTATTATAGATATAACAGGACCAAATTATTTGTCTCTTCATGATGTGGAACCAAGGGAACCAGATATAGGGGGTTTAAATGAAGAACAGAGGGCTTTGGTTTCGAGTATAGGTGATATGGTTGGCCCTAGCCCTGGAAGTGAAGTTATCTTAGAAAATGGCACAGATTTAGATATGCCCTCTCCTACCCAGGCACTGATGCAGTCATCCATGGACTATAAAACTCCTACGATGCTGGGATTGTAGCATAAAATAATTAAAAAAAATGCTTCAGATAAGAATATGAAGGTGGGTCGAAAGAAATACAGGATAAAATTAAGTTAATGGGGGAGACTTTGGTAGAGTCGAGTTTGGTGAGAACATTGGACTCCCATTTTTATAACCCCCAAAAATGATTATACTTTCATGGAATGTAAGGGGGTTGAACAGCATCCCCAAACAAAAATTTGTTCGTGATTTGATTCGTGTTCATTCTTCGGATGTGGTTTTTATTCAGGAGACTAAATTAGCTATTGATAGTTTGTTCAATATTGCTCCCAAGTTGTGGAGAAAGGGTCAATGTCAGTGTATTGGTGCATGTGGATATGCTGGTGGCCTTGCTTGTTTATGGGATCCAGTTAAGATCTCTCCTCTTACCTGGATTTCCAGCAGGTGGTCTATTTCAATGATCGGGCATGATAATGAATCTAGTGAGACCATCCTACTTACAAATGTGTATGCTCCTATTGATTACAATGGTAAAGTGAATTTATGGGAGCACATTGGCTTTGTGAGAAGTCTGGCTCCCCTGTACCCATGGATTTTGGTTGGAGACTTCAATTCTATCACTTGTCTGGAGGAAAAACGTGGTGGGATTGATCATCTTGACCCTTTTTCTTCTGTCTTCAATGCTCATATCCGAGCCTTGAACTTGGTTGACATCAAGCCGAATAATGGGATATTTACCTAGCATAATAGAAGATGTGGGGAATATTCCATTTCAGAGAGACTGGATAGGTTTTTAATCTCTAGTTTTTGGATTGGCAATAATAGAAGTGTTAGTTCTGTGATTCTGGAGGGTAGAGGATATGATCATTGGCCTATCAAACTCTCTGCCCTGGAGTTAGGGCTAAAAAAGAATCCCTCATTTAAGTTTCAACTTATGTGGCTACGATATCCTAAGCTTATTGATTTCCTGCGAGGCTGGTGGACTAATGGCAAACCTCCTCATGGCATCGCTATGTACTCCTTTATGAAGCGGCTTCAATTTGTTAAGCATAAATTGAAGAGATGGAATAGACTAAATTTTGGGAACCTTTACTTGGCTAAGTTGGCAGCTCTTAGGAGGGTGGAAGAAGCCTCAAGGAAGATTAGAGATCAAGGACTCATAGAGGAGTTTCTTGTTGAGGAATCTAAGGCTGTAAAAGACCTTGTTGAATGGGAACTAAGGGAAGAAATGTTTTGGAAACAAAAATCTCGAGTAGATTGGCTTCAGGAAGGGGAGAGGAACACAACCTTCTTTTATAACTCTGTTAAGGCTTGTCATAATGGTAACCTGATTATCTCTCTTGTTAATTCTCAGGATGCCCTACTTTCTTCTTTCAGGGATATTTTAGAAGAGACTAAGAGGTAATTTTCCTCTGTCTTCAAGGAGGATGCTCTCTCAAATGATGAGGAAGAAAAACTTATTCTAAATTGTATTCCCTCGATTGTTTCTAGAGATATGAATGAGCACTTGATGGGTCCAATATCCATTGAGGAGCTAAAAAGTGTTGTATTCAATATGAAAAATGGGAAAGCCCTAGGTCCAAATGGATTCCTAATTGAGTTTTATCAAGAGTTTTGGGAGTTAATCAAATTTGACCTTTTGGAGGTGGTCCGTGAGTCCCAAAAGAACAAACAGATGCTAAGGGCCCTAAATGCTACCTTTATGGTGCTTATTCCCAAGAAAGAGCAAGCGAATTCCCTAGATATGTTCAGGCCTATTGCTCTTTGTAATGTTGTATATAAGATCATCACTAAAAATTATTGCTGAGAGGCTGAAGATATGGCTGAGAAAAATCATCTCTGAGGAGTAAGGTGGGTTTGTTGCTGGCCGAAAAATCATGGATGGGGTTGTTATTGCTACAGAAACTATTCACTCAATGAAAAATTCTAAGGAGAAAACTATGTTCATTAAGTTGGACATGGCAAAAGCCTATGACCGAGTTAGATGGTCATTTCTTCAAAAAGTTCTTACTGCTTTTGGCTTTGAGGAGGAATGGATTAGATGGGTGATGAGCTGTATTTCTTCTTTCTCATTCTATGTTCTTGTTAATAACAAGACATCGAAGTTATTTAAGGCCTCAAAGGGATTGAGGCAAGGAGATCCTCTATCTCCTTATTTTTTTATCATTATGGCAGAAGGGTTGGACAGATTACTCAAGTCTCAGGTTAGGCATGGTCTCATTCAGGGGTGGAAGTGGGATAACTATTTGCCACCTCTTTCCCACCTTCAATTTGTTGATGATACTGCTTTGTTGGGAGTTGCCACTATCAAGGAAGCTGGAAACATTAGACAGTATCTTGACATATATCTTGGTGCTTCTAGATAGGTGATTAATGAGGACAAGTCCTTTATTTTCTTCTTCAATACCCCCCCTCTTATTCAAGCCAGGATTGCTCGCATTCTAATATTCTAGGTCAAGACTCCCCCCTTCATTTATCTTGGGATTCCGATTTCATCTCATCCTCTACCTAGATCTTCTTGGCAGTCTATACTTGATAAGTTTAGAAGGAAGGTAAATCACTGGACTATTAGATGGCTATCCTCTATAGGTAGAGTATTACTTTTAAAATCTATTATTCAAGCTTTACCCATTTACAGATGTTTTGTGCAAACAACTCCTTCTCGTTTCATCAAGGACATGGATGCTTTGTCAAGACAGTTTTTGTGGTCTAGAAAACTTGATCAATCTAAATGGAGTTTGGTTAGATGGGATTCCATTTGTAGTCCAGTTCAAGAGGGAGGCCTTGGGTTGCGACAGGAAACTCTTTCTAGGCAGGCTTTGGCTGTGAAACTTTATTGGAGATGGTGTACCTCTCAAGATCAGATTTGGTCTAAAATATTATCTTATAAATACTTGAGAGGTATTTCTGAGGTAGATATCCCTAGAGCTAGTTTGTTTGGGAAAGGTTCTGTTATCTGGGACACTCTGAAAAGAGGAACTAATTTAATTAAGCAGGGTTTGTTTTGGATTTGCAATCGGGGATCAAATGTTCTTTTTTTGGAGGATTCTTGGGATGGCCACCCTCCTATATTGACTCAATAACCTAGGTTACATTCCCTAAGCATTTTTTTCTTGGAAGTAGGCTGGTCTCATGTGGAGGACTTTAAAAAAATCCAATATTTTGGAAATATGGAGATGTATAGATGGAAAGATCCACAGGAATGGCCCCAAGGGGGATTGGTCGAGGATAGAGATGTGCTTGCTCTTATTCTTTTAGGGAGGTACTATTCTTCTTTGAGGGATAAAGACATTCTGGCTTGGAACCCTAATCCCAAAGGAACCTACTCTGTAGCCTATGGTTATCAAGTTCTTGATAAGCAAAAGTTCAGGAGTCTCCCTATCACATGGTGTAAAAAGGTGTGGAATAGATTTGCTTGGATGAAATGTAACTTTTTTCTCTGGCTGGTAGCTCGTAATAAATGCCTCACTTGGGATAACTTGAGGAAGATGGGATTTCAGGGTCCCTCTTTATGTGTCCTTTTTGGTAAGAATGAGGATGACTCTTCTCATTTATTTTTCCAATGCTCCCTTGCCAGAGACATTTGGCATTGTTGGTGGAGTTCCTGGAACCATCCTTGTTTTCATGTGCTCTCCCTGGTGGAGTTTTGGAGTAGTCTGGGAAGACCTCCAGCCAAGGCCCCCTTCCTCCAAGTGGCTTGGAATTTGGGCCCTTCCTGCATCATCTGGTAGATTTGGCTCAAAAAAAATCATCACATTTTTGAGGGAAGTCATTTGGCTGTTCAACAGATATAGCAAAGGATCCTGTGTATGGTTCAAGAAACTATCCATAGTAAATGTGATGTGGACCCCCATTTGGACTCTAGGATAAAGATAAGGTACGACAGGCCCTTGGTTTGTTTGGCGTTGGTGTGAATTCTTCTAGCCCTAATAGGATTCCTCAGCTTAGCAAGAAGGTTAGGAGAGAGGGTAGATGGAGACTTCCCCCTAGAGGAGTTTTAAAAATTAATACTGATGGGTCATCTAGGGGCAATCCTAGACATGCTAGAATTGGTGGTGTTGGGAGAGATTCTGCTGGTGTGGTCAGTTTTTTCTTTTCCATTTATAAAGGTGTTCACTCCAACAATATTATGGAAGCTTTGGCGATACTTAAGGCCTTGCAAAGGGGGTTTTCTCTTGGCTGGCGCAGGATTCTTTGCTAGTCTGACTCTCAAATTTTGGTTAATATTTTAAACAGCAAAAGAGTGGAGGATGTTAATTGGCAGTTGGCCTCTGTGACCATTCAGATTCTCAGAATGAGTGAAGAGTTTGAATTTATATCCTTTGTGCACATTCCAAGGGAATGGAATGGGGTTGCTGATTACCTGGCCAAAAGGGCTTCTAAGCTATTGGATACTCAGAGTATTGATAACTGGGAGAGTCTCCCGTCTGGGGATTCTCAACACCTACGAGAGTTGATCCATAAGGATGTTCAAACTTAATGTGGTTTGTTTTTTTTTTTGGTTTTCTTTGGGAGTTGACCTTGTCTAGTGATTTAGCCTATCTTGTTGCTTATTTGAGTCCTGGGTGGGGGCTCAGCTGTACTTTGTAATCTAGACTTTTTATCAATAAATTTTTACCCCTTTATTTAAGAAAAAAAAATATGTTGGGGTACAAAAAACCTATCATCCGTCAGTATGCATAGAGATGGATGCAAAATTTGGCTAATCATGAAGGCACCAAAAAATGGTACATAATGGAGATCATAGCTAGAACATGAAATACATTAATCGACATAAAATAAAATGAATATTAAGCCAAGTATGAATCCCATTGAAGATGATGTGTCTAGCCATATATAAAAAGGGTACCAAAAATCTATCACCTAGCAAGTTATAAAAAGAGGTAATAGGTCAAATTTGCCTAAGTGTAGTAGCTTCTAGAAATATTGCACCTAGGACACAGGCATTCGGGTACCAAATTTATATCGTTTGACAAAATATCCAAGAAATTATCCATAATACTTCAAGATACTCCCAATGCTCGATAGTCAAGAAGGGGAAAGTACAATTTAGAGATTATTATTTAGAAACAATTCAATCACATGCAAAGAATCATGATCATCTTCTCTAGTTGGATAAGATCACAAATCAAAGCATATGATCCACTACCCCACTATGAGTGCACTTGTATATATGTTAATTATGGATTAGTAGAAATATAAAAAAATCAATGAAATAGATGTAGACAACAAAGGCCACTACTTCTCTATATGAAGTAGACCTATAACACAACATAAGGCCATAATAATTCAGTTACAATAAGCATGTTTTTGAGCACATGTATAGGCTATAAAGGATTATAATATAAAGTAATTCACACTCATATCAATGACTCCCTGATAATGTAACTAATTGTAAAAAAACAATATATACTTGAATGTAGGAAGTTCAAAGGGTCAGCTCTTAAGCTTTTACAATCTACATGTACAAAAGCATATTGCATTTTAAGAAATACAAAGGGATTGTTGTTTGACCTTCGGTTCAACTTCTTTATAGGATATGTATGTATGAATGGTTGTTTATTTCTAATATTGACTCAATGAATGCTCAAAGTATTAATTTTTCTTTCTATATTTATGTGTATGTTCATTCTGTAGTTATGGAATTTACAATCTAATGATTGTAGGCTGTATAGATAAATGTTCTATGATTGATGAAAAATTGGTTGGTTTGTTAGGTAGTTTAATTTATTTTCATATGCATAGTCTTATCACATTATATGTATTTTAATGTGGCTAAATATGCACCATTATAAGTTCAAGCTTAAACTTTGTTTATTACTTTCAACATCCTTTTCCCCTTAAATATTTTAGTATTAGGTTAGTTAGGACTTGAAGGAATTTGTATGATCTAGATATTGTCCTCTAAAGCCTCGTAGCTACTAGGTCATTCAATGTTGGTCAAGGTATTTGGACACATATCTTAACCATAGGTAGATTTTTAGACCAATATTTGTTGGTATACCTAATGGTACATATATAGTGCACCATTCTGATAGAACAAATATTTGGTGATGTTCTATCCTCATAGATCATATCAATCACTTGGTGACTCTATTAAAACAATAACCTAGAAAGAATTGCATATCCATTTCAATAAAATCATTAATGCCAAGCTGCTCTAATAAGTCCTCAATTACATGGTCATAAAACAAGTAGATAAAATATAAGAGAAACCTATAGAATTTTTGGAGATCCATCTTGGTAGCTTCAATACATTATGTTCTATATTTTGAATCAACATTGTCTTAAGTTATCACTAAATATTATACAAATACAACAAACTCTACATCTACAATCCCTATTAAAATACAGGAATCAATGGCTCACATTTTGAATCAAAATCAAAATATTTAGAAATATCCCAACTTTAACCATATAGGACCTCTATACTTGGCCATTTAGAACCTAATTCCTTAAGAAACATTAAAATCATATGTATATGCTAGCATGTCTTATTATATAAAGAAATTCACACTCAGATCAATGATACCCTGATAATGTAACTCATTGTAAAATACTATATATACTTGAAAGTAGGAAGTTCAAAGGGTCAACTCTTAAAATTTTATAATCTGCATGTACAAAAGCACATTGCATTATGAGAAATACAAAGGGATTGTTTTTTGACCTCTGGTTCAAATTATTTATAGGATATGTATGTATGAATGGTTGTTTATTTCTAATATTGACTCAATGAATTCTTAAAGTACTAATTTTGCTTTCTATATTTATGTGTATGTTCATTCTCTAGTTATGGAATTTACAATCTAATTGTTTTAGGCTGTATAGATAAATGTTCTATGATTGCTGAAAAACTGGTTGGTCTGTTAGGTAGTTCAATATTTTTTCATATGCATAGGCTTGTCACATTATATGTATTTTAATGTGGCTAAACCTGCACCATTATAAGTTTTAGCTTCAACTTTATATATTACTTTCAACACCATTTTACCCTCAAATATTTTAGTATTAGGTTAGTTAAGACTTGAAGGAATTTGTATGCTCCATATATTTGCCTCTAAAGCCTCGTAGCTACTAAGTCATTCAATTTTGGTCAAGGTATTTGTATGCATATCGTAACCATAGGTAGATTTTTAGACCAAGATATTTTGGCATACCTAATGGGACACAAATCCTACACCATTCTAATAGAACAAATATTTGGGTATATTATATCTTCATAGATCATATCAATCACTTGATGACTCTATTTAAATAAGAACCTAGAAAGAATTGCATATATATTTCAATAAAATCATTAATGCCAAGCTACTCTAATAAGTCCTCAATTACATGATCATAAAACAAGTAGTTAAAATATAAGTGGAACCTATAGAATTTTTGGAACTCCATCTTGGTAGCTTCAATACATCATGTTCTAGATTTTGAATCAACATTGTCTTAAGTTCTAACTAAATATTAGACAAATACAACAAACCCTACACCTACAATCCCTCTAAAAATACAAGCATCAATGGCTTACAATTTGAATCAGAATCAAAATATTTAGAAATATCCCAACTTTAACCATATAGGACCTCTAGACTTGGCTATTTAGAACCTAATTCCTTAATAAACATTAAAATCCTTTCCAAAAATTATGGTACTGGAAAAATTGCTTATGCACACTGTCAAGATGTTGCATCTTTGATTGTTATACATGGCATACAAGATGAAGATATCATGATAAAACTATTGGTTATATATTTAAAAAATAAATTACTATATTGGTATAGAAATCTAACAAATCATAGTATAACATCATAGGCTCAGCTACTTGGTAAACTAGTGGAGGAATTTAATGAGCAAGCAAACTCTTTCTTCCTACTAACACAATTTATCCTGACATAATGGAATTTGTACGAGGAGATAGTAAATATCAACATTAGGTTTAGTTTAACATGGAAAACAATACCTCAAGGTCCTAGGACTACTCATGAACATACAATGTACTATTATTTAAGAGCTTTTAATTTAGATCTAGGCATGGCCATAATACTGTTAGATTTTGATGCTAAATACTTAATGTAAAATAACCACAAGATCTAAAATAAGCTTGCTATATCAAATATAAGATAAATGAAAATTTAACTTCTACAACTCATAAAAATACCATTAAAAAATGCTCACAAAAATAATATTTTAATATAGAATGGAGATCTTAAATACACCATACTTCCACACACACTCAATCTACAATGTGCTATTAGAATGTATCATTACATTGTATTATTGCATTCACATAGACATATATAAAATGGAATGTGATTCTTCATATGGAGTACTCTTGGCCTTTACCTTTCTTGAGACTCTTCACTTTTCTACTTTAAGGACTCATGTACACTCTTACATAATGGACACTTGTGCACATCTACACTCATTAAACTTGTAGACTTAACAAAAAGACACTTGTACATTTCTTGCACATTATTACATTACTAAAAATATAACTCACACTCTCATCTAAGACACTCTCCTAATATAAATATGTACCCAAGGTGGTACATTAGCATGTACCAAATAATATAATGTATTCCAACACCCCTCTAGATTACATTATTTGGAATTTGAAGACTTTAGTCTTCAATATGGATCTTCATATTTTGTCTTCTATCTATCTCTTTAAGATCAATTCATTAATTTGTATAAAATGATTCCTATTTAACCTTTCTAATGTGAATTCTTCTATTCTTATTTTTATTTCTTTGCTTTTGTATCTTCATTGATGATTCACCTTCTTATTTAGGTACAGTATTCATTTTACATTTCTTGATATGACTTCTTTTATTGTTTTTTTTTCTTATTCATTCCTACACCTTTACTAGTGATATATCTTAAATGTGATGAGTTAGTATGCCATCACAATAGTATTGACCAGAATTTAGTACTGCATTGCTACTATGTTCATATTTATTTTGTTTCATCCCATGAAATAAATAAAAAGTAATTAATGACAGATATACCATCAAACATTCTTTTGAAGAAAACATAACTATGTGTTGAGCATTCCACCAAGTTTTAAAAAGTACTTCATGAAGCTAATAAATCAATGTCATAAAACTATCTTCTTTTGCTTCCTTGAGAAACAAATAAAATTTTTCTTTGAAACTAATAGGTAAATATTTATATCCATCAGAAGTATCTATTAAGTTTTGTGAATAAAAATTCAGTTTATGAAATAGTTATTCATCATTAAATTCATTCTTGACTATTTCATTCATGTTTCTTTTAACTTAATAATTTAAACCTTTGAAGTAGAATTCCTTATATTTCCTAGTATTTTTTTTTTTTGGTAAGTAAGAGAATATTATAACTAACACCGGGTTTTAACTGGTTGACCCAAAACCATTTTACAAAATAGGGTCCACTGACCAACTGGACAAAGGCCAAGCCCTAAAAGTTTAAACTGACAACAAAAATGGCCAAGACCTACTCTTCCATTAGAATACAGCCAAACTAAACTATGGAAGCCTAATATTATGGCCATCAGAAAAGAAAGACGCAAAAAAGAACTAACAAAGACAAAAACTAATCATGCAAGCACCATGCAGAGTAGCTTGTGCCCATATAAAAATAATAGAATATGGTCAAAAAAAGATCCCATAGAATGGACAGCCAAGAGTCCAAGCAGTCTTCCTTGTAGTCCTCATCTAACTTCTTATCATCGTTCTTGCCATCATCTTTAGATTTTGCCTTCGACTCCTTGTGCCCCTGGAACTGCTGGCTATAAAACAGAAGATTTAGGGAATCACACAAATCAACAGCTGCACTGATGAGGCCAGACAGACTCTTCAATCTGGTTGATACTTGTTGGAGGCCGATGAAATTGTCATCTTCTCCAAGACTATTATGGTGGGGTCTGGTGCCTCATTGTCAGGGATCTCCAACACTTTGTTATTTCTTGCTAGGGCCTTTTTGCGACATCGAATCCAAACACACCTTGGGAAATACTTGAGGCCAAAGCAGATGTTTCCCATGCATGAATTTGTAGATAAAAAACCTATATCAGTGCCCCACCAGCTGCAAAAAACACTAGTCACATGAACAAAAAAAAACAAATATGACAAAATCCATTATAAGGTTCAATTTTTTTTTTTTTTTTTAAATGCCCCCATTTTCTGTCATTGATCCACTTTGAGCCTTCCAATCTAAAGTTTTTCATTATCTATCACCATTGAGACTGCATGAGGAATATTTTCAGTCCACGTGATCAAATTTGCTGCTACAATGCCTTCATTTGCCAGCCTATCAGCTGCCATGTTTGCTTCTCGAAAGGTATGCAAAATTATGGCCTCAGGTCGGTCATGAATTAGAGCCCTTGCTTCATGGATGTAGTCATCAAATCTCCAAGGAGCTCTCTTAGTGTTCTTTAGAAGATTTATAATAATAAGAGAATCACCTTCCACCAACAGTTTCCCTGGATAATTCTCTGCCACCTTGAGGCTCCTCCAAACTGCCCTTGCTTCAGCCACATTGTTAGTTTGAGCTCCAAGATGTTCAGCAAAAGCTACAAGCACCTCACCCTTGTGGTCTCTAAGTAAGCCACCAGCCCCAGCTTCACCTGGGTTGCCCCTATATGCCCCATCAAAATTTAACTTAATCCACCCTAGGGGGGGTGGGGTCCATGTGATCATGGTTCTAGGACAGACTTGAGGATGATTGAGGCCATGAGTGAGAGGTAAGTTTAATGACCGGCCTAATGAAGCTTCAAAAGTATTTGGAGGTCTAGATGCCGTAGGCACTAAACAAGCATTCTCATTAGCATATGCTAAAATTTTTGACGAGACGAGAGGATGAGCGAGAAACCTTATCCAAGAAGGCCCGACGATTCCTTTCCAACCATATCTGCCACAAGTAGTGATGAAGGCAGATCTTCCACATATACCTAAGATGCCTATTCAAAAATGGGGAAGGCCATCTGGACAAATAAGTCAAAAATGGACTGAGGATGGACCCAATAAATATGAAACACTTGTAACAGACCTAACAAGATTGAGACGAGAAAAATTACAATACGAAACAAATGATCAATAGACTCCCACTCAGACATACAAAGATAACACCTATTAACAACAATCACACCTCTTTTTATTAAGTTATCCATGGTGAGGATCTTATTTTGGATGGCCAGCCATGCAAAAAACCCAACCTTCGGAACAATGCTTTTGGGCCAAACTTCCAAGTGAGGGAAAGTAGGTTCATCATTATCAATAAGCATCAGATAAGCAGTCTTGACAGAAAATTCCCCATTGTCTGAAGCTTCCCAGATAAGTTGGTCCTCAAGAATGCCAGAAGGGAGTAAAGACTGTTTTAATTCATTCTCAAGTATTATTGATGCCCCTGGTAGATCATTATTCATTATTGGCTTCCATACCCTTATATTGTTTGACAAAGTAATAAAATCTGCAACTTTGGTACCAAAAACTTCAATTGTCCAAGCTCTAAGGGTTGAAATGATGGGGTCTGCAGAGAGGGGATAGTCCTTTAACCATTTGTGGTCCCTAGTATTTTGAATGTATAATAGCTTTGATAAAATACTTAGCTTTCTAAGTTTTCCTTTGAATTGAATCCCTTTTGTCTCCCAATTTTAGATCTATTGACCAAATTTGAATTGAAGTATATGATCAAATACTACTATCTTTGATGAAATTTAACTTCTCAATTGTTTATAGAATACCTTGTATCTCCCTAGTTTGATTTATCAAACAATAATTTTGACACAATTTCAACTTTCAAAATTTCGAATTTGATGTCTCTTTAATTTTGAATGAGAGACTAGATATCAATATAATTTCCAAATTTCTAAATTCTAAGTTGAATCCCTTTTATCTCCCAAATTTCAATAATATGGTTTCTAAATTTCAAAAACCTATGTTGGTGTTGAATTCCTTATAACTCCCTACTTAAAAATTTAGAAAGAAAAAATATTTACAAATTCAATATTCTTATTTCGATGTAGAAATCCTTATTCCTCCAAGTTAATCTATTTGCAAATATTTAAATGTAACTTGAATTTCAAATAGATTAAAATAATTAAAAAATAAATAAAATTAAATTCTTCTCACTTCAAAAATATTTCAAATCATTCCATAAATCTTCTAAGGTTATTATTCAGCAATTCATTACCTTATTCCTCCATCCATTGAATTAATCTTAGAAAATAGACTAATTAATCTTAATGATAATAATAATATTCCTTATGCCTCCTTAACCATTGCATAAATTAAATTAATTTAAATATTCTATATACCTCCTTGTATATGATGTGCTATGATTTGGATTTCTCCTTGTGAGACTTTTCAACTTTGCAACCTATGCTCCATTTCTTGAAATCTTCTCCAAAAATGAACTCTTCAAAATTTAATACAAATATTTTCTCTCTCCAATGTATTTAATGCTCCTATTTAATTATGGTGCTCACTAATTTTGGTCTTCAAGAGTTTGGCCTTCCTTTGCATGCTTGTTGGCTTCTCTAGCAATCAATATGCAGTGCTCCACACACTTGCTCTAGTCTCTTCTCTCACGTATATTACTTCTATGACTTGTCCCTCATGCACTTATGGATACAAGAAGATGTTTCAATTTCCTAGGAATTATTGGATCTATCTTCTTGTAAACACCTAAAATGCATCATGTCGAGAGTGACTACTCATATGGACATGCTACAATACCATATGGAATATCTTGGACAGACTCCAAGATAGAGCAGTGGTTCTAACCACTCAATTTGGGCTCCTTGGCCTAATCATACTGATCCACATCCCAGACCTATGATTTACAGCTGAACCATGGCTAAGACTTATGGTTTATAGTCTAGACTACAGCTGAGACCTGAGATCTTAACTAAAGTTCAATTGGCCTTCAATACGATCCAAATCGGTTAGAATGGCCATTTGATCTAGAAGAAGGTGGTTAATGGATGGAATATTCTAGAGGCTTCTATTCCAATTGTCCTAACCACCTCTTCTTGATCTTGGATTCTCCAGGAAGCCACCCCCAGTACTAGGGCATCCTATAAATACCCCCTCCAAATGGGGAGAAGATATAGATGATTTGTATAGTGAAGCACTGATGAATTATCGAGAGAGAGTGAGTTGATCAAGAGAGTAGCAAAGCCCTATCAAATTGCATACTGAATTCATGCATTCTAAGGCCATTTTGCTATTCACCCAACAATCAATTTGCCATGGAAGTTATAGGAGCCTAGGATGATCAAGAAAAGCAAATCTAGGAAAATGAAGGCCCATCACAATGATTCAACCACTAAACCTATTATAAGGACACTGAAGGCAACCCTTGAACATCAATTGGACAAGGATGTCAAGCCCACTACCCTTGGAATTGATGGTAAGCCTATCAGAGTGCTAACCATAGCTTTCAACCATGGTTTATAATGCAGATCACTCACTAGAGCTATAGTTTATGGCAGAGGTATAACCACCTTCCTCTTTTCATTTTTGTTTGGCTAATTAGGTTAGATTAGTTGTTTTCATAATTTCATGGCATTTTAGCAGAATTATGACTGTAGATTTAGGTTATTTTAGCTTCTTTATGTTTATGTTGCAATTAGGACTTAAATGGTTTCTTTATGCATGTTTATGCTTCATTTTGTACATTTGATCCATGCATAGTGTAGCTGCTACTTTTCTTTATGCTAATATATGAATCTTGATTCAATTTTCATAGCTTAGAATCACTTTTCATGTTTTCTTGATTATGCATGTTTAATGGTGTCATTATGCAATTTACCTAAAAGGGCCTCATCATGATAGGTTTCCTATATTTTTGATATTCTTGTGTTGTTTCTCGATCATAGGGAATAGTTTCAAAGGAGAACCAACTATCAAGTTCCTTCTCCAATGTGAAGAAGAGTGTACCTCCACCCTAGAGAAGTTTGTGTCATCTTGAAAGGCATGATTACCCCTAAGAGGGATGTACTTGTAATTTGATTTTTACTTTGAATACAATGGAATAAAGCATTTTTTCTTCTTGATTCATTTGTTGTCAATTTCTTGTTCTTGTATGCATGTTATACTTTTATCATTTATTGGAATAGGATACGCCATCGAGTGTGAGCCCTTTTTGGTGTTTATAGAATGCGATCATGGTGGAACCTCACATTTTTAGGATCTGACTGTGTTTTACTTGTTTTTGCACTTGTAGGTATAGACCACAGATATCAACTATGGCTCAACATCTAAACCACAAGTACAAATCACGGTTTATAGTTAGAATCACAAATCAGACCTGCGATATCCTACTGACAACATAGACAGTAAAATTTAGAATATCAGATAGTGTAGGACTTGAGGTAGGTCCTATTTTCAAGCCTTTGTTACTTTTCTATTCTCTATGTTTTTACAGTAAGGTTAATTCAAATGCAAATTAGGGAAACAATTAAGAAAATGGTAAATCAATTGTCCTAGTTTGCTTTCGTATTTTGCTTTCAATAGAAAGGTGCTACTGGGAACAACGAACCTTTGATTGCAGTCTACCCTAGGCTATAGCATGCTTGATAGAGATGTGTGGATGGTTTACATGTGTGAGGCCCAATTAGTGGCCATTTAGCATCGTAATGTGCATAGTCCTAAAGAGAATCTAGAATAGCTTATATTTTTTGAATTTGAAACGTCTTTCACTTGCATAGCATTTAGAAAATGAGAATGTATGCTATATGATGCATTTATTTATGTACATTAAAAGGAACCACACACACCACTTGGCACTTAAACGCTAGTGACTTGGGCTTGACATCCACCACTATTAGGGTTCAACGACGGTGGGCATAACTTCCATCTGTTGGACCAAATCCTACAAAACTTTGATATATAGACCAATACCAAATCCAAGAACCTTTCGTACCCTAGAAAATTTGCATGTATTATCTTCGAAGGTTATAACACTGACTGGGGGAAAATGAGTGAGGATCTAGGAAGACCTATGCTACTTGTCCGGGTGTGGGCTTCATTACCATACATGGGGGATTTATGCGACTTGGAGTTCATAGCCAAGTTATCGAGCTATGAGCGTACAGGTGAAATCCATTAAACTGAGAATAAAATCCAACAAGTTTTGTAAAATACGATAAGAGTTTCTACACTAATACAACAAATAATTTAAACACATCAAACAGTTTAGGGCTCAACTTTTAAAATGTAAAGGAGATAATCACATTGTTTACTTTGTATGCTTCTTTATTGTTTAATTCATCTAGATAAGGCCCTCCTTGAGGCCACAATTTTTAGTAAGAGAGGAAACCTCTTGAGTCTTGCTTAGTTGGTTCATCATGATTACTAGGCATGATAGATCTCAATCACGAGATAATGAGTCAGAGAGTTCATGGAGGAGATCTGAATGCTCCCGATGTTCTTTTGAGGATATTTCAAATGTCATGAACCTCCTTGCTAGGCATTACACTCATTGTGCACTTGAGGATTCAATCCTCCTAGAACGACCATCTGAGAGTCATCACGAGATTCCTTCAGCACATAAGGGGTTCACCCATACATATTATGGGGTTACTTCACATATGTTGAGAATCCAAGTCACTAGGTCTCCGCTTAGAGAGATAGAGAGTCATGGATCATGCTTAATGAGTCAGTCCTATAGGAATCTAAGTCTCATACAACCCATGATAGGCAACTACTCCAAGACCAATTGGAGGAGGCACGCCATCAGCGTAAACATCTAAAGTGTGAGTCCATATAAAGAAAGAGAGCACATCAACAAATGTCGGATGAGCTCCAATGATTTGAAGAGAGGGTTTACCAACAAAAAGCACGTGAAGAGCAATCATGTGAGGTAATTTCTGAAAATAATTTCATGCCTAGAGTTCTTAGGCAACAAGTCAACACGACACACCTAGTGCATCATCAAGAGTTTCCACTTAAGCAAGTAGATAGCCATTATTATAGACAGATAGACATACCTAGGGTTATTAAAGAGCAATAGATAGAGACATTTAGGGATCCCATGTGTAAGCGTGAGGTCAAAAATAGTCAAGTCTGATAGGTGAGCAGTGTCAACGCTTGAAATTCATCACAATCCTTGGCACATATACATTTTATTCCACCATATAAGGAACCTGTGATTACTTTCCATAAAAGATAAGTCAAACCTGTCCGTGTTAGGGAATCTGATCCTCCATTGCATATCATAGCAAGGATACAAAATATTGCATATAACCGAGTGTTGGTGGATATAGGATCATTGATTAATATCATTACCATATCAACATTCAAACATCTCAAAATTCCACCTTCTCACATCAAGGAAACAAATTTCATATTGCAAGCCTTTAACAATGTGGAATCCCCTATAGTAGGCACAATAGTCCTCCCCATCAAGGTAGGAAAAAATATTATTCCTATATTGTGCTACATTTTAGAGGGATCAAGACAGTATAATTTGATGTTTGGAATACCATGGATAAGATCCATGGAGTAGTACCATCAATAGTGCATCAGTGCATTAAGTACACCCATGGAGGTAAAGTTCATGTAGTTGAGGTGGACCCAAATCCCTTCAAGTATTATAAGCTTGAGGATAATCCATGAGAACCAGGTGAGGCACCTATGCATTTGCAAGCTAAATTATATGATTATATCCAAAGGGTGCACGCAACATCATATACGATGTTGGAATTGCCATCCCTACCGCTATCACCTGTAGAGTCAACTACAACCCCTGCACTATCAAAACCGCTTAGCAGGAAAGGATTAATGAATGCCCTTACGAATTTTCTCATAGCAACTTCGGAGGTATCATTAAGGGATCTTCACACTCCTGTCAAGGATGGAGAACCTAGCATGGTCATGGATGCACCCGAGTGTATGTTGGAACAAAATCTACCTTTGGTTAACTTTGCCAACATTGAATAGATAGACCTTGCTTGAGATCGTCTATCTAGTCTTCGGAGAAGGCTGGTTCCTTTGAATTTTTAATAGAAAATGGAAACAAGAGATAAGGGAAATGTAGCCGAAGGTAGAAATTTTCTCATGGTACATATTGGACAACAACTAAAAATGATGATGTATATTACTATCTTCAGAGTTTTCTTTATATCTTCCTATAGAAAACATGAATTCTTGAATGCATTTTTAAAAGTTTGTCTAAATACATGTAAATATCTTTAATATTCAACTCTATAAATAAGTTTTATACATGCTCAGTTCAGGTTTCAGAATAGATACATTATAAAGCTTAAAATGAATAAAAGTTAAAAAACCAGATACATACACTCGCATACAGAATTTCAGAATCCAGGGGAAGAATATCTCTTATTGCTCATAATCCAGTAACATGTACATCAAGTCTGTAAACGTCCAAGAGCCAAATTTTTTCATGATCGACTCACTCCTATTTGTACCCTAAAAAGAGTATCTTCTACTATGTACATTTAATTTCCTCAATCAATTACAAGTAATTGTCTACAGTTTCTAAGAATATACAACGGATTTCTCGTAGATTAGATAGATTTCCTTCAGGCTAAGTTTAGATGAGCCTATTATTTTACAATCATCCAGTGGACCACCATGTTATAATCAACCGACCATTCTTCAAAAATCAGCACCTGATGTCAGTGCATGCCCCAGTTGCTAAAAATATACTCTATTTCTCTGCTTGTCTTCCCTTCTTGAGTCGCGAAAATGCAACATGTCACGAAATCGTGACATTTCTATGTCTTCAACCTGATTCTTCTTTTTGCACCATGAAAATTTACCATGTGAAAATACGACACTTCCACCTCCTTAGCTCTTTGTCTTGGTTTTGATAGCAAAAACGTGACATGTCACAAAATCGTGACACTTCCACCTCCTTAGCTCTTTGTCTTGGTTTTGACAGCAAAAATGCGACATGTCATGAAATCGTGACACTTTCGCCTCCTTAGCTCTTTGTCTTGGTTTTGATAGCGAAAATGTGACATGTCATGAAATAGCGACACTTTCGTATGCTTAGCTCTTTGTATTGGTTTTGACAGTGAAAACATGACATGTCACGAAATCATGACACTTCTGCCTCCTTGCTCTCTCTTGTTGCTTTTGGCCTCAAAAAAAGGACATGTCACAAATTTGGGACATGTAAAATCACAACACTTTTATTCTCTTTAGTAGTTTTGCTATTCTTCGGGCAAAAATAAGTCATGTCGCAAAATTGCGGTATTCTCCCTGATTTCTACCATTTTATTGATAGACTTGGCGAAAATGGGCAAGGTCATGAAATCATGACTTTTTCCTTTGCTTTCCCTCTTTGTTGTTTTTCGCCGTGAAAACTCGACATGTCGTGAAATCGTGACACTTTTCTTCCTTAGTGTATTTTGCTTTTTCTTTGGTCTTTAGCGTATGGGCTACTTCGGTCTTCTTTGAAAATATGCAAAAATGGTGCATCAGCCATTTTTTGTAGTTAGTCACTTTTTGACTAACATTCTTGGCGCCTTTTAGGGGATTTTTTGCTTGCAAAAATAAATAGAAACCAGACCTTCATCCATTGGGAAACGGAGTCACCAACACAATTGCAGAAATTAAAATTTCAAGTGAAAAAGTAAAGATAAAAGAAAAAGAATGCACTTTGGAATATAAGTGATCTTTACCTTATCAAAACCTTTTTCTATCGCTTAGTGACTTAACATTTTTCTAAGGAATATAAAAGATTCAATTCTGAGAGCTGGTCCTAGCTCCGGCTGCTAGTTTCTGACCCTGCTGTTTAGATCTTATGATTTTGTCCATTGCTGTAATTACCTCTTGATAAGTTTTGCAAACTCGGTTCTAGTCTTCATCTTCTAAATCAGAAGAATCAATGAAAAGTTGATATACGTACTACAACTCCTCCACTTTATCATAAGAAATGGTCTTTTGCCTTAAAATTAGTTCTCGTAAATAGGCTTTAATCTGTGTCAGCCTCTGGATCATCTCCATGACCTGTGTTTCTTCTATAGGTTCCTGCCAGCCGTCTATGTCTATTTCATCCTCAACAAAAGCTTTTATTGATGTTGAAAGGACCTCTTCCTTCAACACTTTTGAACCATCATCCCAAAGGTAAGGAAGCCCATTATGGATAACCAAATCAAGGTTTTGGAGTAACCCTTTCGCTTCATCTTCAAGCTCTTATAGAAAATTATTTCCCTGTGCTATCAATTTAAACTTTCTAAAGAAGTTCTTCGCTATGATTTTAGCTTGAGACAAGGCTTCGCTTCTGAGCTTGGCTTCCATGGCATCTTTTCTGACAAAATCTGAATTTTAGTAGCTGCATCTTCTCTTTTCAATAAAAATGCTTTGGCAGCTCCAAATTCCTATTTCACTACTTTAGTGGTTTCCTTTACTTTAGCTAAATACAAAAATAAAGGTCTAGCCTTTAATACTAAAGATAACAAATCTTTTAAGAGTTCTTTCCTCATTTTCTTTACTTTATCTTTTGAAAATCCAGAATGAACATTTTTTTGTTCTACCAACTATTGTTGTAGCTGCAGTATCTGAGTATTCAATGACTGAATATGAGCTTCTGCCACACTCAACTTTTCTTTACATTTTGCCACTTCACTGGCAGCAGCATTGAATTTACCCTCCCATTTTTTAGCTTCTAGAGTAAGAGCCTTCTTTGCTATTTTTTGTTCTTTCACCACAGTATCTAATTCCTTCCTCTTCTCCTTTTCCTTCAAAAAAATTTCTTGATAATGTCCTCCCTATAAGTATATGGTCCCAAAATGTGCTTGGGCTTTCACCCACTCATATTGCATAGGTAGTTGAGATATATCTTCATTTATCTCTTCTGCTTGGTAATCTTCCATAGTCATTTCTCCCTTTGATTTCTTAGTAATAGGAGTTAACTTCAACTTTTTCCTCTGCATACTAGCTGGATCTAAAGCAATGATTTCTCTTATAGTAGCCGATGCTTTAGAATCCTCAACTGAATGTGAAGTCCACCAATCTAAAGCATTCATGCTTACTTTTTTAATATTCTCAATCTTCGCCATGGTGGAGTGTGACTCAGTCCCTTGAGAAGTTGTAACTCCAGCCGTCAGGATGTCAATGTTGGGGAGAAAAGGAACGGGAGCAACTACGGATCCAAAATTTAGCTGATTCTGGGAAGATGCTACCATTTTTGGGAGGACAAGGTAATTTTTTGGCAAGAACATTATACCTTTGTTTATTTTAGAAAAGGAGGGAGAATTAAAATGGGAATGAGTAGGAGAATGGGAAGACGAAAGTAAAGAAAACATACATGTTTCGGCTGGATTTGCAGTTGGTGTTCTTCTTCTTCTTCATGTTCACTGATGATCATTTCTTCACTCTGCACTTTGTCTTTATCAGGAGTTTTATTTCCCTCATCACTTTCATCCAAGTTTATAATATGTTTCTCCTACTGTTGTCCTACCGTCAGGATTTCCTTTTTAACAAAAATTTGTTCTTTATTTTCACTATTTTGGCTCTCTTGAGCTGAAATGGGTGGGCCGCATGAGACTTCCTTTTGTGAATATTCATTCTCAACTTCTTGAGCATCTGCATCAATGTTTTCTTCAGCCATAAGGTCTTGTTCACCTTCTTGAGTCCTTTTCCTTGAGTTGTCTTCTGTATCTTGAGGCTCTTGATCATTAGAAGAAGTTTGAATAATATTCTTGTCTTTTCTTCTATCAACCATCATTTTCAATTTTCTCATTCTTTCTGTTATGAGTTCATCAGATTTTGTACCCGATTTCGAAGGTGGAACAAATTTTACAATTCTTGAGGAATGATGTCTTAACGTTAGAGTACCTGCCCCAAGTGCTAGATGCTTCTCTCTTTTTGTTACTAGAATAGGTTCAACTCTCCCCTGTCCTTCTTTGCCCAGACCTTTTCCATCATAACCCATTTTCAACATCATTTGGGTGGCCTTCGAGCTATAAGTCTTTCCTTGCTCTTCAGTAAAAACCTCTTCTATTGATATTTTCCTAGATGTCCTAGGTTTGGTCTGAACAAGGGGAAGATTCTGACCCTCTGCAATTCCTTTTCCTTTACCAGCTTTGGGCTACTGGGATTCCTCAGGTGGCTAGGATACTTTAGGTTGCTGAGATACTTCGGGAGTAGAAGAATGACTACCTCCTATGCTTGGAGGGATTCTAATAGGGAAACTTCCTCCCTAGGAGTCATGGTTTTCATTATACCGAGATTCGAATAGATTGTCATTTTTTGTGGGGTACCTCGATGAAATCAAATTTGTCTGGACTCTCATTACCCACCATTCCCTAATTTTAGCCACATCCCAATCTGGCCTACTCTTATGAATCCTGGTGATTTCATCCTCTGTCAATTGATAAGCTTTTATATTTTTTGGGTCAAACTAAGAAATTACTTCGTAAAAATCATGCCAAGGAGGCAAAGGCTCCATATTTTCTACGTGCCACTCCATAGGTTCGTCTTCTGAGTTATTTATGTTTTCTTCAACATCATCTCTGACTTTAACATGAAAATATTTAATCTGTGTTTTATTCAAAATGGATTGTCTCTCAGCAAATATGTTCATGGGATCATATTTCCATCTTTGCGAAATCTCAATAAGCCCCAATTTTCTCAAATACTCTGCTATCTATTCATTTTACCCCTTTTTTGAAATAGTAATTCCTTCAAAAATAAGAGGCATATTACAGGTACCGGTTTTCCCAATTCCAGTCCCGAATTTGACATTAATGCTTTCTATTTGCCTAACATATTCTAAGGCAAAGACTTCATCAGTCACATAATGAGGAAGTAAAAAGGGTTTATCTGTAAACCCATACAATATGATGCATACTCCTTGTGTTAGAATAAACCAATCCCCCTCTTCTACAAACTTGGTTTGCCATATATTTTTCACTTTGGGGGTCAATATCGTTATTTTTCCATACATGATTTTTAGTGCAAGGCGCAAAAATTCCCTATTGAAATCATAATATGACTTTGATTTATATAACACATTGGTCCATTCATACACTGGTAAGATTTATCCCTTCTCATTCTTATCATTTTTTGAAATGAAAGCTAACTCTTGAGACATAAAATAAAAGAATAACCACACCAAATATGAAGTGTATCTGAATGAAAACTAGGTTCCAGCCTTCAATGCTGCCAAACCCTCATGAATTTCTGCACTTAAAAACTTAGGCCAGTCAAAGAAAATAGGTTTCACACTCCTGCTCATAATCGCCGAATCGTACATTCTAGGGTTCAAAAAACATTCTACTACAACCACCTACCACTTCTAAACCTTTTCATCAGTTTTTAGTCCAACAATCATGGCCAGGATGGAATATAGTTTAGGATTTTTAAAAGTTGCCATGTCAATTGGGGGTTCTGGTGGATTTACCCATTTTGGAAGATCTTTTATTTGAGTGGCTAGGAAACCCTTCACCTTTTTGGATGAGCCAAAATATGTAGCCTATTATAAGGGGTCAAAATTCTTAGGTTCTATGAAAGGGACATGGCCCACAACAAAAGCAGAGACAAAAGCATCTTTGGATAGAGAAAATAGAACCCTCCCTGAAAAATCTCTAATATTTCTCTCCTTTTCATCATAGAAATTTGCAATTGCCCTTACCAATTATGGGCAGGGATGAATAGGAATATATACATACCAGTACAAGAAAGAATGGTATGCAAAAATTGAAGGAGAAGACACAGAAACCCCAATTGCTACCCGGTTCTTTATATTGCTTGGAATCTTCGCTGGGTCCTTCCATGTTATTATTGTATCTACAATTTGGGAGTCTCTATCAATAAAACCAGTGTTGTCCCCCTCCCTTCCTTTTACTACCAAAGTAGTCAGGGGTGATGAGGTAGATGCTACCTGGTTCTTCGCCTTCTTTGGGGCCATTATGAATTATCAGGTACATGGACTTTGAACTTCTTCTGATTGCTTCACAACCCCTTCCTCACTATGCTATAGTGTGGTGGTAAAAAGTGGCTGGCGAGATTTCTATCTTTCAAGCGTTACAGAGATAGTTCCTCACTTCTTTTTCTTCTTCAGGAGTTTTTAGTAAGTTTGCAAATGGCAAAATGCTTTTCCAAATCCTTGAATTTAATTTTATGTAGCTTGAGAGGACATGCAAAATTAATGCATTAAATGATGGTTGGTCAATTTGATTCGTCCATATTTCTTTGGTTTCCTTTCCCACCACCTTCCTTAGGAAACTCCCAAAAATGCTCACCGGCTCATTAAAAACCCACTTGGGGACTGGTAATTATCCCATGCCGAAAAATATGCTACCTGACAGATTAATTATCTTCTTCCACTGAACCCCGGGCAAGTGGTTGCTTAGAAACATTCGACGACGAATTTTTTTTTTAGAAATATTTTTGAGAAGCACACATAACATATTTTAAAACATTATTTTACTCATTCCCTCTTGAAGACTCCTAGGCGACCATGCGGTAGCTCCAAATTTGAAAATGCAAAATAACAAGGGCAGACTTTTCCCTCCAGATTTTATTCAAAATGTCGGACTCTGATAGTCCTCAAAAATGATTCTTATTAGGCCGTGACAAGGGAATATTTACAAAACTCAAAACTTATAATATATTGTACATATAATGGTGATCCATTCCTTTTACTGGAAATATAATTTTAGGTGAAATGCATTCACCGTGATGGGTAGAACCCATCCATATTGATATTTTAACTGGAAGGCATTGAATTGATTTTCTAAAATAATTTCAAATGGCCCCTCCCAAAATGCGTCAAACTTGTCATGATGTCCTGGTTTCACTTTCTTGACATTCCATTTTAACACCAGGTCACCTATTTTGAATTTCTTGAAAGTGGTTTTCTTATCAAACCACCCGGTTGTTTTCAACATATGTTTTTGATGATGATTGTAGGCTTGTTCCCTAGACTCTTCTAGATGTAGAAGTTGCATCAGTCGGGAATCCATTGGATGGCCTTCGTCTTCATTAACTTGTTTTATCAATTTCAACATGGGTATCTCCATATGAATCGGCAAAACAACCTCTTTGCCATAAACCAAAGCATATGGTGATGTATTGATTGATTTCTTGATTGAAATTCTGTCGGCCCACATGGCTTGATTCAGGAGTGAGTGCCAGTTCTTCTTATTATCCTCTAATGTTCTTTTTAGGATTCTTAAAATATTCTTATTAGTAGACTCAACTAATCCATTACCTTGTGGGTAATAATTAGAGGAAGTCTTTAGGTAAATTCCATATCGACTGACAAATTCGATCATATTTGCACTAGTGAAAGGAGATCCGTTTTCTGTAATCAAAGAGTCTAGTATGCCAAACCTTGTGATTAGACTCTCAACAAATTCTATCACTACTTCTAAATCAGCTTTCTTTGTGGGTATTGCTTTTGCCCACTTAGTGAAGTAGTCCATGGTAGTGAGAATGTATTTGTTGCCTGATGATGAATTTGGCTCTATTATACCTACCAAATCCAAACCCCACTACTGGAATGGTTCCTTGAATTGAATAGCTTTTAAGGGCATAGGCGCATTCCTGTTCCTCCCCACATACCTCTGACACTGTTCACACCTCTAGGTCACTTTGTATGCATCTAGGAATATGGAAGGCCAATAACATCCAGCTCTAAGGATCTTCAAAATTGCGGTTCGGCCTGCATAATGTCCCCCTAAGAGACCCTCATGAAATTCATCTAACACTTTTTGCTTTTCATTATCGAGAATGCATTTCAACAATACACCATCGATATTAATCCTGTACAACCCTTATGTTCGAAGGGTATATTTTAATGCTTGGGTTCTAAATATCCTTCTCTGGGAAGCATTCATATCTTCAGGGCATGACCCAGTCTAAAAATACCTCACAAAGTCATCGATCCAACTGAACTTACTCTGTCTTGATGTTGCTCAGTGTTTGCCATGACCGGGTGGCTCTCCCCATATCCACTTGCAGCTTTCTTGGCCAATTCCTAGCATAAATCTCTCCCTCTAAATATTTTAGTAGGATGTATTTCTACATCATACTCTTGGATGCGAGTCACCCATCCAGCTCTTTTTTCACCTAGTTCTCCTTGAATTATGAAGTTCCTTACATCGGGATGAATAACATAAACCATCGTCCGACTTTGGGATAAGAAGTGTTTTAGCTTATTCAAGGATTTCATAATTGCATATACTTGTTTTTCTATGAAGTTGTACCTTTCCTCATGTTTGTGCATGGTAGAACTCAGAAAGGGTATGGGTCTTTCTTCATCATCTGCTCCTTTCTGAGTGAGAACTATAGCATAACTATCTTGTTCTTCGATGGCATATAGTATGAAACCTCGGGAATAGTCAGGATTAACTAGCACAGGAGCTTGAGTGATGGCTTCTAGAATTTTTTGGAAAGCTTCTTTCCTTGGCTTTGTCCATTTGAAAGGAGCATCCTTTTTCAATAATTCAGTCATTGGTTTAACTGTATGGGAAAAATCTGCAATGAATTTTCTGACGAAATTTATTTTCCCAAAGAAGGACTGCAAACCTTTCTTGTTAACTGGGAGTGACAATTCACGAAGTGCCTTCACTCTATTAGGGTCAATTGAAAGCCCATCTTTAGAAATAACATGCCCAAGGAGTATTCCTTCTTCCACAACAAAAATAGACTTTTTAGGATTTAATGATATTCCAAATTCTCTACATTTCTCAAATACTTACTGCAAATGAGTGGCATGGTCTTTTTTGTCATGAGAAAATACATTCATGTCATCTAAATAGACGACAATAATTTTGTTTGCAAGCTCCCCAAAAGCTACATCCATGGCTCTTTGAAAATTTGCTCCTACATTAGATAATCCAAAAGGTATCCTTTGGTATGCAAATGTCCCCCACTTAGTGGTGAATGCGGTCTTATATTGATCTTCATTTCTCACCCAAACTTGATTGTAACCAGAGAAGCCATCTAACAGAGAAAACATTTTTGCTCCTACCATAGTATGAAGGATTGGGTCAATCTAGGGTAAAGGATAGTGATCTTTTAAAGAGGCTCTGTTCAAATTTCTGAAATCGACGCATAGTCTTATTTCTCCATTTTTCTTACGGACCGGGACCAAATTTTCCACCTAGGTAGAGTGCTTGATTGGGTATATTATCTTAGCCTGTAGGAGTTTTAACAACTCCTATTTCATTAAGGCTTCAATTTTAGGTTTCACAGGCCTCTATTTCTGCCTAAAAGGTTTAGCTCCTTCCTCTAGTTCGATGGTATGCTAAATGACCTCTTTCCTGTACACTTTTAGATCACTATAAGTATAGGCTATTATATTTGGATACTCTCTACATAACTATTTTATTTTCTCTAGTTATACTTTTGTACAATTGGTCCCTAATTTGATCATCTTGCCCGGTTCTAGTTCTACTTCTTTATACTGGCGTTCATCTACCTTGATCATTCGACTTACAGATTTGTCACTATTGTCAAAAAGGCTCTCTAGGGTGATCAATCCCTTGGGGATATGATTGTTTTTTAGTTGAATAAGGCTCTCTTCGTCCTCTTCTTGTAACGCTCTATCTATAGAGCAATTCATCTCATGAACCAAAAAATCTAGGATCTGCTCATCGTTCTCAAATACTTGCCAAAAAATGTCCTTGTCGGGCATAGAAGGCCTGTATATAAGTCTAATTGTTTTAGACTTCTGAATAACATTACTGACTAGGCAAAAATTGGATCCTACTGACGCTAATAGGTCTACATGTGTATTCTTCTCTCTGGAAATGGATTTCATGTTTAGTGCTTCAAAATTTTCCAATAGATCCAACACTTTGTTTTTGTAATCCCTTAGGTAATGTTTCTTACAAATGCATTTTCCAGTAACCTATTTAACAATCAACTCTGAATCTCCATAGATCAGAAGCTGTTTCGCACCCAATTTTTTAGCTTTCCTAAGTCCCAAACACAAAGCTTCGTATTCAGCTGCGTTATTGGTGCAACTCAATGTCAACCTATATGAAAAGACATTTTCTTTTCCAAGATGTGAAATCAAAATAATTCCAGCTCCTGCTCCATTTTTGCACCTTGACCCATCAAAGTACAATTTCCATAACTGGTTGGTCGAATCATCTATTTTAGGGATAGCAACAGGGAGCTTTTTTTGTTTCTCAATGGAATAGCTTCCCATTTCTGTCTCTATCATAGCATTGAAGTCCTTCATTGAAAATTGATCCTCAAATTGGAGTTCCTCCAGGGTTTCTTCCATTAAATCGATATTTTCCAATTCCTCAGACATCATGTTGATGGTGGTTGTTTCCTCCAGTCTTTCTACGTGAAAAGTAGATGGTTTTTCATTGTAGATCTTGACTCTTTTACCTTTGAAAGGTACCTCCAAATGAGAATAATCTAGAGACAGATAACCACCCATTTTGGCCGTGAAATCTCTGGATAAACACATACCGAAATATGGTTCTAAGTCTACAACAACTACCTCTTGTATGATGACTACTTTTGGTATTCTGTGGAGTTGAATAGGGATATCTTTTATCACCTCGACATATTTTACTGGAGTACCATCTAATTGCAACACACCAGGATGACTCCGAGTATATTCCATCCCCATTATGTCACATACGACCTTCGACATCACCGTAGTTATGGCCCCTGAATCAATCATGCAATTGTGAACTATCCACCCCTCCATTTGCAAAGATAGATAGAAATTGGGCGGTCTATTTTTCCTAGAGGTTGACATAACATTCGCTTGTATAACATTTGAGAATGAGGTATCATTCTTTAAATTTATGGATTCTTGGAGGAGGTCAATCTGACCAGGACTTTGTAGTGCATCATACATGCTTATTTTGGAAGGAGTCCTCTTCATTTCTTTTGCAATGTTGAACAAAAGGGGTGCAGATGGGGATACCTCATCACTTTTCTCCTTTCCACTGGTTGATGCATCATATCTTTCTCTATAGACCTATGTTGCTTCTGTTCTTTGTCTTTTTGTCAATGAATGAAATCTGAGTCTTTCCTTCACTTTCTCTTGAGCCTCGCTCCCTTTTCTAGGAGGAAATTATTTTCTTGGTGTAGTCGCAGAATTTTGAGAAGAGTCAGAACGTCCTTTCTCATTGGACTAGTTTTTCTACGGAGTTGCCCTAGGGGCAAGGGGAAAACCTAGTGGTTGGAGCTCCTTAGGGTCGACTTGTAATGACTTTTTTCTCGATCTTGTCAGGACTAAGACTTGTTCCATGGATGGCATTACCAAATTGTGGTGGACTTCTCTAATTATATTCACTTGTCCCTTGCCGATTTCTTTGGCTCTCTCATTAATAACCACTTGCACATGATGTTGATGAATCATGCATGAATCTTCTCCATGAGGATCATTGCAAGTGGTACACCAGTAATCAGAATTAGTGGGTTCTCCATTATCTCCTATCTCATTCGCATACACAACATTTTTTTATCTTTCCCTCTACCACTCGTTGAAGCCCCATATTTTTGTATCTGTGGAAATCTTCTTGCTTGGAGATTCCGTTCAACTTCCCTCTTTTTCATGGATGCCATTTCATTTGACAATGTTTTCATTGTATCAATTATGGTCATGTACTGGTCATTCGGGGGAGCTGATGCCAGGGGTGGGACTGGTAATGCAAGGAGTGTAGGAGGTGCGGCTATAGCTAGGAGACCCTGCGTTGATGGGAGTATAGACAGTTTAGAGATTGACACTTGGGAAAGTTTTGGTACAATTGGCAATAGACTTTTTGATGGATATTTCTTTGTAGCGATGAGGTCAGCTTCACCCTTTGCTGCCTCTAGATAGATCTTAGGAAAAGTGGTTACGTGGGATTGCCTTATTATCATACTGAGATCTGAATCAAAATCCCTTAAATAATAACATATAGCTTGTTCTTCCATGGGTTTTATGCCTTGAGGTACTCTATCACGAGTTCTGGTAAATCTGATGTTGAAATCTTGGATTTCTTCTTGTGGATGCCTCTCAATGACAGTGAATTGATTCAGCAATGTGAAAGGATCCGCATGTATATTAAATTCATCGACCAGACGACTAGCAAGCACTACCCAAGAAGTAATGGATCCAACGGGGAAGTGCTCTATACCAATAGAGCATCTTTCCTTTCAAAGATATAACCAGCAATCTGACCATTACATCTTCCTGAGTGATATTGTAAATAGATGCTAGCGATGATACATCTAAATAGTGCTCACCTAATGTTTTGCCTATTTTGTCAAATTTTGGAAATGATTTTAGTGCAGCTTGTGGAATTTGGTGGTGTGCTCTTAAGTTCAAATGGCCAGTTTGATTCCATACAAGATGAGAGGAGACAAGGGCAGCTACCATGGTTTCTAAAGGGGTTACAACTACTATAGGATTGCTTGCAGATGCTCCTACAATGGGTGTTAAAGAGGTGCTAATGGTGCCAGGTGGATTTGATCATGTGGCTAGCATAGGGTGTGCCTTTAGGCTTTCGAGATGTAGCTCAAAGAACTCGATGGGTTCTTCAAAGTTTCTAGCTTGGGATCTGGTTATCATATGGCTATATAACCAAAAAATCTTAGACAAGGTCTTTCTTTTATGGTCTAAATTTTATTGCAACGGAGTCGCCAGGTAGTTTTTTCTTAAGATTTTCAAATAAAAGGCTCTAAAGTAAAACACCAAAACTTATATAATACTGTGGGATTTGTTGGTCCCATCGGGCGTGCCAAAAACTATTGGAACAAAATCTGCCTTTGGTTAATAGTGTTGCGCCTTAGACTTTGCCAACATTGAATAGACAGACCTTGCTTGAGATCATCTTTCTAGTCTCTAGAGAAGGCTGGTTCCTTTGATTTTTTAAGAGAAAAGGGAAACAAGATATAAGGGAAATGTAGCCGAAGCTAGAACTTTTCTCACGATATAGATTGGACAAAAAATAAAAATGATGATGCAGATTACTATATTTAGAGTTTTATTTATATCTTCCTATAGAAAATATGAATTCCTGAGTGCATTTTTAAAAGTTCATCTAAATACATGTAAATATCTTTAATATTCAACTCTAGAAATAAGGTTTATACATGCTCAGTTCAGGTTTCAGAACAGATACATTATAAAGCTTAAAATGAATAAAAGTTAAAAAACCAGATACATACACTCGCATACAAAATTTCAGAAGCCAGGGGAAGAATATCTCTTATTGCTCGTAATCCAGTAACATGTACATCAAGTCTGTAAACATCCAAGAGTCGACCATTTTCATGATCGACTCACTCCTATTTATACCCTAAAAAGAGTATCTTCTACTATGTACATTTAATTTCCTCAATCAATTACAAGTAATTGTCTGTAGTTTCTAAGAATATACAATGGATTTCTCGTAGATTAGATAGATTTCCTTCAAGCTAAATTTAGATGAGCCTGTTATTCTACAATCATCCAGCGGAACTGCCATGTTATAATCAACTGACCATTCTTCAAAAATCAGCACCTGATGTCAGTGCATGCCCCAGTTGCCAAAAATATACTCTGTTTCTCTGCTTGTCTTCCCTTCTTGAGTCACGAAAATGCAACATGTCACGAAATCATGACATTTCTATGTCTTCAACCTGATTCTTCTTTTTGCATCACAAAAATTGACCATGTCATGAAAACGTGACACTTTCGCCTCCTTAGCTCTTTGTCTTGGTTTTGACAGCGAAAACGCGACATGTCACAAAATCGTGACACTTCCACCTCCTTAGCTCTTTGTCTTGGTTTTGACAGCGAAAACGCGACATGTCATGAAATCATGACACTTTCGCTTCCTTAGCTCTTTGTCTTGGTTTTGACAGTGAAAACATGACATGTCGTAAAATCATGACACTTTTGCCTCCTTAGCTCTTTGTCTTGGTTTTGACAATGAAAATGTGATATGTCATGAAATCATGACACTTCTTCCTCCTTGCTCTCTCTTGTTGCTTTTGGCCTCGAAAAAGGGACATGTCATGAATTTGGGACATGTCATGCAATCGTGAAAATTTTAGTCTCTTTAGCAGTTTTGCTATTCTTCTGGAAGAAATAAGTCATGTCGCAAAATCATGACATTCTCCCTGACTTCTACCCTTTTATTGATAGACTTGGAGAAAATGGGCAACGTCACGAAATCGTGACTTTTTCCTCTACTTTCCCTCTTTGCTATTTTTTGCCGTGAAAACTCGACATGTCGCGAAATCATGACACTTTTCTTCCTTAGTGTATTTTGATTTTTCTTTGGTCTTTAGCATATGGGCTACTTCGGTCTTCTTTGAAAATATGCAAAAAGGGTGCATCGGCCATTTTTTGTAGTTAGTCACTTTTTGACTGATAGTGTATCACACCCTCTTCATCTGATAGAACACCAGATAGTTCTCATGAGCGCTATGTTGAATATGAAGAGCTTATGGAGGCTAGTATTATGATTCTTCCTACCACAGAGTCCACTAAGGATCTATGTCAAATTTTCATTGAGTCTCCACCTACAGACCCTATCCTGGAGACATTGTATGAGCATGAAGAAGGTTCAGTTAACTGAAATAAGATAGCTTCAGTATGTTGATGAATTACCTATGATGCATGCAGTTGTAGAGTTTTCTCATGAGTTTGTGGGGATGGTCGACATTAGGCTAGATGATCAAGTAATTATTAATCACAAAAGTAGGATATGGGGTAACCCAATGGTGTTTTCACACCACCAAGGTCAAAACTTTTGAGATTAGTCACTCCTGACTCATTTCTCATGGCACCATCTCGAGATCACAAACAAGTAGGTTCCTCACATCAGATTGGGGGTACTAAAAGTGACACAGTTCAATGCAACAAAGTGGAACAACAACTTGAGCTAAGTCATATGCATGAGCATGTGGATAACATTGAAAAAATGTATCATAAAGAAGCTTCCACATCAACTCTAGTGAAAGAAATATGTTATTTGCAATTACCTAATGGATCCATAGCATCCACTTTTTTGTTTCCTTCAAATGACAAAGGTATTTCAAATCAGTCATCAAAAATACATATGAATTCTTTGTCAGTCTTGCAATCCATTTTAAGCCATCTAGAATGTATGGAGCATCGAATGTATGAGCAAGATAAGGCGTTGCATTTTATCAAGAGCCAAATTGAAAATCTGGAATTACAAAAGCAACCCTTTCTTGAGTATGAATCACTTCCTATGAAAGTATAGGAAAATCCTTGGTGGAAGCAAAATCCCATGCGACCAACCCCACCATTGGATTCTCAAAGCAAACCAATGCAGGGCAAGAGCCCAAAATAATCATAGCATAATGGGACTTCGTTACAAGATTATATGTCTGATATCTTTCAGAAGCTGTAAGAGGCTAAGGTCATCACCTTACCTAATGTCATCCCTCTAAACCCAAATAAATTTAAACTTATGGGTTAGAAGGAGCATCACTACTATCTCTACCACTGAATAGAGGGTCATGACATTCGATATTATAATGAATTTAGGAGTGTGGTTCAAAACCTGATAGATAAGGAGGTTTATCATTTAAATGGTTCTCTTAAAGTGCCCCAACATACTGAAGTGGAGGTCATGCCTTCTCAAGAGCGACCATGGAGTCACCAGTCACCTCGTAGGCCCAATAGGCCAATGCAATGAGTAGTTTCATATCAGATGACTACTTTAACTTTGTTTCAAAAGTTACACGAGGCACATGCATTTGTATTGCCTGAATTTAAGCATAGGGCATCCGAGGCTAGGTCACCTGATAGAGGTCTCTTTTGCATGTATCATCGAGTACATGGAAATGACATTCAGAGTTGTTAGTCATTTAAGAGGGTTGTCAAAGACCTAGTAGAATGGGACAAGATCCATGAGGATGGTTCTCTCATTCACCTGTGCCAAATCATAGGCAGATCGATGAGGTCTGATATTCACCAGGGGAGTCAAGTTCTGTCACTCTTCCTAAATAGGCTAATTACTTTTTAGTAAATAGCATGCATGTTAGGGGCCTTCAATATAACATACCTTTCCCACCAGCCATACTAAATTTAATAATAAAAATGAGGAATCTAGAGGTATTGTACCTCCCTCACCATCGTCAAATGGCACACTCACTAGGGGTATATAGGGTAGCATGCCCTTACCAAAAATATCCAAGGGTTCCTAAAACCTCTTGGTCATGTTAGTTAAAAGCCCTAAGGATTTGCTTATAATTGCTTAGTCATCCTAAAAATATCCAAAGGCATCTGTCAGCCCTTTGGTCAAATGCAAAAGGCACCAAGAGTTTCTTAAAACCGCTTGGTCAACCCAAAGGCTCCAAGGATTCTCAAAATTGCTTGGTCATCCCAAAACACCCCAAAGGTACACATTATCCCTTTGGTCAATCCTAAAATCTCCAAGTATTCCTAAAAATCGCTTGGTCAATCTAAAGGCTCTAGAGGCATGTACTCATCGTTTGGTCAATTATGAGGCTCAAAACCCATAAAAATTATAAAATCAATAAAATCCAAAAAAAATGGTAAAGCATAAAATCCAAAAGCATTTGCATTTGCATTTACACATGCATTCGCTACATTACTGCATTGCATATAGGCATTCATCATCTGTTGCATTTCGTAATAGAAGTTATTGTGTTTGTTAGTCTTAAAATAATGCCACGTTTGTGTTTAAATCATGCATCTTTACATTTATCATGATCCATAATTCATGTGAGTAATTGTATCTTTTAACACAACCTATAATGTTGCTATGGAGATATACTAGGTTTTTTCGATCATTCAGCCATACCTAGTGGTCTTATCAAGAGTTGGTAGAAAGCCTATTTTGCTTTTGTAGCTAAGGTTTAGTTAGTATAGCCCTTTGCATATCAGAAGCCTATCACTAATCAAAAATTTTAAATAATCCTAACAAGGACTAGGGGAAGATGAAAGTCGTGAAGTAGGACCGGGTATCCTGAAGTGAAAAGAGTTATTTTTGCTTATCCCTCTATGCGGACGATATGGGAAATATTGGCAGTTGGAAAAAGGACAGGTTAGTTCCCTATTCAGAATCCCTTGCTTATCATAAAATTATCAATATACCAAAGAGATATCCCACATCAATCCTCATGATTGATACCCTAGATCGATAGCATATATCGACTCCCCAGAGTGATATCCCATATTGATATCATAAGATCGATATTCTCAATCGATATGCCATAAATAGTTGTTCCAAGTAAATCTCCCCAAAGGAAATTTTTTGAAGAAAATTATCAAATTTATAATGCTGAAAAAGTGAAGATCAAGTGAATATCAGAAAATAGGCTTAAATCAAAGTTCAAAGTGAAGATAAAATGAAGATCATAAATCAAAAGTTTGAGTGGAGATCAAATGAAGATCCAAAATCCAGTTTGAAGAGAGATCAAATGAAGATCCAAAGATAGTTCAAAAAGAAGATGGAATCGACTCCCTTGCTTCACTACATATGAGCAAGTATCCCAAAAATGGAAGGACAGAAAGGAATGAGCCTGAATCCCTAGAATTATCAACACTACTACACCTTATGCATGATGATATGTCTGATGCATTAGCACCTCACTTATGAACAAGACCAATTTTTGAATGTGGAAGAGCTAGCTTCAGGTGTCATGCATTGCCTAGTGGCTTAGTCCAACTAAAATCTAAACTTGAGATTGGATAAGACATTTGTGGAACCCCTATCTTAGCAATGGGTTGAAATAATCCCGCTTGACATTGGGGAATGCTCGTGTCTTATCTTAAAATAATCATTTGCACACACCGGGATAATGGACAGTTAGGGTCTATCCTAGCAAAAGCCTTTTATATCATAAGTCTAGTGTGCTTAGTATGCAACTTTTGATAATTCTATTAGGGTGTTTGAGTCTCATGGAAAATCTCAAAAATTTCTCCCATAGCAACAAAGTATCAAAAATGGCAACCATATAAATCATCAAATTACAAAGTATCGAATCCATGATACATCATTATATAAAGCACAATCAACATATAGGATAGATACCGAATGGATGTTAGAAATAATATTCAAATGGCCACTGACTATATCGTGTGCATTTTTCAAAATTTACAAAAGAAAATCGAATGACACATTATATCATTCACATTATAAACATCGCATACCATGGCATTTCATATATGGGTGATTAATGATTAAATTCTTATCTTAATGTTTTTTAATTAAATTCATGATTTTTATACATTATGTGGTGTCATCCATTGTATTGATAAACATATTTGCATTCATTCCTTATGTTTTAAGTGATTAAAACATACAGGTTCATTTACATTAGATTTACATCATGTAAATGAATCATTACATACATTAATGCATACAATAAAGCAATGTCAAATATGTGTTAAGAAAAACATCACATCCATATGCATCCAACATATAAAGCACATCTAAGCATCTAGATCACTGCATATCATCATCATAAATAAAATAGCTATCTAGTGCATGTCATCCATACATCACATCATATAGCATCAACATAACATAAGCATTGCATCCGTGTGCATCACATAAACATAAAATGAAAAATAAATGAGTACACAATAATGAGCCATAAAATAATGATCAATCATATCATATATAAATATGTGTCTCAAAGTACATTGGGAGTACAAAAATAACTGCAAGCTACAAATGTGTAGGTCCTTGACCTTACACAAAAATGATATGTATCAAAATGTATCCTACAATAGTAGAGCTCTAGATCTGATCTACTCACCTTGTACTGGAGCTCTCACCGCCTCCATAAGTACTATGCTTAGGAGCCTGCTCTGCCTGCTGCCCTACTATCTTCTATGGATCCTGTTGAGAGCCTTGAGCACCACCTAGCTTGAAGAGGTCTAGCACTTGCCCAATTGCAACCTATGGAATGGGCACCTCTATGTGTCAGGACCTATGGCTAGATGTTTCAGTAGACTATCCTGCCTCCCTAGTCCTGGCATGACTGTTGCCACCATGTGTACTAGAGGACCTGTGTGTCCTCTCACTCTGATGGGTGCAATAACTCGAGCTAGCAATAGACTGTATGGTAGTCCTGGATCTAGTCCATTGGGACTCTGGAACATATCAATCCTTGGGAACCTTTGCACCTATAATTTGCATATACCCAACTAGCTGGTCCACTCGAGCAACCATGGATGTGTGCCTGTCATTGGTACTCATCAGCAAACTGTATAAGTGCTAGATCTTTGCCATAGGATCTTGACCGCTTGGTAGTGCTACTATTGGTCCTGTCGGAGGCCCCATAACCACCTAATAGGATGGAGGATCCCCCATCTATGCCTTGATCAGATCCCACTTTGCTACTATCGCATCCCTCTATGCCAGTGCCAAGTCACAAGCATGGGTGAGCTCATCAACCTGGGTCTCTGTTGTGGTAGCCCATGTTGTTAGGCTAGTAATCTGCTACTCTACCTATGTCATTTGATGATATCTATTAGTCAACTATACCTATAGAGTAGCGATAGTAGTGTATGGCTTCCTCTACTACGTCTAGAATCACCCCAGCTAACTTTGCAAGTCAACCACCTGTGCAAAGAGCAATCCATCTACACTATTAAGAGGGACCTCACCCTTCTCGGAAGCCTCCTCATCAGGGTTAACCTTAGGAGCCTCCTTAGCTGTAGCCTCTATGCCCCAAATACCCTTTGTCCACTGGTGCATGTTGTGCTCATCATAATCCATCTCTGCTCTGGCCTGATCTACAGCTTGACCTAGAGGCTCTATCCCATACCAACATAACATAGACCACCATCCATCATACTATGGAGTGATTGTAGCTCTATCAACTCCAGTATCTTGGAAATCATCTAGAGAATCACCTAGAGTCATAGTTTGGATCCATAGCATATCCCTCTCCAAAGCTAAGAACCTATAGGAAAATGGGATCTCTGGGATGTCCTGCACCATGCCAAATTGATGCAGGATGTGAGATAAAAATGGGTACTCTCTAATCTTGGCCTTTCAACTGAGTAACCATCTATCCTAGCGAGACCATCGAATTCGCTCACTGACCTCAGGCTAGTCAGGACACTCCATGTAGGGCCACCACTCCACATCATCTAGCCCGAGTCATGTGAACCATGTAATATAATGCTAGACATCACCATCATGGGTCCTACTTTGGAAGCCCTCCTCCTCCTGAGGCCAATAGATAGCATAGCACTGATGTGCATCATTGATCTCTATAATGTGTAAGGGTAGCTCCCTAGGATGCTCTATCCTGATATGCTACCATCCCCAAATCTGAATTAGTAGACTACAGCTAATCCCTCGTGGCTCCTGTTAGTAATCTAGTATATCTCATGATATAGCTGAGCCAGTAAAGTACTCCCCTAGGATAGGAGTAGTGGTTGTCGGATAGAGCTCTAGACAACTCTATGCATAGTAGCTAAGATGTTCCAGGGAATCCTCATGCCTGAGGAGTCTGGAAGCATGAATTGCACCACCAAGTGCATGAAAATGACATCACACATGGAGAAGACATTATTCTCCAACCAATAGCCGATGTGGACCCCTTCGTGGTCAATGGTGCGCTAAGCCTCCTCACTCCGAGAATCGAATATGGCATCGAATATGGACTCCTTAGTGCTAGAATTCAAAGATATGATGGCCTCGCCACCAATGGGGATGTTAAAGATCCTATAAACATCCTCTAATGTAACTGTCATTTCACCTGTAGGCAAGTGAAACATGTTGGTCCACACATTCCAGCACCAGGTCAACGCAGTAAAATAGGATTGATCTACCCTAATAGTGGGTAGATCCAGTACATAGCCAAATCCAACATCTCCAAACAACTCTCGCTCACCATCAGGGAGATCTGCATGGAGGTTCTTTAGAATGTTAGGCTCTCAAGCTCTAGAGGTCAATATCTAAAATAAATAACATGATATAAGGAAAAATCTAACTAAAACAAGCAAAAATATTTAAAAAATGACCTAAAAATCATCAAAAGTAGTAAAAAAACTAATAAAATTGTAAAAACATGTTATCATGCAGGTCTACCAATTAAATTTGTCAATTAGACAGGTCAGAAATGATATTAATTGCCTTTTAAAACTTAGAAAATTTTAAAAATTTACAAATTTTTTCTAAAGTTGGCGAACCGCGGGTCAACCCTATGGTCTGCATGTGATCAAAAATTGACCGTTGGGATTTTGAATTCTGACATTAGTTGGCATATGTGGTACCCAATTGACCAATTGGGAACCATAGCTGGTACATGCAGTCTCCAACTGACATTTTGTCGGGTGCGATACCACGACCAAAAAAAAAATTAAACCTAAGCTACCCTAGCCTAAGATGAGGTTCATTGTCAGCAATTTAGTGAAATTGATTTACCAATTACTTAATTGGGTTATTTTTTAGTGGTAATGGATGCGAGGTCTTGGTTTTTGAATTACCTTGCCCTCGCCTCATCTTTTGTGGCTAGAAGACACTTGCCCACGCTCTGCCATTGTCCTGTGAGTAGGTGTGCGGGTAAAGTGTGGTATATTTCAGGTGAGTTCTTAGTTGTCACTGTCAGAGCTCTATTTTTGCAAGTCGCTATTAGGGAATAATGAGGGACATTTGAAAATTGGACTTTTTATAGACCTCTCATGTTTCACGCGGACTGCAGGCCCTAGCTACGGTTCCCAAAATTATAAATGGGAACCGTAGACCCTAGCTGTGGTTTGAAACTGACAAATAGTTTTATAAAATACCACCATGGGAAGGGCCAAATAGATAAATTAATGCCTCCCATTGGGTCAGAACTCAATAAAAGCAAATTAATTTGGAAATTTAGTGATAATCAAGCATCGGGATCCAATTAAAAATAAAAAATTTGGTTGAGATTATAAAGTACATTCAACCAAGGTCATCGCTATGACAATCCTTTTATGGAGTGATGCACCTCCCAGCCAAATAAATAAACTCAATTCATAAATCAAAACACTCAAAAAAATAAAATAAATTAAAACATCAAATGCACCTCGTATTTAATAACTTACCCTATACACTTGGCGATTGCAACGACTTGCGATCCATGCAATATGACAGGATGAGTAAATTACCATAAGGACATTTGGGGCAAAAAAAAAAATTATCTTAGTTGATATGATATGCTTCTTTTCAATCCCTAAGAAATCCTTCATGGATGGATTGCTTCATGGGAATGAGGCATTCCATGTCATCTCTTCTATGACCTCTTTTCAAAAAATCATCAATAATTTGATTCAACACAAATCTAATTGGATTTGTATCATTTTGATTCTCTAATATGGCTATTGTAGCTTGACTTCTCCATGGGATAGAAGCATGCAAATACTATTAACAGTTGGAATCAAAAGCTAAACTAGGTCTAGCCAATACATTAATTTGCTAAAATCTAAATCTATTCAGATCATCCATGGTGGTCAAGAAACATCATCGCTTTAATCATTGTCGTTACCCTCATCGACTCGTCGCTTGAGGGGGTAGTCATAATATCAAATCATAATCAAAATCAATAGAAGATCCCTAAAATTGTAGATCCCTTGATATTTTCAAAATTGTGTTCATCCTTGTGAATCATTATCAACAACTATCATAAGCTTACCCCTTTGCTTGGGTAAAATAGCAAATATGATCATTTGTTTGTAACTCTCATCCTTTCGATTATCTAGGCCTAAATCCTATTGTAGCACCAAAGCTACTTGAATGCCTGATGACGAATGCAAACTCTTTCAAGTTTAAAACTCCAAAGAGTTGGAAGCAATGATTCTAGGATGTGCATCCTTTTGCTGGACCTGGGACATCTAATGTTGATCTCACAAATGATCATCATAGAACCTTTGACATAATTTTATGAGGTCTATTTTTTCTTAGCGTTGTTTTATCTCACAATGCATCTCAAAAGGGGCATATGTAGACACCTAAAATGCATCATGTCAAGGGCGACTACGGACATGCTACAAGACCATATGGAAGATATTGGACAGACTCCAAGATAGAGTAGTGGTTCTAACCACTCAATTTGGGCTCCTTGGCATAATTAGTCTGAATCACAGCCCAGACCTATGGTTTATAGCTGAACCATGGCTAAGACCTGTGATTTACAGTCTAGACCACAGTTGTGACCTACGGTCTTAACTGAAGTTCAGTTGACCTTCAATCTGAGCCAAATCGGTTGGAATGGCCATTTGATCTAAAATGCAGTTAATGGATAGAAGATTCTAGAGGCTTCCATTCCAAATATCCTAACCACCTCTTCTTGATCTTGGCTTCTCTAGGAAGCCACCCCTAGTCCTAGTGCATCATATAAATACCCCCTCCAAATGGGGAGAATATATAGATGATTTGTATAGTGAAGCATTGATGAATTATCGAGAGAGAGTGAGTTGATCAAGTGACCAACGAAGCCCTATCAAGTTGCACACTAAATTTATGCATTCAAAGGCTACTTTGCTATTCACCCAATGATCAATTTGCCATGGAAGTTCTAGGAGCCTAGAAGGATCAAAAAACACAAATCCTGGCAAACGAAGGCCCATCATAGTGATTCAACTGCCAAACCTATCAGAAGGAAATCAAAGGTGACCCTTGAACATCAATTGGACAAGGAGGTCAAGCCCACTACTATTGCAATTGAGAGCAATCCTATCAGAGTGCTAATCACGGCTTTCAACAGTGGTTTACAGTGCAAACCTCTCACCAAAACTGCGATTTGTAGCAGAGGTATAACCACCTTCCTCTTTTTATTTTTGTTTGGCTAATTAGGTTAGATTAGTTGTTTTCATAGTTTAATGGTATTTTAGCATAATTATGACCATAGAATTAGGTTAGTTTAGCTTATTTATGTTTATGCTTCAATTAGGACTTAAATGGTTTCTTTATGCATGTTTATGCTTCATTTTATACATTTGATCCATGCATAGTGTAGCTACTACTTTTCTTTATGCTAATATATGAATCTTGATTCGATTTGCATAGCTTAGAAGCACTTTTCATGTTTTATTGATTATGCATGTTTAATGGTGTCATTATGCAATTTACCTAAAAGGGCCTCATCATGAGAGGCTGCCTATATTTTTGACATTCTTGTGTTGTTTATCAACTGTAGGGAACAGTTTCAAAGGGGAACCAACTATCAAGTTTCTTCCCCATAACGAATAAGAGGGCACCTCCACCCTAGAGTAATTTGTGTCATCCTAAAAGGCATTTGGAAATCACACCTACCCTTAAGAGGGAAAAAATTGTGCACTTCTATTGTAATATTGTATCAAAATGATTATCCCTAAGAGGGATGTACTTGTAATTTGATTTTGACTTCCAATACAATGGAATAAATCATTTTTTCTTCTTGATTCATTTGTTATCAATTTCTTGTTCTTGTATGCATGTTATACTTTTATCATTTATTGCAATAGGATATGCCATCGGGTGTGAGCCTTTCTGGTGGTTACACTTCTATGTTGTGACACTTGTAAAATTAACTCTTCACTTCTTTATAAATGTATTCAGTCCACTCCAAGTGGCAATTATGTCATACGATTGCAACTTCTTCTCCTTATAATGTATTTTTCTCCTTTTGATAATGCTCCTCTTCTCCTCTATGCTTGATAACACTCTTCTTATTTTCTATGCTTGATAACACTCTTCTTATTTTCTATGCTTGATAATTATCTTCTTATCCTTTACACTCATAAATAACTTCAAATATTCACCTCCAACATTCTTAACACTCTCTAATCTTCAATTCCTTAGCACTCAATGTCTTCTTTCCAATGTATCTTCAAAAACTGATTGTTTGAATTTCTCTTACTGATGTTTGGTTTTCTTCCAATTATTTACTCCAAATAGCACACAATTTTGATGCTCTCCAAAAAAATTTATAACAGTGCTTGTTCTTAGCTTTGGTAGCTCCTCCTTGAAATCAGTATCTTCTCCTTTAGCTCGATGGCTCCTCCTACAAATAACACTCCTCACTTAGTGAATTTACTACTCAATCTAGCAAATCCACTTCTCAACATGGTGGCTCTTGCTCCTTTGAAAGGTGGTTATATCTTTCCATGAGAGCTCTCTCTATATTTCCTTTATGGTTATCCTTTGGTGGTGCTTTCACACTTCCATGGTGGCTCTTCCTTATCTACGTACATTTGTGATTGGTTTTCTACACTATGTTGCACTTTATTTCTTGGATTTCTACACTATGTTGTTTGGTTTTTGAAACTTATCTCATCTTTGCACTTCTATTTGACCAATGGTGCTTTCAAAAAATAGCAATTATATTATGCTCTCAAATCTGAATTTTCTTCTCCTTATCATTCCTTTTTTTAGGAAATATTTAACTTCACTTTTTTTGTTGTATTTTGAACTTTCTAAAATGATAAATATGCCTCCTTCCTTAACTTGGAGATACTCAACTTAAGCTTTCTTTTAGCTGGATTAAAATACTTGAATATTGTAGTCGTGGAATTTTGACACATTTCAAAATTCCTACTCCCTAGAAAAAATGTAGTCCCTCTTCAACAATGTGCCTTTCCCCCTTTAGCTATTTGTCTTGATTTTCATGTCATTTAAAATCGAATCTTATCCTTTCCCCTATATTTTGGCAAATTCAAATAATTCCAACAAATTCAAAACTATTTGAATTTGGGTAAATCAAACATGCACCTAAATTTGGTATGTTTTTTGGATTTTGCCTCCTATATGGGCAACCATAGATTTTCTATGAATTCAAAACTGTTTGAATTCACCCATATTGGAAAATTTCTAAATTTCCCTAAATCAATAAAATCTATATCTGTTGCCCTCCTTATTTTCTCGACCTACCCTAGATGTTAAATCCTATAGGCTACCCCTAGATAGACCTAATGATGATTTTTACAGAATTCTTAAGGTGGGAGAGAGCTCTTTCATAGCTTATTGCAGGTTTTGTGAAGGGATTTGGCCACCATATCATCATTCTAATGAGCAGAAGAGATGACATTTGGTATAATTGAATCTTATACATCAAATTTAATCTGTGACCTCATTATTTTGTATTTATAGATCTAGATTTTACTTACAGTCCTAAATTCAGACAAACTCGAATTCACTCTATCTGTTTCAAATTTGCATAGATATATCAAAAATATAAATTGCTTATTTGGTTATAATCTTCACAATGAGTACCTTTAATCCTAGCATCCATTGATTGCATATATTTATTAGATTTTTATCAATTTTTTAGGTTTTAATGAATTCAAAAATATATGAATTCATTGATGAAACCCAGAATTGCTCTGCATATCCTTAAACTTGATTGTTGTAGGTTTTTAAATCTAACCATTGCATGTTTGAACAAATTTTAAGCCATACAAATTTGTTGAAGATATCCAAAATTATGTAGACTTATGCTAGGGTCAATATCACTATCTCAAGTTTTGAACAAATTCAGAGCCATCCAAATTTACATGCTGAGATTCCAATTCGCTCTGCATTTATGAATGTGCTTTGAGAGATCTAAATTCATCTGGTAGCAAAAATTTGGATCAAGTAATATTATGAATCTATTTTTTTCTCAATTTTTCCATATCTTAAATTTATATCCTTCCGTTTTAGAATAATTTCCATAAACAAAACTAAAGAAAATATTAAAAAAATATAGATTTAGTTACATTATATTTCGCATCAATCATACTAGTTGGAAAACCCAAAAGAAAAATATAAAAACATAAACTTAGTTTTATTGATTTTTACATCAATTTCACTAGTTTTGAAAACACAAAGAAAAAATATAAACACATGTTAGCATAAAATCTACCTTTTTTTATTTCAATTGCATATAAATAAATCTTTGCATCTTAGTTAAATTTATAAGCTTTCTAGCTAGAACTGTATACAATTGTTTTCATGGAAAGTTGAAGTGCATATAGTTAGGTATAGCTACATTTGGCCAAACCCTAGGCATGTGCACATCAAAGAATCCAACAAACACCCACCTTACCTAGGTGTGGAAACCACCATAAAGTTTTTCTTGGTGAACCCTACCTAATTGATTGATAAACACCAAGGATAGCACAACTCAATTGCTTCTTGTCTGTGGTGTAGGCACATCATTTTCCCTCCCATTTCAAGTGTGGATCCATTAGCCTGAAGGAAAGGGGTGCAAAAATTTTGGGTCTACATTCTTTGATGAACTCGATGTGAACACACCCTTATTTTGAAATTGTTGTTTTTTATTTTATTTTTGAAAAAACTAAAAAAAATCATTTAGTCTTGTGTGTCTTAGATTAAGCCATATAAATCAGATAATTTTCAAATGATTCAAATCACTTATTTTTCATTTTTACATCATTTTACCTAAAAATAACCACATTCAATGAATTCTTCCATAGCTTTGGCTGGTCTAGACACAACGAGAAATACAGTAAAGGTTTATGAACCTTCATAAAGGGATTATCCTTTCACTTACACCCAAAAACATAAAACCTTTAATCAATATTTTAAAATTATGTTGGTCCAAAAACCATTATAATTGTGCAAATTAACACGCATCTCTTTGAGGTTTATCACTTTCCATGATGAACTATATGAGGACTAGTAGAAATTGAGCTTCATCATGGCTTGGAATTCATCACCAAATGTTTGTATGCGGGCATCCAAGTGAAAAATCCTGATTGAAATACAAGATAACTTGGCCTAAAAATTGCAAAATAGCTTGAAGAAAAACTTTTATTTAGAAAAAGAACTTTTGTTTTAATTTTTCTTTTGTATTTGCACTTTTGCTTTATTTTTTCAAAAAACAAAACATAAAAAATAAAAATAAAAAAATATAGAAAAATTTTAAATTATGGACAATAGTGTTAAAAAATCTGCCCTTATCGACCTTAGGAAGGAACTCATAGAAAAATAAGTTGACATCCTCTTTAAGAGAAATAGGTAAAATTGAGGAGACTTGTGGCAAAACTTTAATCTCATTAAGAGAAGGGCTGAGGAATTGAACCAAATTAAAAGGATATACATAACAAAAATCTTAGGTGTAGAAAACTATTCCCCTATTTCAAAATCAAAAGGAGTTGCAAATGTTGGCTAGTGAACAAAAGGGCTAACATCCATTCCACAATTTATCCGTGGGAAATTTATTTTAAAGAATCAGTAACCGTTCATCAATTCCTAGCAAACCTAGAAGAGAAAGAGATAGATTTTTAACAAAAAATACATTATCACAAAGCGTCTAGAGTAATCCTCTTTCGAGACTTTTACCATGAGCTTCAATTCCAACCCCCTAGTTTTGGGATTAATAATATTACTCGTGTCCACTTAATTCACCTTTTGAAAAAGGACTTTGTGTTCTAAGAAGAACATTTTATGAGCCCAAGAGATTTAGATCCCATCAACACCATCTATAAGCACTTTCAAGAAGAGTAAATAACCTAGTTCTATTATTTAAATATTCTATAAATACTAAATAAAAAACCTTTTTAATTTAATATAGAAACAAATAAAATATGCCTAAAACATTAAGGAATTGTAAATAGATGGAAATCAGCTCTAAGAAGATAATGAAAACAATAATACTAAAACAGAGATAGAAGAAATACAAGAAGAACAAGTTGCACAAATTGAACAAAATGAAGAAGACAAAACAATTGACCCTTTTGACCCTAAAATGGGACCTCAAGGGGAAATTCATTTTGAATATGTGCAACACTTTTGTGAATTTCTAAATCACAATCCAGCTACTCTCACCCATGCCTTTGAAATAGAAGACCAACTCAAGAGAGGTGATTTTTTAACTGAACTAACTTTAGAAGAAGTTTTTCAACTTCGCCCACAACTAGAGATATATGAGAGTGATCATATTCATCCATTACAACCTACCACTCATAAATATAATTCCTTAGGTACTACCCAAATTCAAACAACTGTGGCATCACAAAATAAACCTATTTTTGCAAACACTACTACTACCCAAAAACAACCCTCTTCTTCTGCCAACAATAAATTTCTCTCTTAATATTTTAACAATCGATTTATTCAAGCCTCAACATCTCAAAAAAGTAAAAATGTGAAAATCTCGACTTCCTCTCAACAAACTTTCCAACAAAATATGCCTCCTTATAATCTCATAAACCCTCCAACTTCAAATTGTATGCATAACAATATTACTATTTCAACTCCTTATGCGATAGCACAACATACATATTATCCTTCCTATACAAATGTAGCAGCATGAAATAAGTATAATGGGCAATCACATCATATTGAAGCTATAGTCCAAAAATTAGCTTCATGATTAGATCGAATAGATCCTTATCGCCCTACATAAATCTACAAGGAAATGTGTAATTTTAGAATTATTCACCATTGAGTTATCATTGATGTCAAAGACCGACTTGGTTGCTAGAAAATAGTGGGAAAATTATTCAAGGCAAATATACAATATCAAGGTGATTTAATATTAAGTGTGAAATAATTAAATTAAATATTTAATTATTAATATCAAAGTTTAATATATTTAAATATCATTGTGAGGTTTCAAATTCAAATATATAATATCAAGGTTGAGCTGACCTCTCTTATAAGTAAATAAAGGTGCATATAAAAAAGGCTAGTGTTCATTTCATTTAAGTGATGATTTCATTGGAATATCTCTAAAATTAAGTGGCAGCACCAAAGCGGATGTCTTCAATATGGATGAATAGTAAAAAAAAAGGTAGAACACACCGAGCAATAATGCAAAATATAGAGGTGGTGATTGTTTCATAGTACCAAGGTGAGGCAACCAAACATCTGTGCACATAGGAGGATTCTGTAATTATCAATCATTGAGGAGACTAGAGTTTTCCATGAACAACGGTGGTGGCATTGAGTTCAAGTTTGAGGAAGTTGATCTTTGAGGAGGCTGGAGATCTGACATGTAGAATCAAACTAGAGAAATTATCAAATCCATTGAAAAGTGAAGTAGCATAGCTAAATCATTATCAAAGTAGCAAGAGATCCATCGATGAAAATCATAGTCAAAGCATGATCAATTTTATACGGTAAGAGACATTAAAGGACATGATAATTTCACTTCCGTGATAATATTATTTATTTGGTTTGCATGATCATATTATTTGTAGAAGGAGGTCGTATTTCTATTTGAAATGAATTTGAAGGTCCATGATGTGTATCAAGCAACAAATGGCTCAAGGACTCTAAATTACCATGACACAGAGTAGGCAATGAATGGCTCAAGAATTTCAAAGGACCATGACATAGATCAGGTTGAAGGTTTTACTGGTATTTAATCCATGATAGTAGGATGAATGTTACAAGATATCAAGATGTAACAAACATAACATTGGAAAGAGAGAGCTACAAGTCCAAGGTGTAAAAAAAATACAATGAATAGCATAAATTTGGAGTAAATATTATAGAAAATATGCCTAGGATTAAAGCATTACCATTGCATCTAAGGTTACTTGTGTTTTTTGGTAATTGGACAAAGGCTAAAATCGTAAGAAGAGTGCTCGTTGAAAGGAATTCATTATCCATCTGTGAAAGTGTGCAATATGGTTGTTAAACATCCTGTTGCTTGTTTCATCCCAATATGACAAGTAAAAGTTAAGCTCCAATGTGCACTATGGATTAAATAAAATAGATACCGATATCTAAATTTTATCCAAATAATTTAAAAGAGATTAAATAAAATAGAGCATATACAAGAATTAAAGAGGGGAGCCACAACATCAAAGTATTCAAATATTTGTGAGCAGAATAATAAAACAAGAGAAGCTTGATCTATAACTGAAAGAAGAAAGAGTTCACTATCTTTTAGTACATGTGGGAACAAAAAAAGAGTGTGGCCACATACAAATGGAAGGACTGATTTGAAACAATTCAAGGCATAAAATAGTGCAAGGATAGAGTGAGAGGATTAGTGCACCCAAGCATCCAATTAAAAGGAAGGACAATTCAGCCATATCAAGAAGAAGAAAAGGTGCACATGATAGTGGAAGAAAATCAAGGTATTAGCATCTCCAATTCAACATGCATGTAAGTCATCTAGACTAGAGCTACCTTTAAATTGTGATAAATGTGAGACATGTGGAAGCAACAAACTTAATGAATGTGAAGGAAATTGTGGCCATTTGAAGATTCCAACGCCACTAATAATACTCTATTTGTTGATTAGTATTCGATGGCTTCTATCTTTAGATTTGAGGTTGGTGCATCAAGGATATTGGTGTCTCTTGTGGGCTGGTACTCATGAACTTGTAACAAGGATATTGATGTATCCTTTGGGTTGATGCCCATGAACTTGTAACAAGGAGATTGGTGTCTCCTATGGGTTGGTGCCCATGAAATTGTAACAAGGATATTGGTGTCTCCTATGGGTTTGTGCCCATAAAATTGTACAAGGGGATTGGTGTCTCTTGTGGGTTGGTGCCCACAAATTTTATTGAATAAATATAAGCAATATTTGGTCATGGTTTTCTTCCGAAAGGGTGTTTCCACATAAAACTCTTATCTCTTATGTGTATGGATTCTATGCATTTATTTATTATTGCATTTATATTATTGTAGTTATTTTTTGGAAGGAAAAGTTTTATCTTATAATGTTCACCACCCTTAGTATAAGCATGTGTTTCTTTATTGAACCAACTATTGGATCATTTTGTTGTTGCTAGATCATATTCTAAACGTTTTTCCATGCTGGTTTTATTGATTTATAAGGGGATAAAAGATACTATTGAGCATCTTCACATGTTTAGGAATGTTTTCCATGACATTGCATATGATGACATGCTTCTATTAAAAATATTTCCACTACCACTATAACCTCTTTTGATCAAGCTACAGATTTGGAAAGAAGTATAGAAGAAGTCCTTATTAGAAGAGGACAATTTAAAAGGAGGGATGGCAATAAATCATCTAAAAATCAATAAAAAACAAGCATGTGATAGGATATGAGGTAAAATATAACAAAACTCCTCCAAATGTTAATACCATAGAAACCACAAAGAATTTTTTGTTAAAAGCACCTTAAAAACCTCCACAATTTCACAAGGTTGAATCAGCCTTTGACAATGGTCTTACCACAATTGGTAGAAAGAGGTTTGATTAAATTTCCATAGATAAGACAACCTGACACTTACCATCCTTAGTATAGACCTGACCAAAATTATGATTTCCATCAAGTGGATGAACATCCAACCAACACTTGTAGAAGATTAAAATACTTGGTACAAGACTTGATTGATAATGGAAAATTGGGAGTAGAAAATCCTTCGCCAAATTCTAATATACCAATAGACTCACAAAAGCAACAAACACTAAATGTTAATCAAAATGTAGAAATCTTCCAAAATCCATTACCAAATCATGGTAAGGAAACTATGAATCAACTAGATTGTAAGAGTGTGCCTCATCCAACGCATTATGCAGGAATGGTTAGTAATCACATACCATAACAACTCCCACAAAATACATTTGTGCCTACTCAATCCATTTTCATGATTGAGCAATTTCAAGGAATAAAATTACAATCCCCATATTTTGAACATATAGAAAGTGAAACAGGATCTGAAGTAGATATTAGTTCTTTTCATTCTAACAGATCAAAATATGAATCGAGATGAATTTTACCCATTACATATTTTTTAGTACGAAAGGAATCATTTCTAATAATTATAACAACCCGTCCTTCATAATAACTTGTTTCCATCGAACAAACATCATCTACTAGATCGCAATCTACTCAAAATAATTTTTTTGTTCCACATAAATCAAACAACATTGTGGCTATAGTTGGAGCCATTACTATAAAATAAGCTCAAGCTCAAAATTCTCAAACTCAATTACCTACAACTCAACCAAATGATGTGTATCAATCACCTTTTCTTCTAAAACCACCTCATAAAGGGAATAATTTAATTCGACCTCAATAGAAGACTCCTTTTGATATTAATGAAAATCTAGCTAATACAATAGCTAGGATTTCTCTTCTTGACCATTTTAGGACTTCATATATTCATAGGGAAGAATTAGTGAATATCCCAAGTCAAATGATGGTGCCTCAGGACATAGATACAATGGTCATAGTCAATTTTGTAGCCTCTCAAGGAGTTGGCTAAATTGATTTTCATGATAAAGATATACCTCCTCAAAGTATTCATAGGGATAATCCTTTATACATAACAAAATTAATTGGAGATGTGTGTGTTAAAGGGGTATTGATTGAAAATGGTTCATATTTGAATATTTGTACCTATGAATTTTTCAAAAGGTTTGGATTCAGAAGAAAATATTTAAGAAGAATTAGAATGATTATGAAGGCTTTTAATGTCAAAATTCAAGAAACTTGTGGTGTGATATCCATCCCAATACAAGTTGGTCCTAGGATTTTGGATATGTCTATTTTTATTGTATCTTGTTCAACATCATACAACATCCTTCTAGGATACCCTTTGATCAATGCAATGAGGACAGTCCCATTTACATTGCACTAGTGTGTCAAATTTGAGTTTAAAAATCAATCGATCAAAATTCAAGGAGATCCTAGACCATTTTAAATGTGTGTAATGGCGGATCACATTAATGTCCCATGTTGTCTAGTCCTATAATCATTGGACCCTATTTCTCTTAAGTATTATTTTCCAAATATTGAACCATCACCTTCTTTTGAGACACCTATACCTTATGCAGCTAATAATCCTTCTACATCATACCCTCTTACATATGAGGATTTAATGAATTTATCCACTATATTATCTCCCATAGAGCATGCTAATTTTGTTTTACAAGACTCCATTGTCTTTTTTAAATTAACACCATCCCTCCAAATGATAAGTTTACCTTGTAAATAAGGAAATATATATCATATTGGGAGTTGTAATTTTATTTTGGTAGGATGTTCCTCCAATAAAATCAACATTAAGAAAATTTGCTTTACATTTGATGAGAACAATTTTGCTCAATGTTATTTCTCCAACAGATATATAAAATCTAAGCATATTATGTGTGATATGGGTTATAATTATAAAGGTTTGGATCATTTTTAAAATGGTATACGTAATCCCTTTGAGGCTGAGGAATGATCTACCTAATGTGGTATCAGCTATATTCCTATGAAATCTCAGTCTTTTCCCTTCAATGAAGATGATCACCTAATCACATATGGTGAATATATAGAAAATAAAAAGCATTTTATGAATATTAATAAGAGAAAGAAAACTCTTTTTTTTCCTGCAATATGATTTCAGTGGTCCATTTGGAAATGATTTCCACTTTAGATGAGTGTGTAGAAGGAGATGTCTTTTTGACATCCACCTTGAAGAATTCATGAGGAGTATTTTCTTCTTTGATGGATCTATTCCATGTATATCTCATGTTAAAACAACAACCACATAGGAAGATTTAGCCAAACTATATCTAGAATAACTTGAGGAAATAGGTGTTTCACCCACCCCTCCTAACTTTGAAAGGGACTTGAGTATTTTGGTAGAAGATATCTTAAAAATTAATATTGAAACAAAATCCAATCCTCACATGATTAAAATCAAAGTTATTTTGAATAAATAAGAAAAAATTAAATACACAAAACTTCTTGTATAATACCCTGACATCTTTGCATGGAGATATGTGGATATGCCTAGCTTAGATCCTTTTATAGTCATGCACCACTTAGTGGTTCATCCTGACGATAAACCTGTAAAAAAAAAAATTAGGAAAATGCATCCCAAAGTAGCCTTGTTGGTTAAATATGAATTAAAAAAACTTTTAGATGTTGATTTCATTCAAACCATAGACTATTCTGATCAAATATCTAATGTTGTCCTAGTAACCAAAAAATAGGCTACTAAAATCAGAGTATGTACTGATTTTAGGGATATCAATGTTCCATGTACCAAAGATGACTTTATCCTTCCTAATATGGATAAAATTATTGATTTCATAGCAGGAAGTGGTATGTTATATCTTATGGATATATTTTTAGTATATAATCAAATTCACATAGCACCACAAGATCAACCTAAAAATTCCTTCATTACACCATGGGGGAATTTCTATTGGAAAGTAATACCCTTTGGTTTAAAGAATGTAGGGGCAACTTATAAATGAGCTATGACATATGTATTTCATGATATGATGTATGAAATTATACATGATTATGTGGATGGCATCATAGTTTGATCTATTAAATAGGAAGAGCACATTTCTGACTTACAATGAGTATTTAATAGACTTCATGAGAATAAAGTCCATTTAAACCCAAACAAATGTGTTTTTGGAGTGAAATCTAGTAAATTGTTAGGATTTATTATTTCTATGTAAGGAATAGAGGTAGATCCTATCAAAATTAAGGTTATTATCGATATGCCACCACCAAAAAATTTACTAAAACTTAGGATTCTACAAGGTAAGCTCCAATCCATTTGTCATTTCATTGATAAATTGGTAGATAAATGTTAACCTCTTTTTAAGTTACTTAAGAAATATACCCCTTTTCAATGGGATGACGAATGCCAAGAAGCATTTGAAACTCTTAAAAGATATTTTTCTTACACCACCAGTGCTCATTCCACCTAGGCCTGAGCATTCTTTTTATTTTATACATTTCTACCTCAAAAATTGCATTAGGAAATATGCTTGCACAACATGATGAGCATAAGAAATAACGAGCTATTTATTACATAAGTAAAACCTTGGTAAGCTATAAATCTCATTATACTTCTCTAGAAAAGCTTTGTTTAGTTGTTGTGTTCTCTATGCAAAAAAATATGCCATTATATTCTTAGCCAAAAAATACTTATCATCACAAAATTTGATCCATTGAGATACTTGATGAGTGGACCTTATTTATCAGGATGAAAAGAAAAATGGGTTCTTGCTCTGAATGAGTTTGATCTAACATTTATTGTTCAAATATCCATTAAAGGTCAATTCATAGTTGATAAAATCATTTATGCTCATCTTGAAGCTACTCATCCCTTAACAATATAATGTTCAGGTGAATGCCTTACTTTAGAAGTTGAGCATTCAGAGTTTTGATCTCTATTTTTTTATGGAGCATGTTGTATAAGTGGCATAGGTGCAAAAATCATATTGGTGTCTCCACAAAAACAATTTATCCCATTATATTTCAAAATCCAATTTGCCTACATAAATAACACAATGGAATATGAAGCTTTGATTCTTGGGTTACGAGCAGCTTTAGCCTTGAATATTAAAATCTTATCAATTTTTGGGGACTCTAAACTTGTGGTAAATCAAATTAACAATATCTACAAAACCTGAAATGAGAAACTCCATCCTTATAAAGAATATGTTTTAAAACTTATGTCTTTTTTCAAGAAAGTTACTATCAAAGCTATCCCTCGTACTAGTAACCGTTTTACGGATGCTATGGTAAAAACTACTTCTCTTATTCCTTTAAATTTGGATGATGATCTTACTACTATAATAATTAATAAAATTAGGGAAACCACTTTATTAGAGTCTTGCCTAACACCCTTAGACATATTTACGATTGAAGAAATATCCTCAGAACCATGGTATGGAGACATCTTTAACTTTCTCAAAAATGAATTATTCTCAGATGGCCTAGATATAAATCAACGTAGATTATTACGTAAACGAGTTGTTTGTTTGGTAATAATCAGAAGTACCTTGTACAAAAGGTCTTTTTACGGTATCCTTTTATGATCCCTCAACCTCGATGAATCCAAAAAGGTACTACGCAAAGTGCATGATGGATCTTGTGGAGGTCATTTTAGTGGTGGTTACAGCCAAAAAAAATCCTACGAATGGGACAGTTTTGGCCCTCCATGGAAAAATATGCCAATGATTATGTACATCGGTGTGATAAATATCATTAATATGGAAATATTTTCCATGCTCCTACTCAAGATCTTCAAGCTATTTCTTCCCCCTAGCCCTTTCCAAAATGGGGCCTAGACATTACTGGTAATATTAATCCAGTTTCATCAAATGGTCATAAATTCATTATAATAGCAACTGAGTACTTTAAAAAGTGGGTAGAAGGCATGTCATTGGCTTCCTGCATAGGAACCCAAGTATTTAAAATTATTTTTAATAAAATTATCTATATATTTGAGATTCTATCTACAATTATTTTTTATAATGGAACGTACTTAAAAAATAAAGCCATACAAAAGCTTTGTGTAAAATATAAAATCCAAAATAGATGGTCCACTCCTTACTATCCACAAGGAAATGGTCAAGCTGAAGCATCCAACAAAAAATTAATTAAAATCCTAAAAATATTGGTTAATAAATCAGGGTGATATTGGCATATTCGATTATATCCTACCTTATGGGCTTATCGAACCAATGTTTGAACCCCTACAGAAACTTATCCCTTTGTCTTGGTATATGGTGCCGAAGTTGTATTTCTGTTTAAGTTGGAAGTCCCTTTTTTAGATATTTTACGTCAAGCTTCCAAAGTAGGATATGAGTATCGTGTTGTATGACTAAGCCAACTGGAATTATTAGATGAGAAGCACATAAATTCTTTGGAGCATCTTTGTGCTTATCAAGACAAACTCAAAATATCATACTCCAAGAAAGTGCATACTCGATCTTTTGAGGTTGGAGACCTAGTTATTAAAGAAAATAAAAAAATACCAATGCTCGAACTGATCTTAAAGGAAAATTTCAGCCTAATTGGTTAGGTCCATTCATCATCACTAGTAAATTTGGATCAGGTGCATATCATCTGGCTACTTTAGATGGAAAATACATTAAGGAGCCAATGAATATAATGCAACTCAAACAATATTATACATAAAGCCATGACCTACGATTATACATAGTTGTCATATATTTTGTACATACAAGATTTCTTGCATAAGTCACAGTCATTTTATCATCTCTCATCTAGTTGCATTCATATCACATCCTTAATAAGTTTTTGTCCAAGTTGCATATGGCATATAGTCACATCCAATTATTATATTACTTAAATATTAGACTAATATTGTCCAGATTCATAGTTGATCTTGTTTTTCCTTTAAGAAATTTAGAGTTTATCTTGAACCACTCACATAATTCACATTTAAATAAAATCTTGATTTTTGATATTGATTATAAATCTCTCTTGAACCAAAATCACTACTTCTACATTAAGAAATTTTGAGTTTTGGGAACTGATTCTACCAAATTTTGAACCAGAACACACATACACATATTTTAAAATGATTCTTGCATAAGGAAATATGATACATAGTAGTCCTAGTTCCTTAAGTGAAAAGTTTCCCTTGAAAAGTTTCCCTTGTTATCCTATTATGCACATGGTTTAGAGTGTTGAGAATTGGCAAAAGTACAAGCTCCCCCCTAACTGAATAAAATCCCTTGCTCTTTGCCTAATATGAGAAAGTATCCAAAAAAAATATTTTAAATACATATAAAATAAATCCCCTTGTTCAAAATAAAAATGAACAAGAACCCCTATTCAAAGTAATCAAAAGAAAATAAGGGGGTAATGATCTTGAATCCCTTAAATTCCTTAGTTATTTAAAAACCATGGGGTGATCTCTATTATAGCAAAAGGTTGAATAAAACCTACATGGCAATGGAGTAGTGTTGAAGAAAAATTTGACATTGGTTACTTTTGTGCCCAAGACTTTGCCAACATTGAATGACCAGATTAGAACAAAGTCTTCCTGGTTCAATCTCCAGAGGAGGTTGGTTCCTTTGTTTCTTTTAGGAAATAGGGGGGGAAGGAAAATGCATAAATAGAGGGAAATATAGCGGATGCTAGACAATAAATATGGTATAGATTAAGCAACAACAACAACTACTACAACATTTTACAAAAAAGTACAACAGGATCAAAACACAAAAACTTAAACCCCTTGGTGGATGTCTAATGATAATAATGCTCTATTTGTGAAGCTAAATTGCAGATCTATAATAGAATGATAATGTGAAGATTCAAATTAATATTCAATGCATATTACATTCAAACTAGATTTAATTAGCAATGAACAACACATACATACTTGATTTCAAGACACCAATGAGTAAAGAACCAAAATGTAGATCTTTATTTAGTTTTCAGAAGTCTAAATACATAGACTTGTAAATACCTAAGATCTGACCATTTGTTTGGGTCTCTCATTCTATATATAAGAGTTTTACATAACAAAAAACTGAAATTTGTTACAAAAGTATGCCCATAGGCTTATGCCATTACATAAGAGAATTAAAGAGTGATGGAGACTCTAACTAAAAGAGGTTGAGATATTCTTGTTACGTAAATATTTATTAGATATTTTAGACTTTGTGGTCTCTATGGCCATAAAAATTTCATGCCATCATGAATTTTGACCTTAGCCCACTCCTCGGCCATCAAAATGTCATGCCATCATGACTTTTGGCCTTAGTCTGCTCTTCGACCATCAAAATATTGTGCCATCATGACTTTTGGTCTTCAGCCATCAAAATCTTGTGCCATCATGACTTTTGGCCTTGGTCCACTCTTCGACCATCAAAATATTGTGCCATCATGAATTTTGGCCTAAGTCCACTCCTCGGCCATAAAAATATCATGCCATCATGACTTTTGGCCTTAGTCTGCTCTTCGATCATCAAAATGTTGTGCCATCATGACTTTTGGTCTTAGTCTGCTCTTCGGCCATCAAAATGTCGTGCCATAATGACTTTTGGCCTTAGCCTATTCTTTGCTTTTCCAAAATGCCACACCATCATGACTTCTCATGTCTACACTTAGTATATGGAGGAGATTATTCCTTATTTCCTTGGATGTGGTCATTTTGACCAACATTCTTGGCACCTCCTAGGGTAATTCTGTTAGCTAAATGTTAGAACCTAGAGCCTTTATCCATTAGGGAATGGAGTCAAAAAATAAAATAACAATAAAAAATAAGGGAAAGAAGGGTAAAGATACCAAGTGTACATAAAAATACAAATAGAACTCGCTTTAAAGAGATCATTCCTCTAGAGTGCTTCTTCTAGAACTTCTTGTTTCCTTTTTTCCTAAAGGTGGTGTGCTACTGGATGAGGCCTTCTTGGATATTATTTGTTTTTCCTTTTCTTGTTTTTTCTTCTTTTGAATGACCTCATTATAGGTGGCACAGGATTTCTTCTAGGCCTCTTCATCTGTGTCAGCCTTTTCCTTGAAGGTCAGATATAGATATTCTAGCTCTTCAACCTTGTCATACAATAGATATTTTTCTTTAATACTTAGCTTGTACATACAAGCATTCATCTGGCTGATGTATTGAGCCATAGTGAATATAAAATTCTCTTGAATTGGCTCCTCCCAACTGTCAATTTTAGATTCATCTTCTAGGAACTTTGCCTAGGAATCTTTTAGCTCATCTTCTTCCAAGATTTGTGAACTCTTGTCCCAGAAGCTAGGCATTCCAAAAATTTTGACCAAACTCACATGCTTTGTAATTGCTTTAGCTTCTACCTTTAGCTCATACATTATCTTTACAACTTTTGTTATCAACTTGTATCTCTTACAAAATTTCAAGGTAACCAATTTTGCCTAGGACCAATTTGAATTGATGCTTGGAGCTCATATTCTACCCATATTAGCATGGTTTGGATTTTAAGCAAGTATGCTAGCATGGGTTTAGCTTTCAAAATCATTTGGCTAACCTTTTCAAGCATCTCTTTTTGGACTGATTTTTCTTTCTCTTTGGATAGTCCACTGGTATTATCTACACTGTCATATAGCTACTTCTTTAGGTCTTCAACCTACTACTACAATATTTGAATTTGTTCCTCTACTTTCACCACCTTTTCTTTGTAAGTGGCTACCTCATTGAACCTCTCCTTCCATTTCATGGCTTCATTTTTTAAGGCCTTCTCTGTGGTTTTATTCTAAACAATTTTTGGCTTGCTCTACCTGAAGGAATTTTTCTTTGTAATATTTTGCGTTTAGATAAATAGTCCCCATATGAGTTTGAGCCTTGTTCCACTCATCTTCCATGGGCAACTGGGTCATATCCTCTTGAGTGATTTTAGCACGATAGTCTTATAAGGTCATTTCCTTTTATGGCTTTTGGACCAGGGGGTCATTTTCATTGTAGACCATTGCATACTGATGGGATCCAATACTATCCCTTCATAGAATCTTGCTATATTAGTGTAACTTTGGGAGCTTTGTGTTTTCAACCATTTGGTCGCATTTATTGTATTATTTTTCAATATTTTAAATTTAGCAATAGTGGGGTTAGTTGCAGGGGAAGTAGTTTGCGTTGCTTGGAACCTTAGTAGATTAGTGGACAAGGAGAAAGGCATGGTGGCTAATGTGGATTCCATACTCAAATATTTAGAAGGGACTCTTGGTGAGCAGAAGGAGATAATGGTGGAGTCTTTTGTCTTGATGGTGACGCTGGCAGATTTTGTTGAGTGGAAGGTGTTCTATGAGAAGGTGATTTGGGAGGTTGATCAGAAGATGAGGGGTTACCTTATTTTTTAGAAATGGGAGGGGAATTTCTTTGGGAGTGAGGATAATAAGAAAGCATATCAAGGTTAATGGGAGACATACCTGAGACTTTTGGAAGAGTAACATCTTTAGTTCCTTGTAACTTCTCGATGTAGACCTCTACACATTGCTTCAGACTTGTATCATCAACCTCAGTTGTCATATTTTTTAGAGATTGTACTTCACCAATGATTTATCTTTCACCAGGTGCTTATTCCTAAGGAGGCTTCTCATCTGGCTCCCCTTTTTGTTGATCAATATTTGTTTTTTAGGGGTATTTTTAGGATTATGCTTTGTTTATGTTTGACCTTTAGTTTCCTCATGCACCTTTGATTCTAAAAATTCTTTAGATTCTTCATCTTGTTCTAACTCTTCATATTCTAAATCTTCTGAGGATATCTCTATATTCCTTATATTTTGGGAGCCACCCTTCTTTGACTCTACTTTTATTTTCCTGTGTTCAAGTGGAGTACTGTCATCTGACTCTATTTTTGATCCTGAAGGAGGAATGAATTCTCAATGTTTTTTCTTTGGGGTTTTTGTCTGTTCAGTCACTATTGCTTTCTCATTTTCTTGTTGAGTTCCACTTTCCATTTTTTTGATAAGAATGCCATCAATATCCAAAGGAACCTTATCTACAAATGTCTTAGACCATTCCTCATGATTTGCATCATACTTTATGCAGAACTTTGTATCAATATTTGAACCATACCTAGTGAACATTTTAATGTGGCACATCATTTTACACCATGCCAATATTTTAGCATGATCCCAATATTTTCCTATTTTCTTAATATTCTTGATAATATCATCTGTGAGTTCATATTTTTTATTCGAATTTGTGCTCCAATCTGCTAGGTGTTCATAAAAATAATTCCATGGGGGAAGTGGCTACATCCTTTCGACATGCCATTCCATCGACTGATATTCATTAGTATTCCTGCCCCATTTGTCGATTTGCCTATCAAATGCATGAAACTTCTTGAAGGGAGCCTTATTTAGGGCAGCTTGCCTCTGGGTAAATTTATCTTTGAGGTCATATTTCCACCTTTGCGAAAGTTATATCAACTTTAGATTTTGTAATACTTGAGCGATTCGCTCATGATATCCTTTATTTGACACTGTCACTCCCTCATATTGGAAGGGCATGAGGCAAGTGTGTGTCCTATGATCACCTATCCAATATTTGCATTTGATAAATTATGTTTGCCTTATGTATTCTAAATCAAAAATTTGCTTGGTGACATAATAATGCAATAGGAAAGGCTTCTCTATGAATCCATAGAGCCTAATGACTACCCCTTGTGTTAGGATGAACCAATTCCCTTCCTCTGTGTGGGAGTGTCTCAAATCATCTTACATTTATTTCAAAATTCTTGGCATTTTTCCATTTATGAGTTTCAGGGCAGGGCCTAAAAACTCCATGTTAAAGTGGTAGTACAAACTCGTATTTGCAAGAAGGGGCATCCACTCACACACTGATAAATGTCCCCCTTTATGATCTTTGGTGGTGATGGAAATAGAACCCAAATATTTGTCTTGAAAGAATAAAAACAACCATACCAAATATGAAGAATACCTTAATGCATCTGGGATATCATTTTGCAATTTGGAGAGACCTATGTGTATCTGTTGGGCCAAGTATGTCGGCCAATAAAAAAATGGGCACTCTATCTGGATCTAGATGTGTCCTATTGTAGAAATAAGGAATAGAAATATATTGTGCTACTACAATTTGCTATCCATATACTTGGGTGTCATCCTCCAATACTTCCACCATAGACAACATGGAAGAGTTCTTTATTTTTGAACCTAGATAGGGGAATGGGGGACTTGGGTACATTTTTTTCCAAAAGAGTATCTACAAAGTTTTATTGTAGGAATAACTTGATATTTGGGGTATTTGTGTAATAATTTGTAGAGTTATTAGGATTGAACTAGATGGTGGGAGGCACATGCTTCCTTCCATGGGTGAAGATGACCCTAATCGTTTTTGGGTCAAGACTAAACAGGGTTTCTCTTTTTAAATTCTTGACTACCCTATGTGATGAGGCCTAAAAATGCCTCATTTTTACACTATATTTGACATATAAAAACTATCATACTATTAATTTAAATGCCAAATATTTTATTAGAATATATATTTGTTAAGTGTTTGTATGATTTTATGTTTGTAGCATTATATCTATGTTTTTGACTATTTTCAGCATTTTGTGACTGCTTTTGCTTGATTAAGTAGCAAATAAAAATATGCATTTCAAATAGCCAAATGTGGTATGCTGATATACATTAACTTCAAAATGGTTTATGAATATTTTCTTGCCCTTAAAATTGTTTCAAATCCACATTGAAGACAAATTTTAGGACTATCTTAAATCTGAAAATCTGAAAAAAATAGCCATATAAAAATCAGCAAGCTGTCACTTTATAGGAACACCTTGAAGTTGTCAAGAAAAGCATGAGTATATGAATGGAATGAGTTCAGAATGACTACAGAAGACATATGACCTATTTATAAGCATTCCCACATGGTATAAATAGGCAGCAATAGGGTATAATAGAGTAGGGACAATTGTGCAGCATTGTTGCACTATTTCAGCATGGTTACTTGGTGAATGAAGTGTATAAATTCAGTAACAACTTGATGTAGTCATTCATGTTGATATTTGAATAATTTTTCCATGTTCTAATTTGTTTGAATTTGCAAAAAATGCCAATATTTTACAACTATGCAGTAGAGCTGAAAATGCAGTAATTTACCATGTAAATTCTAGCAAGCTACCAATGAATGGCAAGGCATGGAATTCACACATGGAGAGGAATGAAGGCTATTGCAAAATGATCCTGAGGGATAATACACCTAAGACATGCAGCTAAAATAACTTGAAGAGTACACAGTTGGTCATTTCGAAGATCTTCAGATTGAACAGGTATCTTCGAATTGAGAAATACAGTCTCTTCGAATTGAGAAATATAGTCTCTTTGGATTGAGCCACTTAGCTCTAGATTAAGAATAGAAAGTGATTTTTGAATATTTTTTGATGATAGAAAAAGGGAAATAAGGTTGATAATGTTAAGGTAAAATATCCCCCAAATTTATTTATCATCCTTGCTATCCAAAACCACCATTCATGAAAAAATATCAATTGATCCTCTTCTAGGATAAACCTATAAATAACTGCAACATAATAGAAAGTTGTTTGCAAGATAGAAATGGTATATTCTGAAGTGAAGAAATATGTGTGAGATATTTCTATACTTCTCCCATGTACTTCCACCACTAAATATGTTTTATAAGGGCCAATGACTACTACTGCAACACAAACTATCCATATTTACATTTATTTTAGATCCAAAATTATTGGAAAATCACTGTAAAGTAGCACATAGGCTGATTTGAGCATGTGATATGTTATAAATATTTATATAAATAACATAGCTCCCTATTTGGTTGAGCCATTTAGGAATTAGAATAGAGAAGAGTTTTCAATAGCAGCAATTAGGACTATACAATAATTTTCTGTAACAGTTTTCAACATGTTTTGTCATTAATAAAAGTGCAGTTATTTTATCATTTTCTGTTTTGAGTGTTAATTAGTTAAGGAGTTCTTTTCACCTCCTTATATATCAAGGAGTATGGGCCCAATTTCATATCTATAAGGAGGATTTTTATGGCAGGTTTTAATCTATAATTTTGTTGTAGCAGAATTAACAAATTACTTGTCAAGTTTACTTTTCTTGTTTTAAGTTTGTATAATGTTCTTTATGTTTTCTATTATGTTTGTGTATAGCATTTCTATGTGTGTTATCTTACAAATTATATTAAGCTTTTTTACTTTGCTTTCCATGTTTTCCCTATTTTTTTGTTTTAGCAACTTTCCATTTTCAGCATATTTCATTTTGCTATCAATTCCTATAGCAGAAGCTTGATGACCTTTTATGGCAGGACATTGACAGGTGTTTTTAGCATAAGAATCATTTCAATTATGCAAGAGTAACTAGGTTTCAATTCTAAAAATGTAACTTAGGATTTCATTTTAGCAACATTTAAATTCAGAAATTTAAATTTTGTTATTTTAATTCTACAAAAGTAGATTAGACTTTCAATTTAGCAATTCCAATTCCTACAATTGTAGTTAGATTTCAATTCTTGCAACTTAGAATTAGTTTATAGTTCCTACAAGTTTTCATTCTGCATATTAGTTTTAGTGTGACACTAAAAGGCTAAACCAAATATTTCTCACCCAATAAATGCTTAAAATATGAATGCCTAAATTGTACTATGCCCTAGCCTTCTATCGTAGACAACCTTGGACACCACCCCGGATTGATAAGATCTTTGATATTTAATGATGTTCTTAATGAAAACGCATAACTGTGCTTGATATCATACATATTTTCCATCACCTGGATTAGCTCTAGATAAGAATGGACCTGGGGATGGATGTACCAGTAGAGAAAATATTGATACATGAATATGCTTGGATCATAAGGAGATACATTCATGGCCATCCTTGTAGTTATGTCCTTTTGAATTTTTTCTAGCTCCTTCCAGGTTATTTTTACCTCCATAATGTGGGTATCAAGGTCCATAAAAATGCTTGCCCTTCTAGTTGAGCTTCTCTTTTTCTTAGAGGGTGTTGAAGAATTAGTTGCTGGGGGAGTGGCCACCATGGTTTTTGTGCCTTGTTGATTGGTAGTGGCCGAAAGAGTGAGTATAGTGTTGTAGATCTCTCTGAACAAAAAAAATAGGTGTAAAAGGAATATGGAATGTGGGCGATGAAAATGGTTATGCATGCTCGCACCAATCTAACATGCAATAATTATTGTACTAATGTGGCATGATTTTAGTTGGTGGTACTCATTTCAATGCCAATTTTGAATGTTTCCTAAAGCCTTGGTCTACGTGCCAGTATTTAATATGCCACCAACCATTACTTGCCATTTTTTATTTGGACCAATGATCTGCTCTACCATTGTACCGAGTTAATAAATCAGTGTCGCTTTTGTATTGGGCCAATAGATTTCTACCATTTTACTTTATGCCAATTAGAGGGTATGTTAGTACCTCAAAAAGGGTAATTTTAAATTTTTGAGGTTGTTTTTAAAATCTATAATACCTTGCTTTTCTAACATGTCATCCACTGCCATCTCCATGAATGCCAAATATGATGTGGCACCTAGCTATTCGAGAAGTCGCACCATCACAACATTTTGCTCTAAAGAGGCACTTGGATGCCAAAAATTCATGTCATCGCGACATTTTGCTCTAAAGGAAAGTAAAATACATATTTACATAAAAATACATACAAGGGAAAGAGGAACCTATTTCTTGAAGTACAACTTTAGGTGGAAGCCATTAATGGGGATAGGTTGAACATGGCCTTGCTCGTATTTAAACTGGAAGGAGTTGTGTTGCTTCTCTTCTATTATCTCAAAAGGGCCTTCCCATAATGCATCAAATTTATCATGGTTACCATGTTTAGACTTCTTCTCTTTCCATCTGAGGACTAAGTCACCATCTTAAATTTCCTTAGGATGATCTTCTTATCAAGACATCCTTTCATGGTGACAGCATGCTCTAGGTGGTGATTTTAGGCCCATTATTTTTGTTCCTTCGAATGTAGGATTTGAATAAACCTGTTCTCCATTGGTTTTGCCTCTTCTGTACTAGTTTGATTGAGCAATTTTAAAGCTGGTATTTCTATGTGCACTGGTAGGAATACTTATTTGCCATAGACCAAGGAATAAGAAGATTCATTTATGGACTTCTTTATGGTTATTCTATCAGCCCATAGTGCTTGATTTATCAAGGAGTGCCAAATTCTTTTGTTGTCCTTTAGATTTCATTTCAAAATCCTGAGCATGTTCTTATTTGTAGACTCAGGTAGTCCATTTCCTTGAGGATAGTAGTTTGAGGATGTTTTTAAATAGATCCCATATTTTCATGCGAAATCAATCATTTTATGCAATTTATAGAAAAATTATAGAAAATGAATAATCCTTAGGACATATTGATTTAGTGCAAGAATCCTTGAGGTCTATGAAGAATAAAAACAAGACTCCCACTAGCAAATTATACCTGGAGAAATCAAAAATCATAATGCAATGAGGAGGCCAAAGATATTCTCTTGCAATCCATTCCTAGCATAATAAATGAGGATATAAACTTTAAGATTCTAGCTCCCTTTTCTGATGAGGAAATTAAGGAAACCTTGTTTAGCATGGATCCAGACAAAGCCCCGAGACCCTATAACTTTCCCCCTTGTTTCTATCAAACTTTTTGGGACATCGTAAGTGAGGATGTAATTTTTGTTGTTAGATAATTCCAAGCAAGCAATCATATCCCAAAAGGTATCAACTCTACTTTTATTTCTCTAATTCCTAAGAAGAAAACCCTTGAATCTATGGCTAACTTTAGGCCAATCAGTTTGTGCAATGTTTCTTACAAGATCCTAACTAAATCCATTGCAAATAGAACTAGAGATATTCTGCCCCGCATCATAGATCCATGACAGGGGAGTTCTGTCCAGGGCAGGTCAATCTTGGATGGATTTATAACAGTTCATGAAGCTCCGCACTCTGCTCATAAGACTAACAGGTTTTTTTTTGCCCTAAACCTTGATATGAACAAAGCATTTGATAGGCTAAATTGGGACTTTCTGATTGTTGTCCTCCTTAAGTTTGATTTTCACAACCAATGGGTTAATTTGATCAAATAATATATCTCTAAAGCATGGTTCTCAATTATAGTTAATGGAACAACTGCTGGTTCCTTTAAAAGTCATAGAGGAATTCAACAGGGGGACCCTATCAGCCCCATGTTATTCATCATTATGGCAGAAGCTTTAGGCAGAACCATAAAAAATACTTGCATTTCAAGGCTAATATCAAGAATCAAGGCAACATCTCTCACTAGGGTTGTTTCTCACCAACAATTCATCGATGATACCCTTATATTGACTAAGGCATCAGTGGTTGAGGCAAAAATAATTAAATACATCCTACAACTCTACGAGGACGCTGCTGGTCAGAAAGTTAATTTCAGTAAAAGCAAGTTATATTTCTTAAACACCCCCATTTAGAGGCAAGGAAGGATTGCAAAAATTTTAGGGTGTGATATAGCAAACCTCCCCACTTTGTATCTTGGTCTCCCTCTTTCATTGGTTCTCCGAGAGAGTCAATGTGGGACAGGGTTATTGAAAGAATTCAAAAAAAATGTGTTGGATGGAAAGGTCATCTTCTATCTCAAGCGAGAAAGTCGACCCTCACTAAGGCCTCTCTTCAGAGCATTCCAGTATATTTCCTCTTCGTTTTCAAAGCCCCTATGAAGGTTTTCCAAAAAATTGAGAAAATCCAAAAAGAATTTTTATGGACTAGATCAGAGGAGAAAAAAATGATACACCTTGTAGGATGGACCAAAGTGTGTGATGGGCTGTCATTAAGCACATCATTAATTCTCAATGAATTTATCAATCTAGGGTGGTGTCCAAGGCTATTTACGAGAGAAATTTCAAGCAGGGTTGTAGTTCAGTTCATTTAGAAGTAGCAGGTCTTATTGGTGGAATTGATTGTGTAGGGGTTTTGTGTCACTTATAGCCCTAAATTGCATAAATTGAACTTTAATCTATTTGCAAAAATGAAAACTAATTGCTAATTGCATAAATGAAACCCTAGTTACAGTTGCAAGAATAAAATCTAATTAAATTGCAGAATTGAAACTCTAGTTATAATTGTAGAATTGAAAGTCTATTTAATCTTGCAATAATTTAAATGAATCATAAAAACTATATCCTATCAATGCTCTATAACAGAAGGTCGTCAATCTTTTGTGCAAGGTTTTGACAGCAAAAACAAGAATGCAGGGAAATTACAAAAAAACTTGTAAATTGCTAGAAATGGAAATTTGTAGTGAATTTGAAAGTTTTTGGGAATAAAAAGAATAACAAGATCTACCATTAATCATATCACAAAAACATTATGAACAATAATTAAACAACTAGGAATGTTAGCTGTGCAAAAGAATGAAAATGACAAGTTCACAACTTATTCTGCTGCAGCAAAATTAGAATAAAACCTGTCTGTCAATCCTCCTCCTAGGTCTGGAAGTGGCCAGCATCCTTTCTCAGAAGAAGATTTGAATTATTCTTTAAGTCTTACTCACACTCAGACATAACAAAATAAATGAAATGAAAACTACACTTTTATTGCTTCAGAAACATAATTACAATTCTGCTAAAATATGTTACAGGTCTGAAATCACTATTCTATTATCTCCCTATTTATTTTATATCTCCTCCATCTAATCTAATCAATCTAATAATAATCTAATATATCTTAATAGCTCAACCTGGATGGGAGCTATCTTTTATAGATGCCTAAAATCTAATTACAAACATAAAATATGTTGTTCCTGATATCCTACAAAATTTCTTGGGTTTATACTAGAAGAGGATCAATTTGATCTTTTTCATAAATGGTGGATTTGGACGGCAAGGACGGCAAAGTTAGATGGGAGATATTTTCCCTTAACTTTATCAACCTTCTTATCCCCTTTTCCACCACCAAAATTCAGTCAAGAAGTCAAAAAGTACATTCTATTTTCATTCTGAAGATAAGTGGCTCATTATGAAGATACTGCAATTCTCATTCTGAAGATCCACTCATTTTGAAGATACTGCAATTCTCATTCTGAAGATCCACTCATTCTGAAGATACTACAATTCTCATTTCAAAGATCCGCTCATTCTAAAGACACTATGTTTTCTCATTCCAAAGATATCTATTCATTTCGAAGACACTGTGTTCATTCCAAAGATCTTTAGAATGACCAACTGTGTTGACTCCAAATGGTTTTGGCTGCATTTATCAGGTGTATTATACCTTAGGATCATATTGCAATAGTCTTCATTCTTCCTTGGATGTGAATTCCATGTCTTGCCATTCATTGGCAGCTTGCTGAAATTTATATGGAAAAACTAGTTTTCTGTTGCACAGTAATAAGTCCTTGTACTATTTTCTAAATTTAGAGAAACTAATGCTTAATGATCATCAAAATAAGACTAGTGAAGTCCTATTTTCAACCTAAGCATGAAAAGATAACATAAAACTATACAAGAACTGTTAAAAAATAGAATATAATGTCCTTAACACTTCAATAATGCAAACAGTTAACACACAACATATTAAATCAACTTAACTAGCATTTAAGATAATTCACAAGAGTTTTAGGAAATTTTAACTATTTAAAAAATGCTATAAATGAGGCTTATACAGGCCTCATCATTCCCCCCCAACTTATATTAATGCATGCCCTCATGCATTGCAGTGGGCTATGGAGTCACAAATGTCCATACTCATATTCCATGTTTCATAGACCAATTTAGTGCCTGTGTAATTTCTCATGAAGGTTTCTGAGTCATTCTGAAGACATAGTAGAAACCAACATTTTTCTATTTCTCTGAGCATGTTTTTTTATGCCAAATATTATGAACACTTTTATACTAATGGTTAATTGTCATATACTATATATCAAATATTTACAATGAGAAAAGTGCAAGAAACATATATACCTGGTTAAAACAAGTTAATGCAAGTGTTGAAAGATGACTGTTTCTGTTGATATTCTACTGAGGCTTCCTGCAAAACTTCAAAAACAAGTGCAGTTGGTGAATTTGTACAATGGTGACTTAGAATTTTTAAGGTTATGCATGCCAAAAATTTGGTTTTCATGCATACCAACCCAGTAGTGCCTTAGAAAAGGTTTTCACTGTTGAGTTACTCATTTTTCTCTCTTTTTTTTGTTTTCTTGGTTTCCTTTTTTTTTTCCCTCTCCTTTTCTCTCTCTTTTTTCTTGATTCTGATTATGCCCATGAAGGATTTCATGATTTCTCTGAAATCATGCCCATGAAGGAATTCATAATCAAAATTTATTCATCTTTTTGTTTTCTATTTTTTTCTAATTTTTTTTTCCTTTAATATTCAAAGATATGATCATTTGGAATCTTTATCAAAAGAAGAAACCTCTTCTGTCAAATGTAATTGTGTGAAATACCGAGCAAATTCCATCTTTGTTAGTGGTTTATGGTACAACTGTAAAAGATGTCCATTTACCACTAATATCCTCCTTAAATCATCAACTAAAGAAAGTTGAACAACTTCATTCTCAAACTCCCTTGGTTCATCCTTGCTGCTCTTAATGTGATCATCATGCCACATTTTCCATTTTTGTTGAGTGAACTCTATTTGGTGAAGTGCTTCCAACCAAAGTTCATCAAATGCATTCAACTACAAAATTTGTTTTTCTGTACCTGCAACAACTTAATGCCAACTGCTAAAGATGCATAAAATGTTAGTAAAGCATTAGGATGTTGCACCAATAAATCAAACAAATTTGCTCCCTAGTTTTTAGTCAACCAACTATTGTTGTTCAAAGGTTGTTTGGGTTGTATTTCAATTTGTTTTATACCAGGTTGATTTGAATTGGTTCTTGGAGAAAAAAATTTATTTACAACAATGGAGGCCAAAACTAAAGTATTCTTTTCATTTTCCTTATGTGTTCTAAGAAAATGTGGGCTTTATGTACAATCATACTTAGGTGTAATAAGCAAGTTAACTAATTTTCCACCTTTTTGTATGGTTTTAAGATATACTTTATTCTTTTTTCTTGGTTTTCTAAAACACATTTCTTGAACAATCCTATTAATGATTGGTACAACTTGAGGTAAAGGGATTGTAACAGTTAAATGTTCTAATTCCTTTATCAAATCTGATTGTGAAGATGTTATTTTTGATATCTCAGACTGTTCAAAATATGATACTTTATTTGATGAGGTATCTTGTTCTTCTTGATGTTGTTTTAGTGTGGATTTGTTTTCATGTTCATTATTTTTAACTTCACTTTCTACACTGATAAGTGGAATAGGTTCAAGTAGTGGTTCACTTGAACACAACTGAGTTTTAACATAGTCACTAACATTTATTAGGGCTGTATTTTTTGATTCAACCACAGAGGCAGGTGTTACCTGTTTAACATGATTTGGACTGACCACAGGTTTATTTGAAAATAGAGGTTGTTTTAATTTTTGTTTTTGTTGTCCATGATAGAAATTATGGATATGATTAGGCAAAAAATTTGATTTTTGTTTTTGACAATGTTGCTGCTCGTTGTACAAATTTTGATGTTGTATCCATTGATATCCCTATAATTTTGGATGTAACCATGGTGGATGTTGATTCCATTGTTGTTGCATCCATCCATGTTGAGACCATGCTTGGGAGTTTGCCCATGGTGGTTGACTCCAACATTGTTGAAGTGGACCTGGAGAAGACCATGGTATATACCAAGGATTATTTCCCCAATATGTAGGAAATTGAGAAGTATTTTGATATGGAAATTTATGAAAATTATTCCCTTGTCCTTGTCCTACAAAATTGATTTTTTTCATAGGTTGAGACTGTTTTTCAAAGACACTTTTAATTTCAGGCAATAAACTACACTGATCTATGGGGTGTCCTAATTCACAAATGCTACATGTAGCAGGTATAAATATTTTGGTCAAAGGACAATCATGAAGAGAGTGTTGCTTTTTACATTCTAAACAATAGATGGCTGAAGATTTAGTAGATTCATTTTTTTATCTAATGTTCTATCATGTACTAAAATATCAGCCTCTTTCATGCATTCTTTCAAATCATGTTTTTCATTACCAATTCTGTGTTTTCTATGCCTTGAATGAGAGTAATTTTTACAGAGTTTAATAATTTCCTGAAATTTAAGTGCATTTGTATCTCCTCTTACCAAGATATCCAATGCATCCTTAGATTCATCTTGTAGTCCCATTAAGAATATGACTTTGCAAATTTCAGGTTCAACACTTCCACATCTCTTATGAACAAAAGAAAATCTATCTATATAATCTTCTAATATTTCATTTTCCTCTTGTTTCATTGTAATAATTTCATCATTTTGATTCTTGAATTGACAATATTCTTGGTATCTCTCCAAGAATATGTTTTCCATCTCATCCCAAGTTCTAATTGAGTCAGGTGCTAAGGTGATAAACCATCGTAGAGCTAACTCTTTAAGAGTGGAAGGAAATAGTTTGAGCTTTTGATTGTCATTAGTGTAATCATGAGCTTGACATACAATTTTAAACTCAAATAAAAACATATCATGATCTTCAGATGTAATTCCCTTTAAATTTGGTAATACTGTAGGTGAAATGACCTTCATGGGAGCATTTTGATTAAGATCTAGTTGGATGGGATTTTTAAAAGTTCTGGCAGGTGCACTAGTTGCACTAGGGTGGAGCACATTGTTGGCTCTACCTTGATTCTCTTGTGAGCCTTCCATTGTAGGTTCCCAAAAAAAATATAAATCTTGTCAAATTTTCCTGATTGTATGGATTTGTCAAGAGAAAATGGTGTTAAACTACTTAATTTTCCTCCTTGTAATGATTTCTCAAAGGATCTTATAGTGCTGGAAGTGGATGATTGGGATTATTTGAAAATTCCAACATTTTTGGAAATAAAAAATTTAGACATTTTTGACATAATTTCAACCTCTTGTGAAATTTTTCTTCTTGTGGTTTCTTGCTTATTTCCTAAATGGACTGAAATACAATTTACCAATAACAATTACTTATACCAGTCATTACATTCAAATTTTACTCTAAAATTCACAACTTAGCATATTTAATAATTATTGGACTACTTTTCACCTTCTAACAACACCGTGTTCCTCAGAAATGGTGCCAAAATGATGGGTTGTCATTAAGCATATCATTAATTCTCAATGAATTTATCAATCCAGGGTGGTGTCCAAGGCTATTTATGAGATAAATTTCAAGCAGGGTTGTAGTTCAGTTCATTTAGAGCCAACAGGTATTATTGGTGGAATTGATTGTGTAGGGGTTTTGTGTCACTTCTAGCCCTAAATTGCATAAATTGAACTTTAATCTATTTGCAAGAATGAAAACTAATTGCAATTGCATAAATGAAACCCTAGTTATAGTTGCAAGAATGAAATCTAATTAAATTGCAGAATTGAAAATCTAGTTATAATTATAGACTTGAAAGTCTATTTAATCTTGAAATAATTGAAATGAAGCATAAAAAATATATCCTGTCAATGCTCTGTAACAGAAGGTCGTCAATCTTCTATGCAAGGTTTTGACAAAGAAAAACAAGAATGCAGGGAAATTACAAAAAAACTTGTAAATTACTGGAAATGGAAATTTGCAGTGAATTGGAAAGTTGTTGGGAATGAAAAGAATAACAAGATATACCATTAATCATATCACAAAAGTATTATGAAAAATAATTAAACAAATAGGAATGTTAGCTGTGCAAAAGAATGAAAATGACAAGTTCACAACTTATTCTATTGTAGCAAAATAAGAATAAAACTTGTCTGTCAGTCCTCCTCATAGATCTGGAAGTGGCCAGCCTCCTTTATCAGAAGAAGGTTTGAATTCTTCTTTAAGTCTTACTCACACTCAGACATAACAAAATAAATGAAATGAAAACTACACTTTTATTGCTTCAGAAACATAATTACAATTCTGCTGAAATCTGTTACAGGTTTGAAATCACTATTCTATTATCTCCCTATTTATTTTCTATCTCCTCTATCTAATATAATCAATCTAATAATAATATAATATATCTTAATAGCTCAACCTGGATGGGAGCTATCTTTTATAGATGCCTAAAATCTAATTACAAACATAAAATATGTTGTTCTTGATATCCTGCAGAATTTCTTGGGTTTATCCTAGAAGAGGATCAATTTGATATTTTCCATAAATGGTGGCTTTGGACGGCAAGGATGGAAAATTTATATGGAATATATGTTCCCTTAACTTTATCAACATTTTTATCCTCTTTTCCACCACCAAAATTCAGTCAAAAAGTACATTATGTTTTCATTCCGAAGATAAGTGGCTCATTCTGAAGATACTGCAATTCTCATTTCGAAGATCCGCTCATTCCAAAGATACTGTAATTCTCATTTTGAATATCCACTCACTCTGAAGATACTTTAATTCTCATTCTGAAGATCCACTCATTCTGAAGACACTATGTTTTCTCATTTCGAAGATATCTATTCATTTCGAAGACACTATGTTCATTCCGAAGACACTGTGTTCATTTTGAAGATCTTTAGAATGACCAACTGTGTTGACTCCAAATGGTTTTGGCTGCATTTCTCAAGTGTATTAGACCTTAGGACCATATTTCAATAGTCTTCATTCTTCCTTGGATGGGAATTCCATGTCTTGCCATTCATTGGCAGCTTGCTGGAATTTATATGGAAAAACTAGTTTTCTGCTGCACAGTAATAAGTCTTTGTACTATTTACTGAATTTAGAGAAACTAATGCTTAATGATCATCAAAATAAGACCAATGAAGTCCTGTTTTCAACCTAAGCATGAAAATATTACATAAAACTATACAAGAACTGTTAAAAATCAGAATATAATGTCCTTAACACTTCAATCATGCAAACAGTTAACACACAACATATTAAATCAACTTAACTAGCATATAAGATAATTCACAAGAGTTTTAGGAAATTTTAACTATTTAAAAAATTCTATAAATGAGGCTTATATAGGCATCATCAGTGTGCAGACCCAAGGAAAATGGGGGCTTAGGTCTGAGGAGAATTGCTCATATAAATTTAGCTTTACTAGCTAAGCAGGCATGGCGTCTCACTTTTGGTGAAGAAAATGAATGGACATTTATCATCAAATGAAAGTATCTTCAAAATATGGAATTTCTAAGTGACTCAATTCCAATCAGAGGTTCTACCTTTTGGAAAGCAATTCTTAATTGTAAGGAAATCATCAAAAAGGTTTAATATGGGTTTTAGGCAATGGTATGAGGATAAATTGTTGGAATAACAGGTGGTCTTAGGATGAACCACTGACGCAATATCCTAACTTAGCCCGAATCAGAGATATCACGGAAGAACTCATTGGTAGAAAATTCTCTGATTATATGGTTGAGGACAGAGGTAGAATGAAGTGGAAACAAATAAGAAGTCAGGGATTTCAAGTAGAATCAAATGATCTTTGTAACATTTTTCAGGCAACAGTTTATCCCCATGAGACCCAAGGAAGATCAAGTGACCCAGGCTCCTACAAAAAATGGGCAGTTCATTGTTAAATCAGCTTACAAGCTTTTGCTTAATGACAAGGATTTTATCCTCCAAAAGGACTTAGTTTGGATAAAAAATTTAATTCTAAAAATTGTAGTCTTTTCATGGCTAGTTATCCAAGGAAGAATTCTAACCATTGATAATATGATGCGTAAAGGTATTTGTATCACTAATTGTTGTTATCTGTGTAGGGCTAATTGGGAGACCATTTATCACATTTTCCTTGAGTGCCATTTTTTCTTGACTATCCTAAGTGGGGTTTTTTAGGCCTTCAATATTTCATGGGTTAAACTAGCCATCATACTTGATTTTTTTGTCCAGTGGCCTTACCCCTTTTCAAGCCAAAGACTTAGATACATGTGGAAAATTTGTCTCAATCACTATCTTTGGCAGGTGTGGTTAGAAAGGAACCATAGAGTATTTAATGAGTCTATCCATGATCATAAAACTATCATTGCCAGGATCCTATCCTTTACCAATGATAATGTGAACCTTATCCTTTTTGATAGGTGTAAATCTCATCTGTAGGAGATCACGATTGCTCAATATTTAAGCTTAACCTTGTTAGATGATTCTGTGCCTAGGGTAGTCAACCCCAGAGCCAATGTTAAGTGGTCTCCACCTCCTACAGGTTGGTTTAAGATTAATTTTGATGGAGCAGCTAAGGAAAATCCTGGTAGAGTAGGCACTGGTGGCATTGTGCGATATCATAATGGAAATATGATGCTTGCATTTTTTGAATATTTGGGAACAAGGACGAACAATGAAGCTGAAGCTAGAGTTATGTGGAGAGGCCTTCAAATGACTCAAGGCTTAGAAGGAAATTTGATCATAGAAGGAGAATCTATGCATGTTATAAATCTCCTCAATAATTGGAAAACACCTCCTTGGAGGATTAAAACAATTGTTGAAGAGGCTAGGATCCTTTTCCAGGGAAGACAATACAGAAAATCCCAACATGTCTTTCGAGAAGCTAAAAAAATTGTTGATAAGCTAGCCAATTTGGGTGTCAATGGTGACAGACTTTTCAAATGGGAACATGGTGTCCTGAGTGAAGTAGAGGAGCTTATTCAACAAGAATGCCAAGAATGATAGTTGAATTTACCAATAGGGAAGGCACTGTAATTTTGAAGGCTAGGAGTATTCTCGTCCCTTTTTTGAATTGGACTCATAATAAAAATTATTTGAGTTGTTAGTCTTCATAGATGCTGCTTGGAAATACCACAAAGACTAATGGGGATAGAAACATGATAGATAACATGGCTCCTAGTCATCTTAGTAATTTGAGGTTGGTTGATAATCATAGGGAAGGAAAGAAATGACAATATAAGACTTTGAACCAAAGCCATGTGGACCACCAGATAGCCATCACCATAAATCTATCCAGCAGGTTCACTTCTCCAAGGTTTATTGGCCAAGATAGTATGTGGTACCAAAGCATGTCATATATGAAAGAAAACAATTACCAAAGAATTATTAAGAGTAACTGTCAATACAAAGCTTGTGGGATTTTTTTTCAGTACTTTGCTATGTGTCTCTGTAGCTTTTTGTTTCTCCATTGTCTCAAGGAAGGGATTCTTGTCTATTTATTTTTTGTAATTATGATGCATGTGTGTTTTCTCGGGGTATACCCAAAATGTTGTATGGGAAGTTTCTTTTTGATAACATGCTATGTGCCTTACCGGATGTAATGGCTTTGGTGGCATGTAGATTTTACATATATAGGATCCTTAGTAAGGATATGTTCATCAACAGCCCTGGGCTGATTTTTGTAAAAGGTTTTGGGTCAACCTATAAAACCTGATATTAATGCTATAGTATCTTATCTACCAAAAAAAAATAAGACTCCCACTCATATGGATTTTGCACAAGCAAGTCTAACTTCCACTTCAGGTAAGAACAAACCTCTGCCCTTTTACTTGTCTCTCCAAATGGAATGATGGGTTGTTCACAACTACATGATAGAATCTAGAGTTGTAACCACTGTGATGCCTAAAGTAGTATGTGACATTATGGGTATGGAGTATATGAGTTGTCCTATCGTCTTACAACTATATGGAACCCCTATGAAAACTATACAATAATCAAAGATATTTCTATAGAACTCCATAGGCTGCCCCGACTCACAGTCATACAAGAAGTGGTAGTAGTGGTCTTAGAACCCTATTTTGGTATGTGTCTTTCCAGAGAGTTAACTACCAAAATAGGAGGATACCTATCACTGGATTTCTCACATATGGAAATCCCATTCAAAGGAAAAAGGATGAAGATATTTAATGAAAAACCATAAACCTTTTATATTGAAAATATTGAATATGAAAGTACACAGTCCACCATAGTGAACATGATTACCAAGGAACTAGAAGACTTAAATTTTATGGAAGAAGCTCTCAATGTATTACAGGAAGAAGACTAGTTATCCCTTCAATATTTCAATGCTATGATAGAAACTGACATTGGGAGTTATACAATTCAAAAACCTAAGAAGAAAATTTCCCTTGGTCCTCCTCCAGCAAACCAACTCACTGATCAGCTTTGGAAGCTTTTCTTTGATGGGGCCAAATGTAAAAATGAAGCTGGAATGAGTATCATCTTAATTTTCCCAACTGACGAGGAGAAGGTTTTTTCTTATCGATTAACTTGGAGTTGCACCAATAATGAAGCAGAATATAAATCACTCTATTTGGGCCTCAAGAAATCTAAAAATATGGGCATAAAGCAACTACAAATCTTCAGAGACTTAGATTTGATAGTAAATCAGGTTACTAAAATATGCGTAAGCAAACAATATTATCTCAAAGCTTACTGAAATAGAGTCTGGGATCTGCTAGAATATTTTGAACCCCTAAACATAAAGTCAATTCCCAAAGAGAAAAACACTCATGTAGACTTATTGGATTTTGTAGAGGTAAACTTTTTCCCTATAAGCAATGTCATCTAAAATTCAAAAACAGTTAGGTTAATTTATAGACCTTTTATTCCAGATAGGGATACCTTCTGGCAAGTTTTTGAGAATGATAAACAAATAGTGGACTTCCTCATCCATGAAATAAATTGCTCTAATAGTAGGATGGGTGAATATGAAGAAGATGAGAACATCATCGAGTTAAAAAATAACCACATTTCTAAAGGATTGGTCACTCTTGAGAGCCTATTTGACAACCATGATAAGTCAACTGGTTACAAAATGAAACTAGACAAACATAGATACAAATAAGTTGAAATGGATCCTAATAAGGCTATAAAACTAGGGGTAAACACTGCCAAAATAGAAATGGAAGAAATCATAGAGTTGTGTAAGGAATTCTTTGATATAATTTCTTGGACCTATAGAGACCTGAAGGTCTATTCAGAAGAAACAATCCAACATACGATCAAACTTGAAAAAGGTGCGAAGCCATTTTTGCAAAAGAAACGACCAGTAAACCCCAAGATCAAAGCCTTGATGAAAAAAAAATTGCTAAATATCCTTGAAGGTACAATAATTTACCCAATCAAGCATTCAATATGGGTTGCTAACTTGGTTTCGATCAGAAATAAGAATGGAGACATATGGCTATTTGTCAACTTTTGCAACTTGAATAAAGCTTCCCTGAAGGATCATTATTCCCTCCCATAGATTGATCATATTTTACACACAGTAGTAGGAGTAGAAAGGTTTTCACTCCTAGATGGCTTCTCTGGATACAACCAGGTCTGGGTCAAATATGAAGATCAATTTAAAACCACGTTCACAACTAAGTGGGGAACATTTGCCTACCAGTGAATGCCATTCAGACTTTCCAATGCTGGAGCAACATTTCAAAGAGCTATGGATGTAGCATTTGGAGAGTTTGTAAATAAGATAATAGTGATTTACCTAGATGACATGATAGTTTTTCTCACTAGAAAGGAGATCATATAGCACACCTCATAAGTGTATTTGAAAAATGTAGGGAGTTTGGTATATCCATAAATCCCAGAAAATCCATTTTTGTTGTGGAAGAAGGGCTTCTACTTGGTCACATTGTTTCTAAGTATGGTCTAGCCATAGACCCTAATAGAGTAAAGACACTGTTAGATCTCCATCTCCCCTTGAAAAAAAAGGGTTACAGTAATTTTTCGTCCAAATCAACTTTGTACACAAATTCATAGCTCTATGATAAGGTGATTTAGGAGGTTGATCAGAAGATGAGGGGTTACCTTGTTTTTCATAATGGGGATGGGAATATTCAAATTAATATTCAATGCATATTATATTCAAACTAGATCTGCAATTTAACTTCACAAATAGAGCATTATTATCATTAGACATTCACCAAGGGGTTTAAGTTTCTGTGTTTTGATCCTATTGTACTTTTTTACAAAAGGTTGTAGTAGTTGTTGTTTTTGCGTAATATGTACCATATTTATTCTCTAGCATCAACTATATTTCCCTCTCTTTATGAATTTTTATTTCCTTCCCCCTTTTCCTAAAATAAATAAAGGAATTAGCCTCATTTGGATATTGAACCAGGAAGACTCTGTTCTAACCTAGTCATTGAATGTTGGCAAAGTCTTGGGTGCAAAAGTAACCAAAGGCATATTTTGCTCCAATAGTTTTTGGCACACCCGATGGGACCCAAATCCTTTGCCTTGTTAACCTTTTTATTATCACCTGACGACTCCGCACTAGAAAGGAACCCTAAAGAAATTCTTACCCAGCTTCTGGTTATGAACCATATTTATGATAACCAGATCTAAAGCTAAGAATTCAGAAGAACCCATAGATTTTTTTGAACTACATCTTGGTAGCCTTCGAGCTAACCCTATTTTAGTTGCTAGAATAGTTTCTACTCACAATAGCAATGTAATACAAGCATGTTATCCTCGTGCAACCTTCCTTAGCACTATTACTATCGTAATATTGGCTCTAGTTACCAACACAACTACAATGGTTTGAAATTTTCTAGTTCTAATTTATCCTCTATGGAATCATACAACCCCATTGAATCTTGTAGTCCAACACCCAATACCAACAGTAGCTATAAAAGCACTACCCTAGTATGATGGTATCGTAAATACAACATAAGAACATTGCTTTAATGTGGTTTCATTAGCACCAATATACAACATTGCATAGGAAGACGTGATGATTAGGTTGTTGGTTATTTACCTAAAAGGAAAAATGCTCTACTGGTACAAAACTCTTGAAAACCAAACTATATCTATCTAGGCTCAACTTTTGGGTAAATTAGTGGAAGAATTTAATGATCATGCCAATCCCTTTTTCTTGTTAAATCAGTTTAATGCCATTCAAAATCATCCTCAAGAGGATATTGTAGATTTTAATATCAGGTTCAGTCAAACCTGGCAGAGAGTCCCTGATGGTCTAAGACCGGTGCAATAAGGAGCTATATACTACTATTTAAGAGCTTTCAATTCAGAAATAAGTATGGCTATCAGACAGTCCTAGGTGACAACCTTCCCTAAAATCTATCAAGAAGCATAGAAATCAGAAAAATACTTAATCACCATAGGAATATTCCCTTCAAAAATGATTCCACCAATTTTTTCAAATTTCCCTCAAGTTTCAAGTGCTACTTTCCCAGTTCCACCTGCAAATTCTAACACCGATCTTCCCAAATGGACTGGAAAGCCTAACATCCTACTTTTACAAGAACCCCCTACCCTTTTGATGCTCCCTACTATCCCTGCACCCTCCCTAGTAGTAAACATGTCTACTCAAGATGCCTAGCTGTAAATATTACAAGATTTGCAAGTCTCTTATAAGACTCTATCGAATAAATTCATATCTATGGAGCACAAAGAAGCAGAAAGAAAATCTTAGCCAAGACGTTATCCACAAGTGACCAGAGATCATGCCTACACTAGTGGAAGAAATTGTGAAAAACTAACATAGTTTATGCTAATGAAGGCGGTGAGCCTAGTAAAACTTTAGAAAAATTTGTATTCTGGTGCTCCACAAATAATTACCCTCATGGTGAGAATTATTGCATGATTCATCAACATCAAGTACAACAAGTAGCAGGGGAAAATGCCAAAAAAGTCCAAAAGGACCAAGTGAACATGATCAAGGAGGAGAATCAAAATTTCATGATGCCTTCTGTGGAACAAGTATTTGTCCTTACTAGGTCAGGGAAGAAACCTCTATAAGTTGATCCCAAATATTTTAATCCCTTGAAAGTACCTTCACCTTAGAAGAACCTTGTTGAGAAGAGGACATTATATGAAAAAATTTCTCCTAGATCAAGCCAGAGAGATCCATAGACCTCCAAGGAAGCACCAAGGTAGAAAGAAACTAAAACACAAGAGCAAGCAAGAGACAAATTGAGATATCCTTCACTTACTAAACGATAAAGAATTGGCAGTACTCATGGGTATAGAAACAAGTATGACTCAATAGTAAAGGAAAAAAGTGTTGAACCCCTATCATTTAACATAGTTAAGGAAATTAATAAAACTCCCTCTAACGTTACTATGTATGAAGCTCTGCAGCTTCTAGGATATATTGATTTACTACAAGAATCCTTGAGTTCTATGAAGAATAAAAACAAGAATCCCACTCAGATGGATTCTACACAAGCAAGTCTAACTTCCACTTCAGGTAATAATCCTTGATTTACAGCTAGATGGAACCCCTATGAAAACTATAGGGGTAATCAAAGATATTTTGATAGTATCTTACAGGCTACCCCAACTCACAGTCATACAAGAATTGGTAGTAGTGGACTTAGAACCCTATTATGGTATGTGTCTTTCTAGAGAGTTCACTACAAAAATAGGAGGATACCTATCACTGGATTTATCACATCTGGAAATCTCATTTAAAATAAAAAGGGTGAAGATATTTAATGAAATACCATAAACCTTCCATATTGGAAAGCTTAAATATGAAAGTATGTAGTCCACCATAGTGAACATGATGTTCGAGGAACTAGAAGACTTAAATTTGATGGAAGAAGCTCTCAATGTATTACAAGAATAAGACCAGTTCTCCCTTCAAGATTTCAATGCTATGATATAAAATGACATTGGGAGTTATGGGATTTTGAAACCTAATAAGAACATTTCCATTGGTCCTCCTCCAACAAATAAACTCACTGATCAGCTTTGGAAGCTTTTCTTTGATGGGGCCAGATGTAAAAATGGAGCTGGAGTGGCTATCGTCTTAATTTCCCCAACTGGCAAGCAAAAGGTTTTTTCTTATCGGTTAACCTAGAGTTGCACCAATAATGCAGTAGAATATGAAGCATTCTATTTGGGCCTTAATAAAGCTAAAAATATGGGAATCAAGAAACTAAAGATCTTCAAAGACTCATATTTGATAGTAAATCAAGTTATTGAAATATGCATAAGCAAACAACATTATGTCAAAGCTTACCGAAATAGGGTCTGATATTTTCTACAATATTTTGAATCCTTAAACATAAAGGCAATTCCCAAAGAGAAAAAAACTCATGCAGACTTATTGGATTCGATAGGGGTAAAATTTTTCCCTATAAGCAATGTCATCCAAAATTCAAAGATAGTTAGGTTTATTTACAAACCTTTTGTGCTAGACAGGGATACCTTTTGGCAATTTTTTGAGAATGATCAGGAAATAGTGGACTTCCTCGTCCATGAAATGAATTGCTCTAATGATAGGATGGGTGAATATTTAGAAGATGAGAACATCATATAGTTAAATAATAACGACATTTCTAAAGGATTGGTCACTCTTGAGAGCCTATTTGACAACAATGATAAGTCAACTGGTCACAAAATGAAAGTAGACAAATATAGATGCAAATAAGTTGAAATCAATCTTGATAAGGCTATCAAACTCGGGGTAAACACTGCCAAAATAGAAATGGAATAAATCATAGAGTTGTGCAAGGAATTCCCTGATATCATTTCCTGGACCTTTAGATACCTAAAGGTATATTCAACAGAAATGATCCAACATACGATCAAACTTGAATAAGGTGTGAAGACATTTCAGCAAAAGAAACGACTAGTAAATTCCAAGATCGAAGCCTTGATTAAACAAGAAATTCTAAATCTCCTTGAAGGTACAATCATTTACTCAATAAAGCATTAAACATGGGTTTCTAACTTGGTTCTAGTCAAAAAGAATAATGGAGACATCCGGCTATGTATTGACTTTCACAACTTGAATAAATCTTCCCTGAAGGATCATTATCCCCTCCCACATATTGATCAAATTTTACACACAGTAGCAGGATCAAAAATGTTTTCACTCCTATATGGCTTCTTTGGGTACAACTAGGTCTAGTTCAAAGATGAAGATCAATTTAAAACTGTGTTCACAACTAAGTGGGGAACATTTGCCTACTAGAGAATACCATTCAGACTATCCAATGCTAGAGCAAATTTTCAAAGAGCTATGGATGTAGAATTCAGAGAGTTGGTAAATAAGATAATAGTGATTTTCCTAGATTGCATGACGGTTTTTTCTCACCATAAAGGAGATCATATAGAGCACCTCAAAAGTGTATTTTAAAAATGTAGGGAGTTTGGTATATCCATAAATCCTAGAAAATCCATTTTTACTATGGAATAAGGGCTTCTACTTGATCACATTGTTTCTAAGTTTGGTCTAGCCATAGATCCTAACAGAGTAAAGGCACTGTTATATTTCCCTCTCTCTCCAAAAAAAAGGGTTACATTCATTTTTCGACCAGATCAACTTTGTACACAAATTCATACCTGATTTTACCCAAATCATCAAACCAATGACAAACTTGTAAAAAATGTTACTATTTTTAAATGGATAGATGCTAGGATTTAAGCCTTCAAGTAAATCAAGGATAGATAGCTTAAGCCCCTATCTTAGTAAATCTGGATTATTCCAGAGATTTTATTCTATATGCCCTAGGCAAGCAAGAAATTTATGCCACAGTACTCACACAGAAGGGAGATAACAATGAAGAAAGACCCATATCTTTTCTGAGTCAAACAATGCAGGAATATGAAGAGAAATATAACTTCATTGAAAAATAGATATCCACAATAATGAAGTCTTTAAATTTTTTTAGGTATTTTTTGTCATAGAGTAAGATAATTATTTACATCGTCCATCTTGATGTACAAAGCTTCATCATACAAGGAGATATCGGTGACACAAGAGTCGGTTGGGTGACCAAAATACAAGAGTACGATGTAGAAATACACCCAACCAAGCTAGTGAGAGGCAGAGAATTATGACAAGAGCTTGCCTAACATGCTTCACTAGAATATGTAGCATGTCATACTCAGGAAACAACATTAGATGATGATCAACCCCTAGAATAGCTCGACTGGGCGAACAAATTGATCAAATACTTCCAAACTAGAAGATGTCTAGAAAATTTAAATTCCTCATAAAGAAAGAGGTATCGAATCTAGGCTTTGAAGTACACCCTTCTTCTTGACTGGGTGCTACTGGCCAACTATTTTTTGTAGAATCCTTCAAAAGTAATCGAAGGTATATTTTTCTCCAATAGGTAGTCTTACACATGGTGATATGTTTGTCACATTAGCAACCTTATTTTTTATAGACCAATGTTTGCTTATAGATAAGCTAGATTTTAGTGTCTTGTATTACAAAGTATTTAATTCTAACTACATAAAAATCATGGTAAATGAATTCATCATTTGCACACACATGTTTCTTAAAATTTGGTTTGCATCATTACCTTAATCAAAATTGATAAATGAACCTCATACACACACATTTGATCCTTGAGAGATTTTATATCATAATTAAGAACAAGATAGAAAATGAATACACAATTCACAAATTGGTTCTTGATAAACTCTATTTCAGCTTAAAATCACCAAGATTTTCCTTGAATTTTGATTAGTTGAAGTTACTATATCCTCATGGATTTGTATGACTATTAGCATAAGTAATTGGCCCATAAAATTGATTAATATTACATCTTATATCTACCACTTAGCACAAAACTTTCATTTCACTATACTGCATGATTGCTTATCATATACAAAAATTTACATTGGTCATACATAATTTCTTAGGACATATAGTTGCATATAAAATTCATGATGATGGCATGAGATATCTCTAATAAAATATCTTGATTCACTTCACACTAGGAATATTATACCTAGTGTAAGTCATCTTTCCATGTTTTAATGCTTAATCATCTCCATTACATCATACTTCTCTTAAGCTTAAAATAAAATTAATCTTAAGATCACACATTACTTATCACTTCCAATCAAAAAATTTTAAGTTATTTGTTGATTACAACCCTTTGATGTTAGTAATACAACAAAAACCTCATACAGGATCCACTTCATAACCAACACTAGGGGCAACCTCCATACATGACCATATACAAGCATACATCCTTGAGGTACTTTTACTCACAAATCAAAATTGTGAGGGCATATTTCTCAAAACAATTTTTCTTATACAAACAATTCAATCATACCACATTACAAAATATCAATTGCATCCAATCACACTTCACTTTCTTTTACAACGATATTTTGATTAAGCATGATAAAAATATTAGCAATCAAACATGACCATAAGAATGATAATGAAGATCATAAAAAATAACAACAATATTTTTCATTTTGAATAACACATACAATCAAAAAGTTAAACAAAAATAATAAAATCAGTAGTATAATATTATGCTCAAAAGACATATAGAGTACACAAAAATCAATTGGTATGCCACAATCAAAACTAGCATACTCAATCACTAGGGGGTAGATCATACAAGAAACCTCAGTACATCATCATCCATAATCCCTAGAACTTTGAGTATCATCATCAGGAGGTCACTTGGGCACCTGAAACTAAAGAGCCCTAAACACCATCCTAGAAACTGATCTAGAGTGGCTTGGAGCTGCTAACTTTGGGGACACTAGAGCCCTCTAACCCTTGGATACTATCTAAAAGTACAAATTTTGGTAGGTCATTCATTGTGTCTCTAGGAGCACCTCTACTAGTAATGCACTACTCCCCAAGGATTGTCCTGAAGCTTCGCTCTTCGTCTAACATATCAGTCCATGTCCCTACACTTGGGCTAGCTAAGCCTAAGCCTATCCTGGTAGAGTTTGAGATTGCACAAGATGTATGTCCAAGGCCTAAATATGACTTTCCTGAATACTAATTTGACTCTTAAAATAGATATTTTCTTTCCATATAGTAGCAACCTCTCCCATGCTTATCGACTCCCCAACCTCCATAGCAATGCCCTTATTGAGTGAATCTTATTGAGGGGATAAGAGGGCATCCTACTGAGGTGATAGTATAGCCTAATTTGGTGGGGATATCTATTATTGTGGGAATCCAACTTGTTACTACTACTTACTCCCTCCCTCAATCTAAAGGACCCTCTCTTATTGATAGGACCTCTACCTATTCCTACCTCCCCTCATTTAATAACCATCTCTTCTTTGTGTTCTATACCTCTCCTCCTACTATTATTTGATATATATTCATCTAGAAATATCCTAATAGATGTGTTATACCCAATATGCCACACCCCTCTCTCATGTAATCCTACCAAGAAGGATGGTAGTATACCATGCATGGTACCCATCCTCTACACCCACATAATCTACCTTTAGAAATACCACTATAGGGTCATCCTATTTTAGCTCTACAAACCTGTTAAGATCAAGAATCCCACTAGTATTCATTAAGTTACGTATCACTCATCGATATGAAAAGTCCCATATCAAGGGTATACCCTATACCAGCCCAAAATGACACTGCACTTAGTCAACTCGATGTAGCTCTATCTCTCCCTTCTCCATATGGAGCCATCGTATTCATCGTACATGAGCCAACTCCTCCCTATCCTCATCCTAGCTAGGTTTTCCCTACTAAGGCCTTTAGCAAATGCAAGACATAGTTTATCTATTGCCCACCTAGCCTCCTCTAGGCTACTCATCATCCTCCCTCGACCTACTATAGGGCTTCAAAAAATGTAGTAGGTTGTCCCTCCTATATATACTAATGGGGAAGCCCCTATGGCCTCCTCACTATAATGTGCTCCTAGAACCATACCTATAGTAGCATCGTGAGGACCATGATTCACCCCTTCTTATACATGATATTAAATAATGTTCTGTATAAGTGGTATAGTAGGTATGGTCCCCATGCAAAGCATTGGTTGGAATCATGCATATCTGCTACCACTCTAGCCAAAGCCCATGAAATATATCATCCATTCTAATGACACGATAATAACCCTAAAACTATCCTGTAAAACACCTTTGTGAGTCTAGAAACTTCCTCTATAGCTATGAGTCTCTTAATGTTGACCCCACTATGATTGATCATAAAATATGGATCCCCTATTAGTTGATGCATCACCTGAGCCTAGGTCATTGACTAGTACAAAAACTAAACCCTAATAGGAACCTGTAGGATCCTCCATACTTCCTCCAAAGTTAGGATCATCTCCCCTATAGGTAGCCTGAATGTAGAAGAGCTAGGATACCACCTCTCTGCTAGTGTAGTCAAGAGACAGTAGTCTGTCTCTATGCATGGCATCTTAGCCACATGTTGAAGGCCTACCACCTCTAGCATCTATTCATCATCACCACTCAAGCTTCTGACATGATCATCAAAGCCCTTGTAGCACCACTCATAGTTATTAAGATAACCTCACTACAAAAATCAAAAGCAAAAATAGAAGTTAGTAAAATATCATAATCATAAATAAATAAATAAAACAACAAAATTCACAAAAATAATCAGTTAGAAAATATACATTTGTCCTTAATTTGCAAATTCGAACTCAATTTGAAAATTCAGACCTTATTTGCAAATTTGGAAGCAACATGTAAATTCATAGTAATACAAAAACACATTTAGATGATCGAATCTATATTTTGTACACCCAAATTTGTGAATTCAAACTCCTTAGACAAATCCGAATGTAAGAAATTACTGGAAGCTACCCAAATTCATGAATTTAAACATCTATCTAGAAAAATTCAGATTTTCAAATTTATCAGAGTAGTCCAAATTTGTAGTTCTCGGCCATGCGATGGTAATTCGTGCTAGAAATCCTAAAAATCTAAAAAATACACCTAAAAAATCTAAATTTGAAGTCATAGAAATGCAAACCCGTATCCTTACAACTGATCTATTAATCCTAGATTGTACTGCGTTCACCCGATGAAGAGGAGCCACCATTTTCTCCAAAGCTAAAAACTGTAGAAGGTTGGCTAAAAATGAATTAGGGTTTACCCTAATTCTCTATTATACTCATTTTTTACCCCTTTTCTCTTCAAATTTTTATTTTTGTAACAAATTTTAAATTTTTCACAAAACTCGAAGGGGGTACTCTAGATAATAAATATAAAAGAAAATTTGTATAAAATTTTGATTGCTTTGTAGTGTAACTCTCCTTTTAGCTACATATTTCTTTAATGCATTTATTGTTCATAAATGCACCAAAGAGGGAGCAAAATGTAGCCATGAAATTTTAACACATTTCAAAATTCCTAATTCCAAGCAAAAATATTGTACATATTTAGCAATGTGCGTTACCTTCTTCAGTTATTTGCATTGATACATATGCTATTTACAATTGAATTTTATCCTTTCCCCTTTATTTTTAAAAATTTGGAAAATTCTAAAAAATTTAGAACAATCTAAATTTGGGTAAATCAAATGTGTGCCTAAATTTGGTGCATTATTTAGATTTTACCTCTAATCTGGGCAACCCCAGATTTTCTACGAATTTGAAACCGTCTGAATTCACATAGATTAGAAAAATTCTAAATTTCCATAAACTGATCCAGTCTATCTTCATTCACCCTCCCTATTTTATCGAACTACCCCTAGATAGACCTAATGATGATTTTTAGATAATTATGAGGTGGGAGAGAGCTCTTTCATAGCTTATTGTAGGTTTTATGAAGGGATTTGGTAACCATATCGTCATTCTAGTGAGCATTCAATATGGCATTCAGTATTATTGAATCTTATACCTCGAATTTAATTTGTGATCTTGTTATTTTGCATCTGTAGATCTAGATATTACTTATAATCTTGAATTTGAATAGACCTAATTTCGCTCTATATGTTCAAAATTTGCATAGACATATCAAAAATATAAATTGCTCATTTGGTTATAATCTTCAGAATGAGTAGCTTTAATCCTAAAATCCATTGATTATAGATATTTAGCAGGCGTTGATAAATTTTGTAGGTTTTAATGAATTCGAAAGCATCTAAATTCACTAATGAAACTTGGAATTACTTTGCAGATCTTTAAAATTGATTGTTGTAGGTTTTTAAATCTAACTATTGTAGGTTTTAATGAATTTGGATCCATCCAAATTTGCTAAAGATATCTAAAATTACGTAGACTTATACTGGGGGCAAGGTAATGATCTCGAGTTTTGAATAAATTCAGAGCCATCCGAATTAACATGCTAAGATCTGAATTCACTCTACATTTCCAAATGTGCTCTAAGAGATTCAAAATTTTCTAACAATAAATATTTAAACTAGGTAAGGATCTAAATCTATTTTTTCATTTTTCCATATATTAATTTTATATTATTCTATTTTAGAATAATTTGCATAAAAAAATAAAAAATAAAAGATCAAATAAACATAGAATTGGTTGCGTTATATTTCGCATCAATCATACTAGTTGGCAAACCCAAAAAAAAAGACAAAAACATAAAATTAGTTTATATATTTTTATGTCAATTTCACTAGTTTTGAAAACACAAAAGAAAAAAATATCTACATGTTAGCATAGAATATAGCTTTTTGCTTTCAAGTTCCTATAAATAAATCTTTGCATCTTACTTCAATTTATAATCTTACTATTTAGAACTGTATACAATTATTTTCATGGAAATTTGAAGTGCATATAGTTAGGTATAGTTGCATTTGGCCAAACCCTAGGTGTGTGCACATCAAAGAATCCAACAAACACCCACCTTACCTAGGCATGGAAACTACCATAAAGTGTTTCCTAGTGAAACCCACCTGCTTCATTAATAAACACCAAGGAGAGCACAACTCAAGTGCTTCTTGTATGAGGTGTAGGCATGTCATTTTGCCTCCCTCTTTCAGGAGTGAATCTATTAGACTGAAGGAAATGGGTGTAAAAATTTTGGGTCTACAAATATGTAGCTACTCTCCTTTACAAAAATTTTCTAAAAACTATTTTCTTCTTCCTTCTATAATGTTGTTAAAAATTTTGCCCTTTCTCTTATCAAATGTTGCCCAAATTATGTCAAACCCATAGCTCCTTTGCTTCTAAAAAATATATCAAACTTGAGCTCATGTCACCTTCCAAATATGTTGTTTGGAACTTTGTAATTTGCAGCTCTAATTGCTTTCAATATACTACCTCAAAAATTCTCCTTTCTTCTTACAAAAGGCTGCCAATAAAATTTGACATTTGTAGCTCAAACACTTCTTCAGATGCTGTCCAAAAAACATAATTATATATTTCAACTTGTTGCCTTAACTTGAAATCAATTCCTCCTTCAAATAACTATCCAAAAAAACTTCTAAATCTGCCCAATTTTTCTCCATTTCATAGCTCTTCTATCTCCTTCTAATGCTGCCAAAAATTGCATTTCAAAACTCTTAAAATGCTACTCAAAAAATCGTATTTCTTTTCCTCTATATTTTTGTCCTGAAACTCTTCAAATTCTGTCCCAAAGTACTTAAATATTCTTCTTTAAAAATAATCCTTCAAAACTTTAATGGCTATCTCGAAAAATATCAATTTTTGTTCTCTTTCAATATTCTTTTTTCTCCTTGGTTTACGCTGAATTCTGTCTTCAAATTTGGCCTCTTTGTTAGCTTCTTCTTCAATAATTTGAATGTCTTGAAGTCTTCAAAAACTACTTTCTCAAATTTGTCAAAATTCTTTCCAAAAATCTTCTCCCTAAATTAGTTTCACAAATCCTTTTGCGCTTGTTGTCGAATATCAACAATATTTCCATATTTGATGTGACTACCTATTTTCATGAGTTTCTTCCTCTTGCAATATTCTACTTCAAAAATTTTTCAAATATTCTCTAATAACCTCTTCTTCAACTTCTTAATAGGGCTTATCTATTCACCTTTTTTCTCCTTCCAAATTTTCTTGAAACCTCTTCTCTTGGGTTTCTATCTCCTTTATCAAATTTACAATTGGGATATCTTCTCTCGGGTCTCCTCCTTCTCAAATTTCAATAGGGTTGCTCTAGCTTCTTACTCTTTTCTTCCTTCAATATGTAGTATTCAATATTCAATCTTCTATGGGACCACTTTACTGGGTCTTCTCAATATTCAATATTCAATCTTCAATCTTCAATGGGGACCTATTTATTTGGTCTCCTAAATATTCAATATATATATATATATATGATAAGTCAAAAATTTCATTACTTTCAATTTTTAAAGGATAACCCCAAAACCTATTTACTAAAAAGCATAGAAATACTGAGAAATGTTAGAGGAAAAAAAAGGGAATGCATCCTTGAGTAAAAACAAACCAACAAAAAAATGGGGACACAACCCCTCTTAAGATCCACCATAGAAAAAAACTGATACCATGTAGGGTAGCCTCATAAACACAAAAAACAAGACAAGAAAGCTAATCCTCCATATAATCCTCTCGCCCTATTTATCGTAATCCTTCATCTTGTCCTTGACAATGTCCTTAGAATTGACCTCATACACCATGTAATATTCTTGACCTGAGAAATGTTCATTGAAGAACATAAGATGTGGGGCTCCCAAATATCATTAAGGGAATTCACCAGGTTCGAAGTGGTCAATATGATGAACCACTTTGGGATCTTGGTCGTGACATCCTGATCCTCCTTGTCATGCATGATTTCAATAATCTTCTGCTTGTCTTGGATGAATTTTTTCCTCAGGTGAGGTGAGGTGAGGATGGGAACCTCAAATTTTTCACTTTTTATTTTCTTTCTTGCCAACTCTCTAACAACTTCAACCACTGCATTTTTCTTGGTAGACATGGTTAACGAATATGACACACTAGGTTTGGCCTGGATAGGGCTATATTTGACTTTGGGGACACTAGGGGGAATAGCTTGAGAGATCTGAATTAGAATATGACTATAAATAATCTTAAATAAACCTTGGTGAGATGGGAGGTAATCACTCTTATTACTTCTACAGGAATCAATCGAGTAGCTAATGGAATTAAACAGGAAATGGAATATACTGATAAGATTGATATCTCTGAAGTGGTTGATAATTGCAAAGTGGAAAATGCATAACACTTTCTCTCGGTCATCCAATATTATAAATTCCATGATGGGATTGATGACATCATTCTATGGGCTGGGGAGGTCCTTGTGATGCAACCTTGAATTTACCTCCTTGTAAATCTTCTTGTTATCCTTAAAATCTTTCAGCTCCAGCTCCCAATTATGTTTCTCTCTATGAATTAATATTTCCTTGGTCAGTTTCTCATTAATATTACTGACAAGAGGAATGTCAATAATGAATTATCTTCCATGAATGGTGACTTTTCCACCCTCCTAAGTCTCTAGAACTACCAAAGTTATCTTGAGGTCATAACCAAAATATTTTTTGAAAAATGGTATGAATCCCCTCTCAACAAGGATGCACTCAACAAGTGGATCCCACTCCATATAGTTTAGCTTCATGAAACTCATCCTGGAGAATAAAATCAAACTAAGGAAACTGATAGGTGGATTGTGGTATTGAACTGAGGTGATGGAGCTCCAATGGCTTGTCAAATATTTGAAACACCTAATGCAAAGAAACTTAGGAAGCTTACATTTTTGAAGGAAGAAGCAAAAGCTCTAGATACCATTTTGGAAATTACCACTATCAATTCAGGGTTCCTCGCCTTGCTTAGAATTTGTTGCAAGGAGACTACGTGTTTCAAAGCAATTCAAGTTGGACCAATCACACAAGACTAGATGGTAGAAATTGTGATTGATGGTTGGAAGTTGAAGCATCATGTTGGGAGTAGTGGTAATACCAATGTGGCAGCAATATCTAAAATAGATCCACCCTTGTCTAGATTGGTGAATTATGAGAGCAATAATATGGAAAGCTTTGAGCATAAGGTTGACAACACTGATGCCTTGGTGAAACCCATTGAAATTGCCTAAATTTTTGCATTAGACATAGGACATTTTGACACAAACGACTAAAAAAATAGGAGACTTATGATAGGTCATCAAAAAACAAAATAGGTTGAATTATTAATCTCTGACATTTTTTACAACTTCTTGATCCATGATATCTTTAACCACTTGAGGAAGAACAACCATCTATGTGATCAGACTATTAGTCATGACCCCTTGGTTCACCAAACTATCTGTAGCCCTATTGGATTCCCTGAAAGTGTGCTAAATATGGTCTCCTATTGACTAAGGATAAGGATCCTTGCCTCCTCAATGCAATCCTTAACCCTGCATGAAGTCCTCTTATTATTCCTTAGATAATTGATGATAATTAGCGAATATTCCTCAACTATTACCCTACAAGGATAGTATTTTGCAAGGACTAAGCCTCTCCACATGGATTTGGCTTCAACAACATTATTTTTTTTGGATTCCTAAGTGCTCAGCAAAGTAAAAAATGACCTTTCCATTGTGGTCCCTATGGATGCCCCATGTGCCAGCTTTTCCAATATTATCTTTGGTAGCTCCATAAAATTTTAATTTGTACCATCTGCTCAATGGAGGTATCCACTTAGAATTTAATATATTTTTTTTTTGAGGTTGGATTGGTTTTTCCTCCAAAGGAAGGTTCAAGGAGGACCTTAATAAAATATTGAATCTAGAAGTAGGGAGAGTGGAAGGAGATAGAAGGAGAGAGTTTTATTTGGAAAATGAGGGAATATTATTGGTGATCAAGGCAAGGTTCAACTTGGTATTGGAGAATGATCTACTATTCTCTCAAGCCATATTTTCCATAGGAAGTGGTGGAGGTAGGTGGTCCAAAGGAATTTGAGGTAGGGATTAAGAAAGGGAGTGGGCCTTTGGAGGAAAATTTTGATGATGGAATTAGGATTGGCCCAAAGGATATGGAAGGCTTGGAGGAGATGGTTGAATATGGATGTGGATAAATGACAAGTGAGGAAAAGGTGATGAGAGGACTCCCAATATGATAAACACAAATAACACCTATTGGGGAAAATAATGCCTCCATTGAGCAAGTTGTCAATCATAAGGGTTTTTATTTGAAAGACCAACCAAAAGAAAAATGAAATCTTAGGAACAATAATCTTAGGCCACACAAGTTTATGAGGGAAAAAAATCTCCTTAGGAGTCAATGGGGCCTCCTTTATTTGTCTTCCTTAATCTTCAATATCTACTCTTTTGCTACAATTCAAAACTAACCCTTGCATAAGGAAAGCACATAGAATTTTAGGCAATCAAAGGTAAAATTATTTTATATCCATTGTAGGAAGCTTCTCAAATTTTGAGAACTATTTTTTTGCAATAAAGTCTTAGAAAATAGCAATCAAATACATCCAAATTTTCAAAATTTTGAAATCAATAAACTTCACTAGTTATCCTTCAATCTAGTGGAAAGAAATCTATGCTGATTTCTAGTCTTCATGAGTTTTCTTACAATCCTATGGAAAGAATCTAGCCAAATTGCAACTTCTAAATTCTATAAATGAAATATCCCTTGTGGCTCTGATACCACTATTATATTTTGATGCTAAATAATTAATGTAAAATAACCACAAGATCTAAAATAAGGTTGCTATATCAAATATAAGATAATGAAAATATTTTAAACATAAAAAACACATAAATAAATTCTAAAGAAACTCATAAATGCCATTAAAAATACTCACAAAAATAGTATTTTGATATATAATGGATATCTCAAATACACCATACTTCCACACACACTCACTCCACATTATGCTATTACAATGAATCATTATATTGTATTCTTGCATTCACATAGACACATATATAATGGAATGTGACTCTTCATATGGAGTAATCTTGGCCTTGATCCTTCTTCAGACTCTTTACTTTCATACTCTAAGGACACATGTACATTGTTACATAATGGACACATGTGCACGTCTACAATCATCAAAATTGCACACTTAACTACAAGAAACTTGTACATTTCTTACACATTACTACATTACATAAAATATAACTCACACTCTAATCTAAGACACTCCTAATCTAAATATATACCCAATGTGGTACATTAGCATTTACCAAATAATGTAATATATTCCAACAAAGATATTATAAAATGCTTACATTCTAAACCATTTTCCAAGAAGCTTTGAAAATGAATAAGGATTTAATTATTATAGGAAGATTAACTCCTAAGATAGTGATGCCAATATTATTGGATATGTCTTAACATCAACTATAGGCATCTATTGTAAATACATCACTCTCAACTATGATCCTTGCTATCAAATTCCCTATGTGGCCTACTCTACCAACAACATAAGCATTATCTATGCCTATTACAATACATATTCTACCAAAACCTCCTATTATACCTACAATACTAGCTCTGAATCTGAAAACTATTGCTATGCAAGAAATGACCACAATTATGAAAAAATTGTAAATGAAGTAACTTCTATGAAGAGAAGATAAGTTAAGAGGAATTTTTAGCCTAGCCCAAATAATTCTATCATATAATAAAGTATTATCTAATTTCTACTAGTAGAGCTAATGAAAATTGGTGTTCAACATGTAATGATCCTCAGGGTGATAGTTCATGCGTGATGCATCAACACTACATACAAAAAGTTGCACCAAAAAAGTCAAAATGAGCTCAAAAAGGGTTGGTAATATGTTGAGAGAAATGGACCACAACATCATGATGCCATTTGTGGAGCTAGTATCCATCTTGATAATATTAGGAAATAAGTTATTGTAGGTATATTCTAATTCAATGGACCCCCTTAAAGTGCCTTCTTAGTAAAAGTACCATAAAAAATATAAGCCAAAAAAAGGTGAAGCCTCTCAAGTTGTTCAAAAATCAAGCCCACCTATAACTCAAAAACTAGCCTAACAACAAAAAACAATAATAAAAGAGGGTGAGACCCAAGAGAAATCTAGAGATAGGTTGAAATATCCCTCTCTTACCATGTGTAAAGGACTTGAGGCAACCAAGAGTATAAGAGTAAGTTTGATGAGCCTACAAAGGAGAAAATAAAATAGTGACTTTCTCAACTTCAATATTATCATAGAATTGAATAAGACATCATCAAATGCTAGCATGTATGATGCTCTCCTCATCCTTGGGGAAATTTATTTATTGTAATATTCACTATAATCTATCATAAACATGGAGAAACATTGACCAATGCTCAATTTAGATCAAGGTAATCCTACCTCATTAATAGGAACAAATAGGCCATCCCCATTTTACTAGTCACTACATATGGAAGTGTAAGCCAAAAAAAAAATAGAAACACAATGCGCTAAAATGAAAATATTTCATTATTTCATAGAATAGATCTTTGGGTTACAATAATACCCCTTGCAAAGGGGTTTTACAATGCAACACCTGAAAGGAGAGATGATCCACTTTTTACAATAAAATGGTGTTGTGATCTTCTTCTTGCTACACTCAAAGTGGGAGGTGGGTTTGTCATGACCACCACAATGGATCTAGATCTTTAAATTTGGAGCCTTCAAATTGATGCGATCTTGTTGAACCTAGAATATTCAAACCTTCGAACCTAAAACCTGCACACATGCAAACAAACAAAGAGATTTAGTAGCACCTGTTAAGATAGATCAAACGAAACTAAAATATGCAACTAAAAAAAATAGATAACGAGCATTTGCATACATGCATAAATATTTGAGCAACATAACACTAACATTCCTATCCTCTCAATCTTTCAAACTCCCCTCTTCACTTTTCTTCTCATTATATTTTTTCTCAAATGAGATGGGGTATTTATAGGCTTTGAGGTAAGGTGAGGAGGGGGGATGAGGTATACCTAGGTTAGGTTATATGCATCTAAGGTCAAACTATGGAGGAATGATAATATGGTGACCAAGGACTAAGTGTAGAAAAGGGCTTGAGTAGCCAAGGGGGATACAAAAGGGAAATTTCCATATTTAAGTGGTAAAAACTACTATTTTAGGCCTAAGACTTCCTAGAGTGAGTCATATGGTCCAAAAGGAGTCCATTTAGGTAGTTTTCTCAATATGACGCGATTTAGGTGTCTATAGATACCCCTTTTTGGGATGCATTATGTGAAAACACAACATGGAGAAAAAATAGATGACCTTGAGTCAAATTGAGGGTTGATGATGTTCATGGATCAAATAAATGTTAGATGCCTCTATCATGGAAAGAGAATTGATTTTCAAACCATTGATTTTGACAAGTTAAAGAACTTGATTTTAGTAAACCTTTCAGCCAAGGGTGGACCTTCATCTAGTCCACAAGGTAATGACCTTAGGCATATCAAACAGGTAATCAAAGAACTTGGTTTTAATAAACCTTTCAACCAAGGGTGGACCTTCGTCTAGTCCACAAGGCAATGACCTTAGGTATACCAAACAGGCAGAGGTTCAATTATCCTGGAGTGTATTTAATTTAGGATTTTCTTGTTATCTAACCCAAGCAAAAGGGGCATGATTATCTTTGACAATGATTCTTGAATGAAAGCAACTTGCATGATTAGGTTTTTTATTATTGATTTTGATTATGAATTTTGTCATATATGACTACCCCCTCAAGCGATGAGTCGACGAGATGGAAAGTGACACCAAGATGACTTGTTTTGGATATTGTAGGATGTTTGTGATTGTGGAAGGGATAAAAATCCCATTACCACTATGATTTTGACCATTATAGGTAATTTTAGACCTCTATCCCTTAAAGCAGTCCAACAACATGGCCTTCTTAGGGAGTTGAGGTGGGAACAATTTATTTTCTTACGTGAGGTGAATCACTACATTCAATGATATCTTGAGGTGAAATGAGAGAATGAAATTTATGCCTCTATTCCTTAGAGCAGTCCTACCACAAGGTCTTATTGGGGAGTTAATATGATAACATTTTGAGTCTAATTAGTGCTATTTTTGGTTCAAGTGACCTTATGGTAACTTACCCATCCGATCGAATTGCATGGATAATTAGTCACTGCTACCCAATGTATAGGGTAAATCACTGGATACAAGGTTTACTTGATTTTGTTAATTTTATGTGACCAAAGTGGTGAGGTTCCTTTGGAGCCTTTTGAAATTGATGTGACCAAAGGGCTTAAGTGCCTTTGGAGCATTTTTAAAATTGACCAAAGGAATTTGGGTACCTTTGGAGCCTTTTGATTGTGACCAAAGGAATTTGGGTACCTTTGGGGCTTTTTGTGATGATGTGACCAAAGGGCTTAAGTGCCTTTGGGGATTTTGGATGAAATTGACCAAAGGAGTTTGGGTACCTTTGGAGCCTTTTGTGATGATTTGACCAAAGGGCTTGAGTGCCTTTGGGGCTTTTGGATGAAATTGACCAAAGGAGTTTGGGTACCTTTGGAGCATTTTTATTGTGACCAAAATAATTTGGGTACCTTTGGGGCTTTTTATGATGGTGGCCAAAGGGATTAAGTGAATTTGGGGAATTTTGGATGATTTTTGACCTAAGTAATGTGAGAACCTTTGGAGCCTTTTGTGATGATTTGACTGAAGGGATTAAGTGCCTTTGGGAACTTTTGTGATGATGATTTTATGTTTGTTTATTTTTTTATTATTTTTTGTTATATAATGAATCTAAGATGCAAAAAAATCTAAATGTAAGCACCACAAATGTACAAAGGTCATAAATCAAAATGTTAACCTTTTCAACAAAGTCATACATTTGAAATCCAACCATATGTAAGATGATGAAAATGTAGATGATGGAGGGATGACCAACAAGATGTTATAAGGGAACAACATGGTTTTCAGGAGACTCAAACATCCTAGTTAACCAATCAAAAGATGTATACTGACTATATAGGATTTTGAAATATAAAATTCTTCTAAAAATACCAAGATATTCAATATCCCTTTGTGTGCATGTGATGTTCATTAATGACGCATAAGACTACCCCATTGCCAGTCGAGTTTCACTCAACCCATTGTTGTAATGAGGATCACCCTATGGACATTATTATACTAAATTTGGATTTAGTTGGACTTGACTACTAGGCAATTCAAGCCACCACAAGCTAGCTCATCCACAAGCTAACATTGGTCTATACAAAATAAGGTTTTTAATATGACAAATATATTGCCACACGTAAGGCTCCTCCATTGGCAGATGGGTTTCATTCAACCCATTATTGTAATGGATATTACCCCATGGATTTTGAATACTAATGATTCCAAGGATTCAAGCTCATTACCTCTTTATTTTCTTTTTATTACTTTTATTGGGGATTTTTTCTCATTTTTGGTGAGGAGCAAAGGGATTTATTTACTTTAGTGGTGAAAAACATTTTTTGCTTTCCTCTTTTCTTTGAGGTATACTTGCTCATTTTTGTGAAGCAAGGGATTTTATTGCTTTGGGTAGGGGGGAGCTTATCCTTTTTTCAATTCTCATTATCCTAGACCATGCACATAATAGGATGAGTAAGCAAAAATTTTCACTCAAGGTGGTAAGGACTACGTTGTACGTTTATCTTGTTCAAAATTGAATTTTAATGGGTTATTTTGTGTTGGGATTTTGAGATATGTAAAGTACGAACAAATAAAAACCATACCTTCAAAAATCAAGATAGATTTCTACACAATTTGAAAAGAAAACTGGGAATGGCTGAATGATCAAAAATCCTAGTGAACACCCCATAGCAATTGATTGGTTGTGTTCAAAAACATAGTTACTCACAAATGAAAATGTGGATGATATGATGTTGGAAATGTGGGGGTTTACTCTATGATATTTTACAAACTCAAAGGCATGCATAAAATAGTCAGTGGTCATGTTAACATCATTGTTGATGTTCATCCAATATTTATCCTATCTTACGAAGACCCTTTAATAAGAAAAAACTCATAAGAAGAAACTGCAAATGATGGTGGTGGATACGGCTAATTAATATTTAGTACAATCATACAAGTGTGGTGCTTATTTTTGGAAATGCAAGAATGACATATCCTAATGAAAAAGTAATGAATATACCTAGTGTAGCTAATATATTAATGTAATGATGAGAAATGCATGATGAGATGCAATGCGATTGATGATGTGATGTTTTTATATTTTGCAATTTTTTTGATGTTTTTGGTTGTTTTTGATTGATTTTTTATTTCTTTTTTGTGCTTCAACCAAAAAGGTTCATCTCCTTGATAATATCAAGGGTCGAAGAGTACCTCATGACTTGGTACATCCCAAAGTTAGGACTCCCTATATGGAATATTAACATTTCCATGAATACCTAGATGCCATCTAGGAATGACTAAGTCTTCAGGACTAAATCAGAGGCATTCAGGTCCCCCTTGTTCATTTTCTACATCTTCGACTCGTGATTGAATCTAGCTACGTGTAGTTACCATTTTTTTTATAATTACACAAAATAGAAAGAAAAAAAACAATGCATACAAGGTGTTTATCTCTTTTAATTTTTTCTTTGTGAGTTCTTACACTATCTTGTATGTTTTTATGTGTTGTTGCTCTTGCTTTCTTGTTCGTGTTTTGGACTTAGAATGAGGGAACTCAACCAAGGTGGTGACTAGGAACGCTAGTTCCAAACATGAGGTTCACAAAAGAGTCTAGGGTACACTACTTAAAACCCATAATGTATGGATGGTTTGCCTAGCTCTGCCACTCTGAATCAACAAGATTTTCCAATAGTGAGAGGCAGTTTGAACACGAATGACCTATTAAAGCCTAAGAGAGTACCATATTCTATCTAAGGTGTTTAGGGGGCAAGCTGATTGAAGGAGGTGAAATCCAACATCATCAGTTTGAATTGGAGGTTGGTGACGAAATCCAACCTTACCAATGTTATTATGATACGCTTTTTTTTTATGGTAATTGTAAAGTAAGTTACAAAGCTACTCTAAATGCAATCTAGGATGCAATTTGAATTTTGATGCCTAAAAATGCAATCAAAAGCACACCAAACACATAAAAGCACACAAAAATAGCAAAAAGAGCATAAAGTGTGTGTAAAATTATCTTATTATGTGTTTTCCTTGTGGTTGACTATTTTTTTGACCACTTTTTTGTTTTTGATAATTTTGTTTTGACACATTTTTGAAAAAAAAATTGTTTGATGACTTTTTGACAAATTTTGTGTTTGGTAATTTTTTTCTTGTTTTGACAAGTTTTTTTTTTTAATTTACATGGTGGAATCGGTATCCCCCACGAATCTGGGTAGGTTGTTTGGATTTTATATTTTTTGGACAAGTTTTGAGTTTGGCATTTTTTTAAAATATTTTATTTATTTATTTATTGTTTTTAATGTTTTATTTTATTTTTTTGAAATGTTTTTTTCACGTTTGATTCTTTTTTTGTGCAAATTTATTATTCTTTTTGAATATTTTGTTGTTTTTTTAATGTTTTATAAAGTTTGATTTTATTTTTTGTATTTTTTTTGTATTTTTTTTTTAGATTTTTTTTCTATTGGTAAAAGGGATTTTGAAAGGATCCCGTAACTTGTAACCTTTTACAAAGAGAAGAAGGTTGGGAGAAGAGTTCCCAACCAAAAAATAGATGAAGAAATAGACCCTTTGTGGGTTATTGGAGAAAAATAGCTAAACCGATAAAATTTGAATCAAGGCCATCCCACCCAAAACCATATAGAGGATCAAAAATTTGAATCAGGGCCATTCTGCCCAAAACCATACAAAGGATGGAAAATTTGAAACAAAGAAATCCCACCCAAAACCTTATAAAGGATGGAAAATTTGAAATAGGGCCATCCCACCCAAAATTTCAAATTGAAATTTGAAAATGAAGTAGGAAAAACAAAAAAAATAGAAAATCATTCCTGCCCACAGGCATTCAGGGATGCAATTGTAGGATGTAGACTAGGAAGCATCTATAGGATACAAAATAAGACATCGACTGGGATGTAATCCATGAAGTAACAACTATCCAGGATGCTAATCAGGATGCAAATCGATAAGCAACGATAGGAAAGCAAACAGGATGCAGCAATAGGACGCTATCCAGGAAGCAGTAGAAATTGAGGGATGCCACAAAACAAGCCTAAAGGGTGGAATAGCAATCCTAAGCATCTCATGAGGACAAGATATCCTCTTGCACACAGAGGTGAACTTCAAGGAAGCCAGAAGACCCGAGGAAATGAAGACCCAAAAAACCCAGGCAAAGAGCAAAGATGGGCAGGAAGATTCCAAGGATCCAGATCTGGAGGAGTCAAGATAAAGTAAAGCTACTACCAAAGCACAAGTCCACTCCTAAAATATCGAAGGATGTAGTATGGTACCCCAAGCAACAAAAAATGATCTAGAACCCTCCATACCTATATATGAATAGCTTCAAGGACTGATCCTGGGAATATAATGGATCCATTCAATAGCATTTAAAATGCAAGGCCACCCTAAAATCCAAGAAAGATCTAAGTGTAAACCAAAAAGATAAGTTTCAATAGTAATAAGACCCTAAATAGGATCCCAAAAATGAAGCCCACCCACAAGAAGAGACCACCAACAAGCACCACCCACAACCCATATCTAGAGGATTCAAGATAAACCAAAGCTATCGACAAAGCATAGGTCCACTCCCCAAATATTGAAGGATGCAGTATGGTACCCCGAGCAACCAAAAAGGATCTGGAACCCTCCATACCTGCAAATGAATAAATTCAATTATTGAACCTAGGAAGCCAATGGATCCACTCAATAGCATTCAAAATGCAAGACCACCCTCAAATCCAAGAAGAAATATCTAAGTGTACACCAAAAGGATCAGGTCAAATAGTAATAATCCCTCGAATAGGAATCCAAAAATGAAGCCCACCCATGAGAAGGGACCACCAATGAACACCCACCCATGATCTCACCACTCTGCATGAATCAAAGGGACTCTATCATCTAGCACCAATAAGAACACCACCACTATTGGAACTGGATAAAGAAATAGCTGTAAACCACCAAATCTAGGAAACCCAACACAACCATGGGGCCAAAAGTAGCCAGGGGATCAACAACCAAAAATTTCCACGGAGTCAAAGGCAGCCAAGGGAACACCCTCAAATAGTTGTAACAAAACACCATACCACTGTATGTGTTCTCACAAATTCACCCCAATGGATATGGTTTAGTAAATGGCCCTTTATCTTCCTTGGAAATCCAAAAAAAAATGAAACTATTGAACCCAAAAGAAGTATTGCACCATCCAACCAAGTCCTCAAAACTGACAACGATCCATGAAACACAACCAACAAGACCCTAAGCAAGCAAAACACCTTGGATACGAGCTACAACAGATAACTAAGAATGACTACCAGCTAGATATAGAGTGGGAGAATAGGAGGCCTCTCGCTCAAAGAGTTTTAGAGTGTCAAAGCTAGAGCAGGAGGTCTCCCATCCTTTTTTTATTTTAATTATTAAAAAAAAATGTTTTGAAATGCATGTTTTTTAATTATTATTTTTTTACTGTTGAATTTTTAAATTATTGTAGCAATGTGCAAGCCGAACTTAGCACATGCCTAACATCGGGTCTACACATGTTTGTGCAGGTCTAATGTCAGACCTAGCATAGACTATGCAGGCTTGCATAGACCTAGCATAGGTTGCATTGGCCTAGCATAGTGCAGACCTGATGTCAGGACTACGTAGTCCTAGCATAGGCTACATAGGCCTACGTAGGCTTGGTGTAGCACAATCCCAAAAGAGGAGGGTTGTGTAAAAAGAAATGGAAAGTATTTTTTTTAATTAAATAAAAAAAAAAGGATTTTGAGAGCATACCTTTTTGGCAGGGAGATTGGTTTTTGGATAGCAATCCTATCACAACAAAAATAAAAACAAAAAACAAAGGATATTAGTGTTCATAAACTATGATCACCATTTGTAAGCCAAAAACAATAAGAGAAACACCATGCACTAAAATTAAAACATTTTATTATTCCATAGAATGGATCTTTTGGTTACAATAAGCCCCCTTGCAAAGGGGTTTTACAATGCAACACCTGAATGGATATATGATCCCCTTTTTACAATAAAATGGTGTCATGATATTCTTATTGCTACACTCAAAGTGGGAGTTGGATTTGTCATGAATACAATAATGGATCTAGATATTTGAATCTAGAGCCTTCGAATTGATGTGATCTTATTGAACCTAGAATATTCAAATATTTGAACCTAAAACCTGCACACATGCAAATAAACAAAGATATTTAGTAGCACATGTTAAGATAGATCAAACAAAACTGAGATATGAAACTAAAAATATATATAATGAGCATTCAAGTAGCATAACACTAACATTCCTCTCATATCGATATTTCAAACTCCCCTCTTCACTTGTCTTCTCATTATGTTTTTACTCAAATGAGAGGGGGTATTTATAGCCTTTGAGGCAAGGTGAATGGAGGAATGAGGTTTCCATAGGTTAGGTTATATGCATCTAAGGTCAACCTATTGAGGTATGGTCATATGGTGACCAAGGACTAAGTGTAGGAAAGGGTTTGAGTGGCCAAGGGGGCTACACAAGGAAAATATCCCTATTTAAGTGGTAAAACCACTATTTTAGGCCTAATACTACCTAGAGTGAGTCATATAGTCCAAAAGGAGTCCATTTAGGTATTATTATCAATATGACATCATTTATGTATCTACGAAAAGGTTGGATGGTACATAATTGTATGATAGATTCTAGAGCTACCACCATAGTAATGCCTAAGGTAGTATGTAATATAATGGGTATGGAATATACAAGAAGCATCCTAGTTATACTATAATTAGATGGTACACCTATAAAAACCATAGGGATGATCAAAGATGTACCCATGTGCTGCACCTAATACCCCAAATCATGGTTATTCAAGAAGTAGTTGGGTAGATCTAGAGTCATATTTTAGCATGTGTCTCTCAAGGGAATTTACAACAAAATTAGGAGGTTATTTGTCTCTTGACTGTTCACATATGGAAATCCCATACAAAGTAAGGATAATCAAAATATTCTCTAAAAATCCATCGTCCTTTCATATAAATAATATTGAGAAATGAAATTAGTAGATCAAAATAGTCAATATGATGAGATAGGAGGTCAATTTGATGAAAGAAATACTAGAGGACATATAGATAGAAGATCAATTCTCTACAATATTTCAATGCTATTATTGAGATAGGAACAAGCACCTATTCAATCACAAAACTAGAATGTAGGAAAATTTTAGATCCGATAGCACAAAGCTCTTAGCAAAATGAAATATGAAATCTCTATTTTGATGGATATAAATGTAAAAATGGCATTGGAGAAGGTATTGTGTTGATCTCACTGATTGAAATAGAAAGGGCTTACTCTTACAAACTAACATGGAGTTGCACAAACAACACAACAAAATATGAAGTATTGTGTCTAGGTTTAAATAAGGTTTAGAATATGGGTATTAAATAGCTACAAATATATGGCAAATTAGAACTAATAGCCAATCAAAAAATAGAGAAGTGCATCAACAAGAAATACTACCTCAAGGTCTATAGAAATAGAGTTTAGGATTTTTTAGAAGCTTTTCAGCTGTTGAATATTGAAGCTATCCCTAGAGAATAAAACACTCATGCTAATATATTAACATCTATGGGAGCTAACTACTACCTAGTGTCTAATGTGATACACAAAGTAAAGACTGTGAGACTAGTTTATAGGCCATCTATACCTGATAAGGATACCTTTTGGAAGGTGTTTGAAAATGATGATCAAATAGTTGATTTTTTGGTATAAGAAATGAACTACGCAAGTGATCAAATATCAGAGGATGATGAGTAAAATGATGTAATCCAACTATATAATAATCACATCCCAAAAAGATTGATTACTTTGGAGAGATTTTTTGATAGTACTAATTGGTTGACTACTCACAAAATAGAATTTGATAGCCAAGGCTACAAATAAGTGTAGATTGAACTTGTAAAAAGTCTCAAAGTAGGAGTGCATTGATCAAAATAGGATATTAGTTAGATTCTAGATATGTGTAAGAAATTGAACAACATCATATCATGAACCTATGATAACCTCAAAGTATACAATAAGAAAACCATACAACATACTATTGAGCTCATGCCAAACACTAAACCTTTTTGATAAAATCAATGACCAATAAATCTAAAAATTGAATATCTAATGAAGTAGGAGCTACTAAAGATTTTGAATTATAGAATCATATATCCAATCAAGCATTCTACTTGGGTTACTAACTTATTGCTAATGAGAAAGAAGAATGGATACATTTATTTGTGTAGATTTTTAGAATCTAAATAAAGTATCATTAAAATATCATTATCCACTTCCAAAGATATATCAAACACTACATACTATATTCAAGGCTAAAATATTCTCCTTGCTATATGGATTATCTAATTTTAACTAGGTATGGGTTTGGTATGAAGACTAGTATAAGACTACATTTACCACCAAGTGGGGTACTTTTGCATATCAATGAATACCTTTTGGCTTGTCCAATTTCAATGATACTTTTTAGAGAGCAATAAATCTAGCCTTTTGGGAGTTAGTCAATAAAATTATAGTCATCTATCTAGATAACATGACTATGTTCTCTCATAAGAAACAAAATAATTATGAGCATCTTCATTTGGTATTTGAGAAGTACAATGAATTTGAGGTTTTATTAAACCAAATAAATATATATTTGTTTTTAAAGAAGGAAAGTTGTTAGGACATTTTGTGTTTGTAGAAAGACTAACCATTACTGCAGATAGGGTGAAATCCATTCTAGAAATTTTTCTACCACTAAACAAGAAGGGGCTCCAATAATTCTTTGGAAAAATCAAATTTGTATAGAAATTCATTTCAAACTTTGCTCAAATAGTCAAGAAAATGATTGAAATTCTAAAAAAGGAAATGTATTTCAAGTGGATAAATATTTGAAAAAGTGCCATTGATAACATCAAACTAGAAATAGCCCAATCCCCTATTCTGGTTAATCTGTATTATTCCAAGGACTTTATCCTGTATACATTTGGAGCAAAAGAAAGTTATATTGTTGTTCTTAATTATAAAAAAGGAGAAAACAGTAAGTGACCTATAACTTTCCTAAGTTATATGTTGCATGATCATGAAGAGAGATAAAATTTCATAGAAATATAGGTTTATTCAATAATGAATTCATTAAATAAGTTTAAGCATTTTATTTCTCAGAGTAAGACCATGGTGCATGTGGTGCATCTAGATGTCTAAAAAATTGTAATTCAAGGGTAATTGGGTGATAAGAGAACTAATTGAGCCACACAAATTTAGGAGTATGATGTTGAAATTTATCTAAATAAGTTGATAAGAGGTACATCTCTATGTCAAAAACTAGTAGAGTCAACAATACAAGACACAAATTCACTACTAGAAGAAGAATTGCTTTAGCCAAAAGTACAAACAACAACCCTAGACACTTTGATTGAACAAAAGATACATTTTTCAATTTTTGTAGATGTTTGGATGGTATAACCCCATATCATATATGTAGATATAGGCTATAGTTAAGGAAATACATATTAATAGATTTCATCTTATACTAGAGAAACTTTGATAGAGTTTTGTTAAGATGTTTAAATTCAGACAAGATAGAGGAAGTCCTCAAGTAATATCACAGTAGTTTTTTAGGTGGAAATTTCTCTAGATAGAATATTGCAACTAAGATTCTAGGAGCAAGATATTACTGGTTAATAATCTTCTCAAATGCATTTAAAATTACTAGAGCATGTGACAAGTGCCAAAGGTTCATTTGAAATAATAAACACCTGATGATGTGCCTACAACCAACAACTATAGAAGAACCTTTCCACCAGTGAGAATTAGATTTTATTGGGGTAATCAATCCTAATTCATAAATCAAACATAAACATACCCTAATGGTTATAGATTATTTTACTAAGTGATGAAAATGGAAGCCACCAAACATGCTAACAAGAATACAATCATTCAATTTTTGGAAAGGCTTATCACAATATTTGGTGTCCCAATTACCATTGTTATGAATAATGCCAAATCATTCATTGGTACTAAAATAATTGATTTTACAAGAATCTATGGCATATATTGGAATGAATCTTCCAATTATTACACTAGGAGAATGATCTTGTAGAATCTACCAAAAAGAATCTACTAAAGGTAATCAAGCACAATATTGAGAGAAACCAAAAAGTTAGCACCTGTTGCTTGATCAAGCACTATGGATTAATAGAAGAAAAACCAAAATGTTATAAAAAACATCATCATGTGATTTGGTATATGGAAAGGAAGATATGCTACCCATCAATTTGGAGCTTCCAACACTTAGATTTATTAATAAAATGGATCCCAAACAAATTTAACCACTCGAAAAAAGGATGGAAAAATTGATCTAGTTAGAAAAAACCATGATCAAGAATACAAAAATCTCTATCATCACCAGAAAACTATCAAATATTGATTTGACAAAAGATTCATGACTAAAGCATTCAAAAAGGGTGACTTAGTGCTAAAATGGGATGTGGATCAAGCCAAGCAAGGATCTCATGATAAATTTGAATCCATATGGTCTAGGTCATATCTCACAAAGTAGAAGAAGGATGTAAACACATTTGAACTATGAGAATCAAATGGTTAGGTGTTTCCAATTCCAGTAAATGTCCAATACTTGAAGCACTATGCCTAAGGAAAGGAGATCTCACACTTGTAAATATGTAAATAAGCGATGTATATATGTTTACTAAAAGGCTTAATTATCATAAGAATAATGGTTGGTAATTTTAAGATCTTCACTTACTTGCAAGTATGGAAAATACCCGATTTTTTACCTTTAGGTTTCTAATTGATAGGCCCCTATGTTTTGGTATTATGTGAGTAGTGAAACAAAAAAATGGATAAGTCCAAAATGTGTCATACTTCTTGTACTCTGCCAAGTAGTATATGGGTACCTAGAATTTATCACCAAGTAGTAGTGGAAGCTGACACTAGAAATACTATACTTAGCCTAATGGTGGACAAGTATACAAAACCTATCATCTAGCGAAAATCAATGAAAACATCCAAATATTGAACCTACCAAAAATTGTGTACCCTCAAGAGTAGTTGGAAAGTACCAAATCTTCATCTTGGGGCTAGAATAGGGACAAAATTTTGTTGAGTTAGAAATCTATCAAAAATTATGTTCTCTATCTAGAAATGAATAGGTACCAAAAATCCATCAACTAGCATCTGAGCTAAAGCAAAGCTAAGTGTATGAAGAACACAAGCTTATACTGAGAGGGTGAGTGAATAGTATAAGACCACTTTTTACTTTTCTTTCACAATAAATATTATGCAATGTATAGATAGCAATATCAATAGAAGTAATCAAAGCAATGCATAAATCACCACACACAATAAAGACACCACAATTTACATGGTTCACCCAATGTGGGCTACTCCATAGAGAAAATATTTCCCTAAAAATTTCTCAATCAATCTCTTGGGAATCCTTTCCCTATTACAATGTTTATGGACCTCTATACAAAGGAGAAACCAATACCCTAATCAATTTCATGGATATATATCCACAAGATAACTCCTTTCTCCTCAGCTCTAACTGGTGATCTTCTAGAATAATTATTACCCCCACTGCTTTGGCTAATGGATCTCTATCCATTGAAGACTCATGTCCTCACTGCCCTGGATAATGGATCTCTATCCACTGGATACTATTTTCCTCTATACTCTGTCACCTCAAAATCTTTGTCTCAAATCTACACTAAACATAGTCCTTGGGTTTAACACAAATCTACTCAATCTCTATCTCTGGTCTAGCACAAACCTATCCTCAAATATGCACCAAAATTTATCCTCCAATTTGTACTATATGTAGTCCTTTGGTATAGCACAAATATATCCTCAATCTCTATTCTCAATTCTTAACTCAAAGCTTGAATCAATCTCAAATCAACTTTACTAGATATTCCCCAAACCTTAACTCAAGGTTTGAAAAAATCAATTGATAAAATCTTCTCTCAAGTATTCTCAAATACTTATCTCAAATTTTCCTTGTAATATTCTACAAAATATCACATCAATCTATCCACAAGTCCTCTCCTGAACTTGTCCAAAATTTCTCAAAAAAAATTCACAAGAACCTATCCAAATATACTCCCAATCTATATTGTAAGCTTCCACAAAAGCTTACTCAAATCTATCCACAAGTCTTCTCAAATACTTGCCTCAAATATGCTCAACAAGTCCACAATAGAACTTATCCAATCTCATAGAAACATAAAGAGAATTTTTAGAGACTCAATATGCTTCACATTCACCTCAATACTCAATCACTTTCAATCACTCTTTGAGAAACATAAGGAGAATTTTTAGAGACTCAATATGCTTCACATTCACCTCAATTACTTTCTCAAATCAATTCAGAATATAGAATAGTTTTTTATGGAACTTGAACAATCACTTCACACACCCACTTGACTAGGCTCAACCAATCACTCAATGAAACAATCCTTGCTTGAAATTCCTAGTCCAAGTATATGACTCTTCACTCAAAATATTTCCAACAAATTTTATCAACAAGTTTCACATAACAATGATACTCATGTTCTTTTCAAACCCTATTTCAATTTCTTCACACAATCAATGGCTTCAACAATAATGATTATAAGAAAAGGTTTAAATAACAACTCTTTATTCCAAAAAACCTTTAAGCATTAACTCAACATACTCAATAAGGAAACCCTAATAAAGTCCTTTTCACTCCACACTTATTTTATAGAAAACCAACCAATCAATTCAACTATGGAAGATGTGCTCATACCTTTTTCTTGATGATGAAAGGATCTCATAAATATGCCACAACCATAAACACTTCTTTGCCAAGATCAAAGGATTTAGAAGATACTTAACTCTATCAAAGATACAATGCTAAATATTAAAACACTCATACACCTTATCACTCCATCTCAAAGAAAGCATCCATCAACATATACAAAAACCACAATGTGCTCTATGTTATTCCCCCAAGGCACCAAAACCAAAAAGGACAACACGTCGCTTCCTCCGATGCCTAATAACAACATGCCAAAATGCTCTTATCATGAATCGAACACGAACCACTCTGCATCCACACACCTTAAATCACAATCACTTACCACTAGGCCATGTGCCTTTGTGGATATGAGGGTTTAGGCCTCAATGGTCTTAACACTTTTTTTGGTGCCTTTAAGACAAATATTTGTCTTCTTCGCACGAGTATTCTCCACAACACATGCCACTACAATTTATTTCAAACGAATAATGAATTTTATGCCACTCAGGCATATAGTTTATATACCTATTGCCTCCAATAATGTTGAACATCGACGCCTTTGAAACTTGAATAATTAATTTATAAATTATTTAAATTATATAGAATTTAAATTTTATAAATTAATTCTTAAACCCCTTTTGTCTTTATTAAAGCCCTCTTTGATTTTACCACATTGTATAAATAATATTTATTTATAAAATTTAAATTTAATTTGAATTTAAATATTTTATAAAATAAATATTAAAACATCCTTTAGCTTTTCAAAAAATTTCCTTGGGTTTATGAAAAACCTTTTATCTGCTCATCCATGGTTTTAATAAAAACCCTCCTTCATATGATTCCACATAATATTAAAAATATTATGAAGCTCTTTTGCCATTAACCTTTGCATTGTTCCTTGACATCAATGACAACTTTGACTCAAAATGTCCAATAATCTCCCCCTTTGTCATTGATGATAACCCAAATTATTTTTACCAAAAACTTAACCTTTTCTTGGTTCTGCTCCCCATGGGACATTGCTTTCTCTGGCTCAATTCTCTTTTCAAATATCTCCTCTTTACTCAAATACCAAATCTCCCCCCCTTACTCAAATATCTTCGCATTTGGCATCAATAGCAAAGGGTCACCTTTGGGGATCGTGGCTAAGAATGAGTCTCTTAGATTAGCCCCTCCCTCACATTCTCTTGAGGTGGTTAATTATGGGGTGGAAGTATTTCTAATCCCAGCAAGCACTACTCTTTTCCTTTATCCTCTTTTTTTCTTATCTGATCCTTTTGATTCCTCTAACTGTTCCTTTCCATGTCCATGTTACTGTCCATGTCCATATTATTTTTCATGTTCATGTTCCTATTCTTATTCATATCCATGTTTCTATTCCTATTCCTGTTCATATTCATATCCCTTTTCCTATTCTTATTCCTATTCATATTCATACTTGATTCTTGGATGTCTAATCTACACCATTTTGTTGTATGTCCATAATTATTGCACTTATAACATTTAATATTATTATTCCTTGGAGGTGCAAATGTCTTAGGATTTCTCCTAGTGAAGCCATATCCTTTTCTGTCATGAACCCTATAATTCATTGCCTTCTGACCAAATTGATTACATGAGTAACAATACCCATGGAAAAGTTATCTATTCCCATATTCCTATATTTCATGTGTCCTGCACTATGAAGCTATGTGCTCAAACCTATGACATGAAAAACATATTCCATTGAAACTTCCTTGTCTTGACCTCATTGGTATCTTAGTCTCTCTTGACCTATTCTGATTTTTGTTCCATATGTTTCTTATTTGTGCATTTATCATGTCCTTGTTGAACTTTCTGTTGTCCAAATAATCCTCATAGGTCTCACTTTCTCTTAAACTACCTTCTTATGAAGTGTCTTCATCTAAAGTTTCTTCTCCTCCAAAACTTGAGGTTGAATTTCCTTCCCATTTATTTTGTTCCTATTCAAATCCAAGACCTATCTTGCTTGATGTAGGCTTTTGTGTCTTTTTGAACTTATCTAAGTTCTTTGAGATATTTTTGAACCCTTTTATCTTGACTTTGGAGTCTTCTAAATCTTCCCTTAGTAGGTGTATCGCTCCAAATTTTCCGCACCCTTATCTTCAGGCTATAGGATCTACACCCGAAAGGGGGATGTGGGAAGGATGGGACAATACCTCAGACTGAGAGGCCTTGCAAAGGTCCCGCATCTCGGGGGATGTGTATAAAGGTGAATTTTTGATGGATGGTGGGTTCACCAGGAAAATTTTGAATGGCAGTTTCCATGCCTAGGTTGGGAATGTGTTTGATGTGTTCAATTTTATCTTTAATCATTCAAATCCTAGGTTTGGCCAAATGAATCTAAACTATTCTATATGAAATGCGGATTTAAATGAATAAAGAAAATAGATTTTGAACAGAAAACATAGAGAATAAGCTAGATTAGAAAGCCATATCTAATCTAGATATCTGATGGAGGTTCTAATTTTTGAAGCAGTCAAGATCGCCTCTGATGTGACAGGATCATCTGTGATCAGACAAGATCATATGATATCTGATGATTTTGTTAGACGAATTCGTCAGAGACCTGCAATCAGAGAAATAGACACAGAACATAGAAAATGCAACAATGCTAACAAAGGAAAACGGTGTAAAATGACAATATAGATACTAAAATGATAATTACGAATAGAAATTTAAGTAAATTATAGTATCCTAATGAAAAATTATGGTCTTATCATGCACTTAAGCTATATGGGTGAACTCCAAAATGTAGAATAGTAATAAGTCTAACTAATGCAAAGCAAAACAGTAAATAGCGGAGAAATAATGCAAACTCAGGGCACTGATTGCCCCCAATGTTGACTGTAGTCGAAATCGCCTGTAGAATATGAAATCATCTCGAATTGGTACATGATCATGCAATATTGTACATGATCATCTGCGATGATCTGAGCTTGCTCTGGCTAAATAATGACAAAGTTCTTGCAAACAAACTTGGAAAAATACGAAGGCAAATGGTAGTCTAAGATATTCTAATGCATGTAAAACTCGAAGTGCAGAAAAATTCAGCCAGGGGAATGTCAAGGGGAGGGCCTAATATTAAATAGGCATAGGAATGAGGTTGGGAGGTTGGAGATCATCCCAATTTGGGAGATATCCAAAGGGGTAAGTCTCTAACCGTGTAGACATGCTTTTGCCCAAGTTAGAGACGTCGTTGAAACAAAAGCTAATTATGAAAAATTAGTTTTGGGATGAAATTGTCTGGACGTTCTAGTCCAAAAAAAATCATCCAATCTGAGGTGATATCATCTGATCGGCGACGATATCGTCCAACGATCACAACAAATCCTAAAAATGGTGCAAAAAATGAGGAAAGCTATTTAACAGGTGGTTAATGGGCGGTTCGGGGTTAAAATTTGAATTTGAATTATTACTAAGGTAATTTTAATTATTGCTAAGGTTTACTACGCCAATTTTAGGGTGCTACATTTTGCCCCCTCTTTAGCAAATTTTCCAAAGAAAATGTGTTAAATATGAGTTCTTCTCGATCTACGAGAAAGAAAAAATTATTCCCATTTTTAGGTGACGATTCTAGGTCGAATCGTACGACAGCTTACTATGGTGCCCCCTCCGTGTTTTTACCCAAATCGAACGTTTGAGGTAAAAACGTGGAAAAGAAAAATTTGAAAAATGTTTTTAATTATTTTTGAATAAAATTAAGAAAAATAGGGTAAAACCCTAATTCATTGTTACTGTTCATTTTCCTGGTTTCTAGAGCTCTGCAGACAAGATGGTCGAGATAGCGCACAAATCGACAGAGGTCCAACGCGGGCTATGGGTAAGGGTCCAAACTTAATTTAACATGCTTTAATTTTGAATTTCATGCTTTTTAGAATAATTTTGAATGATTGTTGAGAATCACAGCCATTTTTGGGCCGTCGACGTCGTCGGGACGAAATCGTCTCAATTTCACCGAAATCGTCTCGATATCACCAATTTCGTCCAAGGGCAAAATCGGCGATATGGGGACGATTTTGTCCAATAAGGGATGATTCTCTCTTATGAAATCGGAGACAAATTTGCTCAAATTTTGGACGATATCGTCCAATAGTGGACGATATCATCATTTGTATGAAAGTGAACTTATTTTACTTGCATTTTTAATCACTGTTTTATTAATGATTTTTATTGTTTTGTTGTTTATGTTGCAGAGAGGATTACTAAAGAGCTAGGAATGGAAATACGGTGGACTGAGGAATGAATTGGCCGATCTATCTTAGGCAGAGTGAGATCATTTGGCTCAGTTCAGTTTACAGCATGTGGCAGATATGCCACAGGTTTCTACAGATATGGGGCTATCGACAGCCCTAGCAGAGAGGTGGTATCCGGGTTCTTCTTGTTTTCGATTACCGACAGGGGAGATGACTCCCACATTGGAGGATGTATGGAGGATTTTGAGGATCCCCATACAAGGATGGCTAATAGCTCGCATGGCCAATCAGGACCATGCGATGATGCAACTATGCGGAGATCTGAGCTTCACCTTGGAGAAGGACAGAGTGAACATCGAGTCGCTACGCTAGATGCTTGGGGCATCTAGACTGACATAGGTTTTGGCTAGGGTGGTAGGTGGTCTGTTGCTATGCCATCATAGTGGATACAAACTACCATGGCTACTGACATATGTGGTCTATGACATGAGAGACCATGGGTATAGGTTTGCTTGGGGGAGCTTTGTATTATGCCAATTGTATAGGATCCTGTATGGGGTCATATACAAGGGCGACCAGTTTGGTGCTAGGAGCACATCGTGGTGTGGAGGCCAGTAGGGCTCCCACCGAGAAGTATTGATAGGGAGAGGCCCTGAGTTTTCTATTGGTAGCTCCGAAGAGGGTCACAGTGGCAGATAGATCTACCAATGTCCCAAAGACTACTTGATGACCTTATCTCTGACCAGATCACCTGGATGCCTTGGAGAGATCATCTAGGGTGGGCCGAGGATGGACAGGAGCTGGCTCACATCAGGTGAGTCTACTGGCTGAGGATGGAGAGGGGAGAGGTGGAGTTCCACTGCTACGATCGAGTTTTGAGGCAGTTCGGTCTAAAGCAAGGGATCCCATCTCTCAAGGACTATGAGTTTTCCTAGACCATCTGGGATAACACTATAGTCAGTGGGGCTCCAAATATGTAGCGATTCTGGAGTCAGGATGCAAATGATGCCCCCATCCATCTAATGGATGGTGATGATGCTAGGGTTACCAATGGCTATGATGCTTGGTACGTAGGCATCCTCCCTCCTCGGATGATGAGGGCTCAGGGTCTGATTCACATAGTTGTGCATCATATGGGGAGGTGGTGCCAGGCGGCCATTGAGGTGGCACAGGGTCATGATAGGAGAGAGCAGATGAGACCACAGGCTCAGTAGAGGCCATGGTAGTGAGAGGAGGGAGGAGAGACCCCCTTCTCCATAGAGAGAGAGGCCACCATTGCTCGATAAGGGCAAGGGTGTCGACGCAAGAGAGAGTAGTGAGATGGCTACTCTTTGGGTGGAGACTGTTTGTCTCCAGGCTCAGGTGTAGTCCTTGTAGGATGAGACTGCATGACATCGAGAGGAGGACACATAGCTTAGAGATGAGGTCACACGCCTCAGAGCATGGAGCAAAGGGGCAAGCACTCAGGACCTAGCATGGGCTATTGCCCAAATCATATTCTATCAAATGTTATACTACCAGATGGTGCTAGAGGGGTAGAGGTTACTGCTGTCGGCCCCCATTATGGAGCCTATCGTGATGAGGTCATTGAGGACATCATCACGATCAGAGTCCAAGACTCATAGCAGCACATGTACTGCGATGGGGCCACCTCATCCACATCAAGGCAGGGGAGGATATGAGGCTGAGAGCTCGAGGGGTTCTCGAGGCTAGCTGCTATAGACTACACTACACAGATTGATACATAGTGTTTATTATTTTTTATGGAGGATTGAGTATGCCGAGGTACATATTGTGGCATACCGATCCAGTTTTGGGATGATGCATATATTGTTGATATATATATAGATGAGATATTTTTGATCATATGACTCGTCTTATGTGTGTGTATGATGCTTTAATGTTTTGGTGTGATTGATTTGATGATTCATATAATTATGTCATTTGGAAATATTATGGTTTGAATGTCATGTTTTTAAAATTTAAATGAAATAATCTGATGTAAACAAATTGGTTGTTTGTGGGATAATTTGATAAAAATAAAAGGGACTTCTAACAATAATTTCAAAGGACATTGTCACTATTATAGACCATTTCATGGAGTCGTCGCTCATTAGGTCTTCAAGCTAATCCTAGTATAGAAATATTGTTAAAAGTAAAAGAGTGCTTAAGAGACTGTCTTAAGACTTTGTCGTGATGATGGAGATAGTGATGGTTTGATGATTTGTTTTCAGATTTTCATAAAAATAGTATGCATGAAATATTTTAAAATGATTTTTTCTAGGCATAAATTCCTAAGTGTGATAAAATTTTGAACAATTCCTTAGAATTTATACCATGGTTGCAATATTAAATTTGAACATAATGACATGAAATAGAACAAGTGTTCGTTTGTTTGTAAAGCATAATTGTGTAACAAAATGATTTAAGTTATATGTTTTTTATGATTTGAAATAAATGGGAAATAAAATTAGTTCGATGGTTTGCGCTAGGCATAGAATTATAGATATAAACTTATACCATCATCACGAAATCCGAAGAAGAAATTGATATTGTAGTTTTATTGCATGATTGATTTTTAATTTTTGAAAATAAATAGAAAATATGAAGATGAGGACTTGTGCTAGGCATAAAATTCCAATTTTGGTTTTGGAACTATACCATCGTCGTGAAAGTCAAAAGTTATATATAAATGTAACTTTATTGCATGTTTTTTTTTTTTTAAATGATTTTGATTTTTTTGGTAATGCATGTAGTTGTCTTTATACTAAACAACTATTCTCAGAGAAGAAAATGAAATTATTCAAGACAATTTGCAAAAATATTTCAAAGTATCTTAAAGACAAAAGTTAGATTTATAAGGAATCCCATGTGCATATGTGAGTTCATTTCCGATCTTGATTTATCATAATGATACAAAAAATATCTCAAATACAAATGTGTGTGCAATTGCATTATTCATTTACCAATTTTGAGCAAGATAATTTGATACAAGTGATTTGAATTAACCAAATAAGTGTTCATTAACCATGATTTAGATGCATATAACCATACCAGACTACTATGTAAGTCGGGTTATCAAGAGCTAGCTAATCCATAAGCAGACATAGGTCTATACAAAATAAGGTCGCTAATGTGACAGACATATCACCACACTAGGAGTTACCCAAGGCCAAGCGGGTTGGGCACAAACCACCTGTTATGGGGCTTACCTCATAGTTTTCGAATAATTGAGAATTCCAGGGATTCAAGCTCATCAACCCTTCTTTTCTTTTCAATGGGTAGGGAAAGGGATTTTATTGCTTTTGCTTTTGCTTGTTTTGCTTTTTTTTGCTTTTTTCTTTTCTTTCTATTTTTCTTTTTCGTATCTTTTGCTTTGATATTTGAGAAAATGTTGAAATATTGCTGTGATGATTCAAATAACCTTTTTCTTTTTCTCTTTTTCTTGCACTTTTCTTTTATTCCTATGCTAGGGATACTTGCTCGGATTAGCTATAGAGAAAGGGATTTTTATTCTGGGTAGGGGTGAGCTTGTCCTTTTGTCAATTCTCAAATATTCTAGACCATGTGCATGATAGGATAGCAGGGGAAAATTTTTGCTCAAGAAACCACTTCTACTATGTAGCATAGCATGGACATTACAAATATAATCATTTTATTGTGAAAGGATATGCTTGGTTTAAGTAAATAACAAGATCAATTCTCTATGCTCAAACATTATTTAATTGAATTTTGTGGACTTTGATATAAGAGAGATTAGTAATCATACCAAATAAATCAAGATATGTATTCATGTGAATTTGAAAGTGTGGGATTCCAAATAAATGCTAATTTATCCAAAATAACTTGAAAATATAACTGCAATACTGCACAATTTGAGAAGTACAAAGATAAAAGATGGTTTTTGAAAATTTTGATTATTTTGAATGTTTTTGGTGTTTTTATATTTTTAAGTTTATAAATTGAAAGAAATACAAGATAGTGGTTTTTTGAAATATTTTAAAAAAATATATACAATGATGAAATGACCAATTTTTTATGCATAGTAACGTTTAAGATGCAAATGTTCATGGGTTCTTTAAGTTCTTTACCATATAAGGTAGATAATTTGTATGCTCCCGAATCAAATTTAGCAGTGATAATATATGGTCCAATCCAGTTGGGCTCAAATTTACATTTAAGGTCTTTAGTTGCATTAGTATTTTTTTGATTTTGATTTAAAACAAGGTCACCGACCTCAAAGGATTGATGACAAAATTTCTTAGCATATGATATTTTAAGCTTATTGTGGTAGGCACGAAGATGCTCCAAAGCATTGATGCGCTTTTCATCTAGGAGTTCCAGTTGACTGAGTCTGCCACTCGATATTCATCTCCTACTTCGGTATCTTGAAGTAGTAGAGCCAAAGAAGGAACTTCTAATTCAAAGGGGAAAATGGCTTCAGCACCATAAACCAAAACAAAAGGTGAAGTACCTATGGGAGTACGAACGCTAGTGCGATATGCCCACAAAGCTGGATATAATTGAATGTGCCAGTCGCGGCCAGATTTATTGACCAATTTTTTGAGAATTTTGATTAAGGTTTTGTTAGAAGCTTATGCTTGGCCATTACCCTGAGGATAATAGGGAGTGGACCAGTGATGTTGAATCTTATATTTTTGGCATAATTTCTTAACATATTTATTTTTGAAACAAGTTCCATTGTCTGAGATGAGATTTGCAAGAATTTTGAACCTACAAATGATTTGATTAAAAATAAATTTAGAGACTTGTGTTCCAATGCAGGAAGCTAAAGGCATAGCTTCAACCCACTTCGTAAAATACTCAGTGGTGGTTATGATGAATTTGTGTCCATCAGATGACATAGGATTAATTTTGCCAATAATGTCTAAGCCCCATTTTGAAAATGGCCAAGGAGATGAAATAGCCTGCAGTTCTTGTGTAGGGGCATGGACAAGGTCAGCATGTTTCTGGCACTTGTCGCAATGGCGCACATAATCATGTGCATCATTCTCTATGGTAGGCCAAAAGTATCCCATCCTAAGGAGCTTTTTAGCAATGACACTACCACTGAAGTGTCCTCCACAAGATCCATCGTGGGCTTCACTCAAAGCTGATCTGGATTATTCTAAATTCAAACATCTCAATAGGATACCTTCAAAATATCTCCTATATAGAGTATTGCCAATTATTACAAATTGACTTGTTCATCTACGTAATAACCGATGCTGGTTTCTATTAGAACCGGTAGGGAAAGTTCCATTATGAAGAAAATCAAATATACCCGTATACCAAGGTTTAGGAGTAGTTTCATTGATTATAAAAACATCCATAGATTCTAAGCATGACTTATTTGAAGCAAGTTCTTGAAGTCGACGAATAATGATGGTGGCATATTCGTCATCTAACTCCAAGGGCAGAAGAGATGCAGCTGCGGCCATAGCGTCAGCCGCACGGTTGCTAGTTCGAGGAATAGCTTCCAAGGTAACTTGATCAAATAGAGATATTAATTGTAAAATATATGCTTTATATGGGCACAATTTATCATCTTTGGTCTGATAAAATTCATTAATTATGTTTATAACAAGTTGAGAATCACCAAAAACTAACAAATGTTTAATTTTTAGCATCAAGGCAGCTCGTAATCCAAGGATTAGAGCTTCATATTCAGCAGTATTATTGGTGCAAGCAAATGTTAATTTAAAGGACAAAGGTATAATGTGTTTTTGTGGAGATATTAAAATAATACCTACACTAGCCCCACTCATGCATCAGGCTCCATCAAAGTATAAGGACCATTGTTCAACATGGTCTACCTCTAATTGAAGGCATTCATCAGGAAACTCAATGATGAGGGGATGGGTAGACTCTAAGGGTGCAACATCTAATTGGTCTGCTATGATTTGACCCTTAATAGACTTATGTCCTATAAATATGAGTTCAAAATCGCTTAGAGCAAGAACCCACTTTGTTGTGTGACCCGATAAATAAGGTCGACTCATGAGATACCGTAAGGGATCATATTTAGCAATGACATATGTTTTCTGACTGAGCATATAATGGCGTAATTTTTGTGTAGAAAATACAACTACTAGACATAGTTTTTCTAATGCTGTGTAGTGGGTTTCATAACTAATTAAAGTTTGGCTAATATAATAATTAGCATGTTCTCTTTTCTCATCATCAAGTTGAGCTAACATAGCTCCTAAAGCAAAATCTAAAGCTAAAATATACAGGATAAATGGGTGATCAGGTCTAGGTGGTGAAAGCACCAGTGGGTTAAGGAGGTATTGTTTGAGAAGTTCAAAAGCTTCCTTACATTCATCATCCCAATTAAAATGGACATCCTTCTTAAGAAGCTTAAGAAAGGGACCGGTTTTGTCCGCCAGCTTATCGATGAAGCGACGGATAGCTTGAAGCTTACCTTGTAAATTTTGTAACTCAGATATATTGGTAGGTGTGGGCATATCAGTGATAGCTGCAATATTGAGAGGGTCAATTTTGATGCCACGTAAAGAAACTATAACCCCTAATAGTTTATCGGACTTAACTTTGAATATGCATTTAGCAGGATTTAGTCGGATAAGATATTCCCTTAACCGATCAAACACTGTCCTTAAGTCATTTAAATGATCATCTTCTTTAATGGAATGAGCTATGATATCATCTACGTAATCATGTAGGATATCATGCATCATGTCATGAAAAATTTAAGTCATAGCTCGTTGATAGGTTGCACCTACGTTCTTTAAGCCAAATGGCATCACTTTCCAACAAAATGTACCCCAGGGGGTAATAAAGGCTATTTTAGCCTGATCTTCAGGAGCTATCCTGATCTGATTATAACTAGAAAATCCATCCATTAGGGATATCATTTCGTTCCCAGCAGTAAAATCAATGATTTGATCCATATTGGGAAGAGGAAAATCATCTTTAGGGCATGCAGCATTAATATCTCTAAAGTTTGTGTAAACCCTAACTTTGGTAGCTTCTTTCTTTGTGACTGGAACTACATTCGAGATCCATTCAGCATAATCAATAGATTGTATAAAAACAACATTCAGGAGTTTTTCTAACTCCCCTTTGACTAGCAAGGCCACTTTGGGATGCATTTTTCTAAGTTTTTGTTTAACAGGTTTAGCATCCGGATGGACTACTAGGTGATGCATGACTACAAAAGGGTCTAAACCTGGCATATATTCATATGTCCAAGCGAAGATATATTCATATTATTTAAGGAATGCAATGTATTGCTCTTGTTTTTCTTGACTTAATTTTGATCCAATATTGATTATGTGGGGATTATCCTCAGTTCCAATGTTAACTTTAATGACATTTTCTACTTCCATGTGTAGATCTCTTTCAAAATTAGGTGGGGCGGGTGAAACTCCCAATTCTTGTAATTCTTTTAAGGTTAACTTGGATAATTCATCTTGAGGAGTCGTGGCCTCAAGCTAGGCTATAGTAGGTATAGAACCATCAAAATAAAAACCATTGTGTAACATATCTTCAATGGAGACATCATGGAAAATATCACCTTCCAACTCATCATCGGATTCAACAATAATTTCGGGATAAGCTATGGATAGCATATTGCATGTAAATGGTTGATTTTTTAGAGGCAAATCATCATGCCCATCCAAATAATCTTGATAACATATGAGTTGATCATCATCTTCAAAAGGGAAGGGTTGACCCTTACTAGGAAGTAGGCCCACACCACATCTGGTGGGCCATGGTTCTACCTCAAAAGGTTCGTTCATACCATTTTGGAAAGGTCCCAAGACTTTCCATTTATATCCCATTTTAAGCATTATAGATTTAGCTTTAATATACTCATTAGTAAAATAATATCGAGCATATCCCTCATGATGAGTTTTGATGTTCTTGGGTATTCTTCCCCAGTCATATCCCTTATAAATGAAGGCACAACTATCGACTTGGTAAGTACTTCCCATAGGTTGTGGGAGGCCCAAAGTATGAGGATATGGTAGCAAATTACTTAAGATAATGGAATTTTGCATAGAAGCATTTATTTTTTCTAATATAAGAATTTTAGATAAATCAGGTAAGAGTTCATCAGAAAGAGCATAAGATGTAGAAGGATCATTCCCTATATCTTTAGATGTGGAAGGTATGATAGATGTAGATGATGTGGGGGTGTTAATAAATGGGTCTATAGGTTTTGAAATTATAGGGATGTAACATGAAGTATTGGTTGTGGATTTAAGATCTTTTTGAGGTTCTAGTGTGGGTTTTTTAGAAGATTGTTGATCTATATATGAGGGTGAAATTAATGGAGGAAAAATAGATGAAGTTATGGGTGTGTGTTTCATTGGTTTAGATGAAAAATAATGAAGAACACAAGCTTATAATGAGAGGGGGGTGAACAGTATAAGACCTCTTTTTATTTTTTCCTTTATACCTCAAAATAGTAAAGCAATATACCCAAAGCAATATCAAAACAATGCACAATATCATCCACAAAGTGACACCAATTTTAATGTGGTTAACCCAAAATGGTTGGGCTACGTCCACAAAAATTTTCTCTAAAATTTATCTCAAATTTCTTTGGGAATCCTTCCCAATTACAATATTTATGAGCCCCGGACCAAAGGAGATACCTTCCCCTAATCAGAATTTATGAGCCTATGCTCAAAGGAGATACCTTCCCCTCTACTATGGAAATGATATCTCAGAAGATCAACTGCCTCTACCTCTTGCCAGCACGTGGAACTCCTTTCCACCGAAGACCTCCTGTCCTCAATGCTTAGCCTAAGAGACCTCTTCCTTCTATGATCACGTCCATAGCAGCTCAGCAACCTGTAACAAACATAGTCAGTCGGTCTAGTACAAGTCTTCCTCTGTGTGTCAGATCTATTCAATGCTTGAAAAAATCAATCCTCTGCACACAAGCCTTCTCAAAGACTTGCAAAATATGTCCTTAGGTTCTTCTCAAAGAACCAGTGCACCTCTATCCTCAAGTTCTCTGATAGAACTATCAAACTCAGCTCACAAGTCCTCTAGTAGGACTTGTCCAAATCTGCTCACAAGTCCCCATCGGAACCTGTCCAAAACTGCTCACAAGTCCCCATCGGAACCTGTCCAATACTTCTCACAAGTCCCCATCGAAACTTGTCCAAAACTCAGCAAGCTCACCAAGAAAAAAAACTTTCTTAGTAGGAAATCACATGGTGAATTGTTAGAGACCCAATGTGATTTTTCAAACTCATAGAAGCATAAAGATAATTTTTAGAGACTCAATATGTTCTATACTCAACTCCCAATCTCAAAACTCAACTCAAATCAACTCAACTCAAACTCAATCTCAAATCTGAAAACTCAACTCAATATCTGAAATGGATAGGATAGAATGCTTTCTTTCAAGAACATGAAACCCCAACAATTGCCAACTATGCAAAGAATCACATAAAAGTGATACTCATGTTCTTTTCACCATCAATTAGGGCTTCAAAAACAATGCTCATAAAACAAGGTTCAATCAACACCATTCATCTCAAAACACAACCTTGAAGCATTTCACAATCAACATTAGAAAAGGAAACAAGTAGAACTCTTTTTCTCTCCAATATTTTTTGAACAAAAAGCATCCACCAACTCAAATCACAATAGCACAAAACAACTTTTCAAATCATCAACAAAGGAGTAAGCCCAACACTTTAACCAAGTAAAGAATAGCTTGATTATTACCAATTTAATGAAAGCAAATGTCAATCTCAAAGTTGCCCACTTAAGGTTTCACAACTTCACACAAGAAGCAATTTTAACCTTAAAACATCATGCTTTCATTTCCATAATCAACCAAAAGCACTCTCAACATTACAAGAAAAATTTATCCCTTATACACCTTATTTCTCCCTTATAGTCTTATCAAAAATAAAATTTATCTCTCATAAGAATGCAATAAGATATTTCAAACATCTTCAAATGAATCTTTTATCAAAAATAAAACAAGCTTTAAACTCCTTATAACTCCTAAGTTGTTTTGCCCTCTAATAAACTTCCTCCATCCGCAAAATACATAGCACAAATTAATTTCGAAAGCACCTTGGCCAACATAAAAAATCATGCTATGGAGAAATTACGCACGAATTCTAACACCACCCACTGTGTCCACTTCTCGATGTAAAACCCTTTCACGTTATTCGAATGCGAAACCTATCGTTCGGGTAGCGCACCAATAGCCTAGCCGCTACCAATGCGCCAAAGGTGCCCGGTGAGGTTTAAACCTCACACTGTTAGCCTTGTTCCTTTTGTGCCAGGGATTAAATAAAACAATAGTGCCTCCCTTTATTCTGATGTGAACATGAATATGAAAACCTTACGATGGATTTATGACAAGCGATGAGTACAAAAAATGAACAGCGGATTCATGAAAACGACGAAGACACAATCAGAGAAGAAATCCAAACAATGGATCACCAAATCACAGCTAGAAATAAATCGAACAGCAGATCATGAATTCATAGCGAGCAACTATTTTCAAAATGCGGATGGGATAATTCTTGATTTTCATCAAGGGAGATTTATATGCATTTTTACCATAAGCTCTTGACGTCGGCGAGGAGTTTAACACGTCGGTGGAGGTCTTGGCTAGCGCCCACAATCTTAAAACATAGCACCATGGGTTAGGAGAACCCATTGCAAACAATAATTTAATATTTATTTAAAAATAATTAAAGGGAACCTTAACAAGGTTTTTAATTATTTAAATAAATACTTCCTCCTAGACCCAAATGCATTAAACTAATGCATCCACCTGTAATATTTAAACCTACCAACTTGGGGTTTACAAAAGACCTTTGAAACTATCATGCTGTAACCTACATCAAAAAAAATTATTTGACATCAAATCAAATTCCTTCAAGAGCTTCTTGACATCAATGACAAATTATACACTTGAGCAAAGGCAATGTACCCAAAGTACCCAAAATTGCCAACAAATAAGAATTAGGATGTGTGGATGATAGAGCAGGGCAAAATTGAACTCCAACAGGTTCTACCAAAGCACACATATCAAAGGGTCTAGGATCACCATGGATAGTGACCAACCGATTTTTAAATTCGAATTTAACACATTGGTGTAAAGTTGATGGGACAGCCCTCATTGCATTGATCCAAGGATGACCCAAGAGTATATTGTATGATGCTGGGCAATGTACAATAAACACGGTCGTATCTAAGGTTCTCGGACCAACTTGCAATGGGATGGTGATAACTCCACACGTTTCTTGTGTTTCGTCATTGAAAGCTTTTATGATCATGTTCGTTTTCTTCATTTCATCACTTCTAAACCCAAATCTTTGGTAGAAGTCAAAAGTGCAAATATTTAGAGATGAACCATTATCAATCAAGACCCTTTTGATGGCTACATATCCAATTAGGGCAGTAATATATAAGGGATTATCCTTATGTAAACTATGTTGCGAGATATCTTTATCTCGAAAGTCAATACAATCGACTTCTCTAGTGATGATAGTATTGACCATGGCTTCAGGTTGAATGTTTTGTGGTACCATCATTTGGCTTAATGTAAGCATTAATTCATCTCTATGGGTAGGAGAAGATCTTAAAAAATCCAAAAGGGAAATTCTGGCTATAGTATTGGATAATTGCTCATTAATATTATAAGGAGGTTTAGATTGAACATTAGGAGCATGATTCCCTTTATTGGGATTTTTCAAAACAAATGATGCTGATCCATCATTTTGATTTGGTTCTTGTTGAAAATTTTGAGCCTGTTGTCTGGTAACGGCTCCGATGGTTCTTACAATATTATTTTGCAAATGATGAATAGGTCTTGGTCTAGCATTTATAGCTTCTTCATGAGGAAGGAACTTATTAGAAGAAGGTCGAGTAGTAACTCTTCTAGGAAATGGTTCTTTCGGAACCATAGAATCTGTGATAGGTTGAACAGGATCTGATTCATCTTCAGAACTATTCGATTGATTTGAGGTGATGTCTATTTCACTTTTAGTATCCGATTCTACATCACTAATATCCGGTGTTTGAATATTATGTAGGGGCCTGGTCGTGACCATGGATAAAGTTGTGTCAAATTTTTGTAAATCATGATTAGGTAAATGTCCGCTAATAGTTCCTACATATTGGGTAGGAGGAGGGACATTATGATGCTCAATTTGATTGGCCACCTCTTTACCATGTTTTGGTAAAGGATTTTGAAATATATCTAATGATTGATTAGCATTTTGATTTTGATTTTGGGGAATGTTCTTTTGAGCATTATTAGGAGCATTTTGTTTAGGTTGGAAGGCTTCCACCTCCATATCATTATTATCAATCATATCTTGTATTTTATGTTTTAACCTTTTACAAGAGTTGGTAGAGTTTCCAGGTCCTCTATGGAAATCACAGTGTAAATCGGTTCTGTATCCGGGTATGGTTGGATTAGGTTCCCAAATATTAGGTAATTGAATCAAGCCTCTTTCGAGTAATTGGGGTAGAATAGTTGATAATGGTTGATTCAATCTAGTAAACTCTCGAGGAGGTTTATTAGGAGGTTTCAATATAAATTTTTCTATTGTCTTCGTTGTATTGATATTAGCAACATTTTTGCTGTCAGTGACTCCATCACCTACAACTTGTTTGTTTTTATATTGATTTTTGGATGTTTTCTCATCATCTTTCTTCCTAAGCTAGCCTCTCCTAATGAGAGCATCTTCTACTCTTTGAGCCAAGTATATAGCCTGATCTAAGGTAGTTAAGGTAGCAGTTGATAACTCATAAGATATTTGTTCTTGCAAATTATTAATAAAAATGTCCAACATTTCCCTATAAGGTAGCACAAAGTGCAGTTTTCCTATCAACTGCCTCCATCTAGCTAAGAAATCAGCTAAACATTCATCTTTGTCTTGTTTTAAGTTGTAAAAATATTTAATGGTTACATGCCTTTCGATATAGGCACTAAATTGATGCACAAAATATTCAACGGTGTCTTCAAAATTTCTCAAAGAATGAGTGGGCAATTGATAGTACCACTCCTAAACTTTTCAGGAACATTTTTAGTAATAACAAGTCATCATGTGATATGTCATGACATGCTATCCTAAACATGAGAATATGCTCTATGGGATCTTCAGTTCCTTTATATATAGGCATGACGGGCATGGGAAAGTGTTTAGGGTATGGTTGTGCTACAACTATAGGATCTAGAGGTTGACTACACATCTCTCGATAATTGTATGAGGGACGGTAGGGATCTATCTGGTCCATGCGGGAAGCTAACTGTTTCACCATGGCTTCTAGATTACTGGTTTGCCCACCATATTGGTTCGGTAGGGTATTAATATGGGATTGGTTAGCATATGATGGAGGGACATGAAGATTAGATGCTATATTGCTATTGTGTAAATTGTTGGTAGGAAGGGTGATATGAAGAAGTTTTGAAGTTGTATTATGTTGTATCCCAGATTTTTGAAAATTGGTGTTTGGCTTCATTTTAGGTTTTTGTCGATTTAAAGCATATTGATCAATAGTTTGGTGAAATAAAGTAGTGAATAAAGGTCTCTTTTATGTGGGAATGATTTTAGACTCAATAAAAGGTTCCTTAGGAGGTTGGATAACCTATTTTTCTTGCATGTTCTGAGTTATAGTGGCCATATCCATATTGGATGGTCTAGCTTTATCACTTTCTTGATCAATGAACGACAAAGGATTAGTGTGCATGTTAAATCCTTCTTCTATATTTGCTTGAGTTTCACTAATTTGTCCCCTATCAAGACGAAATGCCATATTAAGAGCACCAATATTATTATTGAAGAATTTCCAGAAATGATCTATGTTATCAAAAGTAACAGTTCCGTTTGGAGCCATTCTAGGGGATGAGGATCCTTCCTCTCTGATATTTTCTTGTTGCTCATTTTCTTCAACCAGGTCATCTTCTGGCTATTCTAGAGTTTCTCCTTCTGGAATTGGATCCTTAGGAAGGGCATTTAATTTTTTTTTTTCTTTCCTAACCAATCTTCTTCTTCTTCTTCTTTAGTTTGTTTACCATTCCTAAGTCTAGTCATTGTGCTTAAACTTAGATTTCAGAATATATATATATATATATATATATATATATATATATATATATATATGCAACAATATTAAGAGGTATATATTTTAATTATATACCTACTACAATATTTAAAATAAAATGTTTTGGTTTTTGTTATGTTTTTGGTTTTTCTTGTTTTTTATAACAATATTATAAAGATAACAAACAACACACAAAACACAAGAAATAATAATAATGAAAGAAATGATCTAATTGTCTATAAACAATTTATAAATATCATTAATGGGCTCAAGTTCTTTAGGAGTCATGAAATGTTCTTCTTCAAATTGAAAATTTTCTTTCAAAAATTTGACAAAAAGTGCTATAGTGATATTATCTGTTTCAAATTCTATTTTGTAAAAGTAAAGCTCGTGGAAATACTCTCGATATAACACAGCTCTAGGAACTCTATTCCATATTTCTCTATCTGTAAGAACGACCTCTTGATCTTCTACACGACCTAGGAATTGGTGTATAGTGGCTGCGTTCTCGAGGTATTCCTCGAAGGTGAACAATTCTGAAGACACAAGAGCTCTCCTAGAAGCTAAACACCTATGGCAAGCTCTCTGAAGTTCATGATAAAAAATGAGTTGATGAGGATCTAGGATTCTATCTAGGACAAGCCTCTTGATTTTTTTAAGTTCTGTTGACCTAGATGAAATGATACCTAGTCTCCTATTAAGTTCGTCCCACAAAGGTAGGACTCTGTATGTTTGAGATGTTCTAAACAAAGAATCAACCTCTATGGCTATTAATTGATTTCCAACATTTATAGTAATTGCTTGTATTTTCTTAGGAGCTACCATCTAAACATGATATGCAACTTAGTAGTTTTCTAATGATTTTAAATGAATCTATGTTTTTTTTTTTTGTTTTTTTTTTTCATTTTCAAAAGGTTTTAGTTTCATGTCGAGTTCACCAAAATGTATCGCTCCAAATTTTTTGCACCCTTACCTTTAGGCTAAAGGATCCATGCCCGAAAGGGGGATGCGGGAAGGATGGGACAATACCTCGGACTGAGAGGCCTTGCGAAGGTCCCACCTCTCAGGGGAGGTGTATAAAGGTGAATTTTTTACGGATGGTGGGTTCACTAGGAAACTTTTGAATGGCAGTTTTCACGCCTAGGTTGGGAATGTGTTTGATGTGTTCAATTTTATCTTTAATCATTCAAATCCTATGTTTGGCCAAATGAATCTAAACTTTTCTATATGAAATGTAGATTTAAATGAATATAGAAAACAAATTTTGAACAGAAAACACAGAGAATAAGCTAGATTAAAAAGCCATATCTGATCTGGATATCTGATGGAGGTTCTAATTTTTGAAGCAGTCAAGATCGCCTCTAATATGAAAAGATCATCTATGATCAGACAAGATCGTCTGAGATCTGACAAATTTGTTAGACGAATTTGTTAGAGACCTGCAATCAGAGAAATAGACACAGAACACAGAAAATGCAGCAATGCTAACATAGGAAAACAGTGTAAAATGACAATATAGATACTAAAATGATAATTACGAATAGAAATTCAAGTAAATTATAATATTCTAATGACAAATTATGGTCTTATCATGCACTTAAGCTATATGGGTGAACTCCAAAATGGAGAATAGTAATAAGTCTAACTAATGCAAAGCAAAATAGTAAATAGCGAAGAAAGAATGCAAACTCAAGGCACTGATTGCCCCCAATGTTGACTGTAGTCAAAATCACCTACAAAATACGAAATCGTCTCAAATTGGTATATGATTGTCTGAGATTATACAGGATCATCTACGATGATTTGAGCTTGCTTCGGCTGAATAATGACAAAGTTACTACAAACAAACTTGGAAAAATACGAAGGCAAATGGTAGTCTAAGATATTCTAATGCATGTAAAACTCGAAGTGCAAAAAAATTCAGCCAGGGGAATGTCAAGGGGAGGGCCTAAGATTAAATAGGCATAGGAAGGAGGTTGAGAGGTTGGAGATCATCCCAATTTGGGATATCTCCAACGGGGGAAGTCTCTAACCACGTAGACACGCTTTTGCCCAGGTTAGAGACGTTTTTGAAACAAAAGCTAATTATGAAAAATTAGTTTTGGTACGAAATCGTCTGGACGTTCTAGTCCAGACGAAATCGTCCGATCTGAGGTGATATCGTCTGATCAATGACGATATCATCCAATGGTCACAACAAATCCTAAAAATGGTGCAAAAAATGAGGAAAGTGGTTTAACAGGCGGTTAACGGGCAGTTCGGGGTTAAAATTTGAATTTGAATTATTACTAAGGTAATTTTAATTATTGCTAAGGTTTACTACGCAAATTTTAGGGTGCTACAATAGGGCTAATTCTTGTACTAACCTTTCACATTCTAAGACCTTTGCTTCTATCTTATCCTTGAATTTCTTTGTCTTAGACTTTGATTTATCTAGATCCTCTATAAGAATTATTCTCTCTTCATCACATTCTTGAAACTTAGATTCTAATTTAGAGTTTTGCTTTCTTACATTATTTACTATTTCAATAGCATAGATAAGGTCTCCCTTAGATCATATCATTATTTATCTGATTCTTCCTCTATTTGTTTACATTTTTCCACATATTTATTTTATTTTTACTTGTCTTCTATAGAATCACTTTCTTCTTCTTCTAGTGCCATTAGAATATTCTCTTCTAGTCCTTCAAGTGCATCCTCATATTCATCATCACTAAAACTATAACCATTCCATGTACAACTATCTTCAAGATTTCCAAAGTTACCACATCTAAAAAACTTGAGAATTATTGGAGTCATATTCTTAAATTCCTTTTCTTCAATCATGAATATAACTTCATATCTATAATGATCTAAAAAACTAGCATCACTATCACTTGAGTACTTACTTGCCTTATCCACCTAGTAGCTCATTTTTTTCCTTTTAAAGAACTTCTTTCCTTGTCTGCTTTGTCTATCCATACCTTTCTTTGGTATCGGTATCTTTCTGATTCCTTGCTCTTGTGATCCTTTTGTTCATCATTGTTATTTTTAGCTTCTTGAAAGTCAGTTGCGTAGTGACCATACTTTCCATAATTGAAGTATTTAATATATTTTGTATCTTTAAATCTTCCTGAATCCTTATTCCTTCTACCATAATTTACTTTTTCATCACTGGATGACTCATTGCTTGATTCTAACTTCTTACGCTTTGTCTTCTTGATCACTTTGAAGGTTGATTCCTTCTGGGGATTAGGTTATTTTATTCTTAACTCAAAAGCTGTAATAATACCAAGAAACATATCTCTTTTCAAAGAATCACCATCCTTTGATTCTTCTATAGCATAAATATTTTCATTAAACATTTTTTGGAGAGATCTTAAGATATTATCATAAATATCCAATTCTTCAACCTTAATTCCAAGTCCTTTCATAGCATTAACAACCTCATAAACTCGAAGTAGATAAGTACTAATGTTCTCCTCATCCTTCATTCTTAAATCTTCATGTTTTCCTTTGAGATTTCGTATCTTTGCTTTCTTGACACATTTATCTCCTTCATATATACATTGCAACTTATCCCACATTCCTTTTGCATCTTGAAAATGCATAACTTTTATGGATTTTGTTCTATGCAAACCTCTCAAAAGTGCATTCATTGATTTTGAATTGTAATGTTGTAGAATATTACCTTCCTTATCTATAGGTGGATCAACTGATGGGTCGTATCCATTTTCAACTACTTCCCAAACTTCATTACCAAGTGCCTTCAAGTATATATTCATTCTCAAACTCCAATATACATAGTCACTTCCATAAAATATTGGTACTAAATTATCTGAAGGTCCATTCCTAGAATACATTGTGTTCTTGTTAGATTTTCCTTCAAGCTATTAAACTCTTCTGAAGGAACCCACTCTGATACCAATTGAAGAACACAATATTATACTGAGAAGGAGGGTGAATAGTATAAGACCACTTTGTATTTTTATTTCCTAATAAATATTATGTAATGTATAGATATCAATATCAATAACAATAATTAAAGCAATGCATAAATTACCACACACAATAGAGACACCACAATTTATGTGGTTCACCCAATGTGGGCTAATCCACAAAGAAAATATTTCACTAAAATTTTATCAATCAATCTCTTGGGAATCCTTTCCTTATTACAATGTTTATGGACCTCTATCCAAAGGAGACACCAATCCCCTAATCAAGTTCATGGATCTCAATCCATAGGATAAATCCTTTCTCCTTAGCTCTGAATGGTGATCTTCTAGAATAACTATTTCCCCCACTACTTTGGATAATGGATCTCTATCCATTTAATAATCCCGTCCTCACTACCCTAGTTAATGGATATATATCCACTAGATATTGTCATCCTCTATACTCTGTCACCTCTAAATATCTATCTCAAATCTACACTAAACACAGTCCTTCAATTTAGTACAAATGTACTCAATCTCTATCTCTGGTCTGGCATAAACCTATCCTAAAATTTGCACCAAAATCTATCCTCAAATCTATCCTATGATCTGAACTAAACACAGTCCTTCGGTCTAGCATAAATCTATCCTCAATATCTATTCTCAAGCCTTAACTAAAAGCTTGAATTAATATCAAATCAACTCTTCTAGATCTACCCCAAACCTTAACTCAAGGTTTGAACAAATCAATTGATCAACTCTACTCTTAAGTATTATCAAAGAATTATCTCAAATGTGCCTTGTAATATTCCACAAAATATCACACCAATATGTCCATAAGTCCTCTCTAAAACTTATCCAAATTTTCTCAATAAGTTCTCACAAGAACTTATCCAAATCTACTCTTAATCTATATTGTAAGCTTCCACAAAAGCTTACCCAAATCTGTCTAAAAGTCTTATCAAAGACTTACCTCAAATATGCTCAAAAATTCCACAATAGAACTTGTCCAATCTCATAGAAATATAAATAGAATTGTTAGATACTCAATATGCTCTATACTCATCACAATTCTCAATCACTTTTAATCATGGTTTTATAAACATACGAAGAATTGTTAGAGACTCAATATGCTTCACATTCACCTCAATACTCAATAACTTTCATTCGCTCTTTGAGAAACATAAGGAGAATTGTTAGGGACTCAATATGCTTCAAATTCACCTCAATTAATTTCTCAAATAAATTTAGAATATAGAATAGTTTTTGTATGGAACTTGAACAATCACTTCACACACCCACTAGACTAGGCTCAACCAATCACTCAATGAAACAACCCTTGCTTGCAATTCCTAGTCCAAGTATATGACTCTTCACTCAAAATGTTTCCAACAAATCTTATCAACAAATTTCACATAACAATGATAATCATGTTCTTTTCAAACCCTATTTCAAGTTCTTCACATAATCAATAGCTTCAACAATAATGCTTATAAGACAAGGTTTAAAAAACAACTCCTTACTCCATAAAACCTTGAAGCATTAAATCAACACTCTTAATAATGAAACCCTAATCAAGTCCTTTTCACTCCACACTTATTTTCTAGAAAATCAACCAATCAACTCAAATATGGAAGAATGTGCTCATACCCTTTTCTTGATGATGAAAGGATATCATAAATCTGCAACAACCACAAACACTTCTTTACCAAGCTCAAAGGAGTTATAAGATATTAAACTCTCTCAAAGATACAATGCAAAATATTAAAACACTCATACACCTTATCACTCCATCTTAAAGAAAGCATCCATCAACATATACAAAAATGATTGACCAAATACACCTTATGATCTCCCAATTAAAACAATATTTAATACCAAAAATATTATCAATACAATATCCTTTTCAAACTAACTCAATGGCAAGAAGTCCTCTTAAATTTAATCACTCTTCAATTCACTTTTTTATAAATAAAAAATTACACAATAACTTTATTTAAAATTAAAGTTCAACACATTATTCCTTCATTTAATCAGAAATTAAGTATTTAAAATAAACACCTTTTCATAACTCCCTTATACCTCCCTAGACCTTATGTTTACACCTTAGAAAATTAAAAATTAATGCAAAATTTATTACCTCTGCCTAGGTGAGATTCGAACCCTCAATTCAGCTTCTCCCAACACCCTAGCCATGGCTCCAACTGCTACACAATCTAGGTACTCATTTGGGAAAAAAATAGCACAATGTGCTCTATGTTCTTCCCCCAATGCACTTAAACAAAAAAGGACAACACATCGCTTCATTCGATGCCTAAGAACAACATGCCAAAATTCTCTTACCACAAATCAAACGTGAACCACTCTACATCCACATACCTTAACTCATGATTGCTTGCCACTAGGCCACGTGCCTTGGTGGATATGAGGGTTTAGGCCTCAATGGTCTTAACACTTTCGTTGGTGCCTTTAAGACAAGGATTTGTCTTCTTCTTCGCACGAGTATTCTCCACAACACATGCCACTTTGATTTCTTTTGAACGAAGGATGAATTTTATGCCACTAAGGCATATAGTTTATATACCTATTGCCTCCAATAATTTTTAACATCGACACCTTCAAAATTTGAATAATTAATTTATAAATTATTTAAATTTTTTAGAATTTAAATTTTATAAATTAATTCTTAAACCCCTTTTGGATTTATTAAAGCCCTATTTGATTTTACCACATTGTATAAATAATATTTATTTATAAAATTTAAATTCAATTTGAAATTAAATATTTTATAAAATAAATATTAAAACCTCATTTAGCTTTTCAAAAAGCTTGCTTGGGTTTATGAAAAACCTTTTATTTGCTCATCCATGGTTTTAATAAAAACCTGCCTTCATATGCTTCCACATAATATTAAAAATATTATGACACTTTTTTGCCGTTAACTTTTGCATTGTTCCTTGGCATATTCCTTGACATCAATGACAACTTTGAATCAAAATTTACAACAGTGTAGTCCTCGTTAGACATTTGGTACCATTAAGGTAAATGGGTCAATGCAAGAAACCCATCACCTGGTAGGAATAATAATTCAACTAAGTCCAACAACCACCAAATATTTGGTACCCTACAAAGCATAAAATACATATATAATCTCTCTTAGGAAGCATAAAAAATCATAAATTTAATCCCATATCACAAGGTGAATTCATGGCAAACGTCCATCACTAGAATGCTAAAGAAATATCTTCCAACCAAGTTACATGTGCTTTAGTCATGCAAAAAGACTCAATAGTTATGTAGATAGCTCTAACCATTTTCTTGTAAGATCACAAACCCATTTATGACTATGAGTTGTCATCATTCATGCATGTGTTCCATTATTTCACCTAAAGAGCAATGAAGGTACAAGAAAAATATAAAACATACTAGTAGGGATACCCATATGGTAGATTGTGTTGAAATATCCCAGATAAAGTATATTTAAAAATTTATTGTCTAATGACATCATTTCAAACTTGCATCACTACTAGTGTAATAATCACCATGATGTAGATGCATGCAATCCTCCTAGGTAGCAAGTCATACAATATAATTAAAACATGTGCTATTAATGCTACAATGTTACATGAGCCCCGATAATAATTTCTTAGGTAAGCATACTCTCTCAGAATGGAATTAACAGGGAAATAAACATAGTTATCAAAATTAGTTGGGTAGAAATTTCCTCCAACAATGAACCAAGCTAACACTAGCTACCAAATCATGAGCATGATGAAGATTTATTGGATAATGCTACACCTCCCAATATTATGTGTTAGAATTCTCCAAGACTTACCCATTCCCAAGCATATATTTAGTGGTATGTGTAATCTTCTCAATGCAAGAAAATAATGGTCATATGCCCATTAATATTGTAATTAAAAGATACAAATACTGCTTGAGCCCAATCTACACAAGCCTATTGTAATCCTTACTATAATAAGAGATGAAAGCCTTGTGAATTAAAGAGAATGGTTGGAGAAATCAAGAAATAAATTTGTATAGATGACCTAAGGGAAGAATAATGAAGCTATGTAGAAGACATCTAATGAGATCCAAGACTAATTGGTAGGTATACATGACATCGTGATTATAGTAAAATCAAAGCAAAAGAATTTTCAATGGGGGTCAAAATTTAAAAGGAAAAAACTTATTTTAGATCACCTGAATGGTATAGCATGGAATTAAATTCTAAGTAGATCCATGCCTAAACCAGTGCACCTATGCCTAGAACTAGTGCAAGCAATGGTAAAATTCTATGGTCTAAATACTGTTGTAGTCTACAACTCAAGGTCTGAATGGTTGTTTACCATATTGAAGGAATCTATAACCAAGGCTTTTGTAGTAGATGATGTCCTAGGGGTCCATCAAAATAAAATCATACAAGACAAGTAGATAACATATTGAGTAAACCAATAGTCAAAAAATGGCTTGTTGGCATGATTAAGAAAGTTCTAGATAATTATGTGATGAAGCCAATAAAGTTAGGACAATTTCATCCTCATGTACAACCAATTTTTTTCATGCTAGCGAACATGGCATGACTAAAAATAAATTTCTTAGTATATCCCTACCAATTGGGATTAGACAACACTATTATGGAGGTCCACAACTATGATGGACAAGGGGCACATCCTCTGATCATATCTGACTAGGCTAAATTTATAACAAGAAGTATGCATGAACAATTGGTTTCCATGAATATTGGAATATGCTAGGATTTTACATATCCACCGTATCTTACCTTTCTTATGTTATTTTGCATGACCTCAAAACAACATAACATGAAATTTGAAAAGGATAACAAGAGGTATATGGCTCATCCTATTGTGGATTGGATGCATGTATTGAGAGATAGATGCTCATACTTGGAGTTTAACAAGCAATTTTTGGGACAAACCCTTGTGGTAATATATGAAAGTTACACCTACCTCATGCCATAAATTATATAAATATTGAGAGGAAATATACAAGAACTAGGAGATTAGTTATTTTTGGACAAGGGAACCATTATCAAGCTCTATGGTTTCCTAGGTTATTCGTATTTTCTACCATACTATGTTACAAAATGATTGTTTGGGCTAGAATATTTGTAGATAAATATACATGATGGAGTAGCACTTAGGCCTATGAGTCATGAAAACTATGGTTTTTAGGATTCCCATAAAGTTTTAATGCATCACCATGAAAAAATAGGAGCCAAATCAATATCAGTTCCTAGAAGGAAAGTTGGTAGTCCTGTAGCTACTAAAAGTACCTCACGTGTGGTACTATGATCCAAATGATATTAATAAGATGAAGCTATTTGAAATAAATAATAAGGCACCTCCATTTTAACATCAATCAAATGAAAATATTAAGATATTTATGAACTTGGTAGAGGACTAGGTGGCACCATTCAAATTTATGACAATTTAGGTAAGGCCACCATGGAGAGATTGTTATGCTTTTAACAAAAAAATTTACCTAGAAAAAAATTTGGACCAATGGATTAGGATAAGCCTAATTGAAAATATTTAAAGTGAAGAAAAATAGGAAGAGCATAAAATAAGTGAATTGTGGATATCACAATGCAAACATGACTAGATCAAGAAGACCTTTCCCGATAAGTCAGATGAAGATTTTATTTTAAAATTTGACAAGAAATATATCAATTGGAAAAGAGACCATGAAAAGGAAATCTACCCAAAGGTAAAGAGGATTCCAAAATTTGGTGAAGGTGAAGAAGAGTATGAGGATATGGAAACTTGTCCACAATCACATGCAAGAATTACTATCAATGATGTAGAAGCTAAGGAATAATTTTTGCCTTCAATTCGACAAGCTATAGAAGAACATGTTGTAGAAGCTGAGGTGTAGCCAATAGTATACACCAAAAGGTCAAGTACTTCTAGAAAATTTAGAGAAATACCATTGTCACCATCCAAATCACCCAGACAAGGTCCCCAATTAGAAAAAATGGAAAGGACCACCTAGGAATTGAAAGCTCTAACACAAAAAGGGTTACAATCAAAAATAAACATCTACAACAAGAATCAAATCAAGTTGCACTCAAGAGGCAACAACTATAATAGAATATTCAAGAGGTTGAAGCAATAATTGAAAACATGGAGGAGTTAGAGCATAAAGCACAAGGACAAGGTATGTTACCTAATCTCTCTCTACAGTCCCCTCAATCCTTTTCCTTTTTGAAAATTATCTCATCCATGTCCTAGCCTCCATTAGCAACACCACCATAATTTCCATCAGTTGACACATAAGAAGCACCACCGTAGCCCCCATCAGTCAATCTATAGGCACCATCATCCACTCCTCCATTACCACTAACACACTCACCATTGTTTACCACTCTATCCATAAGTCATAAAAACCAAGAGGTATAGGGTAACTTCACTCAAGTAAAGGTAATGACATACTACCCACTTATACATATTCCCACTTTTCTAACCACTATACTTTCCCTCATCACTAAAGAACCACTCCCAAAATTCTTCTCCATTATATAGAACATGGAGGATAACCAAAAAATATGGATGGAGGAATAATAGTAGTAGTAGCTATAGGAAAATGAGGAAGAAGAAATCACTTTGACCTACGATACAATGGACTCGATTGAAGAAAAAATAATAAGAGTGACTTCATAAACTAAGGTCAAGAAGGTAGTCTCAAAAATGAGACCAGAATATTGGTAGCTAGAAGTGCAAACCCAAGACATCTCAAATATATCCAAGGTAGAAACACTTTGGGCTATCCATACTTAGGCAAACACTTTATACCTACAAACAAGAAATAAATATAAATACCTAAAGGCTTCCAAGAAAATATTGAAGCCCAAGAAGTGAATCTATCCAAGGAAAAGATAGATAAAGATGCCCTAAAAAAAATTAAAGAACTCAAAATAATTCTTGATAAACTCCCTTTGAAAATGAATTGAAAATGAGATATCATAAAATCAAGGATTTAGAGGAAAAATCACAAACAACATAAGGGACAATGCAGCAACAAAGTTCAAAATTACTTGATCTTAAGACTCCACTACAACAACAAGAATCACTTGTCATAATCCCCCGTAGTAGGACTTTTGCATGATAAACTATGTATTGATAAAGGATGATTAATACTAATTTATAATGCATTTAATTGACTACATTATAAATATCCCCATGATTGAATTAATTAATTGGAAGAATTAATTAATCAAGCATTGTAATAAGCCTATGATTTAAAATTAATTAATTGGTAAAACTAATTAATTAGAATTCTATTCTATACTATGGAAATATAATTTGGAATTTACATTACTATGGACCAAATTATTAGGAAATTTCCTTAAAGAGAATAACATAGGTATTTTATTTATCAAAAAGGACCTTTTTGAAAGAATAAACTTAATAAGGTAGTTTAGTTCAAAATGAGGGAGAGCACCTTTTTAAATATTATAGAAGGGGATATTTTTTGACAAGAATTATTTTAAAATAAAATATCTAGCTACATTGCCCTTGCGTTGTTGGGAAATAAATGTTGGTGGGTGAACTTTGATTTTTATATTAGAATAAATATTTTCATCTCACCTTTTGGAGGTGGAAAAAAGTAGAATAAATTATTATATAAGTCTACTTGCAAAGCGTTTTTAGGGGGACTTATTTTTGGAAGATGGTCGAATGAAGAAAAGAAGGAGGGACTCCACTTGGTAGAGGAGGACCGTTTAGGAAAGGGTGTCCATATACTAAATGATAGAACTAGGTGGTTTATCAAATTCTTATGCCTATGATTTAATAAATCTCATGCCTATTATTATCCATAGAAGGCCTTATACTAGAGAAAGATCTGAGTGGACTGAATATATTTTATTTGGCCATTGTCAACAAGAAAAACCCCTCCCCTAACCTTTGACATTCACTGCCTACAAAGGAAGTACCTACCGCTATAGCTGGTACAATCACTGTAAGGTGGTTGTTTAGCTTAGTGTGCATGGGCCACTTTAAAGGAAGGATTTTCCCACCACACAAAGAATATGGGATGAATACTTGTGCTTGGTGTATGAGGTATTTTATCCCACATGCATTACAGTAAGGGTGTGGGGCCATTTAAATTGGCCTACATGCCCTATAATGTTCAACCAAGTGTGCAGGTTGTGGCATGCTTGGCGATGAACTTTCCCTTTCTGTTGGGCTACTTAGGTTATGTGGCCTATATACAATCACACCTCATACTGACTCGTGGTTTCTAGTTACCTTGTGGTTTGGATGTGGATTTGATAACCTAGTAGTTGCCTTATAGCTGTGTTGTTTACTCAACTATCTTGATTGGTTAAAGATTTAAACCTCTTTTTTGGAAGATAGATATTTTGTTAAGTAAAATATGGATGTTTAATTTATTAGAATTTCAACTAGAATGAATATTAAGTAGTAGGGTTTATCCTCTCCATTTGTTAATTAAATAAATGTAATCGATTAATTAATAGATTAAATTGAAATATAGGGTTTTATTAAAGAGATATGATTGGTCTTATTAAAGAAATGTGGTTGTATTTTTTAAAAAGATATGGAAAGTTTAATTAAAGAGATATGGCTATTTTGTTTGGTAGGTTTATTGATAAGCGGGTTTTGAAAGGGCCCCAAAACCTTATTACAATGAGGTCATAAAAAATCCTTTATTAGTGGAATTGTAAGTAATACCAAAGATGGCCTTAGAAGGCAGTATCAGTCTTGTAAAAACACAAATAAACTACTGGAGGATGGTCCCAATGCAAATATCATGGATTACAAAATGAACCTTTAAGGTTCTAAAAAACTAGAAGGAAAAAAACCATCAACCTTTAGTGTTATCAACTTGGACTTCATTAGATGCATCATCAATATTGAATAGGAGCTTAACCTTGTTGTGGATTTTATTTATGAATTTTGTAACTTGATGGTAGACCATCCATGCTACCTTAGATACATTTGCTGCCACAAAAGGATTTACCACAAAGATGGCCAAATGGCTGAGGATATAACTCTGAAGGACACTAGTGGATTCGACCTTGGGATCAAGCATACTTCCTCCACCAGGATCCTATTTAAATGTCATCTTTAGGGGGTTGCCTTCTATCTTCATATTCTTGGTCCAAGGGTACACTTGGATAGTTGTAGAGATTCTAAGGGATCAGTGTCTAAATTCATACCTAAGGTAAGGTGAATCATGATTCACCAAGCTAGGGGACTATTTCTTTGAGTTAGGGGATGTGTACTTGAGGTTACTATCATCACTGCCCACCTCATTGATAGGGGTCTCAAGGCTAGGTATTTCCTTGAATAGTTTGGGAGGGTTAATATTGTAGGCTACAATAACTTTCTTAGTATGTTCCTTGAGGGTATGCTTATACAAAATGAGATGGAGGTGTTGATTGGTGGGGTGGGATGAATTTATTTTCCTTACACTATCAAAAGAAATTTTAATAGATCTATATAAGTAATCAAGAACATTGATCATCTTAATATCCTTGATATGGTTTGAGAAATCAAGGTGGAAACTATGTAATGGGATACCAATTTTATAGACAATCAGAAATTGCATTATGGGAATCATTACTCGATCCCAAGGAGGATGACGGGAAGTCCTCATAATGCCCCATAATCCTATGCAACATTTTTACCTTTATCAACAAAATTATCAATCTCCACCATCATATAGTGTCTCCCCTATCTAAAGATGCACCCATAGATAGAGAGGACTAAAACCTCAACTAGCATGTGGACCTTAATTTGGAATTCCAATCCCTGAACAACAATGTTTCCTTGGTTTCAAGTCTTTAAAATATCATCAAACACCTCTGCATCACTACCAATAAACTTCTTTAGGAAAGGGGTGAAACCATGGGTCCCAAGGATTTATTCAATTACAAGGTCAATTTGAAGAGATTTGAGCTCAAGAAAGGTCATGGGTACACTATGAGAAAGCTTTAGATTGTTGGACCAAGGAAAAAGAGAAAAAACCTTGTAGTGAATAGGCCTCTTACCTTTGGAAGGTTTATAATCTTGGGCATTCATCATGTTGAAGCTTTTGGACTAAGAAATATCCAAGGACCACTTATGACTTCAATTACTAGATGATATTGATCCATATGCCCTAAAATTAAAAATTCTCCTTACATTGAAAAGGTACCAACTAAGAATATTCAAATCATCTTTAGCATTGATAGAATTGGGTATAATGGTGTCTTGGAAATGATTACGATCAAGGGTGGCAGAAGAAGTGCTTTAGCCATAGAAAAATAGATAATTTTTTATGACCACACCATAAAAGGACTAGAAGTGAGCATCGAACATAGGTCTACCAAAATGGAAAGATGAGGGATGATGCATGGCAAAGTAAGTGAGGTTGGATAAAAGAGGAAGGTCATGATGGATGATAGGGTGAATTATAGAGATATAGGGCTTGATATGGTCAATGATGTGGGGTTGAGGGTTAGTATGATCAATCGAAAGAACTTTATTAGCCATGTGTAAGGAAATTGGGTGATGTGGGCTAAAAAATAGCTTAGGTACAATCAAAGTGAGCAACCATTAAGGACATGAAGTCAATAGTCTAATTTTAGCAACACTTTATTAATTTTGACTTGACACAGGCATGATATTCCATGCTAGATAAAGGGATAGATGACCAACACATATGGCCATGAGGAGAGGCTCAAAGTAAATGTGGTCAATCATGAGTAGCAGCATCAGTGAGGAATTAGGGAAAGTCATTTTGCTAGACTATGAATTATTATTGATTAGGTCCCAAATTGGACAAAGAGTCAGCCACTCGATTGGATTCTCTAAAGACATGTTGAATAATGGTCTTAGAGTGATTGTGAAGAAGTATTTTTTACTCAGATATGATGTTACAAAATATCCAAGCTAGGGCTTTATCACTTTTGATGTAGTTGATAACATTCAAGGAGTCACCTTTTACTATAAGTTTCTAGTGAATGTTGGTCAAAATGGAGATGCGACGAAGGAGATATTTGGCTTCTGCAACATGATTAGATTTCATGCCTAGATTTTCTACATAGGTGATGATGATTTTTACTTTGTGATATCTAATAAGACCACCTACTCCTACTTTTACAAGGTTACCTTTAGAAGATACATCATAATATAACTTAAGCCAACCTTGAGGGGGATAATTCCAATTTGCATTGGATCTATTGATATATTGAGTAAAAGGTTTGGAAATTTACTTGAATAGGTTGAGAGATGTGGTAATGGTGGTCTCAATACTAGGGTTAGGATCCTTTGAGCATGATATTAGTTGAGTGTTTTTATTAGCCAAATAAAGCACTATATTTCCAATGGAAATAGGATATTTGGAGTTATTAGAGAAGACTCTATTGTTATGCTCAAGCCACACCCACAAGAAGTGATGAAGGTAAAAAATCCAAAGAGAATTAAGTCTAGTATTGTAGAATAGATTAGGCCACTAGATAAAGAATTCCACCAGAGATATTGGATGAAACCACATAATGCTAAATGTGGTTAAGAGGAAGTTGACGACCACTTCATAAAATGTATAATCAATGAAAAATGATGGGTTGAATCCCACACTGATAAACATAGGTAGCAGTGGCTGGGAATAATTACACCCTATTTGATGATATTTTCAATGGTCAAGTTATTGTTTTGAGTAGCCAACCAGGAAAATAAACCCACCTTGGAAATGAGGTTTTTATACCAAATGAGATTGGTAGGGATTTTGTATACCTGAGGATTATCTTACAAAAGGTAAGTAGACTTAATATTAAAAATTCCACTATCATAGTCCTTGCATATGGGATAGTCAAGTGACCCCAAGGTAGAAATAACACAAGAGTTAAATAGGGTGGATAGGGAGTTGGAAGCTAAAAAAGGTACTTGCTAAGGTTGAAGGAAGGGATAGGTCTCCAATAGGGTTGGCCTTGGGCATGAGTAATGAAGTGAGAAAATTTACTACCAAAGAGGTAATCAGTAAGAGGTTTTAGGCTAGCAAGATCAATATCATAAAGAAGGATATGGTCACAAACCCAATGGTCTCTCCAAAAATCAAAGGACTAGCCATTTCTAAGCTACCATCTAATGTCTTCTTGGATTATGGGTCTAGTTTGGATTATAGAAATCTAGAAAGTAAATTTAGGGTGGGGAAATTTCTTATTCCATGAAATTATGCTACTGAAGGTATTTTATTTTGATAATGGAGATCCACTTGATGCTAGTATTAGTAAATATTTTCTAGGCTTACTTTTCTATAAGGACCATATTCATTTTGATGATTCTACTAAAATTAAGGCCTCATTGGTATTTGGTAGAGCATACTTTGCACCAAGACACTAGGGGGATATTATTTTATTGATTGGACCTGACCACAAGAACCTTTTTTGGATCTATTCAATGTTGGTGTATATGGGTACAGGGGCTTTGAAAATGGATAAAAAATAGACGTGTATACTTTGAAGGTAGGCTAGGATGAGGGCTGCTTTAGCAGCTTGAATTAGAAGGGCTCCCTTCCACCCAATAATATTTTTATGGAGTCTCTCATAAATGTTATTCCACATGATTTCTAATGGGTTGCATGTGAAAATGGGAAGACCTAGGTAAGATGAGGGTAGCTCATCTATAGTGCATTTAAGGACATATTTTATCTTTAATTTTTTATCTATGGAGGTGTTAATAAAAAATATTTTTCCTTTGAAGTAGTTCAAAATTCGTCCAACAAAATCATCATAGAGGATGAGAATGGATTTAATGGCTTTGGCTTCACCAAAATATGTGAGGGTAGCCAAAATGGTGATGGGTCTTAGGTTTGAGGTATCTTTAATAATTGAGATAGCTTTGTAGGAGCATGCTACTTTGAGGGATATTCATAAGGATTCAACGAGTATGATGAATAATAGGTGGGATAGGGGATCACCTTGCCTAAGCCCTCTAGCACTTGGGAAGTAGCTAGTAGTAGACCTATTGATGATGATAGAGAACTAGGATGAAGTAGTGTAAGCTTTAATGAGGTCAATCCATTCATGGTGGAAACTAAACTTTAGCAGAATAGAGAAAAGAAAGTCCTAGTAGACCCTATAAAATGTTTTATTCATGTCAATTTTTAGGAAGAACCCAAATGTTTTACTTCATGAAATAGAATGCAAAAGTTTATAAATAGTAATAACACCATATGTAATGGTTCTACTTTAAACAATGCTACCTTTACAAGGATCAATGATTAAGGGGATAATATATTTCATTCTATTTAATAAATAATTTAGTTATAATTTTATAAGGCATGTTGCAAAGACTTATAGGATGAAAGTCAGATACAATCTTGCACATAACACTTTTGGGAATGAGGGCAAGGAAGGTTGAGATGACATTCCTAGGGATGGATTTTGACTTTTGGACATCTTGGATGGCTTCGCACACATATTTTATAATAATATCCTAGAAGTATTGAAAGAAACAAGGAGATAATCCATCAAGGCTTGGGGCTTTGTTAGGTTGCATGAAAAATATGGTGTGTTTCATTTCATCATGGAAGAAGATTCTAGTGAGTTTTGTGTTCATTTCAGGAGTTACAATATTGGGAATATGATGGAGTAAGGAATCATAAGATTGGGTGGAGCTATGAGGTTAATGACTAAGAAGGGATTCAAAATTATTGAAAACCTCATACCTGATCTCTTGAATGTTGGTAATGACAAATCCATCACTTTTAGCCAACTCCTTTATTTTGTTGGAACTTCAATGCCTGATAGTTGAAGCATGAAATAATTTAGTTTTGTCATCTCCTTCCTTGAGACAAAGCAGTATATTTTTATCTAAAAAATATTTCCTCCTTCACAAGAACATTATGATAGTCAATCAGGAGTCTTCATTCCTCAATTCTGGTCTGACTATCAATATTTCCTTTCTAAATTTGATCTTCTAAGATCTACAATCTATATTTGATGGTTTACTTATTTTTGAAGATGTTGCTAAAAATTTCTTTATTCTATACTTTAAGATTGATTTTGATGAACCAAAGTTTTTTGGTGATTTTGGAAATGGGAGGTCCTAAAAAAATTTTGTTCCACCACTCAACAATACATTCCCTAAGATCTGGATGCCGAATCCACATTGCCTTGAATCGAAAGAGTCTTAAATATAGGTGGCTTGATAAATTTGAAGACTAGGGATTATGGTTTGATCCAAATTTTAAGAGGGAGTGAAGGGTGGCATCCTAAAATAGGAGAAAAACCTCCTTGGAAATAAGGAACCTATCAAGCCTTAGTTGAATGTGATGAGTTCCAATCCTCCTGTTGCTTCATGTAAATTTGGTTTCTTTGAGATTCACATCCATTAAGTCTAATCATTTTCAATGAATTTGATAAAATATTCGTATCTCCAAGGGGATATGACCATCCCACCATTCTTATTATATGGATACAATGTAGAATTTAAATCTACAACAAGGATCCAAGGGTAACCTGAAAATACAACCCTCATCTAGCTGAGGGTATTCCAAAGGTGATCCTACCATGCAGGGTGTTGGGAGCATAGATGTTTGATAGGACCCAAGTTGTATTGGTATATTTTTTGAAGAAGAGGATATTGGTTATTATTTCGTAGGAAGAGATAAGTCTCCCTTCAACCTTAGAGGAATCCCAAAGCTCCACATGTCAGGCTCACAGTAAACTCATTGTCCTTCCATATACTTCTAGCAAATTTCTCAATGTTGCTCTCTTCAAGTTTGGTTTCCTACAAAATAAGAATGGTAGGTTTTATTTCTTTCCTCATGGTGGTAGCTAGTCTTTGTTTGGATAGACCATTGAGGCCTCACATTCCATGAGAGGATTTTTATTTCGAACATTTTTTGGAACACTTCTTCCCTCCTTTGCCTTGATGTGAGGAGGGTTTGGTTCTTTTGTTTCATATTTATTCTACTCAATCACATTTGGTAATAAGTTTATCTAAGTGCCATTTGCAATTTCATCTTCAACCTCCCTGTAGACACCAAATCCTAGCCACTTGTCTTACACACATCATCCGATCACAACCATTCATTATTTATTTATATATATGTATGTTTATTTATATTTATATTTAAATATAAATATTATATATATGAATAAATCATAACCACTCATCACATCTCAATCTCAACCATCCATTTAACTTGATATGTATCACATATCAAAGTTACAATCTTAGCCCTTCATCATGTTTTAATCTCGGCTACCCTTTGGTGTCATTGAAAACCCTAACATGTTGAAGGAAAGTTATAAAATATCTAATTTTTGTGAATGATGTTAAGTAATTAATTGATTTGTTAAGTAGTTAATTCCTAAGATTAGATATCATCAGATATTTTGTATCCATTATGACCCAAAATCCTAGCATTTTGTTAACATCCTCCTTCCTCACCATTGTTGCATCCCTCATTTTTGTTGCTAAAACTCTTGCAAACTAGATCTGATCTTGCAGATCACTACCCCATCCTCCTAAAATGCTAATAAGCATTCCTTAGATACTATTAAGCATCTCAAAAATGCTATGAGGCATCCAATGCATTCCTATATGCCTCTGGATGTTTCCCCTCAACTAGTTTGCCATCGACAAACCCTTGAATGCTTCCAGGCATTCATGCACCATTATATCATAGAAGTAGAAACATAGATCAACATTGCAAGCATTGATCTGACAAGGTATACATTTTTATTTGCTTTACAACTTAGGTTTTATGTGTTTTACTTGCATTTCATGATTATAGCACCTAGGTTTTATAGATTTCTTACTCATAAGGTCTCACATAGTGGAGACCTCGTATATGCTACTAGATTTTTTTGTAGTGATTTTTTTGTAGGTACAAGAAGTTCTTACATTAATTATTGTTGCATATTGAGTGGTCCCATAGGGATTCACAAAGCCCACTGATAAACTATTTGGAATGAAGATGAATCGAAGACACCAACTATTATTTAGAATGAGGGTTTTCAACCCTCACATTGTAATATTGTATCAAAAGAAATAAAGTGTATTGTAACCCTAGATTTAGGGTAAATCTATTTTACAATTTGGAGATACATGCTTCTTGAGTCATAATAAATTATATATTTCTTTTTAGTGCATATATTGTGTTACTTGCTTTTGATCTATTGATTTATTAGTGTTGTTCATTTTTACTTTACAAAATGGAGATCACGATGGGACTCCCAAAGGGCTTCTTATTTTAATATACCTTGTCAACATTTTTTAACTATATTTTCTATTTTTGCTACAGGTTTTTGGATACTAAATCATGTAAAAATTATGAAACTAGGGTTTCTACGAGTAGTGAGATTTGATGTGGGCACACAAATGCCTTACCACATTTGAGGGATTCCCTACTACATATAGGATATGTCTCATCATGTTTAGGATACTATAAACCATTTCCAAGAGAGTTGGTAATAAATACATAGACTTCCTGGTAAGTCTTGATCAAACCCCACCTCCATTTTATTTGGTTTTTAAAAAGAGATTGAAAAGAAGATATCTACTTTCTGTTTAAAAAGAAACACATATTGCATCTTAGGAATTTACAAACATATCTTAATATAGTTTTCACATAGGATATATCTACACTTGTGCATTCATCTTAGTTGCATTAGAACATTCATTGCACTAGATTCAAGTTTTTTGTTATTTTGGGTGTTTTACTTTTTACCTTGTGTGCTATTTGTAATAAAATAAAAAAGCATAATCAGCTGCACTTTAGGATAAATTATCCCACTTTTTAATTTTCTAAAATCCCACTATTAGAATAACTTGTTGATTCAGAGTGGAAGAACTAGGTTAAACCTCCACTATCATTTGATGATTCAGGGTGGATCTTAAGAGGTGTACCCTAGATTCTTTTAGGGAACCTAGTATTAGTGTTCTTGGTCTTCGACTTGGCTAAGTAAAAGAGGTTTTATTGGAATTGTATGAAGACCATAGACAATAGATATTTAAAAATAATCACACACAATTGCATGCTTCACTTTCAACATCAGTGATTTGGACTTCATCACCAACTGTTGATCAAGATCAGTGATGGTGGGCTTCATCTCCATACGCTATCTCACTCCATAGACACCTTAGCAGCCCATGAGTGATTTTTTTAGATTTCAACATCAAGAAAATCCTAACTTGCCATCCACATTACAAATCCACACTACATAGTCATCTTAGGATTAGGGTCTGCACATCAAAACATATAAACCACACACACACAAAAAAATATTTATTGTAAGACATAGGATTCAATTATTTTTTATTCTATGTACTTCTCATTTCCATTACACCTTTTCACACACATTATTTACATTCACAACCTCTACCTTTCTTATAGCTTATGGTGTTGACCAAAAATCAAGCCAGAGCCATGAGCTTATTACCAATCTCATCCATGGAGATTTCTACTTCTACTTCAACCACTTCAATGGCTAACCTAGCCAGCCCAACATAGACCAACCATTTTGGCTTTTCTTTTGGACCTTATCATACTATGTCCACTTGAATGCAGATGTGATGCATAGAGCCATTCACACCTCCATATTATAAAATGAGCCTTCTACACCAATTGACCTTCACACCACCTACATAGACATGGATGAAGTTGGAGTTTATTTAAGACCAACAAATCTAGCCTTAGAACCAACTCAAAACCGACCTAGGCATATTATCTCTTCTCAGTAGGAGCTTTTCCACTCACATCCCAATATCTTCAAACAAATTTACATACACCCTCTTTTTGAGGTTAGATTCGTACCTTCACATCACATGTCTCCACCACAACATAGCCAAAACACCTCCATACCATCTATCTATACCACCACTTATACCTCCAAAAGGTATTCTTCTATAAGCAAAGGTACCTCACTTCATAGTAAAAGTAGTTTTCATTTTGTATTTTAGGTCAATGAGAATTTGGTTATATCTATAATAGCCATCAAGAAAATACATCATCTCAGAACCATTCACTATTTGTAAATATGATCAATGGAATACAAGGGGTAGTTATCCTTTTGTAAAGCCTTATTGAGATTCCTAAAATCAATGCACAAATGGATTTCACCTGTTTTATTCCTGATCAGTATGATGTTTGTTACCCATATAGAGTTTTTGATTGGAAATATAATCTTGTCATCCAATAATTTCTTAACCTCCTTTTGTATAATAGGCTCTAGTAATGGGTTAACTGGTTTTTTTTTTGTCTAAATGGTTTGGAATCTGGATTTAAAGGAATAGTATGTGTTATGATGTTTTCATTATATCTTTAAATTCCTATAACTCCATGCTATTACATCAACATAATATTTCAATGTGTGAATTATTCCTTCTTGTTATTGATGAGTGTAATATCTTCCTATGATAACATTATGTGGGTCCTTACTAATCCTAAGATCAATGGAATTATAAGCATCTCGTGGGAGTGAGGTTTTATTACAACTTTTGCTTTTATAATCAATATCAAAAATCTTCTTGGGAGAAACTATACCTTTAGGAATCACATTGATTTTCTTTGTTACCTCATATATTAATTTTCATCTCCTTGCAATCTCTCATCCTCATTGATTACCTGATTTTCAAAAATACCTGAATTAGTTACAAAATAAAAAATATGCCTATATCTTTAAAATACCTGTAAATTTATCACATTGTCAAGTATAGAAGAACATGGTATCAATTCAATTGAAAACTTATTTAGCCTCCTATTTTTCCATAGGCTTGAGAGTACTATTGTGATATCTAAAGAATCAACAATTTGATTGTTCTTCTTAGATATCAATGAAATATTGAAAGAATGGAATTCATCAATCAAATCCCTAACTCTTTTGTAATGAATTAGCATTTTATCATGGCATGTGTATTGGCCTTTCACCTAGTTGAAAACCAACTCTAAATCTCCTAGCAATTTCAAACATTCAATATTTTTCTTTTAAAGCTAACTGTAAACTAAATATTAAGGCCTCAAAATTGGGTGTATTACAAGTGCAAGGAAATTATAACCTATAAGCTGCTAGAGATTACTTACCTTTAAGATTGGTTAATTCCACACCAGCTCCACTACATTTTTTGGATTTAGATCCATCAAATTTAAGCACACAAACAATATTTTCATCCTTAATTGGATTAATAGATGGTATTTCATTTTTATATTCTCTTATATCTAATTTTATTTCCAAAGTGTAAACACCTAACTTAGAATCATTGTAAAATTTTTCATTGGTTTTGTTATACTCAGTTATAAAATCCTTGAATATAGATTCCCTCTCAACTCTAATTTGGTTAGAAATACCCTTCTATTGCATCCACATATGTGAAAAATCAGTGGCCATATATCCGTTTAAGTTCCTAGACTAATATCTACTCAACAACATCCCATAGTTATAAGGTATGCCTACAACATGTATATCAATATGTTGTTGTATCCTAGGTTCTAAGACTACCTGTATGTGAAAAATCTTAAGCAATTCAACCATATGAACTTCAAATATATCCAATTAAACAACTATCCTATTAGAAGAGATGGGTTTCAAACCCAACGTTTGATAAACAATTTAAGGCATGACATTACCATATGCTCCTAAATCAACAAGACAATTGTGTAGATTTATTCCTACAATTATTATGATTAAAATAAAGGGACGAGCTTCTCCTTTATCCCTTCATGAGAAAAATTGCGCATCTATGGATTTTTGGGATTTTTTTTGCTTTGATCACCAAAAGCATGTATCAAAAATTATTGTTGATTAGTCAACTTAGCAACCTCAAATAAAGATATATTCGTTTTTGTTTTCTTTAAATACTCCAGAATATTATATGTAATTTTTTAATGTGGTGGTTAAGGTAAATCAACTTTGGATGGAGGTATGGGATTGTTACCAACCCGTGTATTAGGAGGAATGATGGTATCATTTTGGGGAGTAAAAGAATTAAAAGGAGCTTTATTCTTACTCCTAAGCTTGTAATTAGGATTCCCCTTTTTAAATTGTCTGAAAGCTTGAACTTACTCTTCTATAGACCCCTCATACCCTTCTTCATCTTCTTAAATTGGTTCAAATATTTCAACTACTAGTGATAATTATTTCTCTTTGCTAGTACTAGCCTATTGGGAAGGATCTTCATCTAAAACAATTTCCATGTTATCCATCTCTTTTTGTAGAATATTTAATGTTGTTTTAAATTTAAGGCACTCATTCTCACTATGTTGTGTCGTAGAGTGAACTTTACAAAAAAAAATTAAAGCCAAATCTGAAAGACTAACAATGGTGTTGGTTTGATTGGAACTAGTAGTAGCATTGTTCTCATTAATGAGCACTAGAAATGCTCATATTTTTGCATATATGTCTAACATTTTGCACGAAATTGTTATATTAGATTTTTACTTATGAATATTTATATATTTAATGGTAAATTGTGTATATTGCCTAACTTGTGTGAAAAGTGTGTTTTGTGTGTAGATTTAACTATTTTTGTTAGTTTTTTGCATAAATTACATCGAGGTCCTTTCTAGACCTGGAATGATCTATTTTAAAAGGAGTTAAGAAAGGAGTGTGGTCTTAAGAGGAAGGTGTCTTATTCCCATCATCCAACGAGAAGGCGTATTACTCTCGTCTTCTAATGGGAAGGCACCTTACTCCCATATTCCAATGGAAAGGCATATTAATCCTATCTTTTGATGGAATGGCATCTTACTCCAATATTTCAATGTAAATATACCTTAATACCATCTTCTGATGGGAAGGCACCTTACTTCTATCTTTCGATAGAAAGGTATATTATTCCCATATTTGACAAAAGGCACCTTAATCCAATCTTACGATGAATGAAGTGCCTTACTCCCTGTGACATAGTCAAAGGTAGTTGACTCCATGTAGGCAGAATGAAGTGCCTAACTCCATAATAGTAGGCGATTAACTCCCATTAATAACAAAACATGTCAATTGCCCTATTTCCACATGAAACAAACTAATAATTTCTGGTCAGAAGAATGCATATAATGATGATGAGATATAATAGAGAATCTACTATTTCCAACAAAGATGAAAGATGAACAATAAACAAGTAAACCTAAGAAAAAATATTTAGTGTAAGAGTGTTCCAATCATGCCCGAATTGTCTCAATTTGGCATGCAATCATTGTAGTCATATCTATAGCTATAAAAAAATTGTAATAGAGAAGTCTATGTGATTATATAAATGCATAGGACTTCTACAAGAAGGAGAGAAATAGAAGAATTATCAGACTATATTGTAATTCATTTTTATGCAATAAATTCATTTAGAGTTCTCTTACGTAGAGTTCTACATACATAATTGACCGGGTGGAATTTGCTGGAGCCTAGGACCACTCCTAGCCAATATTCCTTTTATCTACTTTATTTTTATTACAATTTCATTTCAATATTAGTTTTATTTTTTTGTATTTGGTTATTTCCTAAAAATTAATTTATTTACTGCTTTATTTATTTTTTACAAGTGTGGTTTGATTTTATTTCTAGTTATTTACTTTCTGATAATTAAAGAGGTTTGGATTGAATGAATTCTATATGAAAAATGCCCCTAAACTATAGAATTTAGGCAAACTCATCTCAGAGGTATTGTAATCACATCTCTATTAGGTACATCGTAAGCTTAAGAAATCCTTGAGTTGATAATTAAGTGAAAGGGCTATGACATAAACATAGAATTTAACCAATGTTTTTGCCCCAAAATTTTGACAGCATTGCTAGGGAGGTGCTTATAGTATATATAATTACAATACCTAGTTCTGCATAAAATTTGATCTAGTCTACAAAACCTTTTCCATATTCTTGCATGAGTCCACCAAGAGAAAGAGGTCCAGATGATCGTATTCTAAATGGGAAAGAATCACAGACTGAGTTTGAGCTAGCTAGAAATTCTAAACCTGGGGTATTATCCCCTCGATCACCCCTAGTTGTGTACTGGTTTGAACACCCAATTTTTTACATAGAACTCTTCCACACCTAAGTATACATACCCAAGAGAAGGGTAGATCATATTGAATCATTTGTTTAGGAGAACATAATCAGAAGAGGATCTGATGTGGGAAGCTATTGAATATGGAACCATTCTATCAAATGACCTAAAAACTCTTGTGCAAAAAACTCAGAATGACTATAAAGCCTTAGAAATTGTTTCAAGAACAACATAGACCATATTTCCTAAAAAATTGATTGAGAGAGAAAAGACATCAACCAACTTTAGGTTTCCCATAGAAGAGGCTAGGGGAGACACTAAAATGATAAACATATCCCCTAACCATATTCCTACCTTTAAAGGATGCCCAAAAAATGATCTTGACATATTTTTATTCAAGTTTGATATTTTGTGTAGGTTTGTGGATTACAAATTAGATGCCTAGAATTTGAAGCTATTTCCATCAATATTGGATGATTCAGCCTTGTGTTGGTTCATCAGCATAGGGAAAAAGCAATTACCACCTGGGAGGAGATGAAAAATCTCTTCCTAGAGCAATACCAAGAATTTTTTAGGGCTTGGGATTCCAAAGAGGAGGTCTTGAATATGACATATAAAGAGTATGAATCCCTGGAGGAATACTAGGATAGATTTAGTTTCAACCTATAGAGATCTCCCCATGCGAAGCTGAGTGACAAGTCCCTCAAAAGTATTTTCTTAATGGGAATTACCAATGAGTCTCTTTAAGTGTTAAATATGATCTTTGGAGGAGACATTTACCAGCACTATATGTCAGACATATGATAGTTATGTTATAATTATTCATAGATAAAAGGTAAACCAAACCCTTAGAGCCATGAAGTCAACGACCTCAATCATAAAAATAGAGATAGGCCACATGATGGAGGACCTGAAAAGCGATATGCTTTCATCATTGGCACTAAAATTGGACATACTCGTAGTAGGAAAAAAATAAATAAGAGAAAAAAGTAGCATTGGCCTACTTCTATTCAAAATACATAGGAAAGTATGCACAAAACTCCTATCCTAAAGATAAGGTTAGGGTATGCACTATTTTTCAAAATAATATTAAGACCAGACTGTGTCCACAGTTGCTGACCACCAAAGAAAATTTTGAAGTTTCAAAAGCTTATTTTGTGAGGAACTGGAGAAACTGGTAGTAGCCCCCTATGGGGAATATGCTAGCAGGAATGCCACCTTATGGAGGGGGAGATTACATGCCACAAGGGTAGGTCCAACCACCTAATATGGGATAGTGGGGAAAACCACCATAGATAAATACTTCCTAAGGAGATGCATTCCCCAACCAATACCCATTGATGCCATATCATCAACAAGGGTAGCAATGGAGAAACTATGGTTCATGTAATGTAATTACACCAAATGTATTCCAGGCTCCACTGTAGCAAAGCTTACCATCCCCCCTACAATGAAAACTAAAAAAATCTCAGCATAACCCATAGTCAATCCCAACAATAATAAGATAAACCAACAAGCCTACCAATTGGAAGGTGAGGTGTTTCTTATGTACAATATTAGGAATTGTAATCCTCTATAATTGATTCCAGGTAGACAAATAGGAGTAGAGGTTTTTCCTCTGATAGAATAGGAGGAGGGTGTAAATATTTCAATAGGAGGATCACCTCTGATAGAATAGGTGGAGGAAGGAACAACTGTTGAGAAAAGAGAAGAAGAAGCTCCTCTGTTTCCCAAAAGGTTATAGGAGTATAGGAAGCTAGTGCAATCAGAGTTTTATATATTATCAAGTAAAAAAAAATTTACTGTAACAATTCCATTATTTAAAGCTATAAGATATGTCCCAATTTATACCAAGACCATCAGAGAGTTATGTTTAAGAAGGCCAGGCTACAAGTCAACCTAGATAATCAATATGGTGGGGAAATTGGTGGATTTAATGCTTGGAAGGACATGCCACCTCAAGTATGCAAACCTAGGCAGCCTGGTATTGATAGTAAATATTGGTGGTAACTCATTGTCCAACACTCTAGTGGACCTGGGAGAAGCTATAAATGTCATGCCAAAAGAAACTATGTAGAAGCTCAGGCTCATAGGCCTAAATCCCACCAAGACTTTTTGCAACTAGCCGATAAATCAATAGTCTCATAAGATGGAATGTTGGAAGACATCATCCTGACAATGGATGCTTGGGAGTATCCAATAAATTTCTTGGTGCTGCAATCAAAGTCCAACCTGAGAGGCTATTAACTCATCCTAGGAAGGTCAAGGATGGCAATAGTTGATGCTTACATAAGCTATTGACATGGATAGATGACCTTTTCATATGGTCATAATGTAAAAGAGTTGACCATCTCTCCACCTGCGTAGTCTATTAATAAATTGGGGGAGCCTGATTAGGAAAATTAGGATGATAGAGCACTATCCATGATACAACCCATAATGGCACTAATTGAATTGGAAAAGTAGGTGGATGAGCATAGGATTATCATAGATTTCCTTCATGGAGATTATTCTCACATCACTCCAAAATCACTATTGGTAGATAGCCAAGACCACCACATCAGATATATTAAGATTGAGTTTGGAAAAATGTTGAATGTTAGCAGTACGTTGGCACCTATTTAGCTCACTACAATGAAGGATATCCTGGCTAGACATCAAAAGACCTTTTCTTGGGACTACTAAAACATGAGAGGAATCACTCCAAAAGTTTGTACCCATCGAATTTACTTGGAGGAATATGAAATTTTGAGTCAGAATCCACAAAGAAGAATGAACCCCACAATGAAAGAGATAGTCAAGGTAGAATTACAAAATCTCCTATCAAAAATATTTATCTATCCTATATCTGATAGTGAGTGGGTATCACCTTTGGTAGTGGTACCCAAAAAATAGGAAATGGAGAATATGTGTTGATTACAGGTTTTTGAATAAAGCAATAAAAAAGAATCACTTTCCACTACCATTCATTGACCAGGTTCTTGACACAATGGCAGGGAGGAAATACTTCTCCTTTTTGGATGGATTTAGTAGATATAATCAAATCCATATTGGATAAGGGGATCAAGATAAGACAACATTCACTTGTCCATGGGGTATGTTTGCTTGCAGATTCCTACCCTTCAGAATGTGCAATGCACCAGCCACATTTCAGAGGGCAATGCTAAGTATTTTTTCTGTTATTATGGGAGAAGTAGTGGAGGTATACATGGATGAATTCATTGTTTATGGTGAGACCTTCAAGAGAGCCATGGCATACCTAGAACATGTGCTCCAGTGATATGAGGAAACTAATATATCCTTGAGTAATACAAATTGTTTTATGATGATGTAAAAAGGGATAGTTCTAGGACATCACATCTCGGTAGAAGGGATACAAGTGGATAAGAGAAATTTCAAAGTCATTAAGGATCTATCTAGTACCATAACTTAGAGGAATATCAAGAGTTTTCTTGGCTCCATTGGGTACTAAAAAGGATTTATTAAATATTTTAGCAATATTTCCAAGCCCTTGCATGCCCTCCTATCTAAAAATGTGGAATTCAATTGGATAAAGGAATGTGAACAAGACTTTCATATTCTGAAAGAGAATCTAACAACTACTCTATTATTGAGAGGCCCATATTGGGCCATCCTCTTCCATATATATTTCAATGCATCAAATAATTCCATATGGGAAGTTCTGGGTTAGAAGTATGGTGAAGAGTTCTATGTCATTTACTACATTATCAAGTACCTCATTAGGGTTGAGCTCAACTACACTATAACAGAAAAGGAATTCCTTTATGTTTTTCATGCAATCAAAAAATTATGCCACTATATTATAGGATACAAGGTTTTTATACACACTGATCATGCAACCATCAGATACATGATGAAAAATCTTGCAATTAGTGGTAGGATTATCAGATGGCTTCTACTCCTACAATATTTTGATGTCACCATTGTTGAAAAACATATAAAGGACAATGTAGTGGTAGATTCTCTATCTAGGTTGATGCCCCCAGATCATTCAGCCACAAAGGACAATTTTCTATATGAACACCTATTTACTCTAAATGAACAAGTACCATGGTATGTGGATATGGATAACTAACTAGCTATTGGTGAAGTATCTCTTACACTCTCACCCTGCAAATGAAAGATATTGATAGAGAAGAGTGCAACATTCTCATGGATCAATGGTTTCCTATTTAAAATAGAGCTTGATAAGATTATGATAAGGTGTGCTGTCGAGCATGAATTTTTTGAAATATTGAAATATTTCCATGATGAACCCTACGATGGTCATTTTGTAGGGAAAATAACTACATTCAAAATATTATAGGTTGGATATTATTGGTCTTCATTATTAAAATATGTTGGTAAAAATGCCAATCAGTTTAATCAATATCAATGGATGGGTAGGCCAACTCTAAGAGATGAGATGCCCCTCCAGTTGCATGTTCACATTGAGCCATTCGACAAATGGGAAATGGACTTTGTAGGGCCAATAAAACCACCATCAGTAGGTAAGAGGTATATTTTGGTATATACCAATTATGTTACTAAGTAGGTTGAGGTCCAAGCATTTAGAGACTCCAAGGAGAATATTGTAGCAGACTTCCTATTCTCACATATTTTCACGAGGTTTGGGGTACCTAGAGAGATCATCACTAATCAGGGGCCCCAATTCACTTCAAGGTTGATCCAGGAGATCATGCAATAGTATAGGATCAAAAACAAAAAGACCACCCCATATCACCTGTAGGTAAATGACCAAGTTGAGGTTACCAACAAATATTTGGAAAATATACTGACAAATACAATACAACAACATGGGAAGGATTGGGCCATGAGGTTATTAGAGGCATTATGGGCCTACAAAACTACATGGAAAACCACCACTAGTTTTACACCTTTATAAATGGTCTATGGGAAGAGTGCAATGAATCCCATAGAATTAAAAATTAAAATCCTAAGGACTATAGTAGAATTAAACCCGAGCCTAGATGATGCATAAAATTAATGAATTCAAACACTGAATTAGTTATATGAACTTTGATTAGATGCCTTGCGTAGAACATAGGTCATCCAAAGGCAGATAACATAGTGGCACAATCACCACATTATGTTGAAGTAGTTCAAGGTAGGGGAATGGATGTTGTTGTATGATTCCCATTTCCAAGAGTGGAAAAGCAAGTTAATGCAATGTTGTATGGGCTCATATGAAGTGATCGAGCTGATTAACAATGGTGTTGTGCATATCAAGACTATTGATGGCAGTAACACCATATTTATAGTCAATGATCATAGATTGTGACCCTACGATATATATAAAAATATGGTGATGGAGTCAAATATAGGCATGGGGAGGTCCCATTTCATTAAATATTTTTTAAAATTTCTCTAGAGAATAGTGGACACAATGGTGTCCACAAAAAAGACAATTTATTATTTTATTTTATTTTCGTTGCTTGTGTTTTTATTTTGAATATATGGTGCTTTAAGTAAAACCTATAGGCATCCTAGAAAACCTAGGCCTATCAAGCACAGATTCCATTAACCTGCATTTTTACTGCTTTTTAGTTTTTATTTTTTTCTTTTGTAGGTATGATGCCCTAAGTGCATGTTGTAGGTAATCGAGGAAACCTAGGCCTAACAGGCACATGATCCATAAACTTGCATAGTTATTTAGCTTTCTAGAAGTAGAACTTGATTTCTCCCATCAAAAGAGAATAACCACAATCTGAATACATTCGTGGGTATCAAATATTTGTAGAGGAAAATTCCCACCTATGTTTTTGAATGTGTAGCTATTGACAAGGTTTGAAAGGAGGAAGCGATGAGGGGTCTGATCAACCTAGAATCACCAACTATGCATACATCAACAAAATCCTATTTCTCAATAGTAGAGAGGCACCTAACTTATGAGTTTCTCAAGGGTGCCTAAATCCTATTTGAAAATCATGCAGAAGTACATTGAAATAATGTGCCTAAATCTTATGTATTTGAAGTGAGGTTCCAAAATCTCGTTAGAAGGGTACCTAACTTCCATGTATTTTGATAAAGGTGTTTGATTCCTGTTAGGAAGGTGAAAGCACAAGGATAAGGAAACAAAAAGGAATATGCCACAAGAACAAGAAATAACGTATGCAAATCGACACAAGATAAAAGCAATAGAAATATGGTAATATCTTTTATTGATACACTTTACAAATTGTGTTACAATACATCTCCTTCCTTTTTAGGGGATAGGAGAGTCAAATGTGTTTCTTGTTACAAAGATCCATGGCTAACAATCCTTCTTCCGTGTGCCCACATGTAAAATGGGCAGACCAAAATGTTGCCGCCACTATTTTAGGTGATTCTTTGCTCTTTCCTACTCCTCTACTATCGGAAACCTGTGTTCAAAGAAACAAAAAATATTAATAATACCTACAGACCAAATGAAACATGTATTTCCCAAGGCCTACTGTCAGTAAAAGCATGAAAATAATAAAATGACTATTAGATGACCTCTGACTGACTTGAAAATTTGACAGAAGCATAAAAATATCATCAGAAGACCATTGCAAAAATAAAAGTCTGAAAATCCCTCATATATCTGTACTCGCTCCAGGGTGGGATGAATAGGACTATGAGAATTGGCCAAAAAGCACCCTGTTCAATGTCCTACTTAGGAAGCTCCAAAATACCTAAAAACTTGGGGTTAGCTAATTGGGGGAATTTTTGGACGACCCAGATGCTCAGATTTCTCCAATTTTTCCTCTAAGATCTAGATTTTGAATATGGCATCTGCAAGTTAGTGAAAGCGGGAAATAGCAATAACCTGGTCAAAAATAATCAGAATGACATGAAATTTGAACTATAACCTATTTAACCTATCTGGAATCAGATGCAAAAGAAGAAAACCAAGAAATATATCATATATTCCTAATCATCCTAGGGTGGTACGATTAGCACTATGATAGTTTGGGGACCGCCCGGGGGTAGAACGCCCACCGATTGAAGCACTGTTTCGGCACCAATCGACTTGGGATGGGTCCAAAACTGATTACAGGGTGTTGTCGACAAATTTGGCAGCACTTCATTGCTCAAATGCTCCTTCTATGTATATATTTTGGGTGGGAAAACTCCCCAATTTATAGACCTTAGGGTCTCCTTGTTTGAATTGTGCATGCGAGGGCACCACTTGAGTTAACTATCCTATTTTCAGAGAAAAGCTAACTCCCTGATAAAAAAGCTTCTTACATGAGGTCTCTAAAATAAAGACATGCATGATTGAAGTCTCTCTTCTTGATTTGGATCCGTTCCTCGCAATTGCATGGCCTGAAGCTTCAGTTAACTGGTAGAGTTGCCAAGGTTTGAATTTTTTCCAGTCAAACTTGCTATTCATCCCACCCTGGAGCGATTGCTTAATCATCCCAGGGTGGGATGAATACCAGTCTAAATTCATCCCTGGGTGGGACGAGTAGAGAAAAAGGTGCCAAAAAGGTGCAAATTTGACTTTTGACCCTCAAAACTACTTTTGAGAGTGGTTAGGACCACTATTTGACCTCTAGGGGCTGCCCTAGGGGCTGTTTGTGTCAATGTGATCAACGCTTGTTGTCACATAATTGGATTGGTGCTGTTTTGGTGTCTACAGATGCCCATTTTTGGGAAGCGCTGTGCAAGGCACAACACCGAGCAAAAATAGATAACCAAAGAACTAATGATTAGGGTTTCTCAGTAACCTAACCAAATCTTGATGCCCCAAGTATGGAAAGGGCATGCATTCTTGAATCCTTGCTTCTGACGAGCTAAGGAACTAATGTCAAGTGTTAACCTTGTTCAGTGAGGTGTTACTTGAGCTTGGACATTGATCAGTCATGAATAGGCAAAGGGCGCAACCTTTTGTCTGTTGGAACCTTGAGTTCATGATTCATGAATGCCAAGTGTTTGATCAATTTGTGATTGTTGCTTGTTTGCTACCCCAAGCAGGGATGTGATTGTATTTGTCAATGATCCTTTGAATGCGTGTCATTTCCATGATTGGGTATATTATTGTTGATTGGCGCCTAAGTGTGACTACCCCCTCAAGCGACGAATCGATGAGGGAATGACCGACATGAGAAAAGTGATGAGTCACTTGACCCAAGATGACTTAGGTAAGGGTGCCTTCGATTGTTTACCATTGAATGCGAAAGCAGTTTTCGAACATTCTGACCTATTTTTGGTGGGTTTTAACCCTTTTTATGACACATTTTGGAGCTAAAATTGACAAAAATTTATCCTCCCGTGGAGCGGTCCAGCCATGATAGCCTTCTTAGGGAGTAGGATAGTGAAAATTTGTAACCGCAACATATATTTTGGATGCCAAGAATGTCAGGCGCAAAAGCGTCGTCGTTCGGCAATGTTATTGCTATTTTTGGATGGGTTTTGACCCGTTTTGGTGACGTCGTTTGGGGATGAAATTCTCGAAAATTCATCGTCTCGTGGAGCGGTCCGGCTATGGTAGCATTCTTAGGGAGTAGGATAGTGAAGATTTGTGACCTCGACATCTATTTTGAATGCCCATAATGTCAAGTGCAAAAGCACTCTCATTGGACAGTTTTATTGTTGTTTTTTGGTGCATTTTTGTGCAATTTTTATGGTTTGTTTTTATGTTTATGCACAGTTATTTATGATGATGTATGCATGTGGGATTATGAACATGATATTTCTAATTATATGATGTATGAAAATGGAATGAATGAAATTATTTGTTGATAATTTGTCGATGGCATCATAGACTGTGCAAGATTGACTGGCTTGTTGTACTTATGGGATGACGTTGCATGTGAAAACTTTGTTTTTGTATTTTGCATTGTTTCTGATGGTGATGTACAGAATGAAATGCACCAGTTGTTTTAAAATGTAGTTAAGCTTTTCTAAGATTCAGATATTTTAACTAACTAGCCAAGACTGTACATTTATCTCACAAGAATTTTGAACAAGGTATAAATCAGACTTGAATTTAACCAAGTGATTTCACATCCCTGTGTGTGCAATGGAGTTCATTTATGTGGTATTTGTCAGGATACCACCAATTCCAGATAGGCTATCAACCAAACCTATACTGAGGATCACCTAATTAGTTCCACTAACTCTGTTGTTGTATGTAGTAAGATTAATCCACAAAACAATCTAAGGGACCATAAGCTAGTTCATCCACATGCAAACATTGGTCTATGCACACGCAAAGCTAATGTGACAGACATATCGTCATGCGGTTAGGATACCACCATTTCCAGGTAGGATATTAACCAAACCTGTAATGAGGATCACCTAGATGGTTTTTTGAATGCTGAGAATTCCAAGGATTCAATTTTAGGCTGTGTGTTTGTTCAATGATTTGGGATACTTGCTCATCTGTATAGTGATGAAAATCACTGTTTATTTTTCTCTTTGCTTTTCTTTTTGAACAAGGATCTTGAATAGTGGTGATAACCACTGTTATTTGATTTTGTATTTTGAGCTTTGTAAGGTTGAGCTTGTGAATGGCCTTGATCTTGGTGGCCTTGGGGATGACTACCCATCCTGTTCAGGGACATGTAGTATGAATCCTTACGACTTTGGGAACCAAGGGGATGATGGAGATTTATGAAGTGAGGGCACTGATATTTTAGGCCTTGGGGATGACTACCCATCCTGGTTAGGGACGTGTAGTATGAATCCTTACAACTTGGAGACCAAAGGGGAGTGGAGATGGTTATGATGATGGTTTGTTGTAATTTTATTTTTTTTTGAATGGTGTTGATCCTTTTAGGTCTTGGGGATGACTACCCATCCTTGGCAAGGATGTGTAGTACGAATCCTTACAACTTTGGGGACCAACTATGATTGGGATTTGTGGGAGTGGTGAAAACCACTATTTATGATGGGGAATGGATGGGGAAGAGCTCGTCCTTTTGTCAATTCTTAGCATTCTGGAACCATTCGCATAGGGGGATGAACAGGCTAATATTTCACCTATGGTATCCTAGACTACTTTGTAGGTTTATCTTGCATTCACACAACTTAGGAATTATTTTATGTGTTTTAATTTTGTGTTGGGATGCTATGTAACAAGGTGTGTTCCAATTAAAACTTTCCCGTGTAAAATCTACTTAACTGTGTACAATTTTTGGCTAGAAATTTAAAGACAGCTGAATGACGAAAACCCTATATACATTTAGGAGATAACTGACTATGCTAAAATAAAATGGTGATATGCTGGATGTATGCGTTTATGAAAATGGATTTGATGTGGAAAATTATGGAATCGCCAAGTAATGACAACCTATGGTGCATTTGACTTGTATGACCTAGCAAATATATAATGTATGGATGCGATGCCTAATGCAACCTATATTTTTGTATTTTTATTTTTATGAGAATGCATGGAATTGAAATGCAATTGTTTTTGTGATTTTTGATTTTTTATGAGTATGCATGGAATTGAAAGGCAATTGTTTTTGTGATTTTTGATGATTGTATTGTTTTATTTTTGAATATTGATTTTGACCAAGCAGTTATGGTAACGCTTGGAGCTTTTGGTGTTGACCAAAGGGTTTATGGATACCTTTGGAGCATTTTGGGGGTGACCAAGTGATTATGAGAATCCTTGGAGCTTTTGGCTTGACCAAAGGGTTTATAGATACCTTTGGGGCGTTTAGGGTTGACCAAGCGATTATGAGAATCCTTGGAGCTTTTGGCTTGACCAAAGGGTGTATAGATACCTTTGGGGCATTTAGGGTTGACCAAGCGATTATGAGAATCCTTGGGGCTTTTGGATTTGACCAAGCGATTATGAGAATCTTTGGAGCTTTTAGGATGACCAAGGGATTGCGATAATCCTTGGAGATTTTAGGATGACCAAGTGATTACGATTATCCTTGGAGCTTTTAGGGTGACCAAGTGATTGCGATAAGCCTTGGATATTTTAGGGTGACCAAGTGATTGCGATAATCCTTGGAGATTTTGGTTTGAACAAAGGGTTTATGGACACCTTTGGAGCATTTGGTGTAATCCACTTGCTCTTCATGGAATAGAGGTACTCCCAGCTTGATGATATTTGTGCACCGGATATGGATTTGGAGGGATTGCCACGAATGGATCGGACTTATGCATGGATAGGAGGACAGGGCCTGCCTTCAACACTGATGTGGCTATGGGGTCTCCAGGGGAAAGTTGCTCTTGGTCTATCCAAAGTTGTGGATTCAATGTATGATTCCAGTGCACTGAGTTTACGTGCCACTCATGCCCTAGCGTTGTACCTAGTTGTGCCATCAGTTCTTCATGGGTTACAGGGTGATTGTGCCATTGTGCATGATTGAGATATTCCATATCAGTGTCAGCTTTGTAATCTCTGTCAGAAAACCAAAGGCCCTTATTATCCCTGACAATTGCCTACGACATGCTAGGCTCTTCTTGTTCGAGTAGATTAATGTGGTCCTCATGGGGTTGTTTCGCTCATTATGGGGGGACCTGATTGCTTTGATGTGGTGCTTGCTCGATTGGCACCTCTAAGGGGAATATTTCCATTAAGCTCTCTGGAAATTTTGAGACATGGAAGACCTCATCCTCGGGTAGCTCTACGGTCAGAGGCTGATCCTCTTCAAGAGGAGCCTCACATAAGTTGGGCTTTTAGGACCCCGAGAGCTTGGTATCTATCAACTCTAAGTGCTCTAATGCTTTGCATGTATCAGGGGATTTGGGCTCCTCCTCTTTGGTTGGTTCCTATTGAGGAACATGGGGCCTATGGAGGGGTAGACGGATAATGCCCCCCTGTCTTGGTATTGCATTTTAGTCCACTCTTTTTCTTGCTCAGATTCCTCAGAGTTTTCTTGAGGGATTTCTGAGGGTGGCCCATGAACCCGGGTGGGTGCTTGAGGAATCGAGGGAGTAGCCTCCTGCTCCCGTCTTGTTGGCAATTTTGGGTTTGAGATCCTAGCTTCTTGTCTATGAGTTGTCATTGATGTCAAAAGGAAATGGCATTAATGTTAAGAGGATGTGTTGGCTTCAAAGGTGGAAGATTCCAAGAGAATCTTTTTAAGAGAATCCGGAGAGATTCCATTGGCAATGGTTTTTATTAAAACCAATGGAGGTTCTCTTTATTATTTATTTAATTATTATTTAAAACCCTTCAAGGTTTTAATTAATTAATTATTTAATTAATTAAGGGAGAAATTATTTTAAATTTTTTAAAAATACTTTAAGGGTTTTTAAACCCTTTAGAAAGAAAATTTTGATTAAATTCAAAATTACTTTTCTTTGCAGCCGACGTGTTCTAAAGTCCACGTATGGACTATAAATATGAGAAGGTTCCTAAGGTTAAACCTACTTGGAAAATGGAAGGCAATTAATTGGTTTGGCTGCGATCGAATGTTCTGTTTACGTTACGAAAGAGGAGAGCTCATGGTTTGAAAAGCTTTCGGAAAGCTTGACCGTTTATGTGGAAGGAAGTCCATCTTGGACTTCGTAAGCCTCTTGTGGGCTAGTGGCAGCGAAGGCTGCATTTGGGCCTTGCATAGGCGGAGGTCTACGTTTCGATCCCCGCGGAGGGAGCTGTGCATGGATTAGTCACATTTTTATTAAAACGTGTTTTGTGCCGCGAATTTTGGATTCTTCAAGGGCAGCCATTATAAGGTGTGATTATTTTCTTGATATGATTTTTGGCATTGTTTAGCATTGTTTAAAAGACATAGGAGAAATAAGGGGATATTTCTTTGGTTGTATTTTTGAGATTAGTCTTTTGCTATGCTAAATTTAAAAATGGAGATATAAGGTGTAAGTTTTGTTTGTTGTGATTTTGGCTTCTTTGGTGGTTGTTTTTAAAGAAGATGAGCTAAAAGGTGTATTAAGGAAAGTTTTTATATATGCTCATTTATCTTGGTTCTAACCCTAACTTGGTTGGAAGTTTGAGGGTTGTGTGTGGTGATAGCTTTAAGGATCAATTTTCTTCTACTCCAAAAAGGTATGGGCACATTTTCCTTATGAGTATGATTGGTGTATGTTTTCTGAAATAAGGTTGGAGTGAAAAGGTTTTCAACTAGGTTTCCTTTGGTTGGGTGTAAATCCTATTTTACTGGTTTGTTGAAGACTTCTTATGCATTGTTATCCTTGATGAGAGTTTTGGTGAATGCATAATTCTGGTTTGAGGTAGTGGAAGCATTGTGCACTAGGGTTTATGTTTGTGAGTCTTGCTACTTGCATTGAGTTGGTGGAACCCTTGGTTGGTTGTTTTGAGTTTGATGGTTGAGTTGCTTCCATAGAGGTTGTTTGATCAAGTTATTGCTTTACTTGATTCATGATATTGGGCTTACTCCATTGAGTTGATTTGAGCAAGTTATTCTTTGCATTTGGTGATATTGTGTTGGTGGCTATTTTGTTCAAATATATTTGGAGGGAAAAGGATTTCTACTTGTTTCCTTTTCTTGTGATGATTGGTTGAATGCTTCAAGGTTGATGTTGAGTTGAATGGTGTTGGTTGACTAAACCTTGTTTGATGAGCATTGTTGTTGAAACCCTAATTGATGGTGAAAAGAACATGAGTATCATTGTTATGTGATTCTTTGCATAGTTGGCAATTGTTGGGGTTTCATGTTCTTGAAAGAAAACATTCTATCCTATCCATTTCAGATATTGAGTTGAGTTTTCAGATTTGAGATTGAGATTGAGCTGAGTTGATTTGAGTTGAGTTTTGAGATTGGGATTTGAGTATAGAACATATTGAGTCTCTAACAATTCTCTTTATGCTTCTATGAGTTTGACAAATCACATTGGGTCTCTAACAATTCACTTTGTGATTTCCTACTAAGAAAGTTTTTCTTGGTGAGCTTGCTGAGTTTTTGGACAGGTTCTAGTGGGGACTTGTGAGCAATTTTTGGACAGGTTTCGGTGGGGACTTGTGAGCAGTTTTTGGACAGGTTTTGGTGGGGACTTGTGAGCAGGTTTGGACAGGTCCTAGCAGAGGACTTGTGAGCTGAGTTTGATAGTTCTATCAGAGAACTTGAGGACAGAGGTGCATTGGTTCTATGAGAAGAACTTGAGGATAGTTGGCAAGTCTTTGAGAAGGCTTGTATGTAGAGGATTGATTTGTTCAAGAGTTGGACAGATCTGACAGACAGAGGAAGACTTGTACTAGACCGATTGATTGTGTTTGGTATAGGTTGCTGAGCTGCTGTGGACGTGATCATAGAAGGTAGAGGTCTCTTAGGCTAAGCATTGAGGACAGGAGGTCTTCGGTGGAAAGGAGTTCCACGTGCTTGGAAAGAGGTAGAGGCAGTTGATCTTCTGAGGGATCATTTCCAGAGCGAGAGGGGAAGGTATCTCCTTTGAGCAGAGGCTCATAAATTTTTATTAGGGGAAGGTATCTCCTTTGAGCAGAGGCTCATAAATTCTGATTGGGGGAAGGTATCTCCTTTGAGCAAAGGCTCATAAATTTTGATTTGGGGAAGGTATCTCCTTTGGGTCGAGGCTCATAAACATTGTAATTGGGAAGGATTCCCAAAGAACTTTGAGATAAATTTTAGAGAAAAGTTTTGTGGACGTAGCCCAGCCATTCTGGGTGAACCACGTTAAAATTGGTGTCACTTTGTGGATGATATTATGCATTGCTTTGATATTGCTTTGGGTATATTGCTTTACTATTTTGAAGTATAAAGGAAAAAGTAAAAAGAGGTCTTATACTATTCACCCCCCCCTCTCAGTATAAGCTTGTGTTCTTCAATTGGTATCAGAGCGAGTGCCTTCAAAAATTTTAACATCTTGAAGGAAAAGCTAGTAAAGAACACAATGGATTATTCAAGTGGCAATGCAGCACCTATTCTTGATGGGTTATATTTTGGTCTTTGGAGTGCAAGGATGAAGGTTCATCTAATGGCACTTGGGAATGAGGTTTGGGAAGTGATTGAAGATGAGTACACTATTCCTAAACATGGTCCTAATACTAAAGAAGAAAGGCTCCTACATCACAACAATTCAAAAGCAATGAATGCAATCCTAAAAGGCTTATAGAAAGCATATCTCACCAAAGTGATTCACTACAAGATAGCTAGTGAAATGTGGAAATAGTTGAAGGTGGTTCATATAGGTGATACAAATGTCAGAAAGGCCAAGTTGAGACACTTCAAAGGTATGTTTGAACAACTCAAGATGAATGATGATGAAAATATTAGTGACTACATGCTTCGTATGGATGAGGTTGTTAACTCCATGAAAGACTTAGGTCTTGAGCTTGTTGAAAATGATGTTTGTGATAAGATTTTAAGATCTCTTCCTAATAGATTTAGTGAAAAGATTTATGCTATTGAGGAAGCTAAAGATTTGGATAAGTTGAAAAAGGATGAGCTCCATAGTATACTTGCAGCATTTGAGTTGAGAACTCAAGTGAAGGTTGATGTCAAGAAAGAGGTAGCTTTCAAGGCTACCAAGAAATCCAAGGGTAAACAACTTCAAGAGAGTGATGAGTCTTCTAGTGATGAAGAGGCATATTACAGCAAGAAAGGCAAGTTCTCTAGAAAGCACAAAAGCGTGAAAAATATAAGATGTTTCAATTGTGGAAAGTTTGGTCATTATGCTACTGACTGTACTATTCCCAAGAATGAAAGTGATGAAGATAAACAGGATTCTAAGAGAAAGGATTTTGAAAAGCACAAGCATCACAAGAAGATCAAATATGAGCACATCAATCAAGGAAAGAGGTATTCTCACAAGCACAAGAAGAGTTTCTACCTAGACAAAGCAAGTAAGTGTTCTAGTAGTGATAGTGAAATTTCTTCAAGTGATAATGAAAATGAGATGTTGTTCATATCAGAAAAAGAGGAAGAACCGAAACATAGATTCATTATCATGAAATGTCTTAGATGTGGAAATTTTGGTCACCTTGAGGATGATTGCACAAATAATGATTTGGTTTCTAGTATGTATGAGGATGCTTCAGAAAACTATAAGGAAGATGCATGTATGGTTTTTGAAAAGGGTAGCACCTCTAGTGATAAGAAATCTGAAAAAGGCTTTGATGATTCAAAAGGAAATCAAATAAAGGATCTTGAAAGTGAACTTATTAGTGCTCTTAGTGTTTTGGAAAAGGAAAGAAAGAAGAATGCTAGACTCAAGGATAAGTTAGATGAATGTTGTATGGAGAGAGATGATCTTATAGAAAGTCTTGACTTCTCTATAGCTAAGACACAAGAACTCAAGGATGAGTTAGAGTCTAAGGTTCTTGAGTATAGTGAGTTAGAATAGAAAATGGCTTCTTTGAAAGAGGAAACTAAAGAGTACAAGGATAAGCTTTACATGTTTCAAGATAGCTCCAAAAAGGTTAAGTCACTCATCAAAGGTCAAAGAAAGACAACAGTTAAAACAAGCCTTGGTTTTGTTAAGCCACACAAGGAACAAGTTGGAGAGTCTAGTAAGAGACTCCAAAAGGAAGAGAGTTTCTGATGAGGAAAGTATTTCAGAAAAGGAGTCCTTGAATGATAGATGCACAGAAATAGAAAATAAAATTTAGAATGAGAAGAAGAAGTTTTCAAAACCTAAGAGGTCAATTAAAGGAAAGTTTCAAGGAAGATGTTTTTCTTGTCACAGGTTTGGTCACATGGCTTCACATTGCATGGCTCAAGTGAAGGAGGTAAATGACAGTTTCAAAAGTGCTAGTTACTTTCAAGGGTATTGCTACTCTTGTCAACAGTTTGGGCACAAGGCAGTTTATTGCAAGGCAAATAATAGGAACAGGTTTGGTCAGAACTGGTGGATTCAAAGATCAGGTTTACCTTAGAGAAACAACATCGTCAAGTGTTTCAAGTGCAACAATGAAGGTCACAAAATCAGATAGTGTAGAGCTAAAATTCTAGAATATAGGAACATGAACAGTGGCATGATCAGGTCCAAGGATCAAGGCATGGACAAGAACAAGGATGAGAACAAGAACAAGAATAGTGACAAGAATAGGAATATGGACAAGGAGAACAAGAGAAGACATGGTAAGGCAGCTATAGACACTGATGATGATCAGTGCCTATTGGGAGTTTTACTCCCACCCCAAAATTAAACACCTCAAAAGGAGGTGGGGGAGGGACTAAGCTAAGAGGCTCATTCTTAGTCCCAAGCCCCAAAGGTGACCCTTTGCCATTGATGACAAAGGGGGAGAGATATGAGTAAGGGGGAGAGCCTCAAGACAGGGGGAGCTGTTTATGTTGAGTTTCTGTGTTGTTGAGAAGCATGGTTTGCCATCAATGACAAAGGGAGAGATTGTTGGCAATTTTGGGTTTGAGATCCTAGCTTCTTGTCTATGAGTTGTCATTGATGTCAAAAGGAAATGGCATTAATGTTAAGAGGATGTGTTGGCTTCAAAGGTGGAAGATTCGAAGAGAATATTTTTAAGAGAATCCGGAGAAATTCCATTGGCAATGGTTTTTATTAAAACCAATGGAGGTTCTCTTTATTATTTATTTAATTATTATTTAAAACCCTTCAAGGTTTTAATTAATTAATTATTTAATTAATTAAGGGAGAAATTATTTTTAATTTATTAAAAATACTTTAAGGGTTTTTAAACCCTTTAGAAAGCAAATTTTGATTAAATTCGAAATTACTTTTCTTTGTAGCCGATGTGTTCTAAAGTCCACGTATGGACTATAAATATGAGAAGGTTCCTAAGGTTAAACCTACTTGGAAAATGGAAGGCAATTAATTGGTTTGGCTACGATCGAATGTTCTATTTATGTTGCGAAGAGGAGAGCTTCCTGGTTCGACAAAGCTTCGAAAAGCTTGACCGTTTATGTGGAAGGAAGTCCGTCTTGGACTTCATAAGCCTCTTGTGGGCTAGTGGCAGCGAAGGCTTTGTTTGGGCCTTGCATAGGCGGAGGTCTGCGTTTCGATCCCCACGGAGGGAGCTGTGCATGGATTAGTCACATTTTTATTAAAACGTGTTTTGTGCCGCAAATTTCGGATTCTTCAAGGGCAGCCATTATAAGGTGTGATTATTTTCTTGATATGATTTTTGGCATTGTTTAGCATTGTTTAAAATACATAGGAGAAATAAGGGGATATTTCTTTGGTTGTATTTTTGAGATTAGTCTTTTGCTATGCTAAATTTAAAAATGGAGATATAAGGTGTAAGTTTTGGTTGTTGTGTTTTTGGCTTCTTTGGTGGTTGTTTTTAAAGAAGAGGAGCTAAAAGGTGTATTAAGGAAAGTTTTTATATATGCTCATTTATCTTGGTTCTAACCCTAACTTGGTTGGAAGTTTGAGGGTTGTGTGTGGTGACAGCTTTAAGGATCAATTTTCTTCTACTCCAAAAAGGTATGGGCACATTTTCCTTATGAGTATGATTGGTGTATGTTTTCTAAAATAAGGTTGGAGTGAAAAGGTTTTCAACTAGGTTTCCTTTGGTTGGGTGTAAATCCTATTTTTTGGTTTGTTGAAGACTTCTTATGCATTGTTATCCTTGATGAGAGTTTTGGTGAATGCATAATTCTGGTTTGAGGTAGTGGAAGCATTGTGCACTAGGGTTTATGTTTGTGAGTCTTGCTACTTGCATTGAGTTGGTGGAACCCTTGGTTGGCTGTTTTGAGTTTGATGGTTGAGTTGCTTCCATAGAGGTTGTTTGATCAAGTTATTGCTTTACTTGATTCATGATATTGGGCTTACTCCATTGAGTTGATTTGAGCAAGTTATTCTTTACATTTGGTGATATTGTGTTGGTGGCTGTTTTGTTCAAATATCTTTGGAGGGAAAAGGATTTCTACTTGTTTCCTTTTCTTGTGATGATTGGTTGAATGCTTCAAGGTTGATGTTGAGTTGAATGGTGTTGGTTGACTAAACCTTGTTTGATGAGCATTGTTGTTGAAACCCTAATTGATGGTGAAAAGAACATGAGTATCATTGTTATGTGATTCTTTGCATAGTTGGCAATTGTTGGGGTTTCATGTTCTTGAAAGAAAACATTCTATCCTATCCATTTCAGATATTGAGTTGAGTTTTCAGATTTGAGATTGAGATTGAGCTGAGTTGATTTGAGTTGAGTTTTGAGATTGGGATTTGAGTATAGAACATATTGAGTCTCTAACAATTCTCTTTATGCTTCTATGAGTTTGACAAATCACATTGGGTCTCTAACAATTCACTTTGTGATTTCCTACTAAGAAAGTTTTTCTTGGTGAGCTTGCTGAGTTTTTGGACAGGTTCTAGTGGGGACTTGTGAGTAGTTTTTGGACAGGTTTCGGTGGGGACTTGTGAGCAGTTTTTTGGACTAGTTTCGGTGGGGACTTGTGAGAAGATTTGGATTGGTCCTAGCAGAGGACTTGTGAGCTGATTTTGATAGTTCTATCAAAGAACTTGAGGACAGAGGTGCATTGGTTCTATGAGAAGAACCTAAGGACAGTTGGCAAGTCTTTGAGAAGGCTTGTATGCAGAGGATTGATTTGTTCAAGAGTTGGACAAATCTGAAAGACAGAGGAAGACTTGTACTAGACCGATTGACTGTGTTTGGTATAGGTTGCTGAGCTGTTGTGGACGTGATCATAGAAGGCAGAGGTCTCTTAGGCTAAGCATTGAGGACAGGAGGTCTTCGGTGGAAAGGAGTTCCACGTGTTGGCAAGAGGTAGAGGCGAGTTGATATTTTGAGGGATCATTTCCGAGTAGAGGGGAAGGTATCTCCTTTGAGCAGAGGCTCAAATTCTATTTTGGGGAAGGTATCTCCTTTGAGCAGAGGCTCATAAATTATGATTGGGGGAAGGTATCTCCTTTGAGCAGAGGCTCATAAATTCTGATTTGGGGAAGGTATCTCCTTTGGGCCGAGGCTCATAAACATTGTAATTGGGAAGGATTCCCAAAGAACTTTGAGATAAATTTTAGAGAAAAGTTTTGTGGACGTAGCCCAACCATTCTGGGTGAACCACATTAAAATTGGTGTCACTTTGTGGATGATATTGTGCATTGCTTTGATATTGCTTTGGGTATATTGCTTTACTATTTTGAAGTATAAAGAAAAAAGTAAAAATAGGTCTTATACTGTTCACCCCCCCCTCTTAGTATAAGCTTGTGTTCTTCATGTCTAGGAAGTGTTGGGGGTAGCACTTGATAAGGTCGCGATGACCTATTTCTCATCGAGGGGTTGTGTCCCTCATAATGTTTTGTATTATGCATGCAAAGGGTTGGAGTCCTCACCTGCATAGTGTGTTGGAACAACTCATCCTTTTGGCGTTGAATGCACTCTTTATTTAGAAGATACCGTTGCTCTAACTATTGTCATTCTAGCTCAAGTAGAGTGAGTTGCATCCAACGTGCGATATGCTTGGCAGATTCTAAGATAGTTGGTCCTATCGTCTCATGTCTAGAAGGCCTAGATGCCTATCTTAGATATCTATCCTGGTCGTGGTGATCCGAGATCTCTATAGGCCACCTCCCTTTGTTGGGGGTAGCAGCATTCCCCCGAGGCTTTGTCCTTAGTAGGTGATCCTGATAGCTAGCAGTTGCAAAGGCGTATTTCTCCTGCGATGTATATTGCTCTTGAGGAATGTAAGGGTTTTCCTCGTGCTCTCTTTCATAAGTGAAAAAGGAACAGGAAAATTTGGCTTGCCCTGCATGAGGGGCCTTATGCTCTGGATTTGTCCTTGTAGTCCTAACAACTAGAGGGGGTGAAGGAGGGATAGTGCAATCATTTGGTTCCTCTCGTCGAACCCTATGTTGACCTAGCACTTCATTGCACGGTGACCACTCATAGCAAGCATCTAAGGGAGCTCTCCTATGGATGTACCCATCATGGAAGGGTGTGTGCTGGGTGCTATGCTGAATAGGAGTGCCCCTAGAAGAGGTGTCCCTATAGTCCCTTTTCGTTAAGGTGTGGAGGGGACTGCCTTGTGTGTCAGGTCACCAAGGTGGTATGACCAAATCCTTGGGACTGTAACGGAGGCGACTCGTGCCTCCTTGGACATTCTTCGTAGCGTCTGCCCGTGAGTGAGCTTGACTGTAGGTGAATATCATTGTAATGACTCTCTACAAGCTACGTAGATTTTTATCTTTTGTTTATGATTTTATGATTTTTTTTGTTACACTAAGAAGAAAAGAAAATACACACACAAAGCAATGATTATCTCTTTTAAAGATTAATGGTGTGTCCTAGACTAGTTTTAGTGTGTTTTTGATGATGATTTTTTTTTTTTTTTTGAAGATTTTTGTGAAGAACATTTAAATGCAACATGAAGGCTCATATGACTCCCATAAATGGTTGCCCCTTTGATATACCATTTCCAGGCCGATATACCAACCTCTCTATATACCTGCCCTTACATGAGGGAGACCATAGGTATGTGAGAGAAGATGATACATGGAACATAGGCGGTATGAAAGGGGAATCACCCTGTTTATGACACCTACCATAGAAGACTTATCCTCATGTTCTAGGAATCACTCCAAGCTACACTTGGTCAGCTTTCGTCATGATTTACGTCTAGCAACAGTCGCGATCGGGGTAATGTATGCAAATATCCAAGCCAACATGGTGATGAAATCGACTATTGGTCTTGCTCAAGGGCTGGGGTTTTATGATCATATCGTTGGTTTAATTAACCATGTGATGTGTGGGGTTCATTTTAATTTGCAAAAATTGAAATAGAAAAACAAAAAGGAAACTTTCCCTAAGCCATACAAAAACTGAAAATCAAAAAACAGAAAATAGAAATTTGACAGAGGCTTGTTAAAAACCCCTACCTCTTCTCTGCCCAAAAGGATGTTTCTGATTTGCTGCTATGAAAAATGCACAGAACGCTATTCGTCCCTAGGTGAGATGAATATCAGAACAGAATTCGTTCCAAGGTAGGACGAATGCCTATTCGTCCTTGGGTGAGACGAATCCCAATTCTGTAATCGTCACTGACAAAAACAAATAACAGTCTGATGAATGAAAAATAGGTACCTGTAATAAAAAAAAGCAATTTCAGATCAGAAATATAACCTAAAAAAAAAAACAGAGGACAGAGGTCCCACCGTGATCGCCATTGAAAGCACGAGGATACGGAAACAAAAAGGAATATGCCACAAGAACAAGAAATAACATATGCAAATCAACACAAGATAAAAGCAATAGAAATATGGTAATCTCTTTTATTGATACACTTTACAAATTGTGTTACAATACATCTCCTTCCTTTTTAGGGGATAGGAGAGTCAAATGTGTTTCTTGTTTCAAGATCCATGGCTAACAATCCTTCTTCCACGTGCCCACATGTAAAATGGGCGGACCAAAACATTGCCACTGCTGTTTTAGGTGATTCTTTTCTCTTTCCTACTCCTCTGCTATCAAAAACCTGCATTCAAAGAAACAAAAAATATTAATAATACCTACAGACCAAATGAAACATGTATTTCCCAAGGCCTACTGTCAGTAAAAGCATGAAAATAATAAAACGACTATCATATGACCTCTGATTGACCTGAAACTTTGACAAAATCATAAAATATCATCATAATACCATTGCAAAAAGAACAGTCTAAAAATTTCTCACAGATCTGTACTCGCTCCAGGGTGGGACGAATAAGACTGTGAGAATTGGCCAGAAAGCACCCTATTCAATGTCCTACTTAGGAAGCTCCAAAAGACCTAAAAACTTGTATTTAGCTAATTGGGGGAATTTTGGGATGACCCAGATGATCATATTTCTCCAATTTTTCCTCTAAGATCCAAATTTTGAAGATGGCATCTGCAAGTTAGTGAAAGCGGGAAATAGCAATAACCTGGTCAAAAATAATTAGAATGACATGAAATTTGAACTGTAATCTATTTAACATATCTGGAATAATATGAAAAATAAAAAAACAATAAATATATCATAGATTTCTAATCATCCCGGGGTGGGGCGATTAGCACTGTGATAGTTTGGGGAGCGCCCGGGGGCAGGACGCCCACCGATTGAAGCACTGTTTTGGCACAAATCCACTTGGGATGGGTCCAAAAATGATTATAGGGTATTTTAAACAAATTTGGTGGATATTTGTGGTCAAAAATCAGGTTTTGGGTACGGATTTGCGCCTCTAATAGTCACCCAATAACCTCCATTTTGAATGAGAGATTAAGGATGTAAAAGCACAAATCGCAGTTAGGTATGAAATTGGCAGCACTTCATTGCTCAAATGATCCTTCTCTATATATATTTTGGGTGGGAAATCTCCTCAATTTATATACCTTAGGGTCTCCTTGTTTGAATTGCGCATGAGAGAGCGCCACTTGAGTTAACTGTCCTATTTTCAGAGAAAAGTTAACTCCTTGATAAAAAAGCTTCTTACATGAGGTCTCTAAAATAAAGACATGCATGATTGAAGTCTCTCTTCTTGATTTGGATCCGTTCATCACAATTGTATGGCCTGAAGCTTCAGTTAACTGGTGGAGTTGCCGAGGTTTGACTTTTTACTTGTCAAACCTGCTATTTGTCCCACCCTGGAGCGATTGCTTAATCATCCCAATGGGGGACGAATACCAGTATAAATTCGTCCTTGTGTGGGATGAGTAGAGAAAAAGGTGCCAAAAAGGTGCAAATTTGACTTTTGACCCTCAAAACTGCTTTTGGGAGTTGTTAGGACCACTGTTTGACCTCTAGGGGCTGCGCTAGGGGCTGTTTGTGTTAATGCGATCAGCGCTTGTTGTCACATAATCAGATTGGTGTTGTTTTTGTGTCTACAGAAGGTTCCTAACTCCCATGTATTCAAATAAAGGTTCCTAACTCCCATGTATTCAGAGCAAAGCACCTAACTCCCATTTGAAAGGTGCCCAGCTCCCACATATTTGAATAAGGGTCCTCATACACATTCCAATTAAAATTTCCTATATCTTAACAAAAAGGTGTCTACCTTCAGTTTAAGCACCTATATATGGTATAAATAATTTGGTAGCATTAGGAAGTGATCAAAGCCAAATCAACATCCCACATGACAAAAAAGATATATCATTCACGAGAACTTATTGCAAATTTGTGTGGAGGATTTCAACATGTTCTAAAGCAATCAGTACAAGGATGTGCACCGACCCACACAAACCATTAATATTTCATATTTTAAAGCACAAGACTTTGAATGAATACTATTACACTATCCATGGAAAATAATCTAAAGAAAATTATCACATGGAGAATATGTAGTAACTCCAATTGTCATGAAAAAATGAACCAAATCACTCCATGATCATCATCATGCTTGGCATGTACAAACCACCAATAAGATATGTATATAATTTTTTGTTAGATGCATATGACATTCATAATTAGAATATTTCTAGAAATAGTGCCATTGCAACATTGGCATAAACATCCAACCACTGTGTACCCATTCTATATGACATGACATGTCGAGCAACGGTTGGGAAATACCACTCTCATAATCCCAAATGCAAACTATAAATGCATCTACTTCCACAAATAGATACCTTCAAGTAGTTACAGTAAGGACTAAGAGACAAAACTAGTTACAAATAACTAATAAAGGTTGCAAAGGCATACACAAACCAAAAATTCCATAATGGGAGGAATATCGGCAAACCACAGTCATAATAAGAGTGAACCCTATAATTTGTCAAGAATAAACGAGGATGTTCGGGTGTAATTTGAAGCTATTGGTTGGATGGGCTATTGCTACCTAGTCAGCCAAAAATAAGACTTAGATGCAGCCAAGTAATTCACTATGTTTATGAATGGAGACATCGCTTGACTGCATGTATTGGAAATCCTAGTCATACATGAGTTTATTGTAGTTGTTACTAGAATATCTCAAATAAGGTATCGTATCTACAAGTAATAATCATAGGTTGAGTGTGCATAACAACTCCTTAGAAACCTTTCGATGGAATTAACATGCTTGGGGTTGCTAAAGTATTGCCTCATAGAACTTTGGTAGTAGAATTTTGACTAGGTGGCTAGATTATTTACTTGCACAGGCTAGTATACCCACCTCAATGCCAATCACATGTAGTTCTTGAGCCACCTACTACATGGAGTAAAAATCAACGTCTAGTTCTACATATCCTATGCATTATAAGATGAGTCGAAGAGATACTAGGTAGGGATAGCCTCTGCCCTAGCACACCACATGCTAATTATAAACCTAACTCGACATGTAGAGGCACCTAGGAAAGTACTAGAAGTAGGGGGAGAAAGGATTGAGGTGTCTAACTCCCCACAACAGTCGGCTATAGGTGCACATGAAGAAGTGTTGGAGATAGAGGAAGAATGGGTTGAGGTTCCTAAACCCTAAGTACTATCCAATGCAAGGTAGCCAATAGAAGAATAGAAAACTTAATTCCCAGGATGACCTAGGTAGAGAAGAGATAGGGTAAAATTCATCACCCAATTCTCCATGAAATCACCAAGAAGTGAGAGAGAGCATACCAAGACTTATTTGGGCATCAGGTTACCCAAGAACCATGAGTAGAAAGAGGAAATTATCAACCTCATTCACCCATAGTCCACCCTAAAAGGATGAGGAAATTGAGATCATCGCAACAAAGGTAGTGGCATAGGTACTACAATATTTGGCCGATAGCGAACCCCCTGCTCAAGAGAGTCAAGAAATCCTAAAAGATTAGTTACAGAAGGCAAAAAAATAGGAATTCAACTGGTAAGATAAGTTCAAAGCTAAGAAAATACTTTTTGAAGTTTCTAGGAGGGCAGCTACATCTAAACCTATAACTAGGTCACACCATTCACTAGCTACAACAAGACGTGCAATAGCTAAAGCTAGATATGTAGTGGTTCAAGGTCAATCAAGTAGAGAAGGTGGATGCTACAACCTAAATGGAATAGGAAAAATAAGTACCCATAACTTCTCCACACTATGTCGAGAAGGTCGCTTCTTATGGCCTATTCAAATCATATACCAAAAATATGGAAGCTGAGGCGGGGGATCTTTCATCCACTCCTACCAGAATAATTGAAGGATAGGGGGACCCCAATTTATAGATAAAACCTTCTATAATTGATGTATCAAAATATGATGCTGAGCAATCAACCCCTAATAAACAACCGAAGAAGGAGGTGATGCAAAGAGTTGAGGTAGAAACAATGCAATAATTGATAGGAAAATCACCTATCGAGACACCAATAGTTGAACTAGAAGCTTCCAAGGTGGAACCAGAGAATTAAGGACCTAAACCCTATGGAATCCATTAAATGACACCACTTGCACCTAAGGATGACACTCCCCCTCACACAAAAACCTTAGAGCACTCTATTCAGTTGAGGTATAAAAGTAGAGTGACTAGGGAACCAAATAAAAGTATAGGACCAGGGTGAGAGCTACAAAAGTAAAGGCCCAACCAACTCATGATTTAGATGAAGAATGGTTTGGGTCCCAAAATTATTTTTACAAACAATAAGAACAATTTTATAAGTTTTGAATAGAGATCAAGGAGGTTAATATGGCAAGGAAGGCTTTCAATAAAATAATAATAGAGCCTGGTATTAGTGTGAATCCTTCTCCTAAGAAGCAATTCTAGGAGATATATGGGTCCATTGGAGACCAAACCTCCAAGATGAAGAGATACCTATAGGAAATGGGGGTAATGGGCCTAGTAATAGATACATCATAGGACAAAATAGATAGCAATAATCCAATGTCTAGAGAAAGCACAAAGTCATACAACATAAGATATGCTAAGATTCCTACAGAAGTGGCTTGATCGCACAAGGTCAAAGTAGTGGATGAGTCCCAAATATTTATGGGAAAAATAAAATATCCCAAATACAGAGCCTTCAACTCAATATCACCAATTATGGAAGGAGGTAGAGTTTGTATTCCAGAAAGGATCCACCACTTTCACAAGGTACTACATGAAGGAAGAAGTAGGCCAAAAAACATATGTCACAGAGCCACCAAATACAAGTGCTAGGCCTAGCAGAACATTCAGGCATACCCCATGCCAACACAAGCCATAGCAAGATATTAGTGTCCCTAAGACTTATTTTGGTATGAATCCCAATAATGGGAAACGCAGTAATGCCACAACCAAAAAAAGGAAACCCCAAGATAAAGAAAGATACTAGGCCACTGCCAAGAAGAAGAAGCAGAGGAATAAATTCTAATGGGAGACCGTGGATAAAAATAGGGACTACCAATACAAGATGCCATGAGGATGTGAAAATCTTTAGGTATGGGGGGATGATGAGCACCATAAATTCTCATATTTTTGCATATATGTCTAATGTTTTGCGCAACATTGTTATATTAGATTTGTAATTCTTATGAATATATATATGCATTTAATGGTAAATTGTGTATATTACCTAAATTGTGTGAAAAGCATTTTTTGTGTGTAGATTTAAAAATTTTTGTCGATTTTTACATAAATTACATCAAGGTCCTTTCTGGACCTAGCATGATCTATTTTAAAATGATTTGAGAAAGGAGTATGGTATTAAAGTGAAGGCACCTTATTCCTATATTTCGATGAGAAGGTGCCTTACTCCCATATTCTAATGGGAAGTTGCATTACTCTCATCTTCTTATGGAAAGGCACCTTACTCCTGCCTTCCAATAGAAAAGTACCTTACTATCGTATTTCAATGTAAAGGTGTCTTACTCTCATGTTCCAATGGGAAGGTGCCTTACTTTCATCTTTCGATAAAAAGGTACCTTACTCCCATATTTTGATGGGAGGTGCCTTACTTCCATCTTGCGATGAATGAAGCACATTACTCCTTGTGATGTATTCAAATGTAGTTGACTCCATGCAATAAAAATGAAGTTCCTAACATTAGAACAACATACACCTAACTCCTATTAATAACAGAACACATTAGATACCCTATTTCCACATAAAACAGAGTAACAATTTATATTAAGAACACGGATAATGACGATGAGATGTAACAAAGAATCTACTATTTTAAGTAAATACGAAGGATGAATGCTAAGCTAGTAAACCTTGGATAAAATATGTAGTGTAATACTACTCCGAGCATGCCCAAATTGTCTCAAATTGGCATGCAGTCATTGTAATAATATATGTAGATATAACAACATTGTAACAGATAAGTCTATGCGATTATATAAATGTATATGAATTCTCCAAGAAGAAGGAGAGAAATAGAAGAATCATTGAACTATATTGTAATTCATTTTTATGTAATAAATTTATTTGGAGTTCTCTTACTTAGTGTTTTGCATATATAGTTGACTGGGTAGAATCTGCTAGAGCCTAGGCCCAATCCTAGCTAGAATTCCTCCCCTCTCTTTTATTTTTTTTGCAATTTCATTTGAGTATTTGTTATGTTTTCCTATATTTTGTTATTTCCTACAAATTGATTTATTTACTACTTTATTTATTTTCTAGAAGTATGATTTGATTTCATTTCTTGTTATTTACTTTCTAATAATTAAAGAGGTTTGGATTGAATGAATGTTATATGAACAACACCCCCATACTATAGAATTTAGGAGAACTCACCTCAGAGGTATTGTAATAACATATCTATAAGGTACATCACAAGCTTACAAAATCCCTAGATTTACAATTAAGTGAAAGGACTATGACATCAACGTAGAATTTAACCAATGTTTTTGCCTGCAACACTCATTAACCATGGGACTAGGTATTCCTCCATTTTTTGGATGAGTATTCCATTGTTTTCTATGAAAATTAAAATATCTATTTTTATAATAATTTTGAGGTAATTGTTTTTGCATTTGAAATGTGTCACTACTAATTTTTCGAACAACCCTCTATAGGTATTTTACCTGAGAATTAGGATCATTATTTTATCCTACAATAGATTGATTGGTTGTGTTAGTTGTAGTGGCAGTGGGATTTAGAAAAATTGGCAAACTTTGATTTCGGACCACCTGTGACAACATTGTGTTATTTTGATGAAATGTTGAGGCATTTGGAGTGGTCATTGTATTAAATAATGTAGGCATGGTTTGAGCATTTGTTTCTACCATTTTGTGAGTGATGAATTGATTTTCTAAATATAGCAAAGTGGTAGGATAAGTGGGTGTGAAAGTTGGATTGTATGGGAAATTGAAATTATTGAATGACATGACATTCAACATAGAAATTTTTTGTGACAAATATTGATTGATCATAGGCACTTTATTATAAGCACCTGGTTGGAGGGTTCTGCATAGCGACTATTTATGGCCAATTGGCTAAAATTAGGATTTTCAAAATTTGGAATTGGCTAATATTTGTGACCCTTGATGAAGGCCCATTAGCCAAAAAATTTTGGGTGTAATATTTTTTTGGGGGGGTTGATTCACCCTAATTTTATAAAAAATTGACCATTTTAAGTTTAAATTTCCAACATTACCCCTAATAATAGTTAACCTTCTACATTTGTTTTGATAATATTCGCCTGGATTTTGAAACTAATTTGCTAAATTTTTATAACTACATTTTGGGGTTGACCCCTTATGCATAAACCTACCTGATTGTCCTATGGAAGGTAACTATCCTATCCCAAAACCTTGTGACATCAATTGTTGTTCTGTAGTCAATGCCTCACTGTATGCAATGGGAAGGGTAGTGATTTGCTTAGCTCTCCTTACAAAAATAGATATTAAAGGGTCCAATTTCCTAAATTACATATGTATGACATCTTACTAAAGAGTATAAGGAGAAACTAACCTGTTATACAACATACATAAATGAGTATTGAAAAATCTCAAAGGTTCTTTAGGGTCTCTCATGGATGAAACAAATTGATGATAGATTGTAACAGGATCTATGGGTAGCCTAAATTGATTTAGGAAAGTAGTCTCCAACTGAGCCCAAGACATAATGGAATTGGATGATAAACTAATGTACTAATCATATGCCATTTCATCAAAGGTGAGATGAAACATTCTGTAAGTAAGGTCTACAAGTTCAACTTGTAGTCTAATCAAGGTATCATTGTAAGCTTGAATATGATCTTCAATAATTCTAATTCCATCATGTTTATACTTAGGTAAATACCTCTCTACATTTTTTGGAATGTCATGGGATACTCCAACAATGTTTAAAGGACTTCTATGAGCACGTAATCAAGTTGCAACTCCTACAACTACTGCCATTGGATTTATAAGTGGAGGAAAAAATGAGATGATGGGTAGCAATGAATATCTACTATGTGGAATAACAATTGTCTAATACCTTATGACTGTCCTTGTAGGAGAAATTCTATGGAAAATAGTCTCTTTAGAAGCCTTAAATATTGTGATTATGGTCTTTGGTTCTAGCATTAACAATGAAGACAACAAGTAATCATAAAAAATATATCAATTAAACCATAACATTAAAGAGAATTCTCAAATTTATAAAAGGTTAGCATCAATGCATCATCAATTAGAGAATTTTCCAATCAATAAATGTGAACAACTTTCAACAAAAACTTCATTAGTCAAAGCCAATACCTTCAATTAGGCCCTCCTTCTAGCACCAATTTTGTTGAGTGATATTTTTTCCCAATTGCAAAACTATACTCATAGTTGGGATTTTTCCCGGATACCCTCTCTTGCAAGGAAATATTTGTAATTTCTCCAAGGTCTTGTTTAACATGTTAAACTTTCTTGCAATGCTTAGTGAAATGTGAAATGTTAAAAATTAATTGGATACCTCAGTGTAGAATATACCTGTTAATAAAGTGCCTATTTTGGTGTTGATTTGATTTGCAATGATATTTGTTGTTCATGAAAGTATTAAAAATGTTACATTATTTCTTAACTATGTACTTTGAAATAACAATCTCTAAAAAGTGATTTAATCAATTTTATCTCAAAATTTTAATCAATTTTATCTTCGATTGTTAAGTATATTTTATCTTATTTTGTTAATTTTTTTTTTATCTTCTTATGTTAACCAAATTTTATCTTCTTTTGTTAACCAAATTCTATCTTCTTTTTTTAAACAAATTTTATCTTCTTTTGTTAACCGATTTTATCTTTGATTTTCAAGACTTGCTTGAAACTAAAAATAAAAGTGACTAAAATTTAACTTTGCAATGCAGGAACTTTGGAATATCATATTAATTATTAATTTTTATGAAATTTGGAACTTATTTAATTTTTATGAAATTTGGAACTTATTGAAATTTCCATTTCCATAGAAATTAAATTAATTGCTTATTTGAAAATTTGTGCAAAGTTTAAAAATCTCAAAATTTCATTAAAAAATGTGAATTTGTGTAAGATGAGAATTTGAAATTTAATTTTAGAATTAACGTATCTATTTTTGGGGTTTTAATTTTTTCAATTTTATTTGATGAAATTAAAAAAATGTAAAAGGATAGGGTTAGAGAAAAAAAGAAAGAATAAGTCATTGCAACCTTTAAAATTTCAAATCAAACTTTCATACACAAATATCTTGCACTAAATGAACATTATTTTAACACGTCTTCACGTAGTCCATAATTAATGAGGTGCAATATTCTAGGAATAACACAATATATTAAGAAAATAAATTAGTCTACCATCCGCATGCATAAAACTCATTCGAATTTCCAATATATTGCTAACATGAAAGATTTTAAATAAATACACTTGTAGAATATCGTGTTCCAATGGCTTCCAAAGGTGAAATTTGGTGAAGCTTAGAAACTTGGGAGGAGATGTTCTTCCACAAAACTAAAACATCCAACATGCACTTGCCCTAAAAATTCTCCCACCCTTTTTTCATAGTTTTAATGAATTTTTATAATTTCCAACATTGGCTATTTAGTTTCGTTTCCCTCATGCTCATTTGGTTTCTTAATGCTCCAATTCGTCACATCCTCCACTTGTTTAAAAAATCCTTCGATAATGTTTTTTTATGATGCTTTCATCTTGTTATTTCGTCTTGAATGCTTTGTCGTCAAAATGCCACTAGATAACCACCAAAAATGATCATAATCATAACATTGACTACCACGGTGAGAGGAATCAAAATTATTCAAATGAAAAGAATAAACACATCCATAGCACCAAATGCATCCACTATTGGTTTTACGTGCATTAAAAACAACTATAATTTTACACAAATGAAGGAATGTATTGTACTTGGAACATGGTTAGGTTAAGATAATTAATAATCACATCATATTCTAGTGAAGAATCCCAAAATGCACCATATTTTTCGATCCGATCGTCTATATTTTTATGAAACCAAAATTTAATTTTTTCAAACTACATACTCCATATAACTCTAGACAAATTATTACTCATTTAGGCCACATTTTCCAAGATGATAGTAATATATGCTTTGCCGAGGCTACTAAAATTTGTGAATCCATTTAAGACCATTGTTGGGAATAACTCTATTTACTTAAATATGATGTGGAGCTTCCAGTTATTGATCCCATATAAGGACCCACATCATTCCAAAATTATCACCATCACAGTACTAGTCCCAAGCTAGAACGAAATTAACTCGTCTAGAAATCTAGACCACAACATGATCATAGAAATTTAGCAAATATTGTAAATCCTCATTCAGAAACATCACTCCTATATATGGTAACATTTGAAAACAAGAGCTTGCTAGAGAGAAAATATCACATCTCCTTCAAAAACCATGTTTATTATGTGCATTAATCATTACACTCATTCAATCCTATATTACATGTGGAGTAGTGGGTTTTATTTCAATACTACAATGCAAACTGAAGGAATAGGTGTATCTAAGTTGTGCGATGCTCATCCAACATACACCTACCGAATGATGTAGGATATGGCATTTGCATAGTGTTTCACCTTGAGATCCATTAAAGCTTGTGTTCACCAGTAATAATACTATCATGAGAGTGGTATTTTATAATTTTCCTTTTAAAATTTTGTTGGCAAATGAATCCTCCAAACTTAGTGTCACTAAAGTTTTACATAAGAACCATCTAGATGTTGTCCCCTCACTGATGATAAATACAAACCGTCTCCTTATCCTATTCATAGTATTCTTTGCCTAATAGGAAATCAAAAATATGACCCACCTCTCCACACGATACCAGAGAGTTCATTCCTTTTCTTTATAGCAATCTACTCTTCTAATGAATGAAGTAGTTGTTTAACAAAAGTGTACCATGTGCATGAACCTTGCTATAGTTTTCCACGTGTATCACTATTTGAGCTCCACTCCTCACTTAACCATACACCTTAATTAAAAATGGAACTCAACACCAAATTTTTGTCCCACATGCATCCACGGGTGACCTAACTAGAGGTTTATAAACATGAACTTGCCTACTAGCTTATGATGAGTTGTTCATAATTGAAATCTTACGCACCTCTTGACCCTACCACTTGGTCATGCCACTTGCCAACCTCCACAAAAATTGTGCTCCATGTTGACCATTGAATATCGTGCCTTTGCATTGACCGTGATCATGCACTGCATCTGCTGGTTGACCGAGTCAATTCACCTCAAAAATTGAACCAACATTTTTATAACCTATCATAATAACAAAATCACATTAATTAAACTCTTCAAAACAAGATTATTTATATAAAATCAAACCTAAATGAAACTTTTTAGAAAAATATTATTAATAAAATCAAAACAAAATAAAACTTTTCAAACAAGACTATTAATAAAATCAAACCTCCCCACAAGGAAACCGTTTTTTCTATATATTGGTTTATTTATGTTATATATCCATATATATATATTATTATTATTATTATTATTAATTATTTGTAAAATGTGTTTTAAAAGGATCTTGTAACCTTTTACAAAGAGAATCAAGTTGGGAGAAGAGTTCCCAACCAAAAAATAGCTGAAGGAACAAACCCTCTATGGATTACTGGAGAAAAATAGCTAAACTGGTAAAATTTGAATTAGGGCCATCCCACCCAAAAACATACAGAGGATGGATATTTTGAATCATGGCCATTCCAACAAAAACCATACAAAGGATGGAAAATTTAAAATAAGGTCATCCCACCCAAAACTTTATAGAGGATGGAAAATTTGAAATAGGGCCATCTGATGGCAAGTCGAGATTCGCACAACAAAGTTCACCGTAATTTTTCAATTAAATTGCTTAATACAGTTTTTACAGTCCTCTTTCCAGGCATACAACTCTCCCCCTTAATCCCGAACTCACCATCCCTTCCATTACAATTTTTTGGGTTTTTATCGAGGCCCCGATCCTCTAGGCAATTAATGCCCCGCCTAAAAAATTTCAATTCGAATTTTCCCCCTCCCTGGGTTTTTTTCGAAATTTTTGTCTTAAATGGCAATCTGCCCGATCTACCATGGCACTAGCATTGATGGCCTCCCTGCACCGACCGCATTGTTCTGACCATCATCTGCACTGTTGTCTCCTCCATTAAGCCATTACCTATAATGGCTATGTTGCCAGAAGAAAGAATAATATAAAAAAAAATGCGTGGCCGACACCTCCCTTCTCAACCTACACAATCCCCATCTTTGTTCTCTTAGACGTAGTCGATCGCGTGTAAATTTGGCCATGCCTTCTCCTTATCGAAATAAATTTGGTACACATACCCTCTACAACTGTCATGATACACATGGCAACCACGTGTCAGTTCCGGCCTTGCATGGCCATTCGCGTGTTCACCTTAGTCTGCTTTCTTCTTGGCCGCGATATCGTGACATGTCGCGATATCATGACCCAACTACTGCCTTGCCTTTGTCTAAATAAACTATCATGATATCGCGACGTCACGATATCATGACCCAGCCACCTCCGTGCCTTGCCCTTTTAAAATCGTCGTGATATCGTGACGTCGCGATATCGTGACCCAGCCACCTTCGCACCTTGCCCTTTTAAAATCATCGCGATATCGTGGTGTCACGATATTGCGACCCAGCCACCTCCGTGCCTTGCACCTGCCCACGCTGAAGCCTTTGAGGTCACGATTTCGTGACATGTCGCGAAATCATGACATGTCACGATTTCGCGACCCCAACCCAACTTTTGTCCAAGCTTTACAAACTTCCCTTCTGCTTTGCAAAAACTCCCCCCTCGAGAAAGAACTAAAATACTTCAAAATACAAGTACTTAAAGAAAATTTTGAAGGATGCAAGATTGCCCATACTATCACCTGGATGCTCCTGCATCAGACACCCGGGGTAGATTAAAAGTGACCCTCACTTCTGCTTTGTTGGGGGAAGACCCAGGCGGTCAACCTCCATTTTTGACAACCAAGTCGCATCTTCAACAGGCCTGCCCTTCCACTTTACCAAGTATTCAGAATACTGTCTATTTCTAGTGCTTCTGCCCTCACGAGTGTCTAATATTTCTTCAATCTTGTTGGTGGTTGGAGTAGATGCTGGAATATGCCACAATTATGCACTTGGTAACTCTGTACTTTCCCCTTCATGATATTCCACTAAATCTAAAATATTAAAAATAGGTGAAATGTCAAGCCAATTTGGTAATTCTACTTCATATGCATTTCCTGACTCCCGCTTCTCCAGTATTCTGCATGGCCCAAATTTCTTCATCTTCAATTTGTTATAAGTCTTGGCAGGAAATCTCTCCTTCCTGAGATGTACCATGACCTCATCTCCTACTTTGAACTCCTTGAATCGCCGCTTCTGGTCTGCCCTTGTCTTATATTGAGTATTCATTTTTATAATTTGTTTCCTTACTTCTTCATGCAGACTTTTCATATGTTCTACAAATTCTTTTGCCTCGGCACTGCACTTTTCTCTCTTGTCCAACTTTCTCAGTTCAGACACATTTCTTGGGTTGTTCCCGTATATTATCTGGAATGGAGATTTATTGGTGCTCTTATTGACTGAACTGTTATATGCAAACTCCGCCTGCGGTAAAACTAAATCCCATCCCTTGGGTTGATCTACTATCAAGCATCTCAAAAAATTACCTAGGCTTCTATTCACCACCTCTGTCTGTCCGTCAGTCTATGGGTGGTATGCAGAACTGAATTTCAGATCTGTCTTCAACTTCTTCCACAAAGTTCTCCAAAAATACCCAACAAACTTTGTATCTCTGTCAAAAACTATGCTTCTTGGTAGACCGTGAAGTCGTACCACTTCCTTGAAGAATAACCCTACAATGTGAACTACATCACTTGTCTTCTGGCAGGGAATAAAATGTGCCATTTTGGAGAATCGATCAACCACCACAAATACAGAGTCATTTCCCCTCTGTGTTCTCGGTAATCCAAGAATAAAATCCATGCTTATGTCCTCCCATGGCCTCTCAGGTACAGGTAATGGCTGGTACAGTCCTGTGTTTTGCCTTACACCTTTTGCCATCTGGCATATTCTGCAACCTTGCACAAACTTCCACACATCTTGCTGAAGTTGTGGCCAGTAGTAATTTTCCTCCACCAGGGCAATGGTCTTATCCCGACCAAAATGCCCAGCCAGTCCTCCGCTGTGCTTTTCTTTGATTAAGTTTTCCCACATGGAACTTCTAGGAATGCATAATTTACTTCCTTTGAACAACATTCCGTCTTGTATTAATAAATCCAACCATTTTGTTTTGTCCACAGTAACGTATCGAGCAAGCCGTCCAGGCTTCTGCAAAATCTGGATCTTCAGGGTACAAACCCTTCAGTTCTTCAAATCCCACTACTTCCACTATCAGTTTAATCAGTAAAGTCTACCTTCTGCTCAAGGCATCTACAACTCTGTTTGATTTCCCACTTCTGTGCTTCAGCACAAAGGTATAACTTTGGAGGAACTCCACCCATTTCATGTGCCTTTGATTCAGTTTTGTTTGACTGTTAATGTACTGTAAAGCCTGATGGTCAGTAAATAGAACAAAATCCTTTGGCAATAAATAGTGTCTCCACTTTTTCAGAGCCTGAACTATAGCATAAAATTCTTGGTCATAAAATGAATACTTTTTCCGAGCATCATTTAACTTCTCACTAAAATAAGCAACAGGTCTACCTCCTTGACTCAGCACAGCCCCTATTGCACTGCCACTGGCATCACAGTCCACCTGAAATACCTTGTCAAAGTCTGGGAGTGCTAAAATAGGTTGTTCTGTGACCTTTCTATTTAATACATCAAAGCTCCTTTCAGCCCCTAATGTCCACTTGAACTCTTTTTTATCCCCCCTCATTGTTTCTATGAGAGGTGCACAAATGTTGCTGAAGTTCTTTATGAACTTCCTATAAAAGCTGGCTAGACCATGAAATGATATTACTTCTGTTGTGCTTCTTGGGGTAGGCCATTCGATGATGGCTCTCACCTTCTCTGGGTCCATTTTCAGGCCTTCAATTGAGATTACAAACCCCAGGTATACTAACTCTTTCTTGACAAAATTATACTTTTTTAGATTTATTAATAGTTTCTCTTCCTGTAGCCTTTCAAAAACCCTCCTGATATGCATCAGGTGTTCCTCCAGTGTTCTGCTGAATATCAATATATCATCTAAATAAACAATGACAAACTTTCCTAGAAACTCTTTTAGTACTTCATTCATCAACCGCATGAAGGTACTAGGTGCATTGGACAGCCCAAATGGCATGACCAACCACTCATACAAGCCTTCTCTTGTCTTGAAGGCTGTCTTCCACTCATCTCCCTCTCGGATATGAATTTGATGATAACCACTTTTTAGGTCAATCTTCGAGAAGTACTCAGCTCCACTTAAGCAGTCCATGATATCATCCATCCTTGGCAACGAGAATCTATATTTGATAGTGATTTTGTTGATGGCCCGTGAATCTGTACACATTCTCCATTCTCCATCCTTCTTTGGTGCCAGCACTATAGGTACTATGCATGGACTCAAAATTTCCTGAATCAATCCCTTCTCCAACAATTCTTGGACCTGCTTGTTTAAATCCTCAGTCTCTACAAGCATCATTCTGTGTGCAGCTTTATTTGGCAAACTCGATCCTGGCACCAAAACTATATGGTGGCTGATTTTCCTTACTGGGGGTAAACCCTCAGGCACATTATCAGACACAATGTCTGGAAATTCCTCCAGAAGATCTAGGACTTCCGCTGGGGTATCCTGGAATTCCTTCTCCCTAACTCTAGGGATTATTGCATAACATAAATGTTCATGCTTCAACCCGTCCAGGAACTTTCTCCCTTCAACTAAACAGATTCTGGAGTTGTTACATACCTTTTCACCCACTTCCTTTAAGGGCTTTAATTTGTGGCGTACACCATTCTTTGTCAATGAGTAGGTGTTGGCACGGCCATCATGCACTACACTCCGATCAAACTACCAAGGCCTCTCCAGCAACATATGGCAAGCATCCATAGGCAGGATGTCGCACAGGACCTCATCACAATAATTTCCAATATTAAATTTAACGGAGAACTGCTCATTGACCAAAGCTCTATGGTCCTTCTATAATCATGCGATCTAGTATGGATGTGGGTGCTTCTTCCTCTCTAACTGTAGCTTTGTAACCATTTATTCTGAAACCAGGTTGTTCGTGCTACAATTATCAATAATTATATTGCAAACCTTGCCCGCACATTTACATCTTGTGCTGAACAAACTTCTTCTCTGATCTGTGTCCTTCTCCTCATTCAATAGGACTCTTCTTACGATCATTGCTTCCCCTCTCTCTACTTCTTCTGAATGTTCAGACTCAGCATCTTCCTCTGCCACAGCAGCCCTGGCTGGACCCTCAGGCCTCTTGTTCATCCTTTCTTGGTGTTGTGGACACTCAAATGCATGATTTCCTTCTTCACCACAGTGGAAACATGTCCCACGAAATACTCCTCTTCCAAATCCTCGTCCAGATCCACCCCGTCCTCTTGGGTAGCTGTTCTGATCTCGAGGCAGATGAACATCCTCTTCCCTTTGATCCTGGTTACAACTAGCTTCACTAGTCTTCTTCGGGTCTTTATACTTTTCTCCACTGGTTCTCCCACTAGTTCTTCCACCACGGCCCCTTCCTCTTTGCTTGCCTTCAAACCGCCTATTCAATTTTTCTTCCACCTTTAAGGCAAACTGGTAAGAATCCTCAATGGTGCTTACCCAAATTAGGCTCAGCTCTTCCTGGATGCCGAGTCTCAACCCATTGATATAATGGGCTACCTTTTCTTTGTTTGCCTCTAAATGCCCAGTTCTAATAGAAATCTTGTAAAACTCCTTGGTGTACTCTTGGACAGTTTTGTTCGTCTATCTCAAACTCTGCATTTTTCTTAACAGATCCAACTCGTAGTCTACCAAAATAAACTGTCTTTTCAGTTTTTCCACCATTCTATCCCATCTTGTTATTCTCTCCTTCCCTCTTCTATTCCTCTCCAACTGTATTCCCCTCCACCAAATGCTGGCATGACCCTTTAACTTGGTCTTAGCAAATCTGACACGGTTAGGGTCTTCAACCTCCTCATATTCGAAATACTCTTCTAAATCATTTATCCAGTCAATCACCTCTTCTGGATTTAGGTTTCTTGAGTATGTAGAAACCTCCATTTTTGGTTGCTTTCCAATTTGAGAGATGACCTTGTACAACCTGGCTTGTGCAGGGTCCATAGCCTCTTCCTCTTCCTCAGATTGGTCTTCTTCTTCAACTTCATCTTCACTTTCCTCATCCCTTTCGGGCTCGTGCCTTCTACATAACTATGATTGCAGGGCTTGAACTTGTCTCTGCAAGGCTCAGAAATCTTCGGCTGACACCACATTCCTACTCCGCCATGGTTTCTTTGTGGAGGCATTATATTTTTTTTTTCTTTCTTTAAATCCTTCCACAGATCCTGATGTAATTGCCTCTCTCCGGTGATCTATTACATGCTCAGGAGCTCTTGCTCTAATACCACTTGATGGCAAGCTGATATTCGCACAACAAAGTTCACTGTAATTTTTTGATTAAATTGCTTAACACAGTTTTTACAGTCCTCTTTCTAGGCATACAGCTCTCCCCCTTAATCCCGAACTCACCATCCTTTCCATTACAATTTTTTGGGTTTTTATCAAGGCCCCGATCCTCTAGGCAATTAATGCCCCGCCTAAAAAAATTCAATTCGAATTTTCCCCCTCCCTGGGTTTTTTTTGAAATTTCTATCTTAAATGGCAATCTGCCCGATCTACCATGGCACTAGCATTGATGGCCTCCCTGCACCGGTCGCATTGTTCTGACTGTCCTATGCACTGTTGTCTCCTCCATTAAGCCATTACCTGTAATGGCTATGTTTCCAAAAGAAAGAATAATATAAAAAAAATGCATGGTCGACACCTCCCTTCTCAACCTACACAATCCCCATCTTTGTTCTCTTAGACGTAGTCGATCGCGTGTAAATCTGGCCATGCCTTCTCCTTGTCGAAATAAATTTGGTACACATACCCTCTATAACTGTCATGATACATGTGGCAGCCACGTGTTAGTTTCGACCTTGCATGGCCATCCGCATGTTCACCTTAGTCTGCTTTCTTTTGGGCTACGATATCGTGACATGTCACAATATCGCGACCCAACTACTGCGTTGCCTCTGTCTAAATAAACCGTCGCGATATCGCGACGTCGTGATATCGCGACGTCGTGATATCGCGACCCAGCCACCTCCGCGCCTTGCCATTTTAAAATCATCGCGATATCGCGACAAAACTGGCCCCTGCCCACGCTGAAGCCTTTGAGGTTGCGATTTCGTGACCCCAACCCAACTTTTGTCCGAGCTTTACAAAATTCCCTTTTGCTTTGCAAAAACTCCCCCCCCGGGAAAGAACTAAAATACTTCAAAATACAAGTACTTAAGAAAATTTTGAAGGATGCAAGATTGCCCATACTGTCACCGGATGCTCCTGCATCACCATCCCACCCAAAATATAAAATTGAAATTTGAAAATGAAGTGGGAAAAACAAAAACAAATAAAATTTAAAAATTGTTCCCACCCACGGGGGGCTAGGGCTATAGTTGTAGGACATAGACTAGGAAACATCTGTAGGAAAAAAACTAGGATGTAGATTGGGATTAAATCCATGAAGCAACAATTGGCTAGGATGTCAATCAGGATGTAAACCAAGAAGCAGTGATAGGAAATCAAACAAGATGCAACAATTGGATACAGTCCAAGAAGCAACAATAATATAGGGATACCACAACACAAGCTTGAAAAGTGGAACAACAATTTTGATAATATCCTCAGGCTAGGAGATCCTCTTGCACATAAAGGTAAACTTCAAGGAAGCCAAAATACCTAAGGAAATTAAGGCCCACAAAACCCAGGTGAAGAGCAAATATGGGTAGGAATATTCCAAGGATCTAGATCTAGAGGATTCAAGATAAACCAAAGCTATCGATAAAGCATAGGTCCACTCCCTAAATATCAAAGGATGTAGTATGGTACCCCAAGCAACCAAAAAGGATCTAAAACCCTCCATCCCTGCAGACAAATAGCTTCAAGGACTAAACCTAGGAAGCCAATGGATCCACTCAATAGCATTCAAAACGTAAGGTCACCCTCGAAGCCAAGAAGAAAGATCTAAGTGTACACCAAAAGGATCAGGTCTAGTAGTAAGAAGCCCCCAAAAAAGAGGCCAAAAATGAATCCCAACCATGAGAAAGGACCACCAATGAGCACCCACCCATGACCTAGATCTGGAGGATTCATGGATAAACTAAAGATAATGATAAAGCACAAGTCCACTCTCCAAAGATCGAAGGATGTTGTATGGTACCTCGAGCAACCAAAAATAATCTAGAACCCTCCATATCTGTAGATGAATAGCTTCAAGGACTGAACCTGGGAAGCCAATGAATCCACTCAATAGCATTCAAAATGCAAGGCCACCCTCGAAGCCAAGAAGAAATATTTGAGTGTACACCAAAAGGATCAGGTCCAACAGTAAGAAGCCCCCGAACAAGAGCTCAAAAATGAAGCCCACCCACAAGAAGGGACCACCAATGAGCACCCACCCATGACCTCACCACTCTGCATGAACCAAAGGGACTTTGGCCTTTGGCACCAAGAAGAACACCACCACTGTTGGAACTAGAGAAAGAAATCTCTGTAGGCCACTGAAGCTAGGAAACCCAACACAACCATGGGGTCAAAAGTAGCCAGGGGATCAACAACCAAAAATTTCCATAGATTCAAAGGTAGCCAAGGGAACACCCTTAGATAGTTGTAACAAAACACCATACCACTGTATGTGTTCTCACAAATTCACCCCAGCAGGTTTGGGTCAGTAGATGGCCCTTTCCCCTCCTTGGAAAGCCAAAAAAACATGAAACTACTGAACCCAAAAGAAGTGTTGCACCATCCAACCAAGTCCTCGAAACTAAAAATGATCCATGAAATGCAACCAACAAGACCCCCAACAAGCAAAACACCCTGGACATGGGCCACAACAGAGAACTAAGCATGACTAGCAACCAAATCTAGAGTGGGAGAACATGAGGCCTCCCAATCAAAGAGTTTTAGAGTGCTAGAGCCAGAGCGGGAGGTCTCTTTCTCCCTTTATTATTATTATTATTTATTTATTTATTCTTTCTTTTATCTTTTTTATTTTTATTTTTATTTTTTTATTTTTATTGATTTTTTTATGTTTTGTTAATGCATGAGAATATGTGGATAATCAAGGAAACTTGGGCTTGCAATTCAAAATATTTAAGGTATGGATCAAAATTTCTCATTAAAAATAATGGTTCAACAAGACTCAAACTTTGATCTCTTCCTCAAATATTATGGATTTTAACCCATTGAGATTTATGAGGAACTTCTCCCACAAGGATTTAAACTGGAGCTTTCTAAGGTTGACAAAAGGATCAACTATAAAAACAATTAATGCTAAAATCATGACCATGGTCAACCTACTTTTGACATCATGCCCCTAGACTCTCCTTGAACACCTTGAAACTGGGGTATGTAATTTGAATTTGTAATCAACCATACAAAACTGCTTGGTACAAATTAACCAACAAAACACTCAATGCAAACCAAAAATTCCAATAAACATCAAAATTTAAGGTGGGTCCCCAAATTTGGGGTATGTTATGCAATGGCGATAAAACATCCTAAAATTATTGCTACTTTGCTAAAGTGTGCTTTATAAATAATCTTTGAGAACCCACTAGCTAGTATACAAATATGTGTCATGTGGAAAAGTAGGTTATCTTGCAAATAAAAATTAGAAACATGCTTACCTACATAAAGAGCTCTATATTATTTCATAAAATTAGGATCTACTTCATACAAGATATACCAACTAGAAATATCATGTTCATGAGAATAAAAAATGGTGGTGAATGTTATAATTGTAGGGTGGTTCAAGCAATATACTATTGAATTGGCACTCCCTTTTTTATGCATGATTATCAAATGAAACTATTGTAGATATGTGGCCCACATTTTATGTCTTTCATTATGTACCTTACTCTACGTTTGAATGAACTCCCAATATTTTCAATCTATGTGGATTATTATTTCCTTATCCAAGATATAATTCTTCCATTGTTTACATGCTTGGACAATGGCATATAGATCTATTATATATGGGATATTTTTGAACTACTTCATTGAATGTTTCACTATGAGAAAAAATTGGATGCCCGTGTTATGTAAGAATAGCTTCCAATATATACTCTAATATATTAAACATTACATTCAAAGGTTTGTTATCATTTTAGAATGTTGTGGTCATGTATTGTGGTGGTTGGATGTACTCAACACTTACAACTCATATTGATTGACATAATGAAACATCTAAAGAGCATGGGATGTGGCTTAGGGGATGACCTCCATAGATTTTTAAAATGATAGATACTTATAGGATGTGATATTCAATGCTTACCTATCTAATATAATCTAGCTTTTGCACATAAAGGAAAAGTGAAGGGAAGCAAAAATAAACTTTAACTACAAAAAATAAAAATCCTAATCTAATTGAGGGCAATGAGCCAAGATCATGAGATTCTTTTGCATAACAGTGGGATTAAAGGACACATGCATATTTTTTCAACAACTCAAAGAGAACACATTGTCTTCTTGACAAGAACAATTAAGCACAATCGCATATATAATAAATGAAATAAAAATGAAAGTCACGGTCGCTCACACATGCACATATACACACAAGAAATGGGATAGTAAAATGCTATTCACAAATTCTAATATATATCTATATAATATTACAATCATGCTAGAAGAAAGAGCTTGAAATATTTCCCACAAAATGACTTAGGGTTTATGTCTAGACTATTATATTGAAGAAAATTAAAGGAGAGTTATTGTATCACTCTACATTAGGCATGAGTGTTAGGTGCATTCGACCATTGTAGTGGATGACTGTGAAATTTTTAAATGATCAGTTCAATGTATATTAGATAGAACAGTATAGGAGTTGAACACAATTTGTCCTTCATACTCTCAAATGCCATTTGTTGTGCATATCCTTAATGCTACTTCCATTTGGGACCTCCTTTCATCTCTTGGCATAGGGTTCAAGCAATATTCAAGAACCTTAATATAAATATTTGATAGAAATTAGAAATACCTAAAATATTGTGAAGATTTATTAGATTTTTTAGCGTATGCCAATCTCTAATCACCTAAATCTTATTAGGATTAACATAGACTTCTTTTTCAACAATATACCCAAGGTATTGAATCTTCTTCATGCCAACTGATAACTTCTAATAATAAGCATTAAGGTTATATCTTTGAATAATCTAAAATACCAATGGAACATGTTTCAAAAGTTTATCCCAAGTATCACTATAGGTGAGAATATCATCTAGGTAGACAACCAAAAATAAAATAGTATAGGGATGCAAAATGTCATCCATCATCCACATGAGTGTGATACGTGCATTTGTCAAGATAAAAAGTATAACCTACCATTTAAATAATATTACTTTGATTTGAATGCATTCTTTCATATGTCAGTTGGATTTATGGGTATTTTATGATAGCCATATTTGATATCAATTTTGGTAAATAACTTTGCACCATAGAGCTATTCCAACAAGTTATCTATCCAAGGAAGTGGATAATAGTTCTTCGTAGTGTTTTTATTGAAAAATTTGTAGTCATTACATAGTATCAACATTCATATTTATTTGGATCCAAGTAAAATGGACTACCACATGGTGAATCACTTGGTCTAATGTGTCCCTTTTGAATCAATTCATGGATTTACCTCTTGATTTCATTATTTGCAATGACTAATATATAATAAATAGGTGTATTAGTCAAAGGGTAACTAATAACTAAATCAATAGAATGTTGTACTCCACAATGAAGTGGAATCCTTGTTAGTGACTTGAGCAAGTCTTAATATTTTTCTATAATTTGAACTATATGCTTATGTTGTGTAGACTTGCAATTAATGTAGAAATGGTCTTCCTTCTAATTTTTGGCTTGATCATCAAGAGAATAAATTTTCTTACTTTTGCTATCACCTCTATGCATTGTTTAACATTGGTTAAGGAAACAAAGGTAGTGGAATATTCCTATAAGATCCTATACCACTGACCTTCAACTATGATGATGAAACTTTAGGGCCAAGATTCATAGAAACCATACCTCTTCCATATAAATGCTTGAGCCAAAATCACATCACAAATTTCCAAGGGCACAAAATTGCACAAAATATCTTTGAAGAGGTTGATGGCATAAGATAAGATGTATTAATTAGTGACATGAATGTCTCTCCTTATTGCAACCATAAAACATTATATGGTTGTGGCTATGATGTAACAAACATATTTAAACCCTTTATTATTTTATCCATAATCATTTCTTTTGACTCCCACTATTAATAATGAAATGTAAGGGTTTACCCCAAATCCATATATGTGAGTAGAATAAGTGTTCTTCATTTTATAACTCCTCTAGTTTTGCATGTATAGTGGCAATGGTTACATTTGGTTTGGATTTTATGATTCACTTCCCTCTATTATTAGCCTATAGATGTGGAGGTGGAGGTGTACTGGATGTAGAGGGTTACAACGTAGCAAACAAAAATTGAATTAATTGAAACTCTACCATTGAATGTTGATTGTTATTTTGATAGTTGCACGATTTGTCATTCTTCACCTTTGAGGGATTCTTTTATTTGGAGTCTTTTTTTGCTTCCAATTCTAATTTTTGGGCCAACCCCATTTATTTTGATTCTTTGGACCATTACTCTTCACTTTATTTGGTTGGTAATAATATTTATAATTTTAATTACTTGCTCCTCATTTTCTATTTTTTATTTTGTACTTTTATTCCAATGTGACAAGTTTATATGCATTTTTGAACGTCTTGAATTTAGAAAGATCCATATACTATTGTAAAAAACTATGGTACTTGAGGATTTGATGTATTTTAGTATCTTGAATACCTATATTTTCTTCCATGAAGTAGAAAGAATTAGTATAATCTTGAATAGATTGGTATTTACATTAACACAATTGTTGTCATCACATATATTGACATTCATAGGCTCTTATAGAATAATGTTCTTCCTTGATGACCTCCATAAAAGTTTCCAATATGAATGTTACCACATCTTAATTATCTATTATAATTGTTTTACAATATACTTACAACCAATTTTGAATAAGTAATGAAGCTTTCAAGAATGCAAAAGTGATTTCCTCATTGAAAATGAACTTATTTATAGAGAAGTATGAAGATAACTAATTCAACCAATTTTATAGAGAATTGGCATCATTATTTCATACAAAATTAGGAATATTGATATTCAATTTCATCTTAAAATATGTATGAGAACTAAATAATACTAGGGTAGAGAAAGGTTATGTGAAGGAGGTTGCAAAACTTGCAATAAGGAGTTATAGAATTTGAGCAAATCAATTTATCATCTCATTTTTTCATGAGACTTCATTCAAATTCCCTTGACATGATTCAATGTCTCAATGCTACCCATTTTGGTTCTCACCTGATAACATTTGGAATGATAAGGGAGGTAATCATAGGGATATCACATCTAATACATAAACTTTAGAAATATTGATCTCATGTTTATGGATATACACTCAAAAGACAGACTACTCTAATAACAATATTCTAAAACTTAGAATCTTGACTAATTTAAAAATCAAAATTTTAAGTGAAGGAAAATCATGAAAGAGTTTAATTAAAATAATAATAAAGTATAACAAATTAGAACACAAATATATAAGCAAAATAACAAATGACTTTATTGCTAATAAATAAAGTACAATGCAATCATTCTTTGAGAGGATATGTAATGCTAAACAATTACATCTATTTACTCATAGTTTTCACAATTAGGGTGCATCTATCTTTAAACAAGAATTGGCATATTGGAAATCCATTGAATTGAATATGGAAGGTCATCCATATGGAAATATGGTGGTTTACCTTCCATGATTTGGGTCACCCAGATTGAAATCTGGTGATTCACCTTCCATTACATAAATTTTACATACATGTGATTTATCAATTTGTGTTTTGTCTTTTATTGATATGTCAACATACCTAGAGATGCATTTTGGCTACATAAATTTAAAAATAGAAAATTTGTATTTTTAGTAATTATTTTGTTTTGCATTGTTGAGAGCCTTTAGAGCATTTTAAATGTAGTTATTTAGGAAGGCATGTATTTCCCATTAAAATTATAATTTCTCTCCTAATATTTCCAATGAATTTTGTGTGGATCAAAATAGAGTACTAAGCACAAAGTTATGCCCCTAACAGTGTGATTAGGATTAAAAAATATAGATTTGAAAGATTTTTTAGCATAAATCCATGTTGTAAAAATATCGTAGGCATAGATCAACATTTCAATCCATATATATCTATATGATATCACTTTCAACATTTCTAGTAGGTCTAGCATCCGAATTTGGTAAAATTTAAGGAGACTTTCTTTGGAAAGGATGCATGGAAAATTTTAGGTTTCCTCTTTGTAAGTGGAATAAGGTATGCAAAGGAGAGAATATTAAAGAACACAAAAGGAGTAGACTTGTATAATTATATACTTAGATTTTGGCCTTATGGGTAAAATTCGGGTGGAAATTATTAAAAGATCAAGAAAAGAATTGGGTAAAAATGTTAGTTCTAAAATATATAGGTTCTCTTGATGGAATGAATATATTTAGGCAAGAACCCCTACCCAAAGGTTCACCAACATGGAAATTCATGTTAGGTAGTTTATAATTTATTAACATATTGCAATGCACCTCTTTTACTTGTGCCAATATTTCCCTTCAATCCTTAATGCAGATTTAAAACGAGGTAAGAAATTCAATGCTAATGATATTATAATCATGACTCAAAATATTAATGAAAGAAAAATTGATTTTGATAATAAAAACATATGTGCATAAAACATAAGAATAATAATTATAGGAATTCAAAATGATAAATTCTACTATCACATGCCTCTTCAAGGGGTCAATATCCTTATAAATTATCTAAATTCTTATCTAACCTATGAGAGTTGCATCCTTCTCATTTTATAACATTTACACGAAAAACTTTCTAACATCTTATGACAATATTCTATGACATCTTGCTATGAAAGTACTTAATGATAATATTCCTAACTTCCCTAATTTATGATAGTTACATTCATCATATCAGTAGTTACATTCATAATTTATAATTAAATTCATAATACTAGTGGTTACATTCATAATTCTATGACAAAAAAGAGATTCTATGACAACATATGCCTTGAACTCCATCTAAGGGAGGGTCTCCATATGGAACACTCTAAATAAAATGTAAATTATTTTTAGCAATGAAGCTTGGATGTTGGCTGGAAAATTAAAATACCCTCTCTACCCCTTAGACAAAAAGGGAGGCAATCCCATTACTTCCAAAAATATTAAATATTTTTTCTAATTTTTCAACAACAATGAGCTGATAGGTGTTGATTTGAGAGGTTCTAAATATACCTAGAGCAACAAGATTTTGGGTAGTTAGTTGATTTAGCTCAGAATTGACATGATACTCATATCCAAGGAAGGGATCCCATCCTTTAGGAATGCCATGCTTTGCTCCCTCCCATAAACTACCTTACACCATAATCCCTCGATCTTTGAAGCCCTACAACCAACATATTCATTTAAAACACCTTTTAGATTCAAATCCATGTGGTTTCATCATGAAGATCTATTCCCCCTAGTTTCCATTTTGTGGGATCACAAATTATTAGGCCCTCTTGTCTCCCAAATTTCCAAAAATCTTTGCTTCATCAAAGCCAATCTTACAAGATGGAATAAATCAGTATTTTGCCAACTTTTTCTTCAGAAACAAGACCTTCTCTCATAATACCTAATATATGAAGAAAAGGAGTTGCTAGATACTTTTCATTACACTTTGGCCTATGAAGAATCCTTTTGGAGGTAAAAATCCATAGCTCTCTGGTTGAAGGATGGTGATTGATACACCAAGTTTTTCCATGATTCTACTCTCAGATACAGAATTTTCATCAAAATAATGGAAATTATCAAGTTTTATGGCACCTTGAAGAAGGACCTAATGGAAATAAGGGTTTAGGTAGTCAATTTATTTGAAAACTTACTATGTATGGGGGAATCTAGTAATTATTAAGCTATGAGTAGGCTCCTTGTCAACATCCCTTTCCTCATGTCCCAAGAACTAAATACCTTTATATCCCTTTCTCTATAGAGGAAATAAAAGTGACAACCTAATAGTTTCCAAATTGTTTCTTCTATAAACTTTGGCACATAATAAAAAATGATGTGATGGAAGCTATTAGAGAAAATCATATAACCCAACACATCCCCAAAGATGTTAACTCCACATTTTTATTTCTTATTCTCAAATTGAAAAGGGAAAAAAATTTCAAATACTTTGGGCCCATTAGTATTTGTAACACCATCTACAAGATCCTCTCCAAAGCTATGGCCAACAAACTAAAACAAGCCCTACCCCTCATCATTGATCCTTGTCAAGGTAGATTTATGGAAGTATGCCTTATCATAGATGGTATAATCACAATCCATGAACTCATTCACTCCATGGACAAAAGTGGTAAAGCACAACTATTCATAAAATTAGACATGAATAAGATTTTTGATAGGGTTTCCTAGATTTTTTGTTCAAAGTCCTATCCAACTTTGACTTTCAATAATATTGGGTAAACATTGTCAAGGAATGCATCTACTAAGCTAGCTTCTTCATCATTGTCACTAGTTCAACAATCAACTACATTAGAAGCTCTAGGGGCCTTAGGCAAGGAGATACTCTCTCCCCCTATATCTTCATGATTTTTGCAAAAGACTTAGGGAGAACTCTAAAATTTACATATGTCTAAATATTCATCGAGGAAATCATTCTTGCCTTCTTTATAAATCCTATAACCCATAAAAAATTTATTGATGATACTATCCTAGCTACAATATCTTCCATCCCAGAGGAGAGAACCATCAAATAAATTATGTGCCTTTATGAAAGCACAATACGACAAAAAATCAATTTACTAAAGAGAAAAAAATTCTTCCTCAACACCCCATAAAAAGGTAAAGAAAAATCACCAAAATCCTCATTTGTGCTATTTCAGAACTTCCCTTGAACTACCTTGGAATGCCCCTCTTCAAAGAGAATATCCAAGACAAATTTTAGAACCTAGTTCTTGAAATAATTTAAAAAAGGTGGGTTGGAAGGGAGCTCTTCTTATTCAAGAAAGTAAATTTCAATTGGTCAAAGCCACCCTACAAAGCACTATGATTTACTTTATGCCCCTTTTCAAAATTCTAGTTGTTACTAGCTAAAAAATAAAGCAAGCTTATAAATCCTTTATTTGGTTTAGGTCAGATAGCCATAAACGGTTCAACTTTATGGCTTGGGACTAGCTTTACTCCATGAAATAATTATATGGGATATGTTTTAGGAAATTTAGGTAGATGAGTAGAGCTCTTATTGCTAAGCAAGGATGTAAACTGTTAAAACAAGATAATACAAGGTGGGTTCAAATTTTCATAACCAATTATTTGTAGCAAGGAAGAAATCTCCTTGAATAATCCTCACCTCCTAAAGGGTCTTTCTTCTAAAAATAATTCCTCAAAACCATATATCTCATCCACAAATGATTAAGGTGGAAATTGGGCTCAAGAAACTAGATAAACTTTTGGAGAGATCCATGGATCCAAAATTTCCCTATTTTCTCTTATCCAGAGCTTGATGTCTTGGAACCCATCACTACCCATGTCTTTGGTAATAAAGTTCATGACTTTATTAAAATTTTCAATTAAAGGAATATTTGTAAGGTTATCCCCATCAAGAAACTAAAAGCTAAGGAATAAAAAACAAGAAAAGATATCTCGAGGATGTTGAGAATATTTTTCATTTGAAATACATAATTTGAGGATTTCCTAATTTTGGAGATAAGTAATAATTGTTAGATTTTGATGAGTAAATAATAAAATAATATTGCCTCAAGATCAATAATATAATTTAAATATGAAATATATAATAATGTTAATAAATCAAGCATATAAATTGTTAATCTACTAGATAATAACACAAAGAATGCAAATTCCAAATACTCAAAAATACTCAGAAATATTTATTGAATCAAGAAGCCAAAATGCATCATACTACATCATCTTCCATTGCTAACATAGGTGACTCTTCCTCCTTTGCCATATTTATTTTACATCAATAGATTAATTTATATTGAATGTAATGTGACTCTTCATATGGAAGTTTCTTGGGTCTCACTCTCCTCATGACTCTTCATATTCCTACTCTATTGACACATGCACATAGGGACAACTATGCACATTTACATTCCAAAATATCATTGTACACTTGCGCAATTACATAAATTAAATCCTAATCTAATACTCTTTTTATAATCTATAGATGTACCCATGATTGTACATTATCATGTATTAAATAATGTAATATATTCCAACACCCCCTTATATTACATTATTTGGTTATTGAAGACTCTAGTCTTCAATATCATATTCATAAATTTATCTCAATGAGATCGCTCTTTGGATTTGCATATAATGATTTAAATATGAATTTTTTTGGTGTCCTCTTCTAATTTTGTTCTTATATTTTTGTATCTTCATTGATGATTTTATTTCTATACATTGTGTTGGTGTATCATTAGAGTTATATCGTTCAAGGTCTTGCCTTAATTGTTTTTAATAGTCATCTTCTTATGATTTTATCTAATTTCTATTCTTTATCTATTTCTGCACTTCCGCTTATGATGTTCCTTCAATTATATGAGTTAGTAGATCATAACAATAATATTGAATTGAAGTCAATGATTCTTCATTGGGATAATCATATGAATTGTTTCTTTTATTTTTCACCTTTTCTTGAAAGAGTTCAAATATGACTAGTGAAAAATACATTGTTAGACATTATCTTGTAGAAATAATAATGTCTTGAGATTCCCATGAGGACATAAAAAAATTCCATAAATAAATTACATAAAATTAGTATATATTCCTTCCTTAGCTTCTTTGAAAAACATAGTCAATTTATCTTTCAGTATGTCAAATACTTGATCTTCATCAGTATTTGATATTAGGTTATTTGAATAGAACTTAAGTGCTTGTAACATTTCTTCACCATTTTTAATGAATACTTCTTGTATGATATCATCCATATATATTTTGGAGTAATTCCTTAATACTCCCTAATGTTTGAAAGGTAATGCAATTTTAATATCAATGTGTGCAATTTCAATCCTTTACAAGTATTAAAATCTCTAATAATGTTGAACTTAGATATTAATCTTATCAAATGCAATATATTTATGTAAAACTCCTTCTATCTCATAAATTTATGAATAAAATATGTTACTCTAAATTTCGTAAACTAATTTGAAGTAGGATTCCTTATTCCTCGAACTCTAAAAATTTAGAAAAATAATATTTTCAATATTCTGTACTACTAATTTTGATGTTGTATGCCTTATTTCTTCAAATTTAGCAAATTTACAAATATTTAATTTGTTTTGTAAATCTAAATATGCAATTTTACAAAACTTAAATATAATACTTCAATCCTAAAAAACTCTTCAAAATATGATAAAAGGTTTTCAAAGTTAATATTCTGATTTTTCTAATGTTTAAAATACTTATCAATCCACTAATATATTTAAAAATTTAACCTTAGAATATATTCCCTTAGTTCCTTATTTCTCCTACCTATATAAGACATTAATATGAAAAATACTATGGTAAGCATTACATTAATAATTCTGGCACTTCTCATTTTACCTGACACTTATATTGATTGCTAGGTACTTCTCCCTTGGTCAAATATGCTACGTTTGGACTTGGAAGATGCTTTGATCTTATATTTAATGATCCTATATTTTTATTCATGTGTATGGCACTATAATTTTCTATATATGTGCTTCAATATTATTTTTTGGCCATATGAGCACTTCTCCTTTCTTTTGTTGAGTGCCACGTATTGCAGACATTATAAGACTCTTTGACTCCCTTCTTGGTGGCACCAACATTCATGAAAGAGTAAAATGGACACTTGGCACAATATTCCTTGTTGTTTGGAAGTTACTAAACCTTTCTAGAGTTTTGGATAATGATGTAGTGTTGCAGTCCAAACATAGTTGAGCCGACGCTTCCAAGAGTTATTAATTAATATATATATCGATCCAATAGTTTATTGGATCCATCATCTTGTTTTTTAATTATTCACTTGCATTATCATAATCTGCCTATCGGCAAGGGTGTGCCCACCTCGAGTGGCTTGATAATTCAATTCGTTCACTGTGTTTCATTATTTCATATTCGATTCGTTTTCCTGTCTGCATATTATTTGGTTTGTTGTAAATTCATTGTGCAAAGGATAGATTTATCCTTGCAAGTGGTATCAGAGCCGCCGATTCGGGAGCGCCTACATTCTTGGAGCAAAGTCACTGTTTCCTGTTACGTTTATCAATTTTTTTTTTTGCTCGCTCTTCATCCCTGTTCTTCCCTTCTTCCGTCGCATTTTTTTTTGTCCGTTCGTTCGCTTCCGTTCCCGTCTGTTCGTCTTGCAAGTGGTGGTGATTAACACAGCATTGGCATAGTCAACCCAAAAGACAGAATGCCTGGTCATTAACACAGCACATTCCAGGGCTTAGATCCTCCGGCGTAGTCCAAATCCGAATGCGCACTGAGTGGAACGCACGCAGGCCAGCCAAACCATCACCAGCGACGTCCACCAATAAAAATTTGCGTTTAAATTTATTAAACGGGAAAGCTAAGGTTTCAATTGATAAATTATTCGCTGACGTCACCGCTGCAGGAGGGGTTACGTTTTTTTTTAATCCCACATTGTTTATTCAAACTACTAAACAGTTTTTAAAACTTATGTGCCACACCTTCTAAGGTGTGATTTCGGTCACTTAACTGGAGCTCGTTCGCGTGCCGCGTCATGCAGTTGTCATTCGGTGCATTCTTGCTATCCAAGAGTTTTTTTTGAGCGTCTGTCAGTCATGTTATCGTCGTGTCATTCCGTGCCACGTATCTGGGTAGCCGTCAATCCTTACGTTCGTACTCGTTGGGCTGTTAAGGTGTTTGTCCGTAGTGTTGGGTATCCATCGCATCGAGTGTCGAGTTTCATGTGTCCAGGTAGCCGTCAATCCTTACGTTCGTACTCGTGGGCTGTTAAGGTGTTTGTCCGCAGTGTTGGGTATTTGTCGCATCGAGTTTCGAGTTTCGTACTCATCGGGTTGTCGTGGTGTTGTCGGTTGTGTGTCCTCTAGCCGTAAGGTATCTGTCGGTTGTGTCCAATAGCTACTGTATCAAAACGTCTCATGGTTTGGGTTCTGTATTCATTGGGCAGTGTCATATAATGGAGCTCAAAGAACCTATTCCGTGCCACAGTTGGAGTGGCAATAAGGCGGAGAAAACAACAAATTTTTGCCAACAGATAACTCAATTTTGCAGAATTTGAAGTTCAAGGACTACTAATCAAGGAATTTTGAAGTTCAAGGACTTTTTCAGCAAGAAATTTTGAAGTCAAGAACTACTCAACAAAAAAATTTCGAGCAGTGCATGAGTAAAAGCTGGATCAAAGGTCCTGACGGTCGATTATCAAGCTCAGAAATGACCAATACCTACATAAGAAGAGCTAACCGCAGCCCAAGTACTAAAAATTCTCCTTCTCCTTTTAAAATTGGTAGTTATAATACACACCATCCCCTAGTAGATCCTATGGCTACTAATCCTTCCCCAACTCATGAAAACATCACGCAAGGAGACTCAAGTAATTCAGCCATTTCTGATAGGGAGTCTCTTCAAAGCATACTAGAGAGTCTACACGACATGGGTACCACCCAAAAAGAACTTGTGCAAGCAAAAAAACAACCTAATCCCAATACTAATCCCCAAAATCACTCCCATGCCCAACGGAATGTAGAAACTGTCGATCCTAATGATGATTGGCAACAACAACGAGGTGATTTGGATAATTACAGGGATCCCTATCAAAGACAACGGTATAACCAAAATCAAGAAAGGGACACAGGTTATCACCAACCACGAGGCCCTAATATTAACTTTCCACGAATTGATATGCCCACTTTTGAAGGTCATGATCCTCATGGTTGGTTAGCCAAAATGGAAGGCATCCTTGACTTATATCAAATTAAGGAAATTGATAAAGTTCCTTTCGTTGCAACAAAATTAGGCACTAAGGCCTACCAATGGTTTGTATGGCTTAAAAAAGAGAATGTAGCTATTATTACCTGGAGAAAATTCACTACCTCTTTTTTAGAAAGATTTGACGACGGAGCTACATCATCCTACACAGTAAGATTGTTATCTCTTAAACAAAAAGGGTCAGTTAGTGAATTCATTTTGGAGTTTACCAGTTTATTACCATACACTTCAGACCTTAGTCCCGACACAGTGGTAGGTGCCTTTCGTAATGGTTTGAAAGAAAGTATTCGAGTGGAGGTAGACATGCACGATCCAACCTTGTTGAACAGTTGTATAAGATTAGTCAAGTTGGTCGAGAAGAGACACCAGTTGTCTGCACAGTGGGAAACATATAGTCGTCCTTCATACCGCAACAATTCCTTTCATAGAAATGATCAACCATCAAGATATTTTTGTTATAAATGTCGCACTAATCACCCCAGGGAACAAGCTTGTGCCCAAAAACAAAACTTTCATATTGAGGGTGATCAAGGTGAAGGGGAAGAGGATGAACGTTACCAATCAGAAGAACCTATGCCAGAAGACCTACCAGTTACTATAGACGAAAAAGAAGAGGATACAATGGCAATTTCAGTGCATGCTCTCATGGGTTTAACCACCCACCATACCATCAAGGTACCAGGTTTTCTCCACCAGAAAAAGGTGAATGTGCTAATTGATTCTGGTAGCACCCACAATTTTATCGACATCAAAACAACAAAAGCCTGGAATTTATTCATTAACTCTTCCAACAAAGACAAATTCCAGGTTTTAGTGGCCAACGGGGTGAACGCACAATGCGTGGGTCGCACATCTCAAGTTTCCATAAATATGGGAACTTATACCTGGTTAGGCTCCCTTTTTGTCATGAATTTAGGAAATTTTGATGTCATTTTGGGGGTTGAATGGTTGGAAACATTAGACACAGTTAGCTTCAACTTCAAAAAATTATTTGTGGAATGGAAGGAAAATGGACGAGTCATTCACTTACAAGGCATTACTACTCCTCCAACACAAATGGTGAGCTCTCAGAGTATGGAAAAGATGTTAAAAAAGGGTGGATATGGGTTTATAGCTCAAATTAATTGTTTGGAAAAACAATCGGCAGCAAATTCGGATATTATTGCACCTGAGTTACAAGATATCATCACACATTACGATGAGGTTTTCCAAGAACCTCAAGGATTACCACCTAAAAGATCTCATGATCATGCCATCCATTTGATGCCAGGAAGTGTCCCACCTAATAGTCGTCCTTATCGCTATCCTCAGCCACAAAAGATAGAAATTGAACAGATCGTTTAGGATTTGTTGGATCATGGAGTCATTCGTCACAGCACTAGTCCTTATTCCTCATCGGTAGTCCTGGCTAGACGAAAAGATAACTCTTGGCGTATGTGTCCTGACTTTCGTTCTCTCAATAAACTCACTATCAAGGACAAATTTCCTATCCCTATCATAGATGACCTATTAGATGAGTTGCATGGTGCAAAATTTTTTACAAAATTAGACCTTCGCTCTGGCTTTCACCAAATCCGTGTTAGAGAAGAAGATATTCCCAAAACGGCCTTTCGTACTCATGAAGGTCATTACGAATTTTTGGTCATGCCTTTTGGTCTCACTAATGCACCATCCACATTCCAAAGTCTCATGAACCAAGTGTTTCGTCCACTCCTCCGTAAGTTTGTGTTAGTTTTTTTTTATGATATTCTCATATACAGCAAAAATTGGGCGGACCATTTACATCATGTGGATAAAGCCCTTCACATCCTACACAAAGAAAAATTATTTTTTAAACGCTCCAAATGCTCATTTGGTGTTCAAGAAGTCGAGTATCTTGGTCATATAGTTTCACATGAGGGTGTCAAAGTCGATCCCAATAAGATTAAGGCAATTCAAGAGTGGCCTTTACCTAAAACCATCAAGAAACTTCGTGGTTTTTTGGGTCTCATGGGCTACTATCGCAAGTTTGTACAGAATTATGGTAATATTGCAGCACCTCTCACATCACTCACAAAAAAAGATGCTTTTCGTTGGTCGAAAGAGGCTACTTTAGCTTTTGAAGCTCTTAAGCAAGCCATGTGTACAACTCCAGTCTTAGCAAATCCCAACTTTCACAAACCATTTATTATCGAATGTGATGCATCAGGAATAGGAATTGGGGCTATATTAATGCGAGAAGGTCATCCATTGGCATTTGAAAGTAAACAACTTTCCGGAAAAAATTTGGGAAGATCAACATATGAAAAAGAAATGTTGGCTATTCTTCATGCAATAGAAAAATGGAGACACTACCTAATCAATAGCCGCTTCATTATCAAAACAGATCATAGTAGCCTCAAGCATTTTTTGGAGCAAAGGTTTTCTTATCCAGAAAAAAATAAGTGGTTAACCAAACTTCTGGGCTATGATTTCGTTATTGAATACAAGAAAGGGAAGGAAAACATAGTTGCCGATGCACTGTCCAGGAAATATGAAGATGAAGTAATCATTAACGCTATTTTAGGTCCTTGCTCCCAATGGGTGAATCAATTACAAGATGAATGGTTGTCCAATAGCGAAACTATTCAGATAATTCAAGAATTATCTAGTGGATCTTCTAAATACCCTTTGTTCTCCTATGAAGATGAAATCCTTCGAAAGAAAAACCGCATTTATATTCCACACAATTCAGAACTCAAATCAAAGATCCTTGACGAATCACACGCTTCTCCATCAACAGGACATTCAGGATTTTTGAAGACATATTTACAAGTCAAATAATCATTTTGCTGGAAAGGATTAAAAGCAGAAGTCAAACAATGGGTAGCAGAATGTGAAGTTTGCCAGCGCAATAAAGGAGAAACAGTCAAATCACCAGGATTGTTACAACCATTACCCATCCTTGATCGACAATGGGAACATATATCCATGGATTTTATTGAGGGTCTTCCAAAGTCAGAAGGCAAGACAGTAATCTTCATTGTCATATAACGGTTATCCAAATACGCTCACTTTCAGGCTTTACAACATCCATTTTCCGCAAGCAAGGTGGCAAAGGTATTTATGGATTCAATTTTCAAATTACATGGTATGCCAAAGAATATTGTAAGTGATAGAGATCCCATTTTCACTAGTAACTTTTGGCGGGAATTATTTCGAATTAGTGGAACCAAATTGAACATGTCTTCAGCATACCATCCAAAGACAGACGGTCAAATAGAAGTAGTTAACAAATGTTTGGGTACATACTTAAGATGTTTTTCTCAAGATAAACAATACCAATGGAGCCATTGGTTAGCATTAGCGAAATTGTGGTACAACACTTCTTACCATTACTCAATTAATATGTCTCCATTCGAAGCATTATATGGAACCAAACCTCCAAAAGTTGCAGATTACGTACAGGGATCATCTAAAGTAGCTAAAGTGGATGATTGGTTCCAACAAAGGCAGTCTACGCTTACCATCCTCAAAGAGAATTTGGTCCAAGCACATAATCGTATGAAACAACAACAAGACTTGCACCGATCAGAGAGAACCTTTAATATAGGAGATTGGGTGTTCCTCAAGTTGCAACCTTACAAACAAGCCTCATTAAATATAAAGTCCAGCCAGAAGTTGGCTCCACGATTCTATGGTCCTTACAAAATTGTGCGCCGCATTGGAGAAGTAGCCTATCAATTAGAGCTACCTACATCTTCACGAATACACCCGGTATTTCATGTTTCATGTCTCAAAAAAGTAATTGGTCAGAAAGTACAAAGTCAATCAGAATTACCAGTGCTTGATGAGGAATCTCCAACCAGAATATATTCTACAACATAGAATCCAAAAACTGAGATCCCATCAGATTCACGAATTTCTCATTAAATGGCAAGATTTACCAGAGGAGGATGCCACATGGGAACCTGAAAGTATATTCCAGTCATTTCCAGCTTTGAGGACAAAGATTTTCGAGGAGGGGAGTCATGTTGCAGTCCAAACATAGCTGAGCCGACGCTTCCAAGAGTTATTAATTAATATATATATCGATCCAATAGTTTATTGGATCCATCATCTTGTTTTTTAATTATTCACTTGCATTATCGCAATCTGCCTATCGGCAAGGGTGTGCCCACCTCGAGTGGCTTGATAATTCAATTCGTTCACTGTGTTTCATTATTTTGTATTCGATTCGTTTTCCTGTCTACATATTATTTGGTTTGTTGTAAATTCATTGTGCAAAGGATAGATTTATCCTTGCATGTAGAGCATTGATCACTCTTATTTATTGATGATTTATGTTTCTTCCTTGGTGATTTATGTTATGGCTTATGAGCTAATTTTGACCCTTGTTCCAAATGGCAATATGCAAGAACTTCTTTGTCCAATGTATGAAACTACAAGGCTTTTTGATGTATTTTTCCTCCAATTTATTCTTGCTTCTTTGTAACTATACTTTTTGAGGTTTCCTCTCTCCTTGTCTAATGGTGGATGTTTTCATGGATAGCTCTAGCTGTAATACCTCTTGTAAGCTCCAATGGTGGCCCTGTAAATTTTTTTTGGTAGTTTCCTTTATTGATGATTTTTTTTTGATAACGCACCCTATATTTTTTGTAATATACCTTTATTTTTGTAGATAGAATGGATATGCTACATAGAATTAGCTTATATTGATCTCTTGTAGGTTGTAGCTGATGTATTCTTACTCCTTTGGTTGGCTGAATCTTGAGCCTAGTTGCTATTTTCCTTGAGCATTGTTGTTAGTGTTTATTTTCTTGTAAATGGGTGGATGTTTGTTGTAGATCTCACCCCCCTGTATTCTGGTGTTGAATGGTGCTCAATATTATGGTATTTTCCACCACTCTTTTAGTGTTTTTCTTACCACTTTTGCTTGTACATCTAGTGTTTTTAAACACCTAAAATATACCTTGTATTTCGATCTCTTTTCCTTCCAAAATATGTTATACATTATGGGATATTCTTCCCCACAAATGTAGGATAATTTTGGTTTTACATTCACTTAAAAACAACATATACTATTCACTTATAACTCCTTTAAAAATCAATTTATTTATGTTATAATATTGCTAGCTTCTTTAAGAATGAGAGTAAATATATCTCACTAATGAATGTAAAATAAATTTGATATTTTTTCTAATTCAAAACAACATATATCAAACTCCATATCACTCCTATTAAATTGTAACATTTTATTGTTTATAATATGCAAGATTTATATAAAATCAATGGTGTGAAATGGTGTCTTCTCTTAGCTTAATTACACCTTAAAAAAATTCCTCTTTTCTAGCTCTAAATAGCTCTAATATTTGATTCTCCAAATCTCTTAATAGGCACCTTAAAAAAAATTACAATAATAATATATATCTGGCATCAAATTAACACACCTTTTTGTAGCTCCTTTATTTATAGCTTGTTGTCTTGTATTTATTGTAATTTCACCTTATGCTATCAATAGGCTCTTTAATTTGCAGCTATATTTGCTGCCCAAAATCAGCTTTCTTTCTTCTTCATAGGTGCTGGCTATTTCTATAATTTGTAGCTTTGAATGTTTCTATTTCGATGTTCAATTTTGTAGGAGGAATCATCTTTAGATGCTGCTAAAAATCTAATTTGGTGTTGTCTTCAAGCCTTTAAATCTACTACTCTTATAAATCCTTCTCTTGGCTATTCAAATATTTTTTAAAAGTTGTTCCAATTTTTTTTGCAACTTTTCTCTTCTATTTTTCATTGTCTTTTAAGTTTCTCTTTTTGCAACTTTGTGCTTTTATAAATCAACCTACAAAAATTTTGTGGCTATCTCCAAATATCTCTAAATTGTGACCCCTTCAATATTCTTGCTTTATTTTGACTTCAACTCTGACCTCTGTCTCTATCTTATTTCTCACGAATATGAATGTCTTGTGTTCTCAAAATATTCTCAAAAATTGATAAAATTCTTGTCAAATATTTTTTCCTTTTGGGCTTGTTGTCATATGGTGACAACTATCTTAATTTATTCATGTCAAGTTCTCTTTCTTCTTGTAATCGTCTACTTCAGATCACTGCTTTAGCTTCTATAATAAGACTTTCTCTTGCCTTCTTTTATTTGTTCAATATCTTCTATAGACCTCTATCCTTGGGTCTTCTAATTCTATAGCCTTTAATTCTTTAGCAAATTATTTCAATGAAACCTTACCTTGGTTTCTTTAATCTTCTAGCTATGGTAAATTCTTCAATTATATACCTTTCTTAGATCTCTATATTCTGTTGCTTCTGTCTACAATAGGACCTTATGTAGTCCTTCTATCTTCTGTCTTCAATATTTAATCTTCCAATCCTGGAAGTTATTCAATATGACCTATTTTTTGGTCTCTTTATTTAATCTACAATATTGCAATGAGAACCTTTTTTTTTTGTTCTTATCAATATTCAATAAGGTATCCTTCTTGGACCTTCTTCAACGTCAAATTTTCTGCAACAAAATAGTTAATGCTTGCACTAGAAAAGCACATAGATTTTTAGGAAATCGAAGATGAAATTCTTCTCTATCCATTTTAGGAAACTTCTCAACTTCTAAGAATCAATATTCTACAACAAAACTTAGAAAATAATAATCAAATGTATTCAATGTTCTATAAATAATAATCTTCGCTAGCTATCTTAAAAATGTGTGGAATCAAATATATATTGAATCCTACTCTTCACAAGTTTTCCTTTCAACCCTATGGAAATGTTATAGCCAAATAATCTAAAATCCTTATTTATCAAGCTTATCAATAGGACCTCTTCTAAGGGTCTCTTAATAAAGGTTTATCTTCAAGACCTATAAATTGTTTTCTATTCCAACTTTGCTCTTGGAATAGGTATATTCTATTTTAAATATCAAGGTCTGTATTCAAGACCTATGAATGTTATATTTTATTTTTTCTCTTGGAATAGGTATATTATTTTCTTCTCAATATCAAGGTCTATCTTCAATCTTATAAAATTTCTTCTATTCCATTTTTATTCTTGGAATAAGTATATCATTAAATATCACTGGTTTTTCTTCAACACAATGAAAAATGCTATCTTCTCTGGTTTCTCTTTCTAGAGGAAATTCCCTTATATTCTATGGTTCTTTTCCAATAAATTGTCTTTATCTTCTCTAGTTCTTTTCCAAAGGAAATTCTATTTATCTTCTTTGGTTTATTTTCTAGAGGAATTTTCTTATCGTTGATTTTCTCTTCTTAAAAAATAGAAATATTCTTTATTCAGATCCATATTATAAATTCTATCAAACAATTCTAAAACAATGAAGTTTGTATGCAATGATGCACAATGGATGATCCGATTTGCAAAGATGTAGTTGTATTCAGGTTGATAGTAGAATTGGTGATCCCTTGTGGCTCTGATACACTGTTATCTTTTGATAAGTAAATACTCAAATAATATTGCCTCAATATCAATAATATAATTGCAATATGAAAGATATAATCATGCTGATTTATCAAGCATATAAATTCTGAATCTACTTGATAATAAATCAAATAATGCAAATGCCAAATACTAAAAATTACTCAAAAAAAATTATTGAATGAAGAGAACAAAATACATCATACTACATCACCTTCCATTTCTTACATAGGTTACTCTTCCTCATTTGCCATATTTCTTTTACATCAATACATCTATCTATATAGAATTGAATGTAACTCTTCGTATGGAGGTTTCTTGGACCTCACTCTTCCTATGACTCTTCATATTCCTAATCCATTGACACATGTATATAGGGAAAACTATGCACATTTACATTCCAAAATATCATTGCACACTTGTGCATTGCATTGCATTTCATAAAGTAAATCCTAATCTAAGACTTTTTTTCTAATCTATAGATGTACCCATGATGGTACATTGGAATGTATCAAATAATGTAATATATTTCAACAATGGCCTCTTCTTAGTTAAATTTATGTATTTTTGGAAGAGAAAGGGGGAGAATACTGGTTTCTAGTCAAACAAGTTTGGCTCAACCATCTTCTACCTAAAGTCCCATTTTTCTTCTATTGGCTTTTGATGAGTATATGATATAGGAAATGCAACCACCAAATGCAATATTTTCAAGCTATGATATATATTATAATGACACTATAATATGCAGGAAAATGAGGAGGTAAACTTGTGCAATAACTCAAAAATATACCATTAATGAATACTCATGAAAATAGTACAATGCAGTATAATGGAGGACATGAACACTCCATAAAATGATATAAAAGAAACTACATTGTATCACACTACTAATCTATACTAAGCACTCTCTATATTATCTCCCCTCTCTACTTTACTCACTATAAGGTATTTATATAGGAATATAGGTTCCTTGGCCTCTATGTACATGTAGACTTCATGCACATATACATAATTACATATTTTAACACTTGTGCGTTTATTATATGCTGAAGTAACTACTTAACTTTACTCTAAAGTAAAATCCTACGCTCGTAATGTACCAAAGGTGGTACATTTATATGTACCCAATAATGTAATATATTCTCTAACGCATCCCTGTATTACATTATTTGGATATTGAAGACTTTAGTCTTCAATATGAATCTTCTATTTGGTTCTGGAGTTTGTGTTCTCCTTCTTTGCTTTTTGTATCCTATTCAAGCAAGTAGTTAGTGTCTTCATAAAATTCTATATTTGTTGTTAGAGATATAACTTCATGCTCATAAATAGGTTATTCCAATTCTTTAATTTCTTTAATCCTTTGACCTAGATTTCATTTCTAATTTCCTTATCGATATTCCAACTGAGGGTAGTTGTATGGTCGTTGAAACTATTACTGATGAGGATTATTTTAATCCTGATATTGCCTTAGTTGGAATGTCCTATTTGGTTGTCTTCTATAATTTGTCTAATATCCCTAATTCTGGTTTCTAGGACTGAATATGCAATAATTAGTGTTATGACATTTTCTCTTGCATACATGATAATATGTGTTATTCCATGGTCTTCATCATTTAGAGGATGAGGCAACATTTCCTTGTGAAGCATCTTTTTAAACCAATGCATTGTTAGTCATTTTATCGCTCACTGTATTTTACACCTCATATTCTTGAATAATGTTAACTAGATCATAAAATAATATATCTTAACTTAGAACTTATAATGATGTAACTAGATGTTTGTAGTTGTTGGGTAGTGCTCTCATGGTTACTTGAACAAGAAATTTATCTTTAAAATCTTATCCTAAGGTTAATTATTTCCCTTTAATATCTTCTACCTTCCTTAGGAATAGTTCTACACTCTCACCACTATTCATTTTTAGGGAATGTAATTGAGATTGTTAATTTAGGATAGTAGCTTTATTTTCCCTTCAAATATATTTTCTAGGGTTTTCCAAGCTTTTGTAGATGTTCCTTCTGAACTTATGTAAGGTTGTATTTCATCTATGATGGAAAAGGTTATTATAATGAAGGCTTTTGCATCATTCTCTTCAAAATTTTGAATCTCTGTAACACCTGAATTGGATTTAGTAATTATTTATTTGATAATTTCCCAAAGCTTCTCAATTATTAAAATTCCCCTCACTTTTATTTTCCATGAGGAGTACTTTGGACCTTTAATTAGTTGATATTATATATAGATAAATTTATTTTTTGTCATGATGATCCTTTTTGGCTACCTTATATCTCCCTAGTGGTTTAGAATATGCTATAAGCAAGTACTAGTTCATATTTTGAGTTGATTTTGTAATATTTTGTAAATAATAATAAACTCCTGTTTTATCTTATATCTCCTAATGAACTATGTACTTTTCAATTTGAAGTTCTTTATTGTTGGATTTATTTTATCTCATTTAGTATGAGTATGAGACAAGTGTAAGTAAATAATTCCAACTCCTTTAAGTAAATAATAAACTTCTTTTACACCCCTTAATATCCAATAGCTTAATATTTCTAAATTCCAATAATCTATGTTTGATGTAGTATACCTTATAACTCCCTAATTTTGGAACATCAAAAATTAATAATATTTGCAATAATAATATTGATTTTCTAAGTAGAAACCCTTATATCTCCTATGGTGTTTAATTTGTAAATATTTCACTAAAGTGATTTGAAATACTATGGATATGAGCTCCTTTGATTTGCTTTCAAATATATTAAGGTTGATTGTTTCTCCACTATAAATGATAAATGAACTCAACCTTATGATATACTCCTTTTTACTGCTATAGTAAAATCAATGTTAATCAATGTAGAACCTTACCTTATAATATTGTAATTCCTTGAGCAATGGGTGTTGTACTTCCATTATGGCATAGGTATGATAGTGGTAATGTGTTTAATGGTCCTTTGACTCCTTGAATATTCTCTCAAACATACCTTAATTCCTTCCTTACTTAATGCTCACTAAAAATTCTACCTCATGCTCTAATTTGAGCACCTATAAGTATGCTTCTACATTCTTGGCATAGGTACCAAGTGTCATAAGCATTTATCTTTTGTGTGAGTGTTTTTAATAGGTACTATATCCTTCTTGATGCATCAACCATGTGGTGTATGTGTTGTTGGTGGTTACATTCCTTGATGGGCATTGGGTTCAGGTGTCTCCAATGCTCATTTCTCCCTTGATCGAAGAGCTATAATTATTATGCTTTGTAACCCCCAAATGATATTATTAACACTCAATTAGTGGATGTTACCTTCCTTTGAGAACTGAACATATGTTAGGGAATATATGGGTGCCTTAGGTGAATGTGCCAAGTGGCACTCTATTCTTTTGCATGGAAGACTCTCCAATGTCTCTTTCCCTTTGTATATCTTCCACCAGTGAATGCCCTTTGTATTATTGTCTAAAAATACTTTCTTTCCAAGTGCTCAATGATGCTTGTGAGGATGGCTCTAGCTAAGGAAGTTCTCAAGCACTATAATGGAGATTCTATGGTGGCTATTGATATGCATCTCGATTGGTGATACGTCCAAGTTGGACCCTTGGTAATACACCTTGCTTTCACCTTTCACTTTGTTGTAATATGCTATCCTTGGTGTAATATATTTTCTACCTTACATAGCCCTTGTTCATTGCAGGTTGTCATCACCTTATGTGCTATATGATGGTGTCTTATAACACCTTAATGGGTTGTATTTCAAGTCTTATGAATGGCTTTCTGCTCAATCACCAATTAGAGGATATAGAGTCCTTAAAAAGGCTTATTCATTGAGCACTTTTTCAAGTTCTTATCCTTTGTAGATAGTGGATGTTGAGCTTCTTTTTAATGGATCCACTTCAAGCACTTTTTCTAGTGCTAATGGTGGTCACTTATAGATAGAATGATAGGCTACATAGAGTTTCCTTAAGACACTTGTATTTTGTCTTCTTTTGATGTAATAGAAGATAAGTCTAGTTCTCTAATAACAATCTAAAATACCTCCTTATTTGTACGTGAAATCTAAGACTCGCCTAGCTACATTTTGTAGCTCTCTTCACTGATTTTGATGGTGGTTTTCTTCTCTACACCTTGGACGAAAATAACCCTATAATGTGGATTATCTAGGCCACAAAATGTTGTAGTCCTTGTGCATCAAATGGTGTCTTTAGACACTTTGATAGTATGCAATATTTTTTCCCTTGATCTTAACTTTAACTTAACAATCAATGCACATAATAATTCGTTGAGAGTAACTAGTTTAATGAACAACTAGAGTAGTGCAATGTATCAATAATATTTCTAACTCAATGCACTTAAGGATAACAATAATCCCACCTTATTGCTCCTGTAAATAAACTCTCAAAGTAGTTTGAAATATGCACTAATTTTACTGCAACTTAAAATATTTAGTGCACCTTAGAACTCTTTAAGAACAACTAGTATAGTGCAATATTGATCTCACCTTATTACTCCTTCAAATGAAACTTAAATTATTTCCTAGTAATTGCTCCTAAATGCATTATAATTTTTGTAACATAATGTATGCTTTTTTACTGTATCTAGATAACAAGAATATGATATTTTTCATTCTGTCAAAATATATCTAGCTTCTATTTTAATGTGTAGGTATAAACATTAAAATAAACTACCTTCTGAATCCCATTTGAAGACTAAAATATGCAACATTATCTTTGTAACTTCTTAAAAATATAATATGGTGCTTAACGAAACATGATAATGAATTAATTTAAAATTCAACTAATAAATCTATTTGTACCCAAGTTTCTTACCTTAACAAATTCTGTAAATGAAGGATTGTAGGGTGATTAGATTCACCTTATTGCTACCTTTTACTGGATGGATTTTGCAACTATTCTTGGCTATCCTAAATAGCTCCTCAACTCATCAATTCACAACTTAGTAACTCCTCTATCTTACTACTTGAAATTGTAGTGTGGTGGTTTCAATTCTCCTTCATGATGCTCTCTATAAATCTAAATTTATATAGCTAGTAATTTGAGAAAAACATCTCATCTTCTGAATTGAGGTGAGGAGAGTTCTGATGAGGAAAAATTAGGAGGTGCTCTGAGGAGAAGGGATTTATGAGATTTTTGGAACAGCATGAATGGCTTTGCCTGGAGGTACCCAATGTCGGAATAATGTCTCGTTTAAGGAAGCCCTTCGTGGCTCAGGCTTTTCTTCTGTTTGGCATAATGCAGAGGGTAATTCTTCAGGCCCAAGTAATTCTTCTTTGGAAGGAGGGTTTCGTGCAAAGTGAGTTAATGGATGCTTGGAAAGGGCTGGGGAGCGGCTTGTTCTTGTGATTCAGCCTGAGTCAATTGCAGATGATGTTGAATATATGCAAAATCATGCTTTAATATGCAAATTCTTGGGTATTCGCATCCCTTTCTTGGCATTTGAAAAGTGGGCCAGGAGTACTTGGAACCCGGTCGGTGATATGGAGATCATGATGGGAGCTAATAATTTCTTTCTGGTGGTGTTTTCCTGCTTGGCAGACCAGAATAGGGCTTTTGAGGGGGGCCCATACTTTTACAACCAGATTGGCCTGTTTATTAAACCCTGGCATATGGGTTTTAATCCGACTGAGGAGATTCCTTCTAGGGTTCCAGTGTGGGTTCGACTTCCATGGCTACCTTTGGAGTTTTGGCGGACGGATATTCTGCACATGATTGCATTGGTGTTAGGCAAACCGGTGGGACCGTCTCAGCAAACTTCGGACAAAAAGGTAGTCTCATGTGCCCGTATTTGTGTGGAATTGGATTTATCTAAGCCTCTACCTGATTCTATGCAAATATGTGTTGGCTCTTTTTCTTGGGTTCAACAATTAGACTATGAAACTATTCCTTTCCGTTGTCGGTTGTGTCATGAGTACGGGCATCTTCAGCGTAAATGCCCTAAAATGCCTGAAAATAAATCATTTGGTTCTAAAAATCCAAATCTACAATCTCAGGGTGGGAAGTCAGTTACACAAGAGGCTGGACCTAGACAGGGGAGGGCTCCCATGGATGTTAGTGGGGTAGACAAAGAAGGCTTTGTTCCAGTTAAGAATCGTAATAAGGGAAAAGGGTTGAAGCGGACCTTTACTGCTAGACAAATGGATGGCCTGTATAATAAGTTTGATGCCTTAGATGAGTTGGTATCTCTTGATGAAGGAATGAATGGTAATTTGAATATGGATACTCAAAATGTAACTGAGGTGTTGAATCCTAATGGGCAATAGGAAGTGACAGATTCTTCTTTGAACACAGCCCTGGCAATTGTTCCTGTTTCGGAGGGGCAACAGGACGGTGTGAAAGGGGATGACCCTCTTTTGGCTGATTTGCTGACTTCTAGTAGAGGAAAGGGTTCTTGGCCTAGTCCTTCTCTAGGGTTACTCCAACAGAACTTTAAAAAAGAGGCCCTTGCGAAGCTGATTAAGGTGGGTAGAAAGAAAGATGCACATAAACTGCATATGGAGGGAGAAACATTGGTTGAGAGTGGGGTGGTTAAACCCCTGGAGTCTCACTTTTCTTCTCTCTCTAAATGATTGTTCTTTCTTGGAATGTGAGAGGTTTGAATAGCTTACCTCGTCAAAAAGCTATTCGGGATTTGGTTCAGGCACATAAGCCGGATGTTGTTTTTCTTCAAGAATCTAAATTATCGGTGGAGGGTCTATTTAGTATTGCTTCTAAACTACGGCCTCGAGGTCTTTGTCAGTGTGTTGGGGCTGTGGGTAGTTTTGGGGGGCTTGTTAGCCTTTGGAATCCGTAGAAGCTTACTCCTCTTTGGTGGGTATCGAATAAGTCATCTCTTTCTATGATAGCTTCTTGCCATGAGTACGGAGAAGTGGTTTTGTTCACTAACATTTACGCCCCCTCGGATCTTCTTTGGGAAGGTCTTCGTTGTGGAATCATATTCAAAGTGTTCGAGCCTTGGTTCCATTCTATCCTTGGATTATGGCTGGAGATTTTAATGTTGTATCTAGTATTGATGAGAAGAGGGGTGGTGTGGGTACTTTGGGGCCTGCCTCTAGACTCCTTAATGATAATATTCAGCTTCTTAATCTGGTGGATATTAAGCCAAAGAATGGTGTGTTCACTTGGACGAATAAGCGGTGTGGTTCTAACTCGATCTCTGAGAGGTTGGACAGGTTTCTTACTTCTTCATTTTGGATTAGCAATTCTTGGGTTACTAACTCAACGATTCTTGACTGGAGGGGATCAGACCACTGGCCTATTAAACTTGTTATCTCTCGGCAAGAAATGGATCATCATCCAAGTTTTAAATTCCAGTTAATGTGGCTTAGGGATCCCTCTTTGTACGAGTTGATGAAAGTCTGGTGGAGTCAGGGCTGTCCTTCCCACGGTACTGCTATGTACTCTTTTGTTAAAAGACTCCAATTTGTGAAATATCAACTCAAAAAGTGGAACAGGCAGTGTTTCGGGAATCTATTTCAGGCTAAAACTTTGGCCCAAAGAAGGCTTGATGTTATCACCAGACATATCAGAGATCATGGGTTAACAGAGCGAGAATTTGCAGGAGGAGTCTGAAGCTTTGCATGAACTTCAAGAGTGGGAGCTTCGGGAAGAGATTTTACGGAAGCAAAAGGCCAGGGTGGAATGGTTACAAGAAGGAGATCGAAATACAACTTTTTTCTTTAACACTGTTAAGGCTCGAAGACACGGTAATGGTATTTCTTCGATTATTTCTTCTCAAGGTATTCAGTTGTATGCTTCTCAGGATATCTCTCGGGAAGCTGTTCGATTTTTTTCTTCCTTATATTCTGAGGATTTTTGTGGGGGTCATGTTGATGATCATACTATTTTGCGTTGTATTCCTTCTGTTATTTCAGAAGAGATCAATGCATGCCTTCTTCAACCTATTTCCATTGATGAACTAGAAAGGGTAGTTTTCCTTATGAAGACTGGGAAAGCTCCGGGGCCTGACGGCTTCCCTGTTGAGTTCTTTCAACACTTTTGGGAAATTATTAAATCTGATCTTTTGAGGGTTGTTCTTGAGTCCTTTCACAACCATCAGTTGTTGAAAGCTTTGAATTCCACTTTTTTGATGCTAATTCCTAAAAAGGAGGGTGCTAGCTCTTTTGATCAGTTTCGGCCTATTGCTCTCTGCAATGTGGTGTATAAAATTATTACTAAGCTGATTGCGGAGCGTCTCAAGCCTTGGCTGGATAGAGTTGTTTCTGATGAGCAGGGTGGCTATGTGGCTGGTCGACAGATTCTGGATGGAGTGGCTATTGCTGTCGAGGCGATCCATTCTATGAGCACTTCTAAGAATAAGTTTATGTTTATGAAGTTGGATATGGCGAAGGCTTATGACAGGGTGAAATGGTCTTTTCTTCACAAAATCCTCTTGGCCTTTGGATTTGATCCTTCTTGGATTGAGTGGATTATGAGTTGTATTACAACTCCCTCATATTCTGTCCTAATTAATGGAAAGCCCTCTCCTTTGTTTCATGCTTCCCGGGGTCTTCGGCAGGGGGATCCTTTATCTCCGTACTTGTTTATAATTATGGCTGAAGGTCTGGGTCGCTGGCTTAAAGATCAGGTTCACCAGGGTCTTATTCATGGATGGAAATGGGAGAATAGTAGGCCAGCCATTTCCCATCTTCAGTTTGTTGATGACACTGCTCTCTTGGGTGTAGCCTCTATTTGTGAAGCAACCAACTTTAGACATGCTTTGGACTTGTATTTGGCTGTCTCTGGTCAGGAGATTAATGAGCACAAGTCTATTATTTTATTTTTCAATACAGATCCCAGGGTTCAAGCTAGAATTGTTCAGATTCTCAGGTTTCAGGTTGGAACTCTTCCTCTTACATACTTGGGGATTCCCATTTCTGTTGGTCCTCTACCTAGGGCGGTTTGGACTAACATACTTGACAAATTTCGTAGTCGAGTTAGTCATTGGACTCATAGATGGTTAACTTTTGCTGGTCGGGTTTTACTTTTGAAGTCGGTTGTTCAGGCTTTACCGGTGTATAGATGCCTTATTCGGATTGCTCCAGCAAGTTTTCTTCATGACCTGGATTCTCTTTCTAGGCAATTCCTATGGGCTGGCAATCTTGGTTCCTCAAAATGGAGTCTTGTTAAATGGGAGACTATTTGTCGACCAAGGCAAGCTGGGGGGTTGGGTCTTCGTCTAAGCTCTCTTTCTGGGACTGCTTTGGCTGCTAAGCTGTATTGGCGTTGGTGTAGTAATCAGGAGCAAACTTGGGCCAAGATTATCTCCCACAAGTATCTTAGGGGAGTGGAAGGTTCAGAGATTCCTCGATACAGCTTGACTGGTCGAGGATCATTTGTTTGGAATACTTTGAAAAAGGGAGCAGAGTTGGTTAAGCAGGGGTTATTCTGGATTTGTTATATTGGGTCTCGGGCTCTTTTTTGGCGGGATTCTTGGGATGGCTTTGCTCCTCTTCTTAGCGAGTTTCCACATCTTCAAGATCTTGCTCAATGCTTTTGGGATCTTTGGATGGTTGAAGGTGGCGATTTCAAAGCTGTTAAGTCCTTTGGTCGGATGGTTAGTCTCCGGTGGAAGGATCCTCGAGAATGGCCTGCTGGTGGCACTATGGATGCGAGGGCCGAGCTGGCCCGTATTCTCGCTAGCCGTCCCTGCTCTTCTCTGCCCAGGGATGATGTGCTAGCATGGGGAAGAGATAATAGAGGGATATTTTTGGTTGTTGCTGGTTATTGTGTTTTGGATCGGCAGCGGTTTGGTGAGGAGGAGGTTCCGTGGTGGAAGCAAGTTTGGAATAAGTTTATTTGGCCGAAGTGTAGTTTTTATGGGTGGCAGGCTACTCATAATCGTTGTCTCACTTGGGATAATTTTCAAAAGCGTGGGTTTGTTGGCCCCTCTTTATGCTATAACTGTGGGAAGGCTGAAGAATCTATTGGGCATTTACTTCTCCAATGTGACTTTGCTCGACAAGTCTGGCATTATTGGTGGGGAGTATGGAATCACCCTTGTTCGCATGCTTCATCAATAGTTGATTTTTGGAGGAGTATGGGGCGGCCTCCTGCAGCGGCTTTCTTTTTACAAGTTGGATGGAGTATTGGTCCTTCATGCATTTTTTGGCAGATTTGGCTTGAACGGAACCGTCGGATTTTCCAAGGTAAGGAGTTAACTACTTCCCAGGTCTGGCAGAGGATTTTGCGAATGATCCAAGAAACTGTGTCTGCAAAATGTCAGATTATTTCTCCCGTGGACCATGCGGAACGTCAGATCATGGAAATATTAGGCTTGATGGTTAATGGTCCTGGTCCTAATGTCTCTTGCAGACGGATGGGTCAGAATAATCGGGTGCGGAGGGCTGGCAAATGGAATCCGCCTCCTCCGGGAGTGCTGAAAATTAATACGGATGGATCTTCCGGGGTAATCCGGGTAATCTTTGGTATTGGTGGTGTGGGGCGGGATAGTAGTGGTACTATCCAATTTTTTTCTCTTGCTTTAAGGGACATCATTCTAATAACTTCATGGAAGCACTCGCAATTTTATATGCTTTGGAGCAAGGGTATGCTTTGGGTTGGCGTCGGATTGTTTGTGAATCTGATTCTCAGATTGTTATAAATTTGTTAAATTATGGAGATAGTCTTCATGGTTGTTGGCGGTTGAGTTGGGTTGCTCGGAAAATTCTTAATATCTCTGCTCACTTGGACTTCATTTCTTTTGTGCATATTCCTCGGGAGTGGAATAGGGTAGCGGATTTGTTAGCTAAATGGGCTTCTAAGTTTCAAGATGGTTGGGATGTTCAAAATTGGTCTCAACTTTCTTCTGATTGCTCTCAATCTCTCTCTTCTTTATTGAGAGCTGATATGTCTGAATAGCTTCTGCTTTTTCTTTGTATCATGAATTTTTTGCTGAGTTAATAAATTTTTACCCTCTTTTACACCAAAAAAAAAATGTTGTCCTAATTGCTACACTTTTGTAGTCAATTTTTACATTGAAATGCTATCCTTCAAAATAAAAAAATTTGGTAGGGAATTCCCCCAAATCACAGTTCAATTTTTATTTAAATAACCCTTCAGTATTATACTACAGAAATAGCAAACCCCTATCTCCAAGTGAGCCTTCTAGCCTTCAAAGATAATATTCAAATATTTTAGTTTTGGTAGTAATGTTTGGCTCCTTTCTCCTTCAAAATCCTTATCAATTTTGGAAATGCCATTAAGGCCTTCTTATTAAGAATTTAAATTCTTGAGGTCTTCATGAATCTCCTCCAAAATTTGATAAACTTCCTGATAAATCCTTCTCCTTTGGGTTTGTTGTTAGATTTCAGTAATTGTACCAATTTATTCCATTATCAAGAAATTCTCCTTGGTGGTATATTTATTCAATGAGTTCTCTTAGTAACCCCTCTAATGGACTTCTAGCAAGCCTTATAATTATTTCTCCTTGATATCTCTTCTCTAGGGTCTTCACTCTTGTAGCTTCTCTAGTCTTCCAAATTATACCTTTTCTTCAACCTTCTACTATGGAAGTGTTGGTAATGAGTTATTATTTTTGGATCTCTAAATTTAGCTTCTTAAAGAATAGAACTTTTCCTAGTCCTTCTCTATTCTACAATTTGTAGGTTTTGATCTTCAATGGAGATCACCAACCTCCAATATTCCAAAACTAGAAGTTCTTTAAATATATCTTCTAAGGGTCTCTTGAACTTCTTTAGGGTGAAGTATTCAATATTCATTGGATATCAACAATATCATATCTTCATTGGGACTCTTAATTGGAGTCTTCTTCTCTCACTCAAAACTATAACAAGGCTCCTATGGTCTTTTCTTCTTCTACACTCTAAAGGTCTGCAACATATAATAATGGAATATTTTCTTCAATCCTCCAAATATTTATTCTTTATATTGCTACTTTTGGTGCTAGATTGATTCTAAAGAAGATATTATTCCTAGATATTTTATATGAAGCTTCTCAACTCAATCTAAATATCCTTTTCCTACAATAAAGTATGAGGACTGTAATGGAAGAAACTCTAAATCTAGAGATGTTGAATATCAACTAGTTGATTTGTTAATCTAGCGAAATCTATGTTGAGTCCTAGTATTCACGTATTTTTATGCAACCTTGTGGAAAGACTCTAGCCAAAAGTAATTTAGAAATTTTGTAAAATAGATTTATGGATTTCTCTCAATATCTCTTGTGGATTTCCCTATTTCCTATTGATCTACCATGTGCTTTGATACCACTATTAGCTTTTGATGAGTATATAATATAGGAAATACAACCACAAGATGCAAGATGTGCAAGCTATGATATAAATATGATATTGACACTATAATATGCAAGAAAATAAGGATATAAAATTCTAAAATAACTCAAAAATATGCCATTAATGAATACTCATGAAAATAGTATAATGGTATATAACGAAGGACATGAAAACTCCTTAAGCTAATATAAAAGGAACTACATTGTATCACACTATGTATCTATACTAATCACTCTCTATATTATCTCCCCTCTCTAATTTACTCACTATAAGACCTTCATATAGGAAGGTAGGTTCCTTGTACCTTACTCTACCTTTGAATCTATCTTATGACTTATGTATATGTGGACTACATGCACATTTACATAATTGCATATTCTAACACTTGTGTATTTATTACATGCTGAAGTAACTACTTATATTTACTCTAAAGTAAACTCCTACTCTAGAAACCAAATATTGTAGGTGATTTGGATAGGATAGGGTAATCCTCCAAGGGAGGTCCTAGGTTCGAATATCCACCCTACCAAAAATTTGAATTGGGTACCCAAAATCCAATTGATAATGTTGGTGCGAGCAAGGCCGGGTGCAACTCCAGGGTGAATTTAACGGTGTAGGACCCCTTGGTCGTGGTCTCTCAGACCAAGGCATCCCCACAAGGGGTTTTTTAATTAAAAAAAAACTCCTACTCTAGTAATGTACCAAATGTGGTACATTAATATATACCCAATAATGTAATATATTCTCTAACATCTTCTAGCTTGTTGTTGAAAAAAATATCCTCTCTATCAATAATATCTAGTCTAAAGGATTGATTATTCCTAACATATGCTACCTATGCAAAGCCATTTTTGAATCCACTCAACATATCTTCATCCCTTCTCCTTTTTACTAGTCTATTCTCCACTTCTTGATTATATCCTTTGGTTTCTTTTGGGCCACACCCAATTATATCAATCACCTTTATGTATAGTGGTACCCCTTGTTCAAGAGATAGGCATCAATCTCTATGGTATTTATATTTACCTCATTTACTTTGGGGAATTTGGAATGAGAGGAAAAATATATCCTTCTAGAATGATTGTAGATATCCTCTCTCTATTTGGTATTAAAATTTTGGAAGTTGCAAAGGAAAACATATCCTAGATATTCCTCGAATATAGATACAAAAGTTTACTTGAATCTCATTTGGTTGTCTATCTTGGTCTCCTTTCTAGATCTCCTACTCCACTAAATCCCAACAAAGTGGATAGATTTAGAGTTAGATTCCCTCCCTCCTCTTATATGGATAAAATTAAACTTTGGTGGAGTAGGCAAGGGTAACCTGATCTATTTAAGATTTGATGGAGTTATTAGAGATAAAAAGGGTCATATCCTCCTAACCTATGTATAAAAATTGGGTCTCATAACTAATCATTTTTTGAGGAAAAAGACTTGTTCAAAGGATTAATTCTTCTATAAAATTTTCCTTTTAGGAATGTTATCATTAAAGGTGACTCCATGAATATTATCAATTTTTTGAAAGGCTCTCATCCAATGAGTTGAAGCATAGAAAATATCATGGAAGAGGCTAAAATAATCATGATGCAATTTGAATACACCCTTATCCAATATTTTTATCACGAGGGCAACAAATTTTTATACTTCCTTGCTTAACTTGGAATCATTCAAGATAATATTTATATTTGTAGATACAATTTTCCTCAATCCCTATTACAATATTATCTCCTTGATGATATGGATGAACTTGTTTAACCTTAATTTAAGCTTACCCCATATTTTAGTCTTAGGTATTCTCCTCATGAGACCTTTGGTTACCTTATATTGGAGCCTCATATCTTCACCATCCTCCTAGCCCATATTCTTCTTCACCCTTCATTCCTCTTCATGGTTGTTTCCAAGGATAACCTCTTCTAGCTAGTTTTACTAGGCTTCCTTGGTTGTGAGCGCTTATCCCCATTTAAATTTGATGTTTTGATGTGGTAGTTGACCTTTTATATTTTGTTTATATCTCCTTCTCTATCCACCTATCCTACATAATTTTTATTCAAGTTTGTCAAGTCAAACAAGGGTTCTAGAGTCATGGACACTCCCATGATGTGAAATTTTTGATGTGGTTGTTGATCTTTCATCTCCCATTTTTATATCCTATTCTAGCCACCTATCATACCTCTTTTCAAAACAAGATCACCAATTCAACCAAGGAATCAAGGCTCATACCCTCTCCCATGTTGTGGCCCAAATTGTATCATGTGGATTCTCCTTTAGTTATGATTTGGAATTATAAACTATTCATAATTCCATATAATTATTACCTTGGTTTTTTCATGTTTTCTAGAGGTAAGTAGATCAAATCCATGGATTTTTCACAAGCATTTGGTGTCTTGTATTCCCAATTAGCCACACTTCTAGTTGGCCTTGGGATCAAGTATATCACCCCACTCATACCAATGAATGTTGACAACCAATTTGCTCCCCTCCTCTCCTATGTTTCTTGATGGTGCATTCCTTGAGAAGGATGTTTTTGGCAAGGGAAGGATTTTTATTCATTTCAAAAGGTTTTCCTATGAATATATCTTGGATATTATTCTAAAAATTTCCTATATTACAACTTGAAGTGGATGATTTTATAAGAGTCGTTGTAGCCTTATATTCTCCACTAAACTTTTTCCTTCACCTTCCCCTCCTTCCACTTGATAGAGGTTATTTTATTTTTTGTGTTACCCTAAATATGGTTGATATTGATAATGGAGTTGAACTTATTATCTTGGTCATAGAAAAACTTGTGGAAGAAATTATAGAATATGCTGGATTTATACCTTTTCTTAGGAAGTTTGAAGACCATGACCAAGACCTTTCTAAGGAAATTAACCTCAACTAGAATGAATTCAAAGTTAAAATTAGAGGAATGAGCTTCACCATTAGTCCCACCATAATTATTTAGATACTGAGCCTCCCTATTATATGTGAAAGTGTAAACAAATATGAACATTATTTGGCCAATGAGTTGTTACTTTTCAAAAACTAAAGGGAAAATATTGATAGAGATAAAAGTGGAATTCTTAGAGAGTATCTACCCAATACATGGGACAATGTAGTCATCCCCATCATCCAATATTTTATTCTAGACAACTAGACTTCCTTATATTTTTTATTTTGCTTTTATGGATTATATCCACAGTAAAAAAATGCATCAAAATCCCTAGTTTTCTTTTCAAATATATAGATAAATATATGATTCAAGTTTAGAAAGAGGTATCCTCCTTCCCTATCCACCAAGGTATTCACATGATATTATTTAAACACACTTTGAATAAAGAGTTTCAAATATCCCTCTTGAGACTTGTTTAGAGTATGGGTATCCCCTATGGTGCAACAAAACATGACTTCCCCTAGCTGTTCAAAGGTAAAACCTCAAAGGAGTTAGACTAGTTAGATAATTTCAACCGTAAGGTGAAAATAGAGAGCACCACAATGGGTGGTAAGAAACTGTTGGTCATCAAATCTGCCCAGGAAAGGATTTTGGGAAGTGTACGCGCCCTAGACCTGGACCAACATTGAAAGGCCGAGAGGAAGAGATGCCCCTCGTGCCAATCTTCGGAGAAAGGTCGACTCCTTTACTAAACTACTTGGTGTTTTTGAGACAAGAGTGCAGGAAAGAGATAAAAATAGTAAGGGTGCAGGAAAGAGATAAAAATAGTAAGGGTGCAGGAAAGAAATAAATAGTGTAAGGGAAGAAATATTGGTGAATTAAAGTGGGAAAGAACCAGCAGCACGATTACTGGCTAATAGCCCGAAACAACAACAATAAATACCAAGAATAAAATGAAATGAACGCAATACTAGTCCTCCTATGTATCCTCTGGACGAGTTCCAGGATTACCCTCCCCCTTACGTCGAAATCCAGAATTCAGAATTACGGCGACTAGGAAATGAGTGAATATAACAGAAACACTATCCACAGGCAGCATACAAGAGAACTATTACAACGTTTTTCTCCCCTATGTATCCTTCGGGAAAATTCTAGGGTTCTATCCCCAATCGCACACCTAAATCCAGAATGCAGAATTACAGTATGCAAATGAAGAAAGAAATAACAAAAATAATCACAGAAGGCAACATACAAGAGAGAAATTAAGCCCGAAGCTCTTTAGTATTAATCGCAGGGATTCAAGTTACAGTAGCTTTCTAGCAGAAAGTTCCCCCCCTTTTCATTACAATGCCTGGGTTTTTATAGAGGACCCGACCCTCTGAGCCATCAATGCACAAAATGGAGGAGTACATCCTCGAAAACCTGAGAAGTCGGCTCCCGCAGCTCCCGTGACTGAGCTCTCAAATCCTTTTCTATAACTAGTAGTGGTCAGCCGGGGAAACTCACATTTATGAGCCGCCTGACTCATCCTAGGCTTCTGGGTGCGGAGCTCGAGTGGCCGCCATGTCCGTCGGGCTCTCCTTCTGAGACCGATACCTCTTTTCAGATTGCTAAAAATGAGCAACGAGTTCACCGGGCACGTAAAAATTCATTTATGAGGCACTTGATTGCCTCAAAAAAATACTCAGCTTGGAGTGCATGCCCTTGAAGCGCTTCACCGATTTCTAGTTCGTGACCCTACTTCACAATGGATGTAAGCCGAAGTAGATCATCTCCCTTGGTTATGCACTTCGCATGAAGGAGCTTCGCAAAACCGCTTCGGGGATGTAAAATGCCGAAGTAGATTTCTCTCCTCAAGACGGGGCTCTCCATCTCCGAGAAGGCATGTCAAAATTTGCTTCGCGAGGTTCTCTGCCTGAAGTGGATGCTTCACTGATGGGCTTGTCAAAATGCTTCACCGTGAACCTTCTTCAAAACTGTGGTTCGGGAGGTTTTTGGCCGAAGTGCAATTCTGCCTTGGAAAAATGTTCTCTTTACGGACCGCTACTACTTCGGGTGAAAGCGCCTCGCATGAAAGCTATCCGAAGTAGATGCTTCGCAATGACTTTGGGCGAAGTAAAAATGGTTCGCCAGTAGGGAGGCCCGAAGTGGATGCTTCACTAATTTTTTAGCGAAGCATTTTTCAATGCTTGAACTTTTTGAATCCTGCTTCGCAAAACTTTCGCCCGAAGCATCAGTTTGGGCTGCTTCGGGTGCGAAGCTCTTTTCATGCCTTACTCTAATCCTTCTTTCCTTCTCTTGGTGAAGCTGTCCTTCCTTTTCTGCGAAGCTCTTAAACTTAGCTTGCTCAGTAGTGAAGCCTCCATTCTATGTACAAGGGGGATGGCAATGAAAGCCAAAATTGCTGCAATACTTAAAAATGTTGTTTCTAAAAAAAAAAGGGAACAAATTCATGAAATTAAAAGAAACACTTTACAAAATTTTTGATTTTACTACCCCTCTAGGCAATGTGACAAAATTGTCAACATTCTTGGCGGCTCACGGGGCAACGAGCTCGCCTCGGTGTAAGAACCCTCAGCCTTAATCCATTGGGCCAGAGTTACCTCCAGACCCTTCTCCTTTTTCTCTTTCTGGGGTGCTTCCACAACTTCTTCTTCTTCCTCTTCTTCCTCTTCTGGCGAGGCTTCCTGTTGCGATGGTTGGGGAAGGCGATCACGGATGCGTTCCATGGTTCGACGAACATGAGCCCAGGCACCTTTCTGGAAAGGCTCTCGGTCTTGTAGTGCTTTGACCAGAACATGGAACCGATCAATTTGCCCTATGTCGGCATGTTTGGCTCTTGTGCTTAGATCATTCAGGTAGGCCATGATCTTGCAATGTCTTAGGATGAAATCTGTGACTTGCCCTTCTATAATTGGCTCCTCCCACTCATCTATCTCTGAGACGTCACCTTCAAAATGGAGCCAAGCCGGCTTGAGTTCTTCCTTAGTCAAAAGGTTCCCATCATCATCCATGAAACTTGGGAAACCTAATGAAGAGAGATCTTGGAAATACCCCAATGATGTGCGCTGCTCATGTTCAAATACATCCATGAGGTCCTTCACCTTCTGTGCTTTCCTCACCTTGGAGAAGAAGGCGTAGACCGTGGCTTGGGCTATGGACCAATCTCTGGCTGTCCGGCTCATCGCAGCGACCTGTAGGTCCTGATATTTGATACTTTGGACCTCAAAAGCCAGTTTGAGTCGGCTTCTAATTTTTTGTATGATCTCATCTACTATTGGCCCTTCTTGAGCAACGACATACTGGGCTTCGATAATGTAAGTCAAAATTGACAGGGCACTGGAGGCCCGAGATCTAAAGTTCTTGAGCAGGTGCGAGCGGATTTCCTTTATTCTGCCCCTATCAAATAACTCCAGGCTCTCTTTTTCGTACAACTACTACTGCATCTGCAAGATCTTGCTTTCAAATTCTTTGGCCTTCAGATCAGCTTCGGCCTGTATCTTGCTCTGATTTTTAGTTGTACCCTGCAGTTGTTCTACTTGCTATTTTAAGGCATCTACTTCCTTTTTCATCATCTCGCACTGCTTCTCTGCATCTTCTAGCTTGGAGCGGGTCCTGGCTAGCTCCTCCTCCAACTTGATGTTGGCACTCTCTACTTCAAATCGGCATTGATTGGCGATATTTGCATGTGCATGGAATGTTTCTATTCTTACATGCATAGATGCAGATTCATTATCTACATCTAAGTGTTCCAGGTCCTTGGACTTCTCCTGATAGTCGTAATCTACTGGAGTCATCTCGTCCAGAGGTTTCTGGACCTTGGGGACCTTTTTCACCTTATGCAACTTTTCGCCTTTCAAGTAAAAAATAGCGCATTTTTCTACTTTGGCCAGAGAGCGCCCTCTCTTTTTCCTCGCCTCCTTCAGCATCTTATCTGTGTTCTGTCGGGCTTGGAGTAGCTTTTTTTCCAGGGGACGTTCCTTAATCATAGCTAGTTCTATTTCAAATGAGGTTGGGTCTCCAGCCAAGGGGGTGAACAAATACAATGATTGTATAGGGGATGCCTCACCAGTGGGTTCGACGATGGGTGTGGTGGGAGTTTCGATGAGAGAGACAATGTCGTGCATGACAGGGGAGCAGGATGGGGTTCGGCATTGGAGTACTACCTTCGCCCTGACTAGAAACCAAGGGAATGGTGGCATGGGTGAGCGAAGTAGTATCGATGGACTTGTCCCAGCTTACCGACTCGAATGGGGTAGATATGCTTGTGGGGCTAACGGGATCACGAGGCAAACTCGAGGTGGCGAAGGGCAACATGTGATGGGGTGACCAAACTTTGAGAGAGAGAGACTGATGAGGACCTTCGACTAGGACCATGGTGGACATACCTTGAGAAACCAAGGTGAAGGGTGAGGAGTGCATACCTGCATGCTCCCCTGATAGAGCAAAAGTAGTGGTTTCCTGCGTGATCGACTCTTGTTCCTTTCCAGCTTTTGCACTTTCGACTTCCATGACTTCTTCTTCAAGGGCCCCTTCTTTTTGGAGGAGTTCCTCCACATCGATGATGTCTATCTCTGAGACTGCCTCGGCCCTTTGCGACATCGTCTCTCCAACATTTACCTTGGTTGAGCTCATCATAGGCTATCTGCTAGAAGCACTTGGAGGTTTTGTACGTGGTCACTTTGGGTGGGTTGGAGGCACTTGAGCTTGCTCCATCTTCTTTCTTTTTCTTTTCTCTTCCTCTTGAGGCAACTCTTGTGGTGTCGCCTCTGCCTCCTCCTCTTCCTCTTGTTTTGAAGCATCATCGGCTCTCCTTGGGCTTTCGCCCGAACCTGGGGCACTAGGGGGAATGAAGTCGATGAAGGAGATGGGCTTCCAAGACCCAGCGTTGGCTTCGTAAACAATTGCGAAGTCTCTGCCAAGAGTCCGTATGATTTCATCTTCTGACGGTGGACTCTCATTATCCACCACTCCTTCAATTGTTCTTCGCCCCAACCCTTCAATTCTTCCCTCAATTCATCCTTCATTTTCTTCCAAAATGTGGAGTCTGGGCCCAGGAAGGGGTGCCGAACTGGATCATACTCGACCTCCATGGGGTAAAATTCATGCCAGGGAGGCAAGGTTTTCATTCTCTCTAGATGCCACTCCAAATCTCTCCCATTAGGGTTGTTTCTTTGTTCCACTATCTCCGGGTGAGGGCATACATGAAAATTTTTGAATCGGAGGTGATCCCTCATCACCCCCAAGGGGTCGTAACACCACCGTTGAGGAATTTGTAGCAAACCAAAGTCGACAAGCTTCTCCTCCAAGAATACATGCTGCTTTAGGGCAAACACCTCAATTACCCCCATTTTGAAAGGGAAGTCGCATGTGTGCACCCATTTTTGGTCGTGGCCATAGATAACATTTGTCGCGTCGCTCTGTCGAGCGACCTCCAATGTGAACTGGTATTCAGAGGGGTAGACGGGTAGCAGGAAGGGTTTCCCCATGAATCCAAACAAGCGAATCACAAGCCCTTGCATCAATTGAAAGACGTCTCCCTTTTCCTCCTTCACCACTTTGTCCCTTAGACTGATAGGCACCCGAGGGCAAGAACCCTTCAACAAATGAATAGCAGGTCCTAGAAACTGCTGATTAAAAGAATAATATGACTCCGTCCTCGCTAGGAGGGGAGTCCACTGATACATCGATAGAGGAGCTCCATCCTTGCCGCTTGAAGAAATGGCAATGTGGGGGAAATGCTTATGTACATGATAGAAAAATAACCAAACCAGGAAAGAGCAAGGTCCGAAGTACTGGCCCATCCCAGAATTCTTCATGCTGGTTAGCCGCGTGTGCAAGGTCCGAGCCACCCATTCTGCCCAGTCGAAGAAGACCGGGTTTGTGTTTGGCCTTGACGAATCTGGGGCATAAAACTCCCCTCATGAAATACATTCGGCCAATGACACTTGCCAGGGGTGCACCGAAGCATCAGTTGATAGGCCCGCGACCCATGCAATGATGGAGAAGATGTTCATGCTCTTGAAATCCATCAAGGGGTGAGGCATCTGAGGAAGCTTGCCTGAAGGGAGCCCGTCCTTGAGGTTCTCACTCAAAAATTTTATGATATAACTGGAGCTGGTGAACCTCTCCATTTGTTCGCTCAAGATGACATTGCGAACAGAATAACCCTTGGGCGGCCCTTGTTGTGGCATGAAAGCTCCTTGCACATCTTCTTTTAAAATTGAAAACAATTTATGGCCCATAGCGTCCAACACTTGTCTGGAGGAGGGCTGGTAGTTTTGTGCGATGGCACAAATTAATTTGGGACAATGGTGCGTGGGCGGGGTCAGATACCAGTATATCTATGAGTAATAGGCGATGACTCTCTTGTTCTCCATGGAGAGTCTACTTTTCATGAACTCGATAGTGTATCGGAGTTCGGCCACGCTCTTTGAAAGTGCAGTGTCCCTTATTTTCTCCCACCCATCAATTGGTGGCTCTTCAAGTTGCTCTTCTTCTGAATCCTCTCTTTCCTCTATGACTTGTTTTTCGGAGCGGAGGTTGAGGTTGACCTTCTTAGGTCTATGCTTTTTCTCCTCTTTGCCCTTCTTTGTTTTCTCTGGGCCTGCTACCTCAGGCTCCTTCCCCTTCTCCTTAGAATTCTTCTTCCCCATTCTGGATATAGGTGATAGAGTTTTTGATGTAGAGGGCTTCGACGTGAAGAACAAGGGGAAGAAATGTAGGCTATTAGCAAGGGCTCTTAATCTTGCATTAACAGTTGGTGAACACCCCTTTTACTGCTAAGGCTCACGTTTTATAGCCTTAAAAGGCAACTACCTCAATTTATGGTGCCTGCCAAAATTAAATTCGCAACTCGGATGGAGGAGGTCATTTTGCCATTTGATTGGCTTCACGACGGCGTGGTACGTGGGCCCATGTGTTTTGATGATTTTCCCAGCATTGGAAACTTAACCCTCTGCCACCTCGTACCTAGGCATGAGCTTTTCTCATAACTGAATCCTCTCGGGATGTGCCCCGCCACCTTTGCATTAAAATCACCTACCCTGAACGTTCCCCTAGGTTGTCATCGATGCGTCTCTCAAGACACGTTTTAAATGCTCCCCACCTTGTGCGTTGTTGGTTTGGCGAAGTGGAAGCCGATGCTAAAGATACTTCATGGTGAACCTCCGATGTGAGCTGATCTTCTATGCTTCGGGCCCGAAGTAGTTTTACCTCACCGTGTCACTGCTTGCTTTGCGGAAGGTTAGCCTCCGAAGCTTGTTCCTTTTGAAAAATGGTTCGCTAAATTTCCTTCAAAAACTGCTTCGCTCGGACCCCTTTTTGCGAAGTATTCCTCACGCCTTCATTTTGATGTTGTTTGGTCTTCCGAGGACTCTTTCTTGGCCTAAGTGCTTCGCTGCGAAGCATCTCGCATCAGTCACTTCGCACATAAAGTTCCCGAAGGAGATTCTCGCTAAGTCCAGCGAAGCTGGGGCTTGTTGCTATGGTAGTGTGAAGTTGAACCTTCTGGCAGTCTTGAAACAGGGTATTTACAAAGATAAAAAAATCTTACATACAAAAGTAAAACTTGAACCATTTTTTTTTGTTTTGTCTCAGCGATGAAAAGTCTTCAAATGAAGACCATTGACAGAAATCGGCAAGATCTGGCCATCTGCATCCTTGAGAATGAAAGAGTTGGCTGAGTTTACCTTCACAATCTCGAACGGTCCATCCTAGAAAGCGTCCAATTTATCATGATTCCTAGGCTTGGCCTTCCAAGAGTCCCACTTCCATACTAGATCTCCCACTCTAAAAGTGCGGTCGAAGGACTTTTTCTTGAACTAGTCTCGGGTGATCTGAGCATGCTTAGTGAAGCTCTGGTAGGCCTTATCATGGTCTTCCTCCAGCTATAGTAGCTGAGCTAGCCTGTTCTCCATAGGATTAAATTCTTCTTCTTCATCCAACAGTTGTAATGCAAGGATCTCTACATGGGTTGGTAGGATGGCCTCCTTGCCATACACCAGGGTGTAAGGTGATGTTTTGATTGACTTCTTGATAGAAATCCGATCGGCCCACAAGGCCCGATCTAAGAGGAGGTGCCAAGTTCTTTTGTTATTCTCTATGAGCTTTCTTAGCACCCTTAACAGAGTCTTGTTAGTTGATTCTGCCAAGCCGTTACCTTGTGGATAGTAATTGGAAGAGACCTTATGATACATCCCATATTTGTAGATGAACTCGTTGATCTTGGCTCCAGTGAACCCAGGACCATTGTCTGTTATGATTGCTTCTGGGATGCCGAACCGGGTGATCAAACCTTCTAGGAATGCAATGACGGTTTCTTGGTCGACATGCTTTGTGGGTACTGCTTCGGCCCATCTGGTGAAGTAGTCGGTTGCAGTCAGGATGAATTTATGCCCTATGGAGGAGTTCGATGATATAACCCCTATGAAATCCAACCCCCATTGTTGAAAGGGCGTTTCTACCTGTATCGGTCGGAGAGGCATAGGAGCACTTCTGCTTCGACCGATGAACTTCTGACATTGCTCGCATCTGCGACAGACCACAAAAGCATCGACGAAGAGTGTAGGCCAATAATAACCCACCTTAATTATCTTCAATGTCATTGTTCTTCCTACGAAGTGGCCATCGGACAACCCTGAATGAAATTCTCCCAGGACTCTCTTCTTATCATCTTCTTTTATGCATCTAAGAAGAACTCCATCGATATTCCTAAAGAATAGGCCTTCGGGGCATAACGTATATCGGAGGGACCGCATCCTGAAGTGTCTTCACTATGAAGCATTCAAATGTAGAGGACATCTCCCGGTATTGAAATATTCAACTATCTCACCGACCCAGTCCTTCTCATCTTCTTCTTGATTTGTGAAGCACCCTTCTGCTACTAAGTCATCCCACTGACAAGTTGTCACTTCGGCCGCTACGCTCTTCGCAAGCTCTTGACATAGTGCATGACCATGAACCAATTTTGTGGGTTTGATTTCAATGTCAAACTCCTATATTTTGCTGACCCAACCGACTCTTTTGCTACCCAACTCTCCCTGAATAATGAAGTTGCGCACATCGGGATGAATGACGAACACTGTAACCCAACTTTGAGAAATGAAGTGCTTGAACTTCCTCAAGGATTTCATTACTGCATGCACTTACCTTTCTATGAAATTGTATTTCTCTTCATGAGGGTGTATCACTTGGCTTAGAAATGTGATAGGGCATTCTTCGCCATCTTCCCCCTTCTGCGTCAAGACTACAACATAGCTTTCAGGTTCTCCTATAGCATATAGGATGAAATCTCGATTGTAGTCAGGGTTGGTCAGGACTGGAGCCTGAGCAATTCGGGCCTTGATCTCTTCAAATGCCTCTTTCCTTTCATCTGTCCAGATGAATTCAGTACCCTTCTTCAAAATTTTGGACATCGGCTTGATGACTTGGGTGAAATCTGGAACAAACTTCCTTACGAAGTTGATCTGGCCAAAAAAATATTGTAGTCCTTTCTTATTCATCGGGAGTGGGAGCTTCAAGAGAGCCTCAGCTCTATCAGGATCTATGGTGAGACCCTTCTCCGATATCACATGTCCCAATAACTTTCCCTCATTGACTACGAATATGGACTTTTTAGGATTGATTGAAATGCCAAACTCTCGACACTTTTTGAATATCTATTGTAGGTGAAAAGGATGGTCCTCCCTTCTTCGGGAGAAAATGGTCATGTCATCCAAATAGATAACAATGACCTTATTCAAGAGTTCACCAAAAGCTAAATCCATGGCCCTCTAAAAAGTGGCCCCTGCATTCGAAAGGCCGAATGGCATTCGTTGGTAAGCGAATGTTCCCCACTTGGTAGTGAATGCAGTTTTATGCTGGTCTTCATCCCTAACCCATATCTGATTATATCCTGAGAAGCCATCGAGTAGGGAGAAGCGTTGAGCCCCAGCCACTGAGTGCAAGATCTGATCAATCTATGGGAGAGGGTAATGATCTTTGAGTGAAGCCTGATTCAGGTTGCAAAAATCCATGCATAGTCGTATATCTCCATTCTTCTTTCTAATAGGGACTAGATTCGCTACCCAAGAGGAATGCTTTATGGGATAAATTATCTTCACCTCAAGCATCTTTAGGAGCTCGACTTTCATCAGGACCTCGATCTTTGGATTAATAGGCCTTTGCCTCTGTCGAAAGGGTTTGATCCCCTCCTGCAACTCAATTGTATGTTGGATCAGTTGTCGATCGTATCCTTTTAGGTCTTGATAAGACCATGCCACTATGTCGGGATACCTTCTGCATAGAGATCGGATCTGTTCTAGCTCTTCCGAAGTGCAATCTATTCCAACTTTTATTGCTTTTCCAGGTTCAAGCTCCAAATCCTGATACTGCTTCGCATTGACTTTGATCCTATGAGAAACTGCTCGATCATTTTGATCGAAGAGGCTTTCAAGAGTAATTAACCCTTTGGGAACATGATTATTTTTCAATTGAACTAGCCCTTCATATTCCTCATCATCTGGGCTTCTTCTTTCAATTGTTGCTGCTTCTTGAATCATAAAATTCACAATCTGCTCATCACTGTCAAAAACTTGCCAATGCAGATCTCTGTCTGGGATAGAGGGCCTATAAATCATCCTCACAGCTTTAGGTTTATGCACCATGTCTTCTACTGGAGAGTACCTAGCTGCGATGGATGCTAAGACATCAGCATGTCTATTCTTTTCATGGGGAATGGACTACAGATTGAGAGACTCAAATTGGTCAAACAAGTCCCATACCCTATTACGGTATGCTTTGAGATAGTGCTTCTTTGAAATGCACTTGTTTGTGACTTGATTGCATACCAATTCTGAATCTCCAAAGACTTGGAGATGCTTTATGCCTAACTTTTCTGCTTTCTTGAGTCCTAGGCATAATGCTTCGTATTCTGCTGCATTGTTGGTGCAGCTCCAAACCAACCGGTAACAATATTCCTTCTGCTCTCCAGATGGTGATACTAAAAGAATTCCTTCCCAATGCCATTCCTGCATCGGGTACCATCGAAGAACAATCTCCATAGTCCTTCTTGGGCAAATGTTTTATTCTTCTGACTTGATGTGTTTCTCTAGCCTTGGTGATGGCATAACATCCCATCTCCATTTCTATCATGGCATTAAAATCTGCCAATGAAAACTCATCTTCACAACTTAACTGTGCAAGGGATTCCTCGACCAGGTCCACTTGCTCTATCCCTTCCACTATCGCATGCACGGGATCACTGCTCTCTTCTTCGGACATCTTCTGTACGAGGAAGGTAGAAGGTTTCTCATTGTAGATTTTTACCTTCTTCCCTTTGAATGGAATCTCTAAGTGTGAGTAATCCATAGATAGATATCCTCCTAGCTTCGCTATAAACTCTCTTGACAAGCACATACTAAAATATGGCTCAAGGTCGACGACCACCACCTCTTGTATAACCGTGATCTGAGGCATCTTGTGTAGTCGGATAGGTATATCTTTAATTACACCCATAGTCTTCATAGGAGTACCATCCAGTTGGAGCATGCCATGGCTGCTTCGGGTGTACTCCATTCCTATTTCCTCGCACACTGCTTTGGGCATGACTGTCATCGTGGCCCCAGAGTCAATCATACAGTTGTGTACAACATACCCTTCCATTTGTAGAGATAGGTAGAATGGAGGTGGCCTATTCTTTCCTGTAATGGATATGGATAGGGTCTGCACTAGGGTGAGCGGTGCTGACTTTCTCGCCTTAGTTGTCTTCAACGATTCTTGCAGCAAGTCCACTTGTTCGGGTAACTACAATGCATCATATAGACTAATCTTGGCCGGAGTCTTCTTCAACTCATCTACAATATTGTAAACTAGGGAGTTGGGCACCTCAGATTCCCTTTTTACCTCATACCTGGTGTGATACTGCTCCATGGCTTCGACCCTTTGTCGCTTGGTCAACGAAGGAAGCTTGAGCTTCTCTCTAGCTTGTTCTTTAGTTTCCACCTGAGGTGGATTTGCAGGGGCCTGTTGAGCCTTTTCTTTTACTGGTGGAAGCTGAGAAGCTTTGCTCAGGGCTTGGGGAAGTTGTTGTCCCTTCTCATGGTGAGCATGCACCTTTAAGGGAGCCATTTGATCAGCATCTACCTCTATTGACATTTTTCCTCCTCTCGTGAGGACTACAACTTGCTCTTCTTCACCAATTATCAGGTTTTGATTCATTTGCCTGATAATGTTGACTCGACCACCATGACTACTGCTCGCCAACATTTGCACATAATGTTGGTGCAGCATACAAGTATTCTCTTCATGAGGATCATTACATGTGGAGCACCAATGTATGTAATCGAAGGTGCTCGAAGCTTCATCAATCATGACATTTCTTGTCGATGCTCTCCCTTGCTGGACCGCTTGATCTTTAGTAAGCGCGGGTGTAGGATAAGACCTTCTTGGTAGAAACTCTTGTTGCGCTTGCTTCTTTTTCATAATGGTCATGTCATTGGATAGAGTTTGCACTATGGAGTTTAGGGACTGAACTTCTTGTAGTATTTTGGCTTGCATATCATCGGCTTTGGGAATAGGTGGCAATGGAGCCATCGTTGGTATTGGAGGTAGGGTGGGGTGTTGAGGTGGTGCTGGAAATACAGGAAATTTTGAAGAGACAGTGGGCTGTGATGTCGAGAATGTGGGAAAATGGATTTGTGGAGTAGCGATCTGAGATACAATGGGATTCGGGTTCCAAGATGAGATCGGGTACGCAAGGGTTGCAGAGATCTGTGAAGCGATTGCATTCGCATACTAGGATTGAGGGAAATCGAGAAGTATGGGCATCGACATCCTTTGGGGAAGCTTACCCATAGCTATTAGATCCATCTCCACTCTCTGGGCTAACTCATACAACTCGGGGAAGGTATTGATATTCGAATACCTTACCATTACACTGATATCAGGGTTGAAAGCCCTAAGGAAATAGTATGTTGTAGCTTCGCTAGTTGGCCAAAGTCCAATTGGTATCCTTTGCCAGGTTCGAGCGAACCTAACATTGAAATCAATGATCTCTTCTTGTGGATGTCTTTGGATCATTGTGAACTGATGCAAAAGAGAAGATGGATCGATGGACTCATTGAAGCTTCTCATCAATTGTCTGGCTAACTGGTCCCATCCCGTTATAGTATCGGGTGGTAAAGATCTATACCAGTAGAGGAGCTTCCCTCTAAGAGATAGAACCAGAAGCTTTACCATGACTCTCTCCTCTGTGATGTCATGAATCATCGCTAGAGAAACTATGTCCTGGATGTGCTCTAGAGCAGTCTTCCCAGTTCCATCGAACGTTGGGATTTTCTTCATAGCAGTAGGTGAAACTTGCCCTTGTCCCACTAGATTTAGTGGTCTAAAAGAATTCCATGCTGGGAATAGTCTGGGTGGTGGTTGTTGTTGTTGCTATTGCATTTGTTGTTGTTGTTGTTGTTGTGCCATGTTTATGCCTGGATTCTGAGAAATAGGGATTCTCGAAGTTCCTCTTTGATTGCTAACTGGACGACTAATAGGAACGGAGGCACTAGGATGCTTCGGTGAGTTGGGAGGATTGGGAGGAAAGCTAGCTATTGTGCTATCTGAGGTTAGCCCTTGTTCATCAAAAGTAGCCTCTTGCGAGGATGTTCCATGTAACAATGACTCAGGGGTGACCAACCTAGAGCGTTCCCCGAAGGCATCAATATCAAGTTCAAAGAACTCAGTTTCCTCTCCTCTATTCCTAACTCTCCATCTTGTTTGCATGAAGGCACAGACTTAAGTACCGGTCTCTACGACTTTAAGATTCTCGGGTTGAACAGAGTCACCAGATGCTAAGAGTCTTTCGGCAATGAGACGAGCATCGATTCTCACTACCACTCACAAGGTGAGACTGATCGGGTCCCACCGGGCATGCCAAAAACTGTTGGTCATCAAATCTGCCCAGGAAAGGATTTTGGGAAGTGTACGCGCCCTAGACCTGGACCAACATTGAAATGCCGAGAGGAAGAGATGCCCCTCATGCCAATATCCGGAGAAAGGTCGACTCCTTTACTAAACTACTTGGTGTTTTTGAGACAAGAGTGCAGGAAAGAGATAAAAATAGTAAGGGTGTAGGAAAGAGATAAAATAGTAAGGGTGCAGGAAAGAGATAAAAATAGTAAGGGTGCAGGAAAGAAATAAACAGTGTAAGGGAAGAAATATTGGTGAATTAAAGTGGGAAAGAACCAGTAACACGATTACTAGCTAATAGCTCAAAACAACAGCAATAAATACCAAGAATAAAATGAAATGAACGCAATACTAGTCCTCCTATGTATCCTCTGGATGAGTTCCAGGATTACCCTCCCCCTTACGTCGAAATCTAGAATTTAGAATTACGATGACTAGGAAATGAGTGAATATAATAGAAACACTATCCACAGGCAGCATACAAGAGAACTATTACAATGTTTTTCTCCCCTATGTATCCTTCGAGAAAATTCTAGGGTTCTATCCCCAATCGCACACCTAAATCTAGAATGCAGAATTACAGTATGCAAATGAAGAAAGAAATAACAAAAATAATCATAGAAGGCAGCATACAAGAGAGAAATTAAGCCCGAAGCTCTTTAGTATTAATCGTAGGGATTCAAGTTACAACAACTTTCTAGCAGAAAGTTCCCCCCTTTTTCATTACAATGCCTGGGTTTTTATAGAGGACCCGACCCTCTGAGCCATCAATGCACAAAATGGAGGAGTACATCCTCAAAAACTTGAGAAGTCGGCTCCCACAGCTCCCGTGACTGAGCTCTCAAATCCTTTTCTAAAACTAGCAGCTGCGATCGGGTCAGCCAGGGAAACTCACATTTATGAGCCGCCTGACTCGTCCTAGGCTTCTGGGTGCGGAGCTCGAGTGGCCGCCATGTCCGTCGGGCTCTCCTTCTGAGACCGATACCTCTTTTCAGATTGCTAAAAATGAGCAGCGAGTTCATCGGGCACGTAAAAATTCATTTATGAGGCACTTGATTGCCTCAAAAAAATACTCGAGCTTGGAGTGCATGCCCTTGAAGCGCTTCACCGATTTCTAGTTCATGACCCTGCTTCGCAATGGATGTAAGCCGAAGTAGATCATCTCCCTTGGTTATGCACTTCGCATGAAGGAGCTTCGCAAAACCGCTTCGGGGATGTAAAATGTCGAAGTAGATTTCTCTCCTCAAGATGGGGCTCTCCATCTCTTGCTGCTTCGTCTGGAAGGCATGTCAAAATTTGCTTCACGAGGTTCTCTGCCCAAAGTGGATGCTTCATTGATGGGCTTGTCAAAATGCTTCATCGTGAACCTTCTTCAAAACTATGGTTCGGGAGGTTTTTGGCCGAAGTGCAATTCTGCCTTGGAAAAATGTTCTGCTCTTTACGGACCGCTACTGCTTCGGGTGAAAGCGCCTCGCATGAAAGCTATCCAAAGTGGATGCTTCATAATGACTTTGGGTGAAGTAAAAATGGTTCGCCAGTAGGGAGGCCTGAAGTGGATGCTTCACCGATTTTTTAGCGAAGCATTTTTCAGTGCTTGAACTTTTTGAATCCTGCTTCGCAAAACTTTCGCCCGAAGCATCGGTTTGGGCTGCTTCGGGTGCGAAGCTCTTTTCATGCCTTAGCGAAGCTCCTAAACTTCCTTGCTTTCCTTCTCTCGGTGAAGCTGTCCTTCCTTTTCTGCGAAGCTCTTAAACTTAGCTTGCTCAGTAGCGAAGCTATTCTATGTACAAGGGGGATGGCAATGAAAGCCAAAATTGCTGCAATGCTTAAAAATGTTGTTTCTAAAAAAAACAAGGGAACAAATTCATGAAATTAAAAGAAACACTTTACAAAATTTTTGATTTTACTACCCCTCTAGGCAATGTGACAAAATTGTCAACAAGAAAAACTATGGAGAGGTCATCCCTAAACATCTAACAAGTTGCAAAGCTATAAATTTAGATCTAGATGGTGGTGAAGTTGTGATTCCCAAATTCAAGATCATGTATTAGAGATATTAATTGTAGCTAAAAAACAAGTGGTGAAAATATATCCCATCCAGGTTACATTATACCATAACTCAAAAGAGGTCTTAGAATATCTATCCATCATGTAGAAGAAAAAATGAGAAAGCCCTACTTAGTGCCTTTCCTCTTGAAAGACATTGATTTAGCACAACATTGCTCTTTCTATAAAATCCTCTCTTCATGGAATGGTTATATTATTTTCTAGCTAGAGGGGATACATTCAAGCATTTAATGATATCATTGGATCAATATATAGATTTAAGAAAATGTGCACCTCCTATGCTAAATAAGTAGCCAACCTTCTAGAGGAATACAAGAACAGGTATGGAGACAATAATCGTAATGATCCCAAGGACCTCCTTACTACTATTGGATATAACCTCAAGAGGGTCCCTTGATTCTAGATCAATTTTTCTTTCCCTTTCTCTCTCCATTTGGTTTCAATTTTTTCTCCTTCATTTGGTTATTCATAGGTCATATTTTTTGTCTTTGGACATAGGTAGTTCACCTAGCTATTTTTGGGTGTTTCTCCTTTAGGCCTCTCTCTAAAGTTTTTTTTCAATTATAAAAGGTTTAGAGGCCCTTTAAAAATCTATTTTATATATAAAATAAAACAAAATTCATGGTCCACCTTATTACAATGATATATATCCCAATGTATTACAAGTGTCAAGAATATAACATGCCACCCTATTTAAATAGTTGAAAGGTAATAAATTGCTATTTAGAATTTTGCAATGAGTCCCATTTGCTATCTTTTGGTGGTAATCCTTACCGATACACTAGCACCTCAGTGATATCCCATGAATGGAGATGTTTTGATGATCCAAAATGGTTGCATGATATAAAATAATGGATCCCTCCATGTAATATAATAAGGATAGTTTGTACTTGAGTATGTATATCTACCACATTATTCAAGTAAGACACATGGAATATTTGGTAAATCTTGGATCTGGTTGGTGGTTCCAACTTGTAACCAACCTCCCCTATCCAACATAGCATCTTTTAGGGTCCATAAAACTTGGATGCTAGCTGATATTGACCCTTTTGTTTGAGGAACATTTTTTTATAATATTGAAGACAAAGAAAACCATGTATCATTCTATAAACTCTCGCTTAGTTTTGTGTTTTTTTGTTTACTATTTTGTGTAATTTTTGGTGATGGTCACATTTTATGTAATTTTTGCTAAGACTTCCTTCCTATGACTAAAGACTATGTTGACTATGTCTACCTTCGAATTACTTGGTAAGTAAGAGGTTACTGTTGGCGGTGGATGACCATACATAGCCTCATATGGTGTCATTCTTGTGTAAGTGTAAAATATTGTATAATACCACCATTCAACTAAGAGAAATAATTAAATACACTTGGATTTATTGTCTAAAATAAAATAGTAGAGATTGATCTAAAGAGATTTATTCACCACCTCTATCTAGACATCAATCTAGTGATGATATGATGTGCTTCTTTTCAATCAATTCCCTTGAATGTGATGTAGCTACTCCCAATATTTACTAGTGAATATATTATTGTGGTCATTAATGATTGAATATGAGATCCCATGGAGTCAAAATATTTGGTCCATGAAAATCTATGGTATTGTCTTAGAAGTATAAGGATTATTGAGAGATAAAAAATGAGCATATTTGGACCATGAGAGAGGAATGTATTTAATGAATTACATGGAGATATTTATCCATGAGGCCTTTAGAATGGTTAAAGGTTGAATTAATCCTAGTGTACTAAGAGTTTTCACCTTTCGGTACTAACAAGTGTCATAACTATCCACAAACTTCTTGATATATTATTTCAACCTTGGCCAATAGAAACTAAACTTTACCCATTCATAGGTTCATAATAAACCTATGTGTCCTCCTATCATAGATAAATTAAGATCTTGGATAATCTAAGGTTTAAGTTTAGAGGAAAGTGGAACAACAATCTAATGCTTATAGCATAGCTCCCTATTTTCAAGAAACATTGGGATGATCCCTTATTATATATAAATCCTAAATACTCTTGGCAAGTGTGGTGTATACATATAATTTGTACTTAAGTGTATATAACCAATCATAGGTTCATAATAAACTTGTGTATCCTCCTATCATAGAGGAATGAAGATATTGGATCATCTAAGGTTTAAGTTTAGAGGAAAGTGGAACAACAATCTAATGCTTATAGCATAGCTCTCTATTTTCAAGAATAATTGGTATGGTTTGTTATTATATAAATCTTAAATAATATTGGCAAGTGTGGTGTCTACCTACCATTTGGACTTAAGTGTATCTAACCAATCAGTCTTAATGATGGACATTGCATATAGGATATCTTGTTCTTCAAGCAACCTAGAAGGAACATCAACCATGTCATTTTCCTTACCTTTGTGATAGACTATATTGTAGTCATATCCCAAGAGCTTAGTGATCCATTTATGTTGCTTAGGAAAATAATTTTTATACTCCAGGGATACTTAAGGCTACAATTATTGATCTTGATGATCAAGTGTCACCCCAATAAGTATGGTCACCACTGGATTATAGTGAAAATAATGTCCATCATCTCCTTCTCATAAGTTGATTTTCAAAGGTTCTACCTTGATGGTATTGCTTATGAAATCAAGGGGTCAATATTCTTGCATAAGTACTATCCCCAATTCAACTCCTAAGGTATCACTTTCAGTGATAATTTTTTTGTAAAATTTTGGTATAGCTAGGACTAGTGTATAACACATGCATACTTCAAAGTCATAAAATCTTGCTTAGTTGCAATATTACATATGAATTCATACTTATTAATAATATGTATTAAAGGAGTTTTTATCTTCCCATAATACTTTACAAAATTCCAACAATATCTAATAAAACCAAGAAATACTTGAAGGCTCTTTAATTTTTTGGGCTTGGGTCACTCCTTCATTGCCTCAATTTTACTTGAATCTACCTGGAAACCATATCATCCCATGACATGCCCCAAATATTCTATTTAAATTTCCCCAAAGGTGAATTTATATTGCTCAATATACAAATGGTTTTGTTGCAAGTGCTTCAAAAATTGATTGACATGTACGTGCTCTTTCCATGTTTTATTGTATATCAATATTTTATGAAATGTAAGGTTTTAAAACCTAATTCATCAAGCCTTGGAAAATTGATGGTGCATTGGTTAAGAAAAAAGGCATGAGAAAGAACTCATTATGCCCCTCATGGATCCTTAAATTTATTTTAGGAATGTCATTATTGTGAACCCAAATTTGGTGATAGCCCAATTTGAGTTTCAACGTGGTGGAATACTAAGCACCATGTAACTCTTCCAACAAATAATCAATAACTAGAATGGGTATGTGATCCTTGATGGAAATATGATTGAGTTCATGAAAGTATACACATTCACCATGACCCATATTTCTTTCAAACTAGTAAGACTAGAAATATAATGGCCTTCTACTTAGATAGATGAATATTGCATCTTGTAATTCCTTTACCAATTACTCAATAAAATGTTTAGAGGTTGAATCCTGAGAATTAAATTTATTATGTGATTTTACTATCGATTGGGTGGTTGTTATTTTGGTTAAAGGAAGACTTGTTGATTCTTAATTAGGATTGTTTATAATTCTAATGATATTTTCTCATCCTAAATAACATACAGTTACATCTATTTTTTTCCCCATAATTAGTTGAGCCTTTCTTAATTTTACACTACATCTAGTGGGATGTTACGATCTTGGGATTTCTAGTTTTCACATCCTGAATGGTATGGGTTCTACTGTTGACAATGAAATGCATCCAAATATTTGAAAAATATAAGATACAATTCATAATATTCATAACTAAGGGTACCCCAATACCATATTGACTCCATCTAATGGGATTTCATAGAAATTAGTCTAACAATGATAGTGACCAATGGATGGCAAGCATTACGACACTTACCAATAGAATTCATAATGTCCCCATTAGCAATTTTCAATTGGACTCATTCATGACCATAAATGAAGCAATCTGCCCATTTTTTCATAATTGGATCAATAAAATTATCAGTACAATAAAAGTCCAATAAGATCAAAACCTTATGCCCTTTGAGAAATCCTTGGACTATCATACACTATGGAGTGGATATTTTGATGATGGCATTTATTGAAAAAGTATGATTTTCTTCTTCATGACTATTAGTTGTAGGTTCTACATCCACTGAATCTGTTGGAAATCTGAGTAAGTTTTGTTGTCATTGATGTCAAGGAAGATGAGGATAAAGTTTATTATCATATAGGTGTCTATGTCCAAGATTTTATAGGAAAGGTTTATGTTCAATTTTCATTAATATTATTCGGTGGTTTTACCAAAAAGGCAAAGAAGAAGGTTTAATATTATAATATTTAAGTATTAAGGAGCTGTCACATTATAACCCATATCAAAAACCCATATGGCATATTGAATGGTTAAAGGTTTAATTATTCAAATTTAAATAAGTTAACCTTAAGGTTAAAATTTAAAATTAAATAATAATAAGTTAAAGGGCATAAGGTTATAAATTATAAATTCAAATTTTATAAATTCGAATATCTTCGTTGACATTGGAGAAAGCAAATGAAAATGTATATAAATAATGTCCCAAAACCTTGGCATTAATCATCCTTGTGAATTGAAGCCTATGCAAAGAGATTGTGCGCCATAAGAGATTTGCATGTGTTTTAATTCGTTGGATTCAGAGGAGAGTACAAGTAATAGGGGAGCACAAAATAAATTCTGAAGTGGTTGGTAGCTCAGTTGGTAGACAGGGTTTGCGATAAAGCATTCAAGGAATGCTAGACCCGAGTTCGATTTGCGGGTGCTCCATTTTGTTGAAGAGGGAAGTGTTTTTGGCCATGGTTCATGAAAGGGAAGAATTTAAAGGCTCGAGGTGCACCTTTGAGACCACATGAGGGTACATAGCAAAAGTAGTGCTAGCTTGAATTTCTAAGGAACTTGACAGAGGAAATGTGGGAGTTCGATACCTACCGAAGATATTTTTTCCAAGTAAAAGGTATACAAATATAATTTTAAATTTTTATTAAGGCTTGTCTTTGGTGGAATTTGTAGAACATGTGCTAGAGGTTTTGTTAAGTGCCAATGTGGTTGGTAATTAATTAAATAGGGAGATATAAGGTTTTAGTTAAGTTGAAATAAAATTATCCTTTGATGTCTGATATTTTTGATACCTCTTGTTGCCTGGTTTTGGAGGTGAACATATTTCCTTACGGGACCTTCCATGCTTTCAAAACTAATGCTTTTCCTCACCTTCAGATCCATGAAATATTCAATGGCCTTCCTCTTTATTTTTGCTAGGGAAATGTGGGAAAAAGGCCCCATAGGTTTTACTAGGCTAGGAATGCTTGAGTTGGCCTTAGGACTGAGAGCCATGACATAGGTTTAAATTACCTTGAACTTGCCTTTATGGAAAGGGAGGTCATGGCCTTTATTGTTCCTATAGGATGTAATCAAATAGTTGATGGAATTGAGGAAAAATTGGGGGATGTTTATGGGATTGATGAAGAGGTAGACGATGAGATGAAGTGGCTGAAGGAATTCATTATCTCCTCCATGATAGGCATGATGAATTCCATGGTCAATTCAATCATTGATATTAAGGAAGGCCTTCAAAAGATGTTCTTTGGAGGTCAAAGTGGCTAGGAGGTTGATGGTGGGTCTGAAGCAGAGGAGGTGGTTGTGGTCAAAGAGGAGCCTAAGGAAACTGGTCAAGGTGACACCAAGGACGAGGATAGGATTTCTACTGAGGAATAATTTTATCAGATCCTTACTTTTTTCTTCTATGGCTACCCTCCATAAATATTTTTCCATTTTTTGTTGTTGTTTGTATTATGTTCCCGTTGTTACCTTGGGTGGAGCCTTTTTCTTTTTTCTATGTGGGATTATCTTCTTAGAAAATGTCATTTTTTCCTCTTTCCTTAGGTTTGAGGCTATGTCCTCTATTTTTCTTTTCTCTATTATAGGCTCAGGGTATCATCCCTTGTTAATGATATTCTCTGTTCACAACAAGTATGGTTGTTTTCGTAACAAGGTTTTGGGAGCATTAAAAATCGTATAAGTATTGCAATCCTTTTATTTACCCAAAATAAAAAATGGGATAAATGGAGTTATATTTTGCTTTAAATATAAAGGTGTTAATTCTTTTAAAAGGAGTAATAAGGTGATTATTGAAAGATTATTTGTGAAGTGATTTACTTGGTTTTTTTTAATCTTTTAAAGTGTGGAGTTTATAAGGTGTAATTGAGATCTTATGTTATGTATGGTAATATATTTTCAGGAATCATTGAAGTAAATTTTTGAGTGAAGATTTTGTCACCTAACCTTTGAGAGTGGAAAAAAGTTGATTGTGACTAAGATAGATTTTAAGGTCAAGATTCATCAAAAAAAAGGTATGGACATATATTCTTTGTGAGTGAAATATTTTTGTATGTTATGAATGCTAAGTTAGAGTGAAAAATATTGTTTGATAAGAATTGTTGAGTTTGGTTTTCTGGAATGAAAGTTGATGCTAGAAACCTTGTTTGATAAGCATTGTTGAAAATATTTTAGTGATCCTTCATGTGCATGACTAAGGTGTGTAAAATATCATGAGCATAATTGTTATGTGAAGTTGAGAACTATATTGACTAGGGTTTGTGAAATATTATGAGTATCATTGTTATGTGAAGTTGAGAACTATATTGAACTAGGGTTTATGAAAGATCATGAGTATCATTGTTTTGTGAGGTTTGTTTGATAAGCATTGTTGACTAAGATTTCATTTGAGTGATTGGTTATGTGGACTTGATTGGACTTAGTTGAATGGAAGTGTTGGAGTGTTAGTTCAAGATTTTTGAAACAAATTATTCCATATTATGACTTGATTTGGAAGAAAAATTGAAAGTGATTAAGTGTGCAAGAGTGAAACATATTGAGTCTAACCATTCTCTATATTTTTTTTTAGTTAAGCAAGAGTATGAAATTTATTGAGCATTTTTTTGAGTGTGAAGCATATTTATTCTCTAACCATTCTCTATATGTTTCTGTGAGATTATAATAAGATTCTGTGTGAAAATTGTTTGTGTGATTGAAGAGGTTTTCTGTTATAGATTGAGTTGATTTGAACAAGCTTTTGTGAAAGCTAGTGAGATGATTTGAGTAAGTTCTAGAGTGGACTTAAAGACAGATTTGTGTGAGATTTTGTGAAATCTTACAATCAGATTGAGCAGATTTGAGGTAAGTCTTGGTGAAGACTTGTTGAGTAATTCGAGCAAGTTGCAGTGAAAACTTGAGTATTTTTGAGGTAAGTCTTGGAGAAGACTTGTGGAAATATTGGTGTGAGCTTTTATGGAAGCTTACAATATAGATTTGAAGATAGATATTGAGAGAAAATTGGATAAGTCCTTGAGAGGACTTGTGGATAAATTTGAGGTAAGTCTTTGAGAAGACTTGTGAGCAGATTTGATTGATTGATTTGTTCAAACTTTGATTTAATATTTGGAGCAGATCTAGTAGAGTTGATTTGTGATTGATTCAAGTTTTTTTATAAGGTTTGAGGATAGATTTTAGGATAGATTTTGGTGTAGATTTGAGGACAGGTTTGTGCCAGACCAAAGATATAGATTGAGCATATTTGTGCTAGACTGAAGGACTATTTTTAGTGCATATCAGAGATAGATATTGAGTAGATTTGTGCTAGACCGAAGGACTATGTTTAGTATAGATCAAAGATAGAGATTGAGTAGATTTGTGCTAGACTAAAGAACTATGTTTAGTGTAGATTTGAGATAGAGCTGAAAGAAATATTTGGAGGTTATAGAGCAGAGGACAATAGTCTAAAGTGGATAGAGATTCATTAGCTAAGGTATTGAGGATAGGTCTTTTGAGTGAGGATATAATTCTTCAGTGGAGAGATATCCATAAGCAATTTCAATAGAGGTAATAGTCTTCTAGAGGATCACTAGCTAGAACAAAGGAGAAGGAGTTCTCCTATGGATAGAGATCCACAAACTAGCTGAGGGGATTGATGTATCCTTTGGATAGAGGTCCATAAAAATTGTAATAGGGAAAGAATTTCCAAGAGATTGATTGAGAAAATTTTAGTGAAATATTTTCTCCATGGACGTATCTCACATTGGATGAACCATGTTAAATTTGTGTCTCTATTGTATGTGGTTATTTGTGCATTAATTTAATTACTATTGTTGATATTACCATTGATATATTACATAATACTGTTTGGAAAAGAAAATTAAAAAGTGGTCTTATACTGTTCACCCCCATCAGTATAAGCACATGTTATTCAATTGGTATCAAAGCAGGTTTCTCTGTGAAAAGACTAACAACTTGGAGAAATATCTATCAGAAACCCACATGAATTCAAAGAGTGAATAAAAGACCATGTTGGAAATAAAAGAGGAATTCTTTGTTGCTCTTAGAAACCTTGAAAAGGTCATAAATGAGAACTCAATTTTGAAATATCAAATTCAAGAGGATGAAGAAGCAAGGATAGAACTTCTACAAGTATCACAGAGTTCAATATCAAGGTAGAAGAGGGAAAGCAAATTGAACAAGATATGATAGTTCTATTAAGAGCAAGAGAAACAAAATGTGAAATATTGGAAGCAAAAATTGTTTATCTCATAAATGAAGTTGAAAACGCTAAGGTACTACAAGATATAAAGGTTGGGAAATATAAAGAGAAGTTAATTCTTCAAGAAGTAGAAACTTCAAGAAAAGATAAGCAAGTGACTTATACTCCAAAAGGAAAAGACATCAAGAAATAAGAAAGAAAATAATAACCATGGACAAGGGTTAAATACAACAAAAGGAGGAGCACTCGACCATAATTTCCAAGACATTAAAACATGTTACATACTATCTTCCATGACTATTTATTTTCATGTAACAAATATGGTCATAGAGATATGCATTACACTGGTTATGTTAAAAAAGATGTAAACAAAAATTTCAATTCTTTTGCACCTCTTATGGATAATGATGTTATATTTTATAAGTGCAATAATCTTGGTAACAAGTCTAGATGGTGCAAAATGGTATTGCCTAATTCTAGTAAAAAGAATACAACTTCAACAACTAGGAAAGAGAAAAAGGGAAATGAAAAGGCTAGATCAATTTTAGTTCAAACAACTCTTCATGCTCAGGATAAATAAGAAAAATGGTTTCTTGATAGTGTTTGCTCTAGATACATGATAGGAGATAAAGATAATTTTCTTATACTCAAAGAAACTAATAAAGGATCAATAAGCTTTGGTGATAATGGATCAACAAAAAATTGTGGAAAAGGAACTCTGAGTTTATATAACAAGAAGAAAAGAACATAAAATGTGCTATATGTCAAAGGGTTAAGACAAAATCTGCTAAGTGTAAGCCAACTATGTGATGAAGGACATATGGTTACATTTTACCCAGATAATGTGAGATAAGGAAGTCAAAAATTGGAAAAGTCATTGCAAATGCAAGTAGAACTCCAAACAACCTCTATATGCTTAGTGAGATTAAAAGAGAAAAGTGTTTTCTATCACAAGAAGATGAGAATTTTTTGTAGCAAATAATAATCGGTCATTTTAATTTTGACAAAATAGTCAACATAAGAAATAAATAGGTTTTTAGATATTTAACAAATCTAAAAAGTCCACAAAACACAATTTTTGCAACTTGTCAACATGGAAAGCAAACTAGAACAAGTTTCAAATCAAAGGGATATATGTCATCAGGGCCATTAAAATTAATACATACTGATCTATGTGGTCCTGCCAGAATATAGAGTATTCAAGTTGAAATTTACTTAATATTGTTCATAGATGATTACTCTAGAATGACTTGGATAGATTTCCTAAAATATAAGTCGTAAGCATTTGATAAATTCAAGGTATTTCAAGAACGATCAAAAATGAAACTGACAAAAGGATTAAGTGTTTGATATCTGACAAAGGAGGATAGTTTACCTCAAATGAATTTGTAGATTTCTATGAACAACATGGAATCAATAGAGAATACTCACCTGCAAGAACTCCTCAACAAAATTTAGTGGTTGAAAGAAAAAATAGGACCATTGAGAATATGGCTAGAGCTATGTTAAATAAGTCTAAGATTTTAGATGGATTTTTGAGGGAAGAAGTAAACACAACAATATATAATAACTAGGGCTCAAATGAGGGTAAACCATCACAAGACTCCATATGAGCTTTGGAAAGGAAGATCGACCATTGTAAAACACTTTAAGGTTTTTGGTTATTCTATTAAGATTAAATCTTATAGATACTACAACTAAAGGATACACACTATTGTAGAAAATATAAATGTAACAGTTGATGAGAAGATAGATTTAAGAGAACCAATTCAGCGAGTGTTGATGCTTTAGCTAATTGGGCTTTGGACAAAGGTGATCTTACTTGTTATGGCCACCCTCCTATATGGTAGGCTTCTCAAATTAGGGAAGCTCTTCTTTCTATCATTTCTTTGGATGGCTCCAGTTCAAGGTACCTAGTTTCTTCTTGTTTTTTTTTTTTTTGCTTCTCTTTGGTTCATTTAGTTTTTTTTAGTTCCCTAGCTCATTCTATTCTTTATTTTGTTTCCTCTGTTGATTCTTGCCTTAATAGTATTCTGGTCTGGATAGGTCTTTGTTTTGTTCATTTTTTATTTCTTTTTTCCTTTTTTTTTTTTTTTTTTAGTTTTTTAAGGTGGGTGGGTTTTTTTATTTTGTTTTGTTTTTGTGTTCTTTGTGTTGTTTTTTGTTGTTCTTGTGTTTTTATTGTTTTGTTTTTTTTTTTTTTTTATGTTTTTTGTTATTGTTCTTGTGTTTTTTTTTGTTCTTGTTCTTGGGTTTCTCTTTGTTTGTGTTATTTCATGTTTTTATCGGTGAGTGTTTTCTATATTTTTTGTTTTTTTTATTGTCTGTTGTTGGTTGTTTTTTATTTTTATTTTTGTTTTATTTTTTAATTTTTTAGGTTTTGGTTGTGTTTATTTTTCTTGTTTTTTTTGGGTTATGTCTTTTTAGTGTTTTGTTGTTTTTGTCTTGTTTGTGTTTTGTTATGTGTTTCTTGTGTTTTTCTATGTGGTTTGTGTTGTGGTTTCTTTTATCTTATTGTGTGTGTTTGGTTGTGCTTTTGTTTTTGACACACTCAAGGAGCATGTTTTTTATTTTATTTTATTATTTTTGTTGTTATATGCTTATTTTTAATTGGGTTTGTGTGTTTGTTTGCTCCTTGAGTGTGTCAAAGGTGGTAGGCCAGGTCCGAGTCATCGGGCATTTTTTGCGGAATGGATACCCCTTCCTCCTTGGGTCTTACCCGAAAGTGGCATCCCTTTTGGGATGTTTTCCACAAAAAAAGAAAAAGAGAACCAATTCAGCAAATTGTGTATCAAGAAGATGGAAGTTATCAAGAAGAGTTTCATGAGGAATCATATGAAGAAAAGGAATAAAAAAAAGAATTGTTCCTAAGACTCTATCTAGGTATGTATAGAAACATCATCTAAAATATCTAATCATTGGGAATCCAAATGAGATACAAACAAGGAGAATGATAATAACACCATCTCAATAAGTAAAATTTTCCTTGTTATCTAAAATTGAGCCAAAAGACTTCATTGAGGCAAGTGAATATAAGTTGTGGATAAAGGCAATGGATGATAAATTCGATCAGATAGAGAAAAGCAAGACTTGAGAACTTGTTCCATGACCAAAATACAAAAATGTGATTGACACTAAATGGGTATTTAGAAACAAATTAAATGAAGATGACCAGGTGGTAAAAAATAAAGCAATATTAGTGTGCAAAGCATATGCATAGGTAGAAGGAATTGAATTTGATGAAACATTTGCTCCAGTTGCATGAATTGAAGCTATCAAAATGTTCTTTGCCTTTTCAAGCTTCAAAAACTTCAAAGTATATTATATCAATGTTAAATCAGCCTTTATAAATGGTGTTTTAGAAGAAGATGTCTACATTGAGAAGTCAGAAGGTTTCAACTTGACTGATAAATCAGACTATGTATGTAGATTGAAAAAAACACTTTATGGACTAAAGCAAGATCTTAGAGCTTTGTATTCAATATTGGATAAGTACCTATAGGAATAGGGTTTCAGGAAAGGAATAGTGGATAGTAACTTATACATCAAAAATGATAGGAATGACTTACTAATTGTGGTTGTTTATGTTGATGATATCCTTTTTGGGGGAAACAATGATAAGATGTGTAAAAAATTTACAAAGAGCATGCAAAATGAATTTGATATTTCTATGCTTTGTGAGTTGTCCTTTTTACTTGGACTTCAAATTTCATAATCAAAGAAAGGAGTATTTCTTTCATAGTCCAAATATATAAAAGAGATGCTAAATAAATTTAAGTTAGAATATTGCAAGCTAGTAAGTACTCCCATGGTCATAGGATGTAAGCTAAGTAAATATGATGAATATCTAGAGGTAAATCATAAATTATACATATCTATGATTTCTAGCTTATTGTATGTCACAGCTACAAGACCAGATATCATGTAGACAATGAGACTAGTGGCAAGGTTTCAAGCAACACCCAAGGAAATACATGTATCATTAGTAAAAGGATTCTCAGGTATCCAAAGGGGACTATGTAATTTGGGCTTTGGTATCCCAAAATTGATAGTTTCACTCTCACAACTTATATAGATGTAGATTGGGTCGGTAGTGTTAATGATAGAAAAAGCACAAGTGAAGGAGTGTTCTTTCTTGGAGATTGTTTAGTCTCTTGGCCAAGTAAGAAATAGGTATCAGTATCCCTATCCAAAATAGAGCTAGAAAATATTGCAACAATTTCCAGTTGTACATAGGTATTATGCATGAAGCGAATTCTAAAGGATTTCAAGATAAAATATGATCATCCTATTCCTATATTATGTGATAATACAAGTGATATAAATATCTTAAATAATAAAGTTATGCACTACATGAAAAATAAAATTCTGATTAAGTATCATTTTCTAAGAGAGTAGGTGATGGATAAATAGGTCATATTGGAATATGTTACTACAAAAGAGTAGATTGCATATATTTTTACTAAGCCACTTCCAAAAGAGACTTTTGAGTACCTTCAATAAAATTTAGGAGTAGTTCTACTCCCACCCCAGAATTAACCACCCAAAAAATATGTGGGGGAGGGTCTAAGCTAATATTCTCATTCTTAGCCCTGAGCCCCAAATGTAACCCTTTGCCATTGATATCAAATGGGGAGAGATTTGAGTTAGGGAGAGAGCATTCAGTCAGGGGGAGAAAAGTAGAAAGAGGTAAAATAAATGGTAAAAATAAAATGGGTTGCCATCAATGAAAAAGGGGGATATTTTTGGAAATATGAGCAATTTTTGTTGTCATTGATGTCAAGGAATATGAGGACCAATTTTATTGTCATCCAGGTGTTTATGTCCAAGATTTTATAGGCAAGGTTGATGTTCAAGTTTCATTAATATTCTTTGGTGGTTTTACCAAAAATGCAAAGAAGAAGGTTTAATATTATAATATTTAAGTATCCAGGGTTGTTTCATGAAAAATAAATGCAAGAAGTTGTCACATTATAACCCATATCAAAAACCCATATGGCAGATTGAATGGTTAAAGGTTTAATTATTTAATTTTAAATAATTTAACCTTAAGGCTAAAAATTAAAATTAAATAATAATAAGTTAAGGGATTCAAATTTTATAAATTTGAATATCTTCACCGATTTTGGAGAAAGCACATGAAAAAACATATAAATAATACCACAAAACCTTGGCATTAATCATCCTTGTGAATCAAAGCCTATGCAAAGAGATCATGCACCATAAGAGATTCACATGTGTTTTAATTCGTTGGATGCAGAGGAGAGGACAAGTAATAGGGGAGTGCAAAAACAATTCTGAAGTGGTTGGTAGCTTAGTTGGTATCTAGGGGCTACGATAAAGCATTCAAGGAATGCTAGACCCGAGTTTAATTTGTGGGCACTCCTTTTTGCTGAAGAGGGAAGTGTTTTTGGCTATGCTTCAAGGAAGGGAAGAAGTTAAATGCTAAAGGTACACCTTTTACACCACATGAGAGCATGTAGCTCAAGAGGTTATAGCTTGAAGAGCTAAGGTGCTTGATGGAGTAAAGGTGGGAGTTCGAAACCCGTTGAAGATATTTTTCCAAGCAAAAGGTATGCAAATCAAAATTTAAAAGTTTTATTAAGTCTTGGCTTAGGTGGAATTTATGGAACATGCACTATAGGGTTTTGTTAAGTGCTAAGGTGGTTGGTAATTAACTAAAGAGAGATATATAAGGTTTTGGTTAAGTTGAAAATTAAATTTTCCTTTTAGGAGTAATAAGGGGATAAGTGGAGTTATATTTTATTTTAAATATAAAGGTGTTAATTATTTTAAAAGTAGTAATAAGATGATTATTGAAAGATTATTTGTGAAGTTATTTACTTGTTTTTTTTAATATTTTAAAGTGTGAATTTTAAAGTGTAATTGAGATCTTATGCTATGTATGGTAAACAATTTTGAGGAATCATTGAAATGATTTTTTGAGTGAAGATTTTGTCACCTAACCTTTCAGAGTGGCAAAAAGTTGATTGTGATTGAGACAATTTTTAAGGTCAAGCTTCATCAAAAAAAGGTATAGGCATATATTATTTAAGAGTGAAATATTTTTGGATGTTATGAATGCAAAGTTGGAGTGAAAAGTATTATTTAATAAGGATTGTTGAGCTTGATTTTATGGAATGAAAGTTGATGTTAGAAACCTTGTTGGATAAGCATTTTTGGAAATATCTGAGTGAGACTTCATGTGCATGACTAGGGTTTGTAAAATATCATGAGTATCATTGTTATGTGAAGTTGAGAACTATATTGACTAGGGTTTGTGAAGGATCATGAGTATCATTGTTATGTGAAGTTGAGAACTATCTTGAACTAGGGTTTGTGAAATATCATGAGTATCATTGTTATGTGAGGATTGTTTGATAAGCATTATTGAATAAGCTTTAATTTGAGTGATTGGTTATGTGGAGTTGATTGGGATTAGTTTATTGGAAGTGTTGGAGTGATAGTTCAAGTTATGTGAAACAAATTGTTCCATATTCTAATTTTATTTGGAAGAGATATTGAAAGTGATTGAGTGTTGTGCAAGTGTGAAACATATTGAGTCTCTAACCATTATCTATATGTTTCCGTGGTTAAGTAAGAGATTTTGAAAATGACTGACCATTATTGTGAGTGTGAAGCATTTTGAGTCTCTAACCAATCTCTATATGTTTCTATGAGATTAAAATAAGATTTTGTGTGATTGAAGAGGTTTTCTATGATAGATTGAATTGATTTGAACAAGATTTTATGAAAGTTAGTGAGCTGATTTGAGTAAGTCCTAGAGTGGACTTAAGGAAAAATTTGTGTAAGCTTTTGTGGAAGCTTACAATCATATTGAACAGATTTGAGGTAAATCTTGGTGAAGATTTTTTGAGCATATTGAGCAAGTTCTAGTGAGAACTTGTTGAGCATTTTTGAGGTAAGTCTTGGAGAAGACTTGTGGATAGATTGGTGTGAGCTTTTGTGGAAGCTTACAATAAAAATTTGAAGACATATATTGAGAGCAGATTGGATAAGTCCTAAAGAGGACTTGTGGATAGATTTGAGGTAAGTATTTGATAAGACTTGTGAGCAGAGTTGATTTATTGATTTGTTCAAACCTTAAATTTAATTTTTGGAGCAGATATAGCAAATTTGATTTGTGATTGAGACAAGCTTTGTGTTAAGGATTGAGGATAGATTTGAGGATAGAGTTTGGTGCAGATTTGAGGATAGGTTTGTAATAGACCAAAGACATAGATTGAACAAATTTATGCTATATTGAAGGATTGTGTTTAGTGCAGATCAAAGATAGAGATTGAGAAGATTTGTGCTAGACCGAAAGACTATGTTTAGTGTAGATCAAAGATAGATATTGAGTAGATTTTTTCTAGATCGAAGAATTTGTGTTTAGTATATATTTGAGATAGAGTTGAGAGAAAGCTTTGGAGGTGAGAGTAGAGGACAATAGTCTCCAATGGATAGGGATCCATTAGCCAAGGTAGTAAGGATAGGTCTTATGAGTGAGGATAAGAGTCTTCAGTGGAGAGATATTTATAAGTCAATGCAGTGGAGGTAGTAATCTTCTAAAGGATGACCAGCTAGAGGAGAGGAGTTCTCATGTGGATAGATATCTATGAACTATTTGAGGGTATTGGTGTCTCCTGTGGATAGAGGTCCATAAATATTGTAATAGGGAAAGGATTCTCAAGATATTTATTGAGAAAATTTTAGTGAAATATTTTCTTCGTGGATGAAGCCCACATTGGGTGAACCATGTTAAATTGGTGTCTCTATTATGTGTGGTGATTTATGCATTTTTTTATTGTTGCTATTGATATTACCATTGATATATTGCATAATATTATTTGGGAAAGAAAAGTAAAAAGTGGTATTATACTGTTCACCCCCCATATTAGTATAAGCTTGTGTTATTTAGAATCTAGGTGTTGTTTCATTGAATCCATATTGTCTATAGAAAAATCTAAAATATTACTCATATCCAAGAGGGAAAGGCATTGGCTTTTGCATTTGTGTCCCACGAACCATTTTTTATCATATTTATAGCAGAGTCCCTTGGCTCTATGATTGGACATCTCCTAAGGTGTTAACCTCTTAGCCACTATAGCTTTTGGAATATTTTTATTGGTGGATGCAATAGTTCTATTTTTAAATACAAGGGGTTTAGAAGCCTTATTTTGAGCATTTCATTTGTTATCTATAAATTTAGCTAACCCAATGGCCATCATATAAGTGGCTAGCTTAAGCATTTGGACCTCTTTTCTTATCTCTTCCTTAAGGCCATTCATAAAAAACTCTTGAAAAATCATCAAGAAGGAATTCAGTTCTATTTGCCAACTTCTGAAAAGTAATGATATACTCAAGCGTCATGCTTGTTTTTCTCAACTTAGGAGTTCTATAGTAAAGTATTCAAACTCAAATAGCCTAAAAAAACTAAGGAGTTTTTTCTTGAACAATGTCCAACCAATATTGGAAATTTGTTTTCTCAATCATTGGTACCAATGTAGTGCTTCCAAATAAAAATGAAATATATCTATAAAAGTATTTTGGTCAAAGGGAGATTCATGTAATTCATACCATTACTTAGCCTTAATCAAACAACTCTATGGTTCTATTCCATAAAACCTTAGAAAATCTATTTTAGGGAGTCATGGATTCATGTCTCTATTGTTTGAATATCACTAAGTGTTCTCTTCATTAAATATTTTGGAATAGTCAAGGAAAACAATATGTTTTCCCCTTTGAGCATCTAGACTGTTCTTAGGAGACCCATTAAAATTTGGATTTTTAATCTTGAGCACCTCAATATCTTGACTCGTATGATCCTACTTATGTTGGTAATCTATTAGTATGGTAACAAGAGAAGATAATTGATCCTTAAGATCTATGATGGCATCCACTTTGGAAATTTGCTCATCTATCTTATTTATTTTTTATTCCATTGCTTGATAATGCGTCTTTGAGGGCATTTACTAAAAATATAAATTTTATTTTAGTAGTTACTATTTTTAGGAAGGGTCCCAAAAAAATGTATGGGTTCTAAATAACAATACAATCAACTCAATGAGTCAATCATAATGGCCATATCTTAAAATGATATTTTTTTTACAACCTAGACTACTATTTTTAGTGAGTTTCCAAAAAAGTGTTTGGGTGCCATATATCAAAATGATCATATCAATGAGAGGATTGCAAGAATTATATTCCAAAATGATGCTTTTCAATAATCTATACTCTTTTGTAGGGATTTTTAGGGTGCTATATATCAAAATGATCATATCAATGAAAGGATTGCAAGATTTATATTCCAAAATAATGCTTTTCAATAATCTATACTCTTTTGTAGGGATTTTTAGGTTGTGTATTTGCTCCTAAATTATTTGAATTTTAGTTTTTTTGTCTTGTAAGATTTGATATTGATATGGTGAGCAAGGAAAGGATTTATTATGGGTTAGAATTTATCTAATATTCATATCCCTCTATTGTATTGCAATTATAAATGATAGTACCCAAACTAATATTTTAGGCCACTATCTAAGGAGGATTCCACAAATACCCCTAAGTGCACTACTTACCTCTTTGACAACATGGGAGGGTAATCTTGTTGAGTGTTGTGTTTGGTGTACTATGTATTTTGCATGGTCTATTATTTTATATATATTAAGGTTTGACAGTTGCTTCGTATTATTTTAAAACAATAAGAACACCATTTCTAACCTAAAGACCTAGGATAAATAGAAAAAATTACTCACAATAAAATCTTACCAAATCCTAGGTCTCTGATACCACTTGCAATGCACCTCTTCTATTCATCCCAATGTCTCTCTTCAATCCTTAACATAAATTTGAACTAAAATAATAAATTCAATGTCGAAGATAATATAACCATGATTTATGAAATATTAATGAAAGCAACATTCATTTTGATAACAAAATCATACATGCATAAAAAATAATAATGGTAATTACAATAATTTGGAATGAGAAATGTTATAATTATAGGCCTCTTCAAAGGAGCAACCTCCCTACAAAATATGTAAATTTTTATCTAACCCATGAAAGTTACATCCTTATAATTTTATAACATTTATGAGAATATTTTCTAACATCTTATGCCAAAATTCTATGGCATCTTGATATAATAGTATTCTATAATAATATTCCTAACTTACCTAATTTATGATATTTACATTCATCATACTGCTGGTTACATTTATAATTGGTAGTTACATTCATAATACTAGGGGTTAGATTCATAATTCTATGACAACAATGATATTATATGATAAAACAAGATTCTATGACAACACACTCTCCTAACTTAACACATGGTCTATTTATAACTAAATACATGGTCCACCTTATTAGCAGGGTTATGCATAAGGGGTTGGACTCAAAATTTACTGGTGAATCCTAATCAAAATCAAGGCAAATCTTAAGAAAATATAATCAATCATCTTCACACCAAAATTTGGGGCATGCGAAGCCCTAAAAAGTAAGGCCATATTTGGGGCTAATTTTGACCAGTTAAATCACCTTATAGCTTCATAAAATAACCACCATTATATCAGGCTTAAAACGAGCTTTCCAACGAGTACAAATACAACTATGTTTGGATATATATTATGGCAAATTAACCCTAAGAAAAAATTGGTCCCAAAAATTTTAGGCGAATGAGCTGACATCAAGGGTCCTCATATTTGCTAATTTCCAAATGACATATTGGGTAGCTCCATTAACATTGAAAGTGTTGAATAAATTGTATTAATTATATCAAAGTTAAAGCATTATGTATTTTATAGATGATTGGTCCTACCATTGTTTTATGGAGTTTATGGTTTAAAAGTAATAATATAATTTAAAAAAAATCTCAAAATCATGTCCATGGTTTGAATATTATTATTGCCTATCTTGTAGAATTTTTATAAATATGGTGCTCATAATATGAAGTATCAAGTACACAAAATAACTGTAATATCTTAGTTATAGGATTTCAACATATATGGAAGAGTCAATTGAAATAATGGCATTAAAACAAAGAATTTACTTTGATCTAGGGTAAAATGGAAATGTCCAAATATCAAAATTAATATTATTTTTCTTATGCATAGGGGAGTTGGTTATAGCCACACTATTTTTGATAGCTGACAAGCATAGGTTTAAAACCATAGGGGCTGCTCCCAATAATCCTATTCCATCTCATTGTTGTTGACTTGACATGAGAAAGAGATCACCGATCACTCGAGGTTCGTACCATCATTGTTGGTCTGACGTACACTCAGAGGATTTAGATAAGACTACTACCTTGAAAAATTGGTTCCCCCAAGATTTGAACCTAGGTCTCTTCTTGGTAAGTTTCTAGCTAGATAGACAATTACCAATCCACCTAGCCCTTGGGGTCCAAATCAATATTAATTTTACTTCTAAAAATAAAACTTGGGAAAGGTTGGAGGTGTTGTTTTTCTTAGTAATCAAGGTCAAATTATCCTCACTTAATTAGAATCATAAATAACTTCAACTAAAAAATATGAAAAGGTGAGGGAACTTCTTAGAGGAATTAAAATTGCAATTGAAAAAGGATGGAAATATATTTTAATTGAGGGGGATTCACAATTATCACTTTTGTTATCAAAAAATATTTATGTGAGGATTGGATAAAAATATTATTATTGATGTTCATCATATATTATTGGAGGTAATATCTTGGAAATATGAGCAATAGAGAATGAAATTGGGTTGCAAATTGTTTAGCCAATTGTGGTGTTGATGTTCATATTAAAATTTTAGAAGGCACCTAGTCAAGTGGAATTTTATCTCATAATGATAAGTATGTCAAGAATATTATTATGGAAACATAGCACTTCAAGAAAGATGAAGGATATACTTGATTGAAAAATGCATAAAAAGATATTTGTGATAAAAATCCATGCTAGATATGGCTTTATTGGTGTAACAAAAAATGTAATATTTTGGTATTTTAGTGGGGTTGGCCCCCAATTAATCCATATATAGATATTTCATATTAAAATGAGATATTTTATCATCCCATGAATTTTACTAGTGTGAATACCTATCTCCTTATCTCTTATTTATTCTTATCAACACAATAGGAAGAGTTATTTTAAAGAAAAAATAGAAGGAAAAATCTAAGGCATTTAGGTTACAACAAATGATCGCTTCAAGTTTTAGCTCTATCCACATGTATGTACGGTGTCACTTTCAAGATCACCAACACATATCTCACCTAAATTTGAAAAAAATTAAAGAGATTTTTTTAGAAGGATGTGAGAAATTTTAGGTCTCATGTTGGGATAGAATTTGCAAATAAAAGAGTACACGAGGGATATGATTGAAAAAATTGTAAAATTATAAGTTTGACATTAGAAACAAAATTTGGTTTCAGATTACTTTAAGACTAAGACAAGAGCTGGTTAAAAGTGTTATTTCAAAATATATAATTCTATTGCTAAAAAAATATTCAAAAAATAAACTCTACATAGATGGAAATTCATATGACATAGTTTGCATTTGATAAATAAACATATTATAAGGTCATGAAAGAGGAATATTTTATAGGTTTTCTATCTTATTCTTAGTTAAATTCATATCCTCTTATCTTTATCTAAAATGGCAACCTTGACTTAGGCATGTTTAGCTTGTAAAGGTTAAAAGGTTAAAACCAAATTAATGTGAGAAATAACTCCAAATTGTATATTCCTATTAGGAACCTAGTTGATGGAGATGATGAGATAGAAAATATGCTTCTTGATTTATATTTACCTATTTTTAGGCAAAGGTATTAGTTTCTTTAGAATCTATCAAGAATTGGTAGACGGTCAATTTAAGATATAAGGATTTGCAACAATCAAGGTTTTCTACTTTTAGATATTTCCCTTACAATAATTTTTGGTCACTCAAGGCCCTCATTAAGGCCTCAAAATTCCTTTAGTAAGTAGTTTAAATCAATATTCTTACCTATGAGAGCATACAAACAAGAAGATATTATAGACTTTTAATGTGTGTCTTGTGTAAGAATGATGTATAAACAACAAATCACTTCTTCATTATCAGTCTGCTTAGACCATTTTATGACAATATGTTGGGTAGCACCATCAACATTAAAAAATTTGATAAAATATTAGATTAATTATTTTCAAGCTAAGTCATTATACAATCTATGGGGGATTATTCCTATCATCATTTGTTGAAATTTTTTACTTGAAAGGAATATTATTTAAAAAAATCTCAAAATCATGTCCAAGTTTGGAATCTCTTTAATAGGTAGTAGACTATTTGTTATAGGATTTGAATATACATGTGAGGGTCATATGTGATAATGAAGTTGCCACAAAGTATTTAGTTCAGTTTATGGTAAAACAAAAATATCTTCAACGCATCAAAATTAATTTTGATGGTGCTTCCAAAAGAAACATAAGAAAAGTTAATGGATGTAGTGCTTTTTCAAAGAATAAAGGCTAATTTCTTCTTACTTACTCAGAATCATATAGATATTAAACTAATAATTATGTAAATTCTTGGGCACTTCTTACACGGATTAAGATTATCATTAAAATAAGATGGAAAAAAATTAATTGAATAAAAATCATAAACTATTATTAATACTATTAGAAAAATGGATCTAGGTATTAGATCAAAAACGATATTGGCTTTTATGTACATAAACTATTGTTGAAGATAATATCTTGAAAATTTTAAGAAAATCATATAGTGGATAATTGATCCAATTATAGTATTGATTTGTTTTTGGCAAAAAAAACCCATCAACAATAATAAAACATACCTTGCAATGTAAACACCTTTATCATGTATTATTTTACCTCCCCCATGTATTATTTTATCTATTCTTCTATTTGTTTATGAATAAACCTAATAAAATGGATGAGAGAAGACAACATTGATTTACACTAATATTCCTATTTATATTGACCTTTTTCATTTTATTTCTATGAATTAATAGCATTTTTAATTGATGAAGAAAAAAAATTCATGTGTATATTGTTTATCTCTACTCAAATAAATATTTAACTTTTTTATTCATTGTTAAAATTTTCTTTTTGAAATTATATCAAAATATTTAATAAAATCTACTAAGTGAAGATAAGTGATAACAAATATATATATCAAAAATTGAAAAGAACTATTTTATTATATTTATGTAGATTTCAAACATAATTTTTTTTTTTTTTTAAATCTATAATAATTATAAAAAGGTCAATAAATTTTTATTTTAATGAACATATCTTTGACAATATGGCCCCGAGAGAAATTTTTTTTTTTTTTGTACTATTAAAAAAAATGGTTTTGAAATGCCACCCACAACCTGGTAGGTCCTAAACAAACAATATCTCCAAATAGAGAAAACTCAATGACATAAAACACTTCCAAATATTGGTAGGTCCCAATAATAGATAATAGTGCCAACCACAACTCAATCATCACCAAACAAATAAATAAAAATATAGTCCATTAGTACTTTCAAACAAAAAAGAACCAAGAGTGACAAAAAAATAAAATTTGAAATTTAAACATCCAAACCCGTTCAAAATTAACAAAAAATGAATGTGCTCTTGCACAACAAAAAAATAGGAGAAAAATACCAAAAGGATAAAACCAAACTAAAATACAAAAATAACAATGAAAGGGAGATTAAATAGCAACCAAAAGCACTAGTCTCGACCTTCAAGACCACCCTGGATAGAGGAGAAAAAACCTAAAATTGAGGAAATACCAAAAAAACCCTCAACTCTGGTTGGACCAAAGCTCGACGTAGGGAATATAGAAGAGAAATAATACCATCAAATATTGAAGAAGACCTTGCACTTCTTTGGGAGATCAATAAACCACCAAAATAATTGGATTTAGCCATCAATACCACCATCGGTCACATGTGACAAAACCAAAAATAGGGGAAGAAAAATCCCCAAATAAACACTCAACTCTGGACCCAAAGACCTAGGATCTAGAGGAGATAAATTCCCATAGAAAAACATCTAAAAATATTCATTGTTAGAGAGGACAAGTCTACAAACTAACTCCACAATAGCTCCACCCGAGCTAAACCTAGAAGCCACGTGAGCCCCAACATCGAAAACACCCAACCAAACTAGGAAAAAACCCTAATGAAATGGAGCATGAGCAAACAGAAAAAATGTAAAAGGAGACACCCACTTTGAGGATAAAACCTTCCAAGAAAAATTTGGATATCAAGACTCCACAAAAGAACCAATACACCACACTGAGGGTGTTTGTAACTCTTCTGAACACTACCCAAAATCTGCCCCAAAATCACTAAACTATAGGAAAAACCGAGGACCAAGAAATTGAGAGAGAGAAAAAAACCTTGAAACCTATGGGTCAAAATGCCATAGGCAAACAAAAAAATAGAAACCCCAACTCTTATGGGTTCTAATCCCATAGGAAAGTAGAAGAAAAGAAAAACCTCCAAATGGAGAAATTGGTCTCTATAAAAAAACTAAAATTTTCCCTCCAAATAAACATGGGTTTGAAGCAAATCACCACCCAACTAGCATATCACCATATAAACTGGAACATGGGACTCAAGTACCTCAACCTAGGGTAAGAACATACTGGAGAACCACCACCCACAAATCATAGGGTAAAAGTTTCAGGGGACTCTGGCACCAACACAGAGTCACCACCAAGCACAGCTCCACCACTAGAAACAATAGGACCAACAGGTAAAGACCACTCTTGCCAATGTCTTGTCCCTTTGAGATCCTCTACCATTAGATCTTCAACTAGTGGACTCTACACCCAAAACTTATATGGTTCATATCTTCCCAACCTAGAGTGCAATATGAATCTTGCAACCTTCATCTATACTCGCCTCCTCTGGTGTTATAAAAGGTTTATTTAGTGAGACCTAAAATAATCCATTAGAAATCCTAAAAGAATTAAATGCTATTACTATTTATTGTTTTAATTTTTTTTGATGAAAAAGCTAATTTATACTAAATTAAGATAAAAAACCTTTACAAGAAAAAAAGTGGGTATTTTAACACACCCCATGGGGATTCAAACTAACCCTTATTGACAAGGGTTAGTAAACAAATCCACCAACAAAACATAATTTTACCAATCATGATAATTGAGGATCATTACATCAAAGAAAGCATAGCAAATGGGGTAATGTGACCTGCCATGTTGTCCTGCATAAAATGCTAGTGATTATGGGATTAGAATCCACCATATGCATCATGATTAAGGCCTTCAATACTTGCATCACTTCAACCAAAAATTGGCCGAGGTCCCAAAATAGTGAGATGAATAAGCAATTTCAACATTATGCTACTTCTTGACTGGTGAGGGTTGGGACCAATGCTTATCTATGAGAGCACTTCTTGCATATGACGGAGGTCGATAGTGAGAGCGAAATAAAAAATACTCCTAAGAAGAGCACTCTGGAGGTATCCAGTTGACTGTACATGGAGCATTGGCCCACTGTACAAGAAGAACTTGCATATTATCCAACTCCATAGCAACATTGTTGGCTTGAGTACATATATGTAGCCATATGTCATTAAAAACTTATAATTTATCAACATGAGTAAATTTGACTGAAGGTGTACACTGTTTAAAAAAAATTATGTTATGGGCCTTCCAAATATGAAAGAGTAGGCTAATATTGAAAACCTTTCACACTTCAAAAATTAGGAGAGACAAAGTAAAAGAGTCCCTAAGAAGAGCTTGGGGCCAAGAAACTCTTGCAGTTGTAAATGGGGAAAAGAAGAAAATAACCCATTCCCAAGATTACCTAGATCTTCTGCAATTCTAAAAGAGGTGAGTACAATACTTGAATACACCACAAAAAAGATTTTTAGGATCAGAAATTCCAAGGTGCTTCAAAAATTTCCCCAAGGGAAGGGCTTGACACAACAAGCTCCACGTAAAAAAATATTACTTAAGTTCAACATAAGTAGCTAAAACATTCTGAAATCTAGATTCCATCTAGTCCTTATATAAAATAAGTCCCAACGGTAATTGATATTACACACCAGAGTAATATGAGGAGATAAAAATTTAAACCCCCAAATGAGCCTTATAATTAAGAAAAAGAGTGTCAACATGCCATCTCCAGTCTGACCACCAAGGACGCTGTGAGCGCACACTAATCTTGTGCAACATAGAAAAATATGAGAGAGCAATAACAACATCATAAATATATTTATCCACACCATTCATCCTAAAGGTGCATTTGAACTTATTCCATGTGATCCAATCCTTGGTCTAGTGAGAAAATAAAGTAGCTATTGTAATAATATCCTTTTTGAAAAAACGTTTGAGCATGAATCCATTGCAATTGAGCTAAGGGAGAATCCTGATGAAGAAATATGAGGGTCCATCAAATATTCATAGAATTGATGGATAAGACTTTATGGAAGCCATATCCTCACAAACATATCCAATGAGTGAGCTTCTGCCAGGCTTTCCATATACTTTTAATAACAAAGGAGCTAAAAATATTAACAAAAATTGGAGAAAAAATGAGAGAGGGAAAATCCAACTCTCTCCATGATCTGTGATTTAAGGGAAGACCACATGAAATGAAATGTTCAATCGTACTTTTTTTAAGTTGTATATCGTCTTAGAGTCCTAATCACCCACATAGCACATAGAGCAATACCTTATCATCTACAGTCTAGCAGACCCATTACGCTAGATTTTTTGAGAAGATAGCATATATCCAATGAAACTATTGGCAATTTGAGTTATTTTATGTTGTCATTGATGTCACATGGATCACATTGAGTTTTGGTGGCCAAATGATATTTTGGAAAGCATGGATAAATACAGGGTTTTTGTGAAAACCAAGGCAGGAAAAATAAAAGGTTTTATTTAAAACCATGGATGGCATATTTGAACTGGGTTTTTCTTAAAACCCAAGTTGGCCTTTCGTTTCATCGAAAAAGGTGCCCCGGTGATGGAGATATTTAATTTTTAATATTTAGTTTAAATTTTAATTATTTAAAATTTAAATTTAAATTTAAAATTAAATATGCAAGATTTCCACCGACGTCATCGAAAATAATAAGGAGGCTATATAAAGGGGATACCTAAGGTTCATAAACTAATCTGTGCTCATGGTTAATAATCGTTGGCTAAGCATCCGAATTGAGCTCGTGCAAAAATATTTTAGAAAGCAGAAGCAACGAATAAACGAAGGTTGGTCGAAGTCCAAAGTCATCATGGGTAGAGTGGCGCATTGGCAATTGGATTTTGGCTAAGGTGTGTGGCAGCACAAACGTCAAGGTTTCGAATCCCCTTGACTGCGTTCGGAAGGCGTTGGAAGAAAAGCGCTCGAAGCACTTTTGATTTGCGGAAAGGGAGGAAAGGTTTTAAGGCACGTTGTGCCTTTCCCTTTCGAACGAGCGGCTAGCTCATGTGGCAACCTTAGCCATGGCTAAGGCGCTCACGGTGTGGGCAAGTCGGGGGTTCGAATCCCCTTGAGGAGGTAAATACATTTTTGCTCTAATTAATTTTGTTAAGCCCTAAGTTGGAGTTATAAGGTGGTTAGGAATAATTAAAGTTTTTAATTAAACTTTGTTTTTATAAGGGTTGTGATTATTATTTCAAAGGTGGATGAGTTGTTGATTTAATTTGATGTTCATGAAATTGAGAATTAAGATTTAGGAGAAATAAGGAGTTGTTATAAAATAATTTTTGAGAGGTTTATTGATTATTATTTTTGATAAGGGTTTTTATTAAAAAGGACTTTGGTGGATGTGTTTATTAAGTTGGAGTAAAAAGGTGTAAATTGAGTTATGCTTTATCTTGTGATTATTATTTGAAGTCCACTAACCCTTATTGAGATTGGAAAGGAAAGTTGTGTTTAGTGTGGCAGATTTTGTGGACAACTTCTTGGCATCAAAAAGGTATGGGCACATTCTCCTATTGATTGTTTATGGTGGTTGATTTCTGAAATATCATTGGAGTGAAAAGGATTGATTGTGGTTTCCTTTTCGAAAGTGGTTGGTTGAATGCTTCAAGGTTTTCTGGTTTGAGAGTTGTGTTTAAACCTTGTTTTATAAGCATAGTTGTTGAAGCCCATTGGTTATGTAAAGAACTTGAAAAGAACATGAGTATCATTGTTATGTGAGATTTGTGGTTGAGCATTGTTGGAAACATTTGAGTTGGTTGATACATGCTTGGACTAGGGTTTTGTGAGAAAGAGTTGTCCCTTGTGGTGATTGGTTGAGTTGAGTTGATTGAGCCTAGTCAAGTGATTGTGTGAGGTGATTGTTCAAGTCCCATGAAACAAACTATTCTATAATTCTGATTTGAGTTGAGATTGAGCTTAGAACATATTGAGTCTCTAACAATTCTCTTTATGCTTCTATGAGTTGACTTGAGTTGAGATTGATTTGAGTTGAGTTGAGTTGAGATCATTGTGGATCATTGTTGTCATCCATTGTAGAGTGCATTGCCATTCATTGTTGAGTTCATCTTTGAGCCTTGCCTTCATAGATTTGTGGATGATATTTGAGTACTACTTGAGCATGATTGATTGAGCCTTTGAGAAGGCCTTTGGGATAGATTTTTGGATAGATTTGTGGTAGTTTGTGTATGATTGATTGAGCCTTTGAGAAGGCTTTGTGGATAGTTTTGGGATAGATTTGTGGATAGTTTTAGATAGATTTGGGATAGATTTTGATGAGGTTCTGAGTGAGCCTATTGAGCAGAGTTGAGCAAGTTCTTGGTGAGCTTGCTAGAGCAGTTTTGGACAAGTTCTTGGTGAGCTTGTTAGAGCATATTTGGACAAGTTCTTAGTGAGCTTGTTGGAGCATATTTGAGCAAGTTCTTGGTGAGCTTGCTAGAGAAGATTTGGACAAGTTCTTAGTGAGCTTGTTGAGCAGATTTGGACAAGTTCTGTGTGAGCTTGTTGAGCAGTTTTGGACAAGTTCTGTGTGAGCTTGTTAGAGATTTGGACAAGTTCTGTGAGCTTGTTATTGTAGTTTGAGCAGATAAAGAAATTTGGACAAGTTCTGTGTGAGCTTGTTGAGAAGTTTTGGACAAGTTCTATGTGAGCTTGTTATGCATATTTGGACAAGTTCTGTGTGAGCTTGTTATTGCCTAGCTTTGAGAAGATCAAAGAAATCATTGTATTGGATAAGGATCCTTATTTCTATGTGAAATATTATAAGGATATTATCTTGTGGAGTACCCCACATTGGGGGAACCACGTTAAATCTTGTGTCTCAATTGTGTATGGTGACTTGTGCTCTTGCTTACTATTGCTATCTGAGTTATTAATGCACATTACTATATTTGGTTATTGCAATTAAGGACATTAATTGATATTGGTTTGGAAAGAAAGTAAAAAGTGGTCTTATACTGTTCACCCCCTCTCAGTATAAGCTTGTGTTCTTCAATTGGTATCAGAGCGGGTTCCTTCGAAAAGCTAATAGCTTGAGGGTAGATTCTACAAGAACATAGATGGCTTCATAGAATGGATCATCTACAAATAAGGCTCCACTATTTGATGGTAACAATTATGCTTTTTAGAGCATGAGGATGAAGAACTACTTGATATCACAAGGATATGAGGTATGGCAAATGGTTGAAAAAGAGTATAGGGTTGAAGGTGATCCCGAGGTAGATAAGACTATCAAGAAATTGGTTGAGATCAATGCAAGAGCAATGAATTGTATTTTGAGTGGGCTATGAGAGATAGATTTTGCAAAGGTTATGGTATGTAATTCAGCTAATGAGATGTGGACCAAGTTGTGGAATACTTATGAAGGAGATTCCAAGGTAAAGTTGGCAAAACTACAAACTCATAGAAAAATATTTGAGGAATTGAAAATGGAAGATTCTGAAGATATTGCAAGGTTTTTACTTCGAGTTGATGAGATTACTAACACCATGAGAGGTCTAGGATTTGAGATGAAAGAATCAAAAGTTACTCAAAAGGTTTTGAGATCACTTCCCATGAAATATGATGCTAAGGTTTCAGCAATAGAAGAAACAATGGATATCAACAAGCTAACAATGGAAGAATTGCAAGGAACTCTCACAACTTATGAGATGAGGGTAAGTAAGCATCAGGTTCCAATAAAAGAGATTGCATTCAAGGCTTCAAAAAAAGAGAAAGGGAAAGTTTCAGAAATAAGTAGAGGTTTAGATAATGATGAGGAAGCTAACTTCATCAAAAGGAATAAGGACTCAAGGAATTTCAGGGATATAAGGAAAGTCAGATGCTACAAGTGTGGTGATCTTGGTCACTATGCATACAAGTGTCCACATGAAGAAAATAGTGATGATGAAAAATAGGGTCATAGAAGAAAAGAATATGGAAAGCATAAGCATGACAAAGATGATAGATACAAGCAAAACAGGTATGAGAAGAAGAAAATTTTTTGTAAGGCAAAGAAATCTTACTACATTGTAGAAGCAAGTGATAGCTCAGATCATAGTGATAGAGACAAATCAGATGATGAAAAGGAAGAACATCTATTCCTAGGAATAGAAGGTGAAAGAGAGCAGTGCTTTGTGTGTGGTCAAAGAGATCACAGATCAGGATATTGCAATGGTTTTAGTGATAGTGAAGATGAGATGACACATCAAGGAAACAAGCATGGTCAAAGAAATCTTGAGAGTTTGTTTGCTATAGAAGATTATAATGATCTTAGTGATAGTGAAGATGAAGAAGGGTTTTTCTATGGGATAAGAGAAGTAGAAGAAGAACATTCACTCCAATCAGAAGAAGTTAAACAAGAGAATAGTGTAAGAAATTCAGATATCTCAGTTGATCTAAAAGAAGACTTCAATGAGATCCATGAGCAACTACAAGAGGTTAAAGAGAATCTAAAAGAATTGAGATGTTCCATACGTGAGAAGTTTGATCCATCACATGACTCAAAAGGTCAAGATATTTTCACTAAGAAGGAAACATGTATTTTAGAGGCTATAGAGATGGATGCCAATTTGCTACTTGACACAAATGAAGAGAAAGAAGAGGAAGATTCCAAAGCATCCAAAGTTCTCATATTTCAGGTTTGGGGAATCACACTCAAAAGGAAAGGAAGTTCTAAAATATGAAAGCAAGGAAGCACCTAAGTGTTATGAAGAAAGTTCCAAAGTTCCTATGGCTCCAAATATTTAGTTTGGTTCTTGTTTTGAGATAGGTGAATCAAGTTCAAAAGGAAAAGAAATACTTGAAGAGAAAAGCAAGGAAGAAACTAAGGAAGAGGATTTAGATACTACAAAGAAGGTTCAAGGATGCAATGCACAAGTTGAAAATGATCATAAGGATAATGGTCAAGAAAGGTATGAGGAACCAAGGCATGAACAAAGGGCTTTTCAAGGACATTGTTTTTCTTGTAATGGATTTGGACACAGGGCTATACACTGCAGGGTCTATGGATCAAAGAAGTTTGATTTTTCTAGAAGGAACATCAAAGGAAGAAGGTATGGTTTTTAGGGACATTGCTTCTCATGTAACAAGATTGGTCATAGAGCTTCTCAGTGCAAAGGAAATGAGCAACATGGTTTTGGTTTTAGAGCTACACAATTCAGAAGTCATGGTCATAATGGTCATGAAAATAGAACTTCACAATATAGGGTTCAGGAAAGGAATGGATATGGAAATTATTTCAAGAAATATTTTAGGATATGGGCACCATCCAAAGGCTACAATATCAAGTGTTTTAATTGCAATAACTTTGGACATATTGCAAAATGGTGTAGGACTCAATTCCAAACAAGTTCAAGGCAAGAAGGTCAAATAGGTTCAAGGCAAGAAGGTCAAACAGGTTCAAGGCAAGAAGATCAAGAGAAGGATATCATAAAAACATGGAAGGAAGTTGATAAAGGAAAGAAACAATGTAATATGGGAGTAAAAGTACTCCCACCCCAAAATTAATCACCTCAAGAGAGAAGGTGGTGAGGGGGCTATGCTTAAGAGTCATATATTTTAGCCCCATAGGTGTCCCTTTTGCCATTGATGTCAAAGGGGGAGATATTTGAGTAAGGGGAGAGCATTGAGTTAGGGGGAGCAGCCTCCAAAGAGAGCATTGAGTTAGGGGGAGCAGCCTCCATAGAGAGTATTGAGTCAGGGGGAGCAACTTTGATTCTCAGAGATGGTTTTTGTAGTGATTATGGTTTTTGCATTAGAGGTGTTGCCATCAATGACAAAGGGGGAGATTGTTGGAAATTTGAGTTATTTTATGTTGTCATTGATGTCACATGGATCATTGATGTCACATGGATCACATTGAGTTTTGGTGGCCAAATGATATTTTGGAAAGCATGGATAAATACAGGGTTTTTGTGAAAACCAAGGTAGGCAAAATAAAAGGTTTTATTTAAAACCATGGATGGCATATTTGAACTGGTTTTTCTTAAAACCCAAGTTGGCCTTTCGTTTCATCGAAAAAGGTGCCCGATGATGGAGATATTTAATTTTTAATATTTAGTTTAAATTTTAATTATTTAAAATTTAAATTTAAATTTAAAATTAAATATGCAAGATTTTTGTCGACGTCATCGAAAATAATAAGGAGGCTATATAAAGGGGATACCTAAGGTTCATAAACCAATCTTTGCTCATGGTTAATAATCATTGGCTAAGCATCCGAATTGAGCTCGTGCAAAAATATTTTAGAAAGCAGAAGCAGTGAATAAACGAAGGTTGGTCGAAGTCCAAAGTCATCGTGGGTAGAGTGGCGCATTGGCAATTGGATTTTGGCTAAGGTGTGTGGCAGCACAAACGTCAAGGTTTTGAATCCCCTTGACTGCGTTCGGAAGGCATTGGAAGAAAAGCGCTCGAAGCACTTTTGATTTGCGGAAAGGGAGGAAAGGTTTTAAGGCACGTTGTGCCTTTCCCTTTCGAATGAGCGGCTAGCTCGTGTGGCAACCTTAGCCATGGCTAAGGCGCTCGTGGTGTGGGCAAGTCGGGGGTTCGAATCCCCTTGAGGAGGTAAATACATTTTTGCTCTAATTAATTTTGTTAAGCCCTAAGTTGGAGTTATAAGGTGGTTAGGAATAATTAAAGTTTTTAATTAAACTTTGTTTTTATAAGGGTTGTGATTATTATTTCAAAGGTGGATGAGTTGTTGATTTAATTTGATGTTCATGAAATTGAGAATTAAGATTTAGGAGAAATAAGGAGTTGTTATAAAATAATTTTTGAGAGGTTTATTGATTATTATTTTTGATAAGGGTTTTTATTAAAAAGGACTTTGGTGGATGTGTTTATTAAGTTGGAGTAAAAAGGTGTAAATTGAGTTATGCTTTATCTTGTGATTATTATTTGAAGTCCACTAACCCTTATTGAGATTGGAAAGGAAAGTTGTGTTTAGTGTGGCAGATTTTGTGGACAACTTCTTGGCATCAAAAAGGTATGGGCACATTCTCCTATTGATTGTTTATGGTGGTTGATTTCTGAAATATCATTGGAGTGAAAAGGATTGATTGTGGTTTCCTTTTCGAAAGTGGTTGGTTGAATGCTTCAAGGTTTTCTGGTTTGAGAGTTGTGTTTAAACCTTGTTTTATAAGCATAGTTGTTGAAGCCCATTGGTTATGTAAAGAACTTGAAAAGAACATGAGTATCATTGTTATGTGAGATTTGTGGTTGAGCATTGTTGGAAACATTTGAGTTGGTTGATACATGCTTGGACTAGGGTTTTGTGAGAAAGAGTTGTCCCTTGTGGTGATTGGTTGAGTTGAGTTGATTGAGCCTAGTCAAGTGATTGTGTGAGGTGATTGTTCAAGTCCCATGAAACAAACTATTCTATAATTCTGATTTGAGTTGAGATTGAGCTTAGAACATATTGAGTCTCTAACAATTCTCTTTATGCTTCTATGAGTTGACTTGAGTTGAGATTGATTTGAGTTGAGTTGAGTTGAGATCATTGTGGATCATTGTTGTCATCCATTGTAGAGTGCATTGCCATTCATTGTTGAGTTCATCTTTGAGCCTTGCCTTCATAGATTTGTGGATGATATTTGAGTACTACTTGAGCATGATTGATTGAGCCTTTGAGAAGGCCTTTGGGATAGATTTTTGGACATATTTGTGGTAGTTTGTGTATGATTGATTGAGCCTTTGAGAAGGCTTTGTGGATAGTTTTGGGATAGATTTGTGGATAGTTTTAGATAGATTTGTGGATAGATTTGGGATAGATTTTGATGAGGTTCTGAGTGAGCCTATTGAGAGAGTTGAGCAAGTTCTTGGTGAGCTTGCTAGAGTAGTTTTGGACAAGTTCTTAGTGAGCTTGTTGGAGAGATTTGAGCAAGTTCTTGGTGAGCTTGTTGGAGCATATTTGAGCAAGTTCTTGGTGAGCTTGCTAGAGATATTTGGACAAGTTCTTAGGTGAGCTTGTTGAGAGATTTGAGAAGTTCTTGTGAGCTTGTTGAGAAAATTTTGGACAAGTTCTTGTGAGCTTGTTAGAGATTTGGACAAGTTCTGTGTGAGCTTGTTGAGATTGGACAAGTTGTGAGCTTGTTAGAGTGAGAGATCAAAGAAATTTGGACAAGTTCTATGTGAGCTTGTTGAGCAGTTTTGGACAAGTTCTGTGTGAGCTTGTTATGCAGATTTGGACAAGTTCTGTGTGAGCTTGTTATTGCCTAGCTTTGAGCAGATCAAAGAAATCATTGTATTGGATAAGGATCCTTATTTCTGTGTGAAATATTATAAGGATATTATCTTGTGGAGTACCCCACATTGGGGGAACCACGTTAAATCTTGTGTCTCAATTGTGTGTGGTGACTTGTGCTCTTGCTTACTATTGCTATCTGAGTTATTAATGCACACTGCTATATTTGGTTATTGCAATTAAGGACATTAATTGATATTGGTTTGGAAAGAAAGTAAAAAGTGGTCTTATACTGTTCACCCCCCTCTCAGTATAAGCTTGTGTTCTTCAACAACTCTATGAAATCCATTTATTTTAGAAGAATTATTCCAAATAAAATCTCGAAGGAGTTTATCAAGGTTCTTATAGCAAGCATATAAAGAAACCCAACAAGAAGAATAGTGTGCATGAGTGGCAGCTAAAAATTTATAGCAAATCTAAAATTTACCTGGTAATGATAACTTCTTAGTAAACCAGAAATCAAGTTTCTTTTCAACTCTTTGAAGCACATAATTCCAATGTTGAGTAGGGGAGCCTTGAAAGGAAAAAGGAATACCATGAAACTTAAAAACTTCTCCAAGAGGGATCCAATTCCAATGATACCCTTGAAGCCAAGCTAGCATAGGCAAGGGATACTGTCTAAAGCTAGAGGTATCCCTCCATTGTATGCTAGAACCAAAATTTGTGCAAAAGGTGTTAAAAAAAAATAGAGCATTAGAAACAGATTGCTCCTCTTCCCTTATAGTTAGAAATGAGTCATCAGTAAAGTGACCATTAATAAGTTGTACCTGATAATTCAAAAGAGAAATTCCTTTAATAAGACATGAATAAGATTCAACAAGTAAAATATAGTTGAAGGCTTCAATAGCAATCACATATAAAGAGGGAGAAATAGGACACCCTTGTCGAAAAGATCTAAAAAATTCTAATTATTCAAAATATGAATGGTTTAGATTGAGAATAGTCAAAGCATATCTGAATATAATAGTAATAGTCTGAATGAAAACTGACTCAAATCCTAAATCTTTGAGCATAGCAAGAATGAATCTCTATTTAATGTAGTCATAAGCTTTCTCAAAATCAATATTAAAAATATTCATGTTCTCGTTTGACATCTAGGCCCATTCCATGCCTTCCTAGACAACCAAGACATTATCGAGGATGTAACTTAAAGCCAGTTTTATCTGATCTGAATATCAAAGGAAGAATATGCCTAAGGTGAAGAGCTAAATCTTTGACAATGATCTTGTAAATAAAATTCAAAAAAGTAATATGCATCCAATTAGTGATTAAATTTGAGTCCCCTTTCTTGGGTATGAATTTGATACTACCCCTATTAATAATTACTCCCAAAGAGCCTACTTGAAGAGCCTCCAGATAATTTTTTTGCAAATCAGGACCAACTATATCCCAAATACCCTTGTAAAACTCACAACGAAAGCCATCCATACGTGGCACTTTTTCAATTGCCATTTGAGATTATGCATCCTCTAGATCTATAAGGGAGAGTAGTTTATCACACCCTACTCTTTGAGAATCTTAAACCTTAACTGGTACAACTACCATACAAGCTGCTAGTGCTTGCTCCCACTTAGGGTAATAAGCTTGAGTGACAAAAATATTAGTATAGTGCTTGAAAAAAGCATCAATCATCTTAGGAAGAGAATTAAGCCTTATTCCATTGTATTGAATGGCCTTGAATTAAGTAGCTTGCTTGGGAGGGAAAAGCCTTTGAAAATATTCTTTGGTGACCCTATCATCAACTTTAATCCAATGAATATGGGCTTTAATTTGAGCTCCCAAAATCTCATAAAGTTTAATAGGTTTAAGTTCATGCCTCAACTAGGAAATATAAGATTGAAGTTTAGGATTAAATGAACATGCCTCAAAACTGAGAGAAGCTTTGGCAAATTCATCATAAATAACAACATTAGAATAGCTTTTGAATTACACCATATTTTTCTCTAAAGTACAAAGCAAGACATATGTACAAAAAATAGCATCATTCCACCATTCTATCCAACCCAACTCTCAAGTAGATCTAGAAACTATATTCTAGACTTTACGGATATGACATACCATGGAAGGGTGCTGAAGAAAGGAAGTATTAAAAAAGTTATTATTTGTAGTCTCTCTAAGGCATGGATTTCATCAGCACATTAAACATGATGGGTGAATGGTCAGAAGTAGTGGAATTGGTAATGGTTTCCACAAATGGAGCTAAAGCATTTCTCCTATGAAAGAAAAATTACACATGATCTGAAAGAATGGCTCTATCCAGGCTTCTTAGAATTCTTGCATGGCTAGCCTAGAAATTGAACCGTGTATACCATAAATTTTTAGGAAAATTTTGAGGAGAAAAATAAAAATTTGGGTTTGGCAAACCTAATTTATTTTACATGAAGTACCAAGCCTTTATTTTCCTAGTAGCCCACCGCATGAGATGTTGTCCTATCTTGTCTACAATATTTTTAGTCATATTAAGCAAAAATAATGACAACTCCTCCTTTTCAAAGGGAATGACTAGTGGCATAAAAAAACAACCTAACCAAATAAAATGGCAAGTACATTGCAGAATAAAGTTATAAATCTTAATCTCTTGAATATAAATAAAGTCACGATTACCATAAAACTTGGAGCATAAAGTAATCTCATATCGGACCATGTATTTGCAGACTAGGTCCCTCAACCCTTTGATATTCAATAATAAAAAATCATGAAGATTTATCAAGACTCATATGTCTGGCTACATCTTTAGCATCTCTCAGGTTTTAAAGAAAATCATAAATATTATTGAGAAAATGCTCTTGACCTGCTTTCCAATACTCCGTTTGATACCTTTTGTCCTGGTGAACCAAGGATTCTCCTTGTGGTGGGCTACGAGATATTCGACCATTGAAAGAATCTCGTTCAGGATTAATGAAGCTTGAGGAAGAGTACCCGTTGATATGTTAAACTAAATAATTTGAAGACTTAGAAGGAGTAGAAGAAGTAAAAAATTTGGCAAAGGAAGCACTAGCATGTTGTACATTAGAAACCATCTATGAAGCTCTAGCACTGGGTGTCATAGGTTGTGTGGTATGTTGTTCCATCACCACACAATGCCCATTTGACACATAAGACACAAGGGGTTGAGGAGAGTTGCTAGAAGTAGCCATAGGATTTAGATTTTTCTCATTCTTACTCTTCTTTTGGACTACCTTCCATTCATATTACCCTCCTTTGGGAGTAGGGATAGAGATAGTAGTAACAGAAGTCATAGTCGTCTCCTTAGCTTTAATCTTTTCCATCATTAAAGGATAAATTTTTAACTTATGGGTAGCTGATTGGCAACGATAATATGTGCTAGGCAGGTTTATGTAGACAACATGTTGCTTGAACCTATAATCATCAACTTGGACATCAACAGTCTCCCTAAGGTCTTTAGAAAGATAAAATTTGACACAAAAACACTTTTGAGAGCATGAGGCATAAAATTTATCCATTTCACAATAGATAAATTCACCAATGGGGACCACAAGGTTTTGATAGTAAGGCCAAAGTGGTAGAGTAAGACAAGGAATTTAATCCAAACCAAAACCTGTAAGGAAACATCATTAGTGATTGAAAAATCCTTGGTCTATGGCTGAAAATCAACAAGGAGCTATGAATAGATCAAGGCCCTCGATTGAGGACATCTTTGGCTTGATTAGGGTTAGTAAAATAAAACAAAATAATCCTTAGCTGAGGTTTTGGATACCATTAACCTTGATTCCATACCAAGCTTGTTGAATCCAGTTTTGAAGGAGGTTCTTGCCAAGGATACAACCTAGAAAATACCCTACCAGTGTATGGCTTTCTAGCCAAGAACAAGTAGTATTAAACTCACTCAATGGTATAACAATATCTGAAGGAGAAAAATTACCTCGTGATAAACTTTGGGAATGAACTTTGGTGGTTGTGTGTTCACCTTTAGCGCCATTGCTCCCTTTTGTAGCTTCAATGGAATTTGGAGCTACTGATTGAGCTCCATCCATAATAAAAAGGTTCAATTCGCTAAACAATAGAGTAAATTAGGATAAAGAAGCAAAAAAATACCCTAAGAGGCGTCCCGCACACAATCTAGAGTGGAGAGGCAACAAGGTTATGCATAGTGGCTATTTATTGCCAAATTGGCTAAAATTAGGATTTTTAAATTTTGGAATTGACTAATATTTGGGACCCTTGACTAGGGTCCATTAGCCAAAAATTTCTAGGTGCATTTTTTTTTTGGGTCGACTCACCCTAATTTTATAACAATTTGACCATTTTAAGTTTAAATTTCCAACATTACCTCTAATAATAGTGAACCTTCTACATGCATTTGGACACTATTCGCTTGGATTTCAAAACTAATTCATCAATTTTTTAACAATACATTTTGGGGCTGACCCCTTATGCATAACCCTATGAGGTAGTATGGATGAAGGGGTTTTGAAAGGTGGCACGAAACTTTTACAAAAGTGGATCAACCAGCTAGTTCAAAATAAAGAATAAAGATATCAACATAACAAACTAGAAAGGATCCAAAAATAAAAAAACAACAAAGCTACATAATAGTCGAGCATGATAAACAAAAAAATTTCCTAAGAGATCCCTACTATCGTAGATCAGAGCCATTTGTAAACAAAAATTATCTCTTCATGATTTAATTATATCTTTCCTGTAAAAGTTCCATGTTTGCTAAAACAATTATTGATCTATTTTTATCCCTATAACCATGCTTAATATCAACCACTTTGAGGGTTAAAATCCATCTTTGGGTTTTAGCAAGTTCATTTGTAATCATCCAAGAAGGTACCTGAAGACCTTTGAGCATATTAATGTTATTGAGGGAATCCTGTTCAATAATTACCTTCCTACCATTCAAAATTTCTAGTTGACAAACCCCCTGAAAGAGAGCTTGTGCCTCCACAAAATGACTGGTCGGATGATCTAAATTTTCAATTAAAGCCAACAAAATCCTATTGTCAGAGTCTCTAACCAATCCCCCCACACCAATTGGTCTTGGATTCCTTTTAGAAGCTCCATAAAAATTTAGCCTCAACCAATTAAGAGGAGGAGGTTGCCAAATAGAAGTATGTCTAGCAAGAGCTTGAGGGTGATATTTGGGAGAATAATCTCTAAACAAGAGCCAACTCCACTGTCAACTCTGTAATGGAAGTGATCTTATCTAAATAAATTGCATCTGCATTCTCAACAATGGCAACAATAGCACAAAGTACCACGAACTCAGCCAGATGGGAGATATTTTTAAAAGCTCTAGAATTACTCTCCTTCCAAATACACCACCAAACATGAGGCTAACAAAGGGAAAAAAAATCCTGAAGATGCAAAGATAGAAAGAGAGACCTCCATTGAATGATCAAGTCACACAATAACTTCGAGAAAAACTAAACCACATTAACGGTCCTCAAGAACTGAGATAAGTAAGACCGAGAGAAGGGATAGTCAGACAACATATGCACAAGTGATTCTTTAGCACTACCACACAGGTAACATCTATTCAGGATAACCAATCCCCATTTTTACAAATTATCCAATGTGAGGCACTTCCCTTGAGCCACCAACCAAAAGAAAACATTAACTTTAGGGGTAAGACCCTTCAGCAAAATATTACTAAGGATAAATGAGGGATCAAAGGGAACATCTAACAATAGGTAGGATGACTTAACAAAAAAGTAATTATTCTGCTCAACCTCCCACACCAATCTATATAGCCTCTCCTAGTTAAGAATAACTATCCACTTTAGGATGTCCATGATATATTTTAATGCAATATCTTCTTTCTGTAAAATCCCCAAAAAATAAATGGTTTTCAAACATTTTCTATCATTAACAAAGACAATAAAGTCACGCTTGTTCCTAATAAATATTTATAATATTTTATCTTAGTAAACAACACAACGATTCAAAGTTTAACTTTTCTTTAGAAAATTCAAGGTTCAAACCACGTGTGTGGAACTATGTATTAATTCTTTATTAATAAATTTAACTTTTGATCTTATAAAAAATTATAACTCAGATGAGAATGCTTTCTATAAAAAATTCACACTAACCAAATAAAAAATTATATATATTTGGGGAAGGTTGGTACGAAGAAGACAAAGCTTATGTAGTGAATCTTGGAGATTAACTTTGGAGGTGAATGGTTATATGGTACAAATTTCTAAACATTATGTACCATATTCGGTGAATCTAGGAGATTAACTTTGGAGCGGAATGATTATATGCTATAAATTTCTAAATGCAATATAGAGTGGAGAATTACTTGATCCACAAGCTTTGCTTTTCCGTTTGGTGAAGTGTTCTTTTTTTATATATTTGGAATCGGTCGGGCGTTGTCTTCTTGATTGGATTAAATAAAGATAATTTAACGGAACTATAAACGGCTATCATCCAGCAGCGTGGTTTAGTCATTTACCAATTTAAATTTTAAACCAAAATTTTAATCAATAAAAATTTAAACTTAAATTTTCAACTAAAATAATAATCAATAAAAATTTAAACTTAAATCTCCACTCAAAAGCTACTAGTAAAATCCCTCAAAAATATATACTAGTAAAATCCCTCGCGGATTTGAAGAGTCCATTCCCTTTGAAGAGTCCATTCCCTTCGTAGGAAACGTAGGTGTACTGGATTTGGAAGCTTGTGGGCGGCGTAGCTGTACTGGATTTGGAATTGTTGTCATTGACGGAAATGTTTTCTGGGTAGACGGGAGAGTGAGACCATAGATCCAGGTTCGTCCCCAGATCTGGGAATACCAAAGGAGGCGGATAGCACTAGGATGGCTACTGTAAGTTGGTAATACTTTTCCTCTGTGAAGGACTAATTCTATCGAATGTGTTCATGTGGCACCATTATTTCCGTCGGTCCCCCGCCAAAGCCGCCTAAGCCTAAGCCTGACACTAAACCCGTCGATCCATGCAAGTCTGTCCTGCCTATTATCTTACTTAAACCATCTAATAACAAATCAAAGGAAAAATCTTCAACTCCTGACACTAACCAAGAACTAGACAATCAAAGGAGGGGCATGTATCAGCTTTTAACTAAATGGTTAAGTTCTTGTTTTATTTTCTATGAAAGAGGATAATGATCAAATTTTGAAGGTAACCCTTGGTTTTATGGTTAGACGATGTTATTCATAAAGGCTTGGCATAGTAGATTTAAGTTAGATGAAAAAATGTCATTCTCAACCTTAGTTTGGGTAAGGATTTTTGCACTCCCTATTGAATTTTAGAGTGAAAAGCTTTCGAAGCTATCCAAAATACACTCGGGGTATATGTAAGGGGGTTAGATAGGATGCATGCATTTAAGTTTTTGACCTATTCATAGTTATATATTTATTTAAACATAGAAAAATCTCTTTTGGATAAGATCAAGCTAAATACAGAAGATCGGGAATGGGATCAATCAATTGACTATGAGAATATTATTTTTTGGTATCGAATATGCCATGAATACAATCATCTCTTTAAGAATCATCCTCAAAACCTACTGAAGGCCATATATGAAGAAGATGACAAGGAGGGCTTTGAAAACAAACAACTTGCAAACAAGAAAAAAACAACATGAATTTTAAGACTATTAACATTTTTTAAAGCTTACCAAATAAACAAGAAAGCAATGATGGAGAAATTTGGAGTCTCTAAAATCTCCAAGAGAAGGAAATAATGATGGAAATTGTATAAGCCTCAAAGATATATCCATAAGGAAGATGGATATATCCTAGGCGTTTTTTGCGGAATGGATACCCCTGCCTCCTTGGGTCTTACCCGAAAGTGGCATCCCTTTTGGGATGTTTTCCACAAAAAAATTAAAATATATATATCCATAAGGGTGGAGATCAATAGTATTGTAAACAAGGAGATGCATGCTCAACATGCTTATGAAGGTGAAGAAATTTTCTATGGGAAAGGAAATTATCAAGTAATGGAAGATCCTCAATCTATTTGAACTATCTATTCCAAAAAAGAGAACAATTTGGTACTTTCAATGGAAAAATAAGGGAGAAGTAAAAGTCTTAATGATCAAACAATTACCGAATAAACTAAAGGTTGTAAATATAGGTCCTAAAAAAATTAAAGGTAGATAATCCAACCAATAAATGCTTTAGAAAATAGCATTAGAAGTAATAGAGGAGGGTTCTAAAACCCATATTGATGGTCTCTTGGATACCAAGAGATAGAAGTAATCTCCATGGAGATCATCTTCTAGAATATAAGGGTTCTTCATTCATTATTCAAATACATAATGGTTAAGAAACTGATAAGTAATGAAAATCTTGATGTTCTTTTCATTCAAGAATCTAAAATGTCATCTAATGGAGTAGATAATATTAAATAAAAAAAAATAATCCAATAGATTTTCATTTCAAGTAATTCCAAAGGTTTCTTAGAGGGGCTACTTATCCTATGAGGTAATTTAAAATAAAGTGTTATATTCAAAAATCTAAGGGACACTAGATTGTTCTCAAGGCAAAATGGCTAGAGAATAGTTGTTAGAATAGTCTCATTAATGTTTATGGCCTAGACACTCCTAACCAAAAGAAATATTATTGACAACATATTGCTTACTAGTTATTACAATAGGTAGACTTACCCTATATCATTAGGGTGATGTCAATGCAATAAGACACCCTGAAGAAGAACATAGAGGAACCAAAAAGCTTGATCAATCCACCGAGAATTTTACCACCTTCATTAAAGATTTGGATCTTAGGAAACCATTTTGTTCTAAGGCATCTACACATGGAGCAACAAGAGACCTAAGAACAAAAGGGTTTTAGAGAACTTGGACATATTTCTTACTTTTATACATTGGCTTGATAAGGTGGTATTGATACAATTTAAAGTTCTCCAATATGGGGGGTATGACCATTAGCCCATTGATATCTTTATTGAGTCAATGGGAAACCCAAAATAATATCATTTTGCTTTGAGAGAAGATGGATCATGCATGAAAACTTTGATAAATTAGTGGAGGGACGGTGGAAATAGGAATCCCACTTTTATGGAACATGGATGTTCAAGTTCATAACCAAACTTCAAATATTAAAGCAAATACTACACAATTAAAATAGAAAGATTTTGATAAAATAATTGAGAAAAAAAATTAGATGGAAATCCACCTTTGACAAATTGAGAAGGATTTAAATCATGCTTAGTATGATCATCTTCAAGAACAAGAAAAATGCTTGAAAGATACCTTCAAAAAAATGTACATGAAAGAAGAAATATTTTTGCAACAAAAATCTAAATGGTTAAACAAAATCAATAAGAATACAAAATTATTTCATCACACCACCTTGGATGATGGGGTACATAATATGATCTCATTAATATTTCATGAGTATTGGGTAATATCTACTCCAAGAGAGATGGAATATCACATCATATCCTTCTTCGAGTCCTTGCTATTCAAAGAAGACATCATTAGGGTTGATGCTTGAAATTACATGTTTAAATTCACCCCAAAAATTATCACTCTAGTTCAAAATGCTTTCTTAGCAAAGGAAGTGGAAGAAGAGAAAGTGAAACAAACCTTGTTTAAATGAAGATCTTTATACAACTACAATTTAGTTTATCTATAAACAAGCATTTAGGCTATTGTTTAGAGGAATTGAAGTATTTCTAAACTCAAAAATGTGTGTCATCTTATTTAAATGACCTGGTTACAAGGATTGAAGTGGAAGAGGATTCAAGGATGAAGATTTTCTAGGAGTTGAAGGTGGACCTATCCTCGTGGTTCTATTTAAGCTTTATAGAAAAAATCTATTTTACTTTTGTTGGATAACGAAATGGTATTTTATTTTTTATTTAGTTTGAGGTACAACAAACACTTAATTAGCTTTTTCATCTCAATTATTATTTATTTCTTCCCTAAAGTTGTGAGGTCCATGTGATTTTTACATTTCCTTGTGGTACAAATGTTTGCTTTCTCGGTGTGGATGCATGTTTTTTCTAATGAATAATTCTCTCAAAAAATAATGGAATTTTGAATTAAAAATTAAAATTAAAACAAGTGTGTGTGGAAGCTCACTTTGTTTGTCACAATAGTTCTAAATTTTAAGTATTATAAAAGTCAATATAATCAAACAAATATGAATTAGGAAGGTTTTTCTAATGGTTTTTTGGTTTATTTTCTTTGGAAGATGAAATAAACAAAGACTAATTGTTGAGGATTCCAATTTTAAGGGTTTAGCCATGGTATTTGGTTTAGTTGAAGCCTCCCCCCAAAAATTGTCCTTTCAAAATATTGTAGGAAAAACTACTATTTTTGCCAATGGAAAACAAGCAATTAATTAATCCATAAACCCTTGAAATTTCCAAAGTTGGATCTAAGAAAAAATAAAAAATGGTTGTCTCAAGGCAGCATATAGGTCTCTCTTGTTGACTCTAGACAAAGAAGGATTAAACAATATGACATAAAATTTTGAAAATGAAGCTCTAATTTTTTGCTTCATGGGAGTTAGGTTTTAGCTTGGAGTAATTAAATCTTGGGTAACCAAGAACTAGAATATCAAAGGAGATGTTGGTATCAACTTCTAACCAAATGGTTATTTCCTTGTTATATTTTCTATAGAGGAGGATCATGATCAAGTTTTTCAAGACAACCCTTGCTTTTATTATCACACAAGGATTTTCATAAAGCCTTGGCACACTAGATTTAAGTCAGATGAAGAAATGTGATACTCAAACGTAGTTTGTATGAGGATATTTAATCTTATTTTTGAATTATGAAATACAAAAGCCTTTGAAGTTGATCCGTAAAAGGCCAAAACTTGACTCTTTCCTAAAAAATATCATAGATTCTTCTTAATATTTTAGCTTCAGTTAGTAAAATATATCCATGCTTAGACTGTGTAATTTATATTTTATGTGATATCTAATCTACTTATCAAATAAAATTTAATATTTAGATATTAGAGAAAAGAAATCACACACAATTATAAACTGCAAGAGAAAACATTTTTTTTATGTGGAACCCAAAATGGGACAACCACGGTCCAAATAAATTGGATAGATTGTTATTGAAACTTAAAAGCTGATACAAATCCTTACTAATATAGTAGATTGTTTTTTCAGCTTGCTCTCCCCAAGTTGTGCTCTTGCCTCTTAGTTCTCCTAATGCATATGTGGAAATCAAACCCTCACAATGTGTTGTCTTCAAAAATATATCACCATGTGTTGTACCTAAAAATATACCATAATGTGTTGTGCAAAATAAATATACCACCATGTGTTGTGAAAAATTATGCCACAATGTGTTGTGCAAAACAAATCTACCACCATGTGTTATGCAAAAATCTACCACAATATGCTCTGCAAAAATCTGCCACAATGTGTTGTGCAAAATAAATTTACCACCATTTGTTGTGTAAAAATTTGTCACAATGTGTTGTGCAAAACTCTACCAGAATATGTTGTGCAAAAACCTGCCACAATGTGTTGTGCAAAAATTTAGCACAATGTGTTGTGCAAAAATTTACCACCATGTGTTGTTCAAAACTTAAATGTGTATAACATATTTTATTAAATAGGTTTTTGTATTTAAAACCAGCCCATTTTATAAATGAGTAAAGATATTTAAATACAACCCATTTTATTAAATGAATGTCGATATTTAAACACAACCCAATTTATTGAATGAGTGTTGATATTTAAATACAACCCATTTTATTAAATGAGTGTTGATTTTTAAATTCAACCCATTTTATTAAATGAGTTTTAATATTTAAATACAACCCATTTTATTAAATGAGTGTTGATATTTAAAACCCACTCATTGAATTCTAGAAGTTATAGCCAATTTTGACAATGTTGACCTATACATTCTAGAACTTTGTGGTTTAGTAATTTGACCATAACTTTGGCCTTGGTTGTCCATTTCGAGCGATTCAAAAAGTGTCAGAAATCTCTTTTTAATATGCATTTCTTGGGTCAATAAAAATTCATACAAACTCCATGATGTTTTTCCAAAATGTTAAAACATAGACCTTACGAAATTTATCCTGCATACTCTATTCCATCAAGTTTTGATTGCTCCGAAGCAAGGATTTTATTTGGAGCTCCTTCCATACTTCTTGTATATGACCTTCTAATTGTTATCCAGGTCAAGACCTTCCCAATTAGAGGATTTTTATCCCTCAAAATCATCTTTATTCAGACGAAGATATTGTTTCTCTACTTTCTTCTTGGAGATCCACTTTTATTTACTTAGCATTTTTCCTTAGGATATACCAACCATAATTATTACTATCCTTGGTGTGTTTTATATATTTTATAAATAAATTTAGACACATTATTTTTCATACTAGGCGAATAGACATATTGTTGCAGGTAAACTACTATTTTGTGCCCACTAAAATGACCAACAACTAGTGATGTGTGAGCTTCCCTTATTAGTTGTAAGCATTTGTATCCCTTGGACACACAATTTTTTCTCTCTTTGAATAATAAGTCATTTTCCAAATAGAAAATTTCATTGGATTTGCCTTGCACTCCATTTTTCAAATCCTTGTACTTCTTCCCAAGTTCAACATCTTCTTCATATTGCCCCTTGTACTCTTAAAAGGAAGAAGGATCCAATTATTTATTTTTTTGGGGAGTACAGTTGTTTGCTTCCATATCATTATTTATTTTCTCATTATCATACGTACCTCTGATCATCAATAGCATGAATCTCTTGTTTACATTCACCAAATGCTTGCCCAACTGTGTTGTCACAAGCTGAAATTATTTTTCAACCTATTGGGATTAATCATATATGTGATTCCATCTATATTCAACTCCCAAACATTAAACCTCCACTTAAATAAATCATCTCTTTCCCATAAATATGGGCTACCAAAAATTACTTGGCAAATATCAAGAGGTACTACATCACAAGTAATTACATCATGGAATTTATTTTTGATAGAAAATTGTAAAGTACATTTCTTGGTTACCTGTAGCTCCACATACTTCTCCACATATCCCAATGGTTATGGTTATGGATGATCCATAATTTTCAATCCCAACTACTTCACTAGATACTCAGAAATTAATTTCATTGGGATCCACTATAAAACAATGTTGTCATCCTCTACACTTGTATGTAGACCTAAAATAATTCCTCTTTCTTGACCTCTAAAGCTTGATACTCCTTCTTAGAGGTCTACTCTTACCTTAAAGGTTTAATTATAGTAGCACACACTATATTTCCTTCATCATCTTCCTAAAAACATCCTTCTTCCTCCTACTCAACATTTTTGGTAGAATTAGTAGATTTTTTTTTCCTTTGTTCCACCATTTTGGCCTATTTTCAAAGTGTAACTTCCAAAAATACTCACTGGAATGAGTGTTAACATAACATTCCTTGCAATAGTTTTCAATGTTTTATGATTTGGTGGTTGTAGCCCCTAATTTCTTCTTTCCTTTACTATTGGAACCCTTGGTTTTATCTGCAGGCTTAAAGGGTTTAGATGAAATTAATATCGTATTATATTTTATTAACTTTCAAACCCTCATTTCCATGTATATGGATTTAATTTCTCCCTCATCAATGTCCTTGGCATCAATTAATTATAGTTCTATCCTAATCTAATAAGACAATACACACTTATATTTCTAAAAAAATTGAGGATTTCAAAGATTAAAACTTATTAACATGACTTGTTTTCTAAATTCCATGGTGTATTATTGGAATATTTTCCCTTGTATCTATCTCAAACACAACCATCTCTCCTCCATATTCTCCTGATACCCAAGAGGATAAAACTAAGCTCTTATAGCCTTCACAAGTTATTCCCATGTTTCCACAACTTATTGTTGATTTCTTACCAATCTAGTTAAGTATACCTCCCACCATGTGAGAGCATGGCCATCCAATTTCAATATAGCAAAGTTGATTTTTTGTACCTTTGTATAAGACTTAGTACTGAAATAAATCTCCAATTTTGTCAACCACCCATATAATTTATTAGGATATAACTCCCCTTCAAAGGTTGGAATATCAATTCTAACCTCCATTTTTAACGGGTCTACAATTAAGGGTTGTGATGAGACATTATTAGGTTGTTTGGAGTGGGATCCTTCAATATCCATTTTCTCACCATTGGAAGCACTAGATTCAATCTTAGATTTTGAATCTAATTTCTTCCTTCCCTTTGTTGATTTCTTTTCTTCTTAAGAAAGCACCATATCCATCAAGCTTTGGAGAGTGTTTTCCATTTCAAAAAAAATTCTTTGAAATTCCTTGCTAGATATTTTTGGAGAGTTAGGTTATGACTGATCTACCATTTTCAAAGATCTAATCATTCTTCTTCCAATATCTAGGTTATCTGGGGTCAAGTCCTTTCCTTGACATATTTTACCTTGCATACATAGTTCTTCAGGAAAATTTTCTCTGATACCAAACCTATTCCATAAATAGCCAAAAATTGACACTTTCCTCGAACAAATCATGAATTTTACTTAATATTTTAGTTTCAATTAGTAAAATATATCCATTCTTAGATTGTGTGCTTTATATTATATGTGATATCTAATCTACTTATAAAATATAATTTAATATTTAGATATTATAGAAAATAAATCACACACAATTATAAACTACAAGAGAACACAAGTTTTTTACGTGGAAATCAAAATGGGAAAACAACGACCAAAATAAATTGGATAATTTGTTATTGGGATTTAAAAGTTGATACAAATCCTTATTGGTTTCAATTTGTTGTTTTCTTTAGTTTGTTCTCACCAATATCTACACTTATCTTTCGGTTATCCCACTATAAATGTGGTAATCAAACCCTCATAATGTGTTGTCCACAAAAATCTATCACCTTGTGTTATGCCAAAAATTCTATCACCGTGTGTTGTACCCAAAAATATACCACCATGTGTTGTGTAAAACAAATATACCACAATATTTTGTGTAAAAATATTCCACAATGTGTTGTGAAAAAAAATCTACCACCATGTATTGTGAAAAATTATTTCACAATTTGTTGTGCAAAATAAATCTTCCACCATGTGTTATGCAAAAATCTTCCACCATGTGTTATGCAAAAATCCACCACCATGGATTATACAAAAAACTGCCACAATGTGTTGTGTAAAATAAATATACCACCATGTGTTGTGCAAAAATCTACCACAATAGGTTGTGCAAAACTCTACCATAATAAGTTGTGCAAAAACATTCCACAATGTGTTGTGCAAAAATCTACCACAATGTGTTGTGCAAAATAAACCTACCACAATGTTTTGTATAAAACTTAAATACATTTAACCTCTTTTATTAAATGGATGTTGGTATTTAAAACAAGCTCATTTTATTAAATTAATGATGATATTTAAATAAATCCATTTTATTAAATGAGTGTTGATATTTAAATACAACCCATTTTATTAAATGAGTGTTGATATTTAAATACTACCAATTTTATTAAATGAGTGTTGATTTAAAAAAAAAAACCATTTTATTAAATGGGTGTTGATATTTAAAGACAACCCATTTTATTAAATGAGTGTTAATATTTAAATACAACCCATTTTAGTAAATGAGTGTTGATTTTTAAAACCCACTCATTGAATTCTGGAAGTTACAGCCAATTTTGACTATGTTGATCCATACATTCTAGAACTTCATGGTTCAGTAATTTGACCATAACTTTGGGCTCGATTGTCCATTTAAAGCGATTCAAAAACTATCGGAAATATATTTCTAATATGAACATCATGGAGCCATGCAAATTCACCCGATTCCCATGATTTTTTACCAAAAATTTAAAACATAGAGTTTACTATATTTATCCTCCATACTATGTTCTAACAAATATTGATTGCTCTAAAGCAAGGATTTTATTTCAATATCCTTCCACATTTCATGTAGATGACCTTTTAATTGGTATCCTAATTAGAAGCTATCCAAAATGCACTAGGGCTATACATAAAGGGTTAAATGGGATGAATGCATTTATGTTTTTGAACTATGCACATCTATGCATTTATTTATACCTAGAAAATTCTCTTCTATAGAAGATTAAGCTAATGGTAGGAGACCTAGAATGGGATCAATTGATTTCCCATGAGAATATTCCTTTTTCATGTCGAATATGCCATGAATATGATAATATATTTAATAATTGTACTAAAAATCTTTTTAAGATCATATGTGAAGAAGGTAAAAAGGAGGGCTTTTAGATTCAAAAAATAAAGCCAACAACTTGCAAACAAGAAAAAAATATGAATATTATATCTAATAACATTTTTTAAATCTTATGAACTAAATAAGAAGACAAGAATGGAGAATTTTAGAGTCTCTAAAACCCCTAAGAGAAGGAAATAATGATGAGGATCATATAAGGCTTGAAGATATATCCACAAGGATGGAGATCAATACTGTGATAAAAAAGAGATCCATTCTCAACATGTTTATGAAGGTGAATAACTTTTCCAAGGGAAAGATAATGACATTTAGGTTATTTAAACTACTTATTTCAAAAAACATAACAATTTGGTACTTGAAGCACAAATAATAATTAAAAAATTAAAATCTTAATGATAAAACAAACACCAAAAAAACCAAAGGTTACAAATATGGGTCCTAAAAAAATTGAAAGAAGAAAATCAAACCAATAAATGCTCTAGAAAATAGAATTAGAAGGAATAGATGAGGGTTCCCAAACCCATATTGATGGTATCTTGGATACCAAGAGGTAGAAGTAATCTCCATTAAGATCATATTTTGGAATACAATGGATCTCCATTACTTATTCAAATCCTTTATGGTCAAGAAACTAGTAAGTAAGAAAAATATTGATGTTGTTTTTATTTAAGAATATAAAATATCATTTAAATAAGCAAATATGATTAAAGGAAAAAATATCCCAGTAGTATTGTCGTTTCAAGTAATGCCAAAGGTTTTATAAAGGGACTACATATCCTATGGGATAGTTTAAAAATAGAGTGTTCCATTGATACAACTAAGAGACTATATTGTTGTCAAGGTAAAATAGCTAGACACTAGTTGGTACATTAGTCTCATTAATATCTATGACCAAAAAACTCCTAACCAAAAGATAAATTATTCACATAATATTTCTAGCTAGTTATCACAATAGGCAGACTTACCCTATATCATTAAGATGACTTTGATGGTTGAGAAATCTACCAAGGATTTTAACATCTTCATTGAATATTAGGATCTGATGAAACCTTTTTTTTCTAAGGATATCTACACTTGGATCAAGAAGATACCCAAGAAAAAAAGGTTTTAGATAAATTGGACATATTTCTTACTTCTATATATTGGCTTGATAGATGCATTTTAAAGTAGTACAATATGGGGGATTGGACCACTAGCCCATCAAGATATTTAGTGAGGTTCATGACAGACCCAAAATAATCTCATTTTGTGTTGAGAGAATGTGGTTCAGGCATGGAAAATTTGTATAAATAATTGAATTTTATAAAATACATTTATTTATAAACTTTGCATTCATTTACATTAAAATTATAATCTAAAAAGTTATAGTGGATATTTACAAAGATAAATTTGTAATGCTATAAATAAAGGAGAGTTGTCATGCAATCTATTAATGATGTAGTAGAGTGATTGCACTCTCCATTTGTACACCATTATTCTTGCTATCATACAATATTTTGACAATCGTACAATCTTGTGCAATAATACAATCCCATGCAATTATATAATATCATGCAACTGTAAAATACCCTGCAATCTTACAATCCCATGCAACTATACAATCCCTTACAACCATACATTGTAGTCTTCTATCATACAACTTCCTTATATCATTTGATTGGGATGTTTCGTACAATGGTTTAATTCCAGAACAATGTAATATATGCCTTTTTTTTTTGTGGAAAACATCCCAAAAGGGATGCCACTTTCGGGTAAGACCCAAGGAGGCAGGGGTATCCATTCTGCCAAAAACGCCCAGGACTCGGACCTGGCCTACCACCTTTGACATACTCAAGGAGCAAACAAACACACAAAACCAAATTAAAAAAAGAAAATAACAACAAAAATAATAAAATAAAATAAAAAACATGCTCCTTGAGTGTGTCAAAACCAAAAGCACAACCAAACACGCACAATAAGATAAAAGAAACCACAACACAAACCACATAGAAAAACACAAGAACCACATAACAAAACACAAACAAGACAAAAACAACAGAACACTACAAAGACATAACCCAAAAAAACATGAAAAATAAACACAACCAAAACCTAAAAAATAAAATAAATAAAATAAAAATAAAAACAACCAACAATAGACAATAAACAAAAAACAAAAAACATAGAAAACACTCACACATTAAAAAATGAAATAACACAAACAAAGAGAAACCCAAGAACAAGAACAAAAAAAACACACGAACAATAACAATAAACATAAAAATAAAAAAAAACAACAAAAACACAAGAACAACAAAAAAACAACACAAAGAACACAAAAACAAAAAAAAACAAAAGAACCCACCCACCTTAAAAAACTAAACAAAAAAACAAATAAGACAAAAGAAAAAAAATGAACAAAACAATGACCTATCTAGACCAGAAGACTATTAATGCAAGAATCAATAGAGGAAACAAAATAAAGAATAGAATGAGCTAGGGAACTAAAACAACTGAATGAACCAAAGAGAAACAAAAAAAAAACAAGAAGAAACTAGGTACCTTCAGAATTGGAGCCATCCAAAGAAATGATAGAAAGAAGAGCTTCCCTAATTTGAGAAGCCCACCATATAGGAGGGTGGCCATAACAAGTAAGATCACCTTTGTCCAAAGCCCAATTAGCTAAAGCATCAACACTCTTGTTTTGATCTCTGACCACATGATTGTAATCAACTTTCAAAAATCCCATCTGGATTAACTGAATCTTCTCAATAATTCTTTTTATTCTCCAATCCACCTTATGATTCTTAGAAGGAGTCTTCAAGAGATTAATCATAAGTTGAGAGTCAGACTCAACTAACACCTTTTCCCATCCAACCTTAGTAGCCTCTCGAAGGCCTCTAAGGATACCATACCCCTCAGCAAGGTTATTGGAAAGAATACCCAAATTCTCAGCAAAAGTAAAAACCAGGGAGCCATCTGAAAGTCTACCAATTCCTCCCACACCGGCTTTTCCAGGGTTCCCTCTAGAGGCTCCATCAGTATTGAATTTTCCAAAATCCTTAGGAGGAGGTTGCCAATTTCTAGTCCTATCCATCTTACTAATACTCACATTCCCTTTAAGTTGGTTGCCCTTAGAAGGTTTAATATTCAATCTTTGCATCACTTGATCCCATATTTGGTGGGAGTTTTGGGGGTGATTAAGGAGTTGATGGACTGATTCAACTAAGTTGGCTATGGTATTTTGCCAAATATAGTGAATATCCTTCCTATCTTGATTAAAAATTTGGTTGTTCCTTTCATTCCAAATATTCCAAAGAAGAATGGTAGAACCCATCCAAACTAACTGCCTAATAAAATGATCAACACCCTCTTGATTAGGCCAATCCCTCCAAAGCTGTTCAAAAGTGAAAAAATTGGACCACTGTAAGCCAAGTAAAGTTGCCATTCTCCTCCATAGCTCAGAGGCTAAAGTACACTCAATAAAAATATGGTTGATATTTTCTACATTCTCTTCACACATTTCACATCTAAAAGGGCCATGAAAACCATGCTTCATAAGTTGCTCACCAAGTAAGCACCCTACGATGCAATAAAAGCCAATTAAAGAACCTCACCTTAGGCTAGAGCTTTTGAGCCCACAATTGAGAAAATATGTCAGAAGAATGGTTGGGATTATTATGGCATAAGGTCAAATAACCTTGAGCAACTGAATACTCACCCTTAGTAGTGTTGTTCCATCCAAAACAATATTTTTCATGGGACCAAGAGAGGGATCTCATATGAAGGATGCCTTGGATATCTTGTCTTTGCCTTTCTAGGATTTGAATAGGCCAGTCCTCAATAGGGATCCAATATCTACCAACCTTTGAATTACCAGTATGGTACCGACAGTAATTAGCCACCTTTATCCAATTAGCTCGGTGAAGCTCCTCCATCCAAGGCCTCCAATCAGGAAACTGAGTTATCAAAGGCTTGTGACCATCCCAAGAATCTGTCCAAAAATTTGCATGTTGACCATTATGAATGATCCAAAATAATTTTTTCTTTATCAAATCCTCACCAAGTCTTAAGAACTACTAAAATGGGAGAACCTTTGGTAGGAAGTTGATAGCGAACAAGGTCTTCAGGACTTTTGTTCTCAACATATTTAGCATGAAGATTATTGGCCCAAAGAGCATTGGGGTTATGCAACATCCTCCAATATAATTTAGCAGCTAAAGCTTTGTTGTTATTAATTGAAGACCGAAATCCTAACCCCCCTTCACTCTTAGGAAGACATAAAGTATCCCATTTCACCAAGGCCCATTTTCTTTTCTCCTTAGTACCACTCCAAAGGAAACGATGACTGATTTGATCCAATTCTCGAAGAACAACCTTTGGGATATTCAAAACGGAAGAAACATAAATAGGAATAGCTTGAAGGACTGATTTTACCAAGGTGATTCTACCCCTAGAAGAAAGCCACTTGTTGGTCCACTTTCCAATTTTCTTCTTGACTTTGTCCAACAACCAATTCCAATATTTATTTTTTTGCCTTTGAATATTTATGGGAATACCTAAATAAGTGATTGGAAGAGAGGTCTTCTTATATCTTAATTTATCCAAGACCATGGATTCCTGTCTAGTAGAGCAGTGAAAGAAAATAACTTTAGATTTGTCTTCATTGATCAACTCCCTAGTAGCCTTAGAAAAATAGCTAATGATTTGCTTAATATTAGAAGCTTCCTTAACTCGTAGCTTTACCTAAAAGGGTAGAGTCATCCACAAATTGAAGATGAGAGATAGGTCTAGCTCCATGAGCAATGGTAACTCCCTCAAGGGTTTTGTTTTCCCTCTTTTTGGTTATAGTCCTACCCAAGCATTCAGCAAGAATGATGAATAAATAAGGGGATAGCGGGTCACCTTGCCTAATACCTCTGGAATCTGGGAAAGACTGAGAAGGCCTGCCATTGATAAGAACTAAGTAGGAAACTAAAGAGATACATCCCATAATCCAATCCATCCAATCCTTAGAGAAACCAAATTGCCTCAAAACTTTGATAAGGAAGTGCCAATCCACTCTGTCATAAGCTTTGGATAAGTCTAACCAAGATGAACATAGAAGGAGAATTTTGCATATCCATGGAATGGATGGCTTCCCGAGCAAGAACCATCTCATCTACTATTTGACGTCCTTCCACATATCCCCCTTGACTCGGGGAAATAATCTTATGCAAAAGAGGCTTCAACCTTTCTGCCATGATTTTAGTAATAATTTTGAGAAGAACATTACATAAAGCAATAGGTCTAAAAGCTGAGATATGATCAACCTCTTGAGCTTTTGGAACAAGAGTAATATAAGTTTTATTGATAACCTTCAAAATTTCTTTGGATTTCCTGGCTTCTTCCACCACCTCTAATAAATCAACATGAAGGATATCCCAGAACTCTTGGTAGAACTCAATAGGAAAACCATCCGGGACCTGGGGTTTTCCTTTTTGCATTTTAAAAACTACTTGTTGAAGCTCATTGATAGTAACAGGAGTAGTCAAAATAGAGTTCTCAGAAGTGATAAGAGAAGGGATTTCTTGAAGAACATTTTGTTGAGAAGTCGAGTCAAGAGGAGTAGCAACAAAAATATTGGAAAAGTAATCAACAACAATAGAGTTCATGCCATCCCAAGTATAAACAACATCTCCAGAATCTGATTTTAAGGAAGAAATAAAGTTGTGAGATCTTCGAGCTAGAAGAGATTTGTGGAAGAAATTTGTGTTTCGATCTCCTTCTTTGAGCCATTGAATTCTAGATTTTTGCTTCCATAAGATTTCTTCTCTTTTTTCCCATTCCTCTAACTCGAGTTGTGAGTTTAATTTCATTCGCACTTCTCTTCTCTGTGAGGCCATCTAAATGGATTTTCTTATTCAAATTTTCAAGATGAGCAATAACTTCATGTTTTTTTTATGAACATCCCCAAACTCTTTCCAGTTCCAAGTCTTGATTTTGGATTTAATGTATTGCATTGTTTTGGCAAAATAGAACATCTTAGTCCCATGCCTAGGTTTACCTTCCTTCCACCATTGTTGCACACGAGGTCTGAAGGAAATGTCTCTAAGCCACATTAATTGAAAATGAAAAGGAGAGAAACTCACATTGGTTTTCCACATTTCCACCATGATTGGCCAATGATCCGAACTAGTATTATTAAGAGTCTTCACTTTAGGAATGTGACCATGGATTAAGAAATTTTTGGAGAGCAAAAACCTATCCAATCTCTCCATTATACAAGCTAAGCCTTGCCTTCTGTTAGACCAAGTCATAAGGCCATTATCTGGTTGGATATCCACAAGATGGAGGTTTGCAATATATTCACTCATGAGGTCAATGCTTTTGTCCAAATTTCTATTTCCCCCCTTTTCTCATCCAGAGAGAGGATGGTATTGAAATCTCCTCCGATCAAGATCCAAGATTTAGGAAAATGAGAGATAATATGAGTAATATCCTTCCACTGTCTTCTTTTTTCCTCCAAAGAAGTCGGAGCATAAACAATAATGCAGAGCATAATCTGGTTGGAATGTCTACTTTGAATAGCTATAGCCAACAAACCCCAACTGCCAACCATATGGTGAATAACTACCTCTTTTGGGTCCCAAAGACAAGCAATGCCACCCGAAGTCCCTTGGGAACTGAGGGAAACCACTTTTCCAGCTGGCCAAATTTTACTGGCAATTAAGTCCATATCCTCCATTGACATCTTTGTTTCTTGAAGGAAAACAAGATGTGGATGATTTATTCGAATCATTCTTCTAATTTCATTTTGTTTTGAAAGACTCCCTTTGAGTCCTCTAATATTCCAAGTGATGATCTTCATTAATACCAGGGCTAAAAATGTTGGGAAGGGCATTAATATTACCTTCCTCTACAAGCTTTTCACCTTCTTTTACCATATGATATTGATTGGTCTTGCAACCTACTTTTTGATTAGAATCCATCTTCAATTTTTTTTCCTGTTTCTTGACTTATTCCAATTGAATCTGAGATGGCTTCTAACCTTGAAGAATGCTCATACACAGCCAAAATTTTACTAGATGGTTCAATGGAGTCTATATTGGGACCTACATTATTTGAAGTTTTGACATTTGAAATATTGTTTTTCTTGTGTAAATTTTCTCCTTTTTTTTTCTATTGAAAACCTTTGATTTGTTGGTTTGTCTCTGAGTTCTTTCCTTCATATTTAAATTGTGTTTCTAAGATTTTAGTTTCCATTATTTCCTCTTCCTCACTTGGGACATCATTTGTGGAAAGGATTTCAAACATATTAGCAAATGACTTTGATTGATCCTTCATTACTGGTTTTTTTTTAGTGTTCTTCTTCTTAGGTATTTGGAAACCTGCTGAGTTTATATCTTCTTTCTTTTGATCAAGAATTTTATTTGGGCAAGCATTGGCCAAATGACCATATTCATGGCAAATTCTACAATGAAAAGGAATGTTCTCATAGTCCACTACTTGCTCCCAAGTGTCTTCCCCAAATTGTAATGTGATATTTTTAGGTAGGGGTTTGTCAAAATCCATTAAAACACAAATTTGAGCATAAATAATATGTTCAAAATTTTGAGTACAATCAAGCAATCATCATAAAAGTTCCTAAAGAGTTTCCAATTGAAGAAAAAATAGTAGGATTCCAAAATTCAATAGGGAGGCCAAAGAGTCTAACCCACATGGGAGCTATAGAAGGCATCTCTTCTTTGACTTTAAATTTAGTATGCCAGGGCTTCATGAAAAGCCCTGCCCTTCCAAAAACCAAGGACCCCCTTGAAAAGTTTTCTCTCTATCTTCATTATTAGCAAATAAAACAAGAAAATAACCATTTGGATAAATAGATATTTGTAACTCACCTTTAGTTTTCTAGCTTTTTGTAGCCCAGACTTTGAAAGCAGATAGACTCGGATGAAAACCCACGAACCGACAAATTAGTCCTCTTTTTTCCAAATCTTCAATGCCAGTCTGAATGTTACCCATATCAAGCTTAACAATAGGAGTTCCATCAGCCGCTTTAAGACATCCTGACTCCGTTTTCCTAGGATCAATCTTAGGCATTCTTAGAGGTTTATGAGAAGCCCTAATATTGATATTAGCATTGGGCTGAGGCTGTCCACCACGAAGGGCATCCCTAAAATTCATTTTTGGGACTGAGTCTTCAAAATTCTTACCCTTGACATGGGTTTTCATAGTAGAATTATTTTGTGGGTGCACCTTAGCACCAGATTCACTTGAGATATGAGCCATTTTTTGATCAACTTCTTGAAACTTATTTCGTGGTCTCTTTAATCCTTGCCCTAGACGTCATGGAAAGGTATGGTTTTCACTTTTCTTTTGTGCAGCAAATTGGAAGCCGTTGTCACTCAAGTTCACAGTATGATCTTTTGAAAGACAAATTTCTAACCCATCTTGTATCCCCTGCAACATTTCTTGCTAAAATATTGAGCATAAACCACAAAAATATTGGCCACTAGGGCCCGAAGGCCCTAAAAACCAACCTCTGGAGCTGCTTGCACTCAACCCAGATGAAACCCTCGCATAGTCGCTTGCCAAATATATCATTCACACATAGGGATGTGCTAGGATATGTGTTGCTCCAAATGATATGAAATATTGTGGAGACGTTCTAGGGTTTTTCAGGCATCTACCCTCAAAATTTTAGCTCAATCCGAGTTCGGATGAGTGAGATATGGCCAAAACGAGTTCGACAGTTTGGGCAGTCCTGCGAAAAACGTCTCTACCATTCAGACGGTCTCTTCTAAACAATTCCAATTCCCTTTGAAGCTTTCTAATAAATGCCTATTTTACCCCATTATGTTGTATGACATTTAAATGCTCTAGATGGATATATTTAAACTACACTTTCTAAGGTTTTTCTTGGAAATATTATTAGGCAAGTCTTTTCTCCTTGAAGAAAATAAATTCATTTCTTCTATACAATCTTACAATTCATGCAACTACTCTTTCCACATGTGTGATTACTATGGCACTTGTCTATGCTTGCAACTATTGAATGTTTAGTTGTTAGAATGATTTCACATCATATTAGAAATCACCCGAATCAATCTTTCTTTTGGGTCTCATTGTTCTTCATTAAAAATATCCATTTCCTCCTTTTCACTATCGCTTACATATTTGACTTGAATGCCCCTCCTCTTGAGATTTTCAAGTGCATCTAATCTAACGATGATGATTTCTCTCATCATCTCATTTATATCCACGAATGAAGGGTCTCATGATCTTCCTCATCCTCTTTGTGCCATCTAGGCACATATCACACCTTGGACATCTTCTCGCTCAAATACCAAATGATGCAGTAGAATAACTACACTCCATTTTTTTTATAGAATGTCTTGTTATCGTATAATATTCCAACAATGATATAATCCCTTGCAACTATACAATTCCATTGCAACTGTACACTCCCTTGCAATTGTGTAATCCTTTGCAAATGTATTTACAACTCTATTGCAATCATACAACTCCTTGCAACCATACAATCTTGTACAACCATACAATCTCGTACAACCATACAATTCTTTCCAACCTTAGAATGCAGTTTACTATTGTACAACTTCCTTCTATCACTTTGTTGGAATGTTTTGTACAACAGTTTAATGTACAACTATTTTACCCTATCTGTTGTATGAAATTAAATACTCTCAAAGGATATATTTAAATTGCACTTTAAAAGGTTTTCCTTGTAAATATTACTAGGCAATTCTTTTCTACTAAAGAAAATGAATTCATTTCTTTTGACAATAGTCTAACAACTCACAAGCAACTACTCTTTACATACACATGATTACTATGGCTCTCACTTATACTTACAAATTCCCCTACTCAGGGCCTTGTGTGGCATTCCTTTGTGCCAACCAAGTCTTCACTCCTTTTGAAGAAAGAAAACACTCTTTCCTACTTGTAATTTCTGCTTGCCTCAGTTCTTTCGACCATTCTCTTGTACTTAAGGTGCTTCTATATAACCTGCAGACACTTTTAACAATAATACAATAACCAATAATAATAATTATTCAGCATTCAATAACAATCAAGATTCAAATTTAATTAGCAAAATTTTGTTCTCTTATTTCTTAAGAAATACAAGGTAGAATTAATTGAAAGCCCTTTATCTTCCCCTCTCGAACAACCTTCTGTATAAGACAAAAACAACCAATGGTTCAACTTCTAAATGTTCCATTGTCAAGATGCTCCATCAATTAAATAAATAGAGGGAATTGTTATCCATGCCTTAACTAAATAGAGGGAATTGTTAGCCATGCCTTTTATCCAAGTTTGTTTATTGCGTGACATCAACCACTCGGCTACAATTGCTGTACGGAAGTATATTCATTGTGTCAGACTGGAAATAGACCAGGTCGCCTGGTTCTGTGGACGCATTTTAAAAAAGTCTACTTCCTTTAACGGATTGTGCAATGTGATTGAATGTGGCGCACTCTCTGCAATCGCGATTACTTTCTTATAGTTGTGAAATGCGTCCCAACTTTTCTATTGTTTTTGCCCATCATAATCTTTTAGGCATTATGGGCACGATTATTATTATTTTATAAATTTCGATTAGTACAATCTTTTCTATTGTTTTTGGGCGCCATACTTATTTAGGTATCGATGGTATGCTTATTATTATTTTTTAATTTTGATTAATAAAATTTAAAAAGTATATTATAAAAGTTTTTTTTAATCTAAGTTTTTTTTATCTATAATTTAAACTTAAAACTTAAAAAAAATAATGTTCACAAATTTTACATAATTTAAACCTTAATTTTTAATAAAATTCTAAAATCTTAATCACTATATTATTCCTTAAAAACATATAATTATTTTTCAATCTACTCATAATAAATAAAATTAAAGATGATAATTAAAGAGCATAGTAGCTCAGTTTGCCAATGGCATAGATTAATGACCAACAGTAATAAAGCAATCAAACTAAGTAACAAAATAAAAATTTATTAAATTTTAAAAGTAAACATAAACATGTAAAATAATTTAATAAATATAATTTTTAAAAAGTAATTATTGAATTGTTTTATTATGTTAAAAGTTTTGAACTTTTCGATAAAATTTATATTTTTTATTTTTTTATTCATAGGTTAACACAATGAAAATATTTGACGCTAGAAGGAGACCTAATGACTAATAAAGTATATAATAAAAACTAACTTATTTCAAATTTTATACATAAAATATAATTATCGAATGATAATATAATAATAATATTCAAGGTTTTTAAAGAAAATATAAAATTACAATTATCTTTTTTTAAAAGTAATTTTAATTTTAATTTTTTCCCTTCAAAGGATAGGGATTTAACATTTTATTTGAAAGGTAATTTAAAATTTTACCATTTAATATGGTTTTTACGAAAGTGAAAGTGAGTATCTATGCGAGGGTTTTATTTATGTTGAGTGCAAGTGGCTTCAGAGATTATTTTTTGATAGCTTTGGACCCTAACGACCGATATTTTTGTGGTTTCTGATCAAGATTTTAGCAAGATATATTGCATGGGATCTAATATGGGTTAGAAACATATTTTTCAACAGATATTCATGCTAAAAATTTGATTGACAATGACTTCCAATTTGTTGCAAGGAAAAAAAGTGAAAATCATACCTTTTCTCAATGTCCAAGGCATGGATTAAAGAGATCTTGAAACAAGTTTCAAGTACCTGAACAAAAAATGGTTCAGATCTCAAGTGATTCCGGTGCTAAGGAGCAATCCCAAAATAAATCTACTATGGAAACCCCTTTCAAGGGCAAGGGTTTCATAGACTCGGCCCTAATAATGAACTTTATGGATGCCATCTATGGTCGATAGTATAAACCTAATGCTAACATTAATCTTTGGATTTCTTGTAAACCTTTGAGAATGCCTAAGATTGATCCTAGGAAAACTAAGTGAGGATGTTTTAGGGTAGTTGATGGAATTCTGATTGCTAAGCTAGATGTGAGCATTATTTAGACTAGCATAGAAGATCTAGAAAAAGAGGACTAATTCGTCACTTATTAGGTTTTCATCCAAGTCTATCTTATTTCAAAGTTTGGGCTGCAAAAAAAGTCAAAAATAAAAGGTGAATTACAAATCTCTATTTATTTAAATGGTTGTTTCTTATTTTATTTGCTAATAACAAAAACAAAGAGAAAATATTTGAAGGGGGTCCTTGGTTATTTTGAAGGGCAATAATTTTCATGAAGCCTTAGCATACTAAATTTAAAGCTGAAGAAGAGATGACTTCTATAGATCTCGTGTGGGTTAGACTTTTTGTCCTCCCAATTGAATTCTAGAATATGGTTATTTTTTCTACAATTGGAAACTCTCTAGAAACTTTTATGATGACTGTTGATTGTACTAAAAAAATTTAACATATAATTAATGCTCAAATTTATGTTTTAATGGATTTTTATAAACCCCTAGCTAAAAATATCTCATTACAATTTAGGGAGGACACTTGTAAAAATTCCTTTTTGCTACTGAATATACCATGAATATGGTCATTTGGCTAGTGCTTGCCAAAATAAAATTCTAGATTAAAAGAAAGAGGATACAAAATTAGCAGGTTTTAAAATGCCTAAGAAAAGAACACTAAAAAAATTGGTTATGAAGGATCAATGGAAGTTATCGACTAATATGTTTGAAATTATTTCCATAAATGATGTCCTAGGTAACCCAGGTGTTGTAGGTGAGTTGGAGAGGAGAGGGCAATCCTCCAAGGGAGGTCCCATGTTCGAATATCCATACTACCAAAATGTTGAGTTGGGTACCCAAAATCCAATTGATAATGTTGGTGCAGGAAGGGTCGAGCATGACTCCCGGGTGACTTTGACGGTGTAAAACCCCCTGGTCGTGGTCTCCCAGGGCCCCGCAAGGGATTTCTTGCTTAAAAAAAATGATGTCCCAGGTGAGGAAGAGGAAATAATGGAGGTAAAAACTTTAGAGACATAATTTAAATATGCAGGGAAGGACATAGAGACAAACCATAAAATTAAAGGTTTTCAACAAGTAAAAAGGAGGAAATATACACAAGAAAAACAATCTTTTAAATGTTGAGACTTAAAATAATATAGGTCCAAGATAGACTATGTTGAACCTTCCAGTAACACTTTGGCTTTATACACACAATATTCGATGTTAGAGACCATCCTAGATTCAATTGGGTAAGTCAAAAAACAACAAAAATCTAAATATGGATTCCAACCAAAAGACAGGTCACAAGACCAATCAACATCATAAGGTAAAATAAGGTTAAAATATTGTAGAGGAAGGTAAGATTATTACCTTTATCAAAAATTTTAGTCATGGTATTAATGAAGATCATCACTTGGAATATTAGAGGACTCAAAGGGAGTATTTAAAAACAAAATAAAATTAGAAGAATGATTCAAAAAAACCATCCACATCTTATTTTCCACCAGGAAAAAAATATTTTAGTAGTGGAAATGGATTAAATTGCTAGTAAAATCTAGCCAGCTAGAAAAATGCTTCCCTCAGTTCCTAGGGGAGTTCTAGTGGCATTGCTTACCTTTGGAACCCAAAAGAGGTTTTTATTCACCATATGGTTTGTGGCTAGGGTCTTTTGGCTATAGCTTCTCAAAGTAGACATTCTAACCAAATTATGCTTTACATAATTGTTTATGCTCTGACTACTCTAGAGGAAAAGAGAAGATAGTGGAAATATATAACTTATGTTATCTTTCATTTTACTAAAACTTGGATATTTATCAGAGGAGATACCAATACCATCCTCTCTTTGGATGATAAAATTGAGAAAAATAGAAATTTGGACAAAAGCACTAACCTCATGAGTGAATATATTGTAAACATTCATCTTGTGGACATCCAACTAGATAATGGCCTTATAACTTGGCATAACAAAAGGCAAGGCTTAGCTTGTATTATGGAGAGATTGGATAGATTATTTTTATCTAACAATTTCTTAATCCATGGTCACATTCCTAAGGTGAAGACTCTTAAAAATGCTGGTTTGGATCATTGGTCAGTCATGGTGGAAATTTGGAAAAACAATGTCATTTTCTTGCATTTTTTATCTCAACTAATGTGTCTTAGAGATAGTTACTTCAGACCTCGAGTGCAGCAATGGTGGAAGGAAAGTAAACCAAGGTATGGGACTAAAATATTTTATTTTACGAAAATGTTGCAATACATTAAATCTAAATTCAATATTTAGAACTGGAAGAAGTTTGGAGATGTTTGACAAAAAAATATGAAGCTGTTGCTCAGTTTAAAATTTTGAATAAGAAAATCTATTTAGATGGCCTCACAAAGAGTAGAAGTACAAATAAAATTAGATTCACTACTCAGTTAGAGGAACAAAAAAAAAAGAAATATTATGGAAGCAAAAATCTAGGATCAAATGGCTCAAAGAAGGATATCGAAAAATATATTTCTCCCACAAATATCTTCTAGATCAAATATCTCACAATTTTATTTCTTCCTTAAAATCTGATTTTGGAGATATTATTTACACTTGGGTTGGCATGAACTCTATTGTTGTTAATTACTTTTCCAATCTATTTGTAGTTGCACCTCTTGAATCAACTTATCAACATAATATTTTGTTAGAATAAGAGAATATTCTCTTAAGTTCCACTAGGATATACACACTTGAGTTTCCAATCCTCCATGTATAAGAATAACTCTTAGTGGTGTCTTCATCAGGTCTGATGAGTTGTTGTAATCCAACAGCTCTCAGTGATCAACTTTGCTATTTATACAAAGTTGATCCTTGGAATAAATCAATCAGTTCTATTTTTCTTCTTCAATCTCTTGTAATGCTTTGCATATATATTTGGGAAATTCTAACATGGTACCAGAGAAGGATAGATTTTGTTAGCATTCTCTCTTGAAGGAAGTCTTCCAAATTGGTTCTTAATCTTCTTCTTCTTTATTTTTTTAAGAAGAAAATATTTTATAGTTTATCTTAGATGCACTTTTTTGAGATATTTGCTTATGGTAATTTATTTTTAATTTTTTTCTAACTTCTATTTTACCATTTATGCAATTTTTTAATCTCAAATATTGCTTCTTAAAATAAAATATGTTTTAATGCCCTCCTCTATTGCATTTATTTATATTTTATTCTCCTTCTTCAATCGTAGTGTTGAGTGGTGTTTTAACCCGATTGTGAAAACACACTCTCCTGTAGGATCCGAGTCCTAAATCCTCTGCTTGCAAAGAAAAATGATTTCTCCAAGGTTCTTATTATGCTAATTATTGATTATCAAGGATGCTTGTTTAAAATGAAATGCTAAGAACACCTTAGGGTTTGCAAGTGGATGTTAACAAGGGGCACTGTGGTTTATTTAATTATGAAAGTGCAATGGACTCTAAAATAAAATTTGTTTTAATCTTTAATTCTGATGGATTTTTAGTGATTTATTCAAACACAGTAATTAAACTGCTGAAAATAAAATATGGGTTTGAAAAGCAAAGCAAAATAAATAAAAACGTAAAATAAATTATAGTCAGAAAGTTGTCATTAATCTGATGAAACCGAAGATACTGAGGCTTTCTACATGCAACCTAACCTAATGAACCTGCACTTTCACACAATCCAAATAGGCCAGGTGCGAGTCTCGAGGGTTTATGTGGTAATTCTAGAAAACAGGCATTCGCATGAAGCAACCAAGAGATCTTGCATTAACTTCACCTAAAAACCTAAGAAATCTGGAAGGGAAAGATAGAAATTAAATCATGCATGCAGAAGTAACTCCTTCTTTCTCATCCAAAAGATGCCAACTCTCCGTATTTTGTATTAAATAATATCTCGATTACATTCAAAAATGTTCCAGGTGTAAAATAAAATCCCAGAACAAAAAGAAGGAAATTGCCCAAGTACGGGCCTAGAATAGCACAAAGCTCTCGTCTCTGCAACTCCGTATTCGGCAATTTCCAACCCCCTCCTTCGATTTGCAATTCTGGCTTTATAGCATTGTCATGGCTCTTCGATTTCCTCCGTCGCTTCATTTCCTCTTCCTGTGGGCGACCCTTCAAATTCCTGCCTTTCCTTGCCTTGATTCACGCTCAAATTTGGAAACGCTCCGAAATTCATCTCTGCATGTAACGCCTCTGCAAGTTTGACACCTGCACGCCATGTGTCACGCATTTTCTGCACCCCCTGTAACGCTTTCCTATGCAAAAACCCGACAAAACTGCAAGTCCGCCTGTTCACCTTCTCGGTCGCGAAATCGTGACATGTCACGAAATCGCGACATGTCGCGATATCGCTACCTGCTTCCCTGCCGTACGCCTTCATCAGCTCCCCGTAGCGATGTCGCGACCATTTTTCATTTGTCTACCTCCGGCAACTTCTCGTAGCGATATCGCTACCCTTTTAACATTTTGAGCCCTCCTCTTCGAATGGTAGCGATATCGCTACCACTTTCTAACTTTGAGCCCTTTTCAAAATGTGGTAGCGATATCGCTACCACCTTGGCCTTGCCGCGTCCCTTTGAAATGTGGTAGCGATTCGCTACCACTTTCGTTTCAAGCCTTCTCCTTGTGACATGGTAGCGATTCGCTACCATTTTTGTTTCAAGCCCTCTCTCACTAAACTTGTAGCGCTATCGCTACCCTCTGACTTTGAGATTGGCCTTTATGAAATTTGTAGCGATATCGCTACCGTTTTGAACTTTGAGTCTTCTTTCCGCAAGGCGTAGCGAAATCGCTACCGTTTCTCTGCTTCGAGCCTGATTTTCATTTTCGTCGCGATTTCGCGACATCTTCCTTGTACCGTACAACTATGCCAAAATGCGTCACGAAATCGTGACACCTTTCATCATCCGTACGTCTTGGCAAAACCTGTCGCGATATCGCGACGTTTTTCCCCCTCGGACCTTCATGCAGCTTTCTGTCACGATATCGCTACCGCTTTTTCTTTCCGTACGCCTCCCCGAAACACGTCGCGAAATCGCGACCATTTTTTTGTTTTGTTGCCGTTGACCGCGTTGACCGCGATTTTTCGACATGTCACGATTTCGCGACAATTTTCCGGCTTCGGTCGCGATGGCGCAACCAGTCGCGATTTCGCGACATGTCACGATTTCGCGACATGTCGCGATTTCGTGACCTCTCTCAACACTTAGGCATTTTTTTTCTTTTCTTTTCTTCAATTTTAGCATCTGGGTCACCGAGATTCTTCCCTGCAAGCTTTGCAAAAAGGTGGGTCCCCAATTTTGGGGTGTGTTGTGGATCAACCACAACAAATGGCGACTCTGCTGTCAAATGCTCTTGAGCATTTTAGTAAGAACCCAACCAGAAACATATCACAAACTCGCAAATACATGTTAGCACATAAGCAAAATAACAAATGCCCAAAGATCGAAATTACATGAATCATCAGAATCATCAAGTATTAGCTGAGTGTGTGCAATGTGTTTTCATTCCCTATCGTTTGAAATTGATCAACATTCCATTATCGGTTTTGCATGAATGCATATATGGGATGGTGAATGATTTGTGTACCCTAATGAATGTGCAAGGAGATTTGCTTCCATAAAGGGCATGGTACTTCTTCTAATACTATGTACAAGCATTCAAGATTGCCAAACCCTCTTAGGATCCACTAGTTCATTATCTTATTGTATCCCAAAGTTGGTTATGAGTCCCTACTATCTAGAACCCATGTGCAAGTGAATGTGAAATCAGAACTTTGGGGAATCAGACTCCCAACCAACCGAGATGAGAGTTTAACCTTATCCTTACTATTCTGATTTAGAGTTCATTACCTCACTTTAAGCAAAATAATTAAACCGAGATATGGAAGAAATGGTCATGCTAGTCTAACCCTCTAGACAATCGGTGGTCTTGTTTTTTAGGCAAGACATGATGCCATGCATGGGCATATCTAACCCCACAATCCAAAACTTATCTCCATTTCTTTGGACCTTGGGGATGACTACCCATCCCTTGCGAGAGGACAAGTAGTACGATCCTTACAATCCAAAATAAAGATGAGATGGGAAAAATTTATTTATTTATTTTTATTTCTTGGACCTTGGGGATGACTACCCATCCCGGTTAGGGACAAGTAGTACGATCCTTACAATCCAAACCTTAGATATAAATCATTAATTTTGTTACTTAGACCTTGGGGATGACTATCCATCCCTTGCGAGGAGGACAAATAGTACGATCCTTACAATCCAATACTGATTGTGAAATGAGACATAAGAGCTTTGGGGAATCAGATTCTCAACCAACCGAGATGAGAATTTATGCCCTATCCTTACTACTCCATGTGGGTCAAATCAAAGCTTTGGGGAATTGGATCCTCAACCTAAGTTCGATGAGGATTTAACCCTATCCTTACTACTATGATTTTAGGCTTTAGGCTTAATGGAAGTGGTTAAAACCATTGCTTTAAGGATCATGTTGCATAATAGGATAGACATGAATAACTTCTTTCGCCCAACCTTTTCCTCCAAGTTAGGTTTTGATCATTTTGCTCAAGATCCTTTTTAATGCATGAGACGTGCTTGGTTCTAGATATCTCAAGACTCAGTTTCCAACCTTAGGAGCTACTTACATTTATGTTATAACATAACCCTAAGAGAATTTGACGTACTTTCATGGCTTGTACATAAGATGCATATGTAACTAAAATGAAATGTATGTGAGGTGAGATGGAATATGAATGCCTTATCTTTGCAAATGAAATGATATGTCATGCAAAACTGATTTTTTCATGTATCACAAAATCAAACAATATAACTTAATATGCTTGTGTTACTTGGTGGAGCCTTTACAAGATAATTCCAATATTTCATATTCTCCTAACCCTAAGCATAAGTTGGCATCTCAATTTATTTATTTATTTGTTTTTTTTTTCAAAATTAACATGTCAACCGAAATCAAATCCACAACCAAAATCCTAGCTAAGCTAACAATCCTAAATCAAACAAAATCTGAAAATCCTAAACAATGAAACAAGATCTGAAAATCCCACCAAAATCAAAGAATGATATGAAAGTCCCACAACCTAAGGGCTAAAATAATGTTTTAAAATCTGCCCATTAACCGGCAGCGTGAAATATTTCCCTTCTAAGGTTTTTAGCCTAGAAGGTATTCTTCCCAAGAATCTCTGAAATCTGATATGGGCCTAACCAAAGACAATCAAACTTTTGATGGTTTCCTTTTTCCTCATGTCTTTTGTCCCATAGTAATACTAAATCTGAAATTCTGAATGATTTAACTTTGGCCCTTCTGTCAAACCACCTTTTGATTACTTCCTGGTGTTTATTCATGTGATTCATGGCATCTTCTCTCTTTTCATCAAGGTGCAACAAGCGGCTCAACTTTGGCTTCAACTTGATCATCTATCCCCAAGTACTCTTGTATGAAATGTAAGGTCTGCAACTTCAAATTTTTTGGAAATATCGGGTCTTGCCCATAGACCAAATGATAGGGAGTATTCCCTATGGATTCCTTCATTCTAGTCCTATCCGCCCAAAGGGCAAACTTTAGTTTATTGTGCCGATCCCGAGGGTTCTTTTCCGAGCAACTTCTTAATAGTATTCAACAAATTCTTATTTGAAGACTCGGCCAACCCATTTCCTTGAGGATAGTAATTGGATGCAAATTTCAAGCTCACTTTATTATCATATGCCCACTCTACCAAATTGTGTGGAAATGAAAGCTTTACCATTGTCATTGAAAATAGAGTCGGGCATCCCAAATCTTGTTATAATTTGATCCTCAAGAAATTTAATCACAACATCTGTGGTGGCATGTTTAGTAGGAATCGCCTCTGTCCACCTTGTACAATAGTCTGTAGCTGTCAAAATGAATTTGTGAGAATCAGAAGAATTTGGGTTAATAACCCCGATAAAATCCAGTCCCCACTGTGCAAACGGTCTCGTTTCAACTACAGGTTGCAACGGCATGGCTGCATTTCTTTCTCTATTTGCGGCCACTTGACAGATGTGACAAGATCGCACATGGGCATGTGCATCTTTGAATATATGAGGCCAGTAATATCCTGCTCTCAGGATTTGGTGTGCTGTAGCATTGGCTGCACCATGACCAGTTCCATGCTTGCCATGAAATTCTTGCAACACCCTGGCGGCTTCATCTTTGCTCAAGCATCTCAGGTAGATACCTTCATGATTTTTCCTGTAAAGCACACCAGACTTTATCAGATAGTTAACAGATTTAAGCCTTAAAGCTCTCCTCTGTGTTGAATTCAAATTAGAAGGGCACTTACCAGTCAATAAAAATTGCACAATATCAACATACCAGTCCTCCTTAGCCATGTATTATGTATTTGAGCATTGACTTGTTATTTGCGGATCATTTTCTGCGATCGCCTTTGCCAGTCCTTGTCCTCGAACTAGTTTCATTGGTTGGATTTCGAGATCAAATTCTTGGATGGTCGAAATCCATTTTCCTCTCTTCTCACCTAGTTCATTCTGTAAAAACATGGTCTTGACAGCAGAATCGGGCACGATGGCGATAATTCTGTTGTGCACGATGTAGTGCCTAAATTTTTTCACAGTTTTAAAAAGTGCATACATTTTCTTATCAAGGATTGAATACCTTAATTGGGCATCTTTTAGGGGGGCACTTAAAAACGCAATGGGCTTTTTGGCACTATCCTCACCTTTTTGGGTTAAGACACTCGCAAAGGAGTGTTCCGATGCAAAAGCATAAATGTAAAAAGGCTTGGAATAGTCTGGGCTTATCAAGACCGGGGCTTTGGAAATGGCATCTTTGATATTACGGAAAGCCACTCTACTTTCCTCGTTCCACCTTACGTCCACATCTTTCTTGAGCATCCGGTTTAGAGGTTTAGCTATCTCGAGCAAAGCTAGAAATGAACTTCCTCACAAAATTGACTTGCCCAAAGAAAGACCTCAATTCTTTTTCTTGCTCGGGAGAGGTAGGTCTTGGATAGCTTGTATCCTTTACGGGTCGATGGATATTCCCTCCTTTGAAATAATGTGACCTAGCGGTTTCCCTTCCGTCACTCCAAAAATGCATTTCTTGGGATTTAATGAAATTCCATGTTCCCCGCATCTTTGAAGCACCTTCTTCAAGTCTTTAACATGATCCTCTCTCTTCTTCGAGAAGATCGGGATATCATCCACATACACGATGATGCATTTGCCTATTAGTCCTTTGAATGCGTAATCCATGGCGCGTTGAAAAGTTGCACCGGCGTTTAACGAGTCCGAACGACATTCTCTTATATGCAAATGTCCCCCACTTGGTAGTGAAGGCTGTTTTCATCCTGTCATCCGGATGTATAAGAACTTGGTTGTACCCCGAATATCCATCGAGAAAGGACATCATTTCAGATCCATTTACCATTTGCAGAATTTCATCGATTGATGGTAATGGATAATTATCTTTTTGAGAGGCTTTATTAAGATTTCGAAAATCTATGCACAGCCTAATCTCTCCACTCTTTTTTCTTATTTGGAACGAGGTTGGCCACCCAGGTTGAGTGCCTAACAGGAAAAATGATTTTCGCTTCCAATAATCTTTTAACCTCCTTTTCGATCAAAGGCTCCAATAGCGGGTTAACAACTCACTGTCTTTGCCTAAAAGGCTTGGAGTCTGGCTTCAAAGGGATGGTATGCGTGATAATGTTCCAGTTGTAAGTCTTGAGCTCATTGTAGTTCCAAGCAATACAATCTATGTAATGCTTCAAAGCTCGTATTATATTGCTCCTTTCTTCCTCTGTACATGCCTTTGCTATGTACACCTCCTTTGGATTGTCTGCACTCCCAGTTAATTGAATCGCATGCATCTTTGGGGAGCGGGACTCTTTTTCTTTTCTTGTTCTTGCATTCCATGTCGAACATATTTTCTAATGAAACCACGTCTTTAGGAATTTTGTTGGATTGATACGCAGTTTCACTTTCTTCTGTTTCATCCTGCCACCTTTGTTCCTCATCGATCACTTATTTTCAAAAATACCCGAGTTTGTGACAAACTTGAAGATGTGACTGTCACACTCAAAAACCTGGAAATTCTTCACATTATCAGGTATTGATGGACAAGGAACCAGCTCAATGGAAAAATTTTTACATCTTTTTATATCCACCGGGTTTAACATGCCCGCGACGACTGCAAGAGAGTCTGCTATTCGATTTCCTCTCCTAGAAATAAGGGCTATGTTGAATGCATCAAACTCCTCCATGAGGTCCATAACCCTAGTCCTATAAAGGCTCAGTCTTTTGTCACGGCATGTATACTGTCCTTTGATTTGCTTGACAACCAACTCAGAATCTCCCAAAACCTTCAAGCATTTAACATGTTTGCTCAATGCTAGACGTAAACCGTAGATCAATGCTTCGTATTATGCCACATTGTTTGTGCAAGGAAATTGCAGTCTATAGGCAGCCAATAATGGTTTACCTCCTGGACCAGTGAGCTCGACTCCAGCTCCTGCTCCCTGTCTAGATTTTGATCCATCAAACTTGAGCAACCACGTGTAATCCTTTTCCTCAGAAGAACCACCATGACACACCTCTTCTTTAAGTTCATCAGTAGCTTTCTCAACATCAAGAGCATAGACCCCTAGGTCTGGCTCAAAAAACTGAACCTCATTCGGCTTGTTAAAATCCGTTATAATCTCCTTAAGCCTCGGTTCGTTTTCCACTCTGATTTGGTTAGCAATGCCCTTCCATGGCAACCACATATGCGAGCAGTCTGTTGCAAAATAGCCATTCAACGTTTTCATCCAATCTCTCACAAGTAACATTCCATACCTACTTGGGATGTTAACCACCAAAATGTCTACAACCTGTTGGACCACGGGTTCAGAATTTAATTGAATCTTGACATCATATAAGGTCCCTACTACATTTACCTCTGAACGGTCCAATTGCAAGACCGTGCATTTGGATGAAATCGGTTGTAGACCCAGCATTTGACATATCTCCATAGGCATGAGGTTGCTCGTGGCTCCGTGTCTACCAAACGAGTTATGCAAGTTCTTACCCGCAATTCTCAGAGTTAATAAGAATGGCGGGACATCCCTTCTCTCCTTTCACAAAATCAGATGGGATTCAGCTCTTTTTTCCTTCCACATCGGATCGGGTGAGTTCAAAGCTCTTATCAACGCCTCCTTTTGACCAGGCAATTTAGCTGCGTCTGGGAATGAAAGGCTAGATTTGGACTTCTTCATATCCTCCACTACGTCATAATTTGGTTTTTCAAATTTGATTGTCTTCTGGACGTCATTAGACATTTCTCTTCTGAGTGGAGGGGGAGGGTTGTTACTTGCCTTTGTATCTGGAGGAAGAATAGAACTGTTTGGAGGTGTTGATGAGGTTTTAGGGGCTTTAGACTTACTCCTCAAATGGTACCCATGAGTCCCCTTTCCAAAATCTCGAAAAGCTTGCACCTCCTGTTCCAAAACTTCGTCTTCTTCCTCCTCGCTCTCACCCTCTTGGTGATATACTTTTTCCATCACCATAATATTTTCATCTTGCCGATACGATGGATCCTCATTTGATACCAGTTCCAAATCATCAACTTGTGCTTGAAGACAATGAGTGTATCTAGCGATCTCAGGACAATTCCTCTCATTGTGTTCTTTTGTGTTATGTAACCTGCACCCTCTTTCCCATGCCAAATCTAAAAGATTCAAAAGAGAATTGGATTGGCTAGGGCCTGCAGAAGCATCTAATTGATTAGCAATGGGAGCGAGAACTCCCCCATTGTTTGGCTTAGTGTTCCAGTGCCTCCCTCTATTGTTAAAATTCTGACTTGGGTGAGGGGCACGGGACTCATGCTTCTGTTGTTGAACCCTGTCATTACTTAGTTTATGCACTAGTTTCTTGAGCTCTTCGACTTTCGAAAAGACATCCTTCGGTGGAACCACATTGTTGTTAACCCCCATTGGATTTGCATAATTGATGGGGTCTTGATTCCACATTTGGGTGGGGTTCGAGGAATTGGATTCCCATATGGATTGATACCTTGAATTGGGATTGGATTCAGAAAAGGAACTATGGCTTGAGGATTGACTTGACTAGTTTCCTACGTAGTTGATTGACTATTCTGCAAAAATGCGAGGGGAACGAGGTGATTGGGTGTGTTGGATTGGAATGGGTGCATATGCGGGTGCTGGTGGATACTGCTGCTGATATGGGAAGGCGTTCATACTTGGCATTTGTGGTGCCATGAGTTGATTTGCCTAGGGAACTTGACCATATGGAGCACACTGTCCCAACATAGGCATCTGGGTAAACCCGTAGCCTTGCGGTGTCAATTGCTACTCAATAGTCATGGCTTCATTATAGGCCAAAGCCAGCGTGGTGACCTGAGGATTACGCCTTGCAAACATGGCTGTCATGGGGTCCAATGCCCCAAAATATATCTGCAAAGCTACTCGTAGGATCGATGGCAAAATGTCTAATTGCTCTGTTATAGTTCTTTTGGAATCTCTGATTAAACATTCGGATTGGTTCCCCTTGGCCCCGTTTGCATGTAATAAACCGATTGTAAATAGTTGCGGGATCTAAGGGCGACCTAAATTGATTGACAAATGCATTTTCCATTTGTGTCCAAGAGGTGATTGAACCGGTTGGCAAGCATATATACCATTCATATGCTATTGGATCCAAGCTCATGGGGAAAAGTCTGCAGGCTACATCTTCATGCTGAACTTGCAGCCTAATTAAAACATCTCTATAGGCTTGGATATGTTCTTCTGTTGTTCTTAGGCCATCTGGCTTGTATTTAGGCAGAAATATTTCAATGTTCTTGGGGATTTCATGGATATCCCCAGCAATATTCAAAGGAGTATTGTTAGCTCCATACCAAGGAGCTGTTGGAGCTTGAGCCATTTGACTCAGAATTGATGTAGAAAGACCTACAATAGCAGAAGAAATATTACAAACTATAGGCACACTAGGGGCAACGGATATTACTAGCGTAGGTCCACTCGACGTTCCTGGAGAAAACAGGACTTTTTCTACTGGAGTGCTTACGACTTGCTTGACTTTACCCTTGGGAGTACTAGTAAGGTCGTGAAAAATGGTTTCTCTGGTTGTTTGAGACCTGGTCGCAATACGGCGTGGTGGGTCCAGCCTGCCTGAGGAAACCCTCGGCTAGTTCGAAGAAAACCTGCAACAAACACAAAAACAATGTTGCAGTTTAGCCGTAAATAATTTCAGAATTAAATCAAAAACAAAATATTCAGGATATAAAAATTGAAATAGATAAACCGATTCGGCCCTCCTTCTAGCGCCAATCTGTTGAGTGGTGTTTTAACCCGATTGTGAAAACACACTCTCCTGTAGGATCCGAGTCCTAAATCCTCTACTTGCAAAGAAAAATGATTTCTCCAAGGTTCTTATTATGCTAATTATTGATTATCAAGGATGTTGTTTAAAATGAAATGCTAAGAACACCTTAGGGTTTGCAAGTGGATGTTAACAAGGGGCACTGTGGTTTATTTAATTCTGAAAGTGCAATGGACTCTAAAATAAAATATGTTTTAATCTTTAATTCTGATGGATTTTTAGTGATTTATTCAAACACAGTAATTAAACTGCTGAAAATAAAATATGGGTTTGAAAAGCAAAGCAAAATAAATAAAAACGTAAAATAAATTACAGTCAGAAAGCTGTCATTAATCGGATGAAACCGAAGATACTGAGGCTTTCTACATGCAACCTAACCTAATGAACCTGCACTTTCACACAATCCAAATAGGCCAGGTGCGAGTCTCGAGGGTTTCTGTGGTAATTCCAGAAAACAGGCATTCGCATGAAGCAACCAAGAGATCTTGCATTAACTTCACCTAAAAACCTAAGAAATCTGGAAGGGAAAGATAGACATTAAATCATGCATGCCGAAGTAACTCCTTCTTTCTCATCCAAAAGATGCCAACTCTCTGTATTTTGTATTAAAGAATATTTCGATTACATTCAAAAATGTTCCAGTGTAAAAGAAAATCCCTAGAACAAAAAGAAGGAAATTGCCCAAGTACGGGCCAAGAATAGCACAAAGCTCTCGTCTCTGCAACTCCGTATTCGGCAATTTCCAACCCCCTCTTCGATTTGCAATTATGGCTTTATAGCATTGTCATGGCTCTTCGATTTCCTCCGTCGCTTCATTTCCTCTTCCTGTGGGCGACCCTTCAAATTCCTGCCTTTCCTTGCCTTGATTCACGCTCAAATTTGGAAACGCTCCGAAATTCATCTCTGCATGTAACGCCTCTGCAAGTTTGACACCTGCACGCCACGTGTCACGCATTTTTTGTGCCCCCTGTAACGCTTTCCTGCGCAAAAACCCGACAAAACTGCAAGTCCGCCTGTTCACCTTCCCGGCCGTGAAATCACGACATGTCGCGATATCACTACCTGCTTCCCTGCCGTACGCCTTCATCAGCTCCCCGTAGCGATGTCGCGACCATTTTCATTTGTCTACCTCCGGCAACTTCTCGTAGCGATATCGCTACCCTTTTAACATTTTGAGCCCTCCTCTTCGAATGGTAGCGATATCGCTACCACTTTCTAACTTTGAGCCCTTTTCAAAATGTGGTAGCGATATCGCTACCACCTTGGCCTTGCCGCGTCCCTTTGAAATGTGGTAGCGATTCGCTACCACTTTCGTTTCAAGCCTTCTCCTTGTGACATGGTAGCGATTCGCTACCATTTTTGTTTCAAGCCCTCTCTCACTAAACTTGTAGCGCTATCGCTACCCTCTGACTTTGAGACTGGCCTTTATGAAATTTGTAGCGATATCGCTACCGTTTTGAACTTTGAGTCTTCTTTCCGCAAGGCGTAGCGAAATCGCTACCGTTTCTCTGCTTCGAGCCTGATTTTCATTTTCGTCGCGATTTCGTGACATCTTCCTTGTACCGTACAACTATGCCAAAATGCGTCGCGAAATCGCGACACCTTTCATCATCCGTACGTCTTGGCAAAACCTGTCGCGATATCGCGACGTTTTTCCCCCTCGGACCTTCATGCAGCTTTCTGTCGCGATATCGCTATCGCTTTTTCTTTTCGTACGCCTCCCCGAAACACGTCGCGAAATCGCGACCATTTTTTTGTTTTGTTGCCGTTGACCGTGATTTTCCGACATGTCACGATTTCACGACAATTTTTCGGCTTCGGTCGCGATGGCGCAACCAGTCGCGATTTCGCGACATGTCACGATTTCACGACACCTTTCAACACTTAGGCATTTTTTTTCTTTTCTTTTCTTCAATTTTAGCATCTGGGTCACCGAGATTCTTCTCTGCAAGCCTGCAAAAAGGTGGGTCCCCAATTTTGGGGTGTGTTGTGGATCAACCACAACACGTAGCAACTCTGCGTAATTTCAAAGGAGAAACAATATAACTAGAAATCATTTAAGAGTCCATTATTTTCCTCATATCTTTGCCTATGTTTTTTTCCAAAGGATTGCAGACTATTCGGCTTCCATAGCCTTCATTGCAACTATTGTGGAAAACATAGACTTATTTGCATTGGGAAATATTAAAAGATTTTATTTTGCATATCGTTAAGTATTCTTCAATATTTAATATTTGATTTCTCTCATCGCGTCAAATAATAGATTAGTGGTTTAATAAATAAACCAAAGAAGAATTTCCTCTAAGAGAAAACATGGCATTGTATAGCACATAAAGCTTCGGTGCGCTTGAGTCTTTGCCCAACAACATATCCTACATTATTTTTTTGAATATTTTTTGCGATCTAACTCAATCTCATTCCCATTAGATCATTTGGCACTTCGGGATTCCTTCGAGTATTTTTATTTATAAGCACCTTCATTGCCATAATAAAATATTAACATTCAACTGTGAAACATTGTTAAAGATTTATAAGCTCTTCTATATATGTTTTGTAAGCTCTATGTTCTGCAGGTTTTTTTTTAGGTGTCTTCTTTCAGTTTGAAGGTCCATTGTGCCTCCTTTTTTTAGTGTCTTTCTAGAGTCTGCGTATTTCCATCGTTATAAGTGTAGGTTGTCTTTAGAAGAGGGTTTGTTATCACAAGTGTCATGTTGTACCACTGCATATAGGGCCCTGGTCCAGTAGTCTTCACTTCTGAGGCCTTCCTCTTCGAATTCGATCACTCTTCACTCGTTGCTCTATGGACGTCGTCATCTACGTTTTTAAATTAGTACTGATAAAAATAAATCTTTTTTTATTTTTTATACTAACCTTTGAGTGCATATGAGTTTATGGTCTAGCATTTTCATCTCTATTGCGACACCATTTTTCAAACGTTGAAAGAAGCAAGGATTTTGCTGTGGCAATGGGGTTTTATGCTTCCAAAACCAACTATTTTTTTGTCAAAGTTGTGATGCCAAATTTTTTCCTTATCGACACAACCAGGTTGATCCCATTCTCTCCCTTAGACTTCACTTCCCGAATAAATCTATTTATATTTTATATTTATTTTATACATATGCACTTCTATAGACTTTCAAGGAAAACATTATTTTTTTCTTTTATTTTTGGCCTTCCCTTGGCTTGAAAATCAATATTGTAATTTTTTAATAAAATTTGGGGGGTTGGTAAGGTGCATTTCTTGCACCTATAAAAAATCTGGAGGGGTTTCTTTGCATCATTTTTTAGCCTCCATTTTTGCTCTTAAAAATTGGTTATATTGCTTAACTAAAATATCTCTAAATCAAAAAGGAAATTTTAATTAACTTTACTAAGTTAGAGATCTAATAGATTAAATCCTTTTATTAGTAACATAAAAGTATTTCTTTATAATTTAATTGTGATCACCATTTGTTTATTTACTTTAAAATTCATGTTTGTTTTAATAAATATAATTGCAATTTATTTTATACAAATTCTATAGTGATCACATATTTTATTGTCTTAATTTTAGTTTTAATATCTCTACATTAAAACTAAGTTTTAAGTTCATAATCAATTTTCATCACATATTTGGATACTTACCTTATAATTTTTTTTTTTTATTAAATTGCATTTTATTTTTATACAAATTCAATAGTGATCTCATATTTCACTGTCTAAAATTAAAATTTGTTATAATATCTCTATTAGAACAAATTGCTTATTTCCCTTTATTTAAGCAAAATCAACATAACTTTTTCCTTTAAGCATTATTAATACTTGTTCACTTGTTTTTAGCATAATTATAATTTCCTTGTCCATAATCTAAAAAATATAATATCTCTTACCATTATTGGGAATCCTAAATAACTTATAGTTTCCTTCAAGTAAGGGCGAGTTATCAAGATAAACAATATTAACCGAGATGATATAAGCCTATGTTCCAAGTATCAAAACTTATCAATACTTATAGTTTCCTTCTCGTAAGGGTGGGTATTTGAGAGGACAAGATATATAGGTCTAGCATATTTGTATTCCTTTAATCAAACTTAACATAAAATATCAATAATACTTATAGTTTCCCTCTCGTTAGTGCGGGTATTTTTGATCAATTTGGTACTCCTAAAACTTTGGCCAAATTTTTTGTTCTCTTCCCTCATCGATTATCAGGTTCCCTCTAAATACTTATAGTTTTCCTCTCGTAAGGGCGAGTAATTTTTTTGGAAATTTGGTATTTCTTTGAGGTCTTGAACATATTTGTCCATTGACTTCCATTCTAAAAGTTAAAGGGGGGAAATTTGGGTTAACTTCAAAATGAATTCAATTGATCTTCTCACTCCTTATAACTACCATACATGGAAACCCAAAGTTTTAAATATCATTTCTTAGAAAGGTCTCACCCACATTTTAGAAGAAAAGCAACCTAAGTTTGATAAAGAATATGAAATATTTATTCACAAAGGAAAAATGCATGAAAATATGGGTATTATTAGCTCTAATGTTCATGAAATTTTGTAGTTTCACATTATATATTGTAAAACTCCTCATGAAACTTAAGAAAAACTAAAAACTTTATTTGGAAAAGTAGACCAAATAAGATCAATGCAACTAGAAGTAGAACTGACATCTTTGTGTCCTGATGATTTTGGTAGTATTGTTGACTTCCTTACCAAATTCAAAGAATTCCTATCCCAATACAAATGTAGTGGGAAAACTAAGACTGAAGAAGAGTGTATTTATCTAATTATTTCTAAAATAAATGGTGCATTTCATATTTTTCAACCAACTTTTTATCTACTAAATATGCTCTTGGTGTAACCTTTAAAATGCCCTCTTTAGAAGAATTTTTTGATAGATTAACTAGGGAAGAAACTAAAATTGTAAGATATGAGTCCTCTTCCTCTTCCTCTTCATAAAAAGCTTTAGTCTCGACCTCTTATAAATAAAAATTCAAAAATAAGGAAAGGAATCCTATAACGTGTACTCACTGCAAAAAGAATGGTCATTCTGCAAATAAATGCTGGAAAATATTACAACAACTAGAGGCAGCTATAAAACATCAAAAATATAGACAGTAAAAATCAAAAATGGAAAACCCTAAATGTTCAAGGGAAAACCTCCAATTCTTCTTCTAATTATTGGGTTCTTGATTTTGGAGCTACTCATCACATAACTGCTTCAGATGAGTCTTTCTCTTCTATCTCCTCTAGTTCTACTTGTAGCATAGAAGTGGACGACTCTTCCTTTATCCCAGTAAAAGTAAAGGGGGACATAACCATTGATGGTGGCTCTATAAAAAATGTTCTCTATGTTTCAAATATTGCCACAAATATTCTCTCCATATATCAAAATTATACTTAAGGGAAAGGGAAAACAATTCTCTTCTATCCAATAAGAGTTGGGATAAAAGACTTTCAAGATCCCCACTCTCTCATAGCAAAAGGAGATATAGATCACAATACTCACCCTTTTCACTTTAAAGGATTCAAAAATCCAAAAGGGGCATCCTATTTTGTGGCTCATGGAGATCTTGAAAGTAATATTTGGCATGACAGGTTTGGTCATCATAGTTACAACTACCTAAAGGAATTAAGCACCCATGATATGGTAACAGGTTTACACCAAGTCTCTTCTATTGATGGATTTTGTACTGGATGTGGTGTTGGAAAGCAACATCAAGATCCTTTCCATCCAAGTAGTTCTCTAAAAGATTCATCCCCTCTAGAACTAATCCATAGTGACTTGATGTCTTTTCCTGAACCTTCTTTCAAAGGAGTAAAATATACTCTAACCTTTATTGATGAATTTTCTAGAATAACTTGGGTCTACTTTCTAAAATATAAAAGTGATGTTCTATCCCACTACATAATCTTCAAAGCCTTAGTTGAAAATCAGGCCTCTTGCAAAATCAAGAAAATTCACAGAGATAATGGGGGGGAATACTGCAGTAATGAATTCTACATATTTCTATCAAGTCATGGTATCATTCATCAAAATTATGTCTCCCATAATTGTCAACAAAATGGTATTACCGAAAGGAAACACCAAACATTAAAATAAATGGCAAATTGTATGCTCCATTCAAGAGATATTCCAAACACTTTTTGGGCAGAAGCTATTAACTATGCCATTATATTCAAAATCACATCCCAAAGAAGAAAAAAAAGGCTCTAGAAAAGAAAAGAAAAAGCTCATATTTATCGGTTATTGTGAAGACTTGAAAGCATACAGGCTTCTTGATCCCTAAACTCATGAGGTATTATTTCATAGGAATGTCCAATTTGATGAAACATTCCCTCAAAAATATCCTCAAACGTCCCCTTCCTCCATTGAGCCTTCTCCCATAGTAGAACCTCAATATTATGAAGAGCCAAATATTGAAGTTAAATTGGTAATTAATAATAAATATGAGGAACATGTAACTCCACCTCAATTTATTTCAAATCCTTCCACTCCTTCCAATGCCAAAATGGGTATGCATCATTTTTAAATAAGCCACTCCTTACATCCAAAAGCTTCCATCAACCAGATCATCCAATCCCATAGGCATTGTTCTTGTCTGTCAGTCTATTTACTATGATCCTCAATCCTTCAAAGAAGCCTCAGGTATTAAAGAATGGGATGATGCCATGGAGAACAAATTTTCTTCCTTAATCAAAAATAAAACTTGGGATTTAGTTCCCTTGCCTAAAGGAAGAAAGTTAGTTCGTTGTAAATGGATATTCAAAACAAAATATGGACCTAATGGAGAATTAGACAAACACAAATATCGTCTAGTAGCCAAAGTTTTTTCTCAAATTTAAGGTATTGATTATGTAGAAACCTTTTCTCTAGTTGCTAAAATGGATTTTGTTAGACAAGTTCTTGCTTGGGCTGCTTTCCATAAGTGGCATGTCTATCAAATGGATGTAAAATGTGCTTTCTTACATGGATATTTAAAAGAATATATATTCATGGAACAACCTTCTGGTTTCACTCAAGACTCCTATCTTGTTTTTAGGCTTAAAAATGATCTCTATGGCCTCAAAAAATCCCCTAGAGCTTGGTATGAAAAGATGGACTCCTTCCTTCTTTCCACAAGTTTTTCTCATTATGAGTCTGATAACATAGTTTATATTTGGATAAATAAAGGCAATATCACCATTCTTGTTCTATATGTTCATAATATCCTTCTCACTAGTTGTAACTTGACTCACATTCAAACTATAAAGGATTCCCTCTCTAAAAAAATTGAAATGGCTGATCTAGGTAAAGCTCATTACTTCATTGGGATACAAATAAGTCAAACTGATGCAATAATTTCTTTGTGTCAACAAAAGTACACTCTAGATCTTCTTCAAATATTTAAAATGATAGATTGAAAACCTTCTCCTACCCCCTTTCAATATGGAATTAATATTAGTACTTCTTGCTCATCCCCTCACCAATAGCATGGTTATGCAAGAAACAACAAGCAGTAGCCTTATCTTCTATAGAGGAAGAATATAGGGCAATAGTTTTAGCTAGTCAGGAATAAATTATAAGAGAATTTGGTTTCACCCATGAAAAACCTATAACTCTTTGGTGTGATAATCAGAGCACAATTCATATTGCCTGCAATCCGTTTGAGCATCAACGCACCAAGTACAATGAGATACACATGCACTTCATACTGTAGCATATTCATAAAGTGGATATATACTTAGAATATATTTCGATTGAGAATCAAATTACAGATATCTTCACCAATTCATTTCCTTCTCCATGTTACATTTAGTTGTGAGATAAGCTTGATGTAATATAGTTGCATTGATTGATTTTATGAGGACAATCTTCACCATATGAAGACAAGCCTCTCTTCTTCTCATAGTTGGTTTTTCCCCAAAGGGATTTTTTTACCAACTATATGTTGTATATGAGTACCTAATCAGGCCAAGTTGTCGAGACTCATATTTTTTTTGTATAAAGAGGACAATATTCGCCATATGAAGACAAGCCTCTCTTATTTTCATAGTTGGTTTTTTCCCACAGGGGTTTTTTCACCAACTATATAATGTAATGGAGTACCTAATCAGGACAAGTTGTCAGGAATCATCTTTCTTAATGTACAAAGAGGACAATCTTCGCCATACAAATACAATCCTATCTTCTTTTTATAGTTGTTTTTTTCCCACAGGGATTTTTTCACCAACTATTTATTGTAAATGAGTACCTCCTCAGGCCATTACGAGGACAATATTCACCATACGAAGCAAATCCTCTTACTTCCTTTTGATTGATGGTTTTCCCCATTGGGTATTTGCCATCTCTTCAAAAATAAGTCATTGTATATGAGTACCTCATCAGGCCTTGTTGTCGGGACTCATTTGTATGAATCTCCCCTAGTATAACTTAAGGGGGGTGTTAGAATAAGAGAATATCCTCTTAAGTTCCACTAGGATAGACACACTTGAGTTTCCACTCATCCATGTGTCGGGAGAACTCTCAGTGGTGTCTTCATTAGGTCTGATGAGTTGTTGTAATCCAACGACTCTCAGTGATAAACTTTTCTATTTATACAAAGTTGATCCTTGGAATAAATCAATCAGTTCTATTTTGCTTCTTCAATATCTTGTAATGCTTTGCATATCTATTTGGGAAATTCTAACATATTCTTCAAGCCATCCCTACTCTTATAACTTTTAAGTAGAATGCTATTTTGACTACTCTTGTTACTATCAGTGATCTTCAATAGACGGTTTTTAAAATATAGAAAGAAAAAGCCCTAGGTGTTGATGGTTTTCCTATTGAGTTCTATCAAGAGTTTTGAGATATCTTTCATGTTGATTTCTTACAAGTGGTGGAAGAAGCCATGAAAGCCAAATAAATTTGGAAGGTTATCAATAAAAATTATATTGCTCTTACCACAAAATCTCAAGAGGTAGATCATATCTCAACTTTTATACCTATAGATTTATATAATGTTCTCAAAATAATTACATAGAACAAGGTAGAAATATTGAATCCTCTTTTTCATAAGATTATTTCTCCTAAACAAGGGGGTTATGTGGAAGGGCATAAAATAGTGGATGATTTAATTCTTGCTCAATAATCCATCCATTCCATGGAAATGTAAAAATCTCCATCTATGTTCATTCAATTGGACTTATCTAAAGCTTATGATAGAGTGGATCAACAATTCCTTATCAAAATTTTAAGGCAATATGGTTTCTCTTGGAACTATATGGACTAGATTATGGGATGTATCTCTTTAATATCCTACTCTATTCTTATCAACATAGGCCTTAGCAGTTATTCCCTACTTCTAGAGGTATTATGAAAGGTGACCCTCTCTAGCCTTATCTATTCATCATTCTTGTTGAATGATTGGGTTGGACTATAACCAAAAATAGAGAAAACAAAACCCTTGAGGGAGTTACCATTGCTCATGGATCTAGGCCTATTTCTCATCTTCAATTTTTTGATGAATCTAATCTATTAGGTAAATCCAAAACTAAGGAATATTATAAAATTAAGCAAAACATCAATTGTTTTTCTAATACTACCAGAAAATTGATTAATGAAGATAAATCTAAAGTCATTTTCTTTCAGTACTCTACTAGATAGGAATCCATTATATTGGATAAATTAAGATATAATAAGAACTCCATTCCAATCACTTATTTAGGTATTCCTTTCAATATTCAAAGATAGAAAAAAGTATTGGAATTGGTTGTTGGCTGGTGTTAAGAAGAAAATTGGAAAGTGAACCAATAGGTGGCTTTCATTTGGGTGTAAAATCACCTTGGTAAAATTAGTCCTTCAGTCTATACCTATTTATGTTTCTACTATTTTTAATATCCCAAAGTGTGTTCTTCAATAATTAGATCAAATCAATCATTGGTTCCTCTGGAGTGGTACCAAGGAGAAAATAAAATGCACCTCGATGAAATGGGATACTTTATGCCTTCCCAAGAATGAAGGGGGGTTAGGTTTCTAATTTTCTATTAATAACAATAAGGCCTTAGCTGCTAAACTTTATTGGAGGATTTTGCATAACCCCAATGCTCTTTTGGGCCAAGAATATTCATGCTAAATATACTGAGAACAAAATTTCTAAAGACCTTGTTCGCTACCAATTGCCTACCAAAGGTTCTCCCATTTTAGAAGTTCTCATGACTGGTGAGGATTTTATTAAGGAAAATTTATTTTGGACAATTCATAATGGTTAATAGGTAAATTTTTGGATAGATTCTTGGGATGGTCACACACCTTTGATAACTTAGTTTCCTTATTGGAGGTCTTGGATGGATGAGCTTCATCAAGTTAATTGGATAAAGGTTGCTAATTACTATCGATACCATACTAGTAATTTAGAGGTTGGTATATATTGGATCTCTATTCAAGACTAGCCTATTCAAATTCTAGAAATGTAAAGAAAATACATTCAAAGCATCATTCATATGGTATCTCTCCCTTGGTCCCATGAGAAAGACTATTTTGGATGGAACAACACTACTAAGGGTGAGTATTAAGTTGCTCAAGATTATTTGGCCTTATGCCATAATAATCCAAACCAATCATATGATATATTTACTAAGTGGCTCAAAATATCTGGCCTAAGGTGAGGTTATTTACATGGATTTTATTGCATTGCATGATGCTTACAGTGAGAAAATTATGAAACATATTTTTCATGGCCCAATTAGATGCAAAATGTGTGGAGAGAATGTGGAAACTCCTAGCCATATTTTTGTTGAGTGTACCTTAGCCTTTGAGCTATGGAGTAGAATGACCATCTTACTTGGCTTACAATGATCCAATGTTTTTTACTTTTGAACAACTTTGGAGGGATTGGCCTAATTAGGAGGGCGTTGATCACTTTATTAGGTAGCTAGTCTGGATGGCTTCTACCATCCTATCTTGGAATATCTAGAAAGAAACAAACAACTAGATTTTCAATCAAGAAAGGAAGGACATTCACTATATCTAGAAAAAAAATCATTGCCAACTTAGTTGAATCAGTTCAATTTCTCCTTAAACACCCCTATAACTCCCACCAAATATGGGATCAAGTGATGCAAATATTGAAGATTAACTCTTTTAAGGAAAACTAGCTTAAAAGGAATGTGAGTAATAAAAATATGGATAGAACAAGGAATTGCTAGCCTCCTCCTCAGGATTTGGAAATTTTAATACCAATGGACCCTCTAGGGGGAATCCTAGAAAATATAATGTGGTAGGAATTGGTATACTTTCAGATGGTTCCCTGGTTTTAACTTTTATTAAGAATTTGGGTATCCTTTCTAATGACATTTCTAAGGGGTATGGTATCCTTAGAGGCCTTCAAGAGGCTACTAAGGTCAGATGGAAATTTTTTTTGGTTGAATTCCAATATCAAGTCATGATTAGTTTGTTGAAGACTCCTTCTAATAATCATAAGGTTGATTGGAAAATAAAAAGAATTGTTGAAAATATTCAATTAATCTAGACGGATTTTTTCAAAGTTGAACACAATCATGTGGTTAGAGAATAGAATAAGAGTGATGATGTTTTATCTAATTGAACATTGGACAAAGGTGATATTACTTACTATGACCACCCTCTCATATGGCTCTAGTACAAGAGGTACACAAATAAGGGAAGATCTTCTTTCTATATTTTCTTTGGATGGCTCTAGTACAAGAGGTATCTAGTTCTTTTTTCTTTGTTTTTACTTTTGTTTGGTTCAATCAAGGTATTTTAGTTTCATTACTCATACTGATCATTCTTATGTTTCCTTTGTTGATTCTTGCATGAATAGCCTTTTGGTCTAGAAATGCCAAACTTGTATTCTATTTTTCCCATTTTTTTGCTTTTTGGTGTGTGTGTTATTTTGTATTCTTTTTTTTTCTTTTTTCTTTTTGTGTTTTTTGTGTTGTTTTTGGTGTTTTTTATGATTTTGGTTTTTTTTTTTTGGTGTTTTGTGTTTTTGTTCTTTTTTTTTTTGTGTTTGTGTGTTGTTTTGTTGTTTTATGGTTTTTTGTGTGTGTTTTATGTTTTGTTGTTGTTTGTTGTTTTTTTATGTTTATTGTTGTTTCTATGTTTTTTGTGTTTGTTTTGTATTTTTGTTGTCTTTATTTTTTTGTGTTTGTTTTGTGTTTTTTGTTGTATTTTGTTGTTATTATATTTTTTGTGTTTGTTTGTGTTCTTTGTGTTTTTTTTTGTGTTTATTTTTTTTGTGCTTTTATTTTTTAGGCATGCTCTTTGAGTGTGTCGAAGGGGATAGGCTAGGTGTGAGCCCTAGGTATTTTTGGAATAATAGATACCCTTGCTTCCTTGGGAATTACTCAAAAGTAGCATCCCAATTGGGTTGTTTTCCACAAACAAACAAAAATTATCATTCAAAAAATAATATGCAATACATATAATAAAGGTAATCAATTAATGTAACTAGATATAAAGAAAATAAATAATGGTATTTAAGTTATGTATTTATATATTCAATGCAAGAAATTTTTTATAAATTTTATTATAATGAGTAAAATCTAACTATAAAGAAATGTAAGTCATATTTAAGTGCAACAAGGAAACATAAGTACTTTCAATGTGAAGACACAAATTTAAATCTTAACACCCAATATATAAATAATTGCTAAAATATTATTAGAGTAGTACCACAATGTGGTTTGTTGAAGAACCAAAATAATAACATGGATAATATATCTATATATATATATAATGGTACTTAAGGTATGTATTTATATATTTAATGTGAGAGAAATTTTATAAATCATATTAAAATAAGTAAAAAATAACCATAAAAAAATGCAAGTCATATTTAAGTGTAACAAGGAAAAATAAGTACTTCCAACATGAAGACACAAATTTAAATTGTAACACCTAATCTATAAATAATTTCCAAAATGTTATTACGTAAATACCACAATGTGGTTTCTTGAGAAACCACAATAATAACATGGGAAATTATAACTTTGTATATGTATATATGCATAGATGGATAGATAGGATAAGACAAGCAATTATCTCATGCATAGTAGATATCTCATTTTATAATGATAAAAAATCAATAAAGTTTGTACACTTCCCATTATACTAATTGTCCAAGAGCACCCCTTCCCTACAAAAAAAAAAATCATAAACTAGGTGAACCATTTAAAAAACCCTTGTTGTGCATGCAATACAAATAAAAATATAGTAGATACTAATTGCTAGAAATATTTCAAGATGTACATTGTTTATTTTCCAAAATATCTAGTTGAATGTTTAATATTTATTTTAAATGTCTAGTAATTGAAGAGGTTATGTAGTCTATGTGCTCCATTGTTGGCTTGATTTTAGATACTAAATATTCGAGACTTACCATTTGTTCTACTAGTTATGAGCAAGCCTTTTCCTATGCATGTGATGGTGGACTTGATAATGTAAGTATTATAGTTTGTTAACTATTATCTCAATAGTAATAACTAAAATATGAACATGCATGTGAATATTGAATACCCGTAAGATAATATTAAACATAAAGAACCCCTAAGGAGGATTTAAATAAATAAATACACCTTGATATATTTATTTGTAAATATATATGGGGATGACAAGTCTACAACAATTCCATAGAAGACTTTCAGAGAAAGGTTTAAAATATTCAAGAAGGGTAATTTTCCATGAGTTTGAGGCTAGGAAAAGAGAAAATGCTTTGAGCAAACCTATAAAACCAAAATAAGTGGAATAGTTTTTGGATTGGAAAAAAAATCATAGCTAGAAGAACAACCTAAGATAGAAATAAGAGCAAAAAATATTGCTAAATTAAAATTGAGGAGTCACCATATTAAAATTTGACACTTCACTTCAACTTTATATTTCTAGATTTGAGATGTAGATGAACCTATTCATATTAAAAAAATAGCCACTACTTGGTATTGAGCATGGGTGAAAGGGGAAGGTGGCACGAAAATAGAGTAAATAGAACATGACTTGTAGTATTTAATGTGCGATACATTTTTCTAAGGCCAATCCCATAATATATTTAAAGTAAAGGTACTTGGATTAATTATAACCTCATTTGGAACTAGTTCACATATTCTCTCAAATGTTTATTTTAGATACGATGAAAATATAAGTACCTTCGACAAGTCTCCAAGGAATTAGGGAACAACCTTTGTAATTTGAAATATCTAAAATAATAGTTAGACCTATATTTAGGAAGGCTAGTCTTTTGAAATAGGGTTATGCATAAGGGGTCGACCCCAAAACGTATTTATAAAATTTCGGTGAATCAGTTTCGAAATCTAGGTGAATAAGTGTTGAAATGCATATAGAAGGTTCACTATTATTAGGGCCAATATTGAGAATTTAAAATTAAAATGATCAAGTTATTATAAAATTGGTGTGAATCAACCCAAAAGAAAATTTTCACCCAAAAATTTTTGTCTAATGGGCCCTGGTCAAGGGTCCCAAATATTAGCCAATTCTAAAATTTGAAAATCCTAATTTTAACCAAATTAGTGATAAATAGCCACTATGCATAACCCTGTTTTGAAACTAGAGTAAAGTGATAGGGGTTCTTATTCAAATATAATCACTTTATAACATCATATGTTAGATCATATTATGTTAATACCATGTTTCAAAGAATCACTTTTCTAGACTAGTGAAGTATCAATCTCACCCAAGATGACCACTTTTCTTAAGAATGAGGGAAAAACTAATTTCAAAGTGCATGGAATCAAGATATAGGTACTTTAGAAGGATGTTTTTTAATTTACCCTTGATAGAAGTATAGTTTATTTTGTAGCAAAATAAAAAATTTCAAGGTTCTAGGCCATGAAGAACTTGAGCCAAAAATTTTAGAATAATAAATCTACTTTATGGAAGTGAGTCAAGGTTACCAAAACCTTATTTGGCATTAGTAGTATATAAATCTCATGGAATATTCACCATATTATTTCAACCATCCTGTTTAGACCATAGGTAGTGATGAATTACTTAGACGAGTTATTGGTAAGCACCTAGAGATGACAACCATATTAAAAATTAATATACATGAGATGATACAAAGAAATTACTAACAATCTATATTTTATGAACCAACGAGACAATGTGGGTCAGACTTCATTTTTTTAAAACTTAGCCATGAATTAATCCATCATATCTTGTAGGAAAATATTAATACCAAATGGGATCCACATGTATTTTATAATCTATCCATGATGGATAACCTTCTTGCAATCTAGAATATTACTCAATGAGGGGTTAAAGGACCCAAAAAATACTTTAATTTTAGTATGATTAATATTAGATCCAAGTACATCAAATAAATCTATAGCAATTCTTAGGTAGTACTGAGTTATTTAAATTTTATTATGAATAACATAAAATCATTGAAAAAGTAAGAGTTAATTATGGATTTTTCATTTGTCAATTTTAGTCTTATTAGTAGGTAGGAAAAAATACTGTAGGTATCTCTTATACCCCTCCATTCAACTGATCCTTAATAGTGATAACACAAATAATAGGGGCTAGGGGACATCCCTACCTTTTTCATTGAAATTTAAAACTATTTGAGAGTTTTCCATCAACTTGGATATGTAAAAAAGAATCATTAAAGAGAAATATAATTCTCCAAATTCCATACAACTAAACATCTTTAGAATAAATTCAAAAATAATTCTAGCATATGTTTTATCAAAATGAATATTGATAAGAAGCGAATCCTAATTAGACTCCTTACCACATTGCAAGGCTTCCCAAGCTAGTATGAGGTCATCTAAGATATATTGCCTATGGATGAATTTAGTTTTGTCCCTATTAATTGTTCCCTATACAATATAATTTTTTAGATTTTGATGCAGCATGTAATGGGATATAGCAATCACAAGATGTAGAATAATATGAAATAAAGTAAATCTATGAGATGACTAAAAATATACTATAAATAGAAATTATGGAGATGTTTACAAAGTAGATATGGAGGAAATGAACACTCCATGAATAAATATACTGCTTAAGAATAGGATTTGAGCATATCACATTCCATTACATTACATCACACTGCTACATCACATCACATTGTTCTATACTACTTCCTACTATTATATCTTGTTATATGTCTATGGCCCTTTCTATAGGAAATAGCTTCCTTGGCCAACACTCTACCTAGCTATGCAAGGGACAACTTGTACAAATACAACTTGCACATTGACACTAGTGCATTTATTACATTGCACGAAGTAACTACATAACTTCCCCCTAAAGTAATATAATGTCCCAAGTATGTACCAAGAAAGGTACATTTACATGATCCAAATGATTAATATAATCTACTTCTAACACCCCCATTTATTACATTATTTGGATATTGAAGACTTCAGTCTTCATTGTGGATATTCTTCCATCAAATGATCTTTGACTTGTTCAGGTTCATCATTCTTGTCATCTATCCAACCACTATTATTTTTTTCTTCGTGAGTGTCTTTATTTTGTTTTGAATGTTGATGACTAAGTAGAGCATGGTGCACTTGTCCTCTCATCTTCTTGATTTTGATTATTCTATGCCAACCTTTGTGATGTACTAGTTCTTCATTTTATTGAACCTATTCCTTTGAAAATATGTTCGCATAATTATGAAATATCACAATATTTTGTGAGCTTTCCATTGAATCTAGGATATATGTATTTTCATGGATTTATATAGTTGCTTTTATTTCACCTTGTTTCATGATGAGATATGTATTGATTCCATACATATATCCAAAGTTGATCATTGAGTTGTCTTCTACTAACTTTTTTACTGAGATGAGATTGAATGTTAGTTTAGGAACATACAATACATTTTATTGTAGAATATTTGGAAATGATCTACTTGGTGTTACACATCCATATCCATGTATGGAATAAGCCTGGCTATATACAATTTTTAGTTTGTAGCCTTTAGCATCTTCAAGATATTCGAACCATTGCATATTTTATGTCATATGATGACTTTCCTTAGATTCAATGTGCCACATGTTTTCATGTTTTGTAGAATAATTTCTATTGGATCAAATTTCACATTCATTATATGACATTCCTTTTTCCATTTGAAGAAGTAGAAGAATTGAGATAGGATTTTCTTTGTTGTCTACCTTATGAATCCCTATGTTAGGATATATGATTCCTAATTGAAGAATATAAACTTGATTTGATAAAAACTTTATTAATCCTTGTTTTTTAGACTTCCTTATGTCTCCCAAGTAATTTGAGTATATAATCCTAAGGATTTTTTAGGTTTTGAGGAAAACTTATATTTTGTAACTTGATAATGTTTGATAGATGCTGATATTACCAAGTTTTGGAGAATACCTTATGACTCCCTAGTATGTTATGGATAAGATATATAGTGCTTTTGTAAATTATAGTTCAATATTTGATTGATTTTTTAAAGTTTTATAAATACCAAAATCAACTCTTATTATACTTTTGAACTAAACACTTTTCCCAAATTTTGAAGTTATAATTTTCGATCTTTTGTCTCCTTTTGAGAAGTTTGATACAATAATTTTATAAATATCCAACCTTTAAAAAACTATGATAAACATATCTTCTAAATAACCCTTTCGTAAATTAATTTAAGTGTATCTAATTTCCAATTAATTAATTTGATGTAGTAGCCCTTATGACTCCCTAATATTTGGAAAAATTAGACCACAATAATATTTGCAAATATTTAATATTTATTCCAATAGAAACCCTTATTACTCCTAGGTTTTATATTACAAATATTATATTTATTTGATAAAATATTCCCTTTGATGTATGGATTTCAATATAGTTAAAATTCCTTCAATTTTTACATTATAACTCCCAAGGAAAGAAAGCACATAAGAATGGGAATGAAATTTACCTTTCACCAAGCAATATTCAGTGTTGTATTCAGAGAATAAAGGGATGCAATATTGATGTAGATGTCTTGAATGTTGTGAATGTATCCTCTAATGGAATTTATTGGAGCTTAAAGCATTCCAAATATGGTACCATTTAGTCTCTTCCCTTGACCTCGCTTGAATTGAGCATCGAAGGTTCTATCACCTTTTTTCATGGTACAACTCTACCCTATATGCAAAGAAGATGAAGTGATAAATACAGATATGAAGATTGCTTTATGACCTTGATCAATTATGTCCTTAAAATGGATAAGATTATTTTTTAAACTTCCAAGTGGCACATTTGTTTCCCTTCGAGTACTTGAGGAAATTTAGGTGCCAAAGAAATGTTTGTCTTCCTTCTTGTAACATATGAACATTATGTTCTTTAGAAAAAAAATTGGTTTTCTAATGGACAAGTTTGTCCATACACTCAATGCACCAACCTATTCATGTAACTCCTCTCTTGAAGATGAGTGCTCTCTTGATTTGAGTGAGGATTTTTATTTGGTTACAAGTGCCTCTTTCTTCTCTACATGTACATCATATCCATCGTTGGTTCAAATGAACCCCTTGGATATCCTTTTAGATTTGAAAATATCCAAATATTATTTCATTCACCTACACTATTTTTAGTTGGGATATGGAGCAACAATCTAGAGATTTTGAGCACCAATTTCATCCAATGGATGTGGAGTAAGTGACACTTTAATGGTGCTTCAATTTTCCCTTCCTTTATTACTTGTTTACATCCTCCTTCCATAGATGATGTTTCTCTCGAATGACATTTGTCCTCCCTTTGATTTTGCACATTTTATCTTATAGGTTCGACTATCTAGGATGTGAGGAGAATGAGCCCTTTGAGTGGCTTCTTGAGCTAGGCTTGGATTATTGCTAGCATACAACCACTTTTGATTGGATTTTCTAGTAATTGTAGTGCCTTTGAGGCACCTTTAAATATGCCTTCTCTCCTTGTATAACTAGATTAGGATAGTGCAATACAATGTAAAATAGTTTTTATACAAAATGTCCTTATTGGACCTTCTTTTGCACTCCTCTTTTCAAATCTGAAACTCTGATTTTGAGCTAGAATATTGGGTGCAATGTAGGGTTTTTAAGGTTGTCTCTTTGATTAGACACCTTATCCTTTTTTCTTGGATATATTACACATGTATCCAAGCTTGTAACCACATAATAGAAGCTCTATTTTTGCTATTTTTTTTGCACTATTTCTTGTGATTTGAACTTGAGACTCACAAAGTCTTGTTCAAGGTTTCCTTTGATGCTCTTTTGGTGGTTAATTTCTTCTCTAATTATTGGTATATTGAGCTAATTTTGTGGATTCATCAGGCCATTTAAATTTGCATATCTATGTGCACTAATAGTGTCTTTGGACACTTTGACAAATTCTATTTTTTTGCCCTTCTCATGAACACAACCAATAATTTTTTGAGAGTAATATAATAGTGAAAATGAACCTAATAATATTTTACTTCTAATGCACTAAAAATATTACCTTATCAATCCAATCAACTTTTTTTTTTTTTTGTGGAAAACATCCCAAAAGGGATGCCACTTTCGGGTAAGACCCAAGGAGGCAGGGGTATCCATTCCACCAAAAATGCCTAAGACTCGGACTTGGCCTACCACCTTTGACATACTCAAGGAGCAAACAAACACACAAAACCAATTTAAAAATAAGTAAATAACAACAAAAATAATAAAATAAAATAAAAAACATGCTCCTTGAGTGTGTCAAAAACAAAAGCACAACCAAACACGCACAATAAGATAAAAGAAACCACAACACAAACCACATAGAAAAACACAAGAACCACATAACAAAACACAAACAAGACAAAAACAACAAAACACTACAAAGACATAACCCAAAAAAAACATGAAAAATAAACACAACCAAAACCTAAAAAATTAAAAAATTAAATAAAAATAAAAATAAAAAACAACCAACAACAGACAATAAACAAAAACAAAAAACATAGAAAACACTCACACATAAAAACATGAAATAACACAAACAAAGAGAAACCCAAGAACAAGAACGAAAAAAAACACAAGAACAATAACAAAAAACATAAAAAAAAACAAAACAACAAAAACACAAGAACAACAAAAAACAACACAAAGAACACAAAAACAAAACAAAATAAAAAAACCCACCCACCTTAAAAAACTAAACAAAAAAAACAAAAAGAAAAAAGAAATAAAAAATGAACAAAAAAATGACCTATCTAGACCAGAAGACTATTAAGGCAAGAATCAACAGAGGAAACAAAATAAAGAATAGAATGAGCTAGGGAACTAAAAAAAACAGAATGAACCAAAGAGAAGAAAAAAAAAAAACAAGAAACTAGGTACCTTTAGAACTGGAGCCATCCAAAGAAATGATAGAAAGAAGAGCTTCCCTAATTTGAGAAGCCCACCATATAGGAGGGTGGCCATAACAAGTAAGATCACCTTTGTCCAAAGCCCAATTAGCTAAAGCATCAACACTCTTGTTTTGATCTCTGACCACATGATTGTAATCAACTTTCAAAAATCCCATCCGGATTAACTGAATCTTCTCAATAATTCTTTTTATTCTCCAATCCACCTTATGATTCTTAGAAGGATTCTTCAAGAGATTAATCATAAGTTGAGAGTCAGACTCAACTAACACCTTTTCCCATCCAACCTTAGTAGCCTCCTAAAGGCCTCTGAGGATACCATACCCCTCATCAAGGTTATTGGAAAGAATACCCAAATTCTCAAAAAAAGTAAAAACCAGTGAGCCATCTGAAAGTCTACCAATTCCTCCCACACTGGCTTTTCGAGGGTTCCCTCTAGAGGCTCCATCAGTATTGACTTTTCCAAAATCCTTAGGAGGAGGTTGCCAATTTCTATTCCTATCCATCTTACTAATACTCACATTCCCTTTAAGTTGGTTGCCCTTAGAAGGTTTAATCTTCAATCTTTGCATCACTTGATCCCATCTTTGGTGGGAGTTTTGGGGGTGATTAAGGAGATGATGGACTGATTCAACTAAGTTGGCTATGGTCTTTTGCCAAATATAGTGAATATCCTTCCTATCTTGATTAAAAATTTGGTTGTTCCTTTCATTCCAAATATTCCAAAGAAGAATGGTAGAACCCATCCAAACTAACTGCCTAATAAAATGATCAACACCCTCTTGATTAGGCCAATCCCTCCAAAGCTATTCAAAAGTAAAAAAATTGGACCACTATAAGCCAAGTAAAGTGGCCATTCTCCTCCATAGCTCAGAGGCTAAAGTACACTCAATAAAAATATGGTTGATATTTTCTACATTCTCTTCACACATTTCACATCTAAAAGGGCCATGAAAACCATGCTTCATAAGTTGCTCACCGAGTAAGCGCCCTACGATGCAATAAAAGCCAATTAAAAAACCTCACCATAGGCCAGCTTTTGAGCCCACAATCGAGAAAATATGTCAGAAGAATGGTTGGGATTATTATGGCATAAGGTCAAATAACCTTGAGCAACTGAATACTCACCCTTAGTAGTGTTGTTCCATCCAAAACAATCTTTTTCATGGGACCAAGAGAGGGATCTCATATGAAGGATGCCTTGGATATCTTGTCTTTGCCTTTCCGGGATTTGAATAGGCCAGTCCTCAATAGGGATCCAATATCTACCAACCTTTGAATTACCAGTATGGTACCGATAGTAATTAGCCACCTTTATCCAATTAGCTCGATGAAGCTCCTCCATCCAAGGCCTCCAATCGGGAAATTGAGTTATCAAAGGCTTGTGACCATCCCAAGAATCTGTCCAAAAATTTACATGTTGACCATTATGAATGATCCAAAATAATTTTTTCTTTATCAAATCCTCACCAGTCTTAAGAATTGCTAAAATGGGAGAACCTTTGGTAGGAAGTTGATAGCGAACAAGGTCTTCAGGACTTTTGTTCTCAGCATATTTAGCATGGAGATTATTGGCCCAAAGAGCATTGGGGTTATGCAACATCCTCCAATATAATTTAGTAGCTAAATATTTGTTGTTATTAATTGAAGACCATAATCCTAACCCCCCTTCACTCTTAGGAAGACATAAAGTATCCCATTTCACCAAGGCCCATTTTATTTTCTCCTTAGTACCACTCCAAAGGAAACGATGACTGATTTGATCCAATTCTCGAAGAACAACCTTTGGGATATTCAAAATGGAAGAAACATAAATAGGAATAGCTTGAAGGACTGATTTTACCAAGGTGATTCTACCCCCAGAAGAAAGCCACTTGTTGGTCCACTTTCCAATTTTCTTCTTGACTTTGTCCAACAACCAATTCCAATCTTTATTTTTTTGCCTTTGAATATTTATGGGAATACCTAAATAAGTGATTGGAAGAGAGGTCTTCTTATATCTTAGTTTATCCAAGACCATGGATTCTTGTCTAGCAGAGTAGTGAAAGAAAATAACTTTAGATTTGTCTTCATTGATCAACTGCCCGATTAGCCTTAGAAAAATAGCTAATGATTTTCTTAATATTAGAAGCTTCCTTAACCGTAGCTTTACCTAAAAGAGTAGAGTCATCCACAAATTGAAGATGAGAGATAGGTCTAGCTCCATGAGCAATGGTAACTCCCTCAAGGGTTTTGTTTTCCCTCTTTTTGGTTATAGTCCTACCCAAGCATTCAACAAGAATGATGAATAAATAAGGGGATAGCGGGTCACCTTGCCTAATACCTCTGGAAGCTGGGAAAGACTGAGAAGGCCTACCATTGATAAGAACTAAGTAGGAAACTCAAGAGATACATCCCATAATCCAATCCATCCAATCCTTAGAGAAACCAAATTGCCTCAAAACTTTGATAAGGAAGTGCCAATCCACTCTGTCATAAGCTTTGGATAAGTCTAACCGAATGAACATGGAAGGAGAATTTTGCATATCCATGGAATGGATGGCTTCCTGAGCAAGAACTATCTCATCTACTATTTGACGTCCTTCCACATAACCCCCTTGCTCTCGGGAAATAATCTTATGCAAAAGAGGCTTCAACCTTTCCGCCATGATTTTAGTAATGATTTTGAGAAGAACATTACATAAAGCAATAGGTCTAAAAGCTGAGATATGATCAACCTCTTGAGCTTTTGGAACAAGAGTAATATAAGTTTTATTGATAACCTTCAAAATTTCTTTGGCTTTCCTAGCTTCTTCCACCACCTCTAATAAATCAACATGAAGGATATCCTAGAACTCTTGGTAGAACTCAATAGGAAAACCATCAGGACCTGGGGTTTTCCCTTTTTGCATTTTAAAAACTACTTGTTGAAGCTCATTGATAGTAATAGGAGCAATCAAAATAGAGTTCTCCTCGAAGTGATAAGAGAAGGGATTGCTTGAAGAATATTATATTGTGAAGTTGAGTCAAGGGGAGTAGCAGCAAAAATATTGGAAAAGTAATCAACAACAATAGAGTTCATGCCATCCCAAGTATAAACAACATCTCCATAATCTGATTTTAAGGAAGAAATAAAGTTGTGAGATCTTCGAGCTAGAAGAGATTTGTGGAAGAAATTTGTGTTTTGATCTCCTTCTTTGAGCCATTGAATTCTAGATTTTTGCTTCCATAATATTTCTTCTCTTTTTTCCCATTCCTCTAACTGAGTTGTGAGTTTAATTTCATCTGCACTTCTCTTCTCTATGAGGCCATCTAAACGGATTTTCTTATTCAAATTTTCAAGATGAGCAATAACTTCATGTTTTTTTTATGAACATCCCCAAACTCTTTCCAGTTCCAAGTCTTGATTTTGGATTTAATGTATTGCAGTATTTTGGCAAAACAGAACATCTTAGTCCCATGCCTAGGTTTACCTTCCTTCCACCATTGTTGCACATGAGGTCTGAAGGAAATGTCTCTAAGCCACATTAATTGAAAACAAAAAGGAGAGAAACTCACATTGGTTTTCCACATTTCCACCATGATTGGCCAATGATCCGAACCAGCATTATTAAGAGTCTTCACTTTAGGAATGTGACCATGGATTAGGAAATTTTCAGAGAGCAAAAACCTATCCAATCTCTCCATTATACAAGCTAAGCCTTGCCTTCTGTTAGACCAAGTCATAAGGCCATTATCTGGTTGGATATCCACAAGATGGAGGTTTGCAATATATTCACTCATGAGGTCAGTGCTTTTGTCCAAATTTCTATTTCCCCCTCTTTTCTCATCCAGAGAGAGGATGGTATTGAAATCTCCTCCGATCAAGATCCAAGATTTAGGAAAATGAGAGATAATATGAGTAATATCCTTCCACTGTCTTCTTTTTTCCTCCAAAGAAGTCGAAGCATAAACAATAATGCAGAGCATAATCTAGTTGGAATGTCTACTTTGAATAGCTATAGCCAACAAACCCCAACTGCCAACCATATGGTGAATAACTACCTCTTTTGGATCCCAAAGACAAGCAATGCCACCCGAAGTCCCTTGGGAACTAAGGGAAACCACTTTTCCAGCTGGCCAAATTTTATTGGCAATTAAGTCCATATCCTCCATTGACATCTTTGTTTCTTGAAGGAAAACAAGATGTGGATGATTTACTTGAATCATTCTTCTAATTTCATTTTGTTTTGAAAGACTCCCTTTGAGTCCTCTAATATTCCAAGTGATGATCTTCATTAATACCAGGGCTACAAAATTTGGGAAGGGCATTAATCTTACCTTCCTCTACAAGCTTTTCACCTTCTTTTACCATATGATATTGATTGGTCTTGAGACCTACTTTTTGATTAGAATCCATCTTCAATTTTTTTCCCTGTTTCTTGACTTATTCCAATTGAATCTGAGATGGCTTCTAACCTTGAAGAATGCTCGTACACAGCCAAAATTTTACTAGATGGTTCAACGGAGTCTATATTGGGACTTGCATTATTTGAAGTTTTGACATTTGAAATATTGTTTTTCTTGTGTAAATTTTCTCCTTTTTTTCTATTGAAAACCTTTGATTTGTTGGTTTGTCTCTGAGTTCTTCCCTTCATATTTAAATTGTGTTTCTAAGATTTTAGTTTCCATTATTTCCTCTTCCTCACTTGGGACATCATTTGTGGAAAGGATTTCAAAAATATTAGCAGATGACTTTGATTGATCCTTCATAGCTAGTTTTTTTTTAGTGTTCTTCTTAGGTATTTGGAAACCTCTGAGTTTATATCTTCTTTCTTTTGATCAGGAATTTTATTTGGGCAAGCATCGGCCAAATGACCATATTCATGGCAAATTCTACAACGAAAATGAATGTTCTCATAGTCCACTACTTGCTCCCAAGTGTCTTCCCCAAATTGTAATGTGATCTTTTTAGGTAGGGGTTTGTCAAAATCCATTAAAACACAAATACGAGCATAAATAATATGTTCAAAATTTTGAGTACAATCAGCAGTCATCATAAAAGTTCCTAAAGAGTTTCCAATTGAAGAAAAAATAGTAGGATTCCAAAATTCAATAGGGAGGCCAAAGAGTCTAACCCACACGGGAGCTATAGAAGGCATCTCTTCTTTGACTTTAAATTTAGTATGCCAAGGCTTCATGAAAAGCCCTGCCCTTCCAAAAAACAAGGACCCCCTTGAAAATTTTTCTCTCTATCTTCATTATTAGCAAATAAAACAAGAAAATAACCATTTGGATAAATAGAGATTTGTAACTCACCTTTAGTTTTCTAGCTTTTTGCAGCCCAGACTTTGAAAGTAGATAGACTCGGACAAAAACCCATGAACCAACAAATTAGTCCTCTTTTTTCCAAATCTTCAATGCCAGTCTGAATGTTACCCATATCAAGCTTAACAATAGGAGTTCCATCATCTGCTTTAAGACATCCCGACTCCGTTTTCTTGGGATCAATCTTAGGCATTCTTAGAGGTTTATGGGAAGCCCCAATATTGATATTAGCATTGGGCTGAGGCTGTCCACCATGAAGGGCATCCCTAAAATTCATTTTTGGGATTGAGTCTTCAAAATTCTTACCCTTGATAGGGGTTTTCACAGTAGAATTATTTTGTGGGTGCACCTTAGCACCAGATTCACTTGAGATATGAGCCATTTTTTGATCAACTACTTGAAACTTGTTTCATGATCTCTTTAATCCTTGCCCTAGATGTCGTGGAAAGGTATGGTTTTCACTTTTATTTTGTGCAGAAAATTGGAAGTCATTGTCACTCAAGTTCACAGTATGATCTGTTGAAAGACAAATTTCTAACCCATATTGTATCCCCTGCAACATTTCCTACTAAAATATTGAGCATAAACCACAAAAATATTGGCCGCTAGGGCCCGAAGGCCCTAAAAACCAACCTCTGGAGCTACTTGCACTCAACCTAGATGAAACCCTCGCATAGCCGCTTGCCAAATATGTCGTTCACACATAGGGATGTGCTAGGATATTTGTTTCTCAAAATGATATGAAAATTTGTGGAGACGTTCTAGGGTTTTTCAGGCATCTACCCTCAAAATTTCAGCTCAATTTGAGTTCATATGAGTGAGATATGGTCGAAATGAGTTCAGAATTTTGGGTTGTCCTGTGAAAAACGTCTCATCTAATGCAATCCAATCAAATTTAAAAAGTAATGCACTTAATTAATTTATTGCAACTAATCAATAATAATCTAAAGTGAATCTTCAAGAATTCTTCTATAGTTTCTTTGTAAGCAAGATAATATGAGCTAGTCTTATTTTTATTTCCAAAGTAGATGATAGGTAGTTGATAGATGGTTTGAAGTTAAAAAATCTAATCAACTCCTAAACTACAAATGAACCTTAAAGAATCCTTTATTTTTGCACTTTTGAAGACTCTTAATTCAACTCTTCTTTTTGCAACTTAAATCAAATTAAGGTTCTCAAAAAAATATGATAAGTAATCCACTTAATGAATTTACTTGCACCAATAGTTTCTTACCTTTTTTGAAATCATTTTTTACCACTTCTATAGAGGACATATATCTTTGTGTCTAATATCACCAAGTTGTTGCCTTGAGTAAGATCTTGTAAATCTCTCTAGACTACCTTGAACAACTTTGTCTTCACCAAAATATGGTCTCCAACTCTCTTTCATGAGCCTAGGATTTTGATGGATTTTTTTTCCTCTTGTAGTATCCTCTTTTTTCTATAGGTTTGAAGAGATATTTGATTCTAAAGTGGTGCCTTATTTCTATGAGAATTAATCTCCAAATATCCTAGATTTAGTAGGTTTCTTCTGTCTGAATCTTCCTTCAAGATTCTTGTCAAATTCTGACTTCAAATAGGATCTTCTTCTCAAGACTTTATATGTCTTGAGGTCTTTTGATATTTAGAACTCCTTGCCAAGTTATTTTTCTTGGGTTTGTTGTCAGATGGCAACAATTGTCCCAAACTATCTCCAATAGTGAATTTCTCCAATGAGTTTTCCTTGGAACGCTTTTAATGATTTTTTCAGCAAGGCTCTCCAAGATTTTTACTAGATGCTTGTAGAGGTCTCTCCAAGGCAGGGTTATGCATAGTGGTGAATATTCACAAATTTGGTGAATATTAGGATTTCTAAAATTGGAAATTATCAAATATGAGGATCCTTGATGTTGGCCCATATGCATGTTTGTACATGTTGGAAATATATTTTCAAGCTTGATCTAATGGTGGTGTTTTTATGAATTCATAATATGATTTAATAGGTCAAAAGTGGCCCCAAATATGACCTTACATTTTAAAGGTTCAAATACCCCAAATTTTGGTATAAAGATGCTCGATTTGATTTTCTTAAGATTCTTCATGATTCACCTTGATTTTGATTATGATTTGTCATTTTTTACAAGTTCATTTTGAGTCCAACCCCTTATGCATAACCTTGCTCTAAGGCCTTTGATCATGCATATTCTTTTAGTATTTCTGGAAATCTTAACTTCAACCTTCTACTTCTAGAAGTGTTGGTGGTGAGATTTTCTCTTGGATATTTGATTTTGCTACCTCTATATTCAATCAGGACTATCCTAGTATTTCTTTATCAATGAGATATTCTCCTGATATATTTTTATTTAGGTGTTGGATTGATTCTGAAGAAGCTACTCTTGCTATACTTTTGTAAAAATATTTCCCAAGTCACTGAATCTCCCTATTCTTGCAACAAAGTATTAGTATTGAAGTCTACTTATGAATTAGATACTCTCTTCTAGATTCTTCTTCAAGATCAAGGCTTATGTGGCCTTTTTTAGTATCAAGGCTTTTGTGGCCTTTTATAGTATCAAGGCTTTTGTGGCGTTTTCATTAGGATCAAGGCTTCTATGGTCTTTTCTTCTAGATCAAGGATTTTATGGCCTTTTTTAACTAAGGCTTTTGTGGCATTTTCTTCTTGTGAATTTTTCAATCTAGAAATGGATATCTCTTCACAAGTTTTCCCTTAAAACTCTATGGAAATAATCTAGCCATATGCATTCTTAGTATTCCAAAAATTGATATTTATTTCAATCCTTACTTGTGGCTCTCCTTAATTCTACCACCTAGACTCTTCTAAGAATGTTTTATAGTGACTTTTCCAATTGCGCATCATATTGACAAAAAATTAGGGTCAATGGTAATGATGGATTTTCTATTGACTTATCGTGGCTCTGATAAAATTGTTAGCTTTTTATAAGCATGTAATGGGAGATAACAATCAAAGTATGCAAAATATTATAAAATAAAGTGAATCTGCAAGATGATTGAAAATATACTATAAATAGAAATGATGGAGATATTTACAAAGTAGCTATGGAGGAACTAAATACTCCATGAATAAATCTACTACTCAAGAATGAGCTTTGAGCATATCACACTCCATCACATTATATCACATTGCTACATCAAACCACATTTTTTTGCACTACTATATACTTCTATATCTTGCTCTATGTCTATGATCCTTTATATAGTAAATAGGTTCCTTGGTGAACACTCTACCTAGTTGTGCAATGGACAACTTGCACATATATAGCTTACACTTTGACACTTGTGCATTTATTACATTGCATGAAGTAACTAGATAACTTCCACCTAAATTAATCTAATGTCCTAAGTATGTACCAATAAAGGTACATTTACATGATCCAAATGATGTAATATAATATTTTTTTAACATAACTAGGGCAAATTACAATTGCTTTTGTAATGATTTTCTAATATACATTGAAAAGAGTAATAGGGTGTCATATTTAAATAGAATCCTTGTATAAGTTATTTTGAATCAATCTAATTACTTCTTGATTGATGAATTCTCCAAAAAACCTTTCTCAAGGGATTTCATATACATCATGTATCAATATTTTTTAATCATTGATCTATTTTCGATAAAATTCCATATCCAAAAAATCTATTTGAGATGCCTTACCTCCTTTCATTTTTCTACAATTCTTGTTTGAGTTCTTCAGTAAAATGTATTTTGTCCAAATATTTAGATAAAGTGAAGTAGGGTTATGCATAAAGGGGTTGGACTCAAAATGTAATTGTAAAAAAATGGTGAATCCTAATTGAAATCAAAGAAAATTAAGGTGAATCCTAAGTAGATAAAATTAATCATATTCACACCAAAATTTGAGGTATTTGAATCCCTAAAAATTATGGTCATATTTGAGATATATTGTGACCTATTGAATCACCTTATAACTTCATAAAAACACCACCATTAGATCAAGCATGAAAAGAGCTTTCCAACGAGTACAAATGTGCATATATATATGATGGTGAATTGACCCTAAGAAACAATTGGTCCCAAAAATTCTAGGAAAATGGGCCGACATCAAGGTTCCTCATATTCACCAATTTCCAATTTTAGAAATCATAATATTTGCCCAATTTTTGAATATTCACCACTATGCATAACCCTACTCTTAAGGGTTAGGCGGATTGGTAACTATGTGTTTGACCAAGCACATACCCAAAAGAGACCTAGGTTCAAACCTTGGGGTATGCTTGTTTGCAAAGGTAGTAGTCTCCTCTGAATCCTTTGAGTGTGCACCAGACCGATGATAACAAGTATGAATCACAAGCAACCAATGGTCCTCTTCACATCGTGTTATAAAATAATGACGTGGAACCTTAGGGGCATGCTTATTTGCAAAGGTAGTAGTCTCCTCCACATCCTTTGAGTGTGCACTAGACCGATGATAACAATTACGAATCATGAGCAACCAGTGGTCTTCTTCACATCATGTTATAAAATAATGAGGTGGTATAGGCTTGTTGGGGGCAACCCCTATGGTTTGAACCTTGTACTTGGAAATTACTAAAAATGATGTGGATATAACCAACTCCATATGTATAAAAATGGTATAAGCTTGTTGAGGGTAGCCCCTATAGTTTGAACCTTTACTTGACAATTACTAAAAATAGTGTGGATATAACCATTTCCCTGTATATAAAAAAATATCAATAAGTATCCAAAAACGTGAGAATATGCATGCATTAAAATACATAGGGTAACTCGAAGATGATAAAGTTTCATATATTTTCTATTTATTTCAATATGGCATTCACAGCTAATCTTTACAAAATTATTATTATTATTTTTAATATATATAAGAGAATTGATTACATTCATAGTTTTTTTCTAGTATCAAGCAGGGTTTAAATCTTGGGGTTGTCCCTATAACCCTTTCTTTTCTATTACTCCTATAACCTTAGTTATCAAATTCATCAATTTTTTAGATAAATTTTGAAATTCGTAGAATCAAAACTCTAAGGAATAAATTCGATGAATAAATCTTAAATTCAATAAAAAAAAAAAATCTAAACATAAAAGAGGTATAAAAAAACCCTAAAATCAATCATTGATAGTTGAAAAATAAAGTCCATGACTTATAGAAAGTTCTAAAATATATATCAAAGTGAAAGTCTTATAAAAAAATTATTCGAATCTAGGTCTTGCACAAATTATGTTAGATACAACCATTTTCAATCTATTTTATTTAGTTCTTTATGATCACTTGATATGCATAGTTCTGTGTTAATATGCATGATCATTTTTTAGAATGAATTTAAGAATGAATTTATCACATGTTTTTTTATTATAATGGATAGAACAAAATGTATACGTACATTTATAATAATCGAATTTTATCGAACTTCAAGTGTGTTGAACCCGAATACAAACACGTACTTGATAACTAAGCCTATAACCTTATTTTTTCTATTACCAAACACAATTCAAATCTTGGAGCTGCCCCCTATAACCTCTATTCCCTCTATTCATCTTATTATTTTTTAATTGGTAGGAGATGGAGACTTTCATCGTAAATCAATTTCACACTTAGAAAATTCAGATCAAATTACTACCTTTACTAAATAACACCACCCTTAAAGACAATCTTTACCAAATTATGACCACCGCTACCCTGTTAGGATCAAATTTGCCTTTTTGAGAAATCACCAAAACCACACATAATAGGGACTAAAACCACACGTGATGGGACAAGTTTTATGACAGATGAAGATCCATCACAAGGATGATAAGTCGGTCATGATCATATGGTACCATAGATTTTAGGCCACTTACTTGCAGCAACAACGGGCACCCCAAATGTCATAATGTAGAAGCCAAATACAACATACAACAGATAATTACGTTAATAACAAGCTTTGTTTTTCTGTTTAGTGCAGCGTTATTCACTTTGATGTTTTATTAGTCGAATCAGTACCATTCCCCCATAAATCCACGTTCCGTCCCCAGATCTGGGAATACCAAAGGAGGCTGATAGCACCAGGATGGCCACCATAAGCCGGTGATACTTTCTATTACTCTTTATTTTTCTTTGTGAAGGACAAATTTAATCGAATGTTTACATGTGGGAATTTGCGGAGGACGGTAGTGAAGGTGAATCTGGAATGCAACAAATGCAGGAGAGTTGCCCTGCAATCCATTATGAAAATAGACATAAAAACGGGAACGATAAGTCGAAGCCTACCACTCCGCCGCCGAAACCCGTCGATCCTCCTCCTCCTTGTTTTATTCCAGTTCCTACTTCATGTATTATGACTTATGCTTCATGCAAGCCATTCCACCCTCCGCAGCCTCATACCGAAGTTTATTATGTATACAACGAGGAGAATCTGGTTACAGTGTGTATTATCTTGCTTAAACCAAACCATCTGGTTACAGGGGTTGAAATGGAAGACGACGTACAGACGTATATTTGTTGGTCGTTGAAGGTGGACGTGTCCACGAGGTTATATTTAACCTTTCTACAAAAAGTCGACTTGCAATTTATTGGATAATGAAATGGTATTTTACTTTTTATTTAGTGCGAGGCACTACATACAATTTTATTAGCTTGACGTGTCATGTGAATTATTGTTTATTTGTTCCGTAAAGTTGTGAGGTGCGTATGACTTTTCCACTTCCTTATGGCGTGAATGTTTGTTTTCTGGGAGTGGACGTATGTTTTTGCCGAAGAATAAATCTCTCAGAAATTAACCGAAGTTTGAATTTAAGATGAAAATTAAAACAAGCGCGCATGGCTGATGAGTGTGTTTGTCACTATAAATCTATAATTTTTAGTATTATTAAAATTAATTGAATATATATTAAATAAGATTAATTTAGTTAATTATATTTTTAAGATTTAAATATGAATATTATTAAAATATTATAATATTAGGTGTGTTAATAATACAATATAATTGTTTTACAAACTTAATAAAATATATTAATCATAAGAATATATATTGCCAATGGTTTAATGGTTGAGACATATGGGTGATGTAAGCCTATCTTAATTGCATCAAAAAGGGTTCTATAGCTAAATGTAACTAGTTGATATAACCTATAGTAATAAGTATAGGACAACTCTTTCAAAACATTATCATATATATATATATATATGATTGAGAAATTATATATTGTGTATATTAAGAAACTAATTTTTGATGAGGTATTTTTTAATATTATTTTTATTAAATTAAGTTAGATATTATTTGTAATTTTTATTTCATAATTTAATTTATATAAATTATGAAAAATTAAAATATATTTTATTCTAAAAATATAGTAAAAAGCATGGTAGAGGAATAGTAAATCATGCAATTGTTTTTTAGGTTTGTTATAATACCTCCTTTTGTTTTCTTATTTAAAGATACATTTAACCTATTATGACCTCTTCCTACATGTAAGAATTTGTAGAGGATAGTTATAAAAATAAATCTATAATACTACAAACTTAGGAGAGTTGTAGGAGAGTTGCCCTGCACTCCGTAAATAGAGAGAAATTTATCCCTGTCTTTTAACGGTCTTAACTACAAAATAACAACCTTACAAATATTTTTTTTATTTATAATAAAATTGAGATCTTTGGATGAAGATTTTTCTACTCTTAGAAAGGTTAGAAAGAAGTCTAAGCATATTATGATTTAAGAAATAGTAAGGTTGAGAAAAATCAAACCAAACAATCAATCTAAGCAAATTCAGTTCCTTGTAAAGGAGATATCACCAAGGCATACAAGGAACTTATGTTAGTGATATCCTAAACTAGGTTAGAAACATGGTGATCCATGGCGGTTTTAAACATAGAGATGTAAGAAGAGAAAATAATAGTTCTTATATATCAAAGTCTTCCTATCAAAAATGGTTGTTAGTCATCAACTTGATCTTGATAGTGATCTTAGCAAAATAAATATCCCAATCCCCTACATTATATTATACACTTGTTGATGAAGCAAAGATGCATGAATTCTTGATATTTAAAGAATTCAACTTGAGCCTTTAAAAACAAGTAATGAAGAGGAAGGTTCACATTTGTTCTGTTCATAGCTATAAGGTTTATTTGAATACGTTATATGGTTGAAATAAATATTTTATGTAACTAGGTTAAAAATGACATCAAATTAATAAAGAGAGAAATTGTAGACTAACCACTCAATCTGTAATAAGACCAACTAAAGTCTTAAGTTCCAATCATATCCAAACCAAAGAAGAAAATATGGAGTTATATTTTATGATCAAAAAGTTTATGTAGGCCTTTGAAATCAAGAAATGCAACTTGACAACATGATCTTTCTTATCATAAGTGAAGTGTTATACATTATACCATGGTAAAAGTGAGACTTCTTGTATGTATTGTATGTATGTATCCTTCTAAAATTATTTTAGGATCATTGGGCAAGCCTATGGAGTTAGATTTTATAAAATAAAACCAAACCAAAAAACAATTAAAAGTTCACAAGTGTCTAATACAAAATAAAGATCTTTATTTCCCAAATGGTCGAGATATTTATAAATATGGAAAATTCATCACACTAGGAGTAGTTTGCAGATCATTCTCAAAGATTTTGAGGTTTGTAAATATTTTCTTGAAAATGGTGTAAATTTAGTAAGAACATTGTACATGACACTCATCTCCCTTGACATATGCAAATGTACAAAGAAATAGTACACAAAGGTCATGTCCAAAGTGATGCATTTTTGTTGTGGCACAAGCAACCTCATGACTATAATGGTAGATATCAATGATGACATAGGTGACCTTATCATAGGGATATATTTTGCCTATGGCACTAGTGACTTAAAATTTGATAATCCTAAAAATGAACACCATAATCTTATCAATTGCAACAAAGGCAATATTGTTAAAAGCCTTGATGATGAAAAATTTATATTTTTTGAAAATACATTAAAGGAATTGGACAAAAATGGGATACAATGTTCAAGGATTGGGTAAAAATTGGTAAGGCAAAAGAAATCCCATAATACAAAATGCTAGGCCAAAGAATGAAGGTTTTGGCTATGATGGTCAAGTAAGAAGCAGTAAGACCAAGTTCATAAAACTAGAGTCCCATACAACTCCTACAATCAACTATTGTAATAATTATGGAAGAATTATATAGTTTTAGAACCTACATCCTTATGACATCTATGGTTGTACTAATCACTCCCCTACAAATTGTTGCTACAAAGAGAAAATGACCAACAAGATTCATGTTGATTATGGATGGACAAATACCACACAATGGAATAAAATAAAATAAATCATGGTTTTTATAGATGAGACAAACCTAGTGGTAGACACAAAGTAGACCTAGTGGTAGACCCAAAGGTAGACCTAGTGATAGACCAAGTGGCAAACCTATTTCTTTGTGTAACTATTTTTACAAAATCATAGTAAAATTAATTGCATCAAGAACTAAAAGGTTTCTCTTTGAGTCTATATCTATGGAGAATTTTTTTTTCCCACATGGTAGATAGATTCATGAAGCAATCGATGGTGCTCAGGAAAATATTAATATCATAAAATCAAAAAAACTACTAGCAATGGTGATGAAGTTGGATCTCTACAAGGCTTTTGATAGGGAAAATTAACTATATTTAAGAATGATACTTAATCATATTGAGTTCTATGTGAAAATGGTGAACTAGATTATGAGATGTATTTTTTCTATTTCTTTTACATTTTTGGTTAATGGGTTAACCTCTTAGTTCTTCAAAGATCCTTGATGGATAATACAAGGTTACCCCATGTCACCACTGTTATTTCTTTTGGTAGTTGAGGGATTAAGTAGATGTAGTTTAGAAGCCAAGAGGATAGGAATAATAAAGGAAATTAGAGTAGGTAAAACAATGTAAGTTACCCATATACTTTTTGTAGATGATATTTTATTTTAATACGTGGGAAACTAAGATTTGCAAATAAGTTCAAACAATCTTTAAAAAATTTCTACTTGGAAACAAGTATGTATATTAATGCACAAAATTCAAGCATATCTTTTAACTATGTGGATCAATATTAGATCATATTAATAGGTCAATTTTTCATCTTTAACAAATTTGATCATCAAGAAGGGTTTAAATATCTAGGATTCTTTTTCAAACCCGTTGACTACACTAAACAAGACTGGAATCAGTTGATAAATAATGTAGAAGAAATAATTAATATATGGTGTAACAAATGGATTTATTTGGGGGGAGATCGACTCTGGTCAAGTTTGTGATGGAGTCAATACCAATATATTTGAAATATTTGGCTCATATACTGAAAGGAGTTATGGATAAAATTAGATAGTTAAATTATAGATTTTTATAGACAAATAAAAGATAAATAGAAGGCATTCCCTTGTTTAAATGGAAATCTTTAGTCAAGCCCAAGGAAAATGGAGGATGGGGACTTAAGAACATCTTATTTAGGAAGTATATAGCAATCAAGTGTGTTAGGAAGATAATATGAAGGGAAGGATTATGGAATAATATCATACATGAAAAGTAATTAGATTCATTCATAGTTAAGAAGTGGACAAGGGCCCTAATGAAAGAAACCCATAACTTTTCAATTTATTGGAAGGCAATGACTCAAAACTTTTATGTTGTAGGTGATTGGTTTGCCTAGAAAATAAGGGATGGTTTAATGATAAGACTAGGATTAGACCCTTGTATTAGTTGTGGTGATATGCATAAACTGCAAAATAATGTAATTGAGACTCTAATACCTCAAGAGGTTGAAACACTCACCCATGCAACTGGCTTAGAATATTCTACAAATTAGATTCAAGGATGAAAGGAAGCAATAGTTTTAGGGCTTTAGGTTTAGGAGACACACCAATGGGAACTATGTGGGGAGACTTAAATTTAGATATGCCATGTTGCAAGAGGAAACTGATCATTAGGTCTAAATAAAAAATAAATATATGGGGGATTACACTCCAAATATGAGGTATAAAACTCTTTTGGAAGATAGCAATGATGATCCAACATGGTGGTGGAAGACATTGTAGAAGTAGAAAGCCTTAATGAAGACAAGACGATTCCTATGGCTTGCCATGAAAAACAAGGTTTTGAAATAGAAATTATTATAGAAGAATAATTAGAATAATCTAGGAATATGTCATTTATGTCAGTTAGACAATGAAATAAGTGATCATTTATTGGTATCTTGCTCCTTTACTAGACAGGTTTGGAGGGAGCTTATAGCATAGTTAAAGATTCCTATTTGATGGCAAGAAGATTACTTAAAGTTTTGGTTTAAAAATAGTTCATATAAAGGTTTGATAGCTCTCTCATTGTTTGTTTCATGAGTAGTATGGTTATCTAAGAATGAAATATTTTTCAGGATTAAGACAAGCCTACTTGGCATTTCTCCTCCCAAAGTATTAGAAGATTCAATAACTATAATGTTTTTGCAACAAAAAAGGTAAACAAACAAACCATCCCTCCAAAAAATCGGTAATTCAAGTTTGGGGCTCTTTTGATGGGGCTAGACAAGGGGTCCTTGGAGGTTGTGGAATAGGAAGATTACTATATATTTCTAACTCTCATTATTTTATATTCAATGTTGGATTAGGAGAAAATTTTCATAGTTATTCTAAAATTATGGCACTCAAATTGTTGGATTGGTTGGTAGAATCAAAAGGAATACAAAAAGTCTAAATTTATAGAGACGCACAGGTTGTAATAAATTGGATGCTTGGTGTTTTTAGGATGGAAAACATGATTCTAGAATTCATTTTCTCTCAAATAAAAGAAGTTGTGGATAGAAGTGAAGCTTCTACTTTTTGTCATACTTATAAAGAAATAAATAGGGCATCAAATGAACTCTTAGAGGAGGTGCTTTAGATTAAACCAAGTACGTGCTTAGTATAGGAATTCAACAAGGGAAATGCACTGTAGTTGGTCCATATCTCTATCTAGGAGGATTAATTAACTCGAGTTAAAGCAAGCACAATTAAAGCAACCTTTTCCAAAAAAAAAAAAACTCACAAGTCAATGATTTAAAGGATATTGTTTGAAAAATTAAAAACATTCTAAGGATAGAACTTAGCATTATAAAGATAACTAATTATAATGTATAAAAGACCTGATTTCTAGGTCATATTGAATCCTTGAAAAAATATCAAGAAACATATGAAGAATGTAATTTCATATTTACTTAATATAAAATTAAAACTTTTTCAAAGGAAAAAATAATAGGTTTTATTGTCCTTATCTCTATAAAAGACTTTCCATTCGCAATTTTTTATTTTTATTTTAAATAAAAAACAAGTTTAAAATATTATATAAAAAATTAATTAATAATATTTTTAAAATATATTAATAATTTAATTTATGTCGTATTAAAAATTTTATAATATTTATTTATAATTTATATACAAACATTGTCATATTTATATTTAATATTGATAACTATTATTTATTTACTTTATTAATGTATATTTATATTCCGGCCGGGAAATTATATGAAGACGTTTCGAACATAAAGAAATACTTAATTTATATTTGAAGAGTATATATCATAGACCAAAAAGAAAAAAAACTTCCTTTTCTTTACCACTGTCGTTTTTAATTGACAACAGTCGCCGACGGACTCTTGCTTCGCTAATAACTAGTGCGCTCCTGACGGTTGGATCGAACCGCGGGGCGATTGAGATTTCCTATCATTCATATTTTTTAACTCCTTGGATAGGCATGAAGTCACTGAAATCTGTGCACAAACAAAGACAGTACACTCCGTGCCGAGAAAGACAATTCAAACTGATACAACAGACGGCTGACGAGAGCACTTCATCAACAAGAGTTCATGGAATGCATGAATAGAAACTCAACGTTATAGTGTGTACTGTTTTTTTTGGTCGATTAAAATCATTTTTTAAATAAAAATTATTGTAAACATACAAACCTTCTTTTATAATTTTTTTTTTTTATAAATGCAAAATATAAACCTACACTACACTTCACTTTGCACCGCTTTACCTTGTGAACGTCAACATCAGAAATCAAAAGTATGTGGAGTGCAGGCATCCTTCACCGACTCCAATAATTCGCAACAGTCAGTTTCCCCTTTTTTTCCCTTGGGAGTTAGCCCTATTATGAAATTTAGATCCATTCCTAATTTTTAATGTCAATTGTCGATCCGGTTGATATTAAAGGTCAATTGGTGGTGTGGTCGTTGGTTTGTATTAAAGGTAAAACAATGGTTTATAGAGGAGTGTTGTAAATTTTTTTGGTCAAACATCTATTTAAAATATCTTATAAAATAAGTTGAAAATGATTAAAAATTGTTAGAACTTTTTAAAACTTTAAAAATTCAAAAGAAAAAGTTATTGGTGTAAAAGATTCAAGCCTTTTTAAAAAATTGTTTTTATTTTAATTAAAAAAACATGATTCAGTTTTTAAAAAAGGAAAAAATATATATTGATAGAACAAGAATCAAATTACAGTTATAGATTTGTTACTTTTGGTAAGTCCTAAAATCTGAATAAAACTTAGATTAACATCTCTTAAAATAACAAAAAATTGAGTACTATCTATAGAGCAGAAACATTGAACTTGTTTTCATTTTGCTTTATACTGATATTAAGGAACCTTGCAGGCTTGATAGTTCTGCGAACACTACTTGTGTTATCCAAAAAGTGCCAAAGCGTGCTGCAAGAGGTAGCAAAAAAACCAACAAATAATTGTTCATCCTCTATTGATCCACAAGACTCAGTGGACTCTAGACCTATCCTCATCCTTAGCTAAGTCTTTGCTGGCTAATTTAAGAACCATTTGGTTCACCTCCCACCATTTAGAAGTGTCCCTATCTCGATTATAATTCAACATGTATCCAATCAAACTTTCACTGCCATGTTTAACAAAAAAGTTAGTCGTTGCATTATTTTATCTGTCAACATAGACGAGGAAGGCATCCTCGAATTAATGCCAAATGGACATAATTTGGCTCACAATTTTTCTTATCCTCCAAGCCTTTGGTGTGAAATTTCTAATAGTATCCAGAAGCCCCACCATATTTGTGAATCAGACTCAACTATGATCTTTCTAACCACATTCTCCTAAGCATTGAGAGAATTTTGTCTGATATCCAGGCCTTCAACTTCATTGTTAATAGCCCTTCCAAGACCCTCTACCTCCCAATGGAGGATCTTCCCCTTGAAATATATTCTAAGAAAACCAATGCCTAAATCCGCCAAGTTATCCTTAGCTGCACTATCAGAATTAATCTTTTTCGAACCTAGGGTAGGGGCTGCCATGGTCCAAACTTTTGTGGCTTGGAAGTCCCCTAATTCACATGAGTTTTCTTATCCCTAAAGTGAGCTCTAATAGTTTCAAAAATATTGGTAACAATTTTATGTGAAACCAACCCCATTGGACTGAACTCCTCTCTAAAAATTTTAGAATTTCTTTCCAGCCAATTGTGTCACTAGATGAAGCTCGATGCTAGGGATTGTAGCATAGGGGTGGAGTATTCCCATCGAGGAGGTGTATTCTAAGGATGAGGATAATCAAAATACCAATCCCAACTTGGTTGCCAAGTCATACAAGTCCTCACAACTATCAGTTGACACTCAATGATCAGCTTGTACGATTATCAATTACACACACTATACGATCCAAAATCATACAGTGACCTAGATTGTACGATATTGCAATCATAAAAATTGATAGAATCAGTTTTGGAAGCTGTCGTACATAGTTTTGTAACTATTCAAGTCGATGTCCTCAAACTACCAAATCGGGTAAGTTTCCTCTGTACGATTTGTACGGTTTTTGGTGTATGATCTATACGAACTAAAGGTACAACCAAAGGTTAAATTAGTTTCTCTAACACCTCAATCTCTCTCTATTTAGTTTTGTAATGATTTAATATGCCAGTCAACCCATTCTCCATAACATGCAATTCATCTAGATCAGGCTTGGGAGAGATTCCTAACAACTAATTACGCCCAAAAATCATACAACACAGTCCAAGACATCTTCCAAGATGCATCTATTCTACCAGATCCTTCCTCATATTCCACCAGTGGTGGATTCAAGCAACAGTTGCAACAATGCATAAAACTAACATAAAGCATTCATTAGAAAACACCAATAACAAGATTCATCCATAAACCATCATAAATTACTCTAAGATCATACACAGTCATATAATGACATCAATATGCTCATTGATGTATTATTCTGTAATGGATTTGAGTACAATATGGATAATCTATCAGCAATAACTCAGAAACAATGCTATACTCCTTTATTCTAACCAGTAAACTACTAGTGACAACATCCAGACCTACAAAATTGAAAATAGGGCCTTTTATAATGTTGCCCAAAGTGGTTCCTAAGACAATTCATTATTTACAACTACCCATGTACAATTGAATTCATTAATTTGACCTTTTACTAAGTCTAACACCTTAATTAGCAAATCTATGCGCCATTTCACCTTGAAATTACATTTCCCTTGCATTTGGATGTATTTCAGTGTGCCTTGTATGATTTGCCATTCCAGTTGTATGGTTTTCCCTTTACTATATGGTTTGCTCCTACATATGATTTACAAAACTTGAGAAAATTGTCACCTATGCCAAAACTATCAAAATTGAGCAAATCCTTTTGATCACTTCTTCTTCTGGGAGGTGGATTTGCTGCCTACATCTACCCTCCCCTTTACTTTGGTCGGTGTCCTCACCGACTCATTCTGCTTCTTCCATTATGCCTCATAATCTGCCACTATAGCCTGTAAGTCCTTAACTTGTGACTTATACATTTCTCATTCATTCTTCAACTTGGTTGCGTAGCTTCCCATATCTACTGCTTTCACCCCATGGAAGTTAGCCTTTTCCTTGATAGTTTTTAGGAACTCCATCATCTTCTGTTCATGTTCTGAGGCACTCTTTTTCAACTTCTCCTTCCAGTGAGCTTCTGCTCGAGCTACCACCTGAAGTTCTTCATTCTTTTTAGTAATGGTCTATAGGTGGTGATTGATATCAACCTCCATAGCTCGAACATGGTCTTCTTTAATCTTCAATTGAGCTTGCTTTTCTAGGACCATCTCATTCAAATTTTTACTATCCTTCATCAGCTCCTCTATCTTCTTGGCTTATGTTGCCATTTTCTCACTCTTTTCAGATCCAACTCCTTAATTCTATCCTCTATCATCTATGAGATCTATCACTTTTCCTCTTCAAGCATGTTAATTATAGCTTCAGACTCAGTTCTGAGGCCTGACAGATCATCCTCCAATTTCTTTATTTTCTCTTCTATCATAATTCTACTTTTCTGTAGTTCTTCTTCCATTGCGGCCAATTCCTTTTGAGTGGCTATAGTTTCCTCCTTCTGAGCCTCCTTGAGCTGATGGATTTATTCCAATCCTATGCTCAACCACTCTATCTAGTGTGTTAGGAAGTTAAACTTCCTCAGGGTGATAGCCAATCCCGTCGCAACCCTCTTGTACTCCAACTCTATCGTATTTGTGGGATAGGTCGGGTGATTGACTCTATCCAAGTACATCCTTGGATCTTTCCTATAATTTGTGACCACCCCTTCTGGCAAGTCTTCTCTTCCTAAAATTTTTGTTACCTCTTCCTTGGGTAACCTCCATGGATGTTGTGCATGAATGTCTACTATCTTCCTCATACGCTCTGCACTGCTCACCCATTCTGTTATCTTCTCCAATTTGAGAGACACTTGTTCTTCCCACAACTTCAATTCTCCCACATGGCCAATGCAAAATTCCAATATGGCACTATTAATCACATGGCCTAATTGAGAAAATAAGTGTTCCACCTTATCCTCTATTCCACGTGCCTCCTCCTCAGTTGTAATTCTGGTGAACCGAGGTACTTCCAGTAGGTAACTAGATTGCAACCCTCATCGTTCTTCCTCTGTAGGAGTTCATTCTTCTTCCTCCTCCATATGGTGGCTAGAGCTTCCTCCAAGCTCCCAAAGTGCTCTCACTGTATCGATCTTCTCCCGAGGTGGAGACTATTTTACAATTTTCTCCTCCTCACTATCTTCAATATTTACAATCTCCTCTTGAGATTGTTGTTGCTCAACTTGTTCTTGGGCCTTCTCTGATTCAACCGAGCCCACCTGTTGCTCTTCAGTATTCTCCTAGGCTACTTCTTGCTCAATGCTACCCACCTGTTGTTCCTCTATCACTTCTTCTTGCTGAACTTGTCTGGTGTTCATTGTTATGACCTATTCAACAACAAGTTCTTTTTTATCTTGTGATGCCTCCGTATTCTCTGGTGCATCTCTCTTACTTGAGCTTCCTATTACAAATTTGTAACGAGGCTTCTTCTTGGGCTCTTCCTCCATGGTATTTATTCTTACTTCCGCTTCTTCCTAGGTAGTGGCTATTCCATCTTGCCCTACCTTGAATCCTTTGAAAAATTGGAAGCATTCATCTTCTCAAAATGTTGGAAGATTTGTGGAGATTGCACTATTCTCTCCGCCTCTGTCCAATACAACTCCTCCAGTTCCATCACTTCTGAGTCTGACTATTCTTTTTCCTGTACTTCTGGAACTGGTTTGCTTGCCATTCTTTCCTACTGCCTTCTTGTAATTATTTGTATGGGGCTTCCTTGCCTCTTCTCCCTTTCTTGAACGAGTGGCTTCTCCTGCTATCATTGCCTAGGTGCTTGCTGTTCTAGCTCCGGTTCCAACCATCTAGGCCTTTTTCTCCTATGGTGTACATCAACATCTTCCTCCGGAGTAGTATCTTCTTGAGCTCCACTGCTATGTCACTCACTCCTCGTTCGAGGTCTCTCTGGGGTCACTTTTGATATTGGCACTGACTTCACCCACCTCAATATCATCGGTTGTCCTGGCCTGATTTCTCGAGGTTGCATCAATCCTGGAAATTGGATTCCCACTTCTGTGACCACATTTAATAACAATCCAATAGCATGGAAAGTCATTCCAAAGTTCTTCGGCCTCTTCGTCAGTGCCTCATGCATTCTTCTTTCTAGAAAGGTACCCCAATCATACTGAATTCCCTTGGTGATACCTTTCGCATATTGTGCCATCCACATTGGCATTTTTATGGCCCTTATATCTCCTGATAGTCGAGCCATGACTGTATTCATTGCACATGGCCAATGTTCTCCTTTCAACTAGCTCTATTTTATTCCACGTGTTCCTGCACTTGAGATCTTTGCCTCAGTCAGTGATTTGATAGTGGTAAGGGTAGTGACGAGGTGATATGCCTCTATTGGATCTACCAATATTTTTACTACCTCCATGCCATATTTCGGTAAGCCAAATGTCTTTCAAAATGTCTCTACCAAAATATCCACCTTCACTGACCTCTTGCCCACATTGACATAGGCAGTTTGGGTCGTAGGGTTATACACCTGAACTATCTGCAATAGATAGTTATGGAAGAAGGATTTGTGAAATGGTGGAATTTGTGCAATTACTGCCACACGAGCATCCTCGAACGTCTTCCTCCAAGGATGATTCTTATTCTTCTCATCATTCCACCACTTCCTGCATGCATCCACTCCATGTTGTACAAATGCAATCTTTGTGATTTCAACTTGGCCTTCTTCCTATCCACTGCTCAGATGCTCCTCCTACTCTAGTAGGTGAATTTCACTCCTCAATTCCCTCTATGAGGTTCTTTCTTGTGCCATTCTCTCCTCTCGATGTCTGAGTGGCATCCTTCTCGGATTAGCCCACCAATGTCTCTGTCCCCTCCATGACCTATATCCTCCTCTCCTCCAAGGATGATTACCATACCAATCATGGGATTGATACTGTCACCCTTGGTGTTGCCATGGGTATGCCTCTCTCTTGTGTAGTGGACCTGGTGATCTCTCCACCCTATTGGCTGCAATCCACCTTAATCGACATCCAAATTCTTTCATTGAGATCATTCCTCCAACATCTCACCGATTAGCTTATCTCCACTCACCTATTTTTGCAATAATAAGTGTACCAAAAATTGTATGACTTACTATAAAATTATATAATGTAGTTTTTGTACCTTTGTATGGTTTTACCCTCACCAACCACTTCTAGATCGTACACTTTTCTCCTTTCCCTATAGTTCGATTTCTAGTTCCGTTCGTCTTCAAACTGCCATGACTCCTACAAATCATACAACTACAACCTAAAATTATATAGCATGATAGTACTTTATACGATGTCTCCTTTTGACTACCTTCCCCTTTGGAATTCATACACTTTCATACAATTTCGTACGATTACTTGAAAATTACCAAAAATGGCCTGAAAATCCTCCCAAAATTGTACTAATTTTCCTGGAAATCGTACATGCTGCCCACAAAATCATACAATACGACTTTTCAAACTCCTAGGTTATGAAAAATTCAAAATTTTGATCTCCTTTTTTGAATATTTCACCGACCCATTTGTCGGATTGCCCCGATCTACCTTTTTTGTGTTTTTCGAGAGCAATTTTCCACTCTTTCAACCCTAGCGCAATTTATTTCAAACTGATGAATTTTTGGTTGTATTTTTATGGCTGTACGGACTTCTCTTATCTCCTCACACATTTCTCAGCTTGCTTTTTCCATATTTCACCGATTTTAGGGTTTAAATCTTCAATAACTTGCAATTTCCACCATCCTTCAATTTTTCACTTCTCGGACTCCCAACAATAATTTTTCACTTTTGTATCCATACTTTGATGTATTCTGCTATTATTTGAATTTTGAATTTCCCTTTTTGTGGAGTAAAACCCTAGTTTTCTTCTTCTGATTCCTCTCTTGGGTTGAATCTTTGAAAATGAAAAGAACTCCCTGGTGCTAATTAAATATGGGTCCTTAAAAATTTAGAGTGTTAATGAATATTTGCTGCCCATATGGTCTTCTCCATTCAATTGCACGCTTTCCACCTTCGTCCTCCTAAAAAATTTTGAATTCTCACTTGTACGATTTGATAAAAATTGCAATTCTGCCTTCCTATTTAAAGTACTTGGAAACCCTAACTAAACCCTAATTCGATCAACTTTAAATTGTGCCACTTTGCACATTTTCCCTCCATCTTGCATGGATGATTGACAACTCAATAAGTTTTTTTAAATTTCATCTTTTTCCCCCGCTTTTTCCTCCAACCGTTGCTTTCTCCCGTGCATGCCGCATTAAATGGGTAGTTGGAAATCGTACAACATGCTTGAAATCATACAGTGTATGATCCAAATCGTACAACATGTCATTTTGTATGATTTCCCATGTCTTTATATCAATTTTCTTTGTACGATCCCCTAAATTGTACGATTTCATCCTTACTTTTATTTTGTACGATCTTTATACTTAGAGAATTTTCAAATTTTCTCTCTCTGAAGAGGCCGTCGTTTCCGGTTTTCAACCACTTCCTTCTTAATTGCATCCCGAGGGATTTTCACAACTAAGGCACATTTTTTTTCAATTTTCTTTTTCTTTTTCTTTTTTTTTTCTTTTTTTCAATCCTAATCTATTTATACTTACCTTCTTGGCAATCGTACAGTGACATTCACTTGTACGATCCCATCAAATTCTTCTCTTGGGGCTTCAACTACAATGTTTGGAGTGGTTGTGTCACCTATCGATATTTGTTCCCTAGGCCGATTCCTCTCCACTTGTGATGTTACTGAATCCTCTGGCCTTCTTCTTCCATGTGTACAATTTGGAATTGTACAATTGCAAGTTGGAGTATCTTCACCTGGTGTCCTTTCCCTTTGCTGCATAGGTGATTGATCCCTTGGTAGCGGTGTCCTTACCACTCTACTATCATTCGAGTGACTTCTCCACCTATCCCCTCGGATCAGTTCTGGCTCTAGAATTGGTGATCAGGTTCTTAGTTGCCCTTGATTTCTTTCATCTACAAACTGTACTCTTCCCCTACCAATAAGGCCTCTTCCATGCGAGTGTCTCCCCCATCCTATTCCTCTTGGTATTGGGTTTCTCTACGTGAATGGTGATTCCTCCCTTCTCTAGAGTAATCCTCTACCACCCCTCCCTCATTGAGGTGGTTGTCCCCATGGATGTTGCCTTGTGGGATTTGGTAGGATTCCCCTCAATCCTGGTAATCCTCATAGATTCCTTGTCCAGTTCAGACAAGCTAAGGGTGTATCTCCTGGCCATCTAGGAGTAGGGGGTCAGAATCTTCCTCACCCTCTTCCTCCTCTAATTGTAACATCACCTTATATTTGTCCATTTTGTAGTTGAATACCTCCCCCCTTCTTGGCTGAAGTCTTAGGGGTCTTTCTCTATTTCTTCCTCCCATTGTTCGGGTATCAGGAGTTATCTCTACCAACTCGATGTTGGCTAGTGGACTCCGATTAGGTGACAACTATCATAAGGTTCTGATTCTCATGTCAGCATGTACCAAGCGACATCTCCATATTCTTTCCTCAAAGGATATCTAGGGGGATGAAGATGCCAATACTTCTCTATATGCATTAGAGAAGTCTGTCTCAGAGCTAGAGTCGGTTCGACCCTCTTCCCTCTGTTCTACCCAATCGATTGGAAAATTCATCACTCTCTCCAATATTTGTACTTCCCTTCTTTGTCTTCTTATTTTTTGATGAGCTATTGTATAATCTTGTGTATTACTATAAGGTCTATCCCTTTGAGTTCTCCCTAATTGCCTTTGTCTCGATGCACTAGTTGGAGAATCATGATTTCTTTGAGGATTATGAGGATTCTCTGGCTTATCTTCATTACTACTATCTGTACTAGGCTCACTTACTAACCATGACATTCCTTCATCACTAGAATCAGTCATGTCCAATAATATATTGCCTTGTGATTCGGGCGATGTGGTGGCCTCCTCTATGTCTCGCCAAAGTACTCCCGCATCTTCATTTGTCATTGGCTGCTCGCTCGGTGGGGGTGGCGAACTTGTGCTTGCACCTTCATTTCCTCCACTATTTCTTGGAGTTAATCCCTCAGCATCCTTAGGTTCTCTTTCAGTTTCTTGTAGTCTAACTGCTCTCTGTTCATCCAATCTTCGTATGGTACCATCCAACTCCTGGATGAGTTGTTCCCTCAACCTCACATTGTGACTCCACAATGTTTGATACTCTTCTTGTAATTGTTGAGTTTGCATTCTCATTCTCTACTGTAATAGCCCTACCTAAGCCAATGGAGAAAGTCCAGCTAATTCCTCATCTAAGGTTTCATCCCTATCATCCTCTAGAATTTCCATTTTGAATGTGTCCACTCTATCTTCATTGCATACTATTAACCTTATCCTTCTTCGTCCTTCAATCTACTGAGGTAGTTCCCTGTGCTCTACTCATGGGTACCTCATGTTCATAGTTCTAGGTAATAGTGCTATCTCTTGATAGCCTCTTGGGTCTGGAGAAACCCACTCCTCTTCTTCTCGTCTGGTCCCATCAACCATTTTGATGTGTACTCGCATCCTTCTTCTTTCATCGGGTCGAGGTGCCAACTCTTGTTGTTCGACTATTGGTTGTGTCTCCTCCCCTTCTACAAATAAGTGTGCAAGTCCTATATCAGGTTCTTCTTGTGATGGACCTGGCTCATGATGAGCCTCATCTTGAGCTTCCGCTCATCTTCATCATTCAATTTCTTCTGAAGTAATGAATAAGCATTGTACCTTGTAAGGCTTCAACTTTGAGCCATTTATAGTATTGGGTACCTCTGTCCCATTCAATTTCTGTAGCTTGACTACTCCATTACTCATTACTTCCACTACTTTATAAGGACCAAGCCATAACATCTTCAGCTTACCTGGCTTGATTTCCCTCTTTCCATTAAACTTTAGAACTAAGTCACCCGGACTAAGTTCCAACTTCCTCAAATGTTTGTCATGCCATGCCTTCCATATTTTCTGAGCTATCTCAATCGCCCATTGTGCCATGACTCTTCGTTCATCTAACTTAATCAGTGTCGTCAGTCATTCTTCCAAACTCTCTTGATCCCCCAAGCGATGCTCTATCGCGACTCTCAAACTTGGTATCAAGAATTTGACTAGCACCACTGCTTCCTATCCATACATTAGTTGGAAAGGTGTGTGTTCCATTGTAGGTTTAAAATTTGTTCTGTATACCCACAAAATGGATGGTAGCCTTTCCTCCCAGTCTGCTCCCTCTATTCCATAGGTTTTATATAGAGTAGATACTAAGACTTTATTTATCACTTCCACCTGCCCATTCACTCTAGGGTAGTACGGACTAGAAAATGAGTGTAAAATCTTGAACTCTATTGTCAGCATCTTGATAATCTCATTAACAAAGTGTCCCCCTCGATCACTTGTTATTTGTAGTAGAATACCAAACCTTGTGATTACCTGTTCATACAAGAATCTTGTTGTACTTTTAGCCAAATTATCAGGTAACACTCTTGCTTCCACCCATTTTGTCAAGTATTCTATTGCTACTACAATGTATCTACACTTCCATCTCTGATATGTCTTCAATGGTCCTACGAAGTCCAATCCCCACCGTTCAAACAACTCTTGTGGTTGTGATGGGTGTAAGGGCATAAAGTCCCTCTTGACCGACTTCCCTGCTCTTTGGCAAGTATCGCATGCTTTCACATGCTCCTTTGCATCATTATACAGTGTGGGCCACCATAGCCCAGCTAGCAATACTTTTCTAGCGGTCGCATCTGGTCCCATATGTCCTCCTGCTAAGCCTACATGGGCTTCTTTCAATGCCACCTTGACTTCTTCATCCATTACACATCTTCGCAAGATACCATCACTTCCCATTTTATATAGTAATCCTACTATTATCTAGAAAGGTGCTGACTTCATTATTACTTTCTTCTTTTTGGTTGTCATCATCTCTTGTGGCAACTCACCTATGGATAGATATTGGCCAACCAACTTGTACCATGATGGAACAACATTGATGGTGAATAATTGTGCATCTAGAAATTCATCAGGAACCCCTGTTCTTATAGGCTCCCTTGATCGTATCCGAGACAACTGGTCTACAATCACATGCTTCTTACTAGGTCTCACCACTACTTGGAATATGAACTCTTGAAGGGTGACGAGCCACCTGCTGACTCATCCTTGAATCACTAGTTTGTTTATCAAGTACAACAACGCTTGGTGATCAACATAGAAAGCAAAGGGATTCACCAGTAGGTAATACCTAAAATTTTGAACTGCATATACCATTCCCAAAGCTTCCCTTTCTGTTGTACTATAGTTTCTCTCTGGCCTTGACAAAAGGTGACTAGCAAAGAAAATAGGTTGATCTAGCCTAAACTATCCTTCTTGTGCTAAAGCACATCCAATTGCAAAATTCGAAGCATCAACATGGACATGGAATTCCTTATCCCAATTAGGGAACACCAAAATCAGACTACTCACCAGCTTAGCCTTTAGCTCCTCGAAGGCTCCTTGGTGCTCCTCTGTCCATCTGAAAGGAATATTCTTTTTCATCAAAGAATCTAATGGGTAGGATACATGTGCATAATTCTTGATAAACCTTCGGTAGTATCCTGTCGAACCAAGGAAGGTCTTAAGTGAACTCACATCAAATGGTTCTTCCATGTGTAATATCACACGGATCTTATCAGGGTCTATCTTCAATCCTTCGTTGCACACAATGTGTCCTAATAATTTCCCATATGGCACCATCAGAAAATATTTCCCTGGATTTAATGATATCTGTGCATTTTTGCACCTACTCATACATTCACTAAGGGTAGGAAGATGCTCCTTGATCTTCCCATAGATGGACCAATCATCCAAAAATGCTTTAAAGTTCCCCATTGCTAGCTGATCGAATATATACAGTATGATGCACTGAAATGTAGTTGGGGCATTACAAAGTCTGAATGGCATTTGGTTGTATGCATAGATGCCATTCTCCATAATAAATGTGGTCTTCAGCTTATCCTCCTCGACTATACTGATTTGATTGTATCCTGAGAATCCATCCAAAAATGAATAGATCTCATGGCCTACGACTTCTTCCAAGATAGAATCTATGAAGGGAATGGGGAAGGGATCCTTAATAGTTACAACATTTAGACTCCTAAAGTCTATGCATATTCTGATCTTGTCTACTTCCTTCTTCAAGGTGATCACTATAGGTGAAACCCATTCACTATTTGTCACCCTAAAGATGATTCTTGCTTCTAGCATCTTTTCTATCTCCGCATTCACTAATGCAACATACTTTGGATTCATTCTATATGGTCTCCTCCTTACTGGTTGAGCACCAAGCATTAGTGTAATCTTATGGACACATAGTTCTGGTGGGACTCCTTTCAGATCCTTATATGTCCATGCAAAGACATCCTTATATTCCAAGAATATCTTAAAAGTTGTCGCCTTCAATACAAGATTCCAATCATCATCGTAGTGAATCAACCTAGGTTCTTCCTCTATTCCCAGATTGATGTCCACTATCCGAGGTCCTTCATATTTGATATTTTTTGGTTCACTCGTAGCTTTCTCTACGTTCTCGGGGTGTGTCGGCCTTGTATCAATCTCTGCATCTCCTACTGTATACTCTGCAAAGCTTTTCAGAAATGTCCATTTCTCTTCTGCTTCTTTCTTAGGTTCCTGGCTAACCTTCGATTTGTCTTGTGTTTCCTTGATCTCCTCTGACTCAATACAGAGGTAGTTGGGCTGAAACATTTTGTACTCCTCCATTTTCCAATGAAGGAGTCCGCTATCAGATCTAGCTTCATCTTCGCTACATTCATCTAGGTACAACATTCCTTCTCCATCAGGTTCATGCCCTTCATCTCCTGAGGAATTTTTTGATTCATCTATCATAGCTACATCCTCACTAACTCTTTGATTAGCTAGATTAATCATATATTTATGTTGTCCCTTCTTAAAAGTGATCTGATTCTTTCCCCAATTATGATTGACTTTGGCTACTCGTAGCCAGCCTCTCCCTAAAAGAGCATCATATGCAGGTTTCTGCATTGTAATCACAATGAAATCCAAGACAAATTCTTGTTCAACTATCATTACTTGTTGTGCCATTAAGACTCCTTTTATTTTGATACCATTCTGGTCAACACCATATAACCAGAAGCTCGATGCCCATAGGGATGGAGCACCTAATTCTAGCCAAGTTCTTTTAGGTAGCACATTGACGTTGGATCCTCCATCCATGATAACTTGTGTCAATTTGTGCCCTAAGATCTCCATATGAACTAATGCAAGTTTCTTTCCCACATCAATCATTAATACGGTTGGATCCATAAATTGATATTTTCGCTCCTCCTCCTGAATTGGTTGGCTCTGCACTTCCATCACCTTCTACGGTTGCAATTCTTCCACCATTACCTTCTGCAATGTTGGAATAGCTTCTAATAGGTTAGATACTTTAATTTCCACTATGGTATCCAAAACCTGTGCTACCATATTTTGCACAACTATCTCCTAATATGATGGTTTTCTAAGTTCCTTGTCAGTTGTTGACTCTTCTCGCTTAGTCTTCTCAGCTTCCTCTTGCAATATTTTCTTTGTTGCTTGCCAGCATTGCTTTTCCTTTGCTGGCTCTGGATACTTATCCTTCTTAGCCTGATTCCTCATCATGGCTAAAACTTCTTGGGTTGCCTCCTTAACTTGAGGAACCTCTATGTCCAAATAACTAACGTTCTATGGGTTACTCGAACTCGCCTACTTTGGATAATTCTCTTCTTTGTGGTTCCTCGGACCACACCATCTACACATATGTGTAGTGCTTGTTTGTGATGTTTCTTGCCTCTGAGGTGCAGGATAATTTTTTGCAAAATGCCCCCATTCTTGGAAATTGCAACATTGTATGATCGATCTTCCTTCCGAGTCATACTACAAATGACTTTGTCCTCCTTGCTGATTACCTTGATTTGGCCTTCCACCTCATCTGTTATTTCTATAACCACCACTCATTGCTTGTTGCCTGCTTCCTTGGGTCTTCGATTTCTCTTCCTGCTCTTGGATTGACAATACTTGTGGTCGTACTCTTGTGTTATACGGACATAGCATTACCTCATGCCCCATCACATTACAAATGTGGCAATAGTCATTCCTCGGACACTTCACATTTGTATGTCCCTCCATTTTGCATTCTGTGCACCATATGTCATTTCTATCTGGTTTGATCTTTTGTTCTTTTATCAACTTATCAAACTCCTTGCGAAATGATGCTATTATTCTTTGTATAGTATCATCTTCTCCACTATCTAAATCATTCAACTTGGGATGAGATAAAATTCCTATATATGTTTATTTTGATTCACTCTCAAAATTCTTTGCGTGCTTGAGTGCTTCTTCATATGTTTTTGATGGTACTACCTTCATATTTTTCTTATACTTTGGGAGTAATCCATCTACAAACCACCGCTTTACTAGAACATCTGCCGAGGCATCTGCATCTTATCGACTAATTGCTTTAGTCTACGGTTATAGGACTTCACATCTTCATCAGCTTTTTGCTTTGTCATGCAAAGTTCTATCACAATGTCTCCATCATCCTTTAAAGGTCAAAATTCTTCAATGAATTTCTCCTTTATCTGATTCCAAGTCTAAAAATCTATGGTATTTTCTCTCTTCAAATACCAATCAATCGCCAATCCTCTCAAAGTAGCAGGAAATAGAATTACCCAATATTCTGGTCTATCTACACCATTTTCTCTCCAAATGGTTATGCAAGTCCCTATATGCCATGTGGGGTCTTCCTTACCCTCACCTAAAAATGGTGGACATCTCTATTTGGCTGCCCTATTAGCCATCTTAGGAGAGTCGTCACTCTCACTTGAGGTATCTCATGGAATCTCTGACTGATTCCTCTTTGGGGGTGTCTTACTCCCATTGTCATCAGAAGTGTCAATTCGAGGTATCTTATTTTTTCCCACCACTCGATGACCAAACTCTCATGCATCTTCACTTAGCGACCTCCTTCGCTGATGTGAGGGAGATGGTCTTGGTCTTTCCTCCTGAGACCTCACGTCCTGTTGCTCTAGTGCCTGACTCCCATCCTCTGCACTCTCCTGCAACCCTTCTACCACTTTCTTAGGTGTCACCATCCACTCTCCATCATCTTGCACTTTTCTTGTGTCAACCCTTGCCTCCATGCTTGGTGGTTCTACTTCCTCATCTTCCATCTCTATCAACAATACCTCAAAGTCTCCTTCCTCAGATGTCCAAACTTGCTCTATTTTTGGTTCGTGAGTACTCTAGTCTGAGTTACTTGTGTTTTCTCTTTGAGAAATCCTTGTGCTCCTTCTTACTAGAATGTTCTCTCTTAGTTCCCATCTCCCACGGTTTCATGCACTGGTATCCATCATTCACCTCCAACTTGTAGTATTCACACTTCATCAATTTGACCCGTTTTAACAAAATTGCTAGATTTGATAAGGCAACGATGCCAAATGTAGCATAGGGGTGGAGTATTCCTATTGGGGAGGTGTATTATAAGGCTGAGAATGATCAATATACTAATCCCAACTCAATTACCAAATCGTACAGTCTTAAGATCCTCACAATTACCCTTGTACAAACAATGATCACCTTGTACGGACATCAAATACACACACTGTACGATCTCAAATCATATAGTGTCATAGATTGTATGATTTTATACTCATAAAAATTGATATATTCAGTTTTGGAGGCTTTCGTACATAGTTTTGTAATTATTCAAGTCGATTTCCTCAAACTGCCAAATCGGGTAAGTCGATCTCCATGGTGCATTTACCAAATCGGGTAAAATTACTTTGTACGATTTGTACGGATGATGATGTACGATTTGTATGAAACAAAGGTACAATACAATGCTAGTCTAGGTATTCTAATGCCCCAATCTCTCTCCTAGATGTTTTGTAAGGGTTTGATATGCCAATCAATACAATCTCCACAATAGGTAAATCATCTTAATCAGGCTTGTGAGAGATTCCTAAGTGCAACTAATTACGTCCAAAAATTGTACAACATAATTCAATACATCTTCCTAGATACATCCATTCTACCAGATCCTTCCTCATGTTTCACCAGTGCCATATTCTACTAAAAGGTTGCAACAATGCATAAAACTAACCTATAACATTCAATAGAAAACACACACATCAAAATTCATCCACAAATCACCATCCATCATTACCAGAATCATACACAGTCATATAATAACATCAATATGCTCATTGATGTATTATTCTATAATGGATTTGAGTACAATATGGATAATCTATCAACAATAACTCAGAAACAATGCTATACTCCTTTATTCTAACCAGTAAACTACTAGTGACAACATCCAGACCTACAAATTTGAAAATAGGGCCTTATATAATGTTGCCCAGGCCATTCCAAAGTGGTTCCTGAGACAATTCATTATTTACAACTGCCCATATACAACTGAATACATTAATTTGGCCTTTTACTAAGTTTAACACCTTAGTTAGCAAATCTATGCGCCATTTCACCCTGAAATTACATTTCCCATGCATTTGGATGAATTTCAGTGCGCCTTGTATGATTTGCCACTGCCTTGTATGATTTTCCATTCCAGTTGTATGGTTTTTCCCTTCATTGTATGGTTTGCTCCTACCTGTATGATTTACAAAACTTGAGCAAACTGTCACCTATGCCAAAACTATCAAAATTGAGCAAATCCTTTTTGATCACTTCTTCTTCTTCTGGGAGGTGGATTTGCTGCCTACAGGGACTAGCCTAGTTGAATGGAGGTATTCTTAAAAATTTTGCATTTTCAAATATTCCAGATATTATAAAGAGTCACCTTAAAGTTTAGGTGAACCTTAAAGAGGTCTAACCACCTTTTCCAGAACTCTCTTACAAATGCACATTGGAAAAGTAAATGATCAGGTGTCTCATCTTGGCACTTACACATGATGCATTTGGATGGGCCATAAAAACCTCTCTTCATAATATTATCATAGGTGAGACAGCTCCTACGCATCACTTCGCAAGAAAAGAAATTAATTTTGGGCCAGCCCTTAGCCACCCAAGCTCTATTCCTTGGGACATCCTGCATGATCAATGGAGGAGGGAGCAAATCATTATAACCATAACAAACAGTGAAGACACCTAGAGTTTCAAGGCCTCAGGCAATCCTATCCTCTTCCTCTTTTCTTGTAAGGCACATTTTCTTGAGGATCTTATCAATAAGAAGACTTTGATGAAGAGGGACATGAATAGGCCATTTTTCTAACCTCTTCCACTTAAAGAAAGAGAAATCTCCAATTTGTTAGGAAGTAATGTTTGAAGCCATATTTATCCATCTTCTAACATCAGGGCTTTGTTGCAAGGGTTGCAACTTTGGAAACTCATATATTAATGGGGGATGTTGGTCCTAGGAATCACTCCAAAAGATAGATTTGTCTCCTTTACCTAATTTCCAAAAAAGTCTAGACTTTGTCATTTTTTCAACATATTTCAAGACCTTCCACATAATAAATATAGGGCATCTTAAATGAATGCAACTGGCTTCTTTATGAGGGATAGAACCCAAATACTTACTAGTGGTGACTCTACTAAATAAAGCCTCCTTATTGGATATCCATTTCCAATAAAGCTTCACAAAAAGAGCTTGATTGTTTAAAGTTGATTTATGAAAACCAAGGCCCCCTCAAGCTTTAGGTTGACATATTTTATCCCAACTAACCAAAGCCCACTTCTTACCCATCCTTGGACCATCCCACAAATTTTTTTCATAAGTGAATCCAACTCTTTGAGGACTCTCATAGGGTCAGCTAGAATGGATAATTTATAAACAGGCATGGCTTGGGTCACCGATTGGATGAGAGCCATTCTTTCTCCAAAGGTAAGCCAAAGGTGAGTCCAATGATTAACTTTAGTAGCGATTCTATCTATTAAATATTTCCAATTAGCTACCCTTATGTTAGTGTATAATATATTTTAGCACTTATTAGTTTATTACATTATTTTCTCGTTACACTATTAGCTAAATATTGAGTGGATTATTTTTGGGATCCGCTTCTCTTGAGCTAATTGAAGCATACTGTGTTTTATTTAATCACTGATTCAATAATGAAATGTTGTTCATTTCATCCTACATGGCATCAGAGCCAGAAGTCTGAAAGAATAGGCGGAAATAATTTTTGCAGAGCTGGTCTGTGGAAAACATTGCGCAACGAAAGCTTATTGGAGAATGAATGCGCTCGTGAGAAAAAAAATTATTTTACAAAGGTTCATACCATTAATTAAAAAAAAAAAAAAAATTCAAGCACTGCAGCACCCAGGCCGCAGCACTCAGGCTTTCCAGACCCCCTATGCATGCACTCCCATGTGCGCTTTCTCGCACATTTTTTTTCCCTACCCCCTGTGTGCGCACTCCCATGCACATTTTTTTCTGTGCACTTTCCTCACCACCCCCTAGTCGTGCGACTCCCGCGCAACATCGTGACCCCCCCTGCCCCTGTCGTCGCTTGCAATAGATGCAGCCGCGGCCCCATAGCCCCACGCACTCATTTTCATGGCTCGTGGCTTCATTCCCATCACGTGACGCAGGCACCACCACGCAGCCGGGGGGCAGACAGGCTCCAGGACCCTCCTCAAATAGGAGGTGGTCCTTGATCCTATCGGATCAGCCTACTAGTCCACCTGGTGTTGTACTGGGCGATAGGGCTGAGGGAGCCCTTAGGTCACGGTTTCCAATCCCACCACCCCCCCCTCTAAAAAAAATGTAAAAAAAAAAAAAAATTATAAAGTTTTTTTTTAATTATTTTTTTTTAGTTAAATTAAAATTTGATTTTAATTTATTTTAAATAGTTTTTTAACTATATAAATTAAAATTAATTTCTATTTTAACTTTAAAACTATACAATAATTATAAAAATGCTTTTTTGAGAGAATTTTTTTTAACAGGGGGTATTTTTCTTCAAAAATCAAAGGGGGAAAGTGAATAATTTTTTGAAAAGCAAATTTGGCATTATTGTAAAGGTGCATTTTCTGCTGCGCCCGACACCTAGTGGGTCATTGCTATGGGCACTTTTATGTTGTAGGTTGCATTTTTTTCTATTTTGCACTACTTCATTAAAAGTTAAAAAAAAAAATCAATTTCACTCCCTAAGTCCTCGGAATAATTAAAAACCCATCTGTGCAATTTATTGCACTGCAACATTCGGTATCTGTGATACCTCTGGCCAACACTTACAGGTAAAGCTATCGTGATTGCACTACTGTATCCGCCGCCTAATATAGCTACCAAAATGACGTTTGAGCTTGTTCTCTATAAATTGTCGAGGAGAAATAAGTTTGTCATTTTGCATTTTTTTACTCCATCCATTACCCTAATATTTCTTGTGTTTAGGCATAAATCCTGACGAAAGTTCTAAAATCCAAAGTGTTTAGGGGAAGTTCTAAAATCCAAAGTGTTTAGGGGAAGTTACACCCCACGCATGAGGATTTTAGACTTTCTATGGTAGGTGCCATCAACAAGACTATTCCCTTTCAGTACTTCTTAAGTATCACGTATCGTATGATCTCTAAAAATTACCTATAGTTTCCCTCACGTAAGGGCAGGTGATTTTCTTTTTTGATCTTTCTAAATACCTATACTTTCCCTCACATAAGGGCGGGTATTTTGTACGGTATAACGACCTAGCAAAAGGTATATCAAAAGGGGGACCAATTGGTGTTATAAGGAACCTTCACCATGTCTGCAAAATTAATTACTGATTCTCATCTGTTGTTGAAAGGTCGTAATTACACACCATGGAAAAACAAGATGAAGGAAATCCTAGCAATGGATGACTTATGGGATATTGTATCTAGAGCAAAAATAATACCTTCATCTTATGTTGGCGCTACAGCTCCATCTACTGCTAAAAAAGACTTTGACAAGAAAGACAACAAAGCAAAAGTGATCATTTTTCTTGCTGTGTCTGATGAAGTTCAACCCCATATTGTTGACTATGAACATATTAAAGAGGCATAGGATTCCCTTAATACTATATATGAGGGAAATAATTATTCCACTATTCTATTTCTTCAATCTCAATTACACAGTCTAAGCATGAAGCAGGGGGAGACAGTTGAATTTTTTCTTTGCAAAGTGTCTGAATTGAAAGTAAAGTTGAATTCTTTGTGAGAACCAGTTGATGACAAGCTCCTTACCTCAATTGTATTGAGAGCTTTACCTAATTCTTATAGGGTCTTGATCACTTCCCTTCAAGTGTCAAAATGAAAAGTTATTTTTGTAGAGTTGGTTAATATGCTTCAAAAGGAGGAGGCACGCCAGCTATAGCAAGATGATTCTTCTAACACTGCCATCTACATCAATAGGAAAGGGCAGAACCAGAAGAAGGGTAATTTTTAGAAGGGAGGGAATTCACAAAAGGATTCAAAATGGAAACAAACTCAACAACCTCAACAGAAAAAGATATATTGCAAGATCTGTGACAAAGAAGATCATGATACAAACAGATGTTGGCATAAGAATAAACAATCAAAATAGAAAGACCAGAACAAACCACAAAAGAAAAAACAACACATGAATGTTTTTGTTGAAGAATTTGACACAAATTTTGAGAGAGCCCAAAAAGTTCTCATGACTACCACAGTGTCCAAGCAGACAGATCCTATATGGTATGTTGATTCTGGAGCCAGTAAGCACATGACTGGTGACAAATCATGGTTTGAGTATTTTGAGGCCAAAGAGGGCAAATCGGTCACTATTGCCGATGTAAAACCTACAAGGTTCAGGGAGAAGGAACAGTCTCTGTCACTCTTCCTGATGGCAAGTGCCATATTGAGAAAGTCCTCTATGTTCTAGGACTAGAAAACAACTTATTGTCAGTGACACAAATTTTGGACAAAAATATGGTTGTAAATTTTAGTGTTGAGGGGTGCAATAAGTGTTGTTCTATCACTAGGAGAGGTAAGAACATTGCAACTACTTCCTATAAGTACGACTTATTTGCTCTAGATACTATCTCTTCTCCAGATGTAGCCATGATTTCTTTTACAAAGGAGGCAAATTCCCTATGGCACAAGAGATATGAACATTTGAGTTCTGGTTACTTACTTGAGTTAAGTAAGTATGAAATGGTAAAGGGTCTTCCTTCCCTTTCTACCACTTTACTAGTTTGCTCTGACTACTTGGCAGGAAAGCAACATAGAGTGCCTTTTGAAAAGAGCTCTACAAGAGCAAAGAAACCTCTGGAGTTGGTTCACACCGATCTGTGCGGTCCCTTAACTCCCAACAATTATGGGTGTAAGAGGTATTTTTAGTTATTAATGGATGATTACTCACGAAAGATGTGGGTATTCTTTCTTCAACTAAAATCTGAAGCTTTTGGCTTTTTTCAACAATTCAAGAAATTTGTTGAAAAGGAGTCAGGGACTTCTATAAAGACCCTCCGTTGAGATCGATGGGGGGAGTTCACCTCTAAATAAATCTCTGAGTTCTTGAAATAAAATGGGATCATACGACAGTTAACTACTGCTTATACTCAGCAAAATGGAGTTGCTAAAAGGAGAAATCGTTCCATCATGGAAATGGTTCGTTGCATGCTCACAAGAGCTAGTCTTGAGCAACTATATTGGGTAGAAGTTGTCACCACAACAGTATATCTGTTGAATAGGGTACCCACAAAGGCCCTACAAGGAACGACTCCACAGGAAGCATGGAGTGGTAGGAGACCCTCCATTTCTCATCTACGCATTTTTGGATGTAAAGCTTTCATGCACATACCAAAAGAGAAAAGGAAGAAGCTAGATGAGAAGACATTGAAGTTTATTCTTCTTGGCTATGATGAGCACTCTAAGGGTTATCGTTTGATTGATCTTTTGACCAAGAATATACACATTAGTAGATATGTAGTTTTTGATGAGGCTTTCACATCAGAAAACCCATCAGATGTATACCTAGACCTTGTGGAAACTAAGGTTGATAAAACTCCTTCATCAAAGGTTGGAGGTCCTTCTTCATATTCTTCAACACCTCAGAAGAAGAATCCAAAGTGGTATACAAATATAATCAAATACTCTTAGCTATCCAATCCACCAAATTTGATATTGGATAGACCTCGTACTCGCAACATGGCTTAACAGGAGAAACTTACAACAGAGAATACTGGGGTTGATGACCTGTGTCAATATTTTGAGGAACTTTATGTCGATCCAGAGAGAGATACAGAAGATATGGATATTGATAAGGTGTTTATGTCTTCAATATATGATATGGAACCTGCATCAGTGCAAGATGCTCTTGGTGAGCCTTAGTGGAAGGCCGCTATGGATGTAGAGTATAAGTCTTTGATGAAAAATAAAACTTGGAAGCTTGTTAATCTGCCATATGAAAAGAAGCCCATAGGCTGCAAATGGGTGTATAAAGTTAAGTATAAAATAGATGGGACAATAGATAAGCATAAATCCTGACTTGTTGCAAAGGGCTATGCTCAAAGAGAAGGCATTGACTACAAGGAAACTTTTGCACCTACTGCTCGGATGACAACCATTCGAGTTCTTTGTGCTATGGCAACACAATATGGGTGGAAAGTGCACCAAATGGATGTCAAGAGTGCTTTTATAAATGGTGATATCCAAGAAGAAGTCTACATGAATCAACCAAAAGGATTTGAAGTGGAAGGTCAAGAGCAAAAAAATTGCAAGTTGGTCAAATCCTTGTATGGTTTGAAACAAGATCCTCGAGCTTGGTATATAAAAATGGATAATCACCTCATGTAGCATGGATTTAAGAGATGTCCGTCAAATGCAAACCTCTATTTTAAAAAACAAGGTTTTGAAATAGTGTTTCTTGTACTCTATGTTGATGATCTGCTCATTATAGGGAGTTCAGAAACTATGATCTCTACTGTCAAAAGAGACTTGTGTCAATATTTTGAGATGTTAGATCTCAGACTTCTCCATTATTGTCTTGGTCTGGAAGTCATCCAAAAGGAGTACTACATCAAAGTGTCTCAGAAAAAATATGCCAAGACCCTATTGGAAAAATATCGCATGACTGATTGTAAGCCAATGTCAACTCTAATGGAAATAGGAATTCAGTTATCGTGATATGATGATTCACCTTAGGTAGATGGTACCCCTTATCGACAGTTGATTGGGAGTCTCATATATCTGACCAACACTAGGCCAAATATCGTATTTGCTATCAATTATCTTTTGATGTTCATGCAGGAGCCTAAGACTACACACTGGAAAGCAGCAAAGCGAGTTCTTCACTATGTCCGTGGCATAATGGAATATGGCCTAGAATACAAGAGGAACAACAAATTCTTCTTACAGGGATACATGGACTCCGACTATGCCGGATCATATGATGATCGTCAATCAACTTCAGGATATTTGTTTCATCTTGAATCTGGTCCTGTCTCTTGGCACAGCAAGAAGCAATAGGTGGTTGCTATTTCATCAACAGAGGTAGAATATCATGTCGTACGTGAAGCTGTGTGTAAAGTGATATGGTTGTGTCGCATCCTAAAAAGTATGGGTCTTCCATAAAAATCTCCAATACACTTGTTCTACGACAACATAGGTGTTTTGAATCTTGTCAAGAATCCAGTACATCATGAAATAACCAAGCACATTGACACACAATGTCACTTCATTCAAGACAAAGTTCCAAGGCATCGAATTCAGCTTCAGTACATTCCCACAAATGCTCAAGTTGTAGACATTTTCACTAAAGCACTTGCACCTGTCAAATTTGACTTGTTTTGCAGCTCTTTATGTATTGCAAAATGATGTAATATGGGGGGATGTTAGTACTGCTAGTTATTGTTCCATTACCCATATAATGTAATAAGGGGGGATGTTAGCGTATAATATATTTTAGCACTTATTAGTTTATTACATTATTTTCTCGTCACACTATTAGCTAAATATTGAGCGGATTATTATTGGGATCCACTTCTCACTAGCTAATTGAAGCATACTATGTATTATTTAATCACTGATTCAATAATGAAATGTTGTTCGTTTCGTCCTACACCTTAGGCTATTAAAATAAAGAGAAATCTCTATGTAATCAAGCTACAGGGTACCTTGGAAAAAGCTCAAATTATATAGAATCTGATCTTGGATTCGTTTATCTGTATTGAAGAGAATAACCTTGTATTTGGTTGCATTCACATATTGACCAGTAGCATCCATGTAGGTATTTCAAAAGGCTTTCAACATTCTAGTCTCCTGAATGCAAACCTCCCCAAAGAGATCTGTATCATCCACAAATTGAAAATGAGTTAACATCTCCTCACCTAATTGCACACCTTCCAAAAGATCTTGTTGCTTATTTATTTGAAGGAATGTGCCCAATCCTTCTGCTAGAATAATAAAAATAAATGGGGAAATAATATCTACTTGATGAATACCCCTGGAGGCATGGAAAGGGGTTGAGGGGGAGCCATTGATGAGAATAGAGAAGAAAAATATCGAGAAACAACTCATGATACACTACCTCCACTCGTGAGAGAAGCCAAATTTCTTAAGCATTTGATCCAAAACCTACCAAGGGACTCTATCATAAGCCTTAGACATATCTAATTTAATAAACATGTCTCTTCAACTAGAATGCTACATATAATGGATAGCCTCCTAGGCTAGAATAACTCCATATAGAATTTTATGCCCCTCAAAAAATCCTCCTTGTTCCTAGGATATTATGTTGTCCATAATATTTTTAATCCTTTCAGCTATCAACTTAGTGATTATCTTATAGGTCACATTATAGAGATCAATCAGGCAAAAATATCCAAGGCTAGTGGCTTGTCCCACTTTAGGAATCAAATCGAGGAAAGTATGATTTAGAGCCCGAAGCATAGTTCTATTTGAACATGATTCTTCAATAGCCTGGATTAAATCCTCTCCTATGACATCCTCAAATGCCATAAATAACTCAATTGGAAAACCATCATGCCTTGGATATTTTCCTAATTTCATGCTAAAAACTATTCTCCTCGCCTCATATTTATCCACTAGTATGAAAAGGACTTGTTTTTGCTTGATGAAAATAATCTAGGGGATACAATTAAGTATCTCTTGTTGCACTGTAAGGTTAGGGATAATAGGTGCAGTAAAAATATTTTGAAAAAATTATGTGTTGCATTTTTCATACCTGGTATGGTTAACCTCACTTTTCCATTACAATCTTGAAGGTAAGTCAAAGAATTCCTTTGTCTACTTACCGATGTAGAGCGATGAAAGAAACTTGTGTTTTGATACCCTTCCAATAGCCAAGAAGTTATTGCTCTTTGTTTCCAATAAATTTCCTCCTGATTATTAATGGAGTCTAATTCTTTTTTGACTAGTTCATCTTTGTATTTTAGATCCTTTGTGATTTTTTCAGTCCTAAAGCAGGTGGCAAGCTCTTCCATATTTGCCAACAAAGGAGTCTTTAGGGAATGAAAGTCATATATGCTACTTATTTTCTAAAATTTAAGATGAAATTTTACATTTTGGATTTGTTTGGAGAAAATATACATAGCTCTCCCATGGGAAGGACAACCCTCCTCCCACCATATGGGGATTTTTTCCTTCAGATCCTCCTTTTCTAATAAAAAATTCTAAAAAAAAAAATGTGTTAGGGGTGAATTATGGCCTAGCTTCCATTCTAAAAGAATCAAAAAGTGATTAGAGTGAGTGTGATTAAGAATCTCCATCCTAAAATATCAATGAATAAAGGCCTCTTCAAAAACCAAAAATCTGTCAAGCTTGACTTTCCTACTTTCCAACCCTACTTGTTTGTTTCTCCATGTATATAGAGACCCTGCATGTTGAACATCAATTAAATTGAGCTAATTAATTTTGGACAACATAAATCTATATTCCTGGTCCAAAGAAGTATTTTCCCCTTCTTGATCCCTAAGAGCAATTTTAGCATTAAAATCCTCTACCACCATCCAATTCACTTCCTCTTTTCTAGTTCTACTATATTGTAAAACTGACCATTGGTGTTGTTGCTCCACAAAATTCGTAGCACCATAGAAATTGGAGACCAATAAAATCTCCTTAGAGTTATTTATATTGAAGAGAGAAGTAATGATACCCCTAACCAATAGAGTGATCTAAAATCATCCAAACAAGAGGATTCCATAAAGTCACAAGTCCCCTTGAAGCCCCTTGGAATCCAACAACCATGTACTCAGTCTGTCTCCATATTTTCTTAATAATGATATCCATATTCTAAATTGAAGCTTTAGTCTCTTGAAGGAGAATAAAGTCAAAATGATGATTTTTAATTAAACTCTCAACAACAATTGATGAGTTTGTTGTTTAGGTCTCTTATATTCCAAGATTGGACAATCATTGGAAACGTGGATTCTAGTAAGTGCCAATAAGCTTGACTTTTCTCTGGATGACTAGTTGGTATCCCTTATTAGCCAACTTCTCCTGGTTCAATTTTCTTCCTACACTCTTTGCTTGAAAATTTTTAACTGTTTCTCTGCTTGTTTGATCCCAAGGTCAGGTTTCCCTCCATAATTTTCTCTATATTTCAAGGAAACATCATTATCCACCACAACCATTGCAAAGGTTTGGTTCCCTGGATTTATCAGTGCTAAGTTATTGGCCCCCAAATTTAAATTTAAAGAAACAGGATGGGTAGTTTCCTCAACCCTTAAAGAGGGAAGCTTATCCTTTTGCGGTGCATCTATTAATGTGGTCTCCTCCTCCATATCCAAAAGAGATTTTAGAATTTCATACCTATTGAAATTTCTTTGTGCTAATTGGTTGGAGTGTGTTGTCTTACTCTTTTTATTCTTATTTCTCTTTGGATCTTCAAAACCCTCTGCAATGGGATTAACATTCGAGGTTGTGGACAAATTCTCTTCTTTATTCTTATCAAACTAGCTATTGGTGACGATTTCCTTTGGAGGGATGGGACTCTTCATAATTCTCTTTGATCTAAAGTGGGCTAGATGACTGTGTTTATGGCAGATCCTACATCAAAATGGAATTGCCTCATAATCTACCTATTGAATCTAGGATAAATCCCCCATGTTAATTTCTATTTTAGTTGGGAGAGTTTAGTTGAGATTCATATCCACACAGATCTAGGCATAAACAACAAATTCACCCCTCATTGTGTCCTTGGAAACTCCTAAATAACAACCTAAGAAATTATCTAGTTTTTCAAAAACTAGTTCACACTAGTATTCCATGGGTAGGGCATAAATATGAACCCAAATAGTCGTCATACACGGCTCCATCTAATTTTCAAATCCCAACTTCCATGATTGGACAAAAAGGATCACAACACCATATGTTCTCCTCCCTAACTCAAATGCTTTGTCTCTATTTTCTTGAGAAGCAAATATCACAATATAATAGTCATTACTAATAAGAGAGTATCCTCAAGGTGCTCCCAATTATTCTATATCCAAGAGGAAATAAATCCTAAAGATGATTGTATGTTGATAAGCTTACAAATTAGGTCATGCTTACTTTTATAGAGAATGTTATCAGCCACCAGGGCTTGATCTATCACTAGTTTAGGATGAAGTGCCACTTGGGGGAGGTAACCATTAACCCTTTCTTGGTATGATTATTGCTTTAGATTCTTGGCCGCTATAGAGAAAATAGAATGAAGATCCGAGTCTCTAAACAAGACATCCTCCATATCCTGTTTCCTTTTAACTATATCTACAAATGATATCTTAGGGGAGGGGGGCCCAAAAGAGCCCTTATTAGCACCCATAGGCAACTTCATAGCCTAAACACAACATTTTGCCCAAAGGGAATACTTGCACCTGCACAAAAAAACTCGAATTTCTACTTCCAAAAGACCTTAAAAAAATCATATACCATTTTCACAAATCCAAAGACCTGTAAACCCTCTCAAAAATTCTTTTTCAAAACTTTGTTTATTTGTGAAAACAACACCAAAGAAACCCTTAAATCCCCCGCCACAACTAGCGAGGAATGTATTTTTTTGTGTATATGCAAGAGGGAGTGGAAATTGTACCTAGGTCGACCAACACCCTTTGTTAAGTTCCCCATAGTGATGAAACAACTCACCCACTCAAGCAGATCTAAAACTTTGGCTAGTGGTGAAAACAATACCAAAGAAACCTATAGATCCCCGACCACAACTAGCAAGGAATGAATTTTTTTGTGTATCTGCAAGGACTAGAAATCGTACCCAGGTCAGCCACAACCAACACCCTTTGTTAAGTTCCCTGTAGTGAAAAACCAACTCACCCACTCAAGCAAGTTAATTTGTAACTATTTTTAATCGGCAACCCCACCCTTCAATTAAAGACATGATAACGATTAGTATGCACGTAATTTATCAACAAATATACCACTTGTATTATTGATAATGAAACCCAAATTCAATCCCACGACAAATATATATATAAAATATCATTGATAATGGTTCTATCAAAATACTCTATATCGTTAACGTTTTCAATTAATTAACTTAATTCGAATCACATAAAAAACATGTTACTATGTCCAGCCAACTCAATTCGAATCACATTAAAAAAAAAAAAAAAACCTCTTACTATGTCCTAAAAATATAGGACCAATTATACTGTTTGTTGTGCTTCATACAATACTATATAAATATTTCTAAAGTTCATCGTTCGATTATTTTACGGGTCTATTACTATCACACATGATGATGATGATGGATGTTAACAACAATGAAACATTTCAAAAAGCTTTACTAAAAGTTGAAATCAAATCATATAATGTGTTCAAATCAAGAGCACTTTTTAAACAAAGCTAAAATCAAATCATATCATATCATGGGTTCAAATAAACATCAATATCATGTGTTCAAAAGAGCACTTTTTAAATAAATCAATCATATCATGGGTTCAAATCAATAGCACTTTTTAACTATTAATAAGAGTGACTCACTTTTTTCTTTTAAATAATATTATTTATTTAATTATTATTTTTTATTATTTGATATTGTTATTATAAATTTTTGTTATTTTGATTTAATAAAGTTAAATATTAAGACTCTTTTATGTATCAAACTAGGTCAGTCAATCAATTGGCAAACACTCAACCTCTACCATCTAGGTCTTTATCATCCAACCTATTCCCTTTTTGATATGGGGTGGTTTGAACTTTGGACCTCTTCAAAGAGAGGTCAAAGCCCTAACGATTATTTTTGTTGGAAAAAAAAATTTAAGTTCGTATAGGTTTTTAAAGGTCTCATCCCCTCTTATCAAGGTTTGAACTTGGGTGACAAATCTTTTTCTTCTTATTGGTATGTAGGACAATATAATATCACATGCTTCTCATATTTGTTTACAACAAAAATAAAATTTAAATCTTAAGTAGCCACTTTCATTTTTTTTTGCCCACAAATATGATACTTATGTTTTTATCATAATAAATAATAGGTATTACTTTATTTTAGTTACATCAACTTTTATTTCATAGTGGCTACATAAAATGTGATATTTATCTACTTATCTCAATAATTAATAATAGATATTACTTTAATTTAATTATATTAACTTTTATTTTAGAGTGGTTACATAATTTATTTAAAGTTGTTAGATGTATTTAAAAGTTATATTTATGTTTATCAGTGGACTCTTACCAAGAAAAGACCCAGGTTCAAACTTTAGGGGAAGCCTGTTTCAAAGGTAGTAGTCTAATCTAAATCCTCTGAATGCACACCATATTAATAACAATGGTACGAATCTCGAGCATCCAATGATCCATTTCACAAACATCGAGGTGGAATAGGTTTGGTGGATGTAACCCGTGTGGTTTGAATCCTAAGCTTGCTAACTACTTAAAAATGGGGTGGTTGTAACTAACTCTCCTATCAAACAATAAAAAATATATATTTATGTGTAGCACTTATACAAAACATTTATATAAGTCAACACTAATAAAACATACCTTGCAAACATCTTCTCCTTCTTATTTTCTAATTCATTTATGAATAAACTTAATGAAATGAGAGAGACACTCCAACCTTGTTTCATATTGATATTGACCTTTCTTAATTTTTATTTTTAATTAATTTTTGAAAATTTTTCCATAAAAGTATATGTTCCTTATCTCTACTCAAATAAAACATTTAATTTTTTTCATAATTTTTTTAACTTATATTCAAATTTTCAACAAAATTTACAAAATAAAGATAAGTGATATAATCTCTTTACTTGATCATTAATCATAAAAAAATTATATTCTTTTATTTTATTTTTATATTTTAACAAATATATTTTCAAATAAGAATATTCTTAAAAATCTATAATATTTTTTAAAAATATCAATAATTTTTTTTTTTTTTAAATAAATATAAACTTAATTTTAGTTATATGTTTTTTTATATTTTCATTTGACCTTCACTATTGAATGTTAATTTATTAATTTATTTTTTATATACGATATTTATTTTATTTATGTCTTTAATAAATTATCATAATATTTTTATATAAATAAAAAATAAATTCAAAACGTGAGAGTCGTAATATCTTGCAAGATACCTTTCATTTCAATTTGAATTTAAACAATATAAATTTATAGTTAAGAGAACACTCTAATGAGATGTGAATAGTCGTTACACTTTCCAACCATGCTGACCTATCATTAGGTTCATTCATCATTTTAGGTTTGTCCCTCGAGTTTTATTATCTTCTTTAGTCGGTGGATTCTTTAGTCGGTGGATATCTTAATCAACGTGAGTTGAATACGTTCTCCTTTAGTGCGTGGATGAGTTTGGTTTCTACTATTTCTTAATGAATTTAGTGTCAGGTTAATGCCAGGTTCTCTTGGAGACTATTAATTATTAAGTGTATAATTTAAATTATAAGGGTTGTTTTTATTAAACTTATTTTATCTCCTTTAAATTATAATGCCTGTTTTCATCAAACTTATTTTAGTTGGTTGTAGTTGATCCGAAACTTATTTTAATTGGTTGTAGCTGATCCGACATGACAGCATGATGTCTGTGTCACACTCAAAGGATTCAGATCAGACTACTACCTTTGCAATCAGGCTACCCCAAGGTTTGAACCTTCGTAATCTGTACAGTCATCCCTACCCCAAGGTTTGAACCTAAGTACAATTATTATTAAAGATCGCACACTCCAAGGATTCAGATCAGATTACTACCTTTGCAAATAGGTACCCCAAGGTTTGAACCTTGGGGATTTGTACAATCATCGTTATCCGAAAGTTTGAACCTAAGTACAATTATCATCAAAGGTTTGAACTTAAGTAAAATTTTAATTAATGCCTGATCAAACAAACAACTACTAATCTTCCAATAACCTTTTTGGGAAGTTAGTAATATATGTCCAAAAACACGAGAATGTGTGCGCCTTAAAATACAGACGCTAACTCGAAGATAATACCGTGTCATATATTTTCTGTTTTTTTTCGATATGGCATAAATTCACAGCTAATCTTTACAATATTATGACCACGGCTATCATGTTAGGGTCAAATTTGGTCTTTTCGAGAAATACCACATAATGGGGACCAAAACCACACGTAATGTGACAAGTGTAATAACGGATGAAGATCTATCACAAGGACGATAAGGCGGTCATGAACGTAATGGGACATGTCTAATAACGGATGAAGATCTATCACAAGGACGATAAGGCGGTCATTATCATATGGTACCACATATTTTAGGCCACTTGCAGCAACAACCGGCAGCAACAACCGGCACCCCAAATGTCATAATGTAGAAGCCAAATACAACATACAATACAGAATTACGTTAATAACAAGCTTTGCTTCTCTGTTTAGTGCAGCGTTCTTTCACTTCGTTGTTTTATCAGTCGAATCAGTACCATTACCCCACTTCCCTCACGAAAGAGCGACACCATAAATCCAGGTCCCGTCCCCAGATCTGGGAATACCAAAGGAGCCGGATAGAACCAGGATGGCCACCGTAAGTCGGTGATACTTTCCATTATTTTTAATTTTCCTTTGTGAAGGACAAATTTAATCGAATGTTTACATGTGGGAATTTGCAGAGGACGGTATTGAAGGTGAATATGGAATGCAACAAATGCAGGAGAGTTGCCCTGCAATCCATTACGCAAATAGAAGGTACCTTTTATTCCTGCCTCCTAGGTTGTCTCGGCTTACAATGTAAAAAAATGCAGATGCTATTTTTCTTGGAAAAAAATATTTGCAATTTTCGTTCCTTTGGGGGCCAAAAAGAAACGGTCTGACCCCCCAAGCAGTCTAATTTAGCCTTAGTACAGGGACGACCTAAAATTCTTAAATTTCTATCATGTCCATGATTAGAGATTTCATGAAGCCCTTGAGATCATATTGAATGTTAATATTTTATGGAAGAGGTGCAGCTTGCTAGCATGATTTCTTTCTTTCTTTCTCTTTTTCCCCTTCCTGCAAGCTGAACTGCTGAAGGGCAATTAAATGCTCTGATTTGAGGGCCGTAGCTTAGTGCTAGATAAGAGGTCCAGCCCATCAAAGATATCGGAAGTTCATTTGGAAGAAAATAGAGAATATTTTTCAACTTCAATAAATATTTCAGAGTAATTTTCATAGTCGTAGTCAGTACCTTGGCCTCTAAATGTTTTGTATGTGAGGTTAAAGTTCAGAATTAGTCGATATCAAGTGCGCGAAAACGCTTATGCAGGACATCATGTTTGCATTTCAATTACTTAAAACCTCGAGCATCCCATTCTGTAGTGTGCTTTTTCAGATTTTCATTTGTTCCTTGGTTTCAGATAGTAATTTACAATTGTGACTAGACAATATAGCGTCTTTTCGTACAGTGCGCCTGTCCAACAACTTTCAGAATTATGGCTGTTTTTGTTATTGTTTGATTTCAGGAATAGAGATGATCTCAATCAATAAGAAGGAGCAGACAACAACTGTGGAGGGGGATGCGGATCCCGTGTGCATTACGAACCAGCTGAAAAGGAAATTCAAGCGCGCCACCGTTATTTCCGTCGGTCCCCCGCCGCCGCCGCCGCCTAACCCCACACAAAAGAAAGGAAATAAAAATGGGAACGATAAGTCTAAGCCTACCACTCCACCGCCGAAACCCGTCGATCCTCCTCCTCCTTGTTTTGTTCCATTTCCTACTCCATGTATTATGACTTATGCCCCATGCAAGCCGCGGACAGGATTCCACCCTCCGCAGCCTCAATGCCAAGTTTATTATGTATACAACGAGGAGAATCCCAGTCCGTGCACCATTTCCTAAGGAAGGAATTATTCTGGCCTTTGTACAGCCACAGTTTATCTCGTCTGTAAACAAGCATTTAGGCCGCTGTTTAGTGTAATTGAAGTCTTTGTGTATTATCTATCCAGTGTTGTAGGTGAGTTGGAGAGGAGAAAGTAATCCTTTAAGGGAGGTCCCAAGTTCAAATCTCCACCTTACCAAAAGCTAAATTGGGTATCCAAAATCCAATTGATAATGTTGGTGCAGGCAGGGTCGGGTGCGCCTCCTGAATGACTTTTACAGTGTAGAATCCCTGTTCGCGATCTTTCAGACCAAAGCGACCCCGCAAGAGGATTATCTTGCTTAAACCAAACCATCTGGTTACAGGGGTTGAAATGGAAGACGACGTACAGACGTGTATTTATGGGTAGTTGAAGGTGGACGTTTCCACGAGGTTCTATTTAAGCTTTCTAGAAAAAGTCGGCTTGAAATTTATTGGATAATGAAATGGTATTTTACTTTTTATTTAGTGTGGCACAAAATATAATTTATTATCTTGACGTGTCATATGAGTTATTTTCTTTCTTTAAGTTGTGAGGTGCATATGATTTTTCCACTTCCTTGTGGCGTTAATGTATTATTGTTTATTTCTTTCTTTAATTGTGAGGTGCGTATGATTTTTCCACTTCCTTGTGTTTGTATTCTGGCTGTGGACTTGTTTCATCCAAGTGCTTGTAAACTGATTTTCAGCGAACATATTTTATTTAAATATGATCATCTATAACATGATTTTAATACATATTACCTCCAATGTGTTTTGTTTATTCACGAATTATAGGATTTTTTTTATTGATATCAAGAACTACTTGATTATCGCAATATATATATATTTTTTTTTTTTTGTGGTCGAAGTATTTTTTATTCTTATATTTGATAAAATATATTGCAATCAAATTGCTTTACATATTGCATCGCTAGTTGTTTAATAGTCCACTTTTATTGATGAAAGGGCTACTACGTGTTATATTGCATCTCTAATTGTTTAATAGTCCACTTTTATTGATGAAAGGGCTATTCCATGTTGTTTACTACTATGTTATAAAATAGGTCTTAATTCAAGATGAAATACATATCTTAATGTTGACTTTTATTCATTTATAAATTCAACATAGTTAGAATTTGAATATCTTTGTAAATAAAAAATATCATTTCTTTTGTATTTTAAGTTATATTTTTTGGTTTTGTTAATATATTGCAGTATCTTCTTTATAGATTTCCAATGACATTCCTTAGGCTTTTGCATAAACCTAAAGAGATAATTTACAATAAAAATAATATCAAGTCTAACATTTGTTAAATACGGTAGACTTTTGATTAGTTGTCATTACATAGTACAAGAAACTAGTGGCGACTTATCATATCTTCATAGTTGTTGTCCTTGCTTCATTAGAGTATATTTAGGTCTATATTTTATCATTAAGTATTTTTCTAGTAATAATTTTGCATACTTTGTCTGACTTATTATGATGTTTTTTTTTTTGACAAATTTCTAAACCAAAACAGTTGTGTAGGAGTATGAGATTTGTCATTTCAAAGTCTTTTTCTAGATCATTTTTAACTTCATCTATTAGAATATTTAAACTTCCTGTAATAACTATGTCATCAATATATACCACATGAATTCTCTCTGAACCAACCCTTTTTGTACAAAGATTTGAATCTAATGCACTCCTTTTGAAATTGTGTCATAGAAGATGATCTTTAATTTTGATGTACCATGCTCTAAGTTCTTGTTTTAATCCATTTAATATTTTTTTAATTTGTAGACCTTTCGTTCTTGTCCCTTGACAATAAATTCTTTTGTCTAAATCATATATACCTCCTCTTCAACATCTCCATTAAGAAATGTGTTCTTAACATCCAACTAATGTAGTTTCCATCCAATTTGTTATGTTAATGGAAAAATTATACAAATAGTAGTCATTATTGTGATAGGTGCAAAAGTTTCCTTATGGACAATTCCTCTTATTTGAATATAATTATCGTACCTTGTATTTGTAGAGAGACATATATCTTGTATCTTATCTTGTAGACCCCTTTACATCCTATTGTTTTATTTCCTTATGGTAGATCAAATAGATCTCATATTTTAGTTTTCATCAATATTGAATATTTTGATTCCATTATTGTTCTCCATTCTGGTTGTCTCCTAGTGACTTATGTAGATGTAGGTTATGCTACTAAACTCATTAAACTCATATTTTTTCTTGCCATATTGTAATTTTGAGGTTATGTAGTGGTAAGATCTACTAGTTGTTCTAGATTTGAATCATTAAGTGTATGTATATATGATTTACCTCTTTTATTTGTGGTGACAATGAATTGTGAGTTTTCAACTAATTCATTAAATATTTTTTTATTTTAATTATTCACTTGAAGAATTTTCTTTGTTTGAAAAATATTTTGATTGGACTTGTATTGACATTTGGAATTTCAATAAGGGTTTTATTTATTTCATAAAAAACCACATCTCTACTCACATGAATATTCTTTGTGATTGGGTCAATTATTCTATATCTTGTTGAGTCATTATCATAACCAATAAATATAAGACATGATTTTTTATCTAATTTTATTCTCTTTCACTTTGGAATGTGTACATCCCAAATTTCTTAGATGTCTTATTGAAGGTTTCAATCATGATGAGGTTTCTTTAGGAGTAATATTTCTAAGTATTTTTGTGGGTGATCCATTTTTTATATATACCACAATTTTAAAAAATTCTACCCAATTATGTTGATCAAGATTTGCTTCCTTTAGCATACAACGTACCATTTCCATAATGGAATGATTTCTTATTTCTGATATGCCATTTTGTTGGGGTGATTAAGTTAAGGGGAGTTATCTTTTATACCATTTAGTCTTATAAATTATTCAAATTTTCTTCATAAAAATTCACAATATTTATCTAAGCAAATATTCTTGATTTATCTTCATGTTTCTATTTCCACTAGTTGCTTAAATTTTTTAAACAACTAACATCTTTAGATTTAATTTTCAATAAGTACACCCACATTTTTCTAGAATAGTCATCAACAAACATATGAAAATATATGTGCTATAAGACTAGTAGTATTTTTTGGTCCACAAATCTATGTATATTAATTTTAGTGGCTTTTAAGATCTATGTAAACTTAACTCAAAAGGTATTCTATGTTGTTTTCTTGCAAGGCATTCTAGAAAAACTATAGATTTCCATGTTAATTTAGGTAATCCTTCCACCATTTGATATTTACTCATTTCATTCAAAGAGGATGCACTTATATGCCCTAATATTTTATTCTAAAGCTTTTTTTTTCTAATGTTCTTACCATTTGATAGGATATCAAGAGCAAATAGACCATTTATGTAGGATCCAAAGGCTATGATTTTTCCTTGTTTAGTAATAATTGATTTTATTTTTCTTTTTAGTAACTTTGAATTCAACCATTAAATTTTGATTTATCATTTGAGATACTAAGAATAGATTAGAAGTTATTCCTAGTACACATAGCACATTTTTAATCATACATTCTCCATTAGACATGTTGATTAATATATCTCCTACTTCTTTGACCTCGTATGTCCTATCATCTACTATAGCAACCGATTTCTCACATTTTTTCTTGAAAAGTGTTAAACCATTGTTTATTTCTTATTATATGTCTACTTGCCCCCTAAGTCAATATACTAGTGATTTCTAACTAAAAAAATTTCATAGTCTCCTTTAAACATTGTTTTGTCTTATTCAAATTTTCTAGTTATTATAACTCCTAAATTTAAATTTCAAACTTTTCCAATATCAAATTTCTTCTTCAAATTTCAATTTAATCAATTTTACTTATGTCTCCCTAATTTTTAAATCAACTTAAAAAACACTCAAATTTAATTTTATTTGTATATTTCACTCAATAATTCATTCCTCTTAATCAATTCTTTAATAAAAAATAAATGACGTATTTCCCTTATTTCTCGAAGAAACCTTATAACTCTAAACTTAATCAATCATGCATGCCCAACATTATGCAACTAAGGAAAACCTTTAGAACTTACCTTTTATCTTCTAGAAAACATGATAATTAGCTTGGGTGACATTTCACTTCACACTCAAATCTTTTTGACATATTCAAAATTTCCTCCTCAGGCGCTAATCCACAAATGTTACTTCTTGCTTGGACGCTTTAACATGGCCACTCATAATATATCTAGCTTAGAACTCTAACATAAATACTCATAGTCTTTTCAACTCAAGTACTAACAATTCTTCTTGCTCAAATACTTCAATACAAAACATAGACACTTACAACTCAGACATTTTATATCTCACCTTTGAAGTATATCTCCTCTAAATTTGGCATCTCCACCATAATGCATTCTTCTTGTCCTCAAATCTCAATGCAAAAATAAATAGTTGGTAAAAATTCTCCACTCTTATTCAACTCTCACTTTCCACTCTTAGCATCAAACTTCTTTAACTCTTCATGTTCCACTCTATGCTTCATACTAGTTAAACTCATTTGTTTTGCTTTCTTCAATGTGTTATGTTTTCTTCCAGTCAACATCCTCCTTTTCATAGCAATATTTTCATCCATCTCTAATAAATATTTTTGATCTTCTCCAAATATTCTTTCAATTCTTCACAATCCAACTCTTCTTATTTCAATATCTTTTACAATATTTTCTTCATAGAAGTCTCATATTCTTCTTCACTCTTCTTCAAAAATCTTTCTCAAATCTCTCTTATAATAACTTCTCAATCACAACAATATTTTATTCTCTTTCAATATTATCACTCTTGCTTTACCTCTCAAGATTGCACTCATAGAGTCCATTCAATGTGGCTCTAATACCACTATTTATAATTATGCTTTATTATCTCACAGATAAATTTCTTTGAGATCAAATAATCACATATAAAACAACGTTCACAAATAACACAAGAAATTCTCAGTAAGAAACTTCACTATTATATTCATAATTCTAAATCTCTTACATAGAAAGTTAAGTTGCATGGAGATTTATCTCCAATTTATAATTCTCATGAATTTTGATCTTATCATAGGACACGTGTATTTTCACATGCCTCACATTATGACAAAGACTATCCAGATTCCATAACCTTATACTTCACATCTTATGACTCTTCACTTTCATACTTGACACCTATCACATATGGTTCTTCACTTACTAACTTGACACCTTGCACACTCATGACTCACAACACATACTTGCACTCTTGACACCTTGCACACTTTATTACATAATATATAATCACTCTTTCCACTTTGACACATACTTTAGATAAATATTAAAGACACTCCTATATTTACAATATAAATACTTGGTACTCAAGGCACCAAATAATGTAATACCTCTAACAATAGAATGTGAACCACCACATTTCCATATTTAATACAATGAATTTCTAACATACCAAATCTTCTATAATATAGATGTACCATTGACTATAAAAAGTATGAGCAATGTATGTAGTGTTATAACCTAATATATCTTCTTAGAATTTGCTTAAATTATATTATGTTTTTTGAGCAACTAAATTATTATTTTATTTTGCTTACATTATATCTCTTTCATGACATTCCTTTGTTAAAAAATTTGAGTTTTAGATCAATCAAAATTTTGAGTTTTTATCCAATACGAGATACATGATACTCAAATATGTCAAAAATCTACACTGCTATCTTTCATCCAAGATGGAGTTTATTATTGTTTGTTGGAGTTTATGGCTTGAAAGGAATAATATAATTTTTAAAATAAATCTCAAAATCATGTCCAAGTTTAGAATATTATTATTGCCTATCTTGCAAAAAGTATACAAATATGGTGCACAATATCCAAAGTCTCAAGTGCAAAAAAATATATGTAACAACTTTGTTGTAGGATTTTAACATACATGGAAGAGTCAATTATGATAAAGACATTAAAACAATAAGTTTGCTTCTATTAAGGGTAAAATAGAAATGTTCAAAAAATAGATTTATCAACATTAATTTAGGAAATGCTAATGAAGGTGGTGTTTTTGTAATAATGAATGCAAATTTATCCTAACTTACTTAGAATCATATGGAATTTCAATTAACAACTATGCAAATTCTAGGGGACTTTTTAGATATATTTAAATTGCAATTGAAAAAGGATGGAAATATATTTAAATTGAGGGGGATTCATAAATTATCATTGATGCTATCAACAAAAATAGATGTGGATATTAGATAAAAATTATATTATTATTTATGTTCATCATCTATTATTGGAGGAAATCTCTTAGAATTGTGATTATATCTATAGAGAACTAAATTAGGTAACAAATAATTTAGCCAATCATAGTGTTGATATTCATCTTGGAAAAAATCAAAATTTAGAAGGCAAATGGTCAAGTGCAATTCTATCTCATAATAAAAACTATGCCAAGGAGCTAATTGTGGAAACATATCACTTTGAGGAAGATGACGAATATACTTGATTGAAAAATAAATGAAAAATTAAAAACAAAGCATACCATATATGGTTGAATTGACCTAACAATAAATGTAATATTTTGGTATTTTGATGGTTGGCCCCCAATAGAATCCATATAAATATTTATAATATTAAAAAAAGTATTTTAACATCCCATGGATTTTCCTAGGGTGATTCCCTATCTCCTTATATATTATTTATTCTTATCAAGACATTAGGAAGAGTTGTTCTAAAGATAAAATAGAAGGAAAAATCAAAGGCATTTAATCTACAACAAATAGTCCCTTCAAACTTCAACTCCATCCATATGTGTGTGCATGTATGTGAGATGTCACTTTCAGGATTGCCAACAACTATAACATCTAAATTTGATAATATTTATAGATATTTTCTTTGGAAGTATGTAATAATTTTTTTAGGTTTGATCAAAGTGGGATGGAATTTACAAAGGAATGATTATTAGAAGGATAGGATTGTAAAATTGTAAACTTATAATGACATTAGGGGAAAATATTGGTTTGATATTATTTAAATATTAAGGAAAGAGTTGGGTAGAAATACTAATTCAAAATATATAGATTCTATTAGTGCAAAATTACTCAAAAAATAAACTTTACCTAGAGGTTAAGCAACATGGAAATTCATATCATATAACTTGCAATTGATAAAGAAATATTAGAAGGCCATGAATGGGGGGTATTTTATGGGTTTTCTCTTTGATGCTTTGGTTGAAGCCATATCCTCTTATTTTTTATTCAAAATGGCAACCTTGGCTTATGCATGTTTATCTTGTAAAGGTTCAAAGGTCAAAACCTATATTAATGTGAAAATTAATTCTAAATTGTTAATTTCTATTAGCAATCTAGTTGAAGGAGAGAATCTCAAAAAAATATAAGATTAGATACAAAAGATGCTTCATGAGTTATATTTACCTATTTTTAGATAAAAACATGAGTTGATTTTAAATCTATCAAAATTTGGTAAACATAGTCAACTTGAAATATAAAAATTTAGAGAAATCAAAGTTTCCTACTCCAAATATTTGGCTTGCAACAATGTCTAGTCACTAAAGGCCCTTCCTAAGGTCTCAAAATTACTTTGGTTAGTAGTCAAAATCAAGATTATTACATGTGAGGTATATATAGCAGAGGATATTGTGGATATTTCATGTGAGCACCATGTGCGAAGGACATAGAAACATCAAATCACTTATTTTTTCATTACTGCTTTGCTTACATCATTCAATGAGAATATTTTGGGTAACACCATGAACATTAAAAGCATTCATAAAACATTGGATTAATTTTTTCTAAGATAGATTATTATGCAATCTATGAGGGATTGGTCTTGTCATCATTTGTTGAAACCTATTACTTAAAAGGAATAATAAAACTTAAAAAATAAATCTCAAGATCATGTCCAACTTTGGAATCACATTATTAGGGAGATAGCCTCTTTGTTATTGGATATATATATATATATATATATATATATATATATATAATAATTTTAAGGGTTATATGTGATAAGAAAATTATCACAAAGTATCTACTTCAATCTATGGTAAAACAAAAATATCTTGAATTTAGGTACATCAATATTAATTTTGATAGAGCTTCCAAAAGAAATTGGAAAAAATTTAATGAAGGTGGTGTTTTTCAAAATAATAAAGAAAATTTTCTCCTCGCTAACTCATAATCACATGGATTTTCAACTTACAACTATGTAGAGATTAAGAAGCATGTTAGAGGAATTAAAATTATTATTAAAATAATATAAAAACATTTTAATTGAATGAAAATCACAAACTATTATTAATGCTATTAAAAAAATTAATCTAATATTAAATAAAAAATAATATTAACTTCTTTGTCTATCAACTATTATTGAATAAAATATCTAAAAAATTAAAAAAAAATGATAGTAAATAATTCAATAATTACAGTGTTGATTTTTTTTAAATGACAAACACCTCCATCAACAATAATAAGTTATACCTTGAAATAAAAAATACCCCTTTCAAATATTTTTTATCTGTTATTCTAATTCATCTATGAATAAACCTAATAAAATGGAATACAAGACTACTCAGAGGAATAATTAATTTTGTCATTCGTTGTCAATTTTTTTTTAAATTATATTAAAATCTTTAGTAAAATGTGATTTTATTATTTCTTCGAAAAAATATACATATCAAAAACTAGATGGAAAAGAATTATTTTATTATATTTTTATATTTTTAGAAAAACATTTATTTGAACAAAATATATTTTGTAAAAGTTTATTGGAGAGGAAAAGACAATCCTTTAAGGGAGGTTTTAGGTTCGAATCTCCACTGTAAAAAAGTTGAATTGAATACCTAAAATTCAATTGATAATGTTGGTGCAAGCAGGACAGACTCCCTGGATAACTTTGAAGGTGTAGACCCCCTTGTCGTGGTCTCTCATACTAAAACGACCCCACAAAAAAATTAAAATATGATACTCTTGTTATCTTAGACGATAAAATAAAAAGAAGAATACAATGAATAAATAAATACTTCCATTTTACAGTTGATTTAAAATTTATAAGATTAAAATTTGAAAAAAAAAAAAAAACACTCAAACTAGATGTGAATAGTCATTATATGCTGACCTATTATTAGTTTCATTTATCCCCCAGCTTTTTATCTTCTTCAGTAGGTGGATATCTGAATGAGCGTGAGTTGGTTTGTAATATTCTCGGTGGTATTTAGGGACTTATTATCTTCTTCAGTAGGTGGATATCTAAATCAGCGTGAGTTGGTTTGTACTATTTCTCGGTGGTATTTAGGGAAGGTGGGTACGAAGACAAAGCTTATGTCCAATCTTCTGTGAATCTTGGATATTAATGATACAAATTTCACGACGTAGAAGACAAATACAATATACAATGGAGAACTACGTCATCAACAAGCTTTGCTTTTTCGTTTGGTGTAGCGTTCTTTCACTTCGTTGTTTTATTAGCCTTTAATACGGATTTCATGTGGGAGAGTTGCCCTGCAATCCATTACGCAAATAGAAGGTACCTTTTATTCCTGCCTCCTAGGTTGTCTCGGCTTACAATGTAAAAAAATGCAGATGCTATTTTTCTTGGAATAAAATGTTTGCAATTTTTGGATGCTATTTTCTTGGAATAAAATATTTGCAAATTTTGTTTCTTTGAAAATGAAAAAATAAATAAAAAAGACGATTTGTTTCTTTCTCTCCTTTTCTCTCTTTAAGAAGTTAATTTATTTTCCATAAATACATATTTACGGTTAAATGTTCCTGATTTTATTTAGTCGACACCCGGTGAGAAACTTAAGGGTTTCACTGCACGGACCCCTCTCTAAATGAGGGTCTGGACTTATGTGGAGTACAATTTATGTTTGTTGCGTTACATCAACCACCCGGCTACAATTGTTGTAGTAACAGATGTGGGGAAGTATGTTCATTGTCACGCACTTGGAAACAGACATGGCCACGTCGTCCGGTCGAAGCATTTTTAAAAAAGTCTACTTACTTTAACGGATGGTTCCATGGGATTGAATGCGACGCGCTCCTGCAATTACTTTCTTATGGCTGTGAAGTGTGTCCCAACTTTTCTATTGCGTCGTATTTTTAGTTACCGATGGTGCCACGGGTTTTTTTAATTGAAACTAACAATTATATTCAACAGGTTACAATTAAAAAAAATTTGGAAAGATTGATTTGGTACAAAGTTATCCAATACAAAACATAATTAAGCATAGAAAAATAAATTAAAGTAAAAAAACTTTAAATTGTAGAACTGTAACTCTAAGTATCAAGTAGACTTATGCTTTGTTATTTTGCATCTGTTCAAATTCAACACTTTAAAGTTATTGGAACTTTTGGTTCAAATGAGTGAAACTGTTTTTCAGATAAATTGTCTCCATCTTCTTTCCCTTGTTAAGGAATACGAGAACGCTAAAAACGCACAGAAAGGGAGGGATATTTAGATTTTGTTTTTCTATAGAAACCGCAAATTCTATTGATGATGGTTTTGCATCTAATGGCATATCCTTGCTACCACTAAGATACTCCAACACATTGTAGTTGTTGGATGAATCAGAAACATAATTGCCTAACTGAACATTGGTCATATAAATTCGCTTATCTAGAGTGACATCTTTCTTTTACAGATCCCCTTCTTGGGCTACGGGAGCACCTTGCGTTAGCCAGAGGGAATGTACTAGAGGATTGGCCGGTTGGGTAGACTATGAAGCAACAATTATTGCATCCCTTCGGGTATGAATCTGTTGAGACTGAGGAGCCTCAATGATGGTAGTTTCATATAGGGCACCAACTTTTTCCTTTTTATACTTTTTATACAGATTTTGAGACATGTGTTGACTTGTACTATGTACCTTTAGAAGCAACAAAATGTGTAAACGTGCATTTTTATGCCCTCTCACAATCGTCCAACCATCCTCTTGAGGTTGAGTGGACACACTTGGTGTGGTGGGGCTTTGCTTGTCCCTATTATGCAATATCAAGGGATAATCTTTGATCTTGTGTGCTGAGGACTGACACCAAAAACATGTGTTGGACAGATTAATGTAGAGGACCCACTAGGATATCATAGTGTCACCAACTCGTATGTCAATAGTCTTCTTGAGATCTCAAGAAATATCAATCTTGATGCAAACACGTTTTGAGAGCGTGCATAGAAATTTATTTCTACCTCCACCAAAATGACACACCCTAGAGGGGTTGCTATGCAACTGAGAAAGGGAAATAGAGGTAAAGGGACTCCTTGGAATTCCACCCACATAGGGACTTTGGTAGATCTATCCTCAAAAATAGAAAAATCATGGGTTCAAGGAGAAAAAACAAGCAGAGAGCTTCTCATGTACCAAGGGCCATGCTGGTAAATCACATTAGCATGGGTTGTTTCCATAAAGTGAAACAAAAAAACCCTTTGAAAGGTTTCCAACCATCGTTAGCTTGACTCCATGAGGATTTCAAGCTGCGTTAACCCAAGCCCTAAGGGGATTGGGAAGACTCATTGGGGATGCATCGAACCAAGTACCTAACAAGGGTGAATGATTCTAAACAGTGACATGAAAAATCAAATTCAGGTAATGAAAGAATTATATTAGGATAATGAGGGTTACCTTGTTGACCATTCTCCGCACAAACTTGCACAATTGGTTGAGAGGATCCATTATCGTATGCATTTCCTTCTATGACACTACTAGTGTGCATTGGTCCGCCAAGATTGGGGACCATATTAATACTCAAAACCCTAACCCAATCTCCATCCAAATATTTTGATTTTGAATTAACATGTTTACAGTACCAGTTTTTCTTTTTATATTATAAACGAAGTTCAATCTTCTTATAAGAACTAAAATTAAAGATGATAATTTAAATGATTACGTAAATCAGCTATGTTTTCCAATGGTATAGGAAAATGAAAAACAATAATAAAGAAATAAAAATAAGTAAAAAAAATAAAAATATAGTAAATATTCTAAAGGAAATATAAACATATGAGATAAGTAGATAGATAAATATTTTTTTCAAAATTTATTATTGAATTTTTTATTCTAAAAATTTTACATAATAAATTAAAATAATAAACACTTAAGTATATTTTTTATTTATAGGTTAAGATAATGAAAATATGTGACTCAAAAAGAGACCCATTGAATAATAAGGTATATATCGACATAATATAATATAAGTTAATTTATTTCAAATCATATTATATATATAAGTCATAGGGTATGATACGTTGGTCAAAGCTATCTTTTCGGAGGGTGGAGACCATGGTTCGAATCCCTTAGGCCTAGTAGAACTACAAGTTTTGTTGCACCATTGTCGTTAACTATATTAAAAAGTTTACTCGACATAACTGGAGGTTATAGTGGTAGCAAGGAGCAATATTCAAACCCATGAAGAGGCAATGAAAATGTATCACGTTACCAATTCCTCTAGTATACGCCTATATATATTATCAAATGATATAATGATAAAATGAGTCCACAATCGAAGAAGAGATCTATAATGAAGATCAACGTAAAGAAACATCATACCTACCACAAGTAGAACAATGGCAAAGGCATACAGAAAATAAGAAAGAACTAGTATCAAATCCACAAATCTTTAGTCATGGTGGAAGAGCATAGGGTTCATCCATAATAAATCAATTCTTAAAACCCTTACCATGAATGTGCTAAATATTGTTTCTAGAAAATTACCATAGTGAAATAACATCAAGAGAAATAAGATACAAGAGCAAGTGTGAGCTAGGAATGAGTGTGAGCTAGAAGGGAGTGCGGACCAAGAGCAAGTACAAACCAAAATGGAGTTCAAACCAAGAGTAAGTGGGATCCAAGAGGGAGTGTGAGCCACAAACTAGCCCCAATAGCTAGTATGGAAGGAAAACCATATTTGAAAGCCCTAATGGGAATTCAGGATTCCCTAGCTAGAAATCTAGATGCCCTAGATAGAAGTACGGATGTCCAAGTTGGAGATAAGAAAAAGAGTGAACATATGGCAAGTTCCATCCAAATAGCACATGTTACACCATGAGTGACTATAAATGATGAGATGATTGAGCATGATATAATAGTTATTAAAAGCATAGAGTTAATATGTAAGTTCCATAGATCCTGGCTATGGTTTTTGAAGATTCAAAAGTGGATGAAGTGTAAGTGGATATTGAATTCAAATTATACTATGAATTTTATTCCTAAAGGTTTTCTCTTCATCATATTTTCCAATTCAAAAATTAGGGATAAATTAATGAATGGTGTTCCATGGTTTAGAGCGAAAAGTGCCCTTTATTGAAGACTATGGAATATAAATTTTTCTATTGAGATAGAAACTACTAAGAAGATTTTGGTATGGGTTAGGCTTCTTGAACTTCCATATTAGCTCATCAATAAGAAATTTTTGAAGAATATTAGAAATATCCTAGGGAAATTCATCAAGAAAGGACAAGTTATTAAGGAGCAAAAACATGCTATATATGCCCGAATATGTGTTGTTATGGATATTTCAAAACCTTTGCCAGAATAAATTAATATTAGATCTAAATCAAGATAATGGGATGAACAAGTGGATTATGAAAATATTGTATTTCAATGTCACAAATATTATAAGAGTAGACACATGACAAGAGTTTGCAAAGTAAAAACTATGAAGAAAGAGAGAAAATTTGGCCATAAGAAAAACTTGAAGACAAAACAAGGAAATCATATAGCAATATAATATAGAACAGGTCAAGGATATTCCACTCCAAAAGAAGAGGCAAAGAAATACCATATACAAAATCATATGGCAAAGGCCACCATAGCTTACTTGGATCAACTGTTAGAAGAAACAAAGAAGGATATAAGAGAGGATAAAGTACAATGTGTAAGTTCAAGTTCACAAAGAACTAAAGGTGCAAAGGAATATGTGGAGGAAAATACTCAAACAAAATAGAAGAGGTCAAGATTATTTTAGGTAAATCATCTTATTTTTTCTCAAGTAGTATAGAATCCTCTCCTGGTAATAAAAGTGAATTTTTATCCCTCGCAATTTAAGGTATGAAGAGTAGCATAATAAATAAGGATGGAGGAAATAAATAACAATTAAGGGTTTTAAGGATAAAATAAAAATGTAATTTCTATGGAAAAGAATGCTTGCACTTTAGGATTTTAGATATAATAAATAAGTGTGTACTTTTGAGAATATGCCTTACAATTCAGATCATTCAGAGCAATACAAACCTATAGATGATAAGTATTACTATGAGCAGTGTGAGAATTTTGAAGATATTGATGAAGATGAAAGTATTGGTGGGAATGAAAAAAAAGAGAGGAAGACCTAGGAAGAAAAAACAAAGAGAAAAATAAACCTAGAGGGATATTTATATGAGAAAACAAAAGAAAATATCACAAGTGTTAACAAGAAGTAAGGTTAAAACCATAAATTAAAAAATTAAAAATAACAATGAAAATAATATCTTGGAATATTAGGGGAATAGAATCCTAAAAAAATATTAAGAAAATGTCAGATTGTTATAGACTATATCTATAGATATAGAAATTGGGCAACAAATATTTTAATCGTTTACGGTGTTGAATTTCATCATGAAAAAATATAGATTTTAAAAGTGCATGAATGAGATATTCTCTCTTAATAAAATGATAATAAGGAGTTGATTGTGGAAGCTTTTCAGATTGAGGAAGATGGTGAATATTTTTTACAGAAAGGCAAATGAAGAATATATTTGATAGAAAAGCAAGTTGGATATGGTTTAATTAACTTGATAGAAATATAGTAAGAGCAATGTAATGTTTTCTTTTTGTAATGCAAGTTACCCCTAATAAAAGCCACATATAGCTTATTAAATAAAAATGTAACCTTCAAGTCCTTCAAAATAAGGGTAAGGTAAAAATGATCATTTCTTAAAAATAAATCAAATTTTAATTTTAACCCTTCAACCTTGAAGGGGAAGGATTTAACTTTTCATTTAAAAGGTAACTTAAAGTCTTACCTTTAAAACAATAATATATAATACATATAATAAATTAATGTAATTGGATTAAAAGAAAAATAAATAAGGATATTTAAAATATCTATTTACATATTTAAAGTGAGAGAAATTTTATAATTCATGTTAGAATGATTAAAATCTAACCATAAAGGAATGCAAGTCATATTTTAGTGCAACAAGGAAGCATATCAAATGGTTTGAGATCAAGTAGTTAAAAATATAGATTTCCAACGTGAAGACCCAAATTAAGTCTTACCAACCTATATATATATATATATATATAGATAGATAGATAGATATCAAGAGCCAAGTTGAGCAGGAAAATAAAATTCAAGCACTTAAGGATGAAGATGTACATTCGAATGTGATTCTTCTCCATCCATAGAAGAATTTGAGATAGAATATAACAAAGAAAATAAGGAGCCAATATAATAGGGATTCAAGATTCAACCACCAATAGCACTTCAAAGAAAGTGTGAATACATTGCTTTTCACAAATGATAACTATTTCAAATGAACAGTGCCAAGAAGAAGAAAAATATGAATCTCACTAGATCAAGAGACAATCAAAACATGAAATAGAAATAGGTCCACACAAAAGACATGAAAACACATAAGAAATATTCACGACTAGTGAATTCAATGATCGACATAGTATGCATGATAACACATCATACAAAATATCAAAAGAAACAAGAATACACCACAAGTCTTAATCAAATGAATGAATCCTTGACGAAGAAGCAAAAATAATAGGTAATTGACCTCGCCACAATAAAAGACATTGATAAGACAAGATTTGGCAACAAGTCTACATGACAAGAGAACATTTGATCTTATCATCAACTAATATATTTGATGAAGATCCTATTCATGGAGAGATTAGAAAAAACACATAATTCTTGCATTAAATTCAATAAACATTGAATAATTATTTGTAATATGAAGTGCATAATAAGTGGAACCCAATACTCCCAAGTATTTAAGTAAGTTTAAATTTAGAAAATTTCTCTTTCAACAACCATATTTGAATCATAAAAATGAAAGCCCAATTATACCCTTTTTTATTATTATTATTATATAATGTCTATTTTACTTGGAATCCAATACCATGTACATTCACATAAAACCTACATAATAAGAATTAAATCCACTTAAGCCACTTATTAGTGTTGAATAAGATCATTAATATTTTTAAAATAAAAAAGTTTATTTATTTAAATAATTAATGAAAATTATTAGTTTGAGTTGATTCAAAGTGCATCTCATTAAAAATTAGTTATAAATAAATAATTTTAAAAATAAATTAATATTATTAATCAGATAAATAATAAAATATTTATTTAATTTAAATCATTTTATTTTTTATATTATACAATGTCTATTTTAGGTGGCATTCAATATTATGCACATTCACATAAAATCTATCTAATAAGACTTAAAAGTCACTTATTCGTTTTGGATAAGATCAATAATAGTTTTTCAAATAAATTGGATCTATTTGTTTAAATAATTAATTAAATAAAATTTGTTAGTGTGTTATGTTTGGTTTTGTGTTATAAATAAAACAAAGGTAAATTAATTTTTAAAGGTTGTATGCTATATGAGATCATCTTGAATATGAAGGATGTTATTTATCTAATATATTTAACAATACTCTAATTATTGAAGAAGCATAGTGTGCAACCATATCCACCCACATGATTCAATTAGTGAACCTAGTTTATTTTTTAAAATATATGAACTTAAAAAAAATATGAACTTTTAGTCAATGGATGATTTTGGGATGGGGAATCAAAGTTAAGCTTCAGCCATCCACTTGGGGGAGGAATCTAGTGAGCGCCCATCTGGGATGGGGCCCTGAAGGATTAGAACTAAAGTTGTAGGGGATATTAAGAGAGGAAAATAGAATGGACTCCAATATAGATTCAGGAGGCTTGGGGCAAGGAAAGAGCTGAGAGTTTTCAATGACAAAAGAAATAGCTTTGTTGGCAATAGAAATAGGGTCCTTGGATGAGGAAGTAAAATCCTTATTATTTCTTTCCAGCCATAATTGCCATAAAATGTGATGAAGGCACACTTTCCACAGATAAGATAATCTAATATTTTTAAAGGGAGTTGGCCATTGGATGAAGAAGTGACTCAGGGAGTTAGGAGGGACCCATGAGATGTGAAAAGTAGATAGGAGGTGGTCCATGGCTGTCTTGGAGAAAGGACACTCCAAGAAGAGGTGATTGATAGATTCCTAGGTAGCCATACACAAGTAGCATCTATTGGGTACAACCATACCTCTTTTCAAAAGGTTATCAATCATCAGGATCTTGTTTTGAATGGCCAACCAACTAAAGTGAGTGAATTTCAAAATGAGATACTTAATCCAAACTTGATCATAAGGAATTTGAACCACTTGATAATCAATAGTCAAACTATGAGCAGTTTTGATCGTGAACAACCTAGAGTTAGTTTCCTTCCATAGAGGGGAGTCAGAGGAATTGCTAGTGGGAATAACTGTAGCATTCAAGATGGTTTTGAGAACTTTAATGGCCTCAAAAATTTACCCATTTGCATTAGGAATGTGAAAATTTTTCCAGCGCTTTGAAACAATCGAAGTATCAATGAAATTTTCAACTTTGGTGCCAACCAAAATATCCAAAAAAGGCTAAAGAATAGCAATTTCATTGTTCTCTAACAGTGCCTGATTAGAAATCCACCTATCAATCCAAAAATTTATTTTGCTTCCTGTGCCTAATTGCCATCTAGTCCCCTTCATGATTAGGGATCTGGTCTAGATAATGGATTTCCAAAAAGTGGAACCATCTCTGGGAGTATCTTCATCTATGAAACAGTGATTTCAAAGATATTTATTTTTGACAATAGAGACCCAATCAAGGTTGCTATTGGTGAAAACCTTCCATGCTTGCTTGGCTAACAAAGTTGTGTTCATATTACATATTCAGTCGAAGCCCCAGGCCCCTTTCACTTTTGGGAGAGCACACCTTATCCCAATTAACCATATGGAATATTTTCCTATCTTCAACGCCCTCCCACAAGAATATTTTCTGAATTTGCTCAACTTTAGTGTAGACACCAACTAGAACTTTGAAAACCGACATGAAATAAACATGAACACTTTGGAGGTAAGCCATTGTTAGGGTGGCTTTGGCTTCTTGAGAGAGGAGGACCCCTTTCCAACCTGTAAGTTTTTTGTTAATCCTCTCAATGACAATATTCCACATGGATTCCTTTGGAGCACTGGAGAAAAGAGGGAGGCCCAAATATTGAGTAGGCAATTGAGAAATAACACATTGAAAAATATGAGCAATTTTGAGTTGCCTCTCAAGGGGAGTGTGGATGAATTTTTTTTGCTTTTGACATAATTGATTTTCTGCCCTGCTGCCTCCTCATAAGTATCAAGGATACTCTTAATAGCCTTTGCTTCCCACATAGAAGCATGAGTAGCAATGATGGTATCATCAACAAACTGTTGGTGGGACAAGGCTCTTGAGTTGGATGCAACCTTAATACCTAAAATGATGCCATTGGAACAAACTACTTTGAGTTCTCTTCCCAAGGATTTAACAAGGATGATGAAGAGTATGGGGGATAGAGGATCTCCTTGTCTAAGGCCCCTGTTACTTGGAAAAAACCCTACTGCAGAACCATTGACTAGGACTAAAAACCAGGGGTTAGAGATGCAGCTGTGAACAAGCTCAACCCACTCCCTATGGAACCCAAATTTGAGAAGGACAACAATCAAAAAGTCTTTGTTCACTCTATCAAAGGCCTTGTTCATGTCAATTTTGAAAAACATGGCAACTTTTTTATTAAGATCGATAGAATGAAGGACTTCATGCAACATGATGATACCATCAGTAATATTCCTTCCTTTAACAGAGCTTCCTTGATAAGGGTCTATGATCTAAGGAAGAATATCTTTGAGCCTTGTGGCCATGGATTTGGTCAAAATTTTATATAGGACATTGCAGAGGCTAATAGGTCTAAAATATGACATAGTTTTGCACACAGGCCCTTTGGGAACCAAGGCAATAAAAGTGGAATTTGTACTTTTGGGAATGGATTTAGATTGTTGGAGTTCAATGATGGTATTGTAAATGTTAGGCCCTATGATATACTAGAAGGTCTAATAGAAGTGAGGGAAAAACCCATCAAGGCCTGGGGCTTTATCAGGATGCATAGAGAAGAGAGCCTCTTTAATTTCATCAGGGGTAAGGCATTTGATAAGAGCCAAATTCATATATGAAGTGACCAGACTAGGGATATGATGGAGCAATTGATTACCAGCCTAGGTAGAGTTGTGGGGTTTGGCTCCTAGAAGGCTTTCAAAGAAGGACAAAGCTTCATTTTAGATTTCAAAGATATCCCTGATTGTGGAACCATCATTTCTAATTAATTATTTAATTTTATTTGAACTTCGGTGCCTAAGGGTAGTGGCATGAAAGAATTTTGTGTTTGAGTCCCCCTCTTTGAGCCAAAGGGCCCTAGATTTTTGCCTCCAAAAAGTCTCCTCTTTAGCCAACACATTATGGTAGTCTGCAAGAAGTTGTCTTTCTTCACTTCTGAGTTGCTCATTGAGCTGCCCATTCTAAATTTGGAGATCAATACTTTTTAGCTTCTGCAAAATCTATTCCTTATTTTCAAAAATATTACCAAACACTTCTCTGTTCCACACTCTAATATTTTCTTTAATATACTTAAGTTTTTGGGAAACTCTAAAAATGAAAGACCCATGACAGTCATGTTGCCACCAATCAACAATTTGAACATGCAAATATGGGTGTTGGGTCCACATAGCTTCAAACCTGAATGGGATTTTGAAACATGGGCCTTTATCGGCTTTGAACAACAAGGGGACAATGATCAGACCCAACTCTGGGAAGACATATGAGGGTGCCATCACCCATCACAATAATAGCTTCCTGAGATAAGAAAATCCTATCAAGTTTAACTTGAATGTGTTGATCCCCCAACCTTCTGTTACTCCAAGTGTAATTTGCCCCTTTGATTTGAACATCCATCAGCTCACATTTCATGACAAAATTGTGAAAATCCTCAATGCTCTTGGTGGGAATCATATTTCCACCCTACTTGTTAGATGGAAATAGGGGAGAGTTAAAATCTCCAGCAATGATCCACAACATGTTTTTGAAGGCACTCCTCATCTGGCTCAATGTATCCCAAAGACCTCTTTGGTTGAGAGGGTTGTTAGGGGCATAAACAATAGATAAAACCCAAGAGAAATTATTGCTTTTACAAAAAAACATCATGTTAAGGACCTTATCATAGGAGGAAATAATTTTCCCTTCTAATTTACTTGGGTCCCAAATGTAGAGAAGTCCCTCAAACGAACCTTGAGTAAGGCAAAAACCATATTCCCCATTCCTCCAAATGGATTTAGTTATTTTTTGGATTTTGTTATGGTCAATCTTCGTTTCTTGTAGGACCATAATAGTGGGTCTATGTTCTTTCCTCAGTGTGCAGACAAGCCTTTGCTTGAAAACACTATTGAGGCCTCTCACATTCCATGAGAGGATCCTCATTTAGAATTTTTGGAAAGTTTTTGGCCTCCCTTAGACTATTGCACGGGAGGTTTGGGCCTTTTTTATTCATCCATATCCTGACTGAGCAGATCTTGGAATAAGGTTTTTTGAATGCCATTAGCAATATCATTTTCTATTTCCTTTTTCTTCTGGTCATTTATAGAGGGTCTTCCCTTTTTTTATTTTCACTACCAATGTCTATAGAGGCTTTTTTGAAGCTTCTAGTGTTAATGGGGTTGAACTCATGTTTATCTTCTTTCTCCACCTTATCTGAGATGGGACTACCAATTTCTATATGCCCTTCAGGAGTGGGCGGTGGTTTTGACAAAATATTGGAGGGCCCCAATCTGGTTGGGGATTGGGGTTCTACTTGGCTAGAGACTAGGGTTTTAGTTGGATTTGTGATTATATCTTCCTCACCAGATTCAGACTCATGAATAAGGATTCCTTTTAAAGCATCAAAGCAATTTTGGAGGGCAAAAATAGAACTCACCTTTGAATTGTCCTCTTCTGAATCTTGGATTTGTATTTGCTTTCCCTTAGTATCTTCATGGATTTGTCCCTTATTCTGGTAATAGCTACTATGGATCTACTTGCCCTGCTAAGGTCTACCTTGAGATAGGAGCCATAAACCAGATTTATCCAAGTGGGAAGCTATGAATCCAGATTGCTAGTGACGTAGATTATAGCATGAACCATGCAACCAACTCGCCTATGTATCTTCCAATGCCCTATAAGATGTCTTCATGCCAAAAATGGGTTGGTAAATCTGGAAGCTGAACCCATATTGGTGCGAAATTAATGCTCTGCATCTCAAGGTTGAAGTCCTCACCCCACCTCCGTAGAAAGAGACTTTTTCGTTCGAAAAACCAAGGTCCCTTAGTAAGAATTTGGGATGCATATTCTTCATTGTTGAGTCAAATGAGAAAAAACCCCTTTGAAGGGGCAACCAGTTCCATATCCCCTAGGGTTTTCCACTTGCCATAGGCCCATCGTCGGATAGATTCCATATCATGCCTACCTCCAAAAAATTTCCCCATCAGGGTGTGGGATTCTATGGCAATGGATTTAGCCATTCAGTGTTCAAGTATAATGAGGTCTTCACTCGTGGGGATAAGGGGTTCTCTGCTACCTAAGGAAGTTTTCACAGACCCTTGTACTTTCTCATAATAATACCATGGAGGGGCCTGCAAGGGCTAGATAATAATACCATGGAGGGGCCTGCAAGGGCTAGATAATAATACCATGGAGGGGCCTGCAAGGGCCATTTATCTAGTGGATCATTACCTCCAATGGAATTCACGTTCCTAAAACTATCAGGGTTTGGCTCAACACCTTTAGCATCACCCAACCCATTATCATTATGAAGGACCCCACCCATGGTTGTATTTGTTGTTCTACCTTTATGTATCTGGTTCGCTTTCCCATCTATATTCACCATCTCACTCACAGTCGCCATCGCTAACTCCACCTACAGTGTATCGAATGATAAAGATATTTAATTTTAAATAAATAAGTTAATTTATTTTAGAATGATAAAGAGATTTTATTTTAAATAAATAGTTGATATATTTTAAATTGATGAAGAGATTGCTTTATAATAGAGGAATTTCATTAAAATAGTTGTTTCATAGTAAGTGATAAAGAACATCCATTATAAGAAAATAACTATTCTATTTGGAATGATAAATGAAATTCATTAAACTTATAGAAAAGCTTTTATTGTCTTAAGAATAATGAAGAATTCATTTAATAAAATGACAAACTACTTTTGGTTTAAAAAACAAAAAGATAATTGAACCGCCCTTCATAATCCGATTGATCTCGTCAAATGAAGCTTCTAACTGTTGTGAGGAGATGGCTCCATTATCGTAATGTATTGGAAAAGGTGGGTTGGGGGTATCTCCCCTACTACCTGATGGATCTAAAGGGATATTAATGGTAGTTATGGTGGTGGTGGAATAAGGGAGTCATAGGGGGAGAGATATAAACCTAGATAAATGTAGTAACAAGGGATCACCATTTTTTAAGAGGAAAAAGAAGAGCAAACTAGCTACGTGAAATGAAGGAACCATTAATGAAGGACGACATCAGGAGTAAATGGAGATCATTACGAAGGATAGTAGGAAAAAGAAGAGCAAAATCCTTAGAATTTTGTTGCCCTTGGTTTCTTTGTCTATGAACTCTCCTTGATTTTAGATATTTTGAGGGATTTCATTAACATCATAGTGAATTCTATGGACGTTGTGCGTGTCTAGTTAATATTTGAGCCTGTCCAAGCAAGTATGGTATTTTTGTCACTTTAGGCTTTGATTATATAGCTAATTTTACCTCAACAAGGTGATGTTGCCGTAGTATTGGGTTGGGTTTTGGATTCTTAGCCAAGAAAGAATGCTCTACCGTGTAAACAACAAACCCTGTTGGTGTTTATCAATCTATATGGGAAGCTAGGTTATTTGGATATGTTACCACATCTCTTGGGTGGTAATTACCTTCACCCTGTTATATATTAGGACATCGTGTACTAGCAAACAACCGAACATCTTTAAATTTCCTCCTCCTATTGGCATGTTATCTTTGTGTCGCCTCATGTACGTTGGGTTGTGTGTTCACTATAGAACTCCTTTTCCATAACCCTAAGGCTATTGCTAAAATGTTTTAGAGGACTACAAATTAATATAGCCATGCGGGATCGTTGTTGGCAAGTCATCCATTGACACTATAAGAATGAAGGAGTGATCTCATTCTTTCTCTCTGCCATTGACAAACCGCTAGCTATTTAGCTTCCTTTGGAGCTCCCAGGTATTGAATCTCGTGTGGGGACGACGAGTCTTTCAACCTAAGCATGTTTACCTTGTCTTTTTTGTAGGTCCCTCGGCTTTAGAATATGGTAAAGATAAACCCTTTTTAATTTAAGGTAAAGAGTTGTCTTTAGTTAAGAGACCCATGGTTTTTAGTATTTTATAATAAGTTTTGTTAATTAAAGTTGTGCGTTTTAAATTAACTAAAGGTAAATATTATAATAAGTTTTGTTAATTAAAGTTGTTTTTTAAATTAACAAAAGGTAGATATTATAATAGCTTGTTAATTAGAGTTGTGTGCTTTAGTTAATAAGGAAGAAATGATTTATTTATGGATTAAGATAGGTGACTTTGATTCATTAAATAAGTGAGTAGCTTGTTTTGTAAATTGAAGGTATGGGTCTTTAATTTATGAAATAAAAAGAAAACGGTTTATTTATGAATTGAAGTAGTTGACTTTAAATTAATAAATACACATGAAATTGGGTTATTTTGTAAATTAAGGGTATGGATTATAATATAAAAAGAAAGGTTTTATTTATGAATTGAAGTAGTTAACTTTAAATTAATAAATAAATATGAAATTGGGTTGTTTTATAAATTAAGGGTATAGGTCTTTAAGTTACGAAATAAAAAGAAAGGGTTTATTTATGAATTGAAGTAGTTGAATTTAAATTAATAAATAAAAATGAAATTGGGTTGTTTTATAAATTAAAGGTATGGGTCTTTAATTTATGAAATGAAAGAAAGGGTTTATTTGTGTATTAAAGTAATTGTCTTTGATTCTCTGAATAAATGTAAACCTAGATTGTTTGGAAAATAAGGGTATGTGACTTAATTGTTGAGTAAGAGTTGAGTAATTTATTTCAAGTAAAATCTGTGATCTAGGTGCATTGTTGAAAGACTCTCATAGGATGATGAGAGGGGAAATAGAAAGAGTAGTTTCTATGATATCAACTATGTAATAGATTGTTAGATTACTTGATTGTTTGTATATTTGCAATTTGACAATGAAATTAGTAAATGCATTTAGAGGCATGCCAATCCTGAACTATGAGTAACCTGATCCCCTACTATCCTCAATTGATCGATGGAAGAGTGGGAGGACCAAATTTATAGATGGACCAATGCACCAGTTTGCTCTCTACTTACATCTTCTTTACTTATGTACAAATAGACTAAATTTATGAGGAGATTTCTCTAATAAAACTGATTTAATTTATTATTTAAGGGTATGGAGGTTTTACCATACATGCTTATGTAATAAATTATTAATGTGGTAGAAACACCATTATATCCTATTGGATTCACTATGAATGTATCTAAATCTTTTCTAGTTCATGTATATCCTTTAAATGTTGCTCTATGTCTAAAGTTATCTCTTGCTTGTTTTATGAGTTATGTTTTGCTAGATTTAGTATCTAGATCTATCTTGTATTTTCAAGCTTGAATAATATTTAAAAAAAAATAGTGGCAAGTTCTAAGGTGAACTTAGAGGATAACCTAAGGTCTTGACACCCCTTAGGAAGAATGGTAACTAGGTTTATGGAAGACTATACTAAGTTAAGATAGCTTGTCGAAAGATGATATTGATAGCTTAACTCACAGTACACGTAGCATACATACGCATAATGGATTACGTAGAGTATGGAGATGTGTGTACACTTTCTAATGATCGAAGGTGATAAGTTTAGCTCATCAAGGATCGATGAGATGGATATACTTATGTGCATAACATGAGATATGCCTACATAGAATGAACTTGTGTGAGGAAAATATTGTGATGTATAGTTCTTGAGAAAGTTAGGGGATTTTCTAAACATTAATTTAATCTAAGATTCATTAGGGGTTTACAAATTCCTTTCCTTAGAGTAAAAAAAAAAATCTTTTTATTCCTATGTTTTTTCTTGTTTCTTATTTTTAGGGCCATTACTTTCTATATATATATATATATAAGAGAGAGAAGTTGGGTCCATATATTATATAATTTTCATTTTATCATGGTATTTTAATAAACTGCATAGTGTTATTATAATAACATTTTGTCAATTATGCTCGTTTCACTTGATAAGATCCAAATATACATCTTTAAGGTATTGAAATGATTGAACTCATGCCATTTGATCATTTGTTTTTACAAATAACTTTTTAATCATTTATATGGGATTGAAATGGGTCCCATCTATGTAACATCATGACCATATAGTGGTATTACAATAGCTTGAAAATTATGTAGGTATTGCTTGGCAATATTTCAACCTAGGTCTTCTCATTAAAATTGAGGGATATATTTTTTATAGTTTTATATAATTTTTAACATTTATTAATATAAATAATATTTATTTATTATATTTTATTATTTATATAATTTCAAAATAAATTTAAATTTTTAATAAGCTACTATGAATTTTAGTTTATTAAGAAGCCAAAAACTCACTCAATGACCAAATCACCTATTGCCAACCTTTTCTCTTGAAGATTACTTGTTTCATCCATTCAAGAACAACATGAAGAAATATTATTTAAATTAACATATTACCAGTTATTTAATAATTATTCTTGATTTCAAAATCTACCTAAGTGAATGAGATGCACCCTCAAGACTTTGACCTCTCGTGAAGAAATATTATAGAGAAATATGAGTTGTTCTATATCTCAATAAATAGACACAAATTCATGGGCCACAACTCTTATTTAGTGACATACATGGTGTATTCCTAGCACAAAGGGAAGGTGGTGGTGAGAGGTCACAACTTTTCAATTTCATTCTTCTTTTAGCTAAAATAACAGGAGTACCTACTTGAGGATATTGTGTCGAAAAAAAAAGCACTTTCTAATGAGGGAGCTAGAAATACTTGGGAGAAAATTAAGTTAGCCTGATAAATATTACAATGGATATAGAACTAATTCATTCCAAGAGCCATGAAATAAGGTTATTCTAATAATTATGGATTTTTTCACCCTCGAATGCAATAGAGAGGTGGTGCACAGTTTCCATATAGCGATTGTAAATCATATCAGCAGTAAGAGGTACATGAATATTCTAGGTTTTCTCTTCAAGGAGTTTGCAAAAAACTCAAAGGATATTCAAAATGATAATGTGTGTGTCCCTAACCATCAAGGCTTATTAAAGCTCATTTATGATATTATTTTATGAAAAATAGGCGAGTCTTGTGTGGATAGGGATGATATGGTTTTGATTACTTTGCTAGGCATTTTTTTTGCAAGAAAAAATGAGAATATAGTATTGTGGCTATTGCACAACATACCCCAAATTTGGGGACCCACCTTAAATTTTTTATTTTTGTTGGAAGTTTTGGGTTTGTAGGGAGTGATTTCTTGATTAGTTGTACAGGACATTTTTTTTATGTGGATGAGGTCAATTTCGAATACCTTATTATCATGCTATAATAATAATAATAAGTAATAAAAAATATAATAGTAATAAAATAAAATAAAATAAAAATAAAAAATGAATAAAATAAAATTCTCATTTACACTCTAATATTTCTTCACATCCTGGTTGGGTTTAAAATTAGATTTTGAATTAATATTTTTACATTATAGTTGTTTAGATTTTGTATTAATATATTTTTCATTATTTGGTTGTTTAGATTAATTAATGTTTATTAATGTTTTATGTTTGGGGTTTGTTTAACTAGTGTGTTATGTTTACATTTGTAGGTGATAAAATATGGTGATTTGACATAGACTCGAAACCAACATAATACCGATGTGGACCCATTATAGGGCTTGAACATGGGTATGATCCAAATAGTAAAAATTGACAGCTAAGGGACAGATAGTGAAAACCAATAGTTAGGGTATATATATTGGATACATGACATGTGACAAGACCTTGCAAATGTATAAACTTGGACTCAAATCACAAAGGACCGACGGATATATAGTGGCCACATGGTAGACTATGGGTGGACAAGGACGATGACACATGATGGGTTCACACAAGACCAAGCATAGGATGGACCACTGCAAGGTGCTCATAAACCATTTTGTGTTGTATTCATATTATATTATGATGTTTTACCTCACCTCTCGAATGTGCGATAAAGGTGATATAGTTTAGGTTTATGCATTAGGGGTCAGCCCCAAAATGTAGTTATAACAATTTGACGAATTAGTTTTAAAATCTAGGCGAATAGTATCGAAATGCATGTATAAGGTTAACTATTATTAGGGGTAATATTGGAAATTTAAACTTTAAATGGTCAAATTAATATAAAATTAGGGCGAATTGATCCGCCCAAAAAATATTGCACCCAAAATTTTTTGGCTAATAGGACTTGGTCAAGGGTCTCAAATATTAGCCAATTCTAAATTCTAAAAATCCTAATTTTAGCCAATTGGCTATAAATATCCACAATGCATAACCCTGATATAGTTTTGAGAGTTGCATTCTTCGGGTAATCCTAGGCCCTGTTCACGATGGATAGCTAAGGAGCGGATAGTGGAGGTGGTCGCTCGCTGGTTGCTGCAAGTCATTTTCTATAGCCATGGGATAAAATTATAATGAAACTTTATTAATACTAGGGAATCCAACTTGTGCTCTAGTGACATGCTAGATCGTACAAAGAACAAGATGAGAAACATAACCCTTCCACTTATGAATTTCAAGTACCCTACATAGGTGAGCTGGTTTTCAGGTCTCCTACATTTTTATATTTAGCAAATGTATCAAGGGTCCAGGAACTAGAAAGTTCAATCTAGCACAATATGGGCCTCCCTACGGGTTTTTTCTTCATTTCCTACCTTCATTTTATTGAAAATAACTATCTCAATATCCAATTGTAACTTTTCCCATAGAATGGCAAATAATTTAGTCAAACAGAGGTGCAAATGATTGGTGTTGCTTTGAACAAGAAAATATACAAACCTCATCATGAATTTGAGCCATTTTTATTGGTTTTTTATCTCATTAATTGCAATGATTACTCTCATGTTGATGTCGAGTGTAAATCCATTAAGACCTCCTCCATACAGTCCTCACATACAAGCTATAGAAAATTATCATGGAATCTCAAAAGCATAGTTGGCATTTTAGTGTCTTTACTTTGTTCTAACAATTGTAGGATCCACATGTATTAGGTATAATTCATCAGTTGTGAACACTGCTTTAGAAACTACCACTCCATCACCAAGCTCCTTGATTTATGACTACCTCAATGGAATCTTCATAATCTATCCCTATGTCATGGATGTCCATGTATACTCCAATTGCATTATCATATTTTTAAGCACCATATTCATTGCATATTTTATAGTATACACTAGTAGAAAGAGCGATAACAATCCTCGAGGTGGAGAGAGTCAGTAAAAATCTTGGACGTGTGGCAGAGATGTTTATTGATCTAGTTGAACCCGTTTATGAGAGTTGCGGGATGCACCAAACATATGCGAGTTGGGTGCCATCTAATTATGTGTGAAAGAAGTGGGGACCATGAGCTAGCAAAAGGTTTATCCTATACCATGCATAATGCATAACTTTAGAGGGACAATTTTAATTAGATGATATTTGTGATATTTTTTTATTATTATTTGCCTAAATAGTTTGGTCCCTCGTGTTTAAAACTATATGGGTTATCAAACATTGTAATATTATGAAAGCTAATTGAATTCTCACACTCAACTAAGGACCATTACAAGTGGAGCAAAAGGAGTGGAATATGAATGAAAATGGATGTGTTAATGATAAAAAAAGGCGTTCCAAAGTTGAACAAGCAAAAATAAAACCAAACATTGGAAAATAAATTAAGGGGTGGTTTTAGAAATATTAAATACCCATGAAAGCTCACAAAATAGGATCGAAGATTTTTTGGCAGGATTGCACATTGGAAACAAAATTTTATTGGAAGCTTTCTCCTCCCAAGTTGTTGGACTACACAATTTCAAAACTGGAAACCATTGGAACACATTATTCTACACTATATTTAATTTTGAAAATATTTTTATTGGTAATATATTGGAAATTTCAATAATATTGACGCATGTTGATGGTAAACTTACCCCTTTTTTAATATATTATGCCCTTTTCCCTTAGAATATTGCACCACATTGATGTTGGACTGCATGATTACGGGTCAAACTAATCTTGGTTTAGTGTAGGATATTGATGTATGCTAGTTCGGTTTGAATTTTTAAAGCAAACAATAACTTGTTCCTTTTATTTTATTTTTCTAACTCTTTTCCCTTTTATTTTATTTTTTTGACTCCATAAAATAAAAATATAAATAAAATTTAAAATCCAAAAAAGAAGGAAGCATGGAAATTACAAAGTTACATTTTCAATTCTCATTTTACACATTTTAAAGGAAATTCCAAATTCCAAATTTCACACAATTTCACATTTTTAAAGGAAATTTTGCAATTTCAAGTTTCACACAAATTCACATTTTAAAGAGAATTCTAAATTTCAAACTTTGCACACATGTTCAAACAAGCAAATTAATTTCATTTTATGTAAAAATGAAAATTTCACTAAATTCCAAATTCTCATTAAAATGAACAACTAATGTGATATTCCAAATTTTCAAATTGCAAAGTTAGATTTTAGTCATTTTATTTTATGCTCAAAAAAAGCTTAACAAAAGAAGATAAAAAATTTAAATTTTTTTTAACAAAAGAAGATAAAAAATTTTATATTTTTTTTAACAAAAGAATATAAAATCTTTTTAACAAAAGAAGATAAAATTTGTTAACAATCGAAGATAAAATTTGTTAACAATTTGAGATAAAATGGATTAAATCACCATTCAAGGATCAAATTTCAAAGTAGATAGATGATCAATAATGTTACATTTTTCACAAATTTCATGAACAACAAAGAATAAAGCAAATCAAATTAATACCAAACCACAGGCCCCTTGTTAACAGTTACTTGCACCTCTAAGGTATTCAACACATTTTCATATTTTCACAAGCAATCAAGCACATTTTAAGTAATTAAGCAAACAAGAACCTTGGAGAAGTTTTAAATTTCTTTGCAAGAGAGGGTTTTATGATAATACCCTAACTGTGATGGTGATTTTACAATTGGGAAAAATTATCACTCAACAAAATTGGTGCTAGAAGGAGGGCCACTTGGTTTACTTTATTGCCCTAAGGTCAAAGTGTTTTTTTAAAAAAGACTATTTGAAGGTATTGGTTTTGACTAACGAAGTTTTTTTATGGTTGATCATATTTATTGATTGGAAAATTATTTAATTGATGATGCATTGATGCTAACCTTTTTACAAATTGAGAATATTTCTTATTGTTATGGTTTAATTGATGCAATTTGACGAACACTTGTTGTTTTCATTGTTAATCTGGAACCTAAGGTTATCATTACTAGATCTAAGGCTACAAAAGATACCATTTTCCAAAGCCTATCCCCTACTTAGAAGCACAAAAGATCCAAGAGTGAAACAATTGTCATTCCACCTAGTGGGATTTCAGTTGAACCACCTATTGTTCCTATTCTTCCTTTTGTTCCTTTAGTCACACCACCACCAAATCCAATGGCTAGAAATACTTCTTGGATGGGAGGGCACAGTAGCCCCTTGAAAATTGTTGGAGATGCCCATGATATGCCCAAGAATGTAGAGAAATTCTTGCCCAAATACAAACATGATGGCACCAGATTAGCAGAGGAACACATTTAGGCTTATAAAGACACCTTAATCAGATTGCAAGTGGAACATGAAGATGTTGCTTGTAGAATGTTTCCTTTGACCCTAGATGACTTGGCATATGATTGGTACATCAGTCTACCTACCAAATCTATTACATCCTGGGTCCAGTTAGAAACCACTTTTGTGAACCAGTTTAGGTTACCCTTAGATCCTGCCATAATCTATCATCAATTTTCTAGTTGCAGGAGGGAACCCAATGAACCATTGAGAATGTTTAACATGAGATTTCAAAAACTCTATTCGAGACTAACTGCTCCCTATGCTCTCGCTACCAATATTACCCTTCATATGTACTTTAGGGCATTATATCCCTTGACCTCCATGTTTGTTAGGAGAAACCCTTTTATCACTACTCTTTCCTTAGCATACATGGAAGCCATGACTATCGAGCAGTATTCGATACCATAGGGTTATGAGATAGGATAGTTACCTATTGTAGGACAAATTGGGGCATACAATTAAATACCAATGATAAACCAAGCATTATCACAATAGACTCCAATGTTGAACACTTTGCCCTACAATCATATTTACCCTACCATGATTTCTTATCCTTCCACATTCACTTATCCGACTACACCCGCCTATATGACCACTCCATTAATCTTAGAGAATAAATTCGTCACCCATAGAGCCACATAAATGAATGCTTAGGCCTTGCCTATATTATTAAATCCAACACCCACATAGAGTTTGAATCCATTTCAAAATCTAAACTTTCAAACTCAATACTTTCCAAAATTAAAATTTTCTAAGTGTTCTAAATCCCACTACCACTATGAGTAACACAACCAATCAACCTCCTATATGAAAAATAATGAACCTAATTCAGAGGTAAAATACCTACAAAGGGTTGTCCAGAAGCTAAGTAGTGACATGGTTTAGTTACAAAAGTAGGCACCACAAAACTCACAACAAAATATAAACTATAGTTTTTAGAGGAAATAATGGAACACACGACCAAAAAATGGGGGTGTACCTACCCCTATGGTTAATCATAATAATGCATCTACTAGTTCTATTCAAACTCATACAATTGTTAATCTTTTAGATTTGACTATGAACAACTGGTGTAGGATGCATTCCACTAAAGAGCACAATGAAAATGAATACCCAAAGTTTAAGGTGACCTTAGATATTTTATAGAAAGAGATGGATGATTTGGAATTAGTACCTAATGAGGACTCTTCTCATCAAGCCAGTTCAATAAAAGGTAAGGGAACTCCTTTAGTTGTTGAAATTTTTGATCTAGAATATGATGAAGAAGAGGAAGATGATGATCCCATAGAAGAAGAAGTTTAGGCCTTTAGGTAATTTAAAAAGGGAAATCACAACTACCAATTGAGAAGTAAGAGTAAGATCCCAAATACTTCTTCTACTCCAAATAATTCCATTATTCCACCAGATACTAAGGTAAATAACAATCCTACACCTCCATATCAGGTGGATTCATCCAAACCACCACAAAAGGTGCAAAAACTTGATAAAATTGCTTATAACATTGTTGAAGATTTAAATAAAATGAAAGCTAACATCACTTTGTTTGAAGTTGCACAACTAACAAACCAACAAGACACTTTGATTAAGGCTTTGGGTGGACCAAGTAAAATTGATGTTAAGAAAACTATAGAGGCACATTTGGTATTGTGAAAGGATAAAGGAGAAGCTCCTCCTTTCCTGTTAACCATCATAATTGTAGGAAATAATTTACACAATTGCCTCGTGGATTCAGGTGCATCAGGTAATGTAATACCTCATGGTGTTTGTCAGATATTGGGTTTGAATCCCATTCCTTCAAATAGGATTGTGGTACAATTGGATAATTCTGAGGTAAATGTCATAGGTATGCTTGAAAATATTCATATTTAGCTTTCATCAAAACCTAGAATTCAACAATACATTGATATTCATGTTGTTGATATTCTTGACAAATATGGTATGTTGCTGAGTAGGGACTAGAGTAGAAACTTGAACGGCTATATGGCCACGAATTTTTCACACATGTGGTTACCTTGGAAAGGGGTAGCCAATCAAATCTAAGTTGAAAGAGAACCCAAAATCAATAATTTGATCACAAAATATAACAAAATAAATAAATTCCTTTATAATGAGTCTAAGTTGGGAGTTTATACATTGGATACTAAGTTGGTTACAAATAAACCTAATGCTAAAATTCCATCTTGTAACCCACTTAATGATGATAATATTATTTGGATACTTAAATTTGATGGATCTAAATCCAAACAAGGTAGTGGAGCTGGGGTTGAACTCATCAACCCTAAAGGTAGGTCTTCTCTTGTTGTATTTAGATTACAATTTCCATGTACATGTAATACAATGGAGTATGAAGCATTAATTCTTGGATTGCAATTAGCTCTGAATAAGAAAATTAAATGTTTGAAATTTTTAGGGGATTTAGAGTTAGTTGTTAGGCAAGTAAAGGGGCAATACACATGTCATGACAAAAGGCTAATTCACTACAAAAATAGAGTTAGAGATTTAATAGATGAATTTGAAGCCTTTAATATTTCTCTAATTTCTAGAAAGAGTAATCGTGTGGCAGATTATTTGGCAGTCACAATAGGTACATTAAATCCCATTGATAGAATAAAATTGAAAAAGTTTTCAATAGAATTGATTCCTTGTCCTTCTATACCTGACAATGTCAAAATTTTATAGGTATTTGAAAATGATAGACATATCTTCGATTTTGTAACTAACTTAGCTATTTTTTAAAATCAGGTGATTGACGAGGACAAATAGTTACAAGAGGATGAAGATGAATAAAATAAGGTAACAAAGAAAACTAATGCTATCCCAAAAGGTATTGTCTCCCTTGAAAAGATTTTTGATATTGACTACCAAAGCAAAAGGTGTGACAAAATCTCACCTCCAAATGATGCATATGATGTAGTTAATATTGGAAATAATGAAGATCCACATAACATACTTATTGGGAAAGCATGCACACATCATGAAAAAGAAGGAATAATACACACACTTAAAGATTATATGGATTGTATTGCATGGAATTATGAAGATCTAAAAACTTACAATCAAAACATTATCATGCATACTATTCCTTTGAAACCTGATTCTAAACCATTCAGACAAAAATAGTGACCAGTTAACCCATTGTTAGAACCTCTCATAGAGAAGGAAGTTAAAAAGCTATTAGATGCAAAAATTATATTTCCTATCCGACATTCCACATGGGTTGCAAACATAGTTCCTATTAAAAATAAAACTAGAGAGATTCGGTTATGCATTGATTTTAGGAACCTTAATAAATCTTCACAAAAATATAACTACCCTCTTCCTTCTATCGATCATATTTTACAAATGGTTAATGGATCTGAAATGATGTCTTTTCTTGATGGATATTCTGGATATAATCAGATTCTTATTGACCCACATGATAGAATGAAGACTGCATTTACTACTAAATGGGAAACATTTGCTTACAAGAGAATGCCTTTTGGTTTGCTTAATGCAGGTGCTACATTTCAGCGTGCCATGGACTATGCTTTAAGAGACCTCATTGGTAAATGCATAGTCATTTATGTAGATGATATCCCTATTTTATCAAAGAAACGAGAAGATCATATTAATGATTTGAGGAAAGTACTTCAAAGGTGTAGAGAACATGGAATTTCTCTTAATCCTAAAAAATGCATCTTTGGAGTAACTAAGGGGAAATTGTTAGGACATGTAATATCAAAAAATGGCATTTCTATAGACCTTGCAAGGATAGAGGTAATTCAAAATATTCCTTTTTCGGGTAGTAAGAAAGAGCTTAGATCATTCTTTGGAAAAATTAATTTTGTTAGGAAATTCATTTTTGGATTTGCTGAAATTGTTAAACCATTGAATGATATGTTAAAAAATGATGTTAATATTAGTTGGACATGTGAGTCTAGGGCTACTTTTTAGAGTGTTAAAGATGTCATTTCTAATGCACCTATTTTGGTAAGTCCTGATTACAAGAAACCATTCTTCATTTATACTTTTGCATCTGATCATTCATTTGCTAGCATGTTAACTCAAAAGAGTGAAGGTAATTCTAAAAACCCTATTTATTTTATGAGTTCACCTTTGAAATATGCACAGTTAAGATATACCATTTTGGATAAACAAGTGTATACCTTGTTCAAAATTGTCAAAAAGTTTAGGCATTACATTTTGCACAGTAGAGTTTTTGCCATTGTACCTGACCCTGTAGTGAAAACCATGTTGATGCATAATGAACTAGGCAAAAAGAAAAGAAAATTGGATGTCCATATTACAGGAGTTTGATCTTGAGATCCATCCAATGAAGCTAGTTCAAGGACAAGGCTTGACAAAAACACTTGCAAATATTTATCCTCAGATTTCTTGTCAACAATATAATGTAGAGGATGTCAAGCAAGATGAATGGTATATTGATATTGTTTATTTTATTTTGAATGGTAAGTATCCTTCACATTTTACTTCCACACAAAGAAGAGCTCTTCGTTTAAATTCTATGAAATTTATGATTAAATTTGGTGTGTTGTATAGGAAAAACCATGAAGGAATTTTTCTTCATTGCTTGAATAAGGAAGAAGCCACTCACATCTTACATGAGTTTCATGGTAAGTATGGGATGGGATATGGTTCTATAAATGCCACTACACACCAGATCTTGAGATCTAGTTACTATTGGCCACACATATTTAAATATGTCCATTCCCATGTATGTTCTTGCCATATTTGTTAGCTTGCAACTAATAGGGAGAGACATGCATCTATGCCATTACAACCTATAGTTGAGATGAGACCTTTTGCTCAGTGGGGCTTAGATTTTGTAGGGGTCATAAACCCTAATTCCTCAACTTCCCATAAGTTCATTCTTACCACCATTGACTACTATACTAGATGGATAGAAGCTATCCCCACCCAAGAATTGTACTACTAAGGTTGTTATTCAATTTTTGGAAGAACACATTGTGACTAGGTTTGGAATGCCATATTCAATTATTTGTGATAATGGTCCTACTTTTACTTCACTTCGTTTTGCAAAATGGGCATATGACAACAAGGTGAGCATCAAATTTTCTTCTAATTATTATCCACAAGGTAATGGTTTAGTAGAATCATCTAATAAGAACTTGTCAATTATTAAGAAATTGCTTGAACATAATCCTCAGGATTGGCATAATAAATTGAAATTTGCATTATGGGTAGATATAGAATAAGAATTAAAGAATCCATAGGAACATCACCCTATCATTTAGTTTATGGTGAGGATCCAATTTTTCCTTCAAATATTAAATTGTAAACTTTACAATTCATGAAGGAATACCTTGAAACAAATGATAAAATTGAAGCTTGTCTTACTCACCTTATGCATTTAGATGAAAAATGAGAAGATTCTTTACTTCATTTTAGTAAACATTAGGATATTTTTAATATGAGGTTTGACAAATGAGCTAAAATTAAGGTATTTAGGATCTCTTATTTGGTTCTATTATGGGATAAGGCACACGAGAAAAAGGGTGAGCATAATAAATTTGATTATCTTTGGCTTGGTCCTTATCATATTTTATAAATTCTTGAAGAAAACACCTTTCAATTAAAAACTTTGAGTGTGGAGGACATTCATTTGCGTGTTAATGGGAAGTTTCTCAAGCATTGTTTTCACCCATGAAATAGTTGTATTCTTGCATAATTTGTACTTTTGTGTATAGTATTGTATATAAATTTTGTTTTCATGCTTTTGTATTTATATTTTTATTTTTTCTCTTTTGTACATAATCTTGTTTTTCAATATTTTGCAATTTGCTTTCTTGTGAGTGTTGCAGGTTTAGGGAATATGTTTTACCTTGCTCATCAACTTGTTTCTAGCATGTTTTGGTTTGCTTCCATTTTGAATTGTTCACTTTTCATATTTTCACACTTTTGGGTTTGTCCCTCTGATTGAGGTAGTGTTTGGTGATAGCTACTAACTTTTGGTCTCTTTGTTGATATTTGTTCATTTGTCATATAGGATGGATTGCCTAGTTTAGAATCACATGAAATTGGAGAAAATAAAATGAAATTATTGAGTAATCATTCTTAGATTTTGGACTAAGATAGTGGATGTTGGAACAATGAAATATTTCGCTGAAGCTCCACATGTACCTCACTATATTAAAGGGCATTCTTTGAAATATTGAAGGATAAAATCATTATGGTTTGCAAATTAAGGCAAAAATCTAATACACTCCATATTTAGCCTTAAGTGGTCTCTAACCCAAGGGGCACATATGATATTTGTAAAGCAATTAAATTCTTATAAAAGAGAGAGAGAGAGAAATGCAAATCAATATAGATTATGGGTGATTTAGATAATATCTATTGGGGCTATAGATTCCTAGATGGCAGTAAATCAAGGTCTACCAAAGATTAAAGTCATCTCCACCAGGGCTATAGACACCTGGATTGCAGTGAAGCAATACAAAGGTACATATTTATGAGTGATATTTTATAGCCTAAATGTAAAACAAATGATGGTATCTAGATTGTTTCAAGAATGCAAAATGAATCATAGTTCACACACTGAGCAGAGGAAAATGGTTCATCTATTTTCATTTGAAGCTATTTACCCCACTTTCTCTATATATTGCTAGATGATTTTTATTTCTCTGATATTTGGTGTCCCTGGTTTCATATTTGGTTCTTCTTCTGAAATGCTCATGAGCATTTCCTAGGAGAGTCTTCATTTGTTGTGGCTATTGCAAAACATACCCCAAATTTGGAGATCCACCTTAAAATTTTTAATTTTTGTTGGAAGTTTTGAGTTTGTAGGGAGTGATTTCTTGATTAGTTGTACTAGGATATTTTGCTAATGCAGATGAGGTCAATTTCAAATACCTTATTCTCATGCTTTAATAAAAACAAATAATAATAATAATAAATAAATAATGTAATAATAAAATAAATAAAATAAAAATAAAAATAAAAAATGAATAAAATAAAATTCTCATTTATATTCTAATATTTCTTCACATCCTGGTTTGGTTTAAAACTATATTTTGAATTAATATTTTTACATTATAGTTGTTTAGATTTTTTATTAATATATTTTTGCATTATTTGGTTGTTTAGATTAATTAATGTTTATTAATATTTTATGTTTAGGGTTTTTTTAAAGTTAATGTCCTAATTAGTGTGTTATGTTTATATTTATAGGTGATAAAAGAAGGTGATCTGACATGGACTCAAAACCAACATAAGACTGATGTGGACCCATGATAGGGTTCGAACATGGCTATGACCCTAGATCCCATTCACGGTGGATAGCTAAGGAGCGAACAGTGGAGGTGGTCACTCACTGGTTGTTGCAAGTCATTTTATGTAGTCTTGGGACCAAATTACAATATAACTCTATTGCTATTAGGGAATGTAGCTTGTGCTCTAGTGTGGTGCCAGATCGTATCAGTAATAAAATGAGAAGCTTAACCTTGCCACTTGTGAATTCCAAGTACCCTATACAGGTGAGCTGGTTTTTAGGTCTCCTACATTTTTAGATTTAGCAAATGTATCGAAGGCCCAAGGACTAGAAATTTTAATATGGCACAATCTGAGCCTCCCTACGAGTTTTATCTTCATTTGATGACTTCATTTTGATGAATATAACTATATTAATATCCAATTGTAACTTTTCCCATGGAATGGCAAATATTTTAGTCTTACAGAGGTGCAAAGTATTGGTATTGCTTTGAACAAGTAAACATACAAACCTCCTCATGAATTTGGGCCACTTTTATTGGTTTTTTTCTCTCATTACTTGTAACGATTACTCTCATGTTGATGGCTAGTGTAAATCGATTAAGGCCTCCTCCATGCAGTCCTTAGATATAATCTATAGAAAACTATAATGGGCCATCGAAAGCATACTTGGTAGTTCAATACCTTTACTTCATTATAACAATTATAGGATCCACACGTGTCAGGTATAATTCATCGACTGTGAGCATTACTTTAGAAACTACCACTCCATCACCAAGCTCCTCGATTGATGACTACCTTGATGGAATATTCATAATTAATCTCTATGTCATGGATGTTCTTGTATACTCCAATTGCATTGTCATATTTTTAAGTACCATATTCATTGGATAATTTACAGTAAACTAGTAGAAAGAGTGATAGTGATCCTTGAGGTGGAGAAAGTCTATAAACATCTTGGATGTGCATCAGATGCAATCATTGATCTAGTTGAACCCATTGCTAAGAGTTGTAGAATACACCGAACAGAAGCCAACTGGGTGTCTTCAAATTATGTGTGAAAGTAGTGGAGACCATGAGCCGGTGAAAGGTTCACCATATACCATGCACAATGTAGAATTTCAGAGGGATAATTTTAATGAGATGATATTTGGGACATTTGTTATTGTTATTTGCTTAAATAATTTTTTTTGTCGTGTTTAAAACTATATGGATTATCAAACATTGTAATATTGTGAAAGCTAATTGAAGTCTCACATTCAATTAAGGACCATTACAAGTGGAGCAAAAGGAGTGGAATATGAATGAAAATGGATGCATAGGTTATAAAAATAGGTATTCCAAAGTTGAACGAGCAGAAAGAAAACCAAACATTGGAAAATAAATGAAGGGGTGGTTTTGGAAATTTTAAATACTTATGGAAGCTCACAAAATAGGGTCGAATATTTTTTGGTAGGATTGCACATTGGAAACCAGATTTTTTTGGAAGCTTTCTCCTCCCAAGTTGTTGGATTGCACCATTTCAACATTGGAAACCATTGGAACATGGTATTTTGCACTGTATTTCATTTTGAAAATATTTTTATTGGCAATATATTAGAAATTTTAGTAAGATTTACGCATGTTGATGGTAAACTTACCCCTTTTTAAAATATATTATGCCTATTTCCATTAGAATATTGCACCACATTTATGTTGAACTACATGATTACAGTTTAAACTAATATTGGTTTAATGCAGGATGTTGATGTATGTTAGCTCGGTTTGAAATTTTAAAGCTAACAGTAACTTGTTATTTTATTTTATTTTTCTAACCCTTTCCTTTTTATTCTATTTTTTACTCCATCAAATTATATATATATATATATATATATATATATATATATATATATATATATATATTTTTAAAATTTAAAATCCAAAAAAAAGAGGGAAGGAAGCATGGCAATTACAAAGTTACATTTTCAATTCTCATTTTACACATTTTAAAGGAAATTCCAAATTCCAAATTTCACACAAGTTCACATTTTAAAAGGAAATTTTGCAATTTCAAGTTTCACACAAATTCACATTTTAAAGAGAATTATTGATTCTAAACTTTGCACATATGTTCAAACAAGAAAATTAGTTTCATTTTACGTAAAAATGGAAATTTCACTAAAATTCAAATTCTCACTAAAATGAACAATTAATGTGATATTCCAAATATTCAAATTGCAAAGTTAGATTTTTGTCATTTTATTTTATGCTCAAAAAAAGCTTAAAAAAGGAAGATAAATATTTTAAAATATGTTTAACAAAAGAAGATAAAAATTTGTTAACAAAAGAAGATAAAATCTATTAACAATCAAAGATAAAATTTGTTAAAATTTTGAGATGAAATTGATTAAATTGCCATTGAAGAATCAAATTTTAAATTAGATAGATCAATAATGTTACATTTTTCACAAATTTCATGAACAACAGAGAATAAATTAAATCAAATTAATACCAAACCATAGGCCCCTTGTTAACAGTTACTTGTACCTCTAAGGTATTCAACACATTTTCATATTTTCACAAGCAATTAAGAAAACAATAACCTTGGAGAATTAATTTTTTTACGAGAGAGGGTTTTCTAATAATACGTTGATTGTGATGGTGATTTTGCAATTGGGAAAAATTATCTCTCAACACATAGATTGCCCTATTTTAGCCCTTGAAATAGTTGGTTGCTCTTCCACCCCTAAGATGGAGGTGAGTAAGCAATTTTAGTGCATGGAACCAGTGCAGGAAATGGAAGGCCATGAGAACCCTCTACTCAAGTCTATAGAAGAGGTATTGGACACCCTTATGGATAAATTGGATGGTGATAAGAGTTTACCAAATCCCTCAAAAGGAAAAGGGATTCCCTCCACTTTTGCCCATTTGTCCTCTTAGAAAGGATATGATAGTGATTTAGTGTCTCTGAAGGAGATTATGTCAGGAAAGGAAATGAAAGGTAGCTTGAGGAAGAAGGTTAATGTGGAATTCAAGGGCATGAGGAGGTTGAGTTAGATTAATTCGAAATGTGATTCAACTCATAAACTATCCATATCAAGTGACTCAGAAGATGTTGATGACTTTACTGAGCTTCTTATCTCAAAAGGAAAGTAGGTGAAAAAAATACACCCTCTAAGAACAATATTTGGTTTGATATCTCTTCTATTATCTAGCCCTTCTGAACCTACTATAAATCTTGTTCAATATCTTAAGAGATATATAAATCAGACATGTTATCTGATCAAAGAGCTCTATTGGATTTTAAATGGTTCATCCTCATCCCCTTTGGTTCCTAAAGATGACTCTTCTTAGGACTAGGTTTTTGACTTAATTGCTTTTTTTGTTGGCTCAGTTTGATCTTGTGTATCTAGTCTTTGGCCCTCTAGCCAGGTTGTGATTTTTTAAATTTTTTTTTGTCTTTTCTTTTCTTGTTTTAGTTGGTAGTTATTTTCTAATGCATGTTTATCTCATTTGTAAAAGTTTTAGGAGCCTTTCAAAACCCTTAATGTTTTCATCTAATAAGAAAAAAAAGTAGGCACAAATCACAATTCTAACCTATTTTTACCGTCAAGTATCCTAATTTCTAATCCTCATTTCAATAATCTTCATTCTAATCTCACGAGTCTGAGAATAAACTTTACCCAAAATCCCAATCTTACAATATCTTATGCTTTATCTTCCAATTCGGTCATTCTAAATACCTTGATGGTAAATTATATGATACCAACCTCTACATTGTACATCCAAGTGTATCAATATCCTTATATTAATTATCAATTTCCTCCTGTATCTCATCACATTCCTTTTCTGTAATAAAATCTAATTTCTTTCAAATTGTAAACTCTAACCTCTTAATTAGAGTTACTAAATGTCTTCCGCTACTTACAAGTGCTCTTATGATGAATTGCGTAACCAAAATTTAGATCCTTTTGTATCTACTTTCCCTTTCCCTCCCAACTTTGAGAGTCCTAAGTTTCAAATTTACAAAGGTAAGGGAGATCCTATAAACCACCTTAGGCTATTTAGAACCATTTCAAATGATAATTATTATGATGAGATAATTCTACTCAAGATCTTTGTCAAGAGCCTTAGTGAATTTACCTTGGAATGGTACTACCAAATACCAAGGCATTACCTTAAGATCTTTAAGGATATTCTCAAGATGTTTTTTAAACAATTCTCTATCTACATTAAATGAAAGTTCATGATTAATTACCTATATTAGTTCAAGAAAACTAAATATGAGAACTTTACTAACTTATTGGAAATATGGCAAGCCTTAGTAGGGAGACTCTAATATGTACCTCCACCAAGAGATATTTAGAAATATTTATCTACAACCTTAATGAGCGTTTGAAATTTTATTTGGAGATGTCCAATGTATATTATTTCAAATATGTCATTAACATGGCTAATAGAGTAGAGATAATTCTTATCAAAAGAGGTCATTTAAAATTCAAATTCTATGAGGAAGATAAGTCTTCCTCTTTACTAAAGATAAAATATAAGAACAAACACATTATTGGTGATGGAGTTATAGAATCACACCAAATAAACAATGTTAGTGTTGTGATGAGCCTTCAAAATATTGTCTTAGAAACTCCATAACAGTACTCCTAATTAGATGAAACTCCTTTAGCCATCCTAGAACAACTCCTAAAATCCAAGATGGTGGCACTTCCACTTGACAAACCTTTATATCCCAAAATGGAAAATGATTGTTGATTATTTCCCAATGAGAAATGTGTTGAGTGAATATTTTGTCCTACTACAAAATGAACACGCAACTGGAGTCTCAAACCCGCAGACTCTTTCTTGCAAAGAAAATTTATCATTTTAATTTCTCCAAGTTTCCTGTGAACAAACATTCATATGCATATAACCAATTAAGACAAAATGCAAATAAATGAATGTAATCTAGAACAACTTATTTTCTGCAAGTAACTGTTAACAAGGGGCCTTTGATGATTCCCAGCAAACTTTGTAACCCTAATCTGTTAAAATAATCTAACCGCATAAAGCAAAAGAAAGAACAAAAACCCTTTCTTCCTTTATGATCTTGAAATTAATGAAACCCTCCCTAGAATGAATTAGCAACCTCTTTTATCTTTGGCTTAAAGAAAGATTTTAAATGAGAAAATGCGTGGTATAGGCCACTTCATTTTAAGCTCCGTGCCTTTAGCATGAGGTTCATTTTATGGTTAACTGGTTCATTTTATCTTTCATTTAAATGTTCTGCTATTTCTACGTTAGCGTTTGGAGTTAGTAAAAAATATAAAACGTATCCTGGAATGCACCAGAATCCGAGATGCCAATCTTCGAATAAAAAAGTAAAAATAATATCAGAACCTAGAACCGCACCATTGCTTATGAAAATCAGCTGGAAAACTAAAACAGGACGTTAATTCGGTTAGCAATCTCCTCCCTGCAAAACCCCAAGTTGTGAGACGAAGTTCTAAAACAACCTGACCTAACAGACCTGCACTAACACACAGTCAAATCAGATCAGATGCAAGACTCTAAGGAAAGAAAATGATTGCATCATTCTGTCATTCACCTATCGTAACCCATCTCATGGTGTAAACGGATAGATACAAGAGAAAATAATGCAAAGGAAAGATTAACAGAGAAAACAGTAGTATTAGCTTCAATCTCCTTTTGGTTTTGCACACAAAAGTTGCTCTTGCCAAATAACTCCTTTATTTTAAAAATAATGCTTTCTTGCTACAATTTCCAGCCCCTGTATCCACATTCGCTTCGGCTTTTAAACTTTCTGCTGCGCTCTTGGTTGCTCTGCGATGCTTCGTTTCACTTCCCATGACGCTTCGCTTCATTTTCCCGCTTTTTGGTGTTTTTGACCTTTCGCTTGAATCTGTAACGTTTGATCTTCTCTGCTGTTGTAACTGTCGATCTGAAGCGTTACTATGACCCTCATGCCTTTCTGCCACGTGTTCGGCACTCTCTGTATGCTCAGTAACGGTCCCATGAAAATCGTGACCAAAAATAGCCCGCGGCCTTGCTCCTTCGCTTTCACAGCGAAAACGTGACATGTCGCGAAATGCGACATGTCGCGATATCGCGACGCTTTTGTTCTCCGTACGCTTCGGCCGCAACCCGTCGCGATTTCGTGACCATTTTCTCCTTCGGGCCCTCTCGCCGCAATCTGTCGCGATTTCGCTACCGTTTTGATCTCCGTACGCTTCGGCCGCAACCTGTCGCGATTTCGTGACCATTTTCTCCTTCGGGCCCTCTCGCCGCAATCTGTCACGATTTCGCTACCATTTTCTTCTTCGGCCTTCTCGTTGCAACCTGTCATGAATCGCGACCATTTTCTTCATCCGTACACTTCGGCTGCAACCCGTAGCGAAATCGCTACCATTTTCTGTTTCGGCATGGTCTTCACTTTTTGTCATGATTTCACGACGTCTTTGCCTGGCTGGAACGTTTCGCCAAAAGTTGCATGAAATCGCTACCATTTTCCTACTTAAGCTTTTTATCCACCCGCACCGCGAAAACGCGACGCGTCGCGATTTCGCGACGCCTTTCGACTTAAGTGCTTTGTCTCCGATTTTGTCACGATTTCGCTACACTGCTGGGCCTAAGACTCTTTTGCTCGGTTTTGTCATGATTTCGTGACCATTTTGTACTTTGTGCCTTCTGCCCGCTTTCAAGCCACGAAAATCAAACACGTCGCGATTTCGCGACGGTTCCGCCCACCTGCCAGCCTTGACCGTGATTTTGCGACATGTCACGATTTCGCTACAGTTCTTCATTCTGCCTTTCTCTCTCCTCTCTGGGCCACGACGGAGCAACATGTCACGATTTCGCTACACCTTTTTGTTTTTGGCAGTGACGACAACGTGACGATTTCGTGATTTTTGGGCGCGACGGAGCGACATGTCACGATTTCGTGACACTTTTCTATTTTTGGCGGACGGCGTGGTGCGTGACACTTTCTACACTTAGTGCATTTTTGCCCCTTTTCTTCATTTCTTAGCATCTGGGTCACTGGGATTTTCTCTGAAAGCCTGCAAAAAGGTGGGTCCCCAATTTTGGGGTGTGTTGTGGATTAGCCACAACAAATGGCGACTCTATTGTCAAATGCTCCAGAGCATTTTTGTGAGAACCCAACCTGAAATATACAAGCTTAGATACAAGCGTTAGCACATAAAAGATAAACAAATACCGACGGATCAGAAGTATATGAAACATCGGAATCATTAGTATTAGCTCGGTGTGTGCTATTTGTTTTCATTCCATATCGCTTGGACTTGATCAACATTCCATTATCAATTTTACATGCATGCATGTGTGAGACCATAAATGATTTGTGAAACCTAATGAATATGCTTAGAGATTTTGCTTTTACAAATGCATAGACCTTCTAATATCATACACAAATATTCAAGATTATCAAACCCTCTTAGGATCAACCATGTGTATAATGAATTGTTTTATTAGATCCCAAAGTTGGTTATGAGTCACTACTATCTTGAACCCATGTGTAAGTGAAAGTGAAATCAGAGCTTTGGGAAATCAGACTCCCAACTTAATCGAGATGGGAGTTTAACCCTATTCTTACTACTCTGATTTGGAATTCATTACCTCACTTTGAGCAAAATGATTTAACCAATTATGGAAGAAATGGTCATGCTAGTCTAACCCTTTGAACAGTCAGTGGTCTTGTTTTTTTAGACAAGACATGTTGTCATGCATGGGCATACCTAACCCCATAATCCATGACTTAACTTCATTTCTTTGGACCTTGGGGATGACTACCCATCCTTTGCAGAGGACAAGTAGTACGATCCTTTCAATCCAATATAAAGATGAGATGGGAAAAAGTTAATTTTACTTCTTGGATCTTGGGGATGACTACCCATCCTTGCTAGGGACATGTAGTACGATCCTTCCAATCCAAGTCTTAGATGAAAATGGAGAATATTAATTTTATTACTTGGACCTTGGGGATGACTACCCATCCTTTGTAGAGGACAAGTAGTACGATCCTTTCAATCCAAGTTTTATCATGAAATGAGACATAGGAGCTTTGGGGAATCAGATTCTCAACCTAGGCGAGATGAGAATTATGCCCTATCCTTACTACTCCATGTAGGTCAAATCAAAGCTTTGGGGAGTTGGATCCTCAACCTAAGTTCGATGAGGACTTAACCCTATCCTTACTACTCTGATTTTAGGCTTTAAGCTTAATGGAAGTGGTAAAAACCACTTGTTTTAAGGATCATGTTGCATAATAGGATAGACATGAAATATTCCTTTCGCTTGACCTTTTCTTCCAAGCAAGGTTTTGATCATTTTGCCCAAGATATTTTTTAATGTGTACAAAATGTGCTTGGTTCTAGATATCTTGGGGCTCAGTTTCCAACCTTAGGATTTTTCTTTATTTATGTTATAGCATAACCCTAAGAGGATTTGACACACTTTAATGATTTGTATCTGAAATGCATATGCAACTAAGATGGCATGTATATGCAAAGTGAGATGTAATATGAATGCATTGCCCTTTGAATTGCGGATGAAGTATTGCCATAATTTGTAAAACTGACTACTTCACGCATCACAAGCCTCAAACGATATTATTTAACTGTTTGTGTTACATGTGGAGCTTTTACAACATGATTCCAATGTTTCATATTTTCCCGATCTTAGGCATGTGTTAACATTTCAAACTTTATTCCTTTTTTCTTTTTTTTTTCTTTTTTTTATTTTTTTTATTTACAAAAATAAAACATGTCAAATAAACACACCGCCTCAACGTCCAACCTGCACACACAGAAGAAACAAAATACGACATCAATACAAAACCTGAACATGTCAAAAAAAACACAACTTAAATATCAAATCTGCACACACAAAAGAAATAAAGCATGGCATAATTTACATATAATACAAAACCCAGTTGCTTCAAGCCTGGAAATAATGTTTCAAGTGCAACCCATTGACAGGTAATGCCAAATCCTTTCCATCCAAGGTTCTTAGTCTAAAACTGTTTTCCCCTAGGACTTCTGAAATCTGGTAGGGACCCAACCAAAGGTAGTCAAACTTATCATGCTCCCCTTTCTTCTCATGTCTTTTATCCCATAACAGTACTAGATCTGATATTTTAAAAGCCTTGGCTCTAGACTTTTTGTCAAACCATATTTTTACTACATCCTGGTGTTTACTAAAATGAAGCATAGCCTCATCCCTTTTTTCATCCGAGATGCATTAATTGTGTTAGTCTAGACTCAAGTTTATCATCAGTCCCAAAATAATCTTTCATGAAATGCAGCGTTTGTAACTTGAGATTTGTAGGAAAAATGGGATCTTGTCCGTAAACCAGATGGTAAGGAGATGTTCCTATTGATTCTTTGATTCTGATCCTGTCAGCCCAAAGAGCCAACTTAAGTTTGTTATGCCAATCCCTAGGATTTCTTTCCAACAATTTTTTTATGACGCATAACAAATTCTTGTTAGAAGACTCGGCCAATCCATTGCCTTGCGGATAATAATTGGAAGAGAATTTTAAACTCACACCGTTGTCAAATGCCCAATTAGCAAATTCCAAAGAAGAAAAAGCTGAACCATTATCACTTACAATGGAGTTAGGCATCCCGAACCGAGTGACAATATTATCCTCTAAGAATTTAATAACAACCTCCGAAGTAGCATTCTTTGTGGGGATAGCTTCAGTCCACCTTGTGCAATAATCCGTAGCTGTCAGAATGTATTTGTGGGAATCGGATGAATTGGGACTGATAATTCCAACAAAATCCAGGCCCCATTGCGCAAAAGGTCTAGATTCGATTACGGATTGTAAAGGCATGGAAGCACTCCTGTCTCTATTGGCTACGAGTTTGACATGTATGACATGACCTCACATGAGTATGGGCATCTTTGAACAGTCGAGGCCAATAATAACCGGCTCTGAGGATTTGATGGGCTGTGGCATTAGCGGACCCATGCCCTGTCCCATGTTTACCATGAAATTCCTCGAGTATCTGCACTGCCTCTTTTTGGTCAAGACAACGAAGGTAAATACCTTCATGGTTTTTTTTGTATAACGTGCCGGATCTAATTAGGAAATTAGCAGACTTCAAGCGCAAGGCTCTTCGTTGAGTAGAATTCAAATGCGGTGGACATTTACCATTTAGTAGAAAATACACCACATCTATATACCACTCATCTTTGGTTATATCTGCGACTTCATAATGTTGACATGAAATTGCGAGATCCTTTTCTGCTATTGCCTTAACCAACCCTTGTCCCCGCACTATCTTCATCGACTGAATCTCAAGATCAAACTCCTGCAAAGTTGAAACCCACTTACCACGTCTTTCACCTAATTCATTCTGTATGAACATGGCTTTGACTGCAGGATCCGGGACGATAGCAAAGACCCTACTGTGGACTATGTAATGCCTGAATTTTTTCACAGTCTTAACCAGAGCATACATTTGCTTGTCCAAGATGGAGTATCTCAGTTTTGCATCTTTGAGAGGACTACTCAGGAAGGCAATAGGATTTTCAATGCTGCCTTCACTCTTCTGAGTTAAAACACTCGCAAAGGAGTGATCTGAAGCAAATGTGTAGATATAGAAAGGCTTCGTATAATCGGGACTCACTAAAATCGGGGCTTTAGAAATCGCGTCCTTGATATTTTTAAAAGCATCTCTATTTTCATCTGTCCACTTGATCTGGACCTCTTTCTTTAACATGTCGTTCAAAGGCTTTGCTATTTCTGCAAAATCTGCAATAAATTTTCTGACGAAATTGATCTTCCCAAAAAATGATCTCAACCCCTTCTTGCTATTGGGACAAGGAATCTGTTGTATGGCCTCTATTCTCTCAGGGTCAATGGAAATTCCATCCTTAGATATTATATGTCCCAACAGTTTTCCTTCCGTTACCCCAAAAATGCACTTCTTTGGGTTGAGAGAAATGTCGTGTTCCCTGCATCTTTGAAAGACTTTCTTTAGATCCCTGACGTGGTTTTCCCTGTTCTTAGAAAAGACAGGAATGTCATCTACATAGACGATGATGCACTTACCTATGAGTCCCTTAAAAGCAAAGTCCATAGCTCGTTGGAAGGTGGCACCTGCGTTCAATAGTCCGAAAGGCATTCTCCTGTATGCAAAGGTGCCCCACTTTGTGGTGAAAGCGGTTTTCATCCGATCACTAGGATGAATAAGGACCTGATTATATCCCGAATAACCATCCAGGAATGACATCATCTCCGACCCATTTACCTTTTGGAGTATTTCATCAATGGTGGGTAACGGGTAGTTGTCCTTTTGTGAGGCTTTATTAAGATTTCTAAAATCGATACATAACCTTATTTCTCCACTCTTTTTCCTCACGGGGACCAGGTTAGCAACCCATGTGGAGTGCCTAACAGGAAAGATGATCTTAGCTTCTAACAGTCGCTTTACCTCTTTCTCTATCAAGGGTTCTAATAATGGATTGACTCGCCTCTGTCTTTTCCTGAAGGGTTTGGAGTCTGGCTTCAACGGAATCGTATGCATTATGACATTCTGATCATAGGTTTTCAGCTCCTTATAACTCCAAGCTATGCAGTCTATGTATTCCTTTAATGCATTGGCAATGGAATCCTTCTCCTGCTTGGTACATGCTTTTGCTATGAATACTTCTCGAGGGTTTTCTGCACTTCCAATGTTAACCAAATCACAGGCTTCTCTGGGAGGTGGAACCTTTTTACCTTCCCTTGGTTGGTATCCGATATCGAAAGTTTTTTCTAACGAAGCCATCTCATCTGGCATCTTATTGCATTTTCCAATAATTTTTTCTTCCAAATCTGCCTCCTCTAAATCCCTCTCATCTTCATCTATAACCTGCTTTTCAAATATACCAGAATTAGTGACAAAATGGAATATGTGCCTGTCACTATCAAACACTTGGAAATTCGTGACATTATCTGGTATTGAGGGACAAGGGACCGAGTTCTATGGAGAATTTCTTGCATTTCTTATGGTCCACTGGTTTCAACATACTCGCAGCTACGGCTAGAGAATCTGCTAGACGATTGCCTTTTCTAGAGATCAGAGATATGTTAAAAGCATCAAACTCGTCTATTAAATCTCTAACCCTGGTTCGGTAAAGTCTAAGCCGCTTGTCCTTGCATACGTATTGTCCCTTCACTTGTTTTACCACCAGTTCCGAATCACCAAGGACCTTGATACACTTAACTTTCTTTCGAAGGGCCAATTGAAGTCCGAGAATCAAGGCCTCATATTCTGCCATATTGTTGGTGGCAAGGAACTGTAGTCTGTATGCAGCGAACATAGGCTCTCTGTCTGAACATGACAATTCAACACCGGCTCCTGCCCCTTGTCTGGACCTGGATCCATCAAATCTTAAAGTCCAAATGTCCTGCTGTCCTTCAGTAAGGTTGCATCCAATCCTTTCATTTTGGGAATTTTTAGGTGTTTCTATGTCCAAACAATATGCTCCCAATTCCGCTTCAATGTATTGGATCTCATTCGGTTTGTTGTACTCTGTGATCATCTCCTTGAGCCTAGGTTCACTATCAATCCGAATTTGGTTGGCCACTCCTCTCCACGGCAACCACATATGTGAAGAATCTGTCACAATGTAACCGTTTAGGTTTTTACTCCAATCTCTTCCCAAAACCATGCCATATTTGATAGGAATGTCGAGCACCAATATGTCTATGTGATGTTGAACCCTGGGTTCTGAATTGACCTGAATAAGAACATCCCCCACTTCTCCTACTGCCTCCATGGTTGATCTATCCAGCTGCACCACCCTGCTTCTAGAAGGTTTTGGTGTAAGTCCCAATTTTCTACAGATTTCTAGGGGCATGATGGTAGCCGAGGCCCCTGAATCTATTAAGCAATTGTGCAGGTTTTTACCTGCAATTCTAATGGTTATCAAAAAAGGAGGTATATCTCGTTTTTCCTTTTTTAAAACCAGTCGGGACTCAGCACTTTTAGCTTCATGAACTTGGGCAGGTGGATCTAAACTTTTTGGTGGACTTACTTCTTGGCCTAATAATCGGGACATGTCATACATCGAGACATTGGCCTTAGTTTTCTTCATGTCTTCCACCAAGTCATAAGTGGGTTTTTCTGAATTTGACATATTTTGCACCATCTTAGACTTTTCCACCATGGATGGAGGAGGGGGATTGACATCTCCTTTGAAATCAGGAGGGAGTAATTGGTTGTTTGGAGGAGTAGAGGAAGTTTTGGGCTCCTTAGAACTCCTAGTGTAATACTTGTGATTTCCTTTCCCAAAACGTTTGTTGGCATGAACTTCCAATGTTTCTTCATCTTCGTTTCCAAAAAATTCCACATCCTCCTCTTCTTCACTTTCTTGGGAATGTATAACCTCAGTCAATATAGACTCATGCTTCCCGTGGCCACAGTGCATACAATCATTGTCACAAGGTCCCGATTCTCCAAAATCTTTCGAGACATCTGCCTGATTGGCTACGGGATTGGGTACTCGCCCATTATTCGGTTGCGTGTTGTATGTTCCTTTTCCTCTATGGTTATGAGGCCGGTTATGACCCATGGCTTGGTCCACCTTTTTATTGACATTTCCCACCGTAACCAAAACTTTGGCCAAGGTTTCCTTCATGTTTTCTATGGCGGATTCGGACCCTTGTGGTTGAGGCAATGTAATTCCAGGTCCAGATGCGTTTGCTGCATTAGCCACCTCTGGGATAGGTACAATGGCTTGGGTCTGGGCAGGTGGATTCCATCCTGGATTCACACTTTGAATCGGAGTGATTGTTGGGTAAGTCGTTGGGCTTGGCGTGCTAATTGGAGCAAACCCCGACATGGTCAACAAATTACTGCCCATACCGAACCCAGGCAAACCCATCGGGCCATTTTGAATTAAACCCTACGTTTGAACGGAAGCATTAGGATAACTTGGAAATGACGCCACTTGAGTGGGTGTTTGAAAATTATTCATCATAGGAACCTGTGGTGCCATTAACTGGTTCATCATGGCAAATTGACTGTATGGACCATATTGTCCCATCCCAGTCAATTGAGACAATCCTGCTCCTGGCAGGTTCATCTGTTGTTCAAGAGTCATTGTTTCTGCATAAGCTAAAGGAAGCGTCGTAACCTGAGGGTTCCTTCTAGTCAACAAAGACGTTAAAGGATCTAAGGCTCCGAAATATAATTGCAAGGCGACTGCAGGATCTACCACAAAGTGACGAGTCAGATTCGTGTATAGTTTTTGGAACCTCTGGTTAAATGTTCGTATGGGCTCATTGGGTAATATTTTACATGATACGAATAGATTGTAGATTATGGAGGGATCCAATAACATTCTAAACTGGCTAATGAAGGCGGTTTCTAATTGGGCCCATGAAGTGATGGACCCTGCTGGAAGATTTCGATACCATTCATTGGTCGTGGGGTCTAGACTAGCGAGGAAAACTCGGCAAGCAACATCCTCGTGAGTAACCCCTTGCCTAAACATATAGTCCTTGTAGATTTGGACATGATCTTCTACTGTTGTGGGACCATCGTGCAAGAATTTGGGTAATCCCCTTTCAATGTTTCTAGGCAAGTCATGGACTGCCCCAGGAATATCTAAAGGGGAACTTTGCGCACCATACCAGAGGGCAGGTGGTTGTTGTTGTTGTTGTTGTTGTTGTTGGGCCATGTTATTCAAAGGTGTTAACCCTGTGGGAACAATTGGAATGCTTGGAACTATGGAGACAGATACAACTGGTGTTACTGTCGCACTTGAAATTAAGGGCTCAGGCCCGCTAGATGTACTTGAGTCTAAAGAAATCCCTAACTCAAGTATACTGGGTGGTATTTCGATCTCTAATGTTTTGTTTTTTGGCCTCCTAGCAGTGGGAGAAAGGCTTTGGAAAATAGTTTCCCCTGTGGTTTTAGACCTAGTAGCAATGTACTCAGGTTGGGCCAGCTTGGAAACTCTAGAACTCAAAAGACTTCTCTCAACTTACTTGCAAAATACAGTATCTAAATGTTATACCTGCAAGCACAATAAGTGGAAACAAAACTACCCACGTTAATTGTTAGAACAAATCAAAAATCACAAAGCAATAAAGAAGGCCCTCCTTCTAGCGCCAAAATGTTGAGTGAATATTTTGTCCTACTACAAAATGAACACGCAACTGGAGTCTCAAACCCGTAGACTCTTTCTTGCAAAGAAAATTTATCATTTTAATTTCTCCAAGTTTCCTGTGAACAAACATTCATATGCATATAACCAATTAAGACAAAATGCAAATAAATGAATGTAATCTAGAACAACTTATTTTCTGCAAGTAACTGTTAACAAGGGGCCTTTGATGATTCCCAGCAAACTTTGTAACCCTAATCTGTTAAAATAATCTAACCGCATAAAGCAAAAGAAAGAACAAAAACCCTTTCTTCCTTTATGATCTTGAAATTAATGAAACCCTCCCTAGAATGAATTAGCAACCTCTTTTATCTTTGGCTTAAAGAAAGATTTTAAATGAGAAAATGCGTGGTATAGGCCACTTCATTTTAAGCTCCGTGCCTTTAGCATGAGGTTCATTTTATGGTTAACTGGTTCATTTTATCTTTCATTTAAATGTTCTGCTATTTCTACGTTAGCGTTTGGAGTTAGTAAAAAATATAAAACGTATCCTGGAATGCACCAGAATCCGAGATGCCAATCTTCGAATAAAAAGTAAAAATAATATCAGAACCTAGAACCGCACCATTGCTTATGAAAATCAGCTGGAAAACTAAAACAGGACGTTAATTCGGTTAGCAATCTCCTCCCCGCAAAACCCCAAGTTGTGAGACGAAGTTCTAAAACAACTTGACCTAACAGACTCTGCACTAACACACAGCCAAATCAGATCAGATGCAAGACTCTAAGGAAAGAAAATGATTGCATCATTCTGTCATTCACCTATCGTAACCCATCTCATGGTGTAAACGGATAGATACAAGAGAAAATAATGCAAAGGAAAGATTAACAAAGAAAACAGTAGTATTAGCTTCAATCTCCTTTTGGTTTTGCACACAAAAGTTGCTCTTGCCAAATAACTCCTTTATTTTAAAAATAATGCTTTTTTGCTACAATTTCCAGCCCCTGTATCCACATTCGCTTTGGCTTTTAAACTTTCTGTCGGCTCTTGGTTGCTCTGTGACGCTTCGTTTCACTTCCCATGACGCTTCGCTTCATTTTCTCGCTTTTTGGTGTTTTTGACCTTTCGCTTGAATCTGTAACGTTTGATCTTCTCTGCTGTTGTAACTGTCGATCTGAAGCGTTACTATGACCCTCATGCCTTTCTGCCACGTGTTCAGCGCTCTCTGTATGCTCAGTAACGGTCCCATGAAAATCGTGACCAAAAATAGCCCGCGGCCTTGCTCCTTCGCTTTCACAGTGAAAACGCGACATGTCGCGATATCACGACGCTTTTGTTCTCCGTACGCTTCGACCGCAACCCATCATGATTTCATGACCATTTTCTCCTTCGGGCCCTCTCGCCGCAATCTGTCATGATTTCGCTACCGTTTTGATCTCCGTACGCTTCGGCCGCAACCTGTCACGATTTCGCGACCATTTTCTCCTTCGGGCCCTCTCGCCACAATCTGTCACGATTTCGCTACCATTTTCTTCTTCAGGCCTTCTCGTCGCAACCTGTCGCGAAATCGCGACCATTTTCTTCATCCGTACACTTCGGCTGCAACCCGTAGCGAAATCGCTACCATTTTCTATTTCGGCATGGTCTTCACTTGTCTTTGCCTAGCTGGAACGTTTCGCCAAAAGTTGCACGAAATCGCTACCATTTTCCTACTTAAGCTTTTTATCCACCTGCGCCGCGAAAATGCGACGTGTCACGATTTCGTGACGCCTTTCGACTTAAGTGCTTTGTCTCCGATTTTGTCACGATTTCGCTACACTGTTGGGCCTAAGACTCTTTTGCTCGGTTTTGTCATGATTTCATGACCATTTTGTGCTTTGTGCCTTCTGCCCGCTTTCAAGCCGCGAAAATCAAACACGTCACGATTTCACGACGGTTCCGCCCACCTGCCAGCCTTGACCGCGATTTTGCGACATGTCACGATTTCGCTACAGTTCTTCATTCTGCCTTTCTCTCTCCTCTCTGGGCCGCGACGGAGCAACATGTCGCGATTTCGCTACACCTTTCTGTTTTTGGCAGTGACCGCACAACATGTCATGATTTCGTGACACTTTTTTGGTTTCGGCCGCGATGGAGCAACATGTCACGATTTCATGACACTTTTCTATTTTTGGCCGCGACGGTGCAACGTGTCGCGATTTCGCGACACTTTCTACACTTGTGCATTTTTGCCCCTTTTCTTCATTTTTAGCATCTGGGTCACTGGGATTTTCTCTGAAAGCCTGCAAAAAATGTGGGTCCCCAATTTTGGGGTGTGTTGTGGATTAGCCACAACAAAATGTGCCTTCCAATTAATTAACAACCACATAATTGATAAATGCATGATATTTAGAAAAATAATCCAAGATCTAATTGATAAAAGTTGAGTTGTTCTCAATATATTTGATTCTCAACCTTCTTCTAATAAATACCATGAAATTTGTCAAAATCCACTACCTAAATATAATCAAAATCAAAACATAGAAAATAATGTTTATGTATAGAGAGTAAAAACTGCCCTACCATATACGATTCTCGGTTGGATCTGTAAAATAAATTCAAGGTGAGCACGGGGGTATGTTGTTCTCTACACCTCAGTGTAAAATGGGGGTAAGGGTTCACCATGAATTATTTAAGGACTCACTCCAAGTCTGAGAGTTTTAGAATGCTTGATGTATTTAGTTTTGAGACAATCACCTATGTTTGGTCTTTCTAGATTTAAGCTATGAAAGATAAAGGACAATGCAAAAATATAGAATGGAAAAATATAGAATGCAAGAATAAAAGATCTAACCCTAGAATGATTTTTTACTTGAATGATTTCTAACCTAGGGTTGCAAAATTAAATTCTTTGAGCAAGAGTTCAAGATAAGATGCACAATCAATATTAAATCCTAAGTTCATGCTATATACTATTTTCCTTTCAAATACCTATAAATTGATTAAATATATTCCTTTTAACCCATATTTATGGTTTATGATAGAAATAGAAATCATCAAAAAAATAACCTAAAGAATTATTCAGGCACTTATCTCATCCGACGGTTTATCCAAGCTTTTATTTTTTATCTAGTGATATCCAACAACTCATGTTCCTACAAAATAACTTGTAAAACACTTGAAAAGTATGATTAGTGTTAGGGGGATTTCTTAGGACATTGTACAAAAATGCTTGGAGGTAAAACAGTCAAGCTCCCTAGGTTCTTTTAGCTGATATTTGAAAATAAAAGTGAAAGTTGACCTTCAAAATATGAATAAGCATAACATAATGCAACATAATATAATGATAAAATAGAGTACAAAATGTACCAGTATATCTTAAATGCAACCTAAAACATAGATCTAGGGTTTAGGAGTAGCAACTTGCCCCAAAACATGGTTTATGTGAAATTGTACCCCATGCGAAGTGATCATGATTTTATAGATCGACGAAATTGCACCCTAAAATGACTGGGTGTGATTTCATAGAAGGCAAAACATCTTAGAAAGATGTAGAGATACACAATAAATAAAAATAAATTCTAAATGCAATGAAAGAACCTGGTAGATAACATAAAAGTAGGCAAAAGGGTCGAGATCTCTTAATAGTAAATCTCTCCTTAGGGTTTTAACACTTGTTGACCAAGATCAGTGACACACAATCCAATGCAGTAGAAAATAGAGCTTCAATAGACTATATTTTGCACTTGTGAATCAGTTTGCTTGCAGATGAAAAAATAGATCACTTGGAGAGCACTTTAGAAATTAGAGGACTTGTGTGAGAACTTCTTAAAATTGTTTGGTTACCTTTGGCGGTAAAAATAATACTTCAAACCCTCATTTTATAGTGGATTTGAAAACAAAATGGGAAAGAAAACTAAGGAAAGCCAATGCCTAAGGATGCCAACCTAAAAAATAGAGTTTTCTAAGAGATAACCCAAATCAGGTGAAATTGCACCTCGTTAGGGTTGACTATAATTTCGCTAAGTTGAAATTGTGCCCTATTGGGGCTGATCATGATTTCATAAAAAGAGGAGAAAGAGAAGGCAAAAATGCAAAGAGAGACCTAGTCTTACTTTGGGTAAGCCTGAGGGGTCTCTCTAAAGACCTAAGAAAAATGACTCACTCAAGTGGGCCAATTTTTTGTTTCTAAAATTATCTCCCTCTTTGATGCATTTATGGCCTGATAAATGCATAAAAGAAAGATGTAAACATCCACAATGGAAATACAACAAGTAGAAAAAAAGAGGTTGGTTTAGAAGAAATGGGTGGTGTGAAAATATGTTATTTTGGATACTTTCTTATTTTGCAAGTAAATCAAGGTATTAGGGACATTAAAACCTCTCAATCCAGGGTGCCCCCTTGATTTTCATAAGGAGTGCCAAACCCCTAATGAAATTCAAAATGACAAATGTAGAAGAAGAAACAGTGAAAAAGGAAAATAAATAGGTGAAAGAAAAGAAAGCAAATGAGCACAAAAAGTAAAAGGGAATAAAGCCCTAATTTATTTTTACTGTGCGAGGAGGGAGAAAATGAGCTCTAGAGAAAAAAGTGGAGATGGAGTTACCAGCACACTATTTAGTGATCGCGAGGGGCGATTCCAGCACAAAAGAAGAGCCGGTAGAGGTAAGATCGAAAAACCCACCTTGTTGAGTCAATTTTTTTAATTTTCATTAATTTCTTTAGGGTTTTTCCACAAAATCTAGTGGTTTTGTTGCATATGAACTAGACGCAATTTCGTGGTCCAATCATGATTTCATCTTGGTTCACAGTGTTGGATGAAATCATGCCCAATAAAAATTTGGTGTGATTTCTCAAAATTGAGCCTCGCAAAGAAGAGGTATGATTTCATAAAAAGTAAAATCACGAACATGGAAAACCAAGCATGGTATCATTAAATAAACGAAATAAAATTAGAAAAATAAAAGAGAAAGAGAGACAAGAAGAAGAGAGGGAGGGAGATATGTAAACAAGCAACTACGCAAATTTTAATTAATTAATTCAATGTTTTTAAAATATTTTTGTTTTTGTTTTTTTTTAATATGCAATGACACTAATTAAATTTTTATGTTGTTTATCTAGATGTAGCTTCATGTACTTGAGAACCGTGAGTGGAAACCTAGCTCTTTGGATACGGAGCTTTGCAAACTCAAGAAGGAATAGAGGAACACCCTAGGGGTGATGGAGCTAGACCACCTAATGAGGATGCCTCGAATGGATGTGGACAGAGCACTACTAATAGCACTAGCAGAGACGTAGTATCCAAAGTTGTTAACCTTTCGATTACCAATAGGGAAGATGACCATGTTGGACATTTTGAGTAGATGAGTTGTCATTGATTTCAAGAGTGAGTGGTCATTTATTTCAAGCTTCCAGTCAGTGTCAGTTTTAGTGGGCAGCATTAATTTCAGGTTCTCTAATGAATGCAAAAGTATAGTCTACCTTCAATTGATAAAGACCCAGTTCCAAGAACTCAGATAAGGTCTAAAGGGGAAAGAAGAGGCCCGGGAAAATAATATTATAATATTTTATTATAATATTAAAAATGAGATTTAAATTAATTATAAATTAATAATTATAATTTTATTATAAATTAATTTATTAATTAATTTAATTAACTCTTATGTTACTTAAGTTAATTATAAGTTAATTTTAATCTAATTTAAATTAATTTTTATTAATTTAATAAACCCTAAAAATGGTTATAAAGAAAATTTATAAATTGAATTATTAATTCTATGGGAAGCACCGACGTATTACAACATCAAGGCACTATGTATATATATGGAGGCAAAACCTTTTCCTAAGTCCCCAAGCGATCATAATTTTGAATGCCCCTAAGTTTGAAAATGAGTGCAGAGAGAAAGCAACGATTTTGGTTATAAAATTCTTCGGAAAAATTAAAAGGTACAAAAATGAGCAAGGCTCCTTCTAGTGTGCACACATGCTACATAGCGCAATTGGTGACAGTGGTAGTTGTTAAGACATTCAATGGCTAGAAGATGCAGGTTTGAATCCCGTAAGGTTCATGTTTTACATGGTAGAATGTTTACGTTTTGTGAACAGTGCCCAAAATGAGGAAGAAAGGGAGGCTAGTGCCTTCCCCTCTCGTGGGAGTGCCTAGCCCATGTGGCTGGCTAGTGCCTTGGTAAGATGCTCAATAGAGAGGTTTCGAGGTCGAAATCCATCGAGGCATTTTGACGAATGAGACAAAGGTATGCGATGTTGATTGTTGGGTTTGTCGCTTAATTTGGGATGTGCTAAGTTTTAAAGAAAAATAAAAATATTTTATGTGCCTAAGGTTGAAAAATAATAATGTTTAACCCCCTCCCCAAAAAAAGGGAGCTCTACTAGGTTTTGATGACGAAAAACTACTCTACTAGGGTTTGATGAAGAAAAACTGCTCCGCAGGGATGGCAGCAACTTTCGGAGGAGGTGTAAAAAATTGGAGGAATGTCATTATGGCATTGGGTTTAGCATAGAGAGTGCATGCTCGTGATTTTTTTTCATCTGAAAATTATTGGAAGGAATAGGATTTTCTAGTGCATGTCGGGAACCGCTTGTTAAAGAACAATGGATGTTTGGAACGATGTGAAGCTAGGCCAGTTCTAGTGGTTCAACAAAACTCGGTGGCAAAATATGTGGAGTATCTAACCAAACATGCCCTTATTGACAAATTTTTGGGCATTCGAATTTCTCTCCCCTTTGTGGAGGCTTGGGTCAGGAAGATTTGGAATCTTGAAGGTGATGTGGAGGTGATGCTGAGTGCAAACATCTATTTTATGGTGGTTTTCTCTTGTATTGCAGATCATAACAAATCATTTGAAGGGGTTCCTTATTTCTATAACCAATTGGGACTCTTTCTTAAACCATGGCATGTGGGTTTCAACCCATAATAGGAGCGATCGTCGTGGGTTCCATTATGGGTGCAACTTCCATGGCTCCTATTGGAATTTTGGAGAACTGATATCTTGCATAAGATTGCCCTTATACTTGGGAAGCCGGTTAGACCTTCACAACATACAATGGATAAAAAGGTAATCTCTTTTGCTCGTATTTGTGTTGAAATTGACTTAAATAATCCTATTCCAGATTCTATTGAAATACAATTTGGATCAACTACATGGGTTCAAAAACTTGACTATGAAGCTCTTCCATTTCGTTGTCGTATTTACCGTGAATATGGCCACGTGCAAAGAAAATTACCTAAGTTTTTCTTGCACGTGGCTTCAAATCCTAGGCCCTCTCATCGTGGACAAATTTTAGATAAATTAAAAGCCTCGATAAAGGAAGGGGAATGGGATAAATAAGGTTTTGTTCTGGTAAAATCCTGAAATAGAGGACGAAGGGTAAACAAAGACCTTAAGGATAGCTAGATAGATGCTCTACTAAACCATTTTGAAATATTATATGATCTTGATCAGTGCATGGAGATACCTGAAATGTTGCTACCTGATGCAAATATAACAAGGCCAAATCATATGTCTCTTCTTGAGGGAGAACTTAAGGAATAAGATCTAGGGGGTTTAAATGAAGAACAAAGGGCTTTGGATCTAAGTATAGGGGACATGGTTGGGTCTATCCCTATAAGGGAAACTATTTTAGAAAGTGGTATAGATTTAGTTATGCCCTCTCCTACTCAGGCACTGATGTAGTCATCCTTGGATTGTAAAACTCCTACGGTGTTGGGATTGCAGTAGAAAATAATTAAAAAAAAAAAATAGGATAAGAATATGAAGGTGGGTCGAAAGAAGGACCAAGATAAAATTAAGTTAATGGGGGGGAATTTGGTGGAGCCATTCTTGGTGAGAACATTGCACTCCCATTCTTATAACCCCCAAAAATGATTATCCTCTCATGGAATGTAAGGGGGTTGAATAGCATCCCCAGATAAAAAGTTATTCGTGATTTGCTTCATGTGCATTCTTTGGATGTGGTGTTTATTTAGGAGACTAAATTGGCTATTGATAGTATGTTAAATATTACTCCCAAGTTGTGGATAAGGGGGTAATTCTAGTGTATTGTTGCATGTGGATATGCTGGTGGCATCACTTGTTTATGGTATTCGGTTAAGATATCCCCTCTTACTTGGATTTCCAGTAGATGGTCTATTTCAATGCTCAAGCATGATAATGAATCTGGTGAAATCATCCTACCTAAAAATGTGTATGCTCCTATTTATTACAATGTTAAAGTGAATTTGTGGAAGCACATTTGCTTTTTGAGAAGTTTGGTTCCCCTGTACCCATGGATTTTGGCTAGAGACTTCAACTCTATCACTTTTATAGAGGAGAAACGTGGTGGGGTGGACCGGATCGAGCATTTTTCTTCTATCTTTAGTACTCATATCCAGGCCCTAAACTTGGTTGACATCAAGCCAGATAATGGTATCTTTACTTGGCACAATAGAAGGTGTGGGGAAGCTTCCATATTAGAGAGACTAGATAGATTTTTGATATCTAGTTATTGGATGGGTAATAACAGAGGTGCTAGTTTTGTGATTCTAGAGGGTAGGGGATATGATAATTGGCCTATAAAACTCTCTGCTTTGGAGTTAGGGCTAAAAAATAATCCCTCATTTTAGTTTCAACTTATGTGGCTTCATGATCCTAAGCTTCATGATTTCATGTGAGGCTGGTGGACCACTGGCAAACCTCCTCATGGCACCGCTATGCATTCCTTTATGAAGTGACTACAATTTGTAAAATATAAATTGAAGAGATGGAATAGACTAACCTTTCCTTGGCTAAGCTGGCAGCTCTTAGGATGATGGAATAAGCTTCAAGGAAGATTAGAGATTAGGGATTAATGAAGGAGCTTCTTGTAGAGGAATCTGAGGCTACGAAAGACCTTGCTGAATGGGAACTGAGGGAAGAATTTTTTGGAAACAAAAAGATCGAGTAGATTGGCTTCAAGAAGGGGATAGGAACATAGACTTATTTTACAACTCAGTTAAGGCTCACCGTAATGGTAACCTGATTACCTCTTTTGTGAATTCTCATGGTGCCTTGCTCTCTTCTTTCAAGGATATTTCAGAAGAGACTAAGAGGTATTTTTCCTCTCGCTTCAAGGAGGGCTCCCAATCAGATGATGAGAATGAAAATCTTATTCTAAACTATATTCCAGTGATTGTTTCTATAGAGATGAATGATCACTTGATGGGTCCAATTTCCCTTGAGGAGTTGGAAAATGTTGTATTCAATATGAAAAAAGGAAAATCCCCAGGCCCAGATGGATTCTCGATTGATTTTTATCAAGAGTTTTGGGATTTAATTAAATTTTATCTTTGGAGGTGGTCCATGAGTCCCAAAATAACAAATAGATGCTAAGGACCCTAAATGATACCTTTGTGGTTTATACCCAAAAAAGAGGGAGCAAATTCCTTGGATATGTTTAGGCCTATTGCTCTCTACAATGTTGTGTATAAGATCATCACAAAAATTATTGTTGAGAGGTTGAAGATATGGTTGAGCAAAATCATCTTTGAGGAGCAAGGAGGGTTTGTTGTTGGCCAACAAATCTTGGATGGGGTTGTTATTGCTACAAAATCTATTCACTCGATGGAAACTTCTAAGGAGAAAACTATGTTCATTAAGTTGGACATGGCCAAAGCCTATGATCGGGTCAGATGGTCCTTTCTTTAGAAAGTTCTTACTGATTTTGGATTTGAGGAGGAATGGATTAGATGGGTGATGAGCTATGTTTATTCTTCCTAATTCTTTTTTCTTGTTAATAATGAGCCATCAGAGCTATTTTAGGCCTCAAGGGAATTGAGGCAAGGAGATCCTTTATATCCTTATTTATTTATCATTATGGCGGAAGGGTTGGGAAGATTGCTCAAGTATCAAGTCATGTAGGGTCTCATTCAAGGGTGGAAGTGGGATAGTAGTTTACCACCTCTTTCCCACCTTCAATTTGTTTATGATACTGCTTTGTTGGGAGTTGCCACTATCAACGAAGCTAGCAATATTAGATAGTCTCTTGACATATATCTTGCTACTTCTAGATAGTTGATTAATGAAGACAAGTCTTCTATTTTCTTCTTCAATACCCCTTCTCTTATTATTCAATCTAGGATTGCTCACATTCTAAGATTCTAGTTTGGTACTCCCCCCTTCATTTATCTTGGTATTCCAATTTCATCTCACCCTCTACCTAGATCTTATTGGAAGTCTATGCTTGATAAGTTTAGAAGAAAGGTGAATCATTGGACTTTCAGATGGCTATCCACTGCAGGTAGAGTGTTGCTTTAAAAATTTGTTGGTCAAGCTTTATCCATTTATATATGTTTTGTACAAATAGCTCCCTCTCACTTCATCAAGGACATGGATGCTTTGTCAAGACAATTTTTATGGTCTGGAAAACTTGATCAATCTAAATGGAGTTTGGTTGGGCGAGATTCTATATGTAGGCCGGTGCAAGAGGGAGGCCTTAGGTTGCAACAAACAGCTCTTTTTGGGTAGGATTTGGCTTCAAAACTTTATTGGAGATGGTGTACCTCTCAAGATCATATTTGGGCTAAAATATTATCTTGTAAATACTTGAGAGGTATTTTTGAGGCTGAAATCCCTAGAGTCAGCTTGGTTGGGAAAGGTTCAATTATCTAGGACACTCTGAAAAGAGGAGCTAATTTAATAAAGCAGTGTTTATTTTTGATTTGCAATCAGGGATCAAATGCTCTTTTTGGGAGGATTCTTGGGATGGCCACCCTCCTATCTTGAATCAATATCCTAGGTTATGTTCCCTAAGCATTTTTTTCTTGGAAGCAGGCTGGTCTCGTGTGGACTTTAAAAAATCTATTATTTTGGAAATATGGAGATGTATAGGTGGAAAGATCCACAAGAATGGCCCCAGGGGTTGGCCAAGGACAGAGAGGTGCTTGCTCTTATTATTATGGGGAGGCCTTGTTCTTCATTGAAGGGTAAAGATATTCTGGCTTGGAACCCTAATCCTAAGGGAACCTACTTGGTATCCTATGGTTATTAGGTTCTTGATAAGCAAAAGTATGGGAGTCTTCTTGTCACTTGGTGGAAAAAGGTGTGGAACAAATTTGCCTAGCCAAAATGTAACTTCTTTCTTTGGTTGGTAGCTCGTAATAAATGCCTCACTTGGGATAATGTGAGGAATAGGGGATTTCAGGGTCCCTCTTTTTGTGTCCTTTGCAGTAAGAATGAGGATGAATCTTCTCATTTATTTTTCCAATGCTCCTTTTCTAGAGACATTTGGCACCGTTGGTGGAGTGCCTGGAACCATCCATGTTTTCATGTGTTGTCCTTGTTAGAGTTTTGGAGTAGTCTAGGTAGACCTCTGATCAAGGTCCCTTTCCTTTGGGTGGATTGAAATTTGGGCCCTTGTTGCATCATCTGGAAAATTTGGCTCGAACGAAATCGACGCATATCTCAGGGTAGTTATTTGGCTGTTCAACATATCTGGAAAAGGATCTTGTGTATGGTTTAGGAAACCATCCATATAAAATGTGATGTGGACCCTCTTTTGGATTCTAGGGAGGAGAAGGTACAACAAGCCCTTGGTCTCTTTGGGGATGGTGTGAACTCTTCTAGCCCTAGTAGGGTTCCTTAGCTCAACAAAAAGGTTATGAGAGATGGTAGGTGGAGGCCACCCCCTAGAGGAGTTTTAAAAATTAATACTGATGGATCGTCTAGGGGTAATCCTGGACATGCTGGCATTGGCGGTGTTGGGAGAGATTCTACTGATCGTGTTAGTTTTTTCTTTTCCATTTATAAAGGTGTTCACTCCAACAATTTTATGAAAGCTCTTGCAATTCTTGAGGCCTTTTGAAAGGTATTTTCTCTTAGCTAGCATAGGATTATCTGTGAGTCACACTATAAAATTATGGTTAATATTTTAAACAATAAAAGGGTGGAGGAAGTTAATTTGCAATTGGCCTCTGTAGCCGTTTAGATTCTCAGAATGAGTGAAGAGTTCAAATTTATATCCTTTGTGCACATTCCAAGGGAATGGAATGTGGTTGTTGATTACCTGGACAAAAGGGCTTCTGAGCTATTGGATCCTTGGAGTATCGATAATTGGGAGTCTCTCGTCTAGGGACTCTCAACACCTGTGGGAGTTGATCCATAAGGATGTATAGACTTAATGTGGTTTATTCTTGTTGTCTTTTTCAAGGTGTCATTCTAGTCTAGTGGTTTTAGCCTGTTTGGTTTTTTATTTGAGTCCTGGTTGGAAGCTCAGTTGTACTCTGTAATCCAAACTTTTTATCAATAAATTTTTACCCCTTTATTTTAAAAAAAATGTTGAAAATTAATTTTTAAGGTTTTGTAAGATTTTATTTTTTCCTAAATTAAATTTGTTTATTAATTTTTTGAGGGAGATAAAAGGGTAGGCAATTATTATTTCTGAAGGGTTATTTTTGAGAGTTTGATTTATTAATTTGGATATTATAAGGAGATTTTTGAGTGATTATTTTTATGAGTGACTTGATGATTTCTAATTTCAAGGAGTAATAAGGTGTATTTTGGATTGAATAGTTTTGTGTTTGAAAAATATTTTGAAAGAGAGTTAGTGTGATATTTGTCATCTAACTATTGAAATTTGTAAAGTAGAAAATTGTGATTGAGACAGGTTTTTATAAGGGCACTTCTACATCAAACAAAAGGTATGGGCATATCTTCCTAGTGAGTGATAGTTTAATGTTGTAAATGTAAAGTTGGAGTGAAAATAATTGTTTGGTAAACATTGTTGAGTGTGGCTTGAATTAATGGTTCAAGGTTTTCTGGAATAAAGAGTTGTTGATAAAACCTTGTTTGAGAAGCATTTTTTTTGAAGTGATTAGTTGAGTGAACTTAAACTAGGGTTTGCAAAGAACATGAGTATCATTGTTATGTGAAATTTTTTGATAAGCATTGTTGTTGAAGTGATTAGTTGAGTGAAATTAAACTAGGGCTTTCAAATAGCATGAGTATCATTGTTATGTGAAATTATTTTATAAGCATTTTTGTTGAAGTGATTGGTTGAGTGAAGAACTTGAACTAGGGTTTGCAAAGATCATGAGTATCATTGTTATGTGAGATTGATTGATAAGAATTGTTGGAAACATTTGAGTGAGTATTCATATTCTTGGACTAGGTTTTGTGAGCAAGGTTTATTTCATTGAGTGATTGGTTGAGTAGAGTTGGTTGAGTCTAGTCAAGTGGATGTGTTAAGGTGATAGTTCAAGTTCTATGAAACAAATTGTTCTATATTCTGAATTGATTTGAGAAAGAGGTTGAGTGTTGATGAGTGTGAAACATATTGAGTCTCTAACAATTCTCTATATATTTTTGTGATAAAATAGAGATTGAAAGTGATTGAGATTTTGTGAATGTGAAGCATATTGAGTCTCTAACAATTCTCTATATGTTTCTAAAAGAGTGATTAAAAGTGATTTAGCATTGTGGTGAATGTGAAGCATATTGAGTCTCTAAAAATTCTCTTTGTGCTTCTATGAGATTGGACAAGTTCTAGTGTGGACTTGTTGAGAAGATTTGAGGTAAGTCTTTGAGAAGACTTATGGATAAATTTATGTGAGCTTTTATGGAAGCTTACAATACAGATTGAGAGCAGAATATGGACAAGTTCTAGTGAGGACTTGTTGAGCAGATTTGGAAAAGTTCTAGAAAGGACTTGTGGACATATTAATGTGAGATTTTGTGGAAGCTTATAAGGTAGATTTAAGATAAGTATTTGAGAAGACTTGTGAGAAAAGTTGATTGATTGATATGTTCAAACCTTGAGTTAAGTTTTGGGTCATATCTAGTAGTATTTGTTTGAGATCGAGTCAAGACTTGTGTTGAATAATGAGGATAGAGTTTGAGCATATATTTGTGCTAGACCAAAGGATTGTTTTTAGTAGAGATCAGAGGATAGAGTTTGAGGATAGATTTGTGCTAGACCAAAGTATTGTGTTTAGTACAAATCATAAGATGGAGATTGAGGATAAATTTTATTACAGATTTGAGGATACGTTTGTGCCAAACCAAAGACAGAGATTGAGAAGATTTGTGTTATACTAAAGGACTGTGTTTAATAAAAAATTGAGATAGATATTTTAAGGTGATAGAGTATAGAGGACAACAGTATCTAGTGGATAGATATCCATTATCTATGGTAGTGATAATACGTGTCTTCAATGGATAGAGATCCATTATCTAGAGTAGTGGGGATAATAGTTCTTCTAGAAGATCACCAGTTAAAGCTAAGGAGAAAGGAGTTCTCTTTTGGATAGATATCCATGAACTTGATTAGGGAATTTGTGTCTCCTTTGGACATAGGTCCATAAACATTGTAATAGGGAAAGTATTCCCAAGATATTGATTGAGAAATTTTAGTGAAATATTTTCTCTGTGGAGTAGCCCACATTGGGTGAACCACGTAAAATTGGTGTCTCTATTGTGTGTGGTGATTTGTGCATTGATTTGATTATTGTTGTTAATATTGCTATCTATACATTGCATAATATTGATAGGAAAAGAAAAGTAAAAAGTGGTCTTATACTGTTCTCCCCCCTCTCAGTATAATCTTGTATTCTTCAATTGGTATCAGAGTGGGTTCCTTTGAAAGAGTTTAACAACTTGAAGAAAAAAAATTCAAGAACACAATGCATTATAATAATGTGTCCTAAGTTAATTCAACACCAATATTTGATGGAAGTGATTATATATATTGGAGTATGAAAATGAATGTTCACCTAATGGAACTTGGCAATGAGATTTAGGAAGTAGTTTAAAATGGATACATACCACCATCTAATCCACCTACAAATAAGGAAGGTAAGCTTCTACAACATTACAATTCAAAAGCAATGAATGCAATTTTGAGAGGTTTACATAGAACATAATCAATAAAATTTATGCATTGTAAATATGCAAAAGGAATTTGGGATAAGTTGCAAAGCATATATGAAGGAGATAAAAGTGTCAAAAAGGCAAAGATACGAAATATCAAAGGAAAATTTGAAGAATTAAGAATGAATAATGAGGAAAAAATTAGTACTTATCTACTTCAGGTAGATGAGGTTGTTAATGCTATGCAAGGACTTGGAATTAATGTTGAAGAATCGTATGTTTGTGATAATATCTTAAGGTCTCTCCCAATAAGGTTTAGTGAAAATATTTCAGCTATAGAAGAAGCAAATGATGGTGATTATTTGACAAGATATTTGTTACTTAGTATTATTACAACATTTGAGTTGAGAACAAAAGAGGAACCTAATATCTGAAAGGAAGCAACCTTCAATGCCATTAAAAATACAAAGGGTAAGAAGTCATAATCGAGCAATGAATTATCCAATGATGAAGAGGCTAATTATGATAGAAGGAATAAGGATTCAAGAAGATTTAAAGATGCAAAATATATTAGATGCTTCAATTGTGGAAAGTATGGTAACTATGCAACTGGTTTTCAATAAGCTAAAAATAACAATGATGAAGAAAAATAGGATCATAGGAACAGGAAATCAAAAAATACAGACACCAAAAGAAAGGTAAGGATGGACAAGGTACACAAGGAAATAAGTTATTTTAAAGATAAAATAGGAGCTACTATGTATACAAGGCAAGTAAGTACTCAAGTGATATTGATAAAAGTTTTTCAGATAATGATAATATGAAGTCTTATTTATGAGTTAATAAAAATAAGAAGTCAAGAAAAGGTCACCAATAATACTTAAGTGTTTTATATGTGGTAATTTTGGACATCTTAAAGATAGTTGTACTAGGAATGGTTTCAATTTTAATGATGATGAATATGAGGATGCACTTGAAGGACTAGAAGAGAATATTATAATGGCACTAGAAGAAGAAGAAGGTACTCCTATAGAATATAAGTCAAAAGAAAATGAAGATGTTGACAAAGCCAAACAAATAGAGGAAGAATCAGAAAAAGAAGGATTTGATCTGAAGGGAGAGCTTATTTATGCTCTTAAAACTTTGAAGAAGGTAAGAAAGCAAAACTTCCAACATGATATCCAGTTTCATGAATGTGATGAAGAGAGAGGAAAGCTTATAGATGACCTAAACATGCCAATGGATAAGAAAAATAAGTTCAAGGATAAGTTATAAGCAAAGGTATTAGAATGTGAAAATTTAGAACAAGAAGTATCTCTACTAAGAGAATATTTAGAAAAGTCCAAGGATAAGCTACACAAGTTTTGAAAAAGTTCAAATATTGTAGATAAGATGATCAAGGTACAAATAAGGTCAACAAACAAAAATGGTCTTGGTTTTGAATAGGCTCAAAAGAAACAAGAATAAGATTAAACCTCAAGTTCTAAAGAAGAAGAAACTTTAGAATAAAAAACTTTAGAAGAAGACAGTGTACGATAAAGTGAGACTGCTAAGGATGATTTGGACAACAGAAAGTTCAACAAGGAAAGAAACAATGCACAAAGAAGAAACTGATGGAATATGAACCAACATAGAGAAAAAGAGACTAAGAGACCAATGAGGTCAAGGTAAGCAAATTTTAATGGACAATGTTTCTCATGCAATAGATTTGGGCACATGGCTTCATAGTGCAGGACACACGAAAGTCAAGAATATGGAAACTTTAGAAACAAGTAAATTTTCCATGGGTATTGCTACTCATGTAATCAATTTGGTCACAAGGCAATGAATTGCAGGGTACATGATAGGAACAAATATGGCTTCACCAGGAGAAATCTCAAGACATTTACACCTCTAAGGAATAATAGCATTAAGTGTTATACGTGCAATAATTATGGACATACAAGAAAGTGGTGTAGAGAAGACATTCCAGAACCAAGCATAAATATGAACAATAACAGGAATAGGAACAAGAAAAGGAATATGGATGTGGATATAAACAAGAACAGTAATATGGACATGAACAAGAATAGGAATAGGAATATGGATAGGAATAGGAACATGGACATAAACAGGAACATTCAAAGGAATCAGAAGGATCATATGAGAAAGAAAGAGGACAAAGGTAAATAATAGTGCTTGTTGGGAGTAGAAATACTCCCACCCCATAATTAACCACCTCAAGAGAAGGTGGGGGAGTGGCTAAGCTAAGAGACTCATTCTTAGCCTCAAGACCCAAAGGTGAACCTTTGCCATTGATGTCAAAGGGGGAGAGATTTGAGTAAGGGGGAGAGATTTGGTTTAAGGAAGAGAGCATTGAGTCAGGAGGAGCAATGTCCCAGGGGGAGCAAAACAAGCAAAATATCATGTGTTTGGTAAAAATAATTTGGGTCACCATCAATGATAAAGGGGGAGATTTTTGGAATTTTGAGTGGATGATTTTTCATTGATGTCAAGCTTTTAGCACCAGTCAGTGGCAGTTTCAGTGGGCAACATCAGTTTTAGGTTCTCTAATAAATGCAAAAGGATAATCCGCCTTCAGTTGATAAAGACCCGGTTTGAGGAAGTCATATAAGGTCTAAAGGGTAAATAAGAGGCCTAGGAAAATAATATTATAATATTTTATTATAATATTAAAAATGATATTTAAATTAATTATAAATTAATTAATATAATTTTATTATAAATTAATTTATTATTTAATTTATTTAACTATTATGTTAATTTTAATTTAATTATAAATTAATTTTTATTAATTTAATAAACCCTAAAAAGGGTTATAAAGCAAAGTTATAAATTGAATTATTAATTCGATGGGAAGAGCAGACGTATTACAACATCCAGACACTATGTATATATATGGAGATAAAACCTTTGCCTAAGTCCCCAAGTGATCATAATTTTTAATGCCCCTATGTTTGAAAATGAGCACAGAGAGAAAGCAATGATTTTGGTTTGAAAATTATTCAGCAAAATTAAAAGGTACAAATAGGAGTAAGGCTCCTTCCATTGTGCACACGAGATGCGTAGCATAGCTGGTGATGGCAAAAATTGTTAAGAGGTTCATTGGCTAGAAGACTTAGGTTTGAATCTCGTGGGGTTCACATTTTGCATGGTAGAAGGTTTGCATTTTACGAACGATGCCCAACACGATGAAGGAAGGGAGGCTAGTGCCTTCTCCCTCTCATGGGAGTGCCTAACCCACATGGTGGTCTAGTGCCTTGATAAGGCGCTTGACGGAGAGGTTTCAGCGTCAAAACCCACCGAGGCCTTTTGGAAGATGAGACAAAGATATGCGATGTTAATTTTTGGGTTTGTTGCTTAATTTAGGATGTGCTAAGTTTGAAGGAAAAATAAAAATATTTTATGTGCCTAAGGTTGAAAAATAATTGTTGAGGGTTTGTAAGATTTAATTTTTTCCTAAATTAAATTTGGTTATTAAGTGTTCAAGGCAGATAAAAGGTTAGGCAATTATTATTTTTGAAGGGCTATTTTTGAGAGTTTTATTTATTAATTTGGATATTATAAGTATATTTTTATGAGTGAATTGATGATTGCTAATTTCAAGGAGTAATACGGTGTATTTTGGATTGGTTACATTTGTGTTTGAAAAATATTTTGAAAGAGAGTTAGTGTGATATTTGTCATCTAACTATTGAAATTGTCAAAGGAGAAAATTGTGATTGAGATATGTTTTTCTAAGGGCACTTCTACATAAAACAAAAGGTATGGGCACATATTCCTAGTGAGTGATAGTTGAATGTTGTGAATGTAAAGTTGGAGTGAAAAGGATTTTTTGGTAAATATTGTTCAGTGTGGCTTGAATTAATTCTTCAAGGTTTTCTAGAATAAAGAGTTTTTGATAAAACCTTGTTTGATAAGCATTGTTGTTGAAGTGATTAGTTGAGTGAAATTAAACTATGGTTTGAAAAGAACATTAGTATCATTGTTATGTGAAATTGTTTGATATGAATTGTTGTTGAAGTGATTAGTTGAGTGAACTTAAACTAGGGTTTGCAAAGAACATGAGTATCATTGTTATGTGAAGTTGTTTTCTAAGTATTGTTGTTGAATTTATTGGTTGAGTGAAGAACATGAACTAGGGTTTACAAATATCATGAGTATCATTGTTATGTGAGATTGATTGATAAGCATTTTTGGAAACATTTGAGTGAGTTTTCATATGCCTGGACTAGGCTTTATGAGAAAGGTTTATTTCATTGAGTGATTGGTTGAGTAGAGTTGGTTGAGTCTAGTCAAGTGGATATGTTAAGTTGATAATTCAGCTTCTATGAAACAAATTGTTCTATATTCTGAATTGATTTGAGAAAGAGGTTGAGTGTTTATGAGTGTGAAACATATTGAGTCTCTAAAAATTCTCTATATATTTTTATGATAAAAGAGAGATTGAAAGTGATTGAGATTTTGTGAATGTGAAGCATATTGAGTCTCTAATAATTCTCTATATTTTTTTAAAATAGTGATTAAAATTTATTGATTATTGTGATGAATGTGAAGCATATTGACTATCTAACAATTATCTTTGTGTTTCTATGAGATTGGACAAGTTCTAGTGTGGACTTGTTGAGCAGATTTGAGGTAAGTCTTTGAGAAGACTTGTGGATAGATTTATGTGAGCTTTTTTGGAAGCTTACAATACAGATTGAGAGCAAAATTTGACAAGTTCTAGTGAGGACTTGTTGAGTAGATTTAGACAAGTTCTAGTGAGGACTTGTTGAGAAGATTTGGACAAGTTCTAGAGAGGACTTGTGGACAGATTAGTGTGAGCTTTTGTGGAAGCTTAAAAGGTAAATTTGAGACAAGTCTTTGAGAAGACTTGTGAGCAAATTTGATTGATAGATTTTTTCAAACCTTGAGTTAAGTTTTGGGGAATATCTAGCAGTATTGATTTGAAATTGAGTCATTCTTTGTGTTGAGGCTTGAGGAAAGTGTTTGAGAATAGATTTGTGCTAGACCGAAGGATTGTGTTTAGTACATATCAGAGGATAGAGTTTGAGAACATATTTTTGCTATACCGAAGGACTGTGTTTAGTACAGATTAGAGGATAGAGATTGAGGATAAAGTTTGGTATAGATTTGAGGATAGGTTTGTGCTAGACCAGAGATAGATATTGAGAAAATTTGTGATAGATTGAAGGATTGTGTTTAGTACAAATTTGAGATAGATATTTGAAGGTGAAAAAGTATAGAGGATGATAGTATCTAGTGAATAGATATCCATTAGCTATGGTAGTGAGGATAGGTGTCTTAAATGGATAGAGATCCATTAGTTGGAGCAATGGGGATAATAGTTCTTCTAAAAGAACACCAATCAGAGTTAAGGAGAAAGGATTTATCTTATGGATAGAGATCCATGAACTTGATTAGGGTATTGGTGTCTCCTTTAGACAGAGGTCCATAAACATTGTAATAGGGAAAGGATTCCCAAGATATTGATTGAGAAAATTTTAGTGAAATATTTTTTCCATGGAGTAGCCCACATTGGGTGAACCACATAAAAATAGTGTCTCTATTGTGTGTGGTTATTTGTGCATTACTTTGATTACTGTTACTGATATTTCTATCTATACATTGTATAATATTGATTGGAAAAGAAAATTAAAAAGTGGTGCTATATTGTTCACCCCCCTCTCAGTATAATTTTGTGTTCTTCAAACCATAACACTGGAATATGTGTGGTGCATCTTGTGCATCCCAATCAAGAGGAGAGCAATTTACAGAGTGTGAGGATGGCTAGCAACATTACAATGACTATTAAGGGGTTGAACCCACCAAGTGTGAGGAAGCACCTTATCAATTTGGTGGGTCGATATGAATCTCACCCAATGATGACCATGCTCTCCAGAGTGATGGTGGGCTTGATTATGTGCCACAATAGTAGGTGACATTTGCCATGGATGATGGTGGATGTAGTGGTAGACATGCAATACCAGAGAGTGTGGTTTGCATGATGTCCATATGTGGTCTTGCTTGTATAGAATATTGTACAATGTCATATACAAGCGACATATAGGGATGGGTTGTATAAAATTTCTCTAGGTATGGAGCTAGGAGCACATAGCAGTGCAAAGACCAGATGCACGACAAGGACCATTGCCTAGCCTGAAGTGACCAACTACATATAGGTGGTACAGATCATTAGATCAGTTCTAAAGGATCTATGCTGGGAACCTACCACTAGTGAAGTGGGTTGTAGATGAGTTAAGGGAGGCATACTTTATATGATGATCCTAGTTTCTACACATAGGATGGGTTGAAGATATGGAGGATTTGGCTAGGGTGATGAGGATCGTATGGTTGACCATGGAGAGAGGGGAGTCAAAGATCTTTCTATTTGATAGTCCTATGATAGTTCAAGATCTTGTAGGGAATCCTAGACTTAGGTGACTACTAGTATACGAGGATGTACCAAGATACAATAGGAGTTAGATGAGACCTTGATCTGGCTAGGTGGGTAGAGGAGGAATTGGACAATCCTCTTTACATGGATCCCAGGATTGATGATACGAAAGTGGCCTTCTAGTATCAAAGGTGGTATAGAGGAGTCATTCCCTAGAGGGTATCCCCTCTATTATTGATACAGAGGTTCTAGGTGATAGACTTGAGTATGTATAAATATTTTTGAGAGGTTTCCCATAGATCCATAGAGAGGGAGTAGTAGAGCTAAGTAGCTCCAGGGTAGAGATAGGTATGAGTCAAGGTGGAGATAGTGATGGAGGTCATCACTATCATAGGGACTATGGAGGTGGGGATAGTCAGATTTTTCCCATAGTGATTGAGGTACCACTAAGCAGAGGAGTGGGTGAAGCCTCCACATCAATAGTAGCTAGTCTAGGAAAGGACTCAGGTTAGGGGTTCCTAAGGAGGGATATAGAGGCGTTACAAGCATAGGTGGTGACTATTTAGAGGGATATGTACCTACTCCAATAGGATAGGTCCAAGAGGATCGAGGGGCTACATAGTACCTTTGGAAATATAGAGATAGAGAGAGATGTAGCCTGAGTAGAGGTGAATCATCTCTGATGGAAGGTGACCCATCTATATGTAGAGTGTTAGAGGGTTCAGGTAGAGGGGATGGCTATCATTGGGAGCATATAGGCTAGCAATATTTTTCACCTTCTATAGACAAGAATGCAGAGGGCAAGGTATATTCTAGAGGTGGTCATTTAGAGGGCTACCTTTTATGAGATGATGTACTACTAGGTGGTACTAAAGGGATAGTGGGTGGAACTCCCTCTATCCCTACAGTCAGCTAGTAGGACATGGTATCTATCACGGATGATCTCTCAGTCCATGGGTATGTCTCTACCAAGGCCACCTCCAATGGGTGGGGCTAAGGAGACATGATTCCAAAGCTAGAGCTAGGGCTAGGTATCGGGATGACTTACCAATTTTTAATTATGGCATGCATCCCTTGGTATTGGTCTGGTGTACTAGGGTTGGACTATGGTACACTGAGCAAACATCTATGTATATCTCTATTTTTGAGTAATACTAAACTACTTTTATTATGACTTGTTGATCTGTGTGTCCTTTATGTGTTTGCTTTATTTAAATTTTTGATCATTTTTATGATTGTGATGTTTTATGTATGAAAATAACTATACAATGCATGAACTATATGAGTGAAAATGGGATGGATTAAATATAGAAGAAGCACAAATAGGAAGAGGAGAGAAAAAGAAGAATGAGAAGAAGTAAATGTCATCAATCGAGAATGAAAAGGGGTTCTTGAAGGACAATGTTTGAATCAGTGTAGGTTGTGGCAGACCAATGTGACCAAACATCATGAATCAAACATGAAGATATATCTAAACCCGCTATGGGTGTAATGCTCATTGAAGATGACTGAGTACTGGAGTGTGACCTGCTATGGGTGGTTGCTCAATAGTCACTACTATGGGGCTATTACCCACTAGGATGTATGCCATGACCTGCTAAAATGACCACAGAGCATATCCTATAATGGTATATTTATCTCATTGATTCAAAAGGAGTATAACCCATGATGAGCCCTAAAAATGCTCATATTTGTGTATACACTTTTCATATATAATACGACATTATTTTAATAAAAGTGTATGTTTTATGGAAATTATATATATATTTAATAGCAAATTATGTATGTTGTCTAATATTTGTTTTTAAGTGAATTGTGTGTAGATTTAGTGATTTTTACTGCCTTTTAGCATGTTTACATCGAGGTCCCATTCAGACCTAGCAATTTCTATTTTATGATGGAAAAATAAAAGGTAAACATAACCGCAACAAATAAAGTAAAGATGCTAAGTCTGGCACCCAAATCCCATTTCGATGCTCAACTCCCATTTCGATGTTCGAGTCCCATTTGGTACCTGACTCTTGTTTGGTGCCTGACTCTCATTTGGCACCTAACTCCCATTTGGCACCTGACTCCCATTGAAGTAAAAGTATAGCATGACCCCTATTATCAGTAGAATAGAACAACAATTTTAGCGATGGATGCAGATGTGATTTCAATGATGAATGCGAATGAAGGACAATGTCATAAAGCGAATGCCATTTATATTTTAGCGATTATATAATATCCATGTAAACTAATAAGCATAATATTAGACGTATTTTGTTCTGATAAAAATAGAATACACTTAATTAATTTGGCATCGGATGAAATTAATTGAATATTCACTTTATCCTTCCTATTCCTGTGTATTCTATTAACAAATTGACTCGGGAGGAATTTGCTAGAAGCTTGGGCCCATTCTAAATATTATTCCTCCCACTTTTCCCTATTTTCTATTATTTTATTTATTTCCTATTTTTATTATCTTTTCTACAAATTAGTGTAATTATGTAGCTTTTCCTATTTTCTATAATTTTTCTATCAAGAATGCATTTTACTTTTTGTAGTTTATTTTCGTTGTCTTTGATTAATATTAAATAGGTTAATGGTTTGGAAAATGAAAAAAAAAAATTGAATGCAAGAACACACCCACCAAACCATAGAATCTAAGAGACTCATCTTATTAAGGAGATTTTATAGGAATATATTGTGCATGGTTTTTTATAATTTTACAAGTTGTCCCATGTTGACAATTAAATGAAGGCAATGAATTTAACCATAGAAATTTAACCAATTTTTTATCCAATATTTTTGCACCATTGCCAAGGAAAAACCAACTATAAAATATTATTCTGAAGAAATTATTTTTGAAGTAGTTTAGGTTACTTTCTACATAACAACTCCATTTTAATTTTGTATGAGTCCACCTAGAGTTAGAGGACCAAATGGTCATTTCATCAAGAATAAAAATGTTATTTCTTCTAAAATATTTATTTCAGCTATGCCAAATCTTGACAGTGATATCTCCCTACCACCATCTTCACCTGTGCATTAGATTCAACATCCACTTTTTGCATAGGATCCTTCTGAACCAGACCAATAAAATATCAGGGAAGGATCATTGGTAGGAAGAGTTCAATGTGAGGAAGATATGCTGAACATTCAACATTGGAAAGTACTTGAAGATGGGACTGTTTCAACTACTAATTTAGTAATCCTTCTAGAGGATAAAATAAACAAACTAGAATGATGAGGATTGATGTTTGATCCCTCATATGACCCCTCTAGTAGTTCCTAGCTAGGTTTGCATAGTTTATTTCTTGCAAATTAATAATTGTAAGTAAGTCTCTTTTTCACATGCACTTGTGGGCACTAGTTATCTTCTAGTTGTCATTTAGAGTGTTAGTTAGTAAGTGTGAACTCAAAGTAGGAAGTGTGTACTTCAAGATAGCTAAAATGGATCTTATAGTTAGCATTATTCCTTTCCTCTTAACTTAGAAGTTACGTGCATTCTCCCTTGCACTTTTGTAGCTTATGGTTAAGCATATTGGATCAAATCCATGATTTGATGGGTTTGGTTATGTATTTTGGGCCATTAGTGCCTATATAATGAGTTTGTAAATAATATGAAGTTAGTTGGATTTGCAATCCTTTTCATTGGTATCAGAGCCTAGTTCAAGTTTACACTAGGGCTTGTGAGGTGAGAGGATAGGAGATAGGTTAGTTTTTCTTATGAGAAACTTGTTTTCATTGAGGAATCGGTTCAAGCTCAAGGGGAGCTTGAAAACCATATGTAGAAGGAAGTTCCTTAGGCGTTAAAATCCTCGTTCCAAATTTCTTCGTATGCTCAAGAAGTATAGGAGAAGTTTACCCCAATTTCTTTCCTACAAAAATCCATTGGCAGGGTTGGATTTCTCCTACGATGAAATGTGAATTAGGGAGCCTGTTGTTCCTGAAGTTCCTACCATTTCAGAGTCTTGAAGATCGAGCATCATCAAAACTAGGTCATGTGTCGACTTAGATCTGGTTGCCTTTCAAATGTTGGTCATGTGTCGATTGGATCTTGAAAGGAGAGCTACTGAAGGAGTCGAGAAATTAGCAATTTTTTTATTTGAAGGTAATTTGCCTTCAAATATTAGCAATTTTCTATGTTTTCTATGTTTTTTAAATTAACCCTCCTGGTTAATTTAAAAAAAAAAATTCATAGTTCTCAAAAAACTGATATTTTAATTAAAATATATATTTTTATATATTAATTAATTTTTTTTTCATTGTTAAAAAAAAAAACAAAAATTGCTTAGTTTGTTGTTCAGCCACCAGGGCCGAATACGACACGTGAAGTACCTTTCCCGATGATCGCTCTCATCTGGCGTGCCCGTTTGGCTCACCATACGTCTATCTAGCATTGTTGTCAGTCGGACAACGAGCGGCCAGTGTTTAGAACCGACCGTGCAGGGCACAGGATACTATCAGGCTCTGACAGTAGGTTGTTATCCTGATAGCACATAGGGCACGTTGAAACAGTTGCACAGGGCACAGGCCACTATCAGGCTTTGACAGCAGGCTATTAGCTTGACAACACGTAGGGCGCATTGAAGCGACAGCGTAGGGTGCAGGCCGCTTTCTAGATCTGACAGTGACCTATCAGCCTGACAGCACCATCAGCCAGATAGCGTGTGGTGGCCAGTTAGCCTACTATGCATAGCATTGTCCGTAGGATAGCATGTGGCAGGCAGAGGAACCTTCTACACCGGTGTTGGACAATTAACTTTCGATACATGGGAGCTCCTGCACCATCTCACGCAGGACCTATGCAGGATCTGCCTGTGTCAGGAGGTGTGCATTGTTTCCAATAAGGGACAGGAGGTCCCTGGTTCACAACCTGCCCAAATTTCAACCTGCACATGGTCTTGACATTGGTGCCTCGGGAGACGTGCCACTGAAGTTCGGCAATTCATGCAAGCAGGTGGAGTGCAGTTTTGTTTTCACCGAGGGTAAATTGTAATTTTTTAAATTTTCCTATTCTAAGGTTGCATGTCATTATTTTTATTTTTATTAATTTAATTTTAATAATTTAAGTAAATTAATTAATCTTTGATTAATTATATGTAATTTTTACTTAAGTTATTTTTAAATTAATAAAATATAAATTGTCAACCTTAGATTAGTTTAAATTTTTAAATTTTTAGCCTTAGGGGTAATTTTTAGGGCACAACATTGTAACAAGGAATATTCAAATTTTCCTTGATTTTTATGTGCTTTTCCCTTTTACTTATGGCTTATACCCGGTCTCACATGGCTTCTGACTTGGCTGCCCAAGTGGCAGAACTTGCACATGTTGTAAATGCTTTAGAAGATAAGGGTAATGATACTACCATGGCAGAAGTTCTTGGTAACCTTGCAATGAAGGTAAATGATATTTCTCTCCATAATGCTTCAACTTCTGCTCATGATTCTCGCTTGAGAGTTCATTGTGAAGTGTCACTTTATGATGGATCCCAGAACCCTGATGTCTTGAATAGTTGGATTCTTGATATGAGTTCTTGGTTTTCTTACACTCAACTTTCAGATGATGATCTGGTTTCGTATGCTAAACTCAAACTTTTTGGTTTAGCTAAAGTACTTGTTGAAAGAAAAAGAGGTCATGATGAACTCACCTCATGGGATGAGCTTGTAGATTGTCTTAAGACCAATTTTTATCCTTCCAATTATTCTAAGGAATTCGTCATTAAGTGGTTTTGATTTTGGAAAGGTACTAATATGACTGTGCAAGAATATATCTTTCAATTCAACAGGTACAGGATACTTATGAATGTGGAGAAAGATATTAAAGCTTTGATTCTCAAATTTCAAAGTGGTTTGTTGGAACATTTGTATAGGGAAATTATGTTTGTTTCTACGGACACATTGGATTCAGTTTTCAACCAAGCACAACTTGCGGAGGACAATTTTAAGGCACATTCACAGGCATTCCGCGCACTTGCTACTCAAGTGGTTGCAAACTCATAAAAATGGAATAATTCTTTCTAACAAAAGAAGAATTTTGCTCAAAAGAAGAATGTTTCTTCTCCATATCCTTCTTCTCCATCCCCTTCTGCTTCTACTCCCTCTTCTTCTTATTCTAAACCTTCTTCTTGTTCTTCTTCTAAAAAGTTTTGTAACTATTGTAAGAAGAAAGGTCATGAAAAAACTGATTGTTTTAAGCTTAAAAATAAGAGTTTAGTCATTACTACTCAAGAGGAGGATGCTTCCAACGGTCCCCTTGATTCAGTAGGAGAAAGTAGAGTATACACAAAATTACAAGGTAAGCTTAATGAAGTTACCTTGGTAAATGTAAGTTCATTAGAGGGTGCTCATGATGGTTTGTTCATCACTTGAGCTCATTTTCTCCATAATTTTACAACAGATTGTATAGTGGATAATGGCTCGCAGAAAAATCTAATTGTGAGGTCCATTGTCTAGCATTTGAAGTTACCTATGGAGCCTCATCCTCAACCTTATTCTTTGGGTTGGAAGGATAGTGTAAGAGGCTCAAAAATCACTCACACTTGCACATTAAAATTTGCACTTGGCCCACATTTCATAGATCAAGTCACTTGTGATGTGACTCCTATGGATTGTTGTGGTATTTTGCTTGGACAACCTTTTCAGTATGATAGGAGAGCTATTTATGATGCTTTCAAAAGAACCTACACACTTCAAAAAGATGGTCAAGTATTTCTCATTAAAAGTACCAACACTCCTAACATCATTCTAAGTTCCAAGCAAACAAAAAGAGTAATTAAAAAAGGTGGTGATGTTGCTCTAATTTTCATTCGCTCTCAAAACACTCCTACATCCACATCCATTCCAAAGAAACACTATTCAATGGATAAAATATTGCAAAGTTATTCACACATATTTCAGTAGCCAAAATCTCTTCCTCCAAATCACACAATTAATCACAGCATTGAAATCATTCTTGGTTCTTCACTACCTAATTCTCCCATGTATAGACAATCTATTTTTCAAAATGAAGAAATAAAAATGCAAATAGAAGATTTGTTGTCTAAGGGTTTCATTAAGGAAAGTACTTCTCTTGTGCCTCACCTATTTTTTTGGTTCTTAAAAAATATGGCACTTGGAGATTGTGCATTGATTTTCGTGCTTTGAACAGAATTTCTATAAATAATAGATATCCACTCCCACGCATTGATGATTTATTAGATCAGCTCCAAGGAGCTGAGTTCTTTTCAAAAATAGATCTCAAAAGTGGATATCATCAAGTGCGTATCCAAGATGAGTATACATGGAAGACAACTTTTAAGACGAAGATGGGCCTCTTTGAATGGTTGGTCATGCCCTTCGGTCTTACTAATGCTCCTGCAACCTTCATGAGGTTGATGAATGATGTATTTTATGATGTACTTGAAAAATTTGTAATCATATATCTTGATGATATATTGATCTTCTCAAAAACTTAGGAGGAACACCTTAGGCATATCCATAATACCCTTGATCTTCTTGCGAAGAATCAATTATATCCATCATACCATTACACCTTAGGTAGTTTTCTAGCTAGGAACTACTAGAGGGGTCATATGAGGGATAAAACATCAATCCTCATCATGCCTCACCATAATAGAAGCATTGGCCTCCAATGCTTTTAGAAGAGTAGGAAAGTCACAGGACATCTGATGAAAAGAAATCCAACAATCCTGATGCGGCAGCTGTCCTCACCGAGCCACAAGATATGAGGTGGTAGACCCCTGGTGAGTCTGTCGAGTCTTTGTGTCATAGACCTAATTAGAATCCAATGGTAACTAAGAATCAGGAACCACGTCCACAGGATGACTGATAGCTGGTGCTATCTCCAATGTAGAGTCAAAGTACAATTTCAAAAGATCTACATTGAAGACGTCATGAATTCCCAAGTGTGCGAGAATATCAAGTCAAAAAGCATTCTCAGACACCTTAGGCATATCCACTGTACAGGTCATAAAAGCCTTGAAAACTACCTTGAAAATAATAGATGTAGGAACCCTGTTTACAAATAAGATGGTTGAAGTAGAAGCATCCACTAGTTCTAACTTCCCCATAGAAGAGGCAAGAGGAGACCACAAGATGAAACATATCTCTTCTACTCAACTTCTAATATTTAGAGGATTTCAATTAGAATATCCTAACCTATTTCTCTTCAAGTTTGTTTTTATATGCAGTTTGGTAGACTATAAAACCGATTCTCAAAAATTAAAGTTGTTTCCCTCAACTCTTGATGATTTAGCCCTACACTGGTTCATCAATTTAGGACACAGACAGAGATAACTACCTGGGAAGACATGAAAAAACTCTTCCTATATTAGTATCAAGACTTTGGTAGGGCACAATATTCTAGAGAAGAAGTCCTATATATGAATCAAAAGGAAGGTGAGTCATTGTAGGAGCATTGAGATACGTTTAGTTTTAATTTGCAAAGATCTCCCCATGCAAAACTAGGAGATAGGTCCTTAAGAATTATCTTCTTAAAGGAGCTTACGAATGAGTCTCTTGATGCATTAAAAATGATTTATGGAGGGGATTTTTATCAACACAAAATGTATAATATCTGATAGTTATACTGGAACTACTTAAGAAGGAAGGGTAAATTAACTTCCAAAAATGTCAAACAATCAACCACAGTAAAAAAAAGAGATAGAAAATATGTTAGAAGATCTTAAGAGTGAGATGTTTTCACAGCTTGCGATTCAAATGGACACGCTTATGCTTCATAGAAAGAAGTAGGAGAATGAGCCAAAATTGGCCTATTTTTGTCCTAAATGTAGCGGAAAGCACTTGTTGGAACAAAATATGCCTTTGGTTAATTGTATTGTGCCTTAGACCTTGCCAACATTGAATAGATGGACTTATCTTGGGAATGTTTGTCTAATATCTAGAGTAGGTTGGTTCCTTTTTGCTTTGTTTAGAGAAAATAGAACATAAATAAGGGAAATGCTTGTAAAGGAAAATATAGTCAAGGCTAGAAGCTTTTCTCACGATGCAGTTTAGACAACAACCAGGATAAAACATACGTATTACTGTTACAAGATTTCTTTTACACCTTCATGTAGAAATCATAACTTTCTAAGCATGATTCAAATGTTTTCATCTAACACATATAAGTATACTTAATATTAACTCCAAAAATATAATTCATGCATGTACAATCCATATTTAGAATAGATACAGTCTAGAATTCAATAAATAATGTAAATAGAAGTTAAGAACCAAATACATACACTTGCACACAGAAAATTAGAAGCCAGAAGAAGAGTAGCTTTATTTGCTTGTATCCAATATAATGTATATCAATATTGTAAATGTCCAAGAGCTTACCCCTTTTCAAAATGCGTCTACCACTATATATACCCAAAATGGGTATCTTTTACAACTAGTACATCTTGGATTCCAAATAAATTACAAACAATTAACTACAGTTTCTAAAAAATAAGCAAAATATTTTCTGCAAATTGGATTCTAATAGATCTGATCCTTCTCCTTTATCTGGCACCCCCAGAGATCAACAATTTGGTGTAAGGGCATGTTTTAGTTGCTAAGAATATATCTTTTCAAGAACAACTATCATGTTGTGAAATCATGACGTCTTCAAATGCTCTAATTCATCTGCCTCCTACTTTAGCGAAAACAAAACATATTGTGAAATCATGACACTTTAGACTTGTAAGTTTTGTTTCTCTCTTTCTCTTGGCGAAAAATTGACATGTCATGAAATCGCGACATTCTTTTCTCTTTTACTATTTTTCCACTTCTTGGCCATGAAAATTCAACATGTCACGAAATCGCGACGTCTTCATCCTTTCAACTTCTTTTACCCTCTACGACCATGAAAATGCAACATGTCACAAAATTGTGACGAAATTTAGGCATGTCGTAAAATCACGACATCTTCCTTGTCTTGGAATTGTCTTCTTGATTTATTAGCGAAAATGCAACATGTCACAAAATCGCAAAACTTTCATTTGCCTGACTTTCTTATATTGTTTTTTGATGTAAATTAGACATGTCTCGAAATCGCGACATCGTCTTTCCTTAGCTCATTTTCCCTTTCAATTTCCCTTCAAAAATAGACTGCATCGAGATTTTCAAAATGGCCCCTTGTTGCAAACTATTTGTTGTCTTCTAGAGGTAGTCTTTTTAGACTAACATTCTTGGCGCATTCTAGGGGTTTTTTTGCTAGCAAAATATTAGAATCCAGGCCCTTCATCCATTGGTAAACGGAGTCAAAAATACAAAACAAGAAATTACAGAAAGCAAAGAGTAAGGAAAAGTGTACTTCTAATGAGTAAGCATTACCTTATTGAAAAATCTTGTTATAGCTTAGAGAATTATTACTAAAATGCATTAAATACTTTAGAAGGGGAATCTAAACACTTGTCTTAATTCCGGGCATTAGTACTAGCTTCTATCAGCTGCTTCTAACCAATATGCTTTTATTTTCTAATTTTATCCACTACATCTACCACTTCCTAGTAGGTTTTGTAAATATATTTCCTATCTCCATCATCTAGGTCTGAGGAATCAATGAATAGCTGGTAGATATACTGAAGCTATTCCACTCTATCATATGAAACCATTTTTTTCCTAAATATCAATTCTTGCAAATAGGTTTTAACCTGTGTGATCTTCTTAACCATCTTCATTACTTGTGTATCTTCTATGGGCTCACTCAAGTTTTCTATTTTTTATTCATCTTCAATAAAAAATTTCAAGGATGAGGAGAGTGCACTTTCATTAAGGACTTTTGAGTTATCATCCTAGAGATATGGGAGTTCACTTTGGATATCTAAATCCAAATTCTTTAGTAACCATTTTGCTTCGGTCTCTATCTCCTGCAGGAGTTTATTCCCTTGGGTCACTAATTTAAACTTTCTAAAGAAGTTCTTGGTTGCAATATTGGCTTGAGACCAAGCTTCACTTCATACCTTTGCTGCTATACTCTCTGGCATCTTCTCAGATAATATCTAGATTTTAGTAGTAGCATCTTCTCTTTTTTGTAAAAAATTAACTACAACTTTGAACTCTTCACCCACTACTTCAATCGTTTCCTTGACTTTAGCTAGGTATAAAAATAAAGGTCATGCTTTCAAGCCTAATATCAACAAATTTTTCAATAATTCTTTCCTCATCTATCTTACATTTTCTTTTGAAAATCCAGACGAAGCATTCTGCTAATTTGTCAATTGTTTTTGGAGCTCCTGAATCTGGAGATTCAAGGCTTGAATCTGTGCATCTGCCTATCCTAATTTTTCTTTATATTTGGCTGCCTCATTGGTAGCAATATTGAACTTATTATTCCACTTTTTTACCTCCAACTTTAAAGCTTTTTCTATCTGTCTCTATTCTTGTAAAACTAATTCTAAATCTTTCCTATTTTCATTTTATTTCAAAAATTTATCTAGGTAATGTCCCCCATTCAGATATATAGTTCCTATATTTGCTTGGATTTTTACCCATTCATCTTGCATAGGCAACTGAGGAATATCTTCATTGATTTCTTCTGCATGGTAATCTTCAACATTCATTTCACCCTTAAATTTCTTTGTTACCAGGGTGAAGTTTACTTTCTTTCTTTGCATGGTAGTAGGATTGAGGGAAATAATTTCACGAACACTGGCAGGTGTCTTTAGATCTTCAATGGAGTGAGAAGTACACCAATCTAGAGTATTCTTACTAACTTTTTTCAAATTTTCTATCTTTGATAGAGTTGGATGATTCTTGTCAATTTGGAAGGATGTAGCTTCAATTTTTGGAATGACAATGTTGGGAAATAAAGGGATGGGGACCAACGTAGTGTTGATGTCGAGTTGATAATGAGAAGATGTTGCATTTCTGGGAAAGAAAATAATTTTTGAAAGAATAATTATATCTTTCTTCATATCAAAAAAGTAGGGAGAGTAAAAATAGGAATGAGTAGAATGAAAAGGAGGAGATAAGAAAAGAGACATACCTGGTCCCGTCCGAAGTTGTTGTTGATCCCTTTACTCTTCTTCGATATCATCATTATTATTTGATAATTCTTCATCTTGAATTCCACCATCATCATTTTATCGCTCCAAATTTTTTGCATCCTTACCTTCAGGCTATAGGATCCATGCCCGGAAGGAGGATGCGAGAAGGATGGGACAATACCTCGGACTGAGAGGCCCTTTGAAGGTCCCGCCTCTTGGGGGAGGGGTATAAGGGTGAATTTTTGATGGATGGTGGGTTCACCAGGAAAATTTTGAGTGGCAGTTTCCACACCTAGGTTGATAGTGGGTTTGATGTGTTCATTTTGTACTTTAATCATTCAATTCCTAGGTTTGGCCAAGATGAATCTAAACTATTCTATATGCCAATGCTGATTTTTATGGATACAAAAAATATGAATAAATGCTAAACATAGAGAATGTGCCGAATGGGACAGAACATACCTGATTTCGGATGTTTGATGAAGGTTCTGAGTTTTGTAGCAGTCCAGATCATCTCAACTCATACGTAATCGTCTAAAATTTCACAGGATCATCTCAAATCATAGTCGGTCATCTGAGATCAGATGTAATCATCTAAGATATGACGAATTCATCAGACGAATTCATATGAAACCTGCAATCACAAAAATAGATACAAAATACCGAATATGCAACTACAGAAGCAAAGGAGAATGATAGAAATAATAGCAAACATGCCTAAATAATAGATTCAAATAACAAATGAGAAAAATGCAGTAGATTTAATGATTGATTTTAACTTTATCATGCGGTTATGCTAAATGAGGTGAACTCCAAGATGCATAAACATAATAACTAAGATAATGTATAAAGAAATGCAAAAAATGATAAAGAGATGCAAACTCTAGACTCTGATTGCCCCCAATCTGGACTACAGTCGGGATCGCCTCCAATCATACGAGATCGTCTGCGCTCCTCGACAGGATCGTCCGAAATCACCTAGAATTGCTTACGACGATCCGAGCTAGCTTCGACTGAAAAACAATAAAGTTCCTGCAAGAAAACATGAAATACCGAATGCAAATGATGGTGTGAGGATGCTCTGAGGTGCGTGGAAGTTCAGGGGGTTTAAGCAGAGTTTCAGGCAGAGAGTCAGGGAGAATCAGGGGGATAAACTGAGAAAATCTCAGTTTATATAGGATTAGGGAGAGGTTAGGAGGTTGGGGATCATCCCAATCTAGGAGATCTCCAATGGGGGAATCTCCAACTGCGTAGATGCACTTCTACCCAGGTTGGAGAGGCTATTGAAATAGAAGCTAATTATGAAAATTTGGTTTTGGGACGAAATCGTCTGGACGTTCTGTTCCAGATGAATTCGTTATATCTGGGATGATTTCATCTAATCTGTGATGATATTGTCCAACGGTCAAAACAAATCCTAAAAATGGTGCGAAAAATGAGGAAAGCGGGTAACAGGCGGTTAACGGGCAGATTGAGGTTAAAATTTGAATTTTTATCTTTTACTAAGGTTTAACTGTGCCAATTTTAGGGTGCTACATTTTGCCCCCTCTTTAGCGAATTTTTTGAAGAAAATGCGTTAAAGACGAGTTCTTCCCATTTTACGAGAAAGCAAAAATGTACTCAATTTTCTAGATGACGATTCTAGGTCGAATCGTATGACTGCTGACTATGGTGCCCCCTCCGTGTTTTTACCCAAATCGAACGTTTGAGGTAAAAACATGGAAAAGCAAAATTAAAATGTTGTTGGTTTTGAATAAAATTAAGAAAAATAGGGAAAACCCTAATTCATTTTTACTATTCATTTTTTACTGTTCTAGAGCTCTACAGAGAGAAAAATGGTGGAGACAGTGCACAAAGCGACAGAGGTCCGATGCGGGCTACGGGTAAGGATCTAATCCTAGTAGATTAGGTTTGAATTTAATTTGTACAATTTTTTGTTTTAAATTTTGATTGTTTGGGGCATCGCGGCCATTTTTAGGCCATCGACGACGTCGGGATGAAATCGTCCCTATTTCATCGAAATCATCCCTAGATCATCGATTTCGTCCGAGGGCGAAATCGGTGAACTAGGGGCGATCTCGTCCAACAAGGGGTGATCCCCAAGTTGCGAAATAGGAGATGATTTCATCCTAACAAAGGATGATGTTGCCCAATTTGGGATGATATCATCCAATGGTGGATGATATCATCTTTAAGCTTGATTAAAATGTATTTAATTTGATTGCAATGATTGGTTTATTAATGAAATTTTGTTGTTTTATTGTTTGTTTTGCAGAAAGGATTACTAAAGAGTCGGGAATGGAAATACGGTGGGCTGAGAGATGACTTGGCCGCTCTTGATTAGGCAGAGCGTGACCGACTAGCACAGGTTGGTCTACAGCATGTGGCAGAGATGCCACAAGTATCGACGGACATGGGGCTGCTGATAGCCCTAGCAGAGAGGTGGTATCCGGGGTCATCCTGCTTCTGGCTACCGATAGGGGAGATGGCTCCCACTCTAGAGGATGTATGGAGGATCATGAGGATCCCCATACAAGGACGGTTGATGATGCCTACGGCCAATCAGGGCCAGGCTATGATGAGATTGACAGGAGACCCGAGCTTCACCCTAGAGAAGGGCGGGGTGAACATCGAGTCTTTGAGGCAGATGCCTAGGGCATCTAGGCTGACTCGGGTTTTGGTAGGGGTGGTAGGTGGCTTACTGCTATGCCACCAGAGCGGGTGCAGATTACCCTGGCTCCTATCAGATGTGGTCTGCGATATGAGAGACCACGGATACAGGTTTGCATGGGGCAGCTTTGTACTATGTCGCTTGTATAGGATCCTACATGGGGTCATATACAAGGGAGGTCGATGTCTGGTCTTGACATCATTGCTACAAGTTTGGTGTTGGGAGCACATCGTGGTGCAGAGGCCGGTAGGGCTCCCACTAATAGGGGTTGATCGGGAGAGGCCCTAGGTTTTCTATTGGTGGCTACAGAGGGGGTCACAATGGCGGATAGATCTATCGATGTCACGGAGGTTTCTGGATGACCTCATCCCAGACCAGATCACCTAGAGGCCATGGCGAGAGCACCCTGGGTGGGCAGAGGATGGGCAGGAGCTGGCTCACATCAAGCGAGTCTATTGGCTGAGGATGGAGTGGGGAGAGGTAGAGCTCCACCGCTACGACCGAGTTTTATGGTAGTTCGGTCTTCGATAGGGGATCCCTTCTCTCAGGGATTACGAGTACTCCCAGGACTGTTCGAGATAGTACTACACTGAGCGAGGCTCCAGACATGCAGTGGTTTTGGAGTCAGGACACGGATGATGCCCCCATCCAGCCAATGGATGGTGATGATGTTGGGGTTGTCGATGGATATGATGCCTAGTATGCAGGCATCCGCCCTCCTCGGATGATGAGGGCACAGGGTCCGGTGCATGTCATGGTGCGCTAGATGGGGAGGCGGTGCCAGGCTGCTATTGAGGCAGCGTAGGGTCACGGCGAGAGAGAGCAACGATGGTCTCCATAGGAGAGATGCCAGAGGATGGCACGGGCTCCACAGAGACCACAACAGCCAGGGAGGAGGGAGGAGGGACTCCCTTCTCAGTAGGGGGAGAGACCACCATCACCCGATAAGGGCAAGGGTGTCGAGGTAGGGGAGAGCAGCGAGACGGTGGCTCTCTAGGCTGAGGTTGCCCACCTTTGGGCTCAGGTGCAGACACTACAGGATGAGGCTACACGACTCAGAGCTCGAGGTGGAGGAGTGAGCACGCAAGAGTTGGCATGGTCTATGGCTCAGACTGCGTTCTATCGAGGAGCATACTACCAGATGGTTCCAGAGAGCCAGAGGTTACCACTGCTAGCTGACATTGCGAGGCCGATCAGGATGGGGTCATCGAGGACATCATCACGATCGATGTCGAGGACCCATGACACAGGGCGGACTCCGATGGGGCCTCCTCCTCCACCTCAGGGCGGGAGAGGAGACGAGGTTGAGAGCTCGAGGGCTTCTCAAGACTAGACGCTCACTGCACAGAGATTGCATTATATATTTTTTGAGAGGATTGAGTATGCCAGGCTATTGATTGTGGCATACCAGTCCAGTTTTGATATGATGTACATAATTTTGTTGATATATATATATGGTCTTTTGATGATATGACTTGTTGAATTTGTTGTATGATGCTTTAATGTTGAATTTTGCAATTGATTATTGATGATTCATGTAATTATGTCGTTTTAGAAATATTATAATTTTTATGTCATGTTGTAAAATTTAAATGAAATAATCTGATGTAAACAATTGGTTGTTTTGGTGTGATTTGATGAAAAATAAAAGGGACTTCTAACAATAATTTCAAAGGACATTGTCGTTGTTATAGACCATTTCATGGAGTCGCCGCTCGCTCGGTCGTCAAGCTAATCCCAGTATAGAAATATTGCTAAAAGTAAAAGAATGCTTAAGAGACTGTCTTAAGACTTTGTGTTGTGATGATGGAAATGATGATGGTTTGATGATTTGTTTTCAGATTTTCATAAAAATATTATGCATGAAATATATTTAAAAAGTGATTTTGCTAGGCATAAATTCCTAAGTGTGATAAAATTTTGAACAATTCCTTAGAAATTATACCATGGTTGCAAGATTGAATGTTGACATAATGACATGAAATAGAATAAGTGTTCGTTCGTTTTAAAGCACAATTGTGTAACATAATGATGTAAGCCATATGTTTGTATGAATTTGTTTAAAATAAATGGAAAATAAAATTAGAACAATGGTTTGCGCTAGGCATAGAATTATAGGTATAGACTTATACCATCATCACGAAATCCAAAGAAGAAATTGATATTTTAGTTTTATTGCATGATTGATTTTTGATTTTTGATAAACAGAAAATAATAATATGAACATGACTTTATTTGCTAGATTTTGTAATAGGTTGTTTAAAATAATTTTGGATTTTTGAAAACAATATATGTAATTGTGTTTATACTAAACAGATGTTCTGAAATAAGAATAACATTTATTCCAAAAGAGTTGCAGAAATATTTTTAAATTATCTCAAAGACAAATGTAGATTTGTAAGGAACCCTCATGTGCATATGTGAGTTCATTGCCGATCTTGATTTATCATAATGATAGAGAATCTCTCAAATACAAATGTGTGTGCAATTGTATTGTTCATTCACCAATTTTGAGCAAGATAATTTGATACAAGTAATTTGAATTAACCAAATGAATGTTCGTTGACCATGATTTATATGCATGTAACCGTACCAGACTACTGTGTAAGTTAGGTTATCAAGAGCTAGCTAATCCATAAGCCGACATAGGTCTGTACAAAATAAGGTCGCTAATGTGACAGACATATCACCACGCTAGGGATTACCCAAGGCCAAGCGGGTTGGGCACAAACCACCTGTTATGGGGCTTACCTCACGGTTTTCGAATAATTGAGAATTCCGAGGATTCAAGCTCATTCACCCTTTTTTTCTTTTCAAGGGGTAGGGAAAGGATTTTATTGCATTTTTTTCTTTTGCTTTTCTCTTTTTTTTTTGTATTTTTGCTTGATATTGAGATAATGCTGAAATATTGTTGTGATGATACAAAATAATATTTTTCTTTTTCTCTTTTTCTTGGAATTTTCTTTTTCTTCCTATGCTAGGGATACTTGCTCGGATTAGCTGTAGAGCAAGGGATTTTTATTCTAGGTAGGGGTGAGCTTGTCCTTTTGTCAATTCTCAAAGATTCTAGACCATGTGCATGATAGGATAGCGGGGAAACTTTTCGCTCAAGAAACCACTTCTACTATGTAGCATCATATTGAATTTGCAATGAAATCATTTTAATGTGAAGAGATATATTTGGTTCAAGTAAATAACAAGATCAATTCTCTATGCTCAAAACTTTATTTAATTCAACTGTGGACTTTGATATAAGAGAGATTAATAATCATACAAAATAAAATCAAGATATTTATTCATGTGAATGTGAAAGTGCGGGATTCCAAATAAATGCTAATTTATCCAAAATAATTGAAAATATGACTGCAACACGTCAAGAATTGACAAGTACGAAAATAAAAGATGGTTTTGAAGATTTTGATGATTTTGAATTTTTATATTTTGATTTTGATTGATGAATTGCAAGAAGAAATACTATTACTATTTTTGAAAAATATTTTGATAGAAATGGCTAAAATGAAACAATATGCAAAAATACAATAAATACAAATGATGAAATGACCCAATGTTATGCATAATAACGCTTAAGATGCATAATGTTCATAGGTTCTTTAAGATATTTACCGTCTAAGGTAGCTAATCGATATGCTCCCGATCCAAATTTAGAGTGATGACATATGGTCCCAGCCAGTTGGGCTCAAATTTACCTTTAAGGTCTTTAGTTGCATTAGTATTTTTTTGATTTTCTTTTAAGACAAGGTCATCGATCTCAAAGGATCGTTGATGAACTTTCTTGAGGTATGCTCTCTTAAGCTTGTTTTGGTAGGCACGAAGATGCTCCAAAGCATTGATGCGCTTCTCATCTAGGAGTTCCAGTGACTAAGTCTGCCAGCACGATATTCATCTCCTACTTCAGTATCTTGAAGTAGTAGAGCTAAAGAAGGAACTTCTAATTCAAAGGGAAAAACTGCTTCAGCACCATAAACCAAAACAAAAGGTGAAGTGCCTATGGGAGTACGAACGCTAGTTCGATAAGCCCACAAAGCAGGATATAATTGAATGTGCCAATCTCGACCAGATTTATTGACCAGTATTTTGAGGATTTTAATTAGTGTTTTATTAGATGCTTCTGCTTGGCCATTACCCTGAGGATAATAGGGAGTGGACCAACGATGTTGAATTTTATACTTTTGACATAATTTCTTAACATATTTATTTTTGAAACAAGTTCCATTATCTGAGATGAGATTTGTAGGAATTTCGAACCTACAAATAATTTGATTAAAAATAAACTTGGAAACTTGGGTTCTAGTGCAAGAAGCTAATGGCATAGCTTCAACCCACTTCATGAAATACTCGGTGGCGAGTTATGATGAATTTGTGTCCATCGGATGACACAGGGTTGATTTTTCCAATGATGTCTAAGCCCCATTTTGAAAAGGGCCAAGGAGATGAAATAGCCTGCAATTCTTGTGCAGGCGCATGGACAAGGTCGGCATGTTTCTGGCACTTGTCGCAATGTCGCACATAATTATGTGCATCATTTTCCATGGTAGGCCAAAAATATCCTATCCTAAGGAGCTTCTTAGCAATGGCGCTACCACTAAAATGTCCCCCACAAGATCCATTGTGGGCTTCACTCAAAGCTGATCTAGATTCTGCTAGATTCAAACATCTCAGTAAGATGCCTTCAAAATATCTCCTATACAAGGTATTACCAATGATCACGAAGTGACTTGCTCGTCTACGTAATAACCTGTGCTGGTTGCTATTACAACCTTCAAGGAAAGTCCCATTTTGAAGAAAATTAAATATATCAGTGTACCAATGTTCAGGAGTAGTTTCGTTGATTAGAAACACATCCAAAGGTTCTAAGCATGATTTTCTTGAAGCGGGTTCCTGGAGTCGATGAATAATGATGGTAGCATATTCGTCATCTAACTCCAAGGGCAAAAGAGATGCAGTTGTAGCCATAGCATCAGCCGCACGATTGCTAGTTCGAGGAATAGCTTCCAAGGTAACTTGATCAAATAAAGATAATAATTGTAAGACATATGCTTTATATGGGCGTAATTTATCATCTCTGGTCTGATAAACATCATTGATTTGATTTATGACAAGTTGAGAATCACCGAAAACCAATAAATTTTTAATTTTCAGTGCCAAGGCAGCTCGTAATCCAAGGATAAGAGCTTCATACTCAACAATGTTATTGGTGCAAGCAAATGTTAGTTTGAAGGACAGAGGTATAAGATGTTTCTACGGAGATATTAAAATAATACTCGCACCAGCCCCACTCATGCATCGGGCTCCGTCAAAGTATAGGGACCATTGCTCGGGATGGTCTGCCTCTAGTTTAAGGCATTCATCAGGAAACTCAATGATGAGGGGATGGGTAGACTCCAAGGGTGCAACAGCTAATTGATCTACTATGATTTGACCTTTAACAGACTTTTGTCCTATAAATGTGAGTTCAAACTCGCTTAGCGCAAGAACCCACTTTGTTGTGCGACCAGATAAGTATGGTCGACTCATGAGATATCACAAAGGGTCGAATTTGGCAATAACATACGTTTTTTGACTGAGCATATAATGTCGTAGTTTCTGTGTAGAAAATATGATTGCTAGACATAATTTCTCTAATACGGTATAGCGAGTTTCATAACTGATTAAGGTCCTGCTAATGTAATAATTAGCACGTTCTTTCTTCTCATCGTCAAGCTGAGCTAACATAGCTCCTAAGGCAAAATCGAAAGCAAAAATGTACAAAATAAATGGACGATCAGATCTAGGTGGGGAAAGCACCGGTGGTTTAAGGAGATATTGTTTGAGGAGTTCGAATGCTTCCTGACATTCGTCGTCCCAATGAAAAGAGACATCTTTCTTAAGAAGCTTAAGAAAGGGTCCGATTTTGTCTACCAACTTATCAATAAAGCGGCGAATAGCTTGAAGCTTACCTTGTAGACTTCGTAATTTGGATATATTTGTGGGTGCGGGCATATCAGTGATAGCCGCGATCTTGAGAGGGTCAATTTCAATTCCACGTAAAGAAACTATAACCCCCAATAATTTACCGGACTTAACTCCGAATATACATTTGGTTGGATTTAGTCGGATAAGATATTCCCTTAACCGATCAAATACTTTTCTCAAGTCATCTAAATGATCATCTTCTTTGATGGAACGAGCTATAATATCATCTACATAATCATGTAGAATATTATGCATCATATCATGAAAGATATAAGTCATGGCTCGTTGATATGTTGCACCTGCATTCTTTAAACCGAATGGCATCACTTTCCAACAAAAGGTTCCCCAAGGGGTAATAAAGGTTGTTTTAGCCTGATCTTCAGGAGCTATCCTGATCTGATTATAACCAGAAAATCCATCCATTAGGGATATCATTCCACTTCCAGTAGTAAAGTCAATGATCTGATCCATGTTGGGAAGAGGAAAATCATCTTTAGGGCATGCAACATTAATATCTCTAAAGTCTGTGCAAACCCTAACTTTAGTGGCTTCTTTCTTAGTTCTTTGGAACTACATTTGAGATCCATTCAGCATAATCGATGGCTTGTATAAAAATAACATTTAAGAGTTTTTCTAATTCTCCTTTGACTAGTAAGGCCACTTTAGGATGCATTTTTCTAAGTTTTTGTTTAATAGGTTTAGCATCCGGATGGACTACTAGGTGATGCATAACTACAGAAGGGTCTAATCCTGGCATATCTTCATATGTCCAAGCAAAGACGTCTTCATATTGTTTAAGGAATGCAATGTATTTATCTTGTTTTTCTTGACTCAATTCTGATCCAATGTTGATTATGTGAGGGTTATCTTTGGTTCCAATGTTAATTTTTATGATGTTTTCTACTTCCATATGTAGATCTCTCTCAAAATTAGGTGGGGCGGGTGAAACGCCTAATTCTTGTAATTCTTCCAAGGTTAGCTTGGATAATTCATCTTGAGGAGTCGTGGCCTCAAGCTGGGCTATACTAGGTATAGAGCCATCGAAATAAAATCCGTTATGTAACAATTCCTCAATGGAGACATCATGGAAGATATCCCCCTCCAACTCGTCGTCGGATTCAACAATCATCTCAGGGTAAGCTATGGATAGCATATTGCATGTAAGAGGCTTATTCATTAAATGCAAGACATCCCGTTTATCCAAATAATCTTGGTAACATATAAGATGGTCATCATCCTCAAATGGGAAGGGCTGACCTTTACTAGGAAATAGGCCCACACCACATCGGGCAGGCCATGGTTCTACCTCAAAAGGTTCTTTCATACCATTTTGGGAAGGTCCCAAACCTTTCCCTTTATATCCCAATTTAAGCATTATAGGCTTAGCTTTAATATACTCATTAGCAAAATAGCATCTAGCATATCCATCACAATGTGTCTTGATGTTTCTAGGTATTCTTCCCCAGTCATATCCCTTATAAATAAAAGCACAACTCCCGACTTGGTAGATACTTCCCATAGGTTGTGGGAGACCCAAGGTACGAGGAGAGGGTGGGAGTTTATTTAAAATAAGGGAATCTTGCATGGCAGTGTTTGTTTTTTCTGATATAAGAATTTTAGATAAATCGGGTAAGAGCTCATCAGTAAGAGCATAAGAGGTAGAAGGAACATTTCCTACATCGTCGGATGTGGAAAGGATGCCTGTAGTGGATGTAGATGTTATAGAGATATCGATGGATGAGTCTATAGGTATGGAAGTTATAGGAGTAAAACAAGAAGCATTGGTTGTAGTTGTGGGATCTTTTCGAGGTCCTAATGTGGTTTGTTCGGAAGATGGTTGAGCTATATGTAGAGGTGTAGTTGAAAGAGTAGATGATGTTATGGGTGTGTGTTTCACACGTTTGGGTGGGTGATGAGAATTAGGATGTGTGGATGACAGAGCAGGGAAAAATTGAACTCCAACGAGGTTCTGCCAAAGCACACATATCAAAGGGTCTAGGATCACCATGAATGGTAACCAACTAATTTTTAAATTCGAATTTAACACAGCTGATGTAAAGTGGAGGGAACAGCTCGCATCGCGTTGATCCAAGGGTGACCCAAAAGTATATTGTACGATGCAGGGCAATGTACAATAAACACGGTCGTGTCTAAGGTTCTAGGACCAACTTGTAAGGGGATAGTAATAACTCCACACGTTTCTTGTGTTTCGTCATTGAAGGCTTTTATGATCATATCAGTTCTTTTCATTTCGTCACTTCTAAACCCAAATCTTTGGTAGAAGTCAAAAGTGCATATGTTTAAAGATGAACCATTATCAATCAAGACTCGTTTAAACTGCTACATCCCCAATTAGGGCAGTAATATATAAGGGGTTATCCTTATGTAAACTATGTTGCGGTATATCTCTATCCCGAAAGTCAATACAATCGACTTCTCGAGTTATGATAGTATTGGACATGGCTTCAGGTTGAATATTTTGTGGTACCATCATTTGGCTTAATGTGAGCATTAATTCATCCCTATGGGTAGGAGAAGATCTTAAAAGGTCCAAAAGGGAAATTCTAGCTGTAGTATTTGATAATTGTTCATTAATATTATAAGGAGGCTTAGGTTGAACATTAGGCGCATAATTCCCTTTATTGGGATTTTTCAAAACAAATGGAGCTGATCCATCATTCTGAGTTTGATCCTGTTGAGAGTTTTGAGCCTGTTGTCTGGTAACGGCTCCGATGGTACCTACAATATTATTTTGCGGATGATGAATAGGTCTTGGTCTAGTGTTTATGACTTGTTCATTAGAAAGTATTTGGTGAGAAGATGGTCTAGTAGTGACTCTTCTAGGAAATGGTTCTTCTGGAACCATAGAACTTGTGATGGGTTGAACAACATCTGATTCATCTTCAGAACTATTCGATTGATTTGAGGTGATTTCCATGTCACTTTCAGTCTCATATTCGGTATCACTAAGATCAAGTGTCCGAATATTATGTAGAGGTCTGGCCGTAACCATGGATAAAGTTGTGTCAAATACTTCCACATCATGAGTAAGTGAATGTCCACTAATAGTTCCTACATATCGGGTAGGAGGGGGAACATTATGATGCTCAATTTGATTAGCCACCTCTTTACCATGCTTTGGTAAAGGATGTTGAAATATGTCCAATGATTGATTGGCATTCTGATTCTGATTTTGGGGGATGTTCTTTTGAGCATTATTAGAAGGATTTTGTTTAGGTTGAAAGGCTTGCACCTCCATCTCATTGTTATCAATCAGGTCTTGTATTTTATGTTTTAATATTTTACAAGAGTTGGTAGCGTGTCCAGGTCCTCTATGGAAATCACAATGTAAATCAGCTCTGTATCCGGGTATAGTTGGATCAGGTTCCCGGATATTTGGTAATTGAATCAAACCTCATGCTAATAGTTGTGGGAGAATGGTTGATAAAGGTTGATTTAACCTAGTAAATTCTTGGGGTGGTTTATCAGGAGGTTTCAATATGAACTTCTCTATTGTTTTTGCAGTATTAACATTGGCAATGTTTTTGCTATCAGTGACTCCATCACCCACAACTTGTTTATTTTTATATTGATTTTTGGATGTTTTCTCATCATCTTTCTTTTTGAGCTGACCTCTCCTAATGAGAGCATCTTCCACTCTTCGGGCTAAATCTATAGCTTGATCGAAGGTGGTCAAGGTAGCAGTTGATAATTCATAGGATAGTTGTTCTTGTAAATTATTGATAAAGATATCCAACATTTCTCGATAAGGTAACACAAAGTGTAATTTTCCTATCAACTGCCTCCATCGAGCTAAGAAGTCAGCAAAACACTCATCTTTGTCTTGTTTTAGGTTGTACAAATATTTAATGGTTACATGCCTTTCGATATAGGCACTAAATTGATGCACAAAAGATTCGACGGTTTCTTCGAAATTTCTCAAAGAATGAGTGGGTAGTTGATAATACCACTCCAATGCCATCCCTCCTAAACTCTTCGGGAACATCTTTAGTAATAACAAGTCATCATGTGATATATCATGACATGCTATCCTAAACATACGAAGATGCTCTATGGGATCTTCAGTTCCTTTGTATATAGGTAGGACAGGCATAGGAAAGTGTTTGGGATATGGTTGTGCTACAACTATAGGATCTAGAGGCTGACTACACATCTCTCGATAATTGTACGAGGGATGGTAGGGATCTATCTGGTCCATGCGGGAGACTAACTGTTTCACCATGGCTTCCAGATTACCGGTTTGTCCACCATATTGGTTCGGTGGTACATGAGTATTGGATTTGTGAGCGTAGGATGGCGTGACGTAAGGATTAGATGCTATATTGTTGTTATGCAAATGGTTGGTAGGAAGAGTATTATGAAGAAGATTTGTTGTAGCATTATGTTGTATCCCAGATTGTTGGAAATTGGTATTTGGTTTTGTTTTAGGCTTTTGTTGATTTGAGGTATATTGATCAATAGCTTGGCAAAATAGAGCAGTGAATGAAGGTTTCTTTTGTGTGGGAATAACCCTAGGCTTAGTAACAGGCACTCTAGGTGGTTGGGTAACCTATTGTTGTTGCGTGTTCTGGATTATAGCAGCCATATCCAAATTGGATGGTCCAGCTTGATCACTTTCTTGATCAACGAAGGACAAGGGATTAGTGCGTGTGTGATATATGTCTTCTAAGGTTGCTTGAGTGTCACTAATTTGATCTTTGTCCATATGGACTGCTCTATTAAGAGTGCCAATATTAGTATTGAGGAACTTCCAAAAATGTTCCATGTTCTCAAAAGTAACAACTCCTTCTGGAGATATTTTAGGGGATGAGGATCCTTCCTCTCTATCATTTTCTTTATGTTCATTTCCTACAACAAATTCTTCTTCTTGTTGGTCGAAGGTTCCTTCTTCCTGAATTGGGTCTTCAGGAAGGACATCTAGGTTATTTTCTGGTTTTCTTAACCAATCTTCTTCTACTTCAGTCTGTTTTCCATTCTTGAGTCTAGTCATTATGTTTAAATTTAGATTTTAGCAAATATATATTAATATATTTGCAACAGATTTGGGAGGTATATATTTTAATTATATACCTACTATGATGCTTAAAAGAAAATGTTTTGATTTTTGTTATGATTTTGTTTTGTTTTTTTATTTTTTTTATTTTTTATTTTTATGCTTATAAAAAACAATAAACAACACACTAAATGCAAGAAATAACAATAATAAAAGAATAGCTTAGTTTTCTATAAATAGTTTATAGATGTCATTGATAGGATCAAGTTCATCGGGAGTCATGAAATGCTCCTCTTCAAATTGGAAATGGTTTTTCAAGAACTTGATAAAGTGTGCTATAGTGATATTATCTATTTCAGACTCTGTCTTGTAAAAATAGATCTCATGGCAATACTCTCGATATAACACAGCTCTAGGAACTCTATTCCATCTTTGTCTATCCGTAAGAATGACCTCTTGGTCCTCTATACGAGACAAAAATTTATGTACTACAACTGCATTATCGAGGTATTCCTCAAAGGTATACAATTCAGAAGACACAAGGGCTCTTTTATCTGCTAACCACCTATGGCAAGCTCTCTGAAGCTCATGATACAAGGTCACTTGATCGGGATCCAGGATTCTATCTAGGACAAACCTCTTGATTTGCCTAAGTTTGGTTGCTCTAGATGAAATGAGATTCAATCTCCTATTAAGCTCATCCCATAAAGGTGGGACTCTATATGTTGGAGATACTCTAAGCAAAGAATTAATCTCTATGGCTGCTAATTGATTCTGAACATTAATGGTGACAACTCGTCTTTTATTATAATCTACCATCTAAATATGATATGCAATCTTTGATCCTAAATGCATTTATGTTTTTTTTTTTTTTTGGATTGTTTTCAAAAGGTTTTTAGTTTTTCACGTCGGGTTCACCAAAATGTATCGCTCCAAATTTTTTGCATCCTTACCTTCAGGCTATAGGATCCACGCCCGGAAGGAGGATGCGAGAAGGATGGGACAATACCTCGGACTGAGAGGCCCTTTGAAGGTCCCGCCTCTCGGGGGAGGGGTATAAGGGTGAATTTTTGATGGATGGTGGGTTCACCAGGAAAATTTTGAGTGGCGGTTTCCACACCTAGGTTGATAGTGGGTTTGATGTGTTCATTTTGTACTTTAATCATTCAATTCCTAGGTTTGGCCAAGATGAATCTAAACTATTCTATATGCCAATGCTGATTTTTATGGATACAAAAAATATGAATAAATGCTAAACACAGAGAATGTGCCGAATGGGACAGAACATACCTGATTCTGGATGTTTGATGAAGATTCTGAGTTTTGTAGCAGTCCAGATCATCTCAACTCATACGTAATCATCTAAAATTTCATAGGATCATCTCAAATCACAGTCGATCATCTGAGATCAGACGTAATCATCTGAGATCTGACGAATTCGTCAGAAACCTGCAATCACAAAAATAGATACAAAATACCGAATATGCAACTGCAGAAGCAAAGGAGAATGATAGAAATAATAGCAAACATGCCTAAATAATAGATTCAAATAACAAATGAGAAAAATGCAGTAGATTTAATGATTGATTTTAACTTTATCATGCGGTTATGCTAAATGAGGTGAACTCCAAGATGCATAAACATAATAACTAAGATAATGTATAAAGAAATGCAAAAAATGATAGAGAAATGCAAACTCTAGACTCTGATTGCCCCCAATATGGACTACAGTCGGGATCACCTCCAATCGTATGAGATCGTCTGCGCTCCTCGACAGGATCATCCGAAATCATCCAGGAATCGCTTGCGATGATCCGAGCTAGCTTCGACTGAAAAACAATAAAGTTCCTACAAGAAAACACGAAATACCGAATGCAAATGATGGTGTGGGGATGCTCTGAGGTGCGTGAAAGTTTAGGGGGGTTTAAGCAGAGTTTCAGGCAGAGATTCAGGGAGAATCAGGGGGATAAACTAAGAAAATCTTAGTTTATATAGGATTAGGGAGAGGTTAGGAGGTTGGGGATCATCCCAATATGGGAGATCTCCAACGGGGGAATCTCCAACTACGCAGACGCGCTTCTACCCAGGTTGGAGAGGCTGTTGAAACAGAAGCTAATTATGAAAATTTGATTTTGGGACGAAATCGTCTGGACGTTCTGTTCCAAACGAATTCGTCAGATCTGGGATGATTTCGTCTAATCTATGACGATATCGTCCAACGGTCAAAACAAATCCTAAAAATGGCATGGAAAATGAGGAAAGTGGGTAACAGGTGGTTAACGGGCAGATTGAGGTTAAAATTTGAATTTTTATCTTTTACTAAGGTTTAATTGTGCCAATTTTAGGGTGCTACAATCATGTATCTTAGTATTCTCATTCTTCTTACTTTCGTTATCACTTTCATCAAGATTAATTATTGGTATATTTTGGATAAATTTCCCATGTTGTTCTTTCTCACCTTCCCCAACCTCTTGCTTCACTAGCACTTCTTTTACAATATTTGGATTCTAGCTCTCTTGAGCCAGATTTGGTAAACTTTTTGTGTCTTCCATTTGATAAATTTCTTGCTCAACACCTTGAGCATAAGTATTATTACCTTCCTCATTCACTTTATCCCTTTTAGAATCCTCAACTGTATTATCTTGAACATATTGAACATTTTTTTTACTAAGAGAAGTTTAAGTAACATTCTTGTATTTATTTTTGTCCATCACTCAGGGCTTTTAATCTTTTCATCCTCTCAATATAGGTTCTTCATTAGATTTTGAAGCTAATTTAGAGAGAGGAACAAAATTCACAACTTTAAAAGTATAATATTTTTTACTTGAAGCATCAGCTCCAAGCACCAGACATCTTTCCCTCACCTCTACTTGTATGGGCTCAATCATTCCTTTCCCTCCTTTTCCTAGGAATTTTCCTTCATACCCCATTTTTAGCATCATCTGAGTAGCCTTGCCATAGGTCTACCCATGATCTTGGGTAAAAACTTCTTCTATTGACCACTTCTTAGAAGTTCTAGGCTTTTTCTGAACCAGGGATAACTTATGCTCAACTACTATTTGTTTTCCCTTACCCTTATTAGTCTCCTACCTCTGTGGCACTTCAAGGTTGGTTCTGCTACTACCTCCAACATTGGGAGGTATTCTTACAATAAAAACCCCTTCCCAAGATGCATGATGTAAATTATATTGAATATTAAATTCATTATCATTTTTCAATGGGTACCTTGAAGAAATCATATCTTTTTGTACCCTCATCAGCCACCATTCGTGAATATTCATGATTTTTCGGTCAACTCCCCTATTTTGTATCCAAATAATCCTCTCATTCATTAATTGATGTATTTTATTGTTCAAGGGATCATAATTCACTACTTACTCATAGAAATCATGCCAAGGGGATAGAGGTTCCATTCTCTCAATGTGCAATTCCAAGGCATCATATTCACTATTATTTCTTTTTTCCTCTATATCTCTCCTGACTGTAGCATGATATTTTTTTCATTTTAGTTTTATTCAAAATAGCTTATTTTTTAGCAAATATATACAAGGGATCATACTTCCAGCTCTATGGAATTTCATTCAGCCCCAATTCTCTTAAATATTGAGCAATTTGTTCATTCTGATCTCTTTTTGTTACATCTATCCCTTCAAAACTGAATGCCATGTTACAGGTGCTGGTCTTCCCAATACCAGAGCCAAATTTTACATTTATTTGTTCATTTTGTCGAACATACTCTAATGCAAATAGTCTATTTGTAACATAATGAGGGAGTAAAAATGGTTTCTGAGTGAAACCATACAATCTAATACAAACCCCTTGGGTGAGGATAAACCAATCACCCTCTTCAGCATATTTAGTTTGTAAAATTTTTTCTGCATTAGGGGTTAATATTCTAATATTCCCATACTATTATTTTCAGATTAGGTCCTAAGAATTCCTTGTTGAAATCATAAAAGGATTTTGTTTTATACAACACATTTGTCCATTCACAAATAGGCAAAACCCTCCCCTGTTCATCCTTATCTCTCATTGAGATAAAAGCTAATTATTTAGACATGAAAAATAAAAACAACCATATTAAGTATGACAAGAATCGAAAAGAGAATTGAGACCCTTTCTTAAGCATTGCTAACCCTTCGTGAATCTATGAACATAAGAAATACGGCGAGTCGAAGAATATTGGATTCATTATTTTTCTCATGATAGAAGAATCATAATTTTTGGGGTTAGACAAGCATTCAACCAAGGCAATTTTCCATTTTTGGACTTTTTCATCAGTCTTGATGCCTGCTATCATAGCTAAAATAGAATGCAGCTCTAGATTTTTGAACTCTATTATATTAATAGGGGGCTTATATGGGTTTTCCCCTACAGGTAATTATTTCAGTTGGGAAACCAAAAAATTGTTTATCTTCTCAGAAGGGCCAAAGTATCTAGCCTGGTCTTCGGGGTCAAAGTTTTTTGGCTCAAACGTAGGAAACCCATAGTGAAAGCATAAATAAAGGCATCTTTGATTAAAGTAAATGGAACTCTCCCATTATAATCTCTTACATTCTTCCCTTTTTTGTCATAAAAATTAGCAATTGCCCTCACCAACATAGGGCAGGGATGCACAGGAACATATACATACCAGTATAGAAAGGAATGGAAGACAAAAGTGGAAGGAGAAGATGTCGAGAATCTAGTAGCTACCCGGTCTGCTATGTTGCTTCTAATTTTTCTTGGGTCCTTCCAGGTTACAATTGTATCACTTATCCTCGCATCTTTGTCAATAAATTTATTACTCATCTCCTCTCTTTTTATCACCACTGAAGTCGTTAGAGGCAACGCAGCTGCTACTTCCTGCTTCTTCCATTTATAGGAGCCATGAAAGAATAACAGACGACTAATATTCTAAAAATTTTCCTAAAAATTACCTTGAAATCTCTTTTTCTCAAGAAAACTAAAAATTTTGAGTATCATAGTAGTGGTTTTCCCTCTTCTCTCTGCAGAAGATGGAAATAGCAAGTGACAGTATGAAACTTAACTTAGGCAAAAATTTAACTTTCTTTTTCACATAATTTGGGAAAAATGTGTGATAAATTGCATTAATTATGGTTGGTGGAAGCGATTCTCTTGGGATTTCTTCGAATTTTGTTTCTACCACCTTTCCTAGAATGTTTTTTCTTGAAACTCCAAATTAATCTCGTGTAGTAAATAGCAACAAATCCTGGTGAACTCTGTGCCACCTGATCGATCAATCATTTCCTCTTATTTATTCCTCGACACGTGGCTACTCAAGAAATTTCTTAGGTGGTCTTTTTTTAGAAGATTTTTGCAAGGAGGAAATTAACGCTTCTCGAGGGGTTCTTTTAATAAAAAATTTCCACCAGCTTTTTAGGACCACATGGCGATTTTGAATTTGAAATTTCAAAAAAATGAAAAAGAATCTTTCTCTATTCCTTCTACTATGTTTTTGAACTATGATTTGTTACAACGAAAACTTTTACTAAACAATAAATTTAAAACTATTTACAATTTTTATAATGCCTCTACTATACTATACATATAGCTCTAACTTGTATTTTACTTGAAAAATAACTTTAGGTGAAATGCATTCACCATTATAGGAAGGATCCAACCATGCTGATATTTTAGTTGAAAATAATTGAACTATTTTTTTGAAATTATTTCAAATGGTCCTTCCCAGAAAGCATCGAACTTGTCATGGTTTCCTAGCTTAGCTTTCTTTACATTCCACTTCAAAACTTGGTCTCCAACTTTGAATTTTTTGAAAGTAGTCTTCTTATCAAACCACCCTGCTGTATTAATCATGTGTTTCTGGTGGTGGTCATAATCTTGTTCCCTAGACTCTTCTAATTGTAAAAGTTGCATCAATCGGGCATCCATCGGCTGACCTTCCTCTTCGTCTATCTGATTCAGTAGTTTCAATGCTGGTATCTCCATATGAATAGGCAAAATAGCTTCTTTACCATAAACTAGAGCATATGGAGATGTATTAATGGACTTCTTTATTGATATTCTATCAGCCCACAAAGCTTGGTTAAGTAATGAATGCTAGTCTCTCTTGTTATCTTCTAGCATCCTTTTTAGAATCCTACGTATATTCTTTTTGGTAGACTTAGCTAAACCATTACCTTGTGGATAATAGTTAGAATATGTTTTCAAATATATTCCATACCTACTAGAAAAATCAATCATTTTGGCTCCAGTGAAAGAAGATCCATTATCTGTGATCAATGAGTCGAGTATGCCGAATCTAGTAATTAGACTTTCTACAAACTCTATCATGACTTCTGAGTCAGCTTTCTTTGTAGTAATTGCTTCTACCCATTTCATGAAGTAATCTGTGCCAGCGAGTATATATTTGTGGCCTGTTGATGAGTTCGGTTTGATTATTCCCAAAATATTTAACCCCCACTACTGGAAAGGTTCTTCAACTTGTATAGAATTCAAAGGCATAGGAGCATTTATGTTTCTTCCTACATACCTCTGACACTGTTCACATTTCTGAGTCACTTTATATATATCTAAAAAAATGGAAGACCAATAACAACTAGCTTTGAGAATCTTCAAAGTTGTTCTACCTTAATAATTCCCACCCGAGAGGCCTCCATGGAATTATTCTAATACTTTCTGCTTCTTATCATCACCTATACATTTCAGTAGTATACCATCAATGTTTATTCTATACAACCCCTCTGTTCGAAGGGTATACTTCAGTGCTTGCATTCTAAACCTCCTTCTTTGGGAAGCATTCAAATTTTTAGGGCATATCCCAGTCTGAAAATACCTCACCAAATCATTAATCCAATCAATACCTTCTCTAACTTGATCTTGTTCGGTATTCACCATTATATCTTGACTTTTGATATACCCAGTTGCTGCTTTTCTGGCCAAATCTTGGCATAAAGCTCTACCTTTGACTATCTTGGTTGGATGTATCTCTACATCATATTCTTATGTACGAGTTACCCATCCTAATTTTTTTTTACCAAGCTATCCTTGTATTATGAAATTTCTAGCATATGGGTGAATTACATAAACAATGGTGTGGCTTTGGGATAGGAAATGCTTCAATTTATTCAATGATTTTATGATAGCATACACCTGTTTCTTGATAAAACTATATCTCTCTTTGTGCTTGTGCATTGTAGAACTTAAAAAGGCTATGAGTATTTCCTCATTATCTGCTTCCTTCTGAGTAAGAACCACAACATAGCTGTCTTGCTCTCCAACAACATATAAAATGAAACTTCAGGAGTAGTTAGGATTGACTAAAATAGGAGCTCGAGCTATGGCCTCCAAGATTTTATTAAATGCATATTTCCTTGAATCTATCCATTTGAAAGGTGCATCCTTTTTTAACAATTCAGTAATTGGTTTAATAGTTTGAGCAAAATATGTGATGAACTTTCAAACATAAATTATTTGCCCAAAAAAATATTGTAATCCTTTCTTATTGACTATTAGTGAAAGTTCCAAGAGTTCTTTTACTCTGTCAGGATCAATGGACAATCCAGCTTTAGAGATAACATGGCCGAGCAATATACCTTCTTCTACAATAAATATGGATTTCTTTGGGTTTAAAGATATCCCAAATTCTTTGCATTTTTCAAATATTTGTTGTAGATGGGTGGCATGATCTCGCTTATCATGAGAAAAGACTATCATGTCATCTAGATAGACGATGATGATTTTATTTGTGAACTCACCAAATTCCATGTCCATAGCTCTTTGGAACGTTGCTCTAACATTTGATAACCCATAAAGCATTCTTTGGTAGGCAAACATTCCCCATTTAGTAGTGAAGGCAGTTTTATATTGATCTTCATTTTTCATCTAGACCTGGTTATAGCCAAAAAAACCATCTAATAGAGAAAGCTTATCTACTCTTGCCACTGTATGAAGGATTGAGTCAATCTAAGGCAAAGGATAATGATCCTTAAGTGAAGCTCTATTCAAATTTTGTAAATATACACACAATTTGATTTCTCCATTCTTTTTCCTAACTAGGACCAGATTTGCCATCTAGGTAGAATGTTTAATGGGATATACTATTTTATCTTGTAAGAGTTTCAATAACTCTTGTTTCATTAAGGCTTAAATTTTTGGATTTACAAGCCTTTTTCTTTGCCTGAAGGTTTTAGCTCCTTCTTCCAATTCGATGGTATGTTGGATCACTTCTTTCCTATATACTTTCAAATCACTATATGTCTAGGCTATAATATCTAGATACTTTTTACATAATTATTTAACTTGATTCAATTCTTCCACTGTACAACTGATACCTTCCTTGATCATTTTTCTCAGTTCTAATTCCACCTCTTTATATCAACGTTTGTCAATTTTAATCCTTTGAATTATTGCTCTATCATTGTTGTCGAAGAGACTCTCAAGGGTGATCAGTCCCTTGGGAATGTGATTATTTTTTAATTGTATTAAGCTTTACTCCTCTTCATATTGGAATGCTCTATCACTGGAGTAGTTCATTTCATGGACTAGAAAATCCAGTATTTGTTCATCACTCTTGAATACTTGCTAGAAGATATCTTTGTCAGGCACAGAAGGCCTGTATATAAGTTTCACTATTTTGGATTTTTGGTTGTAACTAAATGTAAAGGTAAGATAATAGATTTTATAATTAATCATGCATTGATCATTAGCTTAGAAATGTCTAAGAAATATATAGGTTACAATATAATTTAATTAGCATAAACAACACTAACACAACGCGTTAGCAGAGTAGTGTGCTAACAGCTAACCTAGGTACAGAAGTATGAACTAACTACTAATATAAAATATCTAACCTAGGATATTTTAGATACTAACCTAGGTTTACCAGTAGATATTTAGAATAGTAAATATCTCCTTGGTAAGTAGTAAAAATTAAATGTAATAATCTATGTAGTATAATGCAATATACTACCTATTTTACCTATCAAAGTAAAAAGGGAAAATATGCCAAATAATGGAATATTATTCTAACATCCCCCCTTATTACATTATTTGGATAATGTATACCTATCCTCCTATACAAAAATATTTGAGTAAAGTATATAACTACCCCAATACAGTGGAAGAAATTGTTGATCTTTTGGTTCTTGCTTTGTCACAATGCTCTAGCTACTCCTAAGCAAAAAGTGGGTCATTCCTCACTTTGTATTCACACCAACGAATGTCCTTATTATAATATTGTCATCCAACCGAATTGCAAGGGTAACTAGCCACTATAATTGCTAGTTGTAGTAGAGTAGATCACTTCATACGAGGTTCATTCATTTACAATATGAGTTTGCAAAAGATAAGGTAGCTAAGGTGTCTATGGCTGCCGAAAATGCACCCTTATAAGGTCCCCCCTTCTTGTTGCAAAACATGTTGTAATTAATTTCTAAAAGAAGTATAACTAAGGTGTTGGACGCTACCAAAAATGCACCCTTATAATTCTTCTTCCCTTTTTACAAAAAATTGTGAAGAAAAGAAAGTATATCCCACCTTAATTGCAAAATATGTGCAACTTAAGAATCTTTGTGAAGGATTTTACAAATATTGCCTCCTATGCAATTTTACACCAGAAAATTCCCTCCTTTTGTTACAAGAACTTCAAACAATGAGATTTTGCTATTTTATGAAGCTTAAAAGAGGTACAAACACCCATTTATTAAAAGTACTTCAAACAAAAATCTTATGCTATTTATGAAGCCTAAAAAAAAGAGAGAGGAAATGGTGTTTTGCTCAAGGTGACAAATGTGTTTTCCCTCTACAATATTGTTTTAGCAATAAGCACTTTGTGTGCTCTCTTTGAACCAGAATCAGAATCAGAATGAGACACTTCACTAGAAGCATGGCTTCTATTTTTTGCCTTTGCCATTTTAGTTTTGCTTGTTTTGAAACCAACACTGAATGGTGTCATGGTTATCATCTTTACAATTTTATTCAAAACTATGCTTTCTAGGCAATTTTATCAAAAAATTCACCAAATAATCCTTCCTTATTGTAAGTAATTCAAGCATGGATGATATTATGAAGTCTAAAAGAAAAGGCATAATTTTGATGACTTCTACTTTTGTGATTGCCTTTACAAGTTTCCTTAAAAAAAATTTGTTCTTTCTTTCACTCTCAAGAGGTATTTAATGGCACCTGTCTGAAGACTCTCTTGAAGAGAGATAATCAGTTGGATGAAATTAAGCCAAACAAATAAGAGATGAAATATAATTCACTCAAATAGATATTTAATGGCACCTGCCTGAAACTCCCTATGAAGAGGAATAATCAGTTTGAGGAAATTAAACCAAACAAATAAGAGTGAATTAGGGGATTTGTTGATTTAGGAGAGAATATCAAGTGAAATTGGCTTTAAATCTATGCATGGATTTACACAAATTTGTGAAATTTTGGGGTATGGAGTGTTATTGATTCTATGACTTATAATTGCAAAAGAAATAATGTGATAATAAAATAAGAATGCCGAAAAAATTATTATCACCTAGGTGTCGGATGCAACCGAAAATGCACCTATTTTTCCAATTAAGGTGTCGAGTAAAATAAAAAATGCACCTTTTAATTTTTGCAACAAAATGTGGATTTGTGTTGTGCAAAAAATTGATATTTTATGTCTCCTCCTTGTTTTACAATTTTGCAAAAGAATAACAATGTTGTCTTCCCCCCTTTATTTTGCAAAATAAACAAATCGAGCACTCCTTTCAAGACAATTCGACACACGACCCACTTTTGAAAGGCTTTTAGAACTAGTCAACACATGACTTAGTTTTTATGGACCAAGGCTTCAAATTCTTATCAATGTTGCCAAAAAAATGTGCAATTTTATGTCTTATATCCCCTAGTTTTGGAGAAAACAAAATCACTCTTTGATTTAGAATTTGCAAAAGATAAATTCCTTCATTTTATTTTAATTTTAATTTACAAATTTTTAAAAGAAAATATTTAATCATTTAAATTTAATCAATAATAAAAATAAACTAACATTTTATAAAAAAAAATCATTTTATAAAAAAAAGATATATTTTTTTTAAGTATAAGTTATATTTGAATTAAAAAAATAATAATAATGAAAAAATAAACTTTAAATTTAAAAACAAAACAAATTAAAAAATATATATTTCAAATATTACCTTGGGCGTATGGTTCTACCTACTTTTAGTAAAGGCATTTTATTTATTTGACCAAAATTCTAGTCATGGGGTACTCGCGGGGAATTGAACCCGCGGCCCTACGGGATGGAGCGTGGTAGATCTGACCGCCCAACCGTCCTGGATAAATAGTCAGACGGTATAGAATAGGCACCAACGTGTGTTTATTCTTGACTATCTTTGACAGTCAAAAAAAAATAATGTGGGACTATTTAGTCCCACATTGATAAGGCAAAAATCCTTATGGTGTTTAAATCCACCATGTCGTCAGAAGGTATTTGATGCCTTTGGGAAATCAATCCAATGATCACCCTTTTTACCACTCAAGGAAGCCAACCAGAACTTGCCATGCAGGCAAGATGAAAACCAATCACATGTCACCACCAATAGGAACTCGCCACTTGTCAGATTGCCACCTCAGCCAACCCCTCTTGCCACGTGTGCCCACCACATCAGTGCCTCTGGTTTCGTGCTCACCACGTGTTAGTCCATATGTCTCAAATTCTATGTCTGTGTCAGTCTATCTAGGTGTCACCATGGTTATCCTCGATAGTTGTGTCACATTGTTCCATGTGTTCACATCAGTGTTAGGTTGTCCTGTCAGTCTACGTAGGAAAACATGTCAGTTTCTATCTTAGGGAGTCATTTTGTTGGAGATCAAAGGGTGCTTCTACCCTCACGGATCCCGATCATCAGTGATCCCTGTCTCTATTCTTCGATCACTAGATATTAGGGTGCTCCTACCCTATCTCTGGTCGACGATCACTGGGTCGATCGTCAAAGATCGGAGGGTGCTCCTGCCCTCACAGATCCCAATCGTCAGTGATCTTGATCATCGGTAGGGTCCCCGTCACTAGACAGATGGTGGGTAGGAGTTGGTTGGTCTCTTGTGTCAGCCCTCCCATGGCCTTGGTTTACCATTCGAGGGTGCTCCTACCCTCGTTCGATGGTCGACAGATCTGGCTAGTCATCGGAGGGTCTTATCTCTAGTGTCCTCTGATGGGTGGGCTTGCCTGATCTGGCTGAGTCACCTGATTGCCTGCCAGCTCAGAGTCTATGGGCCTAAGTAAAGTGAGGCAAAAAAAATCACAACCAACTATAGAAAATTATTAAGTAATGAAATGCATAAAATTCAAACCAAACCCTGCATGTCACCTTCTCTAGTGGAACGAGATCTTCTCTCGTCTTCTCCACTTGGAATGAGTGCTTCCTCCCTTGGCTCTAATACCAATGTAACTAAATGTAAAGGTAATATAATAGATTTGATAATTAATCATGCATTGAACATTATCCTAGAAAGGTCTAAGCAATATATAGGTTACAATATAACCTAATTTGCACAAATAGCACTAACACAATGCGTTAGGAGAGTAGTGTGCTAACAACTAACCTAGGTAGAGAAGTATGAACTAACTACTAATCTAAAATATCTAACCTAGGATATTTTAGATACTAACCTAGGTTTACCAGTAGATATTTAGAACAGTAAATATCTCCTTGGTAAGTAGTAAAAAATAAATGTAATAATCTATGTAGTATAATGCAATATACTACCTATTTTACCTATCAGAGTAAAAAGGAAAAATATGCCAAATAATGGAATATTATTTTAACAGATCCCACGGATGCCAATAGGTTTGCATGAGTATTACTTTCTCTTGGGATTGAATTTATGTTTAGAGCTTCAAAATTTTCAAAGAGGTCCAACATTTTATTTTTTTAAGCTCTTAAATAATGTTGTTTACAAATACATTTTCTAGTGACCTGTTTCACAATAAGCTCTGAATCTCCATAAACTAGTATTTATTTTGCACCTAATTTTTTGGCCTTTTTGAGTCCTAAACACAATTCTTCGTACTCGGCCGCATTATTGGAGCAAATCCATGTCAATCTATATGAAAAAACTTTTTCTTTTCCTATAGGAGAAATTAAAACTATCCCAGCACCTACTCCATTTTTGCATCTGGATCCATCAAAGTAAAGTTTCCAAAGCTGGCTAGTGGAAGTGTTTTCTTTAGGGATAGGGATAGATAGATTTTTTGATTTCTCAATAGAGTAGCTCCCTATCTCTATTTCCACCATGGCATTAAATTTTTTTAAAGAAAACTGATCTTCGGATTGGAGTTCCTCCAAGGTTTCCTCCATCAAATCTATATCTCCTATATCTTCGGTCATCATACTCACAGTACTAGTTTCTTCTAGTCTTGCCACATGAAACGTAGATGGATTTTCATTAAAAATATTGACCCTTTTACCTTTGAAAGGTATTTCTAAATGTGAATAATCTAAGGATAAATAAAGTCCCACTTTTTCTATAAATTCTCTAGATAGATACATACCAAAGTATGGTTCCAGATCTACTACCACCACTTCCTGTATAACAACTATTTGGGGCATCCTGTGGAGTTGTATGAGGATATATTTGATTACTCCTATGGTTTTCATCAGAGTACCATCTAATTGCAACACTCTTGGATGAATTTTGGTGTACTCCATTCCCATGATGTCACATATTGCCTTAGGCATAACTGTAGTAGCTGTTCCTGAGTCGATCATACAGTTATGTACAACCCACCCTTCCATATGAAGATACAAATAGAAAGTATATGGTCTATTTTTTTCAGTGATAGAAGTAGCATTAGCTTATATATAATTTGGAAAAGAGGGGATTTTTCTCTTATGATTCATCATCTTTAAATATTCTTGAAGGAGATCAATTTGCCCTGGGAACTGCAAATCGTCATACATGCTAGTTTTTGAGGGAGTCTTTTTCATCTCCTCAATGATATTGAATGAAGGTGTCTCGACACTTTTCTTCTTTTCTCTGGTGGATGGATAATATTTATTCTTATAACCCTGAGTTTCTTCTGTTCTTTGCATTTTTTTTAACTAAGGGAATATGAGTTTCTCTCTTGCTTCATCTTGAGTTTCGCTCTCCTTTCTTGGAGAAAAATCTCTTCTTGGTTCTAAAACATAACTCTAAGGAGGATTAGAGAGTCCCTTTTCTCTTGACTAATCCTTTTAAGGCATAGTTCTGGGAGTTGGAGGGAAACTTAACAACTGAAGTTCTTGGGGATCAACTTGTATAGGTTTTCTTCCTAACCTTGTCAGGACTACGACGTGTTCTACATATGGTATTGCCAAATTGTGATTAACTTCTCTAATCATGTTTACATGACTTTTCATTGTTTCTTTTTCCCTCTCATTTGCTAGAATTTTTACATGATGTTGGTGAAACATACACGAATCTTCTCCATGAGGTTCGTTACATGTGGAACACCAATAATCATAGTTAGAGGGTTCTCCATTATCTCTTGTTTCATTAGCATAAATGAAAATTTTTCTTTCCTGTCCCCTACCACTTGTCGAAGCCTCATCTCTAGTTATCTAGGGAAATCTCCTTGGTTGGAAATTTTACTCAGCTTCTCTCTTTTCATGGATGACATATCATTTGCCAAATTTTTCATGGTGTCTATTGTGGTTGTCATATGATTCTCTTGGGGGATTGCTCAGAGAGGTATAGTAGGAAATGCGGGAAGGGGAGGAGTAGGAGGTAATTTTGGTAGATTTTGAGGCAACTTAATGACTGGAACGGTTGGTTGCTCATTCTATTTTAGGGGAGGTGCTAAAGGATTTAAGTTTGGAGCTTTGGGAATATCTAGAAAAATTGGTAGTGGAGCCTTTGGAGGATATTTCCCAGTAGAAATAAGATCAGCTTCTCCTTTAGTTGCTTTTAAATACATAGCAGGGAAAGTTAAAACATGTGATTATCGAATAATCATACTAAGCTCTAAATAAAAATATCTCATATAATAACATATTGCTTGCTCTATGGTATATTTTAACCCAATAGGTACTTTATCCAAAGTACATGTGAACCTAATGTTGAAATCCGTAATCTCTTCCTATGGATGTCTCTTGACAATTGTGAATTGATTGAGTAATGAGAAAGGATCTGCATGTACATTGAATTCATCAACCATATGGCCAACAAGAATCACCCAAGAAGTGATAGATCTTGGAGGGAGTGCTCTATACCAATGGAGCATTTTTCCTTTTAAATATATGACCAACAACCTGACCATCACATCTTCCTAGGTGATATTATAAACTGCTACTAATGACAAAACATCTAGGCAATGTTCATCTATCATTTTACCTATCCCATAATATTATGGCAAAGCTTTCAGGGCTTCTTGGGAAACTTGATTCTAGGCTACCAACTTTAGCGGGCTAGTTTGATTCCATACAAGATGAGCTGGGATGGTAGGAGTAGTCATGATGTCTATTGTATTTTTTGTTACTATAGAGATATTTGAGGATATTCAAATAGTAGGTACAAGGGATCTTATACTAGTACCAAGTGGATTATATCTTGTAGCTAGCACAGGGTGCTTTCAAGCTACCAAGGTGTAACTCGAAGAACTAAATAGGCTCTTCATATTTTATTGCTTGGGATCTGGTTATCATATGCATAGGCAATCATGAGTTTGTAACCTGATAGTTTAGATAAAGTACTTCTTAGGTATAAATACTTTGAATAGAGTCGCTAGGTATTTTCATTATTTATTCAAGTTTTAAACAAAAATCTTTAAATGAAAACACCAAAATTTATAGAATACTATGGGGTTTCGAGTCCCACCGGGTGTGCCAAAAACTACTGGAAAAAAATCTTCCTTTGGTTAATTGTATTGCACCTTAGACCTTACCAACATTGAATATACAAACTTATCTTGGGAATGTATGTCTAATATCTAGAGTAGGTTGGTTACTTTTTGCTTTATTTAGAGAAAAGAGAACATAAAGAAGGGAAATTCTTGTAAAGGGAAATATAGTCGAGGCAATTTAGACAAAAACTAGGATAAAACATACGTATTACTGTTACAAGCTTTTTTTTACACCTTCATGTAGAAATCATAACTTTCTAAGTGTGATTCAGACGTTTTCATATAACACATAAGCATACTTAATCTTAACTCCAACAATATAATTCATGCATGTACAGTCCATATTTAGAACATATACAGTCTAGAATTCAATAATGTAAATAGAAGTTAAGAACCAGATACATAAACTTGCACACAAAAAATTAGAAGCCAGAAGAAGAGTAGCTTTATTTGCTTGTATCCAAAATAATGTACATCAATATTGTAAACATCCAAGAGCCAAACCCTTTTCAAAATGCATCTACCACTATATATACCCAACATGGGTATCGTTTATAACTAGTACATCTTGGATTCCAAATAAATTACAAACAATTAACTGTAGTTTCTAATAATAAGCAAAAGATATTATGCAAATCGGATTCTAATAGATTTGATACTTCTCCTTTATCTAACACCCCCAAAGATCAAAATTTCTATGTAAGGGCATGTTTTAGTTGCTAAGAATATATCTTGTCAGGAAAATCTATCATGTCATAAAATCACATCTTCAAATGCTCTAATTCATCCGCCTCCTACTTCAGTGAAAAAAAACATGTCGTGAAATTGCAACAGTTTAGCCTTGTAAGTTGTGTTCCTCTCTTTCTCTTGGAAAAAATCTAACATGTCATGAAATTGTGACATTATCTTCTCTTCTACTCTTTTTCCACTTCTTGACCATGAAAATGCAACATGTCATGAAATTGCAATGTCTTCATCCTTTCAGCTCCTTTTACCCTTTACAGCCGTGAAAATGCAACATATCATGAAATCATGATAGAATTTAGGAATGTCACAAAATCGTGACATCTTCATTGTCTTGGACTTGTATTCTTGATTTATCAGCAAAAATGCAACATGTCACGAAATTGCAACACTTTCATCTACTCGAATTTCTTACATTGTTTTGCCGCAAAAATTAGACATGTCTCGAAATCACGATATCGTCTTTTTTTTGCTCATTTTTCCTTTCTGTTGCCCTTCAAAAATAGATTGTGTCGAGCTTTTCAAAATGGTCCCTTGTTGCAAAATATCTAATGTATTCTAGAGGTAGTCTTTTTAGACTAACAACACCCCAAAAATAAAGTTAGAGTGTGCGTTGTGTCAAAAAGATCATAAAACTAAGTTGTGTCCACAATTATCAAAATCTAGAGAAGATCCTGAAGTAATGGAAGCATACTTCATGGGCAATAGGAGAAACTAGCAATAGTCTCCTATGGGAAACAACATGCCAACAGGAATGCCATTCTATGGGGGCAACAATTTTTAGCACCAAGGTCAAGTTCAGCCACCCAATATGGGTTGGTGGGGACAAAAACCTTGGACACATACCCCTCAAGGAGAAAATCCTTATAATCCTTACCCATGGATGCCATACCAGCAGCCTGGACCATAGTGGAGAAATCCCAATGCTTGGAGTCCAGCTCCACAGCATGCAGGTCAAGTCCCACTGCAGCCAAGTTTGCCAGCTCCCCCTACTTTGAGACCTGCTCAACTTCCGGCACAGCCTACGTCTAATCCAAATAATAAAACACAGCCAGCATACCATATGGAGAATGAGATGTACCCCATGTATAATATCAAAGTAGATTGTAGTCCAATACAATTGAGATCAGGTAAACAGGTAGGTGTAGAAATAGCTCCTTTGTTAGAAGAGGAGGAAAAGGTAGATTTAGAAAAAGAGGAATCACCTCTTATAGAAGAAATAGAAGATGAACCAGTAGCTATAAATACTAGAGAAGGGGTTCCACCTTTCCCAAAAAGATTGCAGGAACCCAAGAAGCCAATACAACTAGAATTTGATATTCTTTCTAGTCTAAAAAATTTGACAGTCACAATCCCTCTTTTTCAGGCCATAAGAGACATTCCCATCTATAGCAAGGCCATAAGAGAATTGTGTCTGAGAAAACTAGGAAGAAAACCAGCACAGGCAATCAATTTGGTAGGTCAGTTAGCTGATCTTATGCTAGGAAACACCTACAACCAAAAATATTCAGACCTAGGAAGCCCTATTTTAACTGTAAAAATTGGAGGCTATGTTTTACCCAACACATTAGTAGATCTGGGGGCTGCCATTAATGTCATGCCCAAGGATACCATGCAAAAACTTAGACTGACCAACCTGAAGCCAACCAAAATTATCCTTCAGTTGGTAGATAGGTCTACAGTGCTCCCTGAGGGAATACTGGAAGACATAACAATCACAGTGGATGCATGGGAATACCCAACAGATTTTCTAGTGTTACAATCCAAGTCTGGGTTGGGTGGTTATCCACTCATCTTAGGTAGGCCTTGGCTGGCAATAGTTGATGCCTACATAAGTTGCAGAAATGGGCAAATGACCATTTTTGATGGTCAGAATGTGAAAAATCTGATCATCCATCCACCTGCACAGTCTGTAGATTTGTTGGGAGAACCTGAATGTGGAAACCAGAACATGAGTGGTTTATCAATGATTCAATCCATCATGGCACTTGATGAGTTGGAGGATGAGAGTGAGGAGGACAGAGTGATATCAAAATTTTTCCAAGGAGAACCCTCCTGTCCTCCTCTAGAACTACCACTTGTTGGAGGTAAAAATCACCATATTAAGCAAATTGAAGTTGCACCTAGGAGGGTATTAAACATAGATGATGAGTTGACACTTGATCAGTAGATCAAACTGAAAGAAACATTAGTCAAACATCAAGGTGCCTTTGCTTGGGAGTATTCAGACATGAGAGGAATAGCTCCTGAAACTTGTACTCATCGAATATATCTGGAAGATGAAATAAAACTGGTAAGACAACCACAACGTAGGATGAATCCAACTATGAAGGAGATTGTTAAAATAGAATTGCAGAAACTCTTGATAGTTGGGTTTATCTACCCTATTTTAGATAGTGAGTGGGTATCACCTTTGGTGGTGGTGCCCAAGAAAAATAGAAAGTGGTAGATCTGTGTTGATTACAGGTCACTCAATAAAGCAACCAAGAAAGACCACTTCCCCTTACCTTTCATAGATCAGGTCCTTGACACCTTAGCAGGGAAGAAATACTTTTCTTTCCTGGATGGGTTCAGTGGATATAATCAGATTCAGATTGGGGAAGAGGATCAAGATAAGACCACGTTCACTTGTCCATGGGGAACCTTCGCTTACCGAGTTTTACCCTTTGGTTTGTGCAATGCACCTGCCACATTTCAAAGGGTAGTTTTGAGCATCTTCTCTGATATGATTGGAGAAACTATGGAAGTATACATGGATGATTTCACTATTTATGGTGAAACTTTTGAAGAAGCCATAGAAAATTTGGAAAGAACACTTCAGTGGTGTGAGGAAACCAATCTATCCCTAAGCAATGAGAAATGTTATATGTTAATGCAGGAGGGGATAGTATTAGGACATCACATTTCTATAGATGGGATCAAGGTAGATAGAAAGAAGATAGAGGTAATCCAAAATCTGCCCACTCCCAAAACTCAGAAAGATATCCGAAGTTTCCTTGGCTCAGCTGGTTACTATAGGAGGTTTATAGCAGACTTTAGCAAAACTGCTAAACCCCTAAGCACATTGTTATCAAAATATATAGAGTTTGTCTGGACAAATGAATGTGAACAAGCATTTAACATTTTGAAAGAAAAACTGACTTCTGCTCTAGTCCTAAGGGGTCCAAATTGGACCATTCCCTTTCACATATATGCAGATGCATCCAATAATGCGATAGGGTCAGTTCTGGGATAGAAATATGGTGATGATTTTTATGCCATCTATTATGTCAGTAAACATCTTACAGGTGTTGAGTTCAATTATACTATCATAGAAAAGGAATTTCTTGTAGTCATACATGCTCTTAACAAATTTTACCACTATATTATAGGTTATCAGGTTTTTGTGCACATTGATCATTCAACTATCAGATACCTGACAAACAAACCTAGCATTAGTGGTAGAATTATCATATGGTTGTTACTTTTGTAGGAATTTGATGTGACAATTGTGGACAAACCAGGCAAGGACAATGTGGTGGTAGATTTCCTTTCCAGATTGACACCTCCTGATCATACAACCATAGAAGATCAATTTCTAGATGAGCATTTGTTTGCTCTTAATGAACAGATACCATGGTACGTAGATATGGCTAATTATTTAGCCACTGGTAAAGTATCCCCTACACTTTCACCACGTGAGAAATAAACTTTGATAGAGAAAAGTGTAGACTTCTCATGGATTGATGGGTGCCTATTTAAAATAGGGCCTGATCAAATCATGAGAAGATGTGTTGCTGATAATGAGATTATAGAAATACTAAAAGCTTACCATAATGAACCTTGTGGTGGCCATTTTGTAGGAAAATGAACTGCATTCAAAGTATTGTAGGTTGGATACTTCTGGCCTTCACTATTCAAAGATGCAACCAAGCATGTGAGCCAATGTGACCAATGTCAAAGGATGGGTAGACCAACTCTCAGAGATGAAATGCCACTCCAACCACATGTGCACATTGAGCCATTTGATAAATGGGGGATGGACTTCGTAGGACCCATTAATCCATAGTCAGCAGGTAAGAGGTATATCTTAGTTTACATTGACTATGTGACCAAGTGGGTTGAAGTGCAGGCATTGCATGATTCTAAAGAGAATATTGTAGCAGACTTCCTATTTTCATCTATCTTTACAAGATTTGGGGTTCCAAGGGAGATCACAACTGACCAAGGGCCTCAATTTACTTCAAATTTGATCTAGGAAATCATGCAGCAGTATAAAATCAGGCATAACAAAACCACTCCTTACCATCCATAGGAAAATGGGCAAGTAGAGGTAACCAACCATGAACTGGAGAACATTCTCACAAATATGGTACAACAACATAGGAAGGACTGGGCCACAAGATTACTAGAAGTAGTGTGGGCTTACAGAACCACCTAGAAAACTACCACTAGTTTTACACCATTCCAGTTGGTATATGGGAAGAATGCTATGATGCCCATAGAATTTGAGATTAAGACTCTCAAAACTGTAGTAGATTTAGATTTGAATCTGGATGAGGCACAAAAGGAATGGATTCAGTAGCTGAACCAATTGGATGAATACCATCGTGATGCTCTGCATCGGATAGAGGTCATCCAGAAACAAAGAGCCAAGTGGCATGATCATCACACCAGGCCAAAGTAGTTCAAAGTAGGGGAATGGGCATTATTGTATGACTCCTAGTTCTAGGAGAGGAAAGGGAAACTCATGCAGCGCTGGATGGGGCCATATGAAGTGATTGAAATCATCAATAATGGAGTTATTAGAATCAGAATAATTGATGACAACAACATTATATTAATAGTCAATGGTCACCGACTACGGCCATATCATGTGTCTGAGACTTATATGATGAAGTCCAGATTAGGCATGGGGGAGACCCCAGTTGATTCCAATTTTAAAATTTGTTAGTAATATGTGGACATTGTCCACATGATCCAAAAATAATTATTCTTTTAAAGTCCCATAGTTTTTCTTTCTTTAGTTGTATTTCTATTTTGTAGGAATGATGCCTTGAGTGCAATCGTTAGGCAACCTAGGAGACCTAGGCCTAATGGGCACAAGATCCATGAACCTATGCATTTCTAATTTTCTAGGAGATAAATATTTTAGTAGAGGTAGCTTATCCCCACTCGGAGGGGGATACCACATCTGAACACGTGTATGGGTGTTTGTTTTTGGTCTTCATGGAGAAAAATGCCTGAATGTTGGTTCAGGTAGTGGATGTTGATTCTATCCTTATTCTTCAAAATAGAACACCAAAATTTTGATCAGTTGTAGGCGTACACCAGCGGACACATCAATAGACGTTGAAATAAAGGAGGAGTGCCTACCTTCCATTTTCTACAGGGGAAGGCACTTGATTCTCTTTTTTTGAAGAAAAAGGTGCTCGACTCCTATTTTCATGATGGAAGGCGCATGACTCCCATATTTTAGGGAAAAGGTGCCCAACTCCTATTTTTATGATGGAAGGTACTCGACTCCCATATTTCAGGGAAAAGGCATCTGACTTCCATTTTTGGGAGAGCGACACCTAATTTCTTTGTAAAAAAAAATAATCTTTCTATTTTAAGTATGGTGCCTGATTTCTAGTAAAAATCTTTCTATTTTCTATTTTAAGTATGGCATGATTGCTAGCAAAAGGTGCCTACTTTCCATTTTAAGCATGGTGCCCGATTGCTAACAAAAGGTGCCTACTTTCCATTCTAACAAGTGCCTGCGTGCTTTGATTTGAAGGAAGGCACTCGATTTCCATATAAGAAGGTACCTTCTTTCTATTCTAATGGGTGTTTGTACCTCGTATGAATAAATCTTTAGCATTGGGAAGTGGCCCGAGCCACGTCAGCATTTCATCCACGTGCATAAAGTCAAACTTCTCATGGATGAAATTATTTTAATTTTTCCATGAGAGATTTATGCACGTTCCAAGGTCATCAACGAACAATTTCCAAGGGAGGGATGTGTGTCATCCCGTGAAGACATATTTTTTAATATTTTCTTGAAATCTTGTAGGAATCCTCAAATGAATCAAATTGCAACAACCGAGAACCAATCAAATGGAGAAAAGTTTACCGCATGGGAAATGCGCACATCATTTTTTGTTATGGTACACATGGTCATCATAAGGCAACCAATGCAAGTGCACCATGAACGTCTGTGCATCATACACACATGAAACATAATATAGGTGCATACTTAATTTTTTATTTTGTATATATATAGTTTTCATAGATGTATATTTCTATAAAATAGTGTCGACATGATCCCCATTAATTATCCATCCAACCATTTTGCCCCATTTGGCATTTTTCCACGTGTAAATATTCTGTTGGGAGGTTACTCTTGGTCATCATCCACTTAAAATCTAGCACACGCTTTAATGAGATCTTGCATAGATAACTGTAATTATTTCTAATTATGGTAATGGAGCGCCTGCGTTCATGGATGCAGGCGATTTAAAACCATGTATTGGCAAAACTCTGTGCAAGAAAATAATAGAGTTGCAGAAACTAGAGTGTGAGAAATTATTGCAGGTAAAACTCAGAGCCAAGGGAAAATCAAAATTCACTATGGGAGGAAAATCGACCAATCATTTGCTAAGGAAAAATGAGCCTAGTGACTATTCAGGCATTAGTGAGGATGTGCAGATATAGTTCAAAGCTATCGGATGGATGGAATATTATCGTCTGGTAAGCCAAAACCAGGATGCAGAGGTAGCTAAGGAGTTCATAGTATCTTTGAGGGACGGGGTTGCTAGAATGCATGGACTAGAAATTCCAGTCATAGAAGCCTACATTGCCACTATTACAGGCCTTCCTCAAATAGGGGAACACACGTACAAGGAGGACAACCCTGCACTCTATGCACAATGATTCTTTGGACAACCAACTCCACACTTGATGCGCTCTAGTTTGTCGAAGTAGCACATCCTAAAATTTTGGAGACCAATCTTCGAATAGATCACCTAGTTCTTCACATGCATGGGTAGGTTTTCTTGGCTCAATTCAAACCATTTTTATTTCCTCAACCATTTACTTCATGGGGATAAAATCAATGTCCCCCATTATCTTGCATGTGCTCTCAAATATGAGGCCAACCAGTACCAGGTAGGAATGACTTCTACCCTGGCTCACCATGGGCTGATTTTGGCCTTGGTGAGACATGTCGAGGCACAAAAGGAAGTGTCTATTGAGGAAGTCATAGGAGATAATGTTGTTCTTGAGGAGGAGGAAGAAGTAGTGACACCTGAATAGAATGAATAGTCGGCTTCTAGGATAGTAGAACAAATAGAGATGGTGCCTGCATCCCAGCCTAAGCAAATAACATAGGATGTAGGGTAGGCTTCATCCCCTATTTTTCCCCAATTTTATGAGGATGTAGGGTAGGCTCTATCAAGCCCTACTCACATGCCAATTTCCACAAGGACCAAGAGTAAGAGGATGAAGGCATCCATGGTCATTTATAGCTCATTATATGATGATGATGAGGAGACTAGGGGATTGAGCAAAGATGAATTTATGGCTTAGGTATTGCAAGATTTGGCCAGTGGAAAGTCTCCTCAGTAGGAAATGTAGATGGAGGATCTACAGTAGTAGCTATAGATATTGAAAGAATAGGCCTATACTTGGGAGGCCAAGTATAAAGAGGAGTAGACTCTTTTTCAAGAGTCTAGGAAGGTAGCTATAGTGAAGATGCAAGAATTGTACCAAACCATCCATCAGTTGTAGGAAATGATATTAAAATTGTAGCTATAAGCCCATGTAGAAGTAGAGCAGGAGTCAAATGTAGCAATGGAGGTTGAACAACCTCATTCGATAACACATTCTATAGACCAGGGGTAAGAACAAAATGTTGAGGTAAATGTGGAGCAGTCACCAACATCATCTCACTCTATAGATATAGAGGTTAATCAAGAAGATGAAATTGAGGTTGAGGAGCCTCAAACTTCATAAAAAATTAGAGGAAGAGATAAGGTAAGAAGATGAGATTGAGGTTGAAGAGCCTCAAATTTTAGCCAAGTCTATAGAGGAAAATTAGAAGGTTGAAGAGCCTCAGGGCTCAATACACTCTGTAAAAAAATAATTAGAAGAGGATGCAAAAATTGAGATTGAGCAACTTTAGATAGAAAGGGAACCCTCAGTAGGTCAGTCACTAGATGACCAAAATGTGACTAATGAGTCACCTAAATAGGTACCTATAGAATAGGCATAGGTGAATCAAAAGTCTACATCTTCTAAAAATTAGGGACAAACAATAGCAATAGTAGAAGAGGGGAATCCCCCTATTTCAACAATTCACATAGGCCCAAAAATATAACCAAAGAAATTGAGATCTAAAAGGAAGGTTGTAAGGGGACCTCAATGAAGACCCAGGACTAGAGCAAGGACTGCACAACTAAAAGAATTAGGTATGAATTTTGATGAAGAATGGGTAGAATATCTAAAGATGTTTGTTGAGCAGAAAAAGAAATTTGAAAAGCTCAAAGCAGACATAAAGGCACACAAGAAGGAGTTTAGGAAGGCCTCTAAAAAGGTGGCCAAAGAATCCAAGACTCCTCCCAAGAAAATCAAATTTGCTCGACCAGATCAGTTCTAGGATTTGTATGGGTCAATTGGTAATCAACCTTCAAATATGAAGGTATATTTCAAGAAGATGGGACTACTAGGTCTTGTACCACCTACAACTCAAGCAACAACAAGCAAAGCCCCTCTGGTAGAGGAAGCAGATTCTGATGATGATGCTGAACTTGAACCAATGGTGGCTAGATTGCCTAAGGCCAAGATTGCTAAAAAATCTAGTGTTCCATTTTGGGATGAATCATCAATCCCAAAAGGAGAAATCTTACCCCCTTACCATGAGTATTGGAAGCAGGTTGAGCCAACATTCCAGAAAGAAGCCCCAACCTTTATCGGGTATTACTTGAGGAATGTGGTAGGGAGGAAAGTTTGGACAAAGGAACAACCAGGTATAGGAGTCGGACCAAGTCAGCCAACTCGGTGCAGTAAGTGCTAGAAATAGCCATAGTAGGAAGTGAGCACCCCTAAGGCACAAAAAGGTGAAAACCTAGAGATAAAGAAAAAGCCAAGGCCGCAACCAAGCAGAGGAAGGAGAAAAATAGGGCCTATTGGAAAGTTGTAAATGAGACTGGTAATTATCAGTATAAAGTGGCATAGGGACATGCCAATCCTTAGGCATGGGGGAATGATGAGCCCTGAAAATGCTCATATTTTTGTATAAACTTTTCATATATAATGCGACATTATTTTAATAGAAGTGTATGTTTTATGTAAATTTTATATATATTTAATAGCAAATTATGTATGTTGTCTAATATTTATTTTTAAGTGAATTGTGTGTAGATTCAATGATTTTTACTGCCTTTCAACATGTTTACGTCGAGGTCCCATTTGGACCTGGCACTTTCTATTTTATGATGGAAAAATCAAAGGTAAACATAACCACAACAAATAAAGTAATGACGCTAAGTCTGACGCCCGACTCCCATTTTGAATTTCAACTCCCATTTGGTGCCTGACTCTCATTTGGTGCCTAACTCCCATTTGGCGCCTGACTCCCATTGAAGCAAAAGTACAACATGACCCCTGTTGTCGGTAGAACAGAACAATGATTTCAGTGATGGATGCGGATGCGATTTCAGCGATGAATGTGGATGAAGGACAATGTCATAAAGCAGATGTCATCTATTTTTTAGCAAATACATAAATATCCATGTAAATCGATAAGCGTAATATCAGATGTATTCTATTATGATAAAAATAGAATACGCTTAATTAATCTGGCAACAGATGAAATTAATTGAATATTCGCTTTATCCTCCCTATTTTTGTGTATTTGTTGTAACAGTAAAATAAGAAATAGATTACCTCCAAATGTAATAGGGTATGGCTGCATATCTTATAAATATGCAGGCCACCCCTGAGAACCAGATCCCAGATTTTCTCTGTAAATTTTCTGAAGCTGCATATAATACAATTCATTTGAGTGTTTTATTAATCTCAAACTAGCATCCGGTGAATGAATTGACTCAGGCAGAATCTGCTGGAAGCTTGGGCCCACTCTCAACAGTATTCCTCCCACTTTTTCCTTATTTTCTGTTATTTCATTTATTTCCTATTTTACTATATTTTCTGCAAATTAGTTTAATTTTGTAGCTTCCCCTATTTTCTGTAATTTTTCCAGCAAGTATGCATTTTACTTTTTGTAGTTTATTTTGGTCATATCTTTGATAATATGAAATAGGTTAATGGTTTGGAAAATGAACAAAAACTCCAATGCAACAACACACCCCCCAAACCATAGAATCTAAGGGACTCATCTTATTAAGGAGATTTTACAGGCATATACTGTGCATGATTTTTCACAAGTTTACGAGTTGTCCCGGGTTGACAATTAAATGGAGGCAATGAATTTAACCGTAGAAACTTAACCAATGTTTTGCCCAATAACGCAATAGGGAACATGTCCAATGGATGAAAGGTACTTTCTAGGATGTACATTATCCTTTGTGGGATGCAATATATGTAGATAAAAACAATGAGCAAGCCCTACCCCCAATAGGGGTATGGTTGTGTAAGTGCTTATAAGAAGCAAAGAACAATCATAATAAGGTAAGAAAATGTATATCATTGTCTAGTAAAAAAGACAAAATAAATATCATGAAAAGGTAACAAGGACATATTGATAAGAAGTTGTCATCCTTGACCTGAGGGAAAAAATGATGAGCATGAATAATACTTTCAAGGCCAAGGAATATGACAAAATAACAAGGAAGAAAAAGAAAAATAAGGAATGAAAAAAAAAGGAGGAAAGACCCTAGGATGGTATTTTTGCTAGGTATTGGAACCCTAGTGAAAATGCAATGCATGTGAGATATGACCTAACTAGATATCATCACATGCCATTATAGTGAAATCCCTAAAAAGTTATATGATCAAGCAGTAATGAACAAGCAACCACATACAAGATTTCAATCAAATGTGCAATTTGAATTTAATGTTAGAAAAATCATGTACAATATGATAGGCAATAGTGCAATTATGAGCAAGCATATGGCTGCAACAGATTGAAAATGAAAGTCTAATTTATGATTAATTTGGTTTTATTAATTCAAACAAATAAAGTGATAGTCAACACATATTCTAAATGTTCCTCCTATCTTGAAAAAGAGAATAGGCGTACCATGAATTGTTTCATCAAAGAAACATCTAGAAGACAAGCCATATCAATGATTAAAATCATGGAGAGGCTCCTTCATAGATTTTTCTTTGCTAGCCATAGCACAATAATCAATGCATTCTCAAACAACACCATCATTCTTAACATATGAAGGAGCAACCCCTAATTTTATAAGATCCCTATAGGATAGTGAAGCAGGGTATTTTATAGAAGTAGAAAGATTAATTCTCAAACATGTAGAACCAATCATATTACAAAATAAGATCTTAGAATAATATGGGGGACCATCATCATCGTCATCACCTACTTCCAACTTCTGATGATCCAAATATTTAGCATGATTTATAACATGATATTCATTATCAAATGGTAAAGGTTGTTGTTTTTAAGTATAAAAATTGTACCACATATCCTAGGCCAAATATCGACATCCAAGGGCTCTCAAATGCCTCTCTATTGTGGTCCCATAAAGTTACCTACATATCCCATACTATATAGGATATATTTAGAAAGTGGGTAGTCACAGACAATGTAACAATGAACGAAAGAATGCTCAATGGGAGAAGGGTTGCTACCATGGATCTTTTCTTTGAAGGTAGTTCCTATGAAGATAAAGGTATATGTACCATGTGTAGAACATCACCTTTATTATAGGGCAAGTCCATAGTTCTTGGTGATGGTGGTAGCTTGGCTAGATCTAGAAGAGGCTCTTGAAAAAACTAATTATCTTGATCATGTAATGAAACATTGATTTGAGGTTCCTCACTCAATTTTAAACTTTCCAATTGCTTTGATGTTTGAGATAAGGTTCATGGAGAGAAAATTAATGAAATATAAGGACAATCCTCAAAATTAGATTGAGCTTGCTCAACCATTGAACAATATTCAAAATTTTAAGGGTCACATAGAATTTTGATAACTTGTTCCTTAAATTCAAATTTCAAACACTAATGAAGAGTAGAAGGAACAACCTTCATTGAATGAATCCAAGAAAATCCAAGAAGAAGATTTAAATATGTGGGGAAATGCACCACATAAAATAAAGTGTCCAAGATCTTTGGCCCAACCTTAATAGGAAGGGATATAACACCATAGGATTCTTGGGACTCGTTATCGAAAGCTTTGATAATGATATCAAATTTGGTTAAGTCTTCCTTTTCTAGACCAAAATTTTGAAAAAAATGATAAGTTATAAAATTGATGGAAGAACCATTATCAATCAAGATTTTCTTGATAAAAGTATCACAAATGAGAGTTGTGATGTAAAGAGAAGAATCTTATTTTAAGTTGGAGGAAGTCTTATCATCATATGGAAATGAGATATGATGTATCCCAAGAGATCCTACGATATTAACTATAGCACTAGGGGAAATTTCTAGAGGAATGTTTGTCTACTTTAGAAATTCCAATAAATCTTCTTGATGGGTAGGAGAAGTTTGTAAGAGCTCTAAGATATAAATTTTAGCTAGAGTACTAGATAGTTGTTATTGGAGATCAAAGGAAACTTTGGGTTGGGATCTCAATATCAAAGGTGTAGTTCTTATTTCTATATTCTTTCTCTAATTAATCCTCAAAACCAAAGTAGGTTGTGATATAGAACAATTTTCTTGCTAAGAATGTTGGGTCGACTGAACCTGAGATTGTCTTTTATAGTTACTCCAACCATGCCAACCATATTACCATTAGGAGGATGCTCATTCTGATAGGATATCTAATTATATTCCTACTGACCATGATTCATTAATGGATCCTTGAATATTTCTATATCTTTATTTATTATCAGTGTCTACTGGGTAAAGTTTTGATTATTTGATGACTAAGAATTCCCTATATCAATAGGTCCTACATTAATCAAATTGTGTACCACGTGTTTCAATTTCTTACAATAATTTATCTAATGTCCTTCCACTATGTGATATGGACAATGCTAACCTACCTTGTACCAATTGGCTATAGTATCAAGTTACCTTATGGGAGGTAACTCAATCATGTTAGATTCTAAAATTTATTTCAAAACTACTTCCGTAGACATGTTAAGCTTTGTGAAATTCCTTTGTGAAGGTTTTTGAAGTATTATCTTTTATAAGTTATCAATAACATTATTAAAAAACCTACTATCTACTGCACCATCACCTCCTGTATGTTTTTTCTTATGTTGTGACTAAGTAGATATTTCTTCTTTTATTTTTATTTGACCTCTTCTAATGAGAGTGTGTCCTACTTTTCTATCCAATTCAATCGTTTGCTCAAAATATGTAATAGTTTTTGTTTCTAATCCATGAGATAAATGTTCTTGTAGTTTTCCAATAAATATCTCAAACATATCTTTATGAGCTAAAGTATATCTTAAGCATCAAACTAGAATTATACAATGAGATAGAAATTCTAAAAAAAATTCTTATTTACCTTATTTTAAATTGTAAACATTTTTCATGGTTACATACTTTTCAATGTAGGCACCAAACTATTGAAAAAATAACTCTGTTGTTTTTTCAAAACTCCTCAAAGAATAATTAGGTAACCAATAGTACCACTCCAATGTTGTGATACAAAGACTCTTAGGGAATGTTTTTAGTAACAACATGTTATCATATATGAGATCATGACATGCTATGTTAAATCTTCTTAAATGCTCTATTGGATCTTATGTTCCCTTCTATATAGGTAAAACAGACATGGAAAAGTGCTTAGGATAAAGTCTAGTAGAAACAATGGGGTCCAATGGTTGGTTGCACATATTTTTATAATTGTAAGTGAAACTGGAAGTCCGAATCATCTCCACTTTTAAAACTAATTGTTTTACCATATTTGTCAAATTTTGAACTTTTGGATTACTATTATTCGATATTCCTAAATTCCCCAAAGGAGGTCAATGAACAAGTGCTTGGCTTATGTTGGAAGCATGGATATTATTTTTATATGTGATACCCCATGAGAGAGGACAACTGACATTTGATAGAACATAAGAAAGACTGTTGACATTAGTAGATTGATGAGGAAATTGAACATAATTTTGAGCAACACTACTAGTCAAGGGATCTTGCAAATTTCTTCCAACATTGGTGGTTATAGTAGTGGTATAAGTTGGTTGGTGTCTCAGATTACCATGATGCAAATATTTAGACAAGGGGTTGTTTTGAACAAGCTTAGGAGAATCTATTGGAGGAGGAGGAGGAGAATCACCTCTTTCAAGTCAAGCTTCCTACTCTATACTATTTAATATTTTGTCACTATTAGCTTTCATAAAGACCTAGATATTCTTAAATGATGTAAAAAGGAATCCACCATTAGGCCCTTCATAGGTATCAAAGCTTATCTCAGTTTCAAAATTATCTTGTTCTTCTAAATTTATGTCAGGATCTTCTCTATCAATCTGATCATCTTCTAGAAGAACATAATCAGATTCTATATGCTTTCACTGACTTCTAAGGAAAGGGGCCATTAGAATAAGATAAAGAATAGAGGATAAAATTAATGAAACACACACAAGAAAATATTTTAAGATATTATTTAATGTTCTAAAACCCAAACAAGTAAATTAAAGGTCTTATTTAATTTTTTTCAAAAGAAATAAGAGGTTTTCATGTCGGGTTCACCAAAATGTGTAGAGGGGAAAAACTGTCCTACCACGTACGATTCTTGACTTAATCCACAAAATAAAGCCAAGGTGACCATGGGTTTAATTTTTCTCTACACCTCAATGTAAAAGAGAGGAAGGATTCATCATGAATAGTTTAAGGACTCACTCCAAGTCTAGGGATTTTAGAATGTTTGATGTATTCAGTTTTGAGATAATCACCTATGTTTGGCCTTTCTAGATTTAAGCTATGAAAGATAAAGGATAATGTAGAAATAAAAAATGTAATAATACAAGAGCTAACCCTAGAATGATTCTTTACTTGAATTATTTCTAACTTGAGGTTGCAAATGAAATCCTTTGAGCAAGGGTTCAAGAAAAGATTCCCAAACAATATTAAATCCTAAATGCACACTATATGTTGTTTTCCTTTGGAATGCCTAGAAATTGATTAAATATATTACTTTTAACTCAGATTTAGGGTTTATGATAGAAAAAGAAATCACAAAACAAACAACTAAAATAATTATTAGGGCATTTATCTTATCCAACGTTTTATCCAATCTTTTATCTTTTATCCAATGATACCCAACAATTCATGTTCTTGCAAACTAACTTGGAAAATACTTGAAAAATATGATTAGCATTAGGGGGCCTGCTTAGGCTACTGTACAACAATGCTTGATGGCACAACAGGCATTCCCCTTAGGTCCTTTTAGATGACCTTTGAAAAAAAAAGTGAAATTTGATATTTGGAAGATGAACAAGCATAAAAGAATGCAATAGAAAAAAAATGATAAAATAGAGTACAAAATGCACCAGTATGTCTTAAATGTAATCTAAAACATAGATCTAGTGTTAGAAGGTAGCAATTTTTCCCAAAACATGATCTATTTGAAATCATAGCCCATGCAAAGCGACCATGATTTCATAGACCAAAAAAATCATGACTTGAAATGATCAAGCATGATTTCACAGAAGTAAAGCAAAAAATCCTAGAAAGATGCTAAGATATGCAATAAATAAAATTAAAATCTAAATGCAGTGAAAGCACCTAGTAGATAGTGCAAAATTAGGTAGAAGGGTTGAGACCTTTGAATAGTCAACATATTCTTAGGGATTCAATACTTATCCACAAAGATCAATGCCACATTATCCAATGTAGTAGAAAATAGAGCTTCAATAGACTATATTTCACCCTTGCGAATCAACTTGCTTGTAGAAGAGAAAATAAATCAACTGGAGAGTACTTTGGAAATTTTAGGACTTGTGTGAAAACTTAAAATTGTTTGGTTACCTCTAATGGTAAAAATAAAACTTCAAACCATCATTTTATAGTGGATGTTAAAGAAAAATGGGTGGGAAAACTAAGGAAAGATTATTCCTAAGGATTCCAACCTAAAAAATTAGGGATTTCTAAGAAATAAATCTAATCAAGCAAAATCATACCCTGTTAGGACCGACTGTCACTTAGGTGAAATTGTGCCCCATCGAGGATGATCACGGTTTCACCAAAATATGAGAAAAAGAAGGTAAAAAGGTAAAGAGAGGTTGAGTATTACTTGGGTAATCTTGAGTGGTATCTTTTAGGGCCTAAGGAAAATGACTCACTCAAGTGGGTAAATTTTGTGTGTCTATAATTTACTATAGGAAAGTCCCACCTCCAAATCAAAGGATGGTAGGGATAATCCATTATTTTTATTGTATTTCTTGTATTTGTGTTGTAACTAGAAAACAACACAAGTATCCTTCAATTAATCACCCTTCAAGATCCCTTTGGTCATTCTTGCACAAAGAATTTCTTCCCTTAAAGGACATCCATTAATCATCAAATTTGGAGCTAAGAATAAGGTCACTTTTGATTTATCTCATCAAATTGAAATTACTTGTAGTGATTTCTCACTACACTTGGGTAGAGTAATTCCATTCAACCCATTTTTGAAGGATGAACCTCATAGGAGACCATATCACCCAAGGAATAGACAAAGAATCAGGTAGAACTAGACAAACCAAAGCTTCAAAGAAAGCAAAAAGAGAAGCATTGGTGATTGGACCTCCCTTTATGAAAGGCACAAAAAAATATTTTATGCAAACCACAAAGGTTTATAGTGCATTAGGACTAGATAAAAACTTTGGCCTAGGGACACCCAATCAATTCAAGCAATCAAACACATCCAACCAATGATGGAAATCATAACAGTCAGATAAATCAAGTAGGAAGGACTATTGTAAGAAATGCTAACCAGACCTAGGGATAATTATTTTGGGTCATACAACATCCATCCATGCTCCAAAATTTTAGGAGGGCAAATTTTTCTTTAGAGGATATCACCCCTTAATCCCTTCATAGAAGGCCAATAGCCCCCCATAACCCCCACCAAAGATGTACAATTCCTTAGGTAAATGATATTTTATCTAAAAATATGTACAACATTTAAGATACCATCATTAGGTCTCAAGAGGAGTGGCCATGGATCTAATAACATTAATGACAAGATATTTTTGTATAAAATCTCCAACATGAGCAACATGATCTCACCTCCAAAAACTCTAGGACTAAGAAACCTCGGGATATTACACCATTAATACAAAATTAATATGAGAAAGAATTTTGTATGGGGATAATTTTGAATGCAAAAGGGAAAATACCCCATATATTCTCTATACATATGCATTTTTCTCCTCTTTGTAACCATCAAAAAACTCTCTCACTCTTCTAAGAGGTGCTTTCTTTCATTTTCCTCCATGTCCTAGCTTGGACTGATCCTTATACAACCTGTTAGTTATTTTTTGAACCTCTTATATGTACATGCACGTAACTCAAAGTTTATGTTAAAATAATCTGACTCTATTATAAATATTTGTCCTGGTTTTTTGTGGGTGTTCCATTTCTACTGCATGTTCTCAGGAGATGTTTTTTCCTTATGCACTATTGATCACCATGCATGTGTTCATTAAAAGTCATCAAGATTTTGAGGGCTCTTATTATTTTTCTTTGGTGCATCACCACCTATATGCTAGACTAGACAAATTTTTTTTTCCTATATTTTATCTTTCCTTTACTTTCATGCATTTTACTGGTTTCTTGTAATTTGCTTTGTTTTATCACTTTTCCTCTCTTTTCATTTTTCCCATGAAGTAGTCTAGGCTAGGAGTAGGATCAACATAGATGTAGAATTAAAAACATGAAATAAGACATCCAAAAGCAAGGAATCAACCTTGGGTAAAAAACCTCGAAGGTTTTTTGATAGGAGCCACATCCCATGCTTCTTTGGACTTCTTAGGATTGGCACCACCACACAATATGTAGGGCACTAGATGTACCTGCTCAAATAAATATGGTGGTATATGTTGAGTCTACAACCGTAGAGGGTCATTATGCCCAAGGAGTGTAAGGGGGTCACAACCAACTCCCCAAAATTTCAGACTAGCATGTCTGGTGGGACCCAAATTTGAACAGAATCTTCCCTTGATCCAGAAGTTAGACCTAGTTTTAGTGAAGGCCATGTTTATTGATATTTTGAAAAAAATTATAGATTCACCTAGAAAATCCAATGTTAAAGAAGAAACCGGAATAAAAATTCACCATACCTAGATGAGGCTATGGTGGGAACCTTCATTTGGTCAACACTCTTGCCCAATTGATGACTTTGTTGTAATAAAAATAACCTGAAGAGGTTACTAAAAATAGCACAAGGTCAATTTTTTTATTAAGTCCCTAATACATCTTCTTGCAAGAGCCAAAAGTACATTCACCTTTGTTACAACCAAGGAATATGGAATGGTTTCCTTTTCAACACCTATTTTTCAAAATGATAATAAAATCCTAAAGAAGCCCCCAATGATAGCAACTAAATGGGAAGAGCTTCCAACATTAGTACTTGAGGTCCTTCTTGAATACAATGACAAAGTCTCAATCACTCCATTGGAGCACCTAATGAAGATAGTCTTCATGTATTAGATACATGACATCACCAATCAAGATGTGGCACTTAGGCTATTGGTAGCATTTTTTTGAGGGAAGGCCCATCAAGGTTATGATTCCCTCCCTCTCTATTCCATCACTAGTTGGGACAAACTAGTCAATATCATCATGGATAGATTCATGAAGGATGCAACCATCTAATAAATATGATACCAACCAAAAATATCAATGCCTCCCCAACATGAGACCACCTCCGTTGAGGAAGATATCACTTCAAAATAAAGTGTGAAATTGGGAAATATTGGATATTTGGTTGGATATTCCCTTGAATGAACATGAGCCCAATGATAACATACACTTTAAGGAAGCAATTCAATATTGGTTTAGAATTAACAACAAATATTTATGATTCAAGGAGTAAAACCCATGCAAGTATAGGAATGGGAATGGAGATCCAATCCTCCAAGAGGATGAGCCACTTGTGCCAATTCTCATTGTAATATCTGGCATAAGCCTAGAGATTCATTATCTGATATAGCAAATCAATAGGGACCCTTGGGAAGTATCAATTCATGTGTTCAAAAGGATAATAATATGGGAGAAGTAGAAGTTTGTATCACTTTCGTCTAAACATTATAGATTTCAATAAAATAACATCATGTGATAGACTCAATGCTTAAAAGGGAGCCAAATTTTAAGTAAAATAGTATAAATAGTCATCCTCTATAAACAAAGTTGATGATGCTAAATTCCATATAGATATTGGCAAAGCCAAGTAGTGACATAGAAAAAAGAGAAATCAACTAAGGCCAATGTTTGGATAAGACTTGGTAGGTATACCCAAGGAATTCTTGCAATAAAAGTTGCACAAACTACAGAGGCTACAACATTAGTGAAGGAGCTAGAGAACTTGAAAATCAACATCATTATTGATGATTCATAACAAGGATCATCATAAAAAGGGGATATAGAGTGTAAAATTATAATGACTTTCCTAATTTAGAAAGTATATATAAGGATGATCTTCACTTAACATCCCACCAACATTGAGGAAAGAAACCTTTCTAGTAGAATTGTGTTCTTCCATCTATCATTCCTTCACACAACTAAAAAAAGAAACTTTTGGGGCAAGATGAGATGGTGAAATTCCCCTTACAACCTAAAATTATCTAATGTTGTTAAAATTTTCAAGATGATAATAAGATAAGGTTTCCAAAGTAGCATCCTAAAACTCCCTACACTATGGAAGCAAATTAACCCATTGATCCAAACAAGAAAGTGACTCACTATTTAAGGAAGGAAACTCTTAGCTAACATTGAATGGGATTTGGGTCCTATATATTTAGTAGGTTACCTTCCTAAAAATGGTCTAGTACTCACTCATAACCTTGGTGGGTGGATATGAAAACTAATTTTCCTCCATACATATCTAGTTTTACAATTTTCTACAAGATCCAAGAATAATGGAGGAAGGATGGGTTTGGCATGATCACACAAGAAACCAACAACATAGAGGTAGGATGGTATTATATAAAGATAATGGCCAATCCCCCATTGGTATCTGGCCTCCATTTATCCCAAAAATGAGTCACCTAAACCATATCATAAAAAAGTGGAATAATTAGACCTTTGTAAAGAAAGCATAGTTGTCCAAGGTAAAGGTCCATAGACCTTGCATCAAAAGTAACAACATCATATCAAAAGTTAGGAAAAATGGAAAGGTAACAATAGAAATAGATTTAGCTCAGTAGGAAGTAGCATCAAATGTGGTGCAACAAATATTTCCCATAGACACCTCATAACCAAAGGGAAGGATTCCAATTATATATATTCCTAGGATTCTAAGAACAATACTTCTCCACATTTTGACTCCATGTCCAATGGATAAGGTGGTGCATTTTTGGGTCCCTTATCTTCAATTAATTTAATATCCTTTGTGATTAACTAGAACTATAGTGATTTATCACTATATTTTGGTGGAATAAAGACATTTGACCCCTCTTTGAAGGTTGGACATGATAGGAAACCAAATTACCCAAGGATTGGAAAAATAATTAGATAGAACTAGATGGACCATAGCTTTAGAGAAATTAGAAATAGAAGCTCTAGTGATTGGACCTCCTTTGATGAAAGGTACAACTAAAATTCCAATGAAAACTACAAGGCTTCATAGTGCATTAGGACTAGAGTAGAATTTTGGTCTAAGAATTTTAAACTAGATCAAGCAACTAAATACATCTAGCCAACAATGGCAAGTGAAACAACTAGATAAATAAAGTAGAAATGTCTATCATGAGGAATGTCAACTGGATCAAGGGATGACTATTTCTAGTTAAACAACATTCAACCATACCCTAAAATTTTAGGAGAGCAAATTTTTCTTTGGGGTATCTCACCCTTGAACCCCTTCATGGAGGTCTATTGGCCCCCCATGCCCCCATTAGAGGCTACTACCATTACCTCAGATCCCATAGGCTATGTAGAGATTTATAATTCCTTAAATAAACAATATTTTCTCTAAAAGGAGGTACAACATTTAAGACACCATCATTAGACCTCTAAAGGAGAAGCCATGGATTTAATAACATTAATAGGATATCTTTATAGAAAATCTCAAGCATGAGCAACACGATCTCACCTCCAAAAACTATAGGACCAAGAAACCTCAGGATCTTACACCGTCAATGTATAAGTACTATGAGTAGGAATTTTGAATGGGAAAATTTTTTAATTCGAAAGGGAAAATTCAGCATGTATTCTCTATAGATATGTATTCTTCTCATTTTTTTAACCATCACAAATTTCTCACTCTTCTGAGAGGTGCTTTCTTTCATTCTCCTCCATGTCATTGGTTTAAGCCTTGTGTAGCTTGTTGGGTAGTTTTTGAACCTCTTATATTTTAATCTATGTAACTTAGATTTAATTCTAATAATAATATATGACTCTATTATAAATATCTTGGCATGGGTGTTCTAGTTTTGCTGCATTTTCTCAAGGGAACCTGTGTTCCCCATGCATTATTGACTACCATGCATGTACTCATTAAAACCTAGTGGAACAACAGAGGGGTCTTATTCTTTTTCTTTGATGCATCACTGCCCATAGGCTAGGTTAGATAGTTTTTTTTTTTTTGTATTTATCATTTTCCTACAAATTTCTTTATTTTTTTTTGGCTTTCCCTCTCTTTTACTTTTTCCTTGAATCAACCTAGACTAGGAGTATGATTAACATAGCAGTAGAATTATGAGTTCCAAATAAGACATCTAAAGTAACTAGCCTTGGTAAAAAACCATTAAGGTCATCCAATGCGAGCCATGTCCCATGCTTCCCCAGACTTCCCAATACTAGCACCTTCACATGAGGCATGGGGTACCAGATGTACCTACTTTGCTAGAGGATATGGTGGACATTGAGGTTTAAATCACAATGGGTCACAATTCCCAAGGAGTCTAAGGGGATCACAACTAGCCCCCAACATTACCCCAACTAAAATCTCCCTTCTTGAGATTATTAGAACCTCTCTAACCCATAGGGACATCTTACTCAATATTTTAAGTGAACAAGTTATTCCTTAAGACCTTAACCCAAATTACCTCACTTATATGATTGGATACATTGGGGCTAACCATGTAACAATATCATTCCATGAATATGATATCCATCAATCCTATATGGTCAAATATCTTCTATTGTACATAATGAGCCACATCAGTGATAGGTTCAACAAACAAATCCTACTCAATAATGGATCTAGTCTCAATGTAGCCTAAGATTCATTATTCATTTTTGGCTAACTAAATAAGATTTGGAAAAATATAATCATGTTATCAAGGAATTAAAAAATAAAGAGCATGAAGTTATTGTCACTGTAGTCTTATTCCTAAGGGTCAAACCTCACATTATCAACATTATTTTCTATGTTATGCCTTGTGACTTAACCTATACCATTCTTCATACGAGGGCATGGGTCCATGATATGTGGGTCATTCCTTCCAACCTCCATCAATGCTTTAATTATGAATATAAGAAAAAGACTTATCATATTCTTGTTTATCATAAGTCCTTTGCCTACTACTAGATGATCGAGGTTGAGAACCCTAAGGCTTGTCTTTTTCCTTATCTCAAATTATATCTTGAGATATATTATTCTTATTCTTTGCTTTCATTAATAGATGCATAAAATATCTCACCTTAAGTAATCCATATAACAATAAATTTGAATTTCAAACCTTAAATCTAATAAAAATTAACACTAACAACCAAAATAATAATCAATTTTTTTTAATCTAGCTAAGCTTCCTCTATCTTATCAAACCTTAGGCTTACCTTCTAGTCGTAATGGTATAATGGTGTAAATCATAATTTACTCCTTTATTTGTATTGGTTTTTCTAATGATGAAAAATCCATGGTAGTAATCCTCTTTTGGCTGAATGACAATATGATCCATGCTTCTATTCAAACTCATATCCCATTTCAAAATAAATGCTTTTTAACACAAATTATCAATGTAAATGTCTAGGCCTATATTATCAGGGTACCAAAGAGTCTCTATAGACCAAATCCTTATTACAATGTTGTGATATAGGTTATATACCTAGTTGTAGCTAACCCCTTTCCTCTTCATCCTTATTTTATAGTGATGATGGAGCTAGCCTTTCGAATAGGAGGTATTATGAGGACACCATTTTATTAAATGGATTGTATTAGGACAAGGATGATAACATATATCCTAGTCTTTCTTTATTTACACAATTTGTTAGTCTAAATATCCTAACCCTTGCCTCTCCCAATCTAGTTGTGGATAAGAATAACTATAAAAATATATCCCAAATGATCCTCCTCAAGATGGTCCCTCAGACTATATAAGACAAAATGAATTCTATTTTTGTAGATATGTTTTCAAATTATGAATTTTTCTCTTTCACAGTCAATTAATCATAATAAACCATGCTTAGATCATGTATATCTTGAGGTCCTAGGAGTGTTTTTTAATATCCCTTAATTAGAAGACAATTCCCATATTTTTATTAAGGAAACAATGGATATCTATATTGTGACTCTTGAATATTCCAAGATCCTTAAACTACATAAAGTATTGAACTTGACTAAGCATGATGAATACACCAATATTTTAATGGATTTCAATCATATATTTTCTTGATCATTTGCTAATTTTGGAGTATATTACATTAGTTGGTACATGCTAATGTACTTCCATGGTACCTTCATGGTACATTTATAAACAATATATTAGGGTTGAGTCATATTTTAGAGTGTGAGTCCCTTTATGTAAGTGTGAATGTGCAGGATATACACAAGTATCATGTAGAGTTATAATGTGCAAGAAATGTACAAGTGTCATGTGAGTGTGCAAGTGTAAGTTGAGTCTATGTGCACAAGTGTCTTATATGTAAGAGTGCAAATATGTAATGTAAATATGTGCACAAGTGTCTTAGGTTAGAGTGTGCAAGTTATGGAAGTGTAAGAGTCATGTATAGGTGTGCATACATTATAGAGCTAGGTGTTCTTCAAGTATGAAAATGTCAAGTAGAGAAGCCATGAGTCGTGAGACTTGGCATATGGAAAGGAATAGTCAAGTATATAAAGAGTCATTATATTATGGATATAAAATCCATAAGGATACATCATATCATATCACATATAGAGGAAAGAGTATTATTATCATATTTGTAAGAGAAAGAGGAGTAATAAAGATTGCATACATTTTGAGAAATTAATATTGTAAATTGTTCTACATGCATAGTACATGTATGATTTAGGCTATTTACATTCATATTGCTGATTACTATTAAGTGATAGTTGATATATAATTAGCCTTAATATACATATTAATTTTCTCATATTGTTCTACTTACACCATTAAGTTTTATATTCTAAGAGCACATAGAATTAGGGTTCTTATAATCTAAGGTTTTATTTTAATAAGTTGATATTAGGAGCTACAAGGTTAAAGTTATTTGATTTATTAAGAGAGTGAAGTTATAAGTAGATATATAAGGTTAAATTAGATTTACTAAGTTATTTGGAGTGATAAGTTGAATATATTTAAGTTTTTTTAAGTTTCTTTAAGTTATTCATTTGGATTAATAAGGATTGTATTTAATTTTTTAGTAGAGTTAATATTAAAGTTAGTTTTGAAAAAAAATCATAAGTTTGGAGTAATAATATTTTCAACTAGGTTATTTAATTTTGCAAAGTTTTTCAAATTTGAAGTTTGATTTAATTTCATTATTTGAGAAATTTGAAAATTAAAAGAGTTTGAATATTTGTAAATTTATTTATTTAGGAGACAAAATAATTTCAACACCAAATATTGGGAAAATATAGATTTGAAAAATTCATTATTTAGTTTCTAAAACTAGGGAGACAAAACGTTTGCTACTCCATAGGTATTAAATTGGAAACTTTGATTTATTATTTAAACCTAGGAGTTATAATGTTGTCTACTTCAAAATAAAAAATTGCATATCATGGAAGAAATTAGAAATGTAGATAATGAAAATATTGTAAATAAATTGAAATTTTATTTTCAAAGAATGATAGATGATCTTGATAGAGAAAAGAAAACAACAAGATCACAAAATATTCTTGAGGATACAAAATTGGATCTTGTTACTACAAAATCTTATTCTAGTAGTTCATCAATTACAAAATCAAAATCTACTAAAAATATTGAAGACCTTCATCATCTACAACTTATCTACATGGAAAATAAGGAAAGAGTAGCTTTGGAAGTACATAAATGGTTATGTTATTTTACCAAGAAGACAGATGAACTTGAAACTCTAAGAAGGATGAATAAAGCAATAAAAACATATTCAAGATGTATTTATTGTAATAGAATTGATCATGAAAATCAAATTATTGGAATCTTCATCCATGTAAATATATTGTGGAAGAATATCTCATTCTATTTTTCATTGGTGCAAGGACAAGTATTGTAGAATATTTGAAAGAGCATTAGTATTCATATTCAATTATTTTTTTCAAATACTAATTTATGAAGCATCTTCTACCAATGGATCCAAGTGTACAACTTATAAAATACAAGAAGAGAAAGCATTCAAAAAATAAGGACAAGGAAGGTGGATCAAATATGGTCTAAATTTATCTTACAAAGAAGGTATATATAAAGGTAAATGTGTGTGGTCTACCAACAAGGACACCACTTGCATTATCGGTGATGTGACATAGGTTTAATCCCCATGATGGATGTGTATAAGAAGTATTACTCAAAAACAAGGGTAAATGCAATGAAAATATTCTTATAAAGAATCTAATGATAATGAGCAAAGTCAAAAAATTTGTAATTTTAAACCTTCAAAGAGTAAGAACATGAAGATGAACTCAAAATAAAAATCAAACAAGAAGATGAACTTGATGAATATCAAGTAGAATATCATATGCATTGCAATTTCACTTGAATATTGAAGACCATGATTGAAGACTAAAGTCTTCAATCACCAATTAATGTAATGCAGGGGGTGTTGGAGTATATTACATTATTTAGTACATGCTAATGTACCCCCATGGAACCTTTATGGTACATTTATAAATAATAGTGTAGACATGGAAAATTCACCCACCCAAATGAGTCATTTTTCCTTAGAATCCTTTGGGAGGATCTCAAAATTGTTAAGTGCAAGTTTGAACTTTTTTGTTTTGTGTTTTGCTTTGTTTTTTTTAACCTTGACCAAATCCATTTTTGGTAAATTATGGGGCACAAATTCAACAAATTTACTTTTTTCCTTTAAAATTCTAAATTTTTGGTTGAACTCTTTGAAGCATCACCTTGGACAAGGTTATATTTTGTCTTCCCGTATTTTTAGCCCTCCAAAACCTCTATAAATAAGAGGGATTGGATCCTTTTTTAATAGATTATTATTTTTTATGACACATCTTGATTTTAAGTGATATATTACACAATATTCATCTGGTACTCTTGGTGCTTTGGTGTTTAGATTTTGGTGTGCTCTTTGTGATGTGTGTGTGGAGGAGCCTTTATGATAAACATGTCTTCTTGAGGAGGAGAGGTATCCTAACTTTGCCCTTGCTTCTTCTACAAGCTTAACATGTTGCTTATTTGCATTATTTTAACTTTCAATCATTTTTTTTGTTGTTAAAGTTACATTCTCACATCTATTACCTCTTTTTAGGCCTCCTTGTGTGAATCCATATCCTATTTTCTATGCCATAGATTAAGGAAAAACTTCATTTTGCCTTTCACACATTCAACTATTATTTTCCTAATTTTTTACTAAGTCTGTGCTTGATAATTTATAGGGTGTAGATTTAATCTATATAGACTTGGGGACAACTATTCATCCTTAAAACCCTAGGATCTCTCTTGCATTTTTGTTTTGCATTATTTCCATTATGTTATTAGTTTATTTTAAACTTTTTTCATTCTATTTGACTTGCATTATAAATCATATTAGTAAATCATATTAGCCTAGGGGAAATCATATGTCCTCAAAACCCTAAATTTCAAAATCATATTATTGTTAAATATTTGGGTTCATTTTTGTTTGCATCTAGTTCACTATTTCATGTTGTCATATTTTTTGTGTTTGTTCCAATTGTAAAAGACCATTTCATTTTTGAATGGTTTAGCTAAAAGGACCAAGGGGGCTTGACTATTGTACCCCCAAGCTCAGTCATAAAACAACCTAAGTAGGCCCCCTAACAATGATCAATTTGTCTAGGGTATTGTGAAGTTGTTTGGATATCTTGGACACAAGATAAAGCTACATATTAACCATCTCAATCATATACTTGGAGCAAGTCCTAAAATTATTCCTGATGAACCCTTCAATCCCGAAGCCCTTGAGTGTAGATAATATAACACACCCTTGCAATCACCTTGGCTCTTAGTAAATCCACCCGAGAATCATACATGATATGGTAGTTTTCCTCCTCTACATATTTAGTGAACCCAATATGAACACACGTCATAGCGGCCAAGATAGGTATCCTATTACCTTGTTTGTTTTTCTTTTGAAAAATTTAAGCAAGACCACTAATTCTATGTGCTTAGAATTATACTCTAAAAACATCTTAAGAATATTCATGTGTTTATTTTGCTCATTTTATCTTCTATACTTTCTCTTTTGCTAATGGCTCCCATCCTTAGGAGTAAGAGGAAGATTTCAAAATCTAATAAAATTTTCCAAGAAGAAAATCACTTTGACAGGGAGAATCCTAATCATGAAGAGGAAGAATGTGAAGAAATTGATAATGAATTATATCCTTACAAGGGACCTAATGAAGGTTTCCTCTTTTCATCATTTCATCATATGTGGGGTTTTATGTAATTCCATAAAGAGCCTTTGGTTAAGGCTATGGAAGAAGGATCCCAACTCAAAAGAGGTGAAACTCCTCCTCCTCCAACTATTATTCCTAGGAATGTTCACACCAATCCATTGTTTGAATCTTCCCATCATGCTAATCATTTTTCCAACCCAACATATACTACTACTATGACCACCAATGTTGAAGGAATTATGCAAGCTCCTTCGACTAGTAGTGCATATCAAAATCATGCTCAATTTCCTCCTCATTCTACTAATCTCAACATTCATGCTTCTATTCCACCAAATATCAGTTATCCTCCACAACAAGATACCACATATCATAACCTACACTATAAAAATATCAATACCTCCAACATTAGCTAAGTTCCCTTTAAAAATCCTACCTATACCCCTCCCATAGGGAATATAGGGGTATTGCACAACAACCATATTGATATATAAAGTTTAAAAAATGTGGTGAAGAAATTGGTTTCAAGAATGGATATGATTCAATCTTCAATTTTCACCTACAATTACAAGGAAAGGTGGAATCAACCCTTATATTTTATCTTCACATTTAGTTCCTACCCTAAGCATTTTCCAATACCGGTTTTGCCTATTTATAAGGGAGTAAAGGATACTATTGGACATTTATGGATATTTAGGACAAAATGACATGATATCATAGATGATGACATGTTGCTACTAAAGGCGTTTCCTAAAATATTTGGTGGTATGGCATTGGAATGGTATTATCAATTGCCTCATTATTATTTAAAAAAGTTTGAAGAGATAGCAGAGTTATTTGTTTAGCAATTTAGAGCATATGTTGAGAAAAATGTGACTATAAAATATATTTATATGTTAAAACAAGGTCAAGATGAAAGTTTTTTAGAATTTTTGTCTGGTCATAGAAGTTTAGTTGGACATATGAGATACACTTTACTCCTCAAGACATGCTTGAAATATTCATTGGAAATTTACAAGAGCAAACATCATATGATTGGAAATGCAAACTATTACATCCTTTGACCAAGAAATATATCTAGCAAGAAGGGTAGAGCAAGCCCTAATTTGAAGAGGTAAAATTAAGCCAAACAAGTAAGAGGATAGGACCACAAAATATCTATACAATAACAAGCATGTAGTTGGTGATGGGGTAACGGATAGTAGGCCTATTAACAATGTTTTTAATACTCTATAAAATATGGTGCTTAGCAATACTCAAAAATATTCTCCAAGGAATTTTACAAGACTCGACCAACCTTATTCGGTGGTCCTAAAGCAATGTTTGAAAGCTAACATGATCGATTTTCTTCCCATAAGAAAACCTGATACCATGGCTAATTGGTATAATCCTAATTAACTTTGTGAATATCATAGAGTGGAGGTGTACATGATAAATTCATGTAAGAGTTTAAAATTTGTGGTTCAAAACCTCATTGATGTAGGATGCCTTGTTATAGAAGGTCCTGAACATATTCCTCCAACAAAAAATCAACCTCCTACTCAACAAGCACCTACAACTAGTCAAGACATGGGAATCTTCCAAGATTCCCTACCTAAGCATGGGCAACATGCAACTAATCAAGCGTCATATTGTAATGTGCCCTCTCCCTACAAAAATATGGTTGGTATAATAGCAAAAAATAAAATATAACAAGAACAAGCTTGAACATATCAATGATATCAATAGGATATGAGTTCTATATCCAACCATCCTATAAAAGCTCCCTTAGTTTTGAAGAATACCCAGAAAAGGAGCACGAAAGTAGAAATCCCACATTTAGTGTTGAAACCTCAACCTAAAGTATCCTTAAACATTAAACTATAGTTAGCTAGTGAAGTAGGGAAAAATAGTGCACCAAATTATGATAAACAATATGTATATCTATGTCCAATTGTGCATGAGCATAAAATGGAAGCACGTAAGTAAGATGGAAAAGATAACAAATAATAGGAAATGAAGCAAAGTGAATCGGATTCTTATTAATTAGGTATATCAAATCTAGGTTACAAGATGTACCCTTGAGGGATTAAATTATTGATACAACTATTTACAAATTGGGTGCCCAAGGATCAAAATCATTCAAGTAACTCGGGTGCACATCCAATGTCTTTCCTCGTACCCACAATCAAAGTGGGCTGGCCAATGCTTACGCCACTTGTATATTTGATATTTGTGTCTCAATATGCTTCCTAATGCATTCCATGACCTGAAACTACACATAGAGAAATAATAAACATCAAGTAGCAAGTGCATATGATGTAAAACATGCAATCCCCATAGGCACTAAAAGACTAGAGTGAGCACATGCATAGATATTATATCAAATTAATTTAAAATGGTATAAAATTGTATAGGGACGTAAAGTAAGTGTTTGTGGGAAGATATCATTAGAAATTGCACTGAAATTGATTTCGATGGTGCCTCATAATCACAATGAACATTCGCAACCTGCAAAACCCAATGTAAACAATTTCCACCCCTACATATATCCAAAACACATAAAAATTGGACATAATCCATAAAATAACATTTAAGAAAAACCCATATAATAATATTTGTAAAATCAGTGATATTTCAAGTGTTTCTTTAGATGACCATCGTAGACCTACAAAACACTAAAATTGCAATATCTTGGCCAATATAACTCATAATAACATGAAATTTGAACTGCAGTAAGAGATGAATATGTAGAATATAAATAGTTAAAAATAGTCAAAAAATTATTGATATATTTATATTCATCATAGGGTGGGACAAATAGGACTGTCACAAATTAGGGGGTGCCTGGGGGTGGGATGCCCATTATTTCTACCTAAATTTTACCACCAATTACACTGGTAAATGGTCCAAAAAACTATGGGGGGTATTTACATCAAATTTGGTGAGAAAATTCACTCATATTGTTCAGTTATGTGACGAATTTTGCCTACTAGTTCCCTCGCAAACCTCCTTCGCTAGGTAGATATTTTGAGGTAAAAATGGGTAACAAAGGTGAAAAGAAATCTTAGCAGCACTCCATCGCTTTGTCCAAAAATTCCTCTCTCATTTTGTGTGGAAAATGCATCCACTTTATAGCCAAAGGAGGCTCATGTGAAAAAAGGCATGTAAGGGCATGGATGGCAAGATGTGCCACTTGGCCACTAGGGTGGCATGCATTGGAGGGCGAAGAGAATCTCCAAAATTGGCCTCCCTTATGGATAAAGGTATAAATATGCTATGTGCTCTAACTTGTGGGCAAGAATAAGCAAGAATATGATAGTTACCATGTGCCATTTGTCCAAATTTGACTTTTTTCTAGTCAAACCTGCTATTATTCCCACCTTGGGATGAATGCTGCTATTCACTCCAGGGTGGGACAAATAGGATCAGTATTCATTCTAGGGTGGGACGAGTAGAAATAGGGTGTCAAAAAGGTCTCAAAATTTGCATAGAGTGGTTTAAAAAAATGTATACTTGTTGAGGGCTATCCTAGGGGCCTTGGTATGTCATTTTAGCCATTGCTCATGGTAGCATAATTGGATTGACCAGATTTTAGTGTCTACAGATGCCCATTTTTGGGATGCGTTGTATGTAGCATAGTGTTGAGCAAAAATAGATGACTAAAATTTTCAATTAATAGGGTTACTCAATAAACTAACCAACTTTAGATGCCCCAATCTTGGAAAGATTATGCGTTCTTGAATCCTTGCTTTTGACGAGCTAAGGAACTTTCTTAAGCTTAGACATTGTCTATCATGAAGAGGAAAGGCCTATGATTCCATGATGCCAACAATAATAAGAGTTTTAATTTGATGTTTTATGCTTGTTTTATATCCCAAGTAGGAGCATGATTGTCTTTGTCAATGATTCATTGAACAAACGCAATTTGCCTGATTAAGTGTGTGCTTGTTGATTTTGAACTGAGTATGACTACCCCCTCAAGTGATGAGTCGATCATGCAATGAATTGTGAGAAAAGTGATGAGTCACTTGACCCAGATGACTATTGTTAAGGTTATCTTCAGTTGTATCCATTGAAAAATGGAATAATTTTGAAAGGATTTTGATGATGCTATGGGGGTTTCCTAGAAGTAAAGAGTTGAAAACTTCATTCCCGTGGGGCGGTCTGGCAAAAATGGCCTTATTTAGGAGTCAAATAGTAACTTATCCATGCATCCATGAGAATTTGGGATTCCATATTGACCCTGAATGAATTCTATCGGATTTGACTTGTTTTTTGTGGATTTTTGGACCATTTTGGTGCATTTTAAGTTGTTTTAACCAATAAATTTTGTATTTGTCCTAGGGTGGAATGAATGAAAATTTGGCATTTGTCCTAGGATGGTATGAATAGCCAAAAGTGTGTTCATCCCACCCTGGGATGAATAGAATTGTTGCAAGCCTATATAAACCTCAAATGTGAGTTTTGGGCTCATTATTGCATGTTTTCTTTGGCGATTTGAGAGGTGAGGAAGAGGAGGGTTATTTTTCATAGCGAAGCACTACAAATCATATCACATGACCACAATGAGTAAGCAAGTAGAGTCATCTAGTGGAGGAGCCAGTGCTAGACGGGTATGTGCTGACTCGAATTTCTCATTATTTTTATTTTTAAAATTGCGATTTAATTAGCTGTTATTATTTTTATTATATATATTGAGGTATATTACATTACATAATAGGTAATGAACACTAATTGAAATGAAATAGACCATATTTGATTTATTTTACATATATTTTTGTGTAATTAGATTGTTTTTGTAGAGTGGTTTTGTTTTTAGGCATATCTCAGTACAAAATAGGTAATGAAACCTAATGTAGATAGAATAAGCCAAAAAAAAATTGTATTTTTTTTAGGCATATCACATTATGGGATAGGTAATTAAACCTAATGTACAAGGAATATCCCAGATTTATAATTTTTATATTTTGTTTATGTTTTGTGCAATTATATTGGTTAAGTAGATTAGTATTTCATTGTTTTTGGGTCTTTTTGGAGGCCATTATGAAGCATAGTTAATGCCTGCTTATTTTTTTTTGTATTTTTTTACCAGGTGGTGAAGATTCAATACCGCACACTGAATCTCTTTGAAACCACTCAATATACCTTGACTGAAGCTGACTAGGAGTGGCTTGATGCCATGGGGCTCAAGCAAATTACCCAGTTGGAGTCGGTGATAGGCGACCGAGCCTACTTGACCACTCTTATTAGCCTATGGGAATCATGCACCAACACCTTCCACCTACCAATGGGGTAGATGATAGTAATTCTAAAGGATGTCTACCGAATTCTAAGGATTCTGATAGAGGGGCAACCGATCCACTCTACACACCATGACCTGAGACATGTAGTGCTTATGCAGTACTTTTATGAGGATGCACATGCGATGGAGTTATACTATCATAATGGAGAGATATTGGTGGGGTTCTGACATAAGGATGGGGTGTTTAGGGTGAGGCATGCACTACTGATGATCCTCATCCCTAATATGCTCCTCCATGATTCTTCAAGAGCGAGGTTCCCTTAGAACCTATTGGATCTAGTGTACACCCTAGCGGGGTTCACCAAGGAGGAGCCTATAGTGATGGCTTGGAGGACTACCCTACTAGAATAGCTCTACAATGATATATATGAGTTCTACTACCATCAATGGAAGGGCTTCAAATGAAACTTCTTATTGCAGTGCTAGGGATGACAACACATAGATTTGGAGTGACCACATGGACTATCATGGATGACCCAGGCACAGCTAATAGATATGGAGATAGGATATGGTATCCTATGGTATAGGGCTCAAGAGAGAGGATAGATTCGGTGTTACACAGGTGATGTGGATCACTACGCTGATGCTTTCGCATGACTGGCACCAAGGTAGGTGATATGGCAATCGTATAGGGACTTTTTGGCATGGGCTAATGTTGGGGAGCAGCTCCACTGGGTGAAGCGAGGAATATGGTTGATTGTACAGCATGGGACCGAGTGGGAGTACTTCCCATTTTCTTGGGTTATGAAATATTTTAGGCTATGGTAGGGGTTTCTCGGGGAGCCAATAGTATATCAGCACTATGGGTATGAGATGACATTGAGCTAGCTATTAGTGGAGGAGGTGGGATAGGAGGCAGACCCTACAATAGATGTTCTTGACATGGATGACATTGAAAATATAGCAAAGTATGACTCATGTTGGGTAATGTGGTAGTGGCAAGGCATAGGGGCTATCAGGGGTGAGGTGGCTAGGGCAATGGATGAGGTGATGCAAGATGCCCCAAAGGATGACCAGGAAAAGGTGGGTGAGCCACACGGGCATCACTAGTAGGAAAAAAAGTAGGTAGAACTCTTATAATTGGGGGATTAGGGTGATGATGGGGAGGTTGAGGATCAAGGAGCACAGGTGCAGTGGGATACATAGGTTGATCGATATCTGGAACTACATGTTGAGCTAGGTAGGGTCAAACATGAGGGGAATCTCCTTTGGGAATAGGTATAGGAGGGCTAGGTTGAGATATCCTCCTTGCGGATAAAATTAAGAGCACAGGGTCTTATACAAGAGGAATCCAGTAGTGGGAAGGTAGAGAGGCTACAGGTGGAGGTGCTACAACTGTAGTTAGTGGTGGATATGTACCAAGCATGGTGATAACAAAGGTAGGATTATGTCGATTGATTGGATATGGAGGTAGTGCACCTTGGAGGGCATCTGCCTAATGATGGGGAGACCATTGTCTCACACCGAACTTAGTAGAGCAAGACATTATAGTCTTCTTCTAGGCAAAGGATTGATAGGGCTGGTATAAGTAGGTAGGGGGAGATCACAACAAATCCAAAATACAGGCGACAGTGGGTCATAGCACTAGTCCTACATGACCATGGTGATGGAGACCCTTGAGACACTTTTTGAGTTTTGGATTTTTGGTATTGGTGAGGTTTGAGTACCCACTTTATTGTAGCCTACACGAAATTTTGGAAACTATGATGTATATTTTTATCCCATATTATATGAGATTTTGTTATGGCCATCATGTGTCTCTTTTATTATTTTATGAGATGGATGCAATGTATGTATTTGATTTATGATGGTATGTTAAATGCTTATGATGTATGCACATGGATGCTTTTATGATATGGTGGCATATTGATGGATGTTTATTATGTATCCATATATTTTAATATGATTTGATTGGATGCAATTTTGATGGATGCTTACCATGTATGTGTATGTTGATGTAGTTTGATTTTTCTTGTTGTCTATATGCATGGATGCATAGTGAGACGGATAATTTTATTAATGGATAAGATGAGCTGTGACTAATTATTTGTCAAACTATGTTAGCACCATAGACTATATAAAATGCATTAATTCCTTTTGTTTCTTTTTGTACTATTTTTGTGTAATGGATATATGGAAATGTATTATTGCAATGTGATAGAATGGAATAAATGAAATGAGATGTTAGATAATGTAGATGAGGTTTTCCTAAGACTCAAACACTCTATCTAACTTGATCAAAGGTTGTTTACTGACTATGTAAGACTTTTTGACAAGGTATGAATCTGCTAGGACGACCAAGATACTTCATATCCCTGTGTGTGCAAGTGAGTTCATTCTTGTGAGATGCATAAGGATACCACCATTTCTAGATACGCTATCCATCAAACCTAGAATGAGGATCACCCTATAAATGTCACGATCCTAGGTTTTGTACTTACTAGGATTAGACCACTAGGTAATATAGGTTACCAAAAGCTAGCTCATCCACATGCAAACATTGGTTTGTACACATGTGAAAGATAATGTGACAGACATATCATCATGCGTAAGGATACTGCCATTGATAGATAGGCTATCCACAAAACCTATAATGAGGATCACTTTATGGTTGTCTCAATACTGAGAATTCTAGGGATTCAAGTTCAAATCCCTTAGTTTCTTCAATTTTATTGGGATACTTGCTCATATGTAGTGATTATAATCATTGTTTATTTTATATTTTGTTTTCTTTGAGCAAGGTATTTTGGGAGTGGTGATGACCACTATTTATTTTGCTTTTGATTTTTTTTTTTTTGCTTTTTGTGGGATTTTGCTTTTGAATTTGAATTTTGAGGATTTTGATTTTTGAAATTTTGGTATTTTTGGGAATTGGTATTTTTGATAGTGGTGAAAACCACTATTTATTTTGGGGAATTGGGTAGGGAAGATCTTGCCCTTTTTCCAATTCTCAACATTTTTGAACCATTCGCACATGGGGATGAGCAGGATAACCTTTTCACTTATGGTAACCTAGACCACTTTGTAGGTTTCATATTTCATTACACAAAACTTGGATTTATTAATGTGTAAATGCGTTGGGATCTATTGTATATAAGGTATAATTTAAGCAAGACTCTATCTCCTAAAATTCATTATAGTTTTCTACAAAATCTAAAAAGAAAACTAGAGATGGCTGAGCGACTAAAAATCGTGAAGACATTCTAGAAAATATGACTATGTGACAGGATATAGACACTATTATGACCAATGTAAAAATGTAGGTGAACATGATAAGTGGAAAACTAAGATGATGCGGATAATAATTTTGACATAATTGTTTTCTTTTGGACTGATGTAGGATGTACAATCTTAGTGCTAGACACATATGAGCAACTCTATCGTGCAAAGTGCACTAATGAGTATACCTACTACAGATGATTGTGAGAATGCAACGAGATGCGATGTAATGAAATGTAATATGATATTTTTATGTTTTTGATGTTTTTATGATGTTTAAAGATGCCATGCAATGCAATGTTTTTGTATTTTTGATATATATGATGTTTTTTATTTTTTTGACTGATATATATTTACATGTGACCAATGGGCTTATTGGGTGCCATTGGGGCATTTGGGGTGACCAAAGGGCTTATGGATGCATTTGCATATTTTGAGGTGACCTAGATGGTCATAGGTAGCCTAGAAGTGTTTTGGGTTGACCAAGCGGGTTAAAGGTACCCTTGGAGCATTTTGGGGTGACCTAGATTGTTATAGATCACCTAGGAGCATTTTAGGTTGACCAAGCGGGTTAAAGGCACCTTTGGAGCATTTTGGGGTAACCTATATGGTCATATACCACCTAGGATCATTTTAGGTTGACCAAGCAAGTTAAAGGTACCCTTGGAGCATTTTGGGGTGACCTAGATGGTCATAGACTACCTAGGAGCATTTTAGGTTGACCAAGTGGGTTAAAGGCACCCTTGGAGCATTTTGGGGTGACCTAGACAATCATAGACCACCTAGGAGAATTTTAGGTTGACCAAGTGGGTTAAAGGCACCCTTGGAGCATTTTGGGGTGACCTAGATGGTCATAGACCACCTAGGAGCATTTTAGGTTGACCAAGTTGGTTAAAGGCACCCTTGGAGAATTTTAGGGTGACCTAGATAGTCATAGACCGCCTAGGAGCATTTTAGGTTGACCAAGCAGGTTAAAGGCACCCTTGGAGCATTTTGGGGTGACCTAGATGATCATAGACCACCTAGGAGCATTTTAGGTTGACCAAGTGGGTTAAAAGCACCCTTGGAGCATTTTGGGGTGACCTAGACAGTCATAGACCACCTAGGAGAATTTTAGGTTGACCAAGCGGGTTATAGGCACCCTTAGAGTATTTTGGGGTGACCTAGATGGTCATAGACCACCTAGGAGCATTTTAGGTTGACCAAGCATGTTATAGGCACCCTTGGAGCATTTTGGATTGACCTAGATAGTCATAGACTACCTAGGAGCATTTTAGGTTGACCAAGTGGCTTATAGGCACCCTTGAAGAATTTTGGAGTAACCTAGATGATCAAAGACCACCTAGGAGCAATTTAGGTTGACCAAGCGACTTATAGGCATCCTTGGAGCATTTTTGGGTGACCTAGATGGTAATAGACCACCTAGGAACATTTTGGGTTGAGCCACATCACTCTAGGCATGAAAAGGCCATAAATGAAGTATGTTCAGGTCTAGGATCCCCAGTTCCTTCAAGGGAGGCTAGGTGGTAAGTTTTAGGTCCGATATGACTAGTAATGACAAAAGGACCTAACCAATTTACCACAAACTTATCCCTCAGATCGGGTAAAAAATTAGAATTCTACTAGTTCTCTTTCAGGATAAGGTCACCCACCTGAAAGTCTCTAAGATGGACTTTCATGTTGTAGGCTTTCTTAAGTCACTCTTGATAAATGCGTAGGTGCTCGAGAGCATTAATACAACATTAAAAAAGAAATGTAAGTTGATCTAGGTGAGCTTGTCATGCGATGTCATCATCAATGAACTCCTACATGGATATACACAGTGATGGGATTTCCAGCTCTAGAGGCATGACTGCATCGACATTGTACACCAGTGAAAATGGGGTAGTCCCTATGGGCATCTGAATGCTAGTGTGGTAGGCCCATAGAGCAAGGGGTATTTGCGTGTGCTAATCGATGTGATTCTCTTTAAAAAATTTCTTGAAAATGGTAATCAATGTTTTGCTGGAAGCCTCTGCTTGCCCATTTTCTTGCGGATAGTAGGGCATCAAAAAGTTGTGCAGGATATTATACTTCTCTATTAAAGCATGCAAATATTTATTCTTGAATGATTTTCCATTATTCAAAATGATCTTGAATGGAATACCAAAATGACAAATGATATTATGCAATATGAAATCTGTGATGTGGGGTCCTATCATAGTGCTAAGGGGGATCACTTGCACCCACTTTGTAAAATACTTGATAGTTGTAATGATAAATGTGTGATAGCCCGAGTATGAATTGTAGATTTTCTTAATTAAATCCAACCCCCATTACAAAAATGACCAAGTCGATTGGATCGATTGTATGTCCTAAGAAGGTACTTGTGTCAAGTTAGCATGGTGCTAACGCTTCACGGACATCCTCACATACATACAATAATATCACTCTAATTTTGACCAATTATAGCCCATGCAAAGAATGTGCTTTGCGATGTCCATGCCATTGAAATGGCCATTGCATTTACGGTCATGTGCTTGGGCGATTATTCAAGATGACTCTTGATGTTCTAAGAACTGAAGGAGGATCCCTTTGTAGCTCTGATGATACATAATGTCTCCTCGTAAGACATATTTTTTCACCTTTCATTTGAATGTTATTTTAGCGGTGTTTGACAATATAGAAGGGAGATTACCAAGATTTATATACTCCTTGACTTGTGTGGACCATTCCTATTGTGGATAAGCCTCGATTGCATGAATTGCCTATCCTTCTTGAAACTCATCCTAAGAAACTACTAAGTGGGAAAGAACTTGTAAGAATAGCATTGTACTACTATCAAAAGGGGCTTGAGGGAACAAAGTCCCCCAAACGACATGATTCAAGCATTTGTGAATGTGCAAGAATCTCTCTTGATGGGATTCAATTTAAATCAAGTGGACTTCCAATGTGGATTGAGTGTTCTCACACTCAATCATAGACTACGAGTGCATTTTGACCCGAATAGTTGTCATCTCATCAACAGGGTTCTATGGGATCGAGGAACCTAAGGAGGCCATCGTATCTACAAAATGATTAGATTATCAAGGTAGTGCGTCGATGTCATACCATTCAAATTTTTCCAAGAATTTATCCACAAGGGATTTGTAGGATTGTAGAGCTAGGCACTTGCATTGGTATATCCCTTTGACCTGGTTAAAAATGAGCAAGGAATCACCAAAAATTTTAAGCTTGGATATTTTTATGGCCATAGTCATTTGAAGACCTATGAGGAAGACCTCATGCTCGACATTTTTTTTGGTGCATAGGAAATAAAGTTTAAATGATAGGGGTATGGGAGCCCCATGCAGTGTGAAAAAAATATTCCTTGCACCACCCCTTTGCTCTCACTTGGAGCCATTAAAGAATAGAGTCATATCTTCTTGGGGCTCAAGCTCTTCAAAATTAGGCGATTTTGATATTTGGAAGACTCCATCATCGAGAAGCTCCATGCTAAGAGGTCGATCATCCTAGAGAGGAGCCTCTATGAGTTGATCGATGATGACCTGAATCTTAATTGATTTTTGTTTGATAAATTTTAGGTCAAACTCCATCAATAACATGATCCATTTCACTGTGTGACTATTATGATAAGTGTGACTCATCATGTATCGCAATGGATTATATACAACATACATGGTATGGCTAAGCATGTAATATTGTATCTTCTTAGTGGAGAAAACCACTGCTAGGTATAATTTCTCAATGTATGCATACTTGATCTCATAGCTAACCAAGGTGCGACTGAGATAGTAAGTAGCTTGTTCCTTTTGTATTTCATTATTTTGGGCTAACATGGCACCCAATGCAATATCAGTGGTTGATATGTATAAGCGGAGTGGTACTCCTGGTCGAGGTGGATCCAACATTGGAAACAAAGCTAGGTATTGCTTAATTGCATCAAAGGCCTCCTAACACTCGTCATCCCAATGGAATGTTACCCCCTTGTGCAATAAATTGTTCATGGGTTGATACTTGTTCGACAATTGCACTATGAAGCATTTTATGGATGTGATCTTGCCCTGTAGACTTCGAAGTTGCTTGATGGTAGTCAAGGGAGGCATCATATGGATGGCCTTGACCTTGTTGGGGTCCACTTTGATTCCTCATTTAGAAACTATAAATACCAAGAGCTTTCTATATGTGATGCCAAAGATGCACTTCTTGGAGTTTAGTCTCACATTATGCTTAGTAAAGTGATCGAGGACTTTGTGTAAGACATTGAGATGCTCATGATGTAGAAAATATTTAGCTAGTAAGTTATCCATGCAATCTTCCAAAATATTATGCATGTAGTCATGGAATATGTATGTCATGGCACACTGGTAGGTAGCGTCAACATTTTTAAGGCCAAAAGGCATGACCTTATAGCAAAATGTTCCCCAAGGCATTGTGAATGTTGTTTTGAGTTGGTCCTCTAGGTTGATACAAATATGATTGTACCTATAGAAACCATCCATAAGGGATAACATTTCATGGCCCATTGTGGCATCTACTAGGGCATCAATGCTCAACAAAGGAAAATCATCCTTAGGACTCACTTTGTTTAGGTCACAAAAATTAATGCAAACGTGAATCCTCTCGTCAGGCTTCTTTACGGGAACCATGTTGGAAAACCATGGTGGATAGTCTACAGAAATGACAAACCTGGCATCCAAAAGCTTTTGTATCTCATATTTGACCATTAAGGCCACTATTGGATGCATATTTATTAGCTTTATTGATAGGCTTGGCCTTGGAATCAAGTGTCATATTGTGGGTGACTATATTTGGATCTAGTCCCGACATGTCTTTGTAAGACCATGCAAAAGTTACCTTATTATTTGTGAGAATGGCTATGTAATCAGCTTGATATTTGGGGGATATACTTTCCCCTAGCTTGAAACATTGCAAATTTTTGGGATCTGAGCTGAAATCTTTGTCAATCATAGGCTCGATTAACATATGTGACCCCTCCTCCAACTGGTGGGGGGTAGGGATCAAATGGATGTCATCAGTTGGATTTAGATCATCAATGGAAACCTCGGGTTCCTCCTCGATGTGGAAGACATCATGAGTTGACCCTATATATAAATGAAAATGTTGTAGCATCTCATTGCAAGGCCAGTACGTAGAAGGCGAGGGGGGTGAATCTCCCTGATCAAAGTTTATTGCCCCCAAGTTGAGGTGCAATGGCTTCAATGTGTTACTCGGATCTCATAGGGGCTTAAACAAATATATGAAAATCATATTTATGGATGGATGATTTTCTCTATGTGGTTGATGGTGTCTATAGACCTTTGGATGTTACAAGACCTAAGGAGGTGGCTATGGGGGCAGTGGAATGGTCAAATGTGGTCGGTGTGGCTATAGGTAAGCTTGCTCCTTGCAAGGTAGTTTTTATCACCAAATGGAATTGTGTAATGGTAACATGTGCAAATAGAACTCAACCTAATCATCCAAAGAGATGAATCAAATGTACTCTCTATTATAACTATCAAAATAAATCGATGCGATTCCATAGTATGACTCATCATCTGACGTCCACTCATAAAGAGATTCTATATCCTCTTGCTCACTATTGTAAGGAAGAGTATGCGAACCTTCACCTTTCTCGTAATATTGCATAGTTTGTCATCCCCTAAGGGCATAGGGAATTAGTCTCCTAATGAGTAGACATGATTGGGGTTGGCAAACAGATCTCATACCAGCTCATCCTAAAAGTTGAGTGTCATGCACTCCAAGTTATCTACCAAGACATCAAGGGGCAAAGGCGTGTTGTGTCCCAAACCATACATGTCATAAGGCATTTGATATTGTGATTGGTAAGGGATTCTTATGCTTTGATCATATAGGCCTAATCCATAACCATGCCAATTTCATAGGTCAAGGTATTTCAGGGTGAATTTAGGGTTAGAAAAATAGTTAATGTCTTCTTCAAATGGCTCTTCATATTTCTCCTATTGCTAAAAGGATTTGATGCCATAGTCAAGGACCCCATAGATGAAATTTATTTTATTAGGAGGGAGTACGAGAGGTATGATAGTGCCTATGGGAAGATGGGGTTGACCCATTTCTTGCATCGAATTTATAGCAGGGGTGGTTGTAACATTCCTAACCATGTACTCTACCAATCCAATGGAAGCTAGGTGCACGATGACCTGAGGCTATGAATAGAAGAGGGATGGGAGTGAGACCTAGTTTGATTCATTATCTATCTCATGTGGTAGCTCCTAATCGTTTGGACAAAGTATATCCTTTGTGGATAAGGTAGATATGGTTGACTGGACCTCATAAATAGGATGCTTCCCTGGGTTCCTAGGCAAAGGATCCATAAGTGCATTAGGCATTTGGGGGATGTCAATGATGAGGATGGTATGGCATGTGATGGTGATGGAGTCAAACCTTGGATAGATTTATTCGATTGGAAATATAGATGGGTTGATGGAAAGGTTAACTCGGGGAGCTGCTACACTATATTGCAATACTTGAAGGGATCTAGGTCAATAGAGATAACTTGAACTTGCCCTTCATGAGTGTACTTGAGACACTGGCAAGCGATGAAAGGGACACACTTCATGTCCCTGATCCATGGTTTGCCTAACAGGCTATTGTACACCATATCACCCTCTAGGATGTGGCACAACATCGAGATGGTATTTTTCCCTACCTGAATAGGCAGGATGATCGTACCAACTATTGAGCATATGAAATCATTTAATTCTCAGAGGGTGTAGGTAGATGTGACAATGTGGGATGCTAGGAGCTTAAAATGCTTGAGAGTTGTTGTAGTTATTATATTTCTAGAAGACCCAGTGTCTATCAAAACTCTCTTGTATGGTGTTTTGTTCACACATGCGACGATGTACAAAGGGGTATCTACCATATTATTTGGAACCAATTTTAGTTCATCTTTTCAAAAGGTAATCACCAGTTTCATGCATTTTCGCACATGCCCCATGAAGTTGTTAAAGGAGTTAGACTCTTGGGGATGAAGCTCAATTTCCTTAAGGATATCCATAAAGGCTTATTTATGAGGAGACGATTGTTGGATTAGCTCATAAATGGAGAGTCAGGTACATGTAGTTCTTAAGCTCTAAGTGATATTACTCTTAATTGTGACCACAGGTCTAGGTGGGAGGCTCAGCATAGGAGGTGATAAAGACAACGATGTCGAAGGGACATAACTCTGAGCCACAGGTGGTGTGGATGGACTTGGGTACTACCTATTTCTAATGATAATGTTGATCATGTTGACATACCCTTGTTTAGTATGGGCATGGTGAACCTCATTCACCTAGGACACTGGTTTGGCCAGCTCCGTATGGGCATGCAAGGGGTCTTTGAAGACCTCCATCTATTGGTTGTTTGGTGTGATAGGATTGTCTACCTAAAGGGAATTCCTATTTATCATGTATTGCACCAATTTATTGAAATTATAGTACATTTTCACATCATGCCCATTTTTTCTATGAAACTTGAAATATAGGTCTTCTCTATATCCTTTGGGATTGAGTGCATTTGGGTCAATAGATTGACTCTCAGGAAGATTGATTGCATTGTCTGCTAAGAGGCACTCAAACAACGAGTCCATACACTCTGCAATGGGTTTGAATTATCACTTGGGGAAATGCTATTGATTTTTCCCTTCACTAATTTTGGTTGTCCTTGGCATAGTTCCCAAGCGTGGCCTAATAATTAGGCTTTTGATGTGGCACAACTTGCATTGGCCCTAGGAAACTAGTGGAAATATGATTCACTACTACTAGATTAGGTTGCACTAGGATGTTCTTAGCATTCTTGTTCCACTCCTTCTTGCGGGGCTTCACAATTTCCCCATATTAAATCTTAATGTCCTCAATGGTCCTAGACTATGCTAGGGCATCCTCAAGATTGGGATACTACTACAACTACAACAACAAGGAGATGGTATTTAGGCAGCTCTTGGAAAACATCTGATTCAAATTTGACATGGGGAGAAGATAAGGCAACTCAGTGAGTATGTCTCACCACCTATTTTCATAGTTTGTTACTGACTCATTGTCATACTATTTTAACCTAGCTAGATTGACTAGCATCACCTTCATCTTGGTATTGAAGGTGAAGCATTCTAGGAACACGTATGCAATTTGGTCCAAGTTATGGATGCTATGCTTAGGGAGTTGGTAAAAGCAGTCTGAGGTGGGGCCAAGGCGGGTTATCACAAATGTCCTCAAAAGCAAAGCATCATTGTCTTGAATGTCAAAGCATTGGCCCAGGAATCTGGTGATATGTTCCTATGCATCTTCCTCTTCTTTAAAGGTAGCCAATGAAGGTAACTTAAATTTCTCTAGATAAGGAGGTACAAGAATAAAAGTATGAAGGGACTAACTACGCAACTGGCATAGAGTGGGATTTTGATATCCAGACCTAGAGGTCTTGTTTTGTACTGATTTTAGGTGCTTCAAAAATGCTTTATATGGGCCTAAGGATTTGATCTCCTCATCCTTGCTCACATCCTATGATGGAGGTCTAGGATCCTCCAACCTATTATAGGGTGGTGGTATGTCACCCCCCTACCTTGGTAATTCATCTCCAAATACTCTACCTCCAACTCATGCTCAGTATAGGTCCCATAGGGTGTTTCTCGAGCCATTCTATAAAGAGGGGTATATGTCCGCTATGGATGCCCCATGTTTGGCCTGGGAGGCATGTCTAGATCTGGCCTAGGAGGTCATGGAGGCAACATTGGATAAGGCCTAGGAGACCTATATCAAATTAATATGGGTTACCTCAAGAAAACTTCCTACCTATGTGTCTTAGGAGTAGGGACCCTCTCTCATAAAGTCTTTTGGAATAACTCATTGGTCTGTCGTTTGATTCTCTATTTCTCAAGCTGATGTAGGTGGTCTAGTTGTTCTTTGTCCTATGGAAGATTCTTAAACTAAGCTTGGTATTCCACATATCTTGTAACTACTTGATTAATTTGTTCCATTATGCAGGGCCTAAGAGGACTAGAATTCTGAGGCCAACCTTGTTCAATATAATATATGATATCCATCATGTGCTTCCCTTGATCTAGGGTCACTACATTGACTTGAGGTTTAGACCAGAGCATATACTCATTGTACTCAATGAGTGCAGAGACACATTGTGCATGCATGGAATAATACTCCTAAGAAAAATCTAGGATTTCCTCATGCCTTACTTCAAGGACAAGGAAGGGCAGGATGGAGTTGGCTCAACTTGAACAATGAGTATCATACCTGTCAGGTTTCCTAAGCTACTATATCCTATCAAGGTGATGTGTAGGCAATTTCATATCGACCTACTCTACCCAGTGTGTGAATTCTTGATATGGCCTATGAGCATGCATGTCAACCCTAATAGGTACATGGATGCGTGGTACTATTGTATTTACTAGCACCTTAGTGGGTTGTTTCCTTTCATCAAAGAAGGCATGTGATGTATCCATGTATCGGTAACATTCTCCCAAGTAGGGTCCATCACCTCTAGGGGTGTCCTACATAGGGCTTCCTCGTAGGTGTGGCTCATGCCCTGATATCTTAGGTCTAGGGTGAGTAGAGGTTCGCTAGGGAGGTATGACCAGGTCCTTGCGGCTATAGCAGAGATGACTCATGTCTCCTAGTCCACTCTCTATAACTTTTTCCTATGATTAGGCTTGGCTATGGGTGCACACCATCGTAACTCTCTACCAAACTCTAAGTGGTTATTTTCTTTACAAATTCTTAATGAACAATAAAAAAAGGAAGGAAACACTCAATAAGATAGATGATTATCTCTTTTAAGTTTTAGATGTGAATCCCTAAACTATTTGTTGTTTTTCAAGATGTGTTGTTTTATAAAGAAAATACATGACATGTTTTATTTTTTTTCGTTGGATGATGCACTCAAATTTTTAAAGGATTTCACCTATATACTTGCACAATATGAATATGATGATGAAATCCATATCCAACAAGGTAGAATAGGTACTACCAACCCTCACCCAGCATCTCGTGCATAGTGATACACCTATTTGAAGAGGAATGCATGCTATTTTGCATGGTTAGTATAGTTCTTGGGTTGGCATTGGCCATGGAAGGGTCCCAATGATACTCTTTCACATGAGCCAATCAAGTGTAATTACATCCACTATCGGTCTCGATAAACAGGTTGGATGTGAGATCTCAATGCTGCTGATGTTAAAATGAAATATGGTGTGTGAGGTTCCTTTTAGAAGATTGCAATAAAACAATACAAAATTCAATTATGATTCACTAAATGCATGCAAAAGGTGCATTTTACTTTCAAAATTTTAGTATAAAAAGAACTCACAAATTTATCTAGAAATACTAAACCCTAAATGTTAGCCTACCCATCGGGTAGGCTACAAGCAAGCAATCCAAAGAGATGCATTTCTACTTTAAATTTATTTTGATTTATCTCCTTTTATATATTTTTGTTTTTTTGTGTTTAAGAAAAGGCGAAACTAGCTTTTAACCTTTCTAAAAAAGCAAATATGTGGAAAAAACCAAATAAAAATAGTTTCTAAAAGTAAAAAATAGAGGTGGAAGATTCATATGCCTACCTCATCACTACCAAAACTTGTTATTTCTAGAATTCTACTCATAAATATCTCTAGTTTCTATTCGCTCCAAGGTGGGATGAATAGCAGGTTATGCATTCATTCTAGGGTGGGACAAATTTGCATTCATCCCAGGGTGGCACAAATAGCAGGTCAGAGTTCCTTTCAGTCCAAAATGAATAGCACATGCAACATGAAAATATGAAAAATGAGTTTCAAAATTCACCTAAATCAAAAGGGATAGGGTCCCACCATGATCACCACTGAAGTACAAAAAAATGGTGCTCCAAGTGATGATAAAAAATATGTATACCTATGTCCTATCGTGCATGAGCATCAAATCAAAGCATGCAAGTAAGATGGAAAAGATAGAAAATAACAAGAAATGAAGCAAATTATTGATACAACTATTTACAAATTGGGTGCCCAAGGATCAAAATCCTTCAAGTAACTTGAGTGCACATCCAATGTCTTTCCTCGTACCCACAATCGAATTGGGTGGTCCAATGCTACTACCACATATATATTTGATATTTGTGTCTCACACTGCTTCCCAATGCATTGTTTGACCTAAAAATATACACAGAGAAACAAGAAATATCAAGTAGCAAGTGTGTATTATGTAAAACATGCAATCCCCACAGGCACTAAAATACTAGTAGTGAGAACATGCACAAATATTGTACCAAATAAATTTCAAATGACATGAAATTTCATAGGGATGTAAATTAAGTGGTTTTGGGGGAATATCACTAGAAATTGCATCGAAATTGATTCCGATGGTGCCTCATAATCGTAATGACCATTCGTAACCTACAAATCCCAATGCAAATAATTTTTGCCCCTACATATATCCAAAACACACAAAAATTGGAAAAAAATGCATAAAATAACATTTTAAGAAAACCCATATGATCATATTTGCAAAATCAGTGACAGTTTAGGTGTTTCATTAGATGACCATCGTAGACCTGCATGAGATCCTACAAAACACTAAAATCAGAATATCTTGGTCAATATAACTAATAATGACATGAAATTTGAACTACAAAATGATATAAATATGTATAAAATAAATAGTTAAAAATAGTCAAAAAATTATTGATATATTTCTATTCGTTATAGGGTGGGACAAATAGGACTGTCACAAATTGGGGGGTGCCCGGGGGTGGGATGCCCATTGTTTTTGCCTAAATTTTACCACCAATTCCACTGGAAAATGGTCCAAAACACTATGGGGCATATTTTCATCAAATTTGGTGAGTGAGTTCACTTGTATGGTTCAGTTATGTGATGAATTACGCCTGTTAGTTCCCTCACAAACCTCCTTTGCTAGGTAGATATTTCGAGGTAAAAATGGGCACAAAATTTGAAAGGAAATATTAGCAGCACTCCATCGCTTTTTCCTAAAAATCCTCTATCCTTTTGTGTGGAAAATGCATCCACTTTATAGCCTGTAGGCTCATGTGCAAAAAGGCATGCAAGGGCATGCATGGCAAGAGGTGCCACTTGGCCACCAGGGTGGCATGCATTGGAGGAGGAAGAAAATATACCAAATTGCCCTCTCTTATGGGTTAGGGCATAAATATGTTGCGTGATCTAACTTGTGGGTGAGAATAGGCAAGAATCTAACTGTTACCAGGTGCAATTTGTCCAGATTTTACTTTTTGCTAGTTAAAATTGCTATTCGTCCCACCCTAGGACAAATGCTAATATTTTCTCCAGGGTGGGATGAATAGGATCTGTATTCATTTTAGGGTGGGATGAATATAAAAAAGGTATCAAAAATGTCTCAAAACTGGATTGAAATCTTTCAAACCTTGCACAGAGTGGTTAGAACCATTGTATACCTACTAAGGGTTGCCCTATGGGGCGTGGTATGTCCTTTTAGCCGTTGCTCATGGTATCATAATTGGATTGACCAGATTTTAGTGTCTATAGCTAGTACCCCATCTAATATTTATCTATTATAACTTTTCCAAACTTCTTTTATTCATAGTGAAGCCTCATTGAAGCTTATATATCAATAATTTATCTCTCAAGATAACACTATAGGTGATGTTGTAGGTTCTATTGGGATACATCATATCACATTTTTGGATGATGATATTCCTTCCTTAGAATTATGAGGGGATTCTTTCCTCTATATCACTACATTTAATGATGAAAAATTTATCAAGAGAATTTTGATACACAATGGTTCTTCCCATAATCTATGCACTTATCAAAATTTCCAAAGTTTTGGATTGAAAGAGGAAGATTTAAATAAATATGAAATTATCATTAAAGCCTTCAACAATGAGTCCTAGGAGAAATACAATGTTATATCTATCCCCCTTAGGGTTGGACCTAAGATCTTATATTCCTTATTTTATGTGGTATATTGCCACACATCTTTTAATATCCTTCTTGGAAAACCTTGGATCCATGCAATGAGGGTTTTCCATTTTGCTTTTCATCAATGTTTGAAATTTAAATTCAAAGATCAAATATCACCATTCTAGGAGATCCTCATCCATTTCAATATTATTCAATGGTTGAGAACAATAATATCTAAATTTGTATCCTTTGGTCTCTCTTTCTTCTTCTTCTTTCTTTTCTTAATCTCACTTTACCAAACAACTAAAAAATTTAAAGGTGAGGAACCGCTAATCAATGTTGCATCATTAGATCAAATCAATATATTTCTTCAAGATCCTCTTATGGATCTTGCCAATAAACCACCTTCACCAAGGACTATGGGTTTACTTCATAAGAATGGTGAAGTTGTACACATTAGCATATGTACCTTTATCTTTGTAGGTACAACCATTGAAGAAAAATATCTATGGTAGAAATCCTTTTCCTATGGAGTTCTCTTTTGCCCATTGTTATCTGTCCAATAGTTACCCACTTCATAGTAAAATCCTATCTAGTATGGGATATAGGTAAATTTTTGGGGCCACAATAAAAAGGCATTCAAGAGCCTTTGGTTGTTTAACTTTGGCCTAGGAGATGTGGTATAGGCTACATACCCAAAAAAACCAACCTTTGTCATTTGATCATGATGATTACCTTATTACTTATGCTAAATGTTTTGATCATCAAGGCTTGGATTCAAGTGATGAGGAAGATGGATCACATGTTCCCATTGATATTTTGTTTTGCAATGTGGTAACTTTGGTGCACCCCAAGTTGGTCCCCCCTTGTATGGTAAAAAACTTAAAGAGCCAATGGACATAATGCATATAAAGAGATACTATGCATGAATTTTCATTTGTATTTTTGTATTTCATTTAGCTTAGCATTCATCCTACATTTGGTTTATGTTTTTATACTACATTATTTCATATCATAGTTTGCATGGTTTTCCTAACATTATGTTCTTCATTTTGCTTATCATACAATTGCATTGTTGCTTGATCATACTTGCATGGTTGCTTGATCATATAAATTTTTGGGGACTTTGTGAGCATGGCAAGTGATGAAAACTAGTTAGGTCTTAGCTCAAATGCATTGCAATCACACTAGGTCTTTTATGCCTGGTGAATCCCCAACCTAGGGATCATTTTCATGCATTTTCACCATTACACCCACACATGACTTCTCTTATTCTTCTTTTTTTCCCTTATATTCCTTGACCTTGAATGTATAAATAATGATCATAATTTTCTCTCAAATTCAAGGAATATAGTTCTCATTGTATATCCTTATCCTTTGCATGTTTTATTTCTACTTTTTCATCAAGACAAGGATATACGTTCCTTCTTCTCTTTACTCATCCTTTGTTTTTGTTCACACTTTTTTATTTTGATATTTTTATTGGTAAGAGGTCCTCATAGGATGGGGTAGTGTTGAGTGGTATTTTCACCCAATCATGAAAGTACACTCTCCCTTAGGATTTGGGTTTCAAATCCCCTCTTGCAAATAAGTTAAACAAACAACTTCTCCAAGGTCTTCACTAGATTAGCATTTGCATATGTGTATTAGTAATCTCAAATAAAGATATTCAATTTAAATTCTTAGAACACCTTAGTGATTGCAAGTAACTGTAAACAAGGGGCAATGTTGGTTTATTTTACCATGAAACTTTAGTGATTGTTCATTGAACCAAAATAAAGCAAATGTGAGTTGGCCCTCATATGACCACGATGTAGTGCCTTAATTCCTTTTATCTTGAGAGTTTAGATTTTACTTTCTTTATTAAATCCAAATATGGCTTCTTATCATGAATATGAAGATAGCTTTTAATGTGATTGATAAACTATCCCTCTTTGGTGAAATAGGTTTTCACAAAGAGGCAATACTTTATGGCCTTAAATTAAGGGCTTTAAATGTCACTTTTACTTATCCCTCTTAAATGAAATCAAATTTTCATCAAGATGAACAATTAAGTGCTTTGAAGAAAATACCTTCAATATAATACTCAAATTACCCCTCTTTCGTAAAATTAGAATTTTTATGAAGAGAGGGCAATTTTAGGCTCAAAATATGAAAATTTGTGAAGTGCCATAAAACATAACTCCTTCAATGAAATTAGAATTTTCTTGAAGGGAATGCCATCATAGGCTCATGAATATAACATAAAACTGAAAAAATGAAATTCGGCCCAAAAATGGAAATTTTCTATTTTTGGATTTTTGAAATCTGTAATAAAATAGCAACTTCGATGAATTTTTAAAAATACTAAACTCTGAAAATGAAATTTCAAAGTGCGTATTGTAAGTATGAAGTATAACCTACACAATGGTGAAATTTTTTTTGGATTTTGAATTTTTTTTACTATTTATTTTAATGTCTGAAAATAAAAAAAAATTCTGAAATTAAAATTTTGGAACATAGAAAATTAAAAATTTGCGTCAAATTATTTGCTGAAAATGTAGCAATGCTAAGCTCCTTCAGTTTGATAGCACCCTATCCTGCAAAACCGAATATGTGAGGATTTCATGCATGCAACCTAGCCTATTTGACCTGCAAAACAAACACAATCAAAGTAAACTAGGTGCTGGCTCCTAAGGTTTAAAGTAATTTCCAGATTGCAGACATTCACATGAAATAACCCAAAACAATGGCATAAATTTCACATACAAATCTGAAATCTGAAAGGGGAAAAATGAAGCAATTATAATGAAGCATGCAGAAAAATTTCTCATCCTTTCTTGCTAACAAAGTCTAAATTTCTGAAAACAAAGCTTGCATTAATAACATTTCCAGGTTTTACATTCCAAGTTCAGCAGCATTTGGCCATGCCAAAAGATTCCAGCCCATTTTTCAGTTTTGAATGCCACATTTAAAGTTTTTTCAAAAAAAAAAAAAAAAAAAAAAAGTCATTTGGCTTTTCCTTGCCTTGTTTGAAAACGTTCTTGCTCTTTTGCATTCCTTTGGTTTGCGTGGAACCTTTCCATTTCAAACACTGTCCCTACTTTTGATTTTTTTTGCAGCCATTGAAAAGTAACCCCAATGCATGTTTACAATGGATTCTTTTCATGCGTTACCCAACGCATGTGTTTTGTTTGAAATGGCTTTATTATCACTAACTTTTAACACAGACCTCGCCCCTTTTAATGAATGCACTTGTCAGTTATTCTATGGCCAATTAAAGCCAAACTTTGAGCCAAACCTTTAATAATTTTTTTTTTTATGGCGTGCCGTCGAATTTATAACATACGAGGATATGCATTTTATTTTGTTTGACACATGTTAGGGCCCATTACCATATGACAAATGACCTTTATGACATTCATGACATATCAACCTGTACTCACACGGGTGAAGACCATGTCTGGAGTAAACTCCCTATTCATAGTAGAGAAACTGCTCCACTACCCACTACTGCCGTTGCTGTGTTGTTTTCGTAAGGTGACAAATGGCACTCATGTGTAGTGGGAGTTGTATAAAAATAAACCCTTTATCATTAATATCTCCATGTTGTCCATATTCTATGAATTCGTTAGAGGCTAATTTACCAATCTTCGATTAGGTAGAATGACTTGTTCATTGTGACGATGTACTGTTCCTGCTGCCTCACCATGAACGTCCACGTCCTCGTCGCGACTTCAAAATTTGATAGCCACTTGATTCGCTACGGGGCCCAATGCTTATTTGCCCACGTTGTTCGGTGTTAAAATCTGCCTGGTTGTGACTAACATTTACTATTTCGAAATCCTTCCACATCCGCATTCTTTATCATTTAAACAATGTTATTTATGCTGACATTTTTTCATAGAATTCTACAGGCATTGATGATGGGATTCGCTATATTTTGGTCTGTATCTACGTCACAATGCATGATATCCACAGATTCAATCCGCATTTACCTCAATGGTGTAAACACAAAAGTTGATTACTGCCCTTCGTGGTCTCTGTCAAATGATCCAAAAGTTTTGATATGATAACTGCTTCACTGTGCAAAACAAAAGCTTCCATATGTTTATTTTCCACACCCAGTGCTGGAACTGTTACACTATCAAATTTGCCTTAATTTTAGACTCTCCACATTGATATCCTCCACCCAAGCAGGCAACTCTACGATATGTGTGATTCTTCATTCCCCACCAATTCCTTTTGCTGTATGTCGAACACATCTTATGTTTGTGCATATTTAGTTGTCTATGGTGAAGCAACTCATGGCTTTTCCTGCCACTAGACTCTTCACCAAGCATTGGGCTCGCTTTCAAACTATGCTGCATTACCTTCGGGACTTTTGAACTTAATGGCAAGGAGTATTATCATTTGACTTTAACACCCAAAATAACTTCAATGCCATGCCCTTTTTTTTTTTTTGAAATAATCTTCCTGGACGTCGTTGCTCCGGTTGTAGTATCGCTGTAGTGCACTGTCGTCTACACTGCCCACATATGGCAATGTGAAACTTCTACCATAGCCTCGTTGTATTGCTACTTACTCCTTTGACCTCCATGGCTCGGTGCCCATCTACTCTCATTGCTATTTACTGCCAGCTCGTAGGTTTTCTTCTTTCATGACTTGTCTACTCGGTGCCCGTTCATAAAATTTGACTTCAGTGATTTTTGTATCCTTGAAAAATGGTGGGGATCGACAGTCATCCATCATCTAGGTTACTGCTCTATTGCATCGCAAGTTGGGTACAGTGCTATACACCATCCTGTTTCAATACTGTGTCATGAGGGTTTTCATCCCCATTGTCACCGATGTCATGGCTGCCTCTCTCGACATCAGATGTGCTACCATCTACACCACTCCCCATCTACCGTGTCATCACCTTCCAGTTGCTCCGATGGATGTATCGCCACTTGCATTTCAAATGACCTGCATGCATATAACCAAAAATTTAAATAAGTATTTAGAACCCACCATATATATTAAGCATAAAGCCCTAAGGATTCGTTTAACACATAAGTGAAAAGAAGCTTTTCGAAGGCACGATGCATATTTTCATTTTCAAAGGAAATACTCTCCACAACTTATATTTTTATTTTTATATTTCTTTTTTATCATATTCTTATATATAATATGTAATATAACTATATAAGAATATATTTATTTATTTATTAATATATATTATTATAAATATATCAAATATATTTAGATAATAATATATATTATTTTTTTTATTCTTTATTTTTATTTTCATATATCTATACATATATATGAAATATGCATATAGACATATTTTATTAGAACTTTCTCTTGAATTGATAGGACACAAGCACATTACACATACATGATAGAAAACAACAACACAATATTAGCAATAACATTGCTAACACAACATTGACGATAAAAATCGTCGACAACAAAATGATGTTAAAAATCGTAAACAATAAATTGACAACAAAAAGTCATCGACAAAAAAATGACAAAACATCATCGACAAAAAATTGACGACAAAAAGTTGTTGACAACAAAAAATCATCGACAATAAAAAATCGTCGACAAGAAAAAGTTGTCGACAATAAAAAATCATCGACAAGAAAAAGTTGTCAAAATTTTTTTTTTTGATCAAAACTGACAATAACTGCAAGCCCATAACAAACGAAAGCATTAGACACTAAAAATGAAATGTAAACATCCAAATACCAAAACAAAAAGGTGGGTCCCCAATTTTGGGGTACGTTGTGGAACAACCACAACAAATGGCGACTCTACTGGGAAATGCTCCTGAGCATTTCGGTGAGAACCCAACCTAAAAACACACAAAATCAAATACAAGCATCAGAAAATATCCAACGAATGCAAATAGATCAAAAATACATGAAGCATCAAAATCGTTAAGCATCATCTCGATGTGTGCAGTGTGCTTCATTCCCTATCGTTTGAAACTCGTTCAACTTTCCATTGTCAGTTTTACCTGAATGCATATGTGAGGTTATGAATGATTTGTTTAGGATTTAATGTATGGCAAATATGCTAGAGATATAACAACCTGCTTTGCAAAGGTTCAAACTTTCTAGTACCATGAACAAGCATATTAAAACTGTCAAACCCTCTTAGGATCAAATATGTGTACTGGGTTCATTTACCAGATCCCAAAGTTGGTTATGTGTCACTATCATCTTGAACCAGTGCATGTGTAAGTGGAATCAGAGCTTTGGGGTATAGGATTCTCAACCTAAGTATGATGAGAATTTAACCCTAACCTTACTACTCTAATTCAAAGTTCATTACCTCATCTTAATCAAAATGATTTAACCTGTTATGGATGAAACTGTCAGGCTAGCCTGTCCGTGTGAGCGGTCAGAGGTCTTGCTTTTAAACAAGACATGTCACCATGCATGAGCCTACTCCACTGCTATTCAAGCGTCTATAGCCTCGGTGGAGATTAGCCCCATAGTTTGGGCTTTGGATTTATTGAATTTTAGGGATGACTACCCATCCTTGTGAGGGACACATAGTAAAATCCTTCCAACTCAATGGTGAGTGGTATGATGTAAGAGGAGTAGTAATTTTTTCTTTAGGTCCCTTTAATATTAGGTATGACTACCCATCCTTGCAAGGGATATGTAGTACGATCCTTCCAATCCAAATTATGTGATGGAGGTGGAGTAAAAATGGCTTGCTTGAACCTTAGGGATGACTACCCATCCTTGCAAGGGACATGTAGTACGATCCTTCCAATCCAAATGATGTGATGGAGGTGGAGTAATAATGACTTGCTTGAACCTTAGGGATGACTACCCATCCTTGCAAGGGACATGTAGTACGATCCTTCCAATCCAAATGATGTGATGGAGGTGGAGAAATAGGAGTGGTGAAAACCACTGTTTTCATGGACTATGTTTTGCATGATGGGACAGACAAGAAACACTCCTTTCGCCTCACCTTTTCTTCCAAGTATGGTTTTGACCATTTTGTTCAAGATGCCTTTTAAATATGTGTAAAACGTGTTTGGTTCAAGATAGTTCGGGCATCAGTTTCCAACCTCAAGATCTATTTAATAGATGTTATGTAATGACCCTAAGAGGATTTGACACCTTTTCAATGATTGTCTTTGAAATGTAGATGCAAGTGAGATGCAATGTTTATGCAATGTGGAATGTAACATGAGCTATGGATGAATGCATTGCTCTTTTTGAAATGCAGATGGAGTATACCACCTACTTTGCCATAATTTGCAAAAACTGACAACTTCATGCATCACAAGTTTCAAACGATATTATTTAATGTGTTTGCGTTACTTTTGGAGCTTTCTATAATAAAATTCCAATGTTTCATATTCTCTTAGTCTTAGTCAACATTCATAAGGACATAAGTTGACATCTCGCTTTTTTTTTTTTTTTTTTTTTTTTCAAGACAAACCAAAAGTGTCCAAAGGACCAACACACAAAACTTAAAACCAAACCCAAAATGCAATCCCAAAAATGAAACTTGAAAACACAAACCAAAACCAAAAACCAAAGTCTATATACAAATGTACAATATGGTACAATATGATGCACAGTTGGAACTATCACTTCCCTGGATCCCAAACATGATTTGAGCATTTCAAAAGACATATAATGTGATACACATGCCAAATGTGGAAGGAATCAAACAAAAACAAGACTAGACCAAACAATGCAACCAAATTCAACTTTCCTCTCTCACCCCACCAATTAGATTTAGTTCCATTAGTATTCTCATAGGTGAGATTCAAATTACCAAATTGATTAGACAATGGTTGATTTTCAATTCTTTCTTGTCTATTATTTAAGGTGTAAATTTCATAATTCCATTCATGATTTAGAACTAGGCTTTCTTTATCCAAAATGAAATTTTGTAAGCAAGAGCCTATTTCTAAAAATTTCAAAGCCAATTCATTTTCCATGTTCTTAGGCCAATCAAAATTGTGCAACAATTTACAAGCATCTAGGATATTTACTAAATGGGGATCATTAGAAGTTTTTATCCTAGGTTCAAGAATTAATTGTTGATGAATTTGATTTAGCAATTTAAGTGCATCAAGCTCCTTTTCATTCATTAAAGTAATGTTATCAAAGGTGTGGTTAGAAATTAATCCTTGTTCTTCATTCACCTTCAATGGCATTTCATCATAAACATCATCCAAATTCAAAACATGGTCATGCAACTCTTCACCTATAGCTTGGATACTTGAACACAAAAGGTTAGATTCTACCTTTTGCACATTTTCATTTACCAAAACTTGGTGAGAAATCACAATTTCTTCATTTATTACCTGTTCATCAAGCATACCAAAATATGGCACCCAATTGAAAACATGTTCATCTTTCTCAATCCTCAAATTTTGTTGGTCAAAGTGTATGTCAAGTAATCTATCTTGATGATCACTCATTTGAGTTGCTTCCAATTGATCAATCTCTTTGTCATTTGGTTCCAATTCCTTATTCACCATCCATGGCATCTCTTCATGTGAGATAGAAGTTTCAATATCTTGTATATCCAGTGGAATAGGATTTTCATCAATAGGGGTGTGAGAAAACAATACATCATCATATCTCCCCCAACCATTGTAAAAATTGTCATCCAGATTCATGGAATGAAACTCCATGGTATTTGTGACATGATCTTTTGATTCATTCATCAATTCACTTTCTTCTTTGTCCTTGGTAGTAGGATCATTATAATCTTCCAAAATTTGATGAGATTTGAAACCCTCTTCCAAAACATCCTCAAATTGTACAGGAGTTGTAATATCTTCCTTTGAGTAGGCAATTATGTTGTCCTGTATATCAATTGGCACAAAAGTTTCATTAGAAGTTTTGGAGTGAGTGTAGTCTTCCCACTTCTTCCAAGCATCATAATAATCATCTTCCAAAGTCAAGTGGTGACGCTCAACTACTTCTTCAACATCTTCTGATTCATCAAAGTGTATCTCATCAAATTCACCTTCACCTTCTTTAGATGGTTCAATAACTTTCAAAAGTGGGTTATTTCTTGAATTCAAATTTGTAAGGCTATCATAGTCCAAATTAGTAACCCATGATTCAATTTTATCACAATTTGGAGGGTGAAGAATTTTTTTATCATTAGTTCCAAGCTTCTCATCGAGAGTGTCTTCCAAGAACAAGTGGTGAAATTCTATCATATCTTCAAATTCATTTATTGATTTTCTTCCAATTTCACTTTCAACCACTTCATTCAATTCTATGGCAGTTTTTGTCCTATCACCTATCTCAAACCTTGTTGAATTTAGGACCCCTTTATCCGAATAATCATGTATCTCTATGAATGAGATCATTTCTGCATAATCCTCCCTGGTGGATGTTGGCTTAGCAATTTGCACCTCCTCTTGGACTACATCTAAGGTGGTTGTAAAATTTGGACATTCAATTTCATCCCCTTGATCTTTCACCTTAGGTATCATTGGAGTGGAGGGTGCTACATTCAATGGTTGATGTAGATTGGCATCAATATCTTTAGAAGGATAATCTCTCATGGGAATATGTTGTGTCTTTTCTTCTTCCAACACTTGTTGTTCTACCTTTTCCAGGATCTCATAGATTGTCTCTAGAGACAAGTCATCCAAGTTTTCCTTAATGAGTGTAGCAAGTGTGGGGGGTATGGCTCTCAGGTATACTTCAATAGCTTCCTCTTTCGATGTACCCAAACTTTCCCACATTTGAGAGTACAATTCATGAAACCTCACATTGAATTGACTCATGGACTCATTAGGCTCTTTACACATAGAGGTGAATTGATTTTGCAACCTATCTAAGTCAACTTGATTACCAAAGTGATAAATATAGGCTGCTTCTAATTGGCTCCAAGAAGTCTTAACCTCCATGGGTAAATGGCAATACCACGAGAATGATCTATCACCCACAATGTATGGGAAGAACCTACAAGCAATAGGCTCACAAAATATTTGAAATTGACATAATGTGAACTTATAGATATGTAGATTTTGTAGGTATCCTGATGCCACCTCTTGATTAAAAAGTCGTAGAAACTCCAATAACATTTCATGAATTTGATAAGGTGTTCCAAAGGTAGAATGACATTCATAATACTTTCCTAATGCAGATACCATCGTTTCTCTTAGGGACATCATTTCTTCTCTTATGGATACAATTTGCTCCTCAAATGTTGCCATTAGTGAAACTCAAAGAATAACCTCAGAAGCAAATATGTTAGTCAAATGGTGAAGCAACCTTATAAAAAATGTAAACTAGTTTCTGATTCACTAGATCGCAGATGCGCAAGTGAAGAGCATACTCCTAGTGTTGCAGGATTTCTGATTCACCAGATCGCATTACACGGCAAGTGAAGAGCATAATACCGACAACAAATACATTTTAGGAAGAAAATGATTCCTTACAAAGAAACATGAAATGACTAACAAATCTCACATATGTAACATATGAATCATCATGTTAGCATCAACCAAGAGACATGTACCCATTAAACCATGATATGAAATAACATTCTCACATTTGCAAATAGATTGGCATTAACACATCATCAAAAATAGAGAATGTTAGAATCAAATGGAAGTAATTGCATGGAAACAACACCTCGTTAGTCGAGACCAAAATTTTCAAAATTAAATCAAATCACATTATTTCTATATGAACAATCAAAAAGCGTTAGAACAATGCATAGCATACATGAATTGCTTAACGTAAATAGAATAAAGTAAACCAATTCAGGCCCTCCTTCTAGTGCCAAAATGTTGAGTGGTATTTTCACCCAATTGTGAAAGTACACTCTCCCTTAGGATTTGGGTTCCAAATCCCCTCTTGCAAAGAAGTTAAACAAACAACTTCTCCAAGGTCTCCGCTATATTAGCATTTGCATATGTGTATTAGTAATCTCAAATAAAGATATATCAATTTAAATGCTTGGAACACCTTAGTGATTGCAAGTAGCTGTAAACAAGGGGCAATGTTGGTTTATTTTACCATGAAACTTTAGTGATTGTTCATTGAACCAAAATAAAGCAAATGTGAGTTGGCCCTCATATGACCACGATGTAGTGCCTTAATTCCTTTTATCTTGAGGATTTTAAGGTAGATTTTACCTTCTTTATTAAGTCCAAATATGGCTTCTTATCATGAAGATGAAGATAGCTTTCAATGTGATCGATAAACTATCCCTCTTTGGTGAAATAGGTTTTCACAAAGAGGCAATAATTTATGGCCTTAAATTAAGGGCTTTAAATGTCACTTTAACTTATCCCTCTTAAATGAAATCAAATTTTCATCAAGATGAACAATTAAGTGCTTTGAAGAAATGACCTTCAATGTAATACTCAAATTACCCCTCTTTCGTAAAATTAGAATTTTTATGAAGAGAGGGCAATTTTAGGCTCAAAATATGGAAATTTGTGAAGTGCCATAAAACATAACTCCTTCAATGAAATTGGAATTTTCATGAAGGGAATGTCATCATAGGCTCATGAATGAAGCATGAAATTGAAAAAATGAAATTTGGCCCAAAAATGGAAATTTTCTATTTTCGGATTTTTGAAATCTGTAATAAAACAACAACTTCGATGAATTTTTAAAAATACTAAACAACTCCGAAAATGAAATTTCAAAGTGCGTATTGGAAGTATGAAGTATAACCTACGCAATGGTGAAATTGTTTTTGGATTTTGAAATTTTTTTACTGTTTATTTTAATGTCTGAAAATAAGAAAAAATTCTGAAATTAAAATTTTGGAAAATAGAAAATTAAAAATTTGCGTCAAATTATTTGCTGAAAATGCAGCAATGCTAAGCTCCTTCAGTTTGATAGCACCCTATCCTGCAAAACCGAATATGTGAGGATTTCATGCATGCAACCTAGCCTATTTGACCTGCAAAACAAACACAATCAAAGTAAACTAGGTGTTGGCTCCTAAGGTTTAAAGTAATTTCCAGATTGCAGAAATTCACATGAAATAACCCAAAACAATAGCATAAATTTAACATACAAATCTGAAATATGAAAGGGGAAAAATGAAGGAGTTATAATGAAGCATGCAAAAAAAATTCTCATCCTTTCTTGCTAACAAAGTCTAAATTCCTTAAAACAAAGCTTGCATTAATAACATTTATAGGTTTTACATTCCAATTTCAGCAGCATTTGGCCATGCCAAAATATTCTAGCCCCTTTTTCAGTTTCGAATGCCACATTTAAAGTTAAAAAAAAAAAAAAAAAGTCCTTTGGCTTTTCCTTGCCTTGTTCGAAAACGTTCTTGCTCTTTCGCATTCCTTTGGTTGGCGTGGAACCTTTCCATTTCAAACGTTGTCCCTACTTTTGATTTTTTTGTAACCATTGAAAAGTAACCCCAATGCATGTTTACAATGGATTCTTTTCATGCGTTACCCAACGCATGTGTTTTGTTTGAAATGGCACTAACTTTTAACACAACCCTCGTCCCTTTTAATGAATGCACTTGTCATTTATTCTATGGCCACTTAAAGCCAAACTTTGAGCCAAACCTTTAATAATTTTTTTTTATGGCGTGTCGTCGACTTTATAACATACGAGGATATATATTTTATTTTGTTTGACACATGTTAGGGCCCATTACCATATGACAAACGACCATTATGACATTCATGATATATCAACCTGTACTCACACGGGTGAAGCCCACGTCTGGAGTAAACGCCCTATTCATAGTAGAGAAACTTCTCCACTACCCACTACTGCCGTTGTTGTGTTGTTTTCATAAGGTGACAAATGGCACTCATGTGTAGTGGGAGTTGTACAAAATTAAACCCTTTATCATTAATATCTCCATGTTGTCCATATTCTGTGAATCTGTTAGAGGTAAATTTACCGGTCTTTGATTAGGTAGAATGAATTGTTCACGGCGACGTTGTACTGTTCCTGTTGCTTCACTATGAACGTCCATTTCCTCGTCGTGACTTCAAAATATGATAGCCACTGGATTCGCTATGAGACCCAATGCTTATTTTCCCATGTTGTTCGGTGTTAAAATCTTCCTGGTTGTGACTAACATTTACTGTTTCAGAATCCTTCCACATCTTCATCCTTTGTCATTTAAACAATGTTATTTGTGCTGACATTTTTTCATAGAATTCTACAGGCACCGATGATGGTATTCGCTATATTTTGATCTGTATCTACGTCACAATGCATGATATCCATAGATTCAATCTGCATTTACCTCAATGGTGTAAACATAAAAGTTGATTACTGCCCTTCGTGGTCTCTATCAAATGATCCATAAGATTTGATATGATAACTGCTTCACTGTGTAAAACAAAAGCTGCCATATGTTTATTTTCCACACCCAGTGCTGGAACTGTTACACTATCAAATTTGCCTTAATTTTAGACTCTCCACATTGATATCCTCCACCCAAGCAGGCAACTCTATGATATGTGTTATTCTTCATTCCCATCCAATTCCTTTTGCTGTATGTCGAACACATCTTATGTCTGTGCACATTTAGTTGTTTATGGTGAAGCAACTCATGGCTTTTCCTGCCACTAGACTCTTCACCAAACATTGGGCTCGCTTTCAAACTATGTTGCATTGCCTTTGAGACTTTTGAACTTAATGGCGAGGAGTATTATCATTTGACTTTAACACCCAAAATAACTTCAATGCCATGCCCCTTTTTTTTTTTTGAAATAATCTTCCTCGACATCGTTGCTCCGATTGTAGTATCGCGATAGTACACTGTCGTCTACACTGCCCACATCTGGCAATGTGAAACTGCTGCCATAGCCTTGTTGTATTGCTACTTACTCCTTTGACCTCCGTGGCTCGGTGCCCATCTACTCTCGTTGCTATTTACTGCCAGCTCGCAGGTTTTCTTCTTTCATGACCTGTCTACTCAATGCCTGTTCATAAAATTTTACTTCGACAATTTTGGTATCCTTGAACAATGGTGGGGATCGACAGTCATCCATCATCTACGTTACTGCTCTGTTGCATCGCCAGTTGGGTACAGTGTTGTACACCATCCTGTTTCAATACTGTGTCATGAGGGTTTTCATCCCCATTGTCACCGATGTCGTGGCTGCCTCTCTCGATGTCAGATGTGATACCATCTACATCGCTCCCCATCTGCCGCGTCATCACCTTCCGGTTGCTCCGATGGATGTATCGCCACTTGCCTTTCAAATGACCTGCATGCATATAACCAAAAATTTAAATAAGTATTTAGAACCCACCATATATATTAAGCATAAAGCCCTAAGGATTCGTTTAACACATAAGTGAAAAGAAGCTTTCCGAAGGCACGATGCATATTTTCATTTTCAAAGGAAATACTCTCCACAGCTTATATTTTTATTTTTATATTTCTTTTTTATCATATTCTTATATATAATATGTAATATAACTATATAAGAATATATTTATTTATTTATTAATATATATTATTATAAATATATCAAATATATTTAGATAATATTATATATTATTTTTTTATTCTTTATTTTTATTTTCATATATTTATATATATATATATATATGAAATATGCATATAGACATATATTTTATTAGAACTTTCTCTTGAATTGATAGGACACAAGCACATTACACATACATAATAGAAAACAACAACACAATATTAGCAATAACATTGCTAACACAACATTGATGATAAAAATCGTCGAAAACAAAATGGTGTTAAAAATTGTAAACAATAAATTGACAACAAAAAGTCATCGAAAAAAAATTGACAAAACATCATCGACAAAAAATTGATGACAAAAAGTTGTTGACAACAAAAAATCATCGGCGATAAAAAATCATCGACAAGCAAAAGTTGTCGACAATAAAAAATCATCGACAAGAAAAATTTATCGACAATAAAAAATTGTTGATCAAAACTGACAATAACTGCAAGCCCATAACAAACGAAAGCATTAGACACTAAAAATGAAATGTAAAGATCCAGATACCAAAACGAAAAGGTGTGTCCCTAATTTTGGGGTACGTTGTGGAATAGCCACAACAGGTAGATATTGTATGAATACTATTTATGGTGTTTATATGACCACTGACTATCTTACACACACCACTTAACTATCAAAATTTTAAAAGTGGACACACACACTATTGTCTACTCTTTGCTCATCTCTTCCCTTCTTCTTCTAACACATGCACACACTCACATTGCTATGCTACATTTTTCTTTCCTAATTCATATTTTATACACACCACACCCCTTTTAGGTCTTGCTTTGGAAAATAATTCACACACATCTTCCCATATAGGATAAGCTTCATGGCCACACATAAGGGGTAACCTCCATCTTGGCCTTTAGCAAGCATACATCCTAGTGGGAATATCTCTTCTCTTTGGAAATCTCAGTGAGCACTACACCGATAGTAGGTATATCTCCATCCTTGAAAATATTTTGTAAAGACAATACCCTTACCAGATAATTCATGGCCACAAGTAAGGGGTAGCCAATATTCGATCATTTTCAAGCATACATCCTTATAGGATTCCACTCCATTTTATTTTCCTTTTACTTTCTCTCCTTTTAACATTTTGGAGATTTGTTTTTTCCTTCTTATTCCCTTCTCCTTTACTTTGCAATTGTTTGTTGTTGTCCTTCGTTTCTCTTTGCATCCTTTCTTCTTTCTATTTGATCATCCATGCATTTCATTTTGCATTCATTTTAGATTGTATTTAGATACCACATTAATTAAATGCATTCAGTTAGTTACACCCATTATACATTGCATTCACTATGTTCATAATAACCATGCATAACAAAACTCACTTAAAATTTAAAAATAGTTCACATAATTCATACATATTTTCACATCATAAATACATAAAAATAACATGGTATTAATCGATAGCAGAGAATACATGTCATCTAGGTCGGTGCACCATAATCCAAATCTGAATCACTTGACCCTCCCCATGGATGCATGTCATCATAAAAATTGGCATGTTACCCCAATCCTATCCCTAGCCCCATGAGCCCATCCCCTCTACTCTGCTTTCTAGAGGTCATCATGTAGGAGGTACGTTCATGGATTGCATAGCTATCCATGACATAGATTAAGATTGACATCTAAAGGGGGGTTGGTGGAGGTACCCTTTACTCTATCAAAATCATCTAAAAATACAAGGCCTAGTAAAAAATCTCCCTTTATACTACCACCTCCTACTTCTCCTCTATCCTCTATAGTTACTATTATAGAAGGAAAATCCCCTTGCTTATCTAGTTGCTCATAACAATGACCATCTCCTCTACTTGGGACTAATATCACTTCTACTTTGGTCAACTATCTCCTCCCTGAGGAAATAAACCTCCACTCTCATTGTGTCTCAATTTGCCATTATTTAAATTAGCTATGCTCAAATAGCATCTATGCCCCCCTTCATAGAAACTACCCTATATAGCAACCCCTCTACTTCACTTGTCATGTTCCTCTAACCCACAGTCTCATTAGGTCTCACTTGTGTCATTGTGGGGTTAGCTCTTTTTGTTCCCAAATCCTTGAGTTGAAGAGAGTGATGATCACCCTTGTGGTTGTTACCATATCCACCTTGAACTATACCCTTGCCTACCTAGGAGGATTTTTTCTTCTCTCTCATCACTTTGTTATACATCAATTAGCCTCTAAAAGTACCAACTACACCCCTTAGCCTATGATTTAGTACCTCTATACTAGCACCTATAACAATATCCTTTGGGGTATAATTCCCCTATACCATATTTTATATTTGAAGGCTACTCTGACATCATCCACCCTAATATCAACATAAAGGGGATAATTTAGGTCCTCCTCCATAAATATAGCCATATTAGGATCCCCTCTAACTCCTTATGGATCTTGCCTCACCCACCTATATCAATCGTTTCTAAGGTCTAGTATCTCCTAGAGAATCCCAAACTATTATTGCACTTGGTCAAACAAGTAAAGCTCCAACTTATCCTTCTTAGTAGTTATCCATTGGACCCTCCTCACCCAAGCTAGTTCCTTTGCATCCTCATCCCATCTAGGGTGTAGATGCCATGATCACCATATAATCTGGTGATCTCGTATCTCATCTACTACCTACCTCCCTAGTTGTATAATACCTATGTATGGCCTTTGCATACACTCATAGTCTCAATACCACCTGTATATTCTTGGCCACTTTAGGTTGGGTAGTGGCCTTGGTAGTGAATTTGGTCTCCTAATGGCTATGTGGTCCCAACACCACACCTAGAACAATGCCATGCACACTAATCACGTATGCTATTTATACACAAATTTGTATAATATCTTGTATAAATGGGCCAACACATATGAACCCCATGCAAATCACATTCCTACATGTCTGCTACTACTCCTACTAGTGCCCATGGTAGGTGTTTCTAACTTGTATGGCACACTATCAATCCTACCATTGTTCCATAAAGTATGATTATTGATGCCCCAATTCCATGTTGATGCGGCATGTCATCGACATGAAATCCACTCTTGTGGATCTCAAGTGATGGGTCATCGATTAGTCTTTGCATTGCTTCTCAAGGCACATGTGCCTTGTAAACCATCCTTCCCTTGATAGGTATCCTCAAGATACACAATATATCCTCCTACGTGATGGTCATGTCTCTCATTGATAACTAGAATGTGGATGACTCTAGGTACCACCTCTCTACCAATGCTATTAGTAGCACTCTTTTCACTTCCACTTGAGGCATCTCTGCCAAGTGCAGTAACCCCACTACCTTTAGAGTGCATCTTTTTTCTAGTATGAGATTTTGTAGTACCTATCCTAAGGTGCTCAACCACAATTTCCTACTCTTAAGGACATCATATGACAACAAAAAATAAAATAAACTTTGTTTTCATCACAAAATCATAAAAAAACATAAAATTTAAAATTCTAAAAGCTTGCACACCAAAAAAATCTACATCCCCCTTGCTTTCTTCTATTATTTCTCTTTTTTCTCTCATTTTCTTTTATTTTTTCTCTCTTCCCCAAATCCATCCCATGTATGCTCTAGGACATAAATTTGTGAATTTATGTCCCGTACAAAATGGGACATATATTTTATTACCACCAAAGATACTTAGATTCATAGATGACCACTGAATCCACACTTGGGTACCCTATGCGGATATTTCCTCTTGAAACCCTAATGTTTTTTAAAAATTTACAAAAATTGATAAAATTTAAGGTTAGTGTTTCATTTCCCATTTACCTATGTCTATTGTGTCGTTGCATTGATCTTTCCCATTGTAACTACTAGTTGGTGTATGGGAAGTGACATTTTTCCTTTTTCTCTAGAGTTTTTTTTGTTTCTTCATGCAGTGAAAATGAATTAGGCTTTTCACCCCTTTTGTCTTTTTATTCCTTTTTTTTCTCTCCTCTTTCATGCCTTTTTTGCTATTTACCACTCACTTTTCTTCTGAGTATGCCATTTCAAGTTTCCCTAGGAATTTTATGTTCCTTTCAAAACTTGAGGGGGTAACCTAGCCTGATAGGCATTAATGTTCCTAATCTCTCATTTTGAATGCAAATTATTAAAATGTCTAGAATGACATCATTTTACATCATCCCTTTCTTCTAAATCAATCACCACATTTTTGTTGTTTTTTTCCCATAGGTTTCTACATATTTCTTTGACGTAATTATTATCTCATAAATACATCAAAGAGGGGGCAAAATGTAGACATGGAAAATTGACCCACCCAAATGAGTCATTTTTCCTTAATATATTTTGGGAGGTCCTCAAAATTGCTAAGTGCAAGTTTGAATCTTTTTGTTTTGTGTTTTTTTTTGTTTTTCTTAACCTTGAAAAAAATTATTCTTGGTAAATTACATGGCATGGATTCAGTAAATATAGGTGTTTTCCATGAAAAAGTCTAATTGGGCTAACCTCTTTGAGGCATCAACTTGCCTAAGGTTAAGTTTTCTCTTCCCACCTTTTTAGCCCTCCAAACCCTCTATAAATAAGAGGGATTAAATCCCTTTTTTAAGAGATTATTATTTTTATGACACATATTGATTTTAAGTGATATCTTATACAACCTTCATCTGGTGCTCTTGGTTCTTTTCTACTTTTGGTGTGTTCTTTGTGATTTGCAAGTGGAGGAGCCTTAACAATAAACTTATGTTGTTGAGGAAGATAGGTCTCCTGCATTTTCTCTTGCTTCTTCTACAAGCTTATTAGGTTTCTTCTTTGCATTCTTTTAACTTTCAATCATTTTATTTAGTGTTAAAATCACATTATCTCATCTATTTTCACTATTTTAAGCCTCCTTGTGCAAATATATATCCCATCTACTACAAGGCACAAATTCGATGAAAACTTTATTTTTGCTTGTTGCACATTAAGCTATTATTTTCCTACTTATTTACTAAATTATTGCTCAATAATTTATAGGGCACATATTTGGTCCAAATAGACTTGGGGGCAACTATTTATCCCCAAAACCCTAGGATCTTGAATAACCCTAGGATCGAAAATAAGGTATAATTTGTTTCACAAAAAATTGAACTATCATTCCAATGCTCTCAATCAATAATGCTCAACCAACTTCACTCAACCAATTATTCAATGAAACACAACTTGCTTTCAAACCCTAACCAAGTGTTTCACTATTCTTCCAACAAATCACACTATGGAGATCAAACCTTGACATAAGATGATTCCAATTTCACATAACAATTATACTCATGATATTTCAACATCCATAAATCATGCACATTTAAAACTCACTTAAACATTTCCAACAATGCTTATCAAACAATCCTTTTCACTCCAAATTTGTATTTCACAACTTCAATCAACAATATTTTACTCACAAGGAATATGTGCCCATACCTTTTTTTTTTTATGGAGATCTGACCTCAAAATCTGTCTCAATCACAATCAAATTCTCTTTGCCACTTTCAAGGTTAAATAACAACTTATCTCAAATTATCCACTCAAACATTTCCTTCAATAATTATCTCACCATACAAAATTATTAGCTCTCAAGTACACCTTATAATCTCCAAACATCACAAAAATAATATTCAAATCATAACCAATCAAAACTTCTTTGAAACATTTTATAAACCCAATTTTCACACTTATAAAAATAAAAATTAATTCCTTTGTTTAACACTTTAACTCCAATATTCAAACAATAATATTCAACACAATTAATTTCCTTTCAAATACCTTATATCCCCAATCTCTTTTTTTTTAATGCTAGGTAAAAATTAAAATATTTACTCCCTTGTGACTCCATTTTTTTTTTTACCTTAGCAAACATTAATCAAAGCACCATTAAAAATCATGTGGCCCCTTAACAATGTTCACACCTTGGAAAAAATAAACTAACCGTTTACCTTATATGATGACCCACGATAAAATGTAATGCCCTCATGACTGCGCTCGAATCGAACATGTGACCAACCATCATCACGATGCCTAAGCCCTAACACCCAAGACAAAACAAAATACGCATGATGCACCTTTTACCATACTCTCTAGCACCTTCCAAAAATAGATGAAAAATCTTTGCCACACTCAAAACGAAGGAGACGCAAATTGAACCCCTTATCTGCCTTGCACAAACGCCTTAACCAGCCATCGATCATCACTTGCGCTACCAAGCACTTGGTGATATTTTTAATTATCCACTTTGTATTATTACAAGATCTACCCTTTTTATTTTTAACACACACAAATCCTCTTCTCTTCTCTTCAATGCACAAAATATTTTTCTCTCTTGGGCATTCGAATTGCATGGATGGGTTGAAATAAAAAATATTTCCCCCTTTTATATCCTTTGCTATGTACTCCAAAATGTTGGTGCTTTCCAATTAGAATTTTAAACATAGACTTATGAAACCTTTAATATTTATTTAAATTAAAATTTTAACCTATGGTTAAAATATTTTAATTTAAATAAATTAAATTATAACCTTCACATTATGTCAAATGAGTCTTTTGACGATTTATATTTTAAAGGCTCCTTGGACCTCATTTTTCTCCACTTCAACCTTTAGCCTGAAATATTATAATATTTTTATGTACTTTTAAACACGATTCTCCTTCTTTTTAATCCTTTAGACCGCTTTAGGGATATAATATTAAAAAAATATTATATCCTATTTATTTTAACCTCTTCCTTACCTTATGAAAAAACCACCTGATGAAATTAATGACAACTAAACTTGAACATCAATTTCTTTACATCAATGAGAACAAAACTTGCTCATATTTCAAACAATCCCCTCCTTTGTCATTGATGGAAACCCTTTTTCCTTTTACCATTTCATTTTCCTTTTTTAGTTTTGTTTCCCCTGATAAACTGCTCCTCCTAACTAAATGCTCTCCCCCTAACTCAAATATCTCCCCCTTTGAAATCAATGGAAAAGGTCCACCTTTGGGGCTTGGGGCTAAGAATGAGAATATTAGCTTAGCCTCTCCCCCACCTCCTTTCTTAAGGTGGTTAATTTTGGGGTGGGAGTATCTCTACTCGGAGCATACACTACTCTTTACCTTTGTCCACCTTCTTCCTTAACTGATCCTTTTGATTCTTTTGAATATTCCTATTCTTGATTGTCTTTGTAAATTCTTCTCTACACCACTTATCGATATGCCCAATATTATTGTACTTATAACACTTAATGTTGTGGTTCCTTGAAGGTGAAAATATCTTGTAGTTCCTCCTAGTAAAGCCATATCCATTCCTATCATGAACCCTGAAATTAACTACCTTATGACCAAACTAATTACAAGAGTAGAAATATCCTTGAAAGAGATGCCTATTTTTGAAATTTCCATATCCCTATCTTTCATGTGTCCTATGTTGTGTATCCTTATGACCAAACTTATGACATGAGAAGCATCATCCATTGAATAAATCTTGTCTTGACCCCATTGGTCTCTTGGTCTCTTCTACCCTATGTTGTTTCCTGTTCCATCTATTTCTTATTTGTGCATTGTTCATTTCCTTTTTGAAATTTCTATTTTCCAGCTTACCCTAAGAAATATCACTTTCTATTTCACTATCGTCTTGTAACCACCATAAAGGTTCACACCTGATGGCGTATCCTATTACGATAAATGGTAAAGATATAGCATGAATACAAGAAAATAAAATTGACAACAAATGAAACAAGAAAGAAAATACTTTATTCCATTATATTCAAAACCAAAATCTAATTACAAGTACGTCTGTCTTAGGATATTCATTTTGATACAATATTACAATAGGAGTGCTCAATTGTTTTCCCTCTTAAGGGTAGGTGTGATTTCCAAATGTCTTTCAGAATGGCATGAATTGCTCTAGGGTGGAGGTGCCCTCTTCTTTGCGATGGGGAAGGAACTTGATGGTTTTCTCTCCTTTGAAACTATTCCTTGCAGCCAAGAAACACCACAAGAATGTCAAAAATATAGGCAGCATCTCATGATGAGGCCCTTTTAGGTAAATTGCATAATGACACCATCAACATGCATAATCAAGAAAATGTAAAGAATACTTCTAAGCTATGCAAAGTGAATCAATATTCATGTAATACCATAAAGGAAAGTAGCAGCTATACTATGCATGGATCAAATAGATAAAATGAAGCATAAACATGCATAAAGAAATCATTTAGGTCCTAATTGAAGCATAAACATAAGAATTAAACATAACCTAATTATACGATCATAATTCTACTAAAAATGCTATTAAACCATAAAAACAACTAATCTAACCTAATTAGATGGATAGAAATAAAAATAGGAAGTCGGTTATACCTCTACTGTAAACTGCAGCTCTGGTGCACGGTTTGCACTGTAAACCATAGCTGATAGTCGCAGTTAGCACTATGATAGGCTTGTCCTCAATTCCAAGGGTATTGGGCTTGACCTCCTTGTCCAATTGATGTTCAAGGGTCACCTTCGGTGTCCTTCTAACAGGTTTTGTGGTTGAATCACTGTGATGGGCCTCCATTTGAACAAATTTATGTTTCTTGATCCTCCTAGGCTACTAGAACTTCCATGGAAAACTGATCATTAGATGAATATCAAATTAACCTTAGAATGTACCAATTCAATATGCGATCTGACAGGGCTTAGCTGCTCGCTTGATCACTTCACACTCACTCGATAATTCATTAGTGCTTCACTATACAAATCATTAATATATTTCCCCCATTTGGAGGGGGTATTTATAGGATGCCCTAGGACTTAGGGTGGCTTATTGGAGAAGCCAAGATCAATAAGAGGTTGTTAGGATGGTTGGAATGGAAGCCTTTGGAATATTATGTCCATTAAATACCTTCTTCTAGATCCAATAGCTATTGCAACAGATTTGGATCGGATTGAATGCCATCTGAACTTTAGTTAAGATCGTAGGTCACAACTACGGTCTAGACTGCAAACCGTAGGTCTCAACCATAGTTCATCTGTAAACCATAGGTCTAGGCTGTGGTACAGGATGATTAGGCCAAGGATACCAAATTGACTGGTTAGAACCACTTCTCTATCTTAGAGTCCATCCAAGATCTTCCATATGGTCTTGTAGCATGTCCATATGAGTAGTCGCCATCAACATGATGCGTTGTAGGTGTCTACAGATACCCCTTTTGAGATGCGTTGTGTGATCAAACAACCCTGAGAAAAAATGGACCTCCTAAAATTATGTCGAAGGTGCTATGATGATAATTAGTCAAATAAACATTAAATACCCTAGGTCTAGCAAAAGGACGTGCATCTTGTAATCATTGCTTCCAACTCTTTGGAGGCTTAAACTTGAAAAGCTTACACTTGCCATTAGTCATTCAGGTAGCATTTTATGCTACGATAGGAGTGGCCTATATAATCGAAAGAAGATGAGATACAAACAAATTATCATATTTTCTATTTTCCCCAAGCAAAGGGGTAAGATTATGATAGTTGTTTACAATGATTCATGAGGACGAACGCAATTTTTATAAGATCAAGGAATCTATGATCTCAGGGATCTTCTATTGATTTTGATTATGATTTAATATTATGACTACCCCCTCAAGCGATGAGTCGATGAGGGTAATGACAATGAATGAAGTGATGAGGTCGCTTGACCACCATCGATGATCTAAACAAACGTAAATTTGAGGAAATGAATGCATTGGCTAGGCCTAGTTCAACTTTTTGATTCCACGTGTTAATAGTAATTACACATTTCTATCCCATGGAGCAGTCGGGCTACAATAGCCATCTTAGGAAATCAAAATGATACAAATCCAATAAAATTTGTGTTGAATCAAATTATCGATGATTTGCTAAAAAAGAGGTCATAGAAGAAATGGCATGCAATGCCTCATTCCTGTGGAGAAGTCTGGCCATGAAGGCCTTCTTAGGGATTGAAAATAAGCACATCAGATCAACGATGATGATTTTTACCCCAAATGTCCTTATGGTAATTTACTCATCTTGTCGTATTGCATGGATCGCAAGTCGCTGCAACTGCCAAGTGTATAGGGTAAATTATTGAATACGAGGTGCATTTGGTGTTTTAATTATTTTTTTATTTTTTTTGAATATTTTGAATTATACATTGAGCTTATTTATTTGGCTTGGAGGTGACTTGCTCCATGGAAGGATTTTCATAGTGATGACCTCGGTGGAATGTACTTTATAATATCAGCCAGATTTGTAATTTTTAATTGGATCCCGATGCTTGATTATCACCAAATTTCTAAATTAGTTTACTTTTATTGAATTTTGACCCAATGGGAGGCATAAATTTATCTTTTTTGCCCTTTCCATGGTGGGATTTTCCTACAATTTTTTTCCAATTTCAAACCATGGCTAGGGTTTGCGGTTCCCATTTGCAAATTTGGGAAAAGCGACTAGGGCCTGTGGTCCACACAGAATATGAGAAGCATATAAAATGCTCAAATTTTAAATGTCTCTCATTATTCCTTGATAGTGACTTGCAAAATAGAGCTCTGATAGTGACAATTGACAAAACTAACCTGCAACCTACCATACTTTACCTACACATCGACTCACAGCACAATGGCAGGGCACGGGCAAGCATCTTCTAACCGCAGGGGACGAGGCGACGGTAAGGTAACTCAAAAACCAAGACCTCACATCTATTACCAGTTAAAATAAACCCAATTAATAATTTGGAAAATTAATTACACTAAACTAGTGGTAATGAACCTCATATTAGGCTAGGGTAGCTTAGATTTTATTTTTTTTGCATTTTTGGCCGCGGTATCGCACCCGACTAGATCTCAACTAGAGACCGCAGGTACTAGCTGTAGTTCCCAATTGGTCAATTGGGGACCATAGCTACCAACTACGGTTAGCATTAAAAATCCCAATGGTCAATTTTTGACCGCATGTGGACTGCAGGGTTGACCCGCGGTTCACCAACTTTAGGAAAAATTTATGAAATTTGTAATTTTTCTAAATTTTTAGAGGTAATTAATGTCATTTAATGCATTTCAGACCTTTTTGATTAACAAATTTAATTTTTAGGCCTACATGATGACAATTTTTTGCATATTTATTAGTTTTTTACTATTTTTGATGATTTTTTTAGGTCATTTTTAAAATGTTTTTGCTTGTTTTAGTTATATTTTTACTTATATTATGCTATTTATCTCAAATATTGACCTCTATAGTGCGAGAGCCTGACATTATGAAGACTCTCCATGGAGATATCACTGGTGGTGAGCGAGAGTGGTTCAAAGTTATCAACTTCGGCTACGTATTGGATCTACCCACTATCAGGGTAGATCAATTCTATCTGACTGCGTTGACCTGATGCTGGAATGTGTGGACCAACACATTTCATCTGTCTATAGGTGAAATGATAGTGACATTGGAGTATGTCTATAGTATCTTCATGATCTCCATTTATGGTGATGCCATCGTCTCCTCGACCTCTGGTGTCAAGGATTCCATATTCGATACCATCTTCGACACTCGGAGTGAGGAGGCTCAGTGGGCCATTGACCATGGAGGGGTCCACATTGGCTACTTACAAGGGAAGAACATATTCTCTGTGCATGAGGCCATTTTTATGCACCTGTTGATGCAATATGTGTTTCCAAACTCCTCGGGTGTGAGGATTTCTTGGAACCTCTTAACCACTATACGTAGAGTTGTACATAGCTCTATCCATCAGCCATTGCTGCTAGCTTGGAGGAGCACTCTACTAGCTTAGCTATAGCATGAGATATATCAGATCACTGACCAGAGCCACCGGGGGATCAACTGCAGTCTTCTTATACATATTTGGATTTGGAGATGGTAGCATATCAGGATAGAGCATCCTAGGGAGTTTCCCATATGCATCATGGAGATCAATGATGATCATTAGTGCTATGCTACCTACTGGCCTCAGGAAGAGGAGGGATTCTATAGCAGGACCCATGCTGGTAATTTCTAACATTACATTACCCATTTTGCAAGATTTCTGCCATATGATATCGAGTTATGGCCCTATATGTAGTGTCTTGACTGGCTTGAGGTTGACGAGCAGCTTCGATAGGCTCACTGGGATAGATGGTTGCTTGGCCAAAATGCCAAGATATGGGAGTACTATTTTTTCTCTCATGTACTGTAGTAGTTTGGCATGGTGCAGGACATCCCAAAGATCCCATTTGCTTATAGGCGTCTATCCTTGGAGAGGGATCTACCATGGATTCAACCTCCAGCTCTAGGGGATGCTCTCGATGACTTATAAGATATTGGAGTTAACAGAGCAATGATCATGCTAGAGTATGATGGATGGTGGTATCTATTTTTTTGGTATGGGACAGGGCCTCTAGATCGAGTGACAGATTAGGTCGAAGTAGAGGTAGATCCTGATGGGTGTAACGTGCACCAATGGACAGAGGGAGGTTGGGGCATAGATGCTACTACTAGGGAGGCTTGTGAGGTTGACCTTGACAAGGATGATTCCGATGAGGATGAGGTCCCTCATAAAAGTGTATAGGGACTACTCTTAGCACAGGTGGATGACTTGCAGAGTCAGCTCGGGCGATTCCATACTTAGTAGAGGGAGCGAGACACTACTATCGCTACTTTTTAGGCATAGTTGACAAAGAGATATCACCAATCGATGTATGCTAAGAAATATATTTCTAGCCTAATAGCTCGAGCTACTACAGTAGAGACCTAGGTTGGAGAGCTCACCCATGCTCGTGACTTGGCACTAGCACAAAGGGATGTGACAATGGCAGAGCGGGATCTACTCATGGTACAAAGAGGGGATCCCTCATATTCTCAAGCAATTATGGGGCCTCCAGCGATACCAGTAGTAGTACTACAAAGTAGTCAGGATATTATGATAGATATTCAGCACCTGTAGGGTTTGTTGATGAGTGCCAATGATAAGCACGCATCTAGGGTTTCTCGGGTAGACCAGCTAGTTGGCTACATCCAGATTCTAGGTGTAGAGGTTCCTGAGGATCCATATGCTATAGAGTCCCAACAGACTATATCTCAAACTATAGGATAGTCTACTGCTATCTCTAGCCATTGCACCCGTCATAGCAAGAGGAGACATAGGTCCTCTAGTACACATAGCAACAATAATTATACTAGGACTAGGGAGGTAGGGCAATCTGTTGTAACATCTAGTCATAGATCTTAGTATACAGAGGTACCCATTACATAGGTTGTAGTTGGATGAGTGCTAGGCCTCTTAGGGCTAGGCAGTATTCAGGGTGCTCAGCAAGATCCACAGCTGACAGCAGGGCAGTAGGTAGAGCAGGCTCCTAAGCATAGTACTAAGGGAGGCAATGAGAGCTCTGATACAGGGGAGTAGACCAGAGCTAGAGATCTACTATTACAAGATACATTTTGATATATCTCATTTTTGGTGTAAGGTCGAGGACCTACACACTTGTAGCCTACGGGTATTTTTGTACTCCCCATGTATTCTGAGACACACATTTATATATGATATGATCATTATTATGGCTCATTATTATGTACTCATTTATTTTTAATTTATGTTTATATGATGCACATAGATGCAGTGTTTATGTTATGCTGATGTTATATGATGTGATGTATAGATGACATGAAATAGCTATCTATTTGATTTATGATGATGATATACAATGATATAGATGCTTAGATGTGCTTTTTAATGATATATTCATATGGATGCGATGTTTTTCTTAACGCATATTTGATATTCCTTTCTTTTAATGCATTAATGTATATGATATTTTATTTACATGATATTGATCTAATGTAAATGAACATGTATGCTTTAATCCATTTAAACATAAGGAATGAATGCAAATATGTTTATCAATCTAATGGATGATACCACAAAATGTATAAAAATCATAAATGTAATTGAAAAATCTTTAAGATAATAATTTAATAAATTAATCATCCACATATGAAATGCAATGGTATGCGATGTTTTTTATGTGAATGATATAATGTGTCATTCGATTTTATTTTGCAAATTTGAAAAATGTGCATGATATAGTTAGTGGTCGTCTAAATATTATTGCTAATATCCATCCAGTATCTATCCTATATGTTGATTGTGCTTTATATAATAATGTATCATGGATTTGATACTTTGCAATTTGATGATTTATATGGTTGCAATATTTGATAGTTTTTTGCTATGGGAAATTTTTTTGAGGTTTTCCATGAGACTCAAACACCCTAGTAGACTTATCAAAAGTTGCATACTAACCACACTAGACTTCTGAGATAAAAGGCTTTTGCTAGGATAGACCCTAACTATTCATTATCCCTATGTATGCAAATGATTATTTTAGGATAAGACATGAGTGTTCCTCGATGACAGGCGGGATTATTTCAGCCCATTGCTAAGATAGGGGTTCCACAAAAGTCATCCAATCTCAAGTTCATATTTTATTTGGACTAAGCCACTAGGCAATGCAAGACACCTAAAACTAGATCTTTCACATTCAAACATTGGTCTTTTTCATAAGAAAGACGCTAATACATCAGACATATCATCATGCATAAAGTACAATAGTACTGACAATTCCAGGGATTTAGGCTCATTCCTTTCTATCCTTCCATTTTCGGTATACTTGCTCATATGTAGTGAAGCAAGGGATTCGATTCCATATTCTTTTTTATCTGTCTTTGGATCTTCATTTGATCTCTCTTCGAACTAAATTTTGGATATTCATTTGATCGCCGCTCAAACTTTTGATTTATGATCTTCACTTTTGAACTGCACTTTGAAATTTGATTTAAGCTTGTTTTCTGATATTCAATTGATCTTCACTTTTCGGCATTTAAATTTGATAATTTTCTTCAGAAACTTTCCTTTGGGTATATTTACTTGGAAAACCTATTTTTGGTATATCTATTGAGAATATTGATCTTATGATATCAATATGGGATATCACTTTGGGGAGTCGATCTATGATATCGATCTAGGGTATCAATCATGAGGATTAATGTGGGATATCTCTTTGGGATATTGCTAATTTTATCATAATAAAGGGATTATGCATAGGGAATGAACCTATCCTTTTGCCAACTGCCAACATTTCCTATACCATCTGAATAGAGGAATAAACAAGAATAACTCTTTTCACTTCAGGATACCCGATCCTGCTTCATGGATTTCATATTCCCCTAGTCCTTATTAGGATTTTTTAAATTTTTTGATTAGTTATAGGCTTCTGATATGCTAATGGCTATATTAACTGAACCTTAGCTACAAAAGCAAAGCAATCTTCCTACCAACTCTTGATAAGACCACTAGGCATGGCTGAGTGATCGAAAAAAACTAGTATATCTCCATAGCAACTTTATAGGATGTTTTGAAAAATACAATTGCTCACATGAATGATGGATTATGATAAATGCAGAGATGCATGATTTAAACACAAACGTGCCACTGTTTGTAAGACTGACAAACACAATGTATTCTATTATGGAATGCAACAGATGACAAATACCTATATGCAATGCAGTAATGCAATGAATGCATGTGTAAATGCAAAATGCAAGTGCAAATGCAAATATTTTTGGATTTTATGCTTTACCATTTTTTTTTGGATTTCATTGATTTTATAATTTTTATAGGTTTTGAGCCTCATAATTGACCAAAAAGTGAGTACATACCTCTGGAGCCTTTAGATTGACCAAGAAACTTTTATGAATCCTTGGAGCTTTTGGGATTGACCAAAGGGATTATGGGTACCTTTGGGGCATTTTGGGATGACCAAGCAATTTTGAGAATCCTTGGAGCCTTTGGGGTTGACCAAGTAGTTTTTCAAAAACTCTTGGTGCCTTTTGCATTTGACCAAAGGGATGACAGATGCCTTTGGATATTTTTATGGTGATTGAGCGATTATATGCAAATCCTTGGGGCTTTTAACTTACATGAACAAGCAATTTCAGGAACTCTTGCAACCTTTTGGGATGATCGAGCAATTTTGACCCAACCCTAGAAGCTTCGAGGTTGACCAAAGGGCTTACAGATGCCTTTGGAGATTTTTAAGGTTGACCAAAGGGCTTATAGATGCCTTTGGAGCTTTTTACTTGACCAAACCATTGATGAGAGTTTTTGGAGCTTTTTAGGATGACATGACCAAGCGGTTACAAGAAACTCTCAAAGATTTTTACTATGCTCTTCAAACATAAAATGCCTTAAGAAGGATGATGTTGAGAGGTTCGGGCTCTTCAACACCCCTAGCGACATTAGACGATAGGTACCTAGACCAATATTTTTAGATATGATGTAAGGTCCTAGCCAATTAGCTATGAATTTGTCTCGCATATCTAGTAGTAAATTAGAGTTTTGTTGGTTTTATTTCAATACAAGATCCCCAAATTCAAAGTCTCTTTGGTGGAATTTGATATTGTATCTCTTTTTAGTCACTCTTGATAAACACGAAGATGCTCTAGGTCATTATTACAACATTCATCAAGTAGCATTAGTTGATTTACTCAAGCTTGTCATGCGGTGTCATCATCGATGAACTCTTTCAATGCGACGTGCATCGTTGGAATTTATAATTCCAAGGGCATAATGGCCTCAATGCCATATACTAGTGAGAACGGTGTTGCCCCAATGGGCATCCGAATACTAGTCCTGTAAGCCCATAGTGCAAGGGGTAGTTGGATGTGCCAGTATTTTTAATTTTCTTGTACCGTATTTTTCAATATGGCCACCATTGTCTTATTTGAAGCTTCAGCATACCCATTTTCTTGTGGATAGTATGGAGTTGCAAAACTATGTTTGATTCTATATTTAGAAGTAAAATCTCTCATAGTTTTGTTCTTTAAAGATGTTCCATTATCCAGTATTACTTTGGATGGAATCCCAAAATGTCTTATGATATGCT